>JBAMBA010000216.1:1253661-2507323 GCA_037043685.1 Drosophila hawaiiensis
TCTGCAATGGCATGGCAACGGTAACAATTGTGCAGCTGTTGGTGCACCCGCCGATGATTGCAACTCGATGACCGACTTTGATTGCTGTATTTGCTGCTGTTGCTGTTGCTGTCGCGGTAGATAGCTGTTGGGCGTGCTTGGCGGCAACTTGACGCTGCTTGTCGGCGATGTTGTTGCAGTAGCCCGCGATGTGGGACTGGGCAGCGGACTCATGTTGAGATTGCTGTTACTGCCAGTGGGCGAATGCAACAGTTGCTGCTGCTGCTGCTGTGCTGTCATAACAACAGGCCTAGCTGCTGGACTTAGCTGACGATTTGGCGTACCGCCGCGTCCCGGCGACAACAACGGACTATGCGGCGATGGTGCACGCATGCCCATCATAAAGGCCCCAGGAGGAGTCTGATGCTGCTGTTGTTGTTGTTGTTGTGGTGACAATATCAGATGTGGCACTACAAAATGCGGCGCTTGCTCTGGTATCGAAATTGTCGGCGGCTGCATGATCAACGATGGTGTACGTTGCTGCGGCAGCTGCTGCAACTGTTGCTGCTGCTGTACTGTTGTTGATGGCAATTGTTTTGGCGTCGAGGCCTGCGGCATTGTTTTCAGTGTTGTTGTGGGGCTGCCAAAGGATAGCGACGCAGAGCTATTGCTGCTAGGTGTATTCGAGCAATTGGCAATAACATTCGACAAATCCAAATTGATGACGGGTGTCAGAGGCCGAGCAGCGGCAGCAGTAACAGTAGGATTTGTTGCAGCTGCTGTTGCTGATGCTGTTGGAGTGGTAACAGTTGCCGAGGGCGCTGGCAACACAGTTTGCACTGGCTGCACAAGCGGCTGTTGCAACTTGCTAATGGTGGGTGGCTCAATTTTGTGCACTGGCCGCGCAGACACATTGCAATTGTTGTTGTTAATAGCCAGAGCAGCAGCAACCGTTGGTGGCATGGGCAACAGCAGCGGCATCTTCGTTATTACTGATGGCTGGGTCGGCGTTGACGGTGACTTTCTCACCTTGAGTTCAGGTGATTTGCTGGCGCTGCGATTGTCACATTTGTCAGACGAACTGTTGCTGTTGCTACTGTTGCTGTTTTCTTGCTGCTCCTGTTGTGTTGGCGTTTCATCGATCTTCAAGGTGGGTCCGCTGCTATCTGCCTCGTCGGCATTCTCCTCGGTGTCTGTGTCAATTTGCAGATCACGTTCGGATTGCGGCGTATCCGCCTTGATGTCCATATCCTCACGCAAACTTTGCACAGCTTTGTTGACCTCCTCTGCATCGAGGACCACTCCACTCACAGAGACAACAACAGGCTCCGGTTCGGGTTCCGGCTCGGTTTCGGGTTCGGGCTCATTGGCGACCTCTTCGACGGCAGCTTCAATGGCCTTGGCGGCCAGTGCTGCCTCCTCATCCGGTTCGGCTACAACGACTTCCGTAACGGTCGCTGTCATGTCATCCATGCCGTCCAGCGAGTAATCCGCTGTAGATGAGGTGCCAAAGCTTTCGCCAAGGAGCGCCGAAACGGCACTCTCTGTCTCCTCCTGCGAAATAGTCACCCTGGACTTGTTGTTCTCCTTGAGGACGCCAGGTGGTGAAGCCACCGGGATCTTTGGCTCATCCGCAAGCGCATCCAACAGTGCAGTATTGAACTCTGCCGATATGGATTGCACAGCTGATTCGCTTATCTTATCATCAAGTTGTCCATCAAAGCCGGGTATGAAGATCTCCTTCTTCTTGGCCAAGGCAGCGCTGGTTGGCGATGAACTTACTTCGGCTGCTGCTTTTGGTTCAGCAGCAGCGGATGCGGCTGTTGAGGAGGTGGGCGTGGTCACCAGTGGTGCTGCTCCACTGCTCACAGGCGTCTCCGCTGACTGGGTGGATAACATGGAACTGCTGTTCTGACTCGAATTAATGGTGGGCGTCTTTGGAATAGGACTGATCAAGCGGGGCTTCTCACGTGCTGGGGAAAGTGAATCACTACCAGGCAAGCGATTACTGCTGCTGCTCGCCCCACTGCTTGCAGTGCTCGTGACTGATTTTTGCACTGGCACTGGCAGTTCCTCGTCATCATCATCGCCAAGCAGGCATGGCAAACTAGGTGATGGCTTGCAGAGCGGTGAACTGTGCTGCTTGGATTCCCTATCCAGCTGCTCGCCTGCGTGCTTTGCGGCCGCCTGGACATTGATGGTAAGAGCGGAGCCAGTGAGGAGGTGGCAGCGAGCGGCGCAGCTGCTGCTGTTGCTGCTGCCTCTCGACGCATTTGCAACTGTTGATGTTGCTGCTGCTGCTGCTTGTCGTGCTTCTCCTGCTTCTCTTGCTTCTCCTCCTTGGAGCGCTTCTTCTTTTTCTTCTTATCCTTGCTCTTATGCACCGCCTCCTTTTCGCTAGCCACTTGCAGTTGTTGCTGCTGCTGTTGTTGCTCGATGGGATTGTTGTTGTCCTCGTTATCAGAGAAACGGAACACGTCCGTCATATCACTACGATATGTGGTCGCTGTGGAGGGCGTGGCATCCTCTGGCAGCTTACTGCTGCTGTCAAAATCATCCATGAGTTGTGCTTCTAGCGCACGTCCCGCCTCATCCATATCGACGCTATTGTCGTCGTCCAGCTTGCTGGCAACTTGTTGCTGCTGTTGTTGTTGTTGCTGCTGCTGCTGCTGTTGTTGCTGCTGCTGTTCGCGGGCCGACTTCTCACGACGTTTCTTCTCGCGCTTTTCCTTGCGATGCCGCTCGCGTTCGCTGCGCTCCAGCTCAAGTTCCTCCTGTTGTTGCTGCTGCTGCAACTGTTGCTGTTGTTGCTGCTGTTGCTGTATTGTTGCCGCCGACTCCTTATTGCTGCTATTGAGACTGAGCGGCGTCTCTTGTTTGTACGTTTGCAACGCAGCGGACACCATGGGTCCTGTCGTCGACAGCTGCACCTTGGTCGTATCTGGTTGTTCATCGGTTAGCTGTGCTTCCAGCTCTTCCTCCTCCTCGTCGGAGATAATGCCAAAGATGTCCTCCATTTTGTCTTCGCTGCGCTTGGACGAGGAGGATTCGCGTGCAGTTGGTGTCGCCAATATGTTGGGGAGGTAACACTGCTGGTGTTGGCATTGTACAGGCGTGCAGCAGAAGTGTCCAAACTCTTGGATTTCTTTGATTTCTTGAGGCGATGTCTCTCCTCCTTGGAGAGCTTCTCACTGATTGGCTGTGGAGGCGGATGCTGTTGCTGCTCAATGGAGCCGCCGCCTCCGACGCTGACATTAGTTTCGCTCATATTGCGCAGCTTCTCGCGTTTCTTCTCCTTGCGCTCCTTGTGCTTACGTCGATCGCTGGCGGCTGCTGGCATCGTCGCGGTGTCATCCAAGGTGGCAACCGCAGCGGTGCTGATTACGTCATGCTCCGTTTTGAGCTCATCGAAACTGTCGAATTTGTTGTTCGTCTTGCAATCGGCAACATCAAAGATGCTGCTCGTATTGCCGGCTGCGACAGCAGCAGCATCTGCAGCAGATTTGATACGCTTTTTGCTCTTTTTGTGCTTCTTGCGTGTCTCCGGGGAGTAATCCTTGAGCTTGGCACTGGCCTCATCGTCAACATAGCCCGAAAAGCTAGAGTTGAAATACTCATTGTACTCCTTCTTGAATTCAGATTTTACGAGCTTGCGCTCCTCGTTGGAGGAGTGCGAATTATGTTGCGAGTTGTTCGTAAACTTGGGCAACTCGCTCTCGGAGAGCTGCTCCTGCTTGATGTCTGGCTCCTGTTTGATGAGATCCGCTGTTGGGGCTGGTTGCGATTGCGATTCCGAGTCGGAGGCAATGCGTGTCGACAGACAATTACGTTTACCCGCATGCGTAAGGACATTGCGTCGTATCTCATCCTCGGAACTATCGTCGCCATCGCATAATCTACGCAGATTCTGTTGCATTTTCTGGCGCATGCGAAGTACATCGTCGAGATCGGCGTCCGAGTCAGAAAAGATGCGCATGTGGGACAGCTTACGATGATAGCCATCATCATCGTTCTCCTCATCGCTGCTGCTTAGACCGCCATGATTGCGGAAACTGCTGCTGCCACTGCTGCGATGATGGTGCGGATGATGCATTCGATCCTCGAATTCCGTATCGCTATCGCCGTCATAGCTGGTGTAGCGCGTCTTCTTGGCACGTGACTGTTTGAGCTGCGAGAACTTGGCCATGATTTTCTTCTCCTCCGCTTGGCGTTGCATATTCTTGCAGCTGCGCGCCTTCACCTTATCGTACATGGAGACGTTGGGGCAATCGTCTGGTATATCGAATATGGAATGCTTCTTGGATAAATCATCGGTGTCATCCGAGTCCGCCGAGCTAAGCATCATTTTGCGCGTCTGCGAGGTGCTCTTGTTAGAGGTGTTGCCCTCGTCCGAGCCACGCGACGATTTTCGCTCCATGCTGCGACGATGATGATGATGACGTTGATGGTGTTGTAGTTGATGCTGTGATTGTTGCTGCTGCTGCTGCGACGATGGTTGTTGCGGCTGCTTGCTGCTTGTATTGCTGCTCATCTCACCCGCCGAGCTGCCTGCTGCAGAGATCCGTCTGTGTGGATTGTGAGTGGGTTCCTCATCCGTATTTGTGGATTCAGCGATGGAGTGTCGCTTCTTCTCACGATGATGATGATGCTCACGTTTGTTCTTGTGCCGTGATGAGGACGAAGAGCTGCCATGATGGTGATGATCACGATCGCGTTGCGATTTGTGCGGCGTTGGCTGCAACTGCTGCTGGTGTTGTGATGTCTGCAATTGTTGCTGTTGCTGCTGCGGCGGCTGTTCCTCCTCGCTGGTGTTAAGAGTGGACGAGTGCAATTGTTGCTGTTTGGCAGCGTCCGATTCAGTGGTAATGTGATTCTGCTCAATGCTGGCCGACTTGCTGCTCGCATGATGCTTCTCGCGACGATGATGCTTGGAGCTGCTGCTGCCGCTGTGCGGCTTGCCGGAGGACGCGTTGGGTTTCTCGTCCTTGCAGGCGACGCCAATGCTGCTGCCCTTGTGCTCCTTGGAGTCGCGGCGATCGCTGAGACGCTGATGATTGCTTTGGCTATGATTGGGATTCGGATTGGGATTGGGATTACTGCCATTGCTGCTCTCCATGCGTAAACGCTTCACGTAATCCTCATGATTTTGTGTCGTACTAGCGCCGCCGCCATTGCTGTGATTGCTGTCCTGCGAGCTGAGCCGTCGCTTGTGCTGCCGTCCCAGCGGTCCAGGAGAATTTCGTGACGATTTTCGTGAGCGATCCTTGCCACTGGTCTCGGAGGAGGTTGTAGCAACAGCTGCAATTGCAGTTGCTGCTGTTGCACCACTTGCGACAGCAGATGCAGTTGCTAGAGCTGGAGTAATTACAGCTGGTATATCCGTGGTATTCTCCTTGTTGTTCTCGCTAGGAGTGGCAGCGGCCACATAGAAGCTGCTGGCCTCGGAACTGGCATCGGATTTGTTCTTGTGATAGGCGGACATGTCGCGCATGCGTGCCAGACGCGCCTCCTGCTCGCGCAGTTCCTTCTCGCGCTGCTCCTTGTCGCGCTGTTCTTTCTCGCGCTGCTCATTTTGTTCGCGGTCTTCGCGCTCGTTTTGCTCACGCTCCTCTTGAGCCCGGCGCTCTCGCTCCCGTTGTTCTCGTTCTCTCTCCTTTTCTTCTTTGGCCTTGCGTTCCTCGCGCTCTTCCTGCACCCTGCGATCCTTTTCTTCGCGCTCATGATGCTTGCGCAACTCCTTGTCGCGTTTCTCCTGTCGCTCCTTGTGCTTTTCCTTTTCGCGCTCCGGCTTTTCCGGCTTCTCCACTGGAACATCCGACTCACTGGTCTCATCCTCCATTTTGGGCGTTGTCACCGATTTGGAGGAATGCTGCGATGATGCGGAATTCTTGCGCTTATCGGAGCTGAAGGCGGTGGTGGCTGCTGATGAGGAGGAGGAACTCTTTTTGGATTTCTTTTCCGTATCGGAACGATTATTGTGTTTGCTGTGGCCATGCGGCTTATCGCCGACGGAGCTCTTTTTGGTGGAACCGCAACTGTTCGTTGATGTCGTGGAGCTGGTTGAACTCTTATGGTTGCCTTTGGACTCCACCACCACTTCATCCAGAGAGTTGTTTGGCGTTGGCTTTTGTACATTTGTGGCTGCTGTTGGTGTTGTTATTGTTGTTGTTGAGGAACTGTTACCGTTAGAGGATGAGTTGCTGCTGCTGCTGGTAGCGGTGTTGCTGCTGTTGTTGTTGTTGCTTCCCGTAGTGCCCACATTATTGCTGCCTGGCACAGAGTTGAACTTTTGCAGCACGGATCGCGTCTCATTTGCAGCAGCAGCAGGCACGCTGAGACTTTTGCTGAGCGGTTGTTGTTGATTGCTGCTGCCGCTCATGGATTTTGTGCTTTTGGGCAGCTCTGGTGGCGGTGGTGGTGCCGGCTGCACGGCGGGCGGTGGTGCTGCTGTATTTGGCAATGGCGGGTGACTGGGAAACGGATATTGCAGACCCTTGCTGGCAGCTGCCGCTGTTGCTGCTGAACCACTCGCTGCTGCTGCTGCTGCTGTGGCTGCTGTTGTCGTTGCTGCTGCTGCTGCTGCTATTGTTGGTAATGCTGTCGCATTTCCGCTGGTGCTGCTACCAGTTAGACAAGGTTGTTTGCTGGCATTGACATTGACAACGGAGGGCGAGGGCGACGGGCTGTTGTAGGGCGACATGGAGGCCTGCGGCGAGTTCATCGGCGACAAGCTGCTCAAGCGTTGCAACAAACCGCCAGCAGTTTTACAGCTGCTGCTGCTGCTGCCAATATTACTGCTGCTGCTGCTGCCAATATTACTGCTGCTGCTGCAGTTGCCAATGATGGCCGTTGTCTTAGTCGCCGCCAGATTGGGTAACGCCGGCGAGGTGTTCCCACTGCAAAGGCCATGCCGAGTAATGCCAGACGATCCGCTGCCCGTGTTGAAATCTGTCGCAGCCGGCTCATACCACTGATTCTTCTTCAGTCGCTGGAAGTCATCGTCGAACACCGATTTCTTTGCTAGCAACGATTTGACAATATCCGACGGCTGCAGCTCATCAATATCGAGAAATTTGTGACGTGAGCTGCTCGTTGTACTGGACACTGTGCCGCTGGAACTGTTGCTGTTCCCGGAGCCCACCAGATGCGACGATGAACTCAAGCCACTCAGATTTGTTGTGTGCATCGAGAGCTGCCAGGATGGTGTATTCGATTGACTGCCACTGCTGTGACTGTGACTGTGACCATGACTGTGACTATGACTGTGGCCATGACTGGGATTTGTGTTGGTGTTGTTGCTGTTATTGTTGTTGTTGCTGCTACTGCCACCGGACCAGCGTTCATAGTTCTCCTCAAAGTTGCGCAGTCGCTCGTCCAACGTTGGACTACCGCCTGCCTGGCCACTGGGCACATCCGAATCGCTTGAATTGGAACTGAGCGAACGCGGACGCACCGGACTGGACATTAGACCAGACGATGAGGACGATTGCTGCTGTTGTTGGAGCAGCTGTTGCTGTTGCTGCTGATGTTGCTGCTGCTGCTGATGAAGGTGATGTTGCTGCTGCTGCTGCTGTTGTTGATGCTGCTGTTGGTGGTGCTGATGATGATGATTAGAGCGCCAGTAGCGCGAGGAGGGACTGGGCAAAAACGATAAGCTTGATGTGGATGAGGAGCAGCCGCTGGACGACAATGTCGCAGCACTAAGACTAGAGTTGTTGTTGTTGTTGCTATTGTTGTTGCTGTGGTTGCCGGCGAGTAACGCCGCCGTTGTCGTCAACTGCTGCAAATAGCCGCTGCTAACACCACTGCTGCTGCTGGCCGCAGCATTGCGCTGTTGCTGCTGCTGAAAGAAGAGCACACCAAATTTGGGCAGTGGCAACCACATAATATCGCGTACACGCTCCCGCGCTCGCTCCCTTGGCGGCGGCAGACGACGCGGCTCTGTGGGCAGTATCTCGGGCCGTTCATCGCACAGCGGCGTGCCTGGTCGGGAGCCATCGGCACTCTCGCCGCCGCTGGCCTCGTGCGAGTGATGGGAATGTAGCTGATGGCCGCGACCACGCGACGCATGATGATGATAGTCATCGTTTGGCGTGGGTGCTGCCAGCGTTGGCGTCAGCAATCCACCACCACCACCGCTGCTGCTGCTGTTCGACACGTTCTGGGGAGCAACACTGGAGGAGGAGGAGGAGCAGGACTGCTGCAGCGACTGCGTCGGCTGACTGAGCTGCTGCATTGTGCCGGCGTTTGCGACACGTCGTCGTTTCGCGGCCAGCGACGCATTCATCATATGCTGCTGCTGCTGTTGCTGCTCCATGCTGCTCGCACCGACCAGGCCATGACGGAACGCCGACGAATTGGAGAGCGCCGACAAAGCGCCCACATCAATCGACGGCCGGCGACAGCTGAGCATCATCCCGTGGTGTTGGCCACCCAATGGCGGCGGTCCAATTGCTGAAAATTTATTAATCGCTTCGGAGACGCGTCGTATTTCGCTTTTGCGATTCAGCGGATCGTGTATGACATCACAGTTGGAGAGCGGACTGGGCTTGTTGCTGATGTGGCCAGTGGACGACAAGTCGCTGTTCTGCTCCAGCAGCAGCTGCGATTGCTGCTGAAATCAAAAGCAGAACATTTTAGATATCAGGTTATTTAAAATGCGAAATGATCGAGTGATTAACTATTCATATATATTCATTTTTCCATCAATCTTTAAGAATATTTGTTGAAATCTCTCTCATCACTTGCTATCATTTTGAGCAAACCGAGAAAACTTACCGCACTGACATTGGAATGATGATGATGATGGTAATCCATTTTGAAGCGCTTGCGCGGACTGACCACGCCCTCATCACCACTGGACGGGCATTCCTCGAGTTGTTCTGGCAATTGGAAACGTTGATTGTGCACATGATGGCGCAAATCTACATTTGTCTTACCACAACGACGGCGATTGTTGTTCGCAATGCTGCCAACGCTGTTATTCATCAGCGTCACATCGAGCGATTCACTTGGATTTCCGCTGCTGTTATTGACGGCTGGGCCGAGGCGTGCAATGACTGGCGAATCGCAGCGCATAAGAACGCCTGCATCCTCATCCGGCGCCTGACTGTTGCTGTTGCTGTTACTGTTGCAGCTGCTCGAGTAATCCTCAAGGCTGCGAAAGTCGATGGTGTGGCGTGCACTTCGTGCCATACGCATACGCGCCTGCACCATCGCTGCCGGCGACATGGGCAACGAATTCTGACCGATGCCACCCGACGAGGGCAACGATGTCGCTGGTGTTGCGCTGCAATTGTTGCTGTTTACACCTGACGACGCAGCAAGACTGGGCGCTGGCATCGCATTGCTTGTGTTACTGGCTGCAGCTGCTGTGCCACCACCTCCCGGCGTGTTGCTGCCCGGCGAGCAAATATCGCTCGAGCTCTGCGGCCGACTAAAGGAGGAGGCGCGCGAACGTGACTGCGACGACGACTCGTAGCGATTAAAGCGCGACGACGAGGAAGCTAAAGTAAGAAAAAGTATAGCAATTAGTAAAAGTTGAATACCTTTTTAAGCAAATGATAACTTACCCGCATTGGGTTGCTGTGCTTGTGGTGCCTGTTGTTGTTGCTGTTGCTGCTGCTGCTGGAGTTGTTGCTGTGGCTGTTGCTGCACTTGCTGCTGCTGTTGCTGCTTTTCCTGTTTGTCGTAGAAGGCATCCTGGCATTCTCGTGATGCAAAGTCCACCTGCAGCTTGCGTCCACGCATAATCGTGCCACGCATATCCTTGACAGCAGCCTGGGCATTCTGCACCTGGTCGTACAGGACGAGTGCCAATTGTCGCGTCCGATCGATGCTGACCTTGGTGACGGTGCCGAAGCGTGTGAATTGCGACTGCAGAAATGACTCGGAGACCTTCTCGCCACAGCCATCGATCCATACACAATTCGTTGGCATCGATTTGCCAAAGCCGAGCTTAATGCGGTTGCTACCCAAGTGTTCGCCATCCATTTTACGCATGGCCTTCACCACAGACACAATATCCGAATACTGACAGAAGGCATAGGCATTCAAGCCCTGCTTCTTGATGTCGATCTCGATGATCTCGCCGAAACTCTCGAAATGCCCACGCAACTCACTGGCCGTAATATCCTTCTCCAGATTACCAATGAAAAGGGTGCGTGTCGATTTCGGATGGTATTCATCCAGTTCGGCCTCATACGGCCGAAACTCATTGTCCTCGACATCGTAGCCCTGATAGGGTTCCACCTCGATTTTACAGCCAAAGAAATGTTTATCGTGCGAGACCTCAAGCGCCTTTTCCACATCGTCCGGTTTTTTAAAGCAGACGAGCGCATAACGCTCCGAATTCTGGCCGACAACCTTTACCCACGTGACCTTGCCGTGCTTTTTGTACTCGTGAAAGAGACCATCCTTAAGGGATGTGTCCGAGGAACGGGCGGGCAGGTTGCGTACGCGTATCGCCAGCGGACGATTATCTTCGGAATGCACCACCGGATTGGCGGCCAGACAGGAGCTGCTGCTGCTGCTCGAACTGCTGCTGCTGCTGCTCGATGAGCCACAGCCACCACCGCCACCGCCGCCACCACCTGCATTGCCACTGGGATTTGAAGAGGTGCCTGTAAGTAAAATTATTTGTAATAAGTTTATTTTATTTATATATAGTGAGTTAACTGTGCACTTACTGTTCGCTGTGACGCGTGAGCTGCGTGTTGTGGCAGCAGCAATGCCAGCAGCCGCACCACCGACACCACCAGCACCACCGGCATCGGCACAATTACCCGCTATCGGGCTGGACGCGTGCGAATGCGACGATGAATGCGATGAGGAGGCCGATGATGAGCTATGCGAACTGCTATAACTGCTCGGCGAACGCGAATGCGAGCGACTCGACGATGTTGTGCTCCGTCCATGCAAATGATGACGCGGCGCACGTGCGGCGCCACTGCTGCTGCTACTGCTGCTATGATCGACAGCGGCAGCCAATGCAGCAGCCACATTTAAAATGTCGCTGCTGCTGCCAGTTGTAGTTGCTGCTGTTGCGGCAGCAATTGGCATCGTTGGAGTGGCCGTGTTTATTGTATTATTTAAACTATTACTACTAAAACTATTGTTGTTTGTGATTGTACTTGTCGTCGTCGTCGTCGTCATCGTTGAGCCTCCTCCTCCTCCTCCTAACGGTGACTCTGAGCCGCAGCGTGACGTTGTCAATGCCGTTTTAAGCAGCTTATTCAATTTGCTGACACCGCCGCTGGCGAGGCTTCTATTGCTGCTACTGCTGCTGCTGTTGTTATTGTGGTGTTGCTGCAGGTGTTGTTGTTGTTTGCGCATCGCCCCCTCATCCGCGCGCTGCCCGCATACGCAACGCTGCGGTGCATAGCGGTTGTTGTTGCTGCTGCTGCGGCGGCTGCTGCTGCTGCTGCTGCTGCTGCAACTGCTATCGTGTGCGTGTGGGCGGGTGAAGAGTACGAGGCGGATGTGTTGTTGCTGCTGCTGCTGTTGTTGTTGTAGTGATGATGATGTGAATGTGTGTTGTGCGGATGATGTGGATGTGGATGATGATTGATCGGTGAGCTCATTATGCTGCTGCTGCCAGCTGCTGAGACGCCGGCATTGCCACTGCCACCAGGACTTTTTAGATGAGCTGTCGTCGCAGCAGCAGCTTCGTACCATGACTGCGGTACGCGTGTGTTTTGGTTAATGATGTTGTTGTTGTTGCTGCGGTCGCCCAACGCTTGTGGCGGCAACGGCGTTGCTGCTGCTGCTGCTGCGTTTGCTGCACCACCAATAATCCCACCTGATCCACTTCCACCTCCACCCGCACCCACGCCCGCTGCAGCTGCTGCTGCTCCTGTTGTTGCTGCTGCTGTCGTCGTTGTTGTTGCTGTTGCTGCTGTTGTTGCTGTTGTTGCTGATGTTGTCGTCGTGTTGTTGCTGCTTGTAGCTGACGCACCAACTGCTGCTGCAACTGCGGCTGCTGCTGAACCATTCCTAAACAATCGATCTCGAGCTCGCGATCTATCGCTGCTGCTGCTATTGTTGTTGTTGCTGCTGTTGTTGTTGTTTGAATTGATGTTGCTGCTGCTGGCAGTTGTGGCTACGGCTGCTGCTGCTGCGTTGCTGGCGTGATAGATGAGGCGGCTGCGATCGTAGTAGTTCCTTTCGAAGCTGTTTGTCGGTGGTTCTTCTGTAGACCTGCAATTACAACGAAATCGAATAGAAATATACAAATGAACATAAGTAAAACAGTTGATATATTGAATAGATTATTACTAAGTTATTACAGTTGTCGCTCGCAAATTAAAAACACTTCTTAATAAAGCTATTTTATTGGCATGTCTTATTTTATAAAATTGAAAGCAATGTTCAATTAAAAATTAGTTCAAGAGATCTACACTTTAAATTCATAAACAATTTTCACTGTCGACATTAAAATTTTATAAGATTTTCTCAACATATTTTCATTGCTGATATTCTAATTTAATAATTTTCCAAAGCTCATAAATACAATTTCTCAACAAATGTTAATTGCGTAAAAAAAAACAACGTCCCCGCCCACCTCCTGCACAACCCACCTTCGCATAATAGTTTTTACACGGTAAAAAAACCTTGTTACTTTGCTGGCGCAGCTGTTGTTGGAGCAGGAGAAGGAGATAGTGTTGTAAACGAATTCGAGTATCCACTTGAGGATCGCTTTTTACTTAGCGCCAACATTTGCTGCTGCTGCTTCTTCTACGGCTGCTGCAACATGGAATTATTTGACTTTAATAAAAAACACAAACTCTCCGAGCAAAGAAAAAATTTCACCGGCGAACCAAAAAAGAAAAAATCTCGCGAAACGGCGCCAAATTGAACGTCTGTCGACGTCGTCGTCTGTTTACGCGGCAGAACTTTTGCTAGTGTTTAAAGTTTTTTTTTGTGCAAACACACACACAAACACGTATATACAAATCACATGCACACACACACACACTCATAAACAAGAGCCGGCACGAATAACGAGCGATAAAGAGATTGCCTGGAAAACAACCGGTTTTCTTTTATTATTTACATACACACACAACGCTCTTGCTTAAAAATTATTATATATTTCATGCGGCACAAAAAAAATTATATATTTCGTTTTTCAGCTTTTATTTTCTGCAGTTTTTCGCCGTCGATCGGTTTGCCGCTTCTTACTAATTGTTCGTTTGCTTTCATGCCGATATTCGCGTAACCAAACACGAGCATCGGCCTCAGTTCAGTGCTACCGGATCGCTAAACGTTTTCAGAGCGTGAGCAATCGCGGGACTGCCAAGCTGTCTGCAGCCGCACTGCTATGTTAATTACCAGCGCACAACTTTTAACAGCGCTCTTTGAGCAACTTTTACAATCTCTATTTTTCATAAGTCGACTAAATTCCAAATTGTTTGTTGAATCAAAAATTTATTAAAGCACGCTCTAGATGCATATGTTGGGCAATCGAAAAAAAATTGAGAGATGCTCTCACGCATAGATAACGTTTGCTGTTATTAACAGTGCGCAGTGTAATGTTAATGCTATTCACCCTGTTATTATTAGGGTGAACACAAAACAACAATATTTAACGACGCATTTTCCAGGTAGGTAAAAATTGTATGTTGCCGCTACCTGAATGAAAAATCAACCCCGCAATAAATTAACACGCGACGCAAAATGACACAGCAGCGGCACCCAATGTGACAGACCTATTTTCTTTTCTTTTTTTCACACAAGGGAAAACAGGCGCGACCTTAGCTAAACTTATCCATTGTTTCTCCCTGATGAAAGAATGAATAAAACGTTCCTAACTACGACAAAAAAAGCGAGTCGAGGCAAAGGGCACATTTTTAGAAATACAAATAACTCAAACATATATATATGTATATATTTATGTAAATTTGTGCATATGTATATATATATATATATATTTATACACATGTATTTACTTTCAAGGGCCCGCCCTTAACGATCGATTCGCTAAAAGCGGCGTTCAATAATAGCCGGCTGTTATGACACCGTTTCCTAATCTGCTGCAAGGGAAAATCGACTGGCTTGGAAGGTACGATCACTGACAACAGTTATGCACACACATATATAGACACACACACACATTAATATGCATGTAACAACTTTAACATTATGTAATTAGAAATGCTACGCATGTTTTGTATAAAATTAACATGGTATTAATAATGCATTTACAGTGCATCTTGGCTTCTTAACCCCACAAGAATAATGTTAATTAAATCTGGGATTAACAGCTTATTAAATTAACCAATACTGTAAATTTGAAACTTAATTTTGAAACGGAATTTCAAACTTTTTCTCTCTAACAACAAAGTCTGACTTAACGTATTTAATGTAATTTTCTATCTATTCCAGCAGCTATCTATTTTCTATTTATACTATTTATGTATTTGGTTTGAGAGAGATAATACTTAATCAGAAATAAGCTGAATTTCTTCTATTTGTAGTAAGTGTTTATAATTAGAAAAAGCTTCACATAAATACCAATTTCTCAAGCCGTTAATTCTTTGCAATTTCTCATTTTCATGCGATTACAGTACATATTTTTATATATATGTATTTACGCATACATACATAGATTTATTCCAGCAGAATTGCTTTTGATGAATTGAATCCCGCCCATACACATTGATACATTGTCGTTTGCTCGTTGTTTCTAAAGATTTTTAAAGCCGCATTAAGCGCTTTAAGCGCCAGCAAATACACACATGCATACATAAATATACACACACAGATGCATAAGCATACATAAAAGCCAAAGCACTTAAAATATGGCCATGTAAGCACATTCACATGCCAGCTACACATGTATATGTGTATACATAGATATGTATAGATGTATGTATGTGTGTGTGCTTTGGGTATATAAGGTAGAGTTGCATTTTCCAGATATCACTGGAAATGTTGTTGTTGTTGTTGCTGCTGCTGCTGTTGTTACTGCTGCAGTGGGAGTTGTTGCAGGCTGATGACTCAGGGCAGCAAAAAAACATAGAGATACATAGACATATGTATATGTGTAATATATATATATATATATATATTTATTTATATATATATGCTCATAAGCAATTGCATTCAAAGAGCGGCTGCTGCTGCTGCTGATTGTTGTTGTTGTTGCTGGTTTGCCCGGCATGCGCAGTGAGGCGGGCGAAAAATCAATTCAGCTAAAAGTGCGCCCGGTTGGAAAAGTGCAGGGCGAGAGACAAGGGCCAGGAAATCCAAAGCCAACAACAATGGCAACATTTGTTGCGCCAACTGCGCCAGCAGCGCAGAAAGCAGAGCAGCCAGCAGCAGCAGCAGACACAGCAGCAGAAACAGAGCAAAGTAATGCTGAGCAGCAGCAGCAGCAGCAGCAGCAGGTCGGGTGTCCGACAGTTGACACACGCACGCACAGTGGGACAAACATTAAAGTACAAACAATTACATAAATTCCCTTTTTTGATAGGAAAGAGTAATAGTTACGAATAATTGAAAAATTTGAAAACAATACTTGGGAATTTTCAAAAACAACAAAATTTAAATACCATGTTTAAAATACCATATATTGTTTCTTAATGACAATCAGATTACTTTAGCTAAAGATATTGCATATAGTCAAAGTACACCTTTGAACCTTTTCTTTTTGTTACATTCCAGTGAAATGTTGCGTGTTGCATAAAATTAAAAAATATAGATTCGCATTGTAAAAGTAAAGATTTAAATATCTTTACTATAATGAAGACTTAATTAAGCCATCAAATATTATTAAATGGGCCAAGAACATCACTACAGGATTGAGCAAAGAAGACTTGTGCATAAGCTCGAAGATCCCAGAACTTCCTTCCAAGGCTCTTAAGTCAGCGAAAAGCCGTTGAAAAGATTCAAGAAAACTTCACCGCCAAACAATAAATCGATCCTTTTAAATCAGAAAAAATTCAAATGTTACAGACGTTTTAGTACAGTCTGAGTACAACGTCACTAGTAGCCTGTTATCTTCATTAATAACGACTTGCTACACATTTTCAATAATTAAACTGTTATTCAGGAACATTCTGGATGTTTTTTGATAGAGTCAGGCAGTAGAAAATGTTTCTCCCAGCATTTGATTTGGTTGCTAAGCTTCACACAAATACATAGAATTTAGCCATGCTGAACTCCAAATATATTTCTTTAATCATTAAGCAGCATAATTCTTTTGTTTCGAACCACTGTGCACGCTGCCTGGGCTAACTGGCAGCCAGGCAGCAGTCAGGTGGGTGTTTGAGTTGGGTGTAGTTTATGGCTTGGATGGGTGTTTTTTTTGGTAATGGGCATAGCTGTAAATTGCATTACTGCGTCTCACATTATGTGGATGGGTTCCCTCCCTACCCCAACTCCCTCTTCCACTCACCATGTGGCGCTTATGTAATGCATATAGAAAGAGAGGAGACGACGACATCGCCCCCAAATTTCGCCTGGGCCTGGGCTACAAAGTTTTGCAGCCAGCGAACGAACACACAGCGAACGTCCTTGTTTGAGGTTATTTCTGTGTATTCCCTATATATATATATACACATATATATACACAAGTATATATATATAAATGAGCATATAGAGCTGACTGACTGGCTGTATATATATACATAGATGTTGTGTGTTGGTATTGTGCGCAACTTTTTGCTAGTAGAAATTCCTGAAATCCCTTTTAGCCTTTCATTCAATCATTGCTGGTGCCGAGCGGGAGGCAAATGGCAACGGCCCCATTGGATAACCCAAAATGGGGGGACTGCAGCAGCAGTCAAAAGTAATTTGAAGACTCTGCCACTGGGCGTGAAATTTATCAACATCACAGAAGGAGAGATGCTTGAACACCAGCAGCAGCCGCTTCTGGCAAGTTGAAGGACACGGGAATGACAGCTTTGAGCGAGCACAAGCAGCGAGCACAGATATGAAAATGGCAACGTAAACAAGAAATATGGCAGGATAATGCATGGATCAAGTCTTCACACACAGCCAGACGTTATAAAATATAAAATGGACAACTACAACAGCAGTGGAAAAGGAACTTATTTTCTGAAAACCCTTAAGATATCAGGATATTAAGTTCTTACTAAAAGCTTACATTAGAAAAGTTATCAGAATTGAACATAAATTCGAAATATGAACGGAAAAATAGATAAATAATTGTTTAGTTTGTTAGATTTGTCATATGCAAACTTGAAATATAACTTTCTATCAAAAATAGTTAAAGAACAGTTACAATTTCTGTTTCACCTTTCTGTCTAATACTTTTCTTAGAAATATTTCCTACCAACTGCGTAAAAACTAAAATCTCTAACATAATCCTTCTAAGAAAAAAATTACTTTTCATCCACTTAATCCCTTAAATCCCCCTCATATATATAATTTGTCAAAGGCTCTTCAAAGGGTAGAAAAATGTAACTGTGTGGGCAGGAAATCAAATTAAAATCCAAGCCGAAAGCAAAAAAAAAAGTCACACACAGAACTTTGTCAAAGCAGAAGCCTGAAAATATTCAAGCAACCGAAACCCCATGATTAATGTGCAAAAATTTATTTCCAGAGGATTTTATGCTGGCCAAAAAAGAGAAACAAAAAATATGAGTTGCATTTAAAAATGGAACTGCTATGAAAATCACTTTACATAATATTATGCGCATTTAAAGTAATTCTGCTTTAAAGCATTACATAAAGCGCCTCTCTCAAATAACCGACGGCGAGAGTGGGTGGAAGCAACGAGCCCTGGGCGCCACAGAATAATGCAGCATCCTCTCACTCTCTCTCTCTCGCTATCTCTCTCGCACTCTCTGTGTGCTCTGCTCTGTGCTCTACTGGTTAACTTAAGCGGGGCGACCTCAATTAAAGTGCTGCTGCGGCTGCAGTCAAGAGAGATGCGTATGCAGATGATGCTCAAAGGGGTGCAAGCAGCAGCAGCAGCGCAGCAGCAACAGTAGAGGGCATGGGGCAGGGGGGTTGGATAGGACTGACAAAGTCAGAGGGCAAAGTTGAATAAAAGTTGAAGCCAAAACGACGTCAAAAATAAATATATATATATATATATAATACATATATAGATGTATATACAAAAAAAAGAGAATGAAAAAAATAAAATGACGCAGCACTGCCTGACAAGTGACGCAACCGGAAGCAGATGAGGACATACTGGGGGAGGGATGGGGTACGGAGAGGGCGGCGGGGTGTGGCCAGGGGGCACAGAGCCCGCTGCCTAAGCCTGGGCCCGGCTTCCTATTGAATGAAAGGCGGCTAACAGGAAACACAATTCTACTGTTCACGTTGTTGTTGTTGTTGATGTTGATGTTTTAGGCGCATGCGCGCTCCAAAAATGTTTGTGTATTATATAAAAGGAATATATATACATGTATATACTATATATAGTACATAGCATAGGCTGTTTGAGCCACCCACAGCCGCAGGCAACAAACAACAAACAGAAACAACAATAACAATAATAAAAGCAGCAGCAGCGGCTTAAATTGCAGCAGAGCAAAAGGAGGGAATCAAAATAGACAAGAGAAAATTACGAAAAATTTGGCGACAACAACAAAAAGAAGCTCGCTAACAGGCAAGCCCCCACCCACACCCAGCCCCTAAAGCACACACCACACTCACACACACCTTCCTCTCTGTGGCTGCAGAAAATGCTGCTTCTGTTGTTGAAAATGAGGTCGTGGAAATGGAAAATGAAAGCAGTTCGAGAGACGAGGCCTCAATCCCAATCTCCCCCTGTCTCTGCCTCCTAACCAAGCTAATGCCGGCTAAAATAAAGTCCACGTCGTTCTTATATGCAGCATGAGCAAAATCTAATGATGCTGCTGGACAACGACAACAACAACAACAACAACAAGAACAAGAACAACAATAATAGTAACAACAATAAGAGACAAACATTTATTATTGTTGTTGCATTCATATAGATATAATATGTATGTATGCTGCTTGGGAGTGGCTTTAAAATACAGATATACACAGATGTATAAATATATATGTACATATACAATAGTCAGATGTACAACAGTTGCCAGATACAGGACCATACAACAACAGCAATAGCAACAATAATAAGAGCAGCATGCGTTGAGGACAATGGCAAACATTTTCATTGCCTACATTTCAGCGCTTGTGTTTGTGTGTGTGTGTGTGTGTGTGTTACTGCTGTTTATTTGTGTGTGTGTGTGTGTGTGTGTTACTGCTGTTTGTTTGTGTGTGTGACTAAATATTAACTGCAGAACAAAAGAACACATTGGCACAAGAGGCCACTCCCTGTGCAGAGAGTTGTACATGAATACATATAAAGAACATCATCATCATCATCATCTTATAGATAATATATAGTTAAATATTTTGTGTTGCGCAAATGTTACCCAATGGATTTGAAATTTAATGCAAAATGCTAACGGCTAAATATTTAAAGGTTTTTATGGCTTGTTTTTTTTTTGTTTTGGTGGCCTAAACCAAAACCCAAAGCAATTTGTATGCGTGCTGGGAGCGTGGGTGCAGAAGATAAGAAACAGCTTTAGGCTTAAAATAGCAGATGTGTTTTAATTATGCAGACTTCTTATCATAATTATAATAAGAACAAGTTTCTAGTTAGTGTTGCAAAATAAAAGATTGCAGCCAATTGTTTCTTAAAATGGGCAATTTTATATGCCTTCAGTTTACCAAAAATGGTTTCTTAAAAAGATGATTATTTTTTTATTCTTTCAGAAAACAAAAAAATATACTCGTATATATATTTCAACTAAAAAATATCTGAGAACATCCAATTCAAAGTTTTGATATTTTCATAGTTGTCTTTCCAAACTTATACTTCTTGTGATATATAATGTATCTATAAATATAATCTATATAAATTAAGGAATAAGTTCGAAGCTTTTTAAATAATCTTCTTCTGTTAAAATACGCTTAACCCACATAAATCAAGGAATTATTTCAAACTAGGTATATGCTTGGGAAGTGCTTATAAATTTTTCAAAAAATAATTTATAATGGAAAAGAAATCAAACTATATAGTCGAGCTGT
This sequence comes from Drosophila hawaiiensis, assembly GCA_037043685.1. Classification (NCBI taxonomy): domain Eukaryota; kingdom Metazoa; phylum Arthropoda; class Insecta; order Diptera; family Drosophilidae; genus Drosophila; species Drosophila hawaiiensis. Next base: position 1,273,687 of record JBAMBA010000216.1, read on the forward strand.
AAGTTGTAATAAGAACAGCTGCAACTAGTTGGAAATAAATAATGGATAATAAAATTGAGTGAATTCGTTGCTGTAATCTACTAGATAATTGGACAGCAAATGCCCCCATATGCAGTTGCAGCTGTCTTCTTTTCCGGGACGAAAGGACATACGCATTGATTGGTTGAGACTGGGAATGGGATATGGGAATGAAATGCTACCTAAAAATGCATGGCATCATGTGAAAGACAGACAGGCAGACAGCGAGACAGTATGGCCCCAATCGTTTGAGCCATTTATGCATTATATATTTGGTCATTTAACCAATCGGCTTTTGGCCTGCTCCACATTTCAAAATGTGAATTCAATTTTGGGCAACTTGCATTTAACAAAATTGATGGTAAACTTTATAAAATTGGGTTTTACGGCAAATGACGTAAATCAAGTGAAAACTGACAGACGGTCAAATGCAATTACACACAGATACAAACACACACACACACACAGGTGCACACACACACACACTTGCACACACACAGACAGAGTGCATAATCAGCACAGCGCAAAATGTTGACAATTTAATTAGAATTGATTTTCCGTTCGATATTTTCCAGGGAAATGCACAATGATTGCTGCAGCTGCTGCTGTAGTGGGAGGAGGGGTAGTATATATACATTAACATACAAATATGTATATGTATATGTATATATATATCTGCAGCTGTTATGTAACACACACACACAGACACATGCATCATTTAATTGCTTGACGACAACATTTTACAATTTGCAACCCAGGCAACTCCCTCTTCTGTCGCTGCCCCCTTCCAATTTAATGAGCTATATCTGCTATCTGTTATATCTCTCTCTCCCTCTCTCTCTTCCTCTTTCGCTCTTTCTCTGCCTCCTTGGCAACCGCAGGGCAATGAAGCATTCCACATGAAGATTGATTATGGCCCCGAAGTTTTTAATGCGTTTTGCCATTTATTTCAATGCATCGAGCAAAAAAGGAAAGAAAAAGGATTCGCAGCTTGCTATCGATGCCACGCCCAGACAGACAGAGAGAAAAAGACAGAGAGAGAGACGAGAGAGAGAGAGAGAGAGAGAGAAAGCAAGATAGAGATAACAACAAGCAGAGAGTGTGAAAGAGAGAGAGAGAGAGAGAGAGAGAGATATAGAAGGAGAGAGTGCATAATAACATGATATATGCATTGCATTTTATGAGCATAGATAAACATAGATGGGCATCGATATGCTACAGTGAACACTTTGAACACTGCTGCTGCTGCTCCTGCTGCCTCTCCAAAGGACCCAACGGATATCAAATTGAATGGCATACAATTTCAATTTATACCCATATATATATATATATACATTTTGTGGCATGGAGAGGGGACAATAATGGTTGTTACTAACATTGATGGGCAGCTCTCACATTCACTTGTAAGTAGCAGTGAATAAAAAAATATGTACAAATGGAATTTCTTTAGTTATTAAGTGAAGTGTTCTCCTCGCCAGATAGGGTAAAAAATGCATTTATAATAAAATGTTCAAGTTGTCTGATCGGCCCAATGAGAGAAACACTGAATGAACGCAATTTAAATGTAGCACTTTCAATGGAATGTCTAGAATAAGTATAAAACTAATTAATTGCTGTTCTATTTCTAAGTTAGTAATATTTGCTAGCAATTTTCTAAGCCATTAAACAATTAGTAATTTGTTATGTTATATTACTTAGTAAGTAATAAATGTTATTCATTTCAAAGTCATTCTACTGTGTGTTTTTTTCTGGGGAACTTCTGATTCAAAAGTCTGCATACAATGAATATAAAGTTCGTAGTAAAAATGATGCAACTACAATTATTTCATTGTAAGCAAAGCCATTAACAAGTTTAATAACTAGAACAAATACATTATATATACATCTGTTTAGAAGAATTAAAAAACCACCAATCAATATGAAGTCTATATTCTATACAAGATTCAATTAAACTTATTTTCCTTGAAGAAAACATTATTTTATGAAGTCTTTATCAACTTGAACGCACTTTTAAAATATCTCTCTATAAATTTTATTCAATTACAGTTTCTTTCAACAATTTTAAAAATTACTTATTCCCATTTTTGTTAAAGTTTGGCTCTCTCATGATTATATTTCTGCAAATTTTTGTTAAAAGTTTGCTCACATGCTTCACAGAAAATCAAGTGAATGCACTAGAATGTTAACCACAGATGATTTATCTTCTGATTATGGCAGCAAAGAATAAAATAAAAAATAAACTACTGAAAATCATTCGCTTTGGTTATAAGCACAGACAAGCTGCTCCCACACAGAACTATATATATACCTTTTGGCTATATATAGTAATTTTGAGAGGCCAGAGAACTGAAAACTGAATGCCTCAAGATTGCATGCATTCCCAACAAAAAAAAAAGGATGGATGGTGGTTTATATATATATATAAATATTATATATTAAGGAAAAAAGCAAAGTGTGCTTTGGTTGCTTGCTGCCAAACCACAACATTGTGGCAAGCACTCACTGGGCCTGGGCACGAACTTAACTCAACTGCCAACAAAAAATGAAAGAAACATGAAGCAAATTTTTGGACGTGTGTATTTTTGGGGCAACACACAGACAACGTGTATTTATGGCCATTACACAATGCCCCAGCAGTCATAAAAGTTTAAAATGCATTTTTACGACAGCAGCAGAAAACATGGCAAGTGCCTCCCAGCAGCAGCAGCCGCAAAACTAAATGAAAATTGTCCTCAACTTGCCACCCAACCAATTTCCGCCCATTTGCAATTGGGTGGCACACACACACACACAAACACATGCATTTATGTTTGTAGACAGTAGATACACATGGGCGTGGCACTGTCAAACATTTATTTTGTGTTCAATTTCTTGCAGTTAATTGAATGCGACATGTTTTTCTTTTCTTTGTTATTTGTCTTAATTGCTATTGGTACTAGAAACAAAAATATAACACACATCCACGCCACATCTGCCCTTTTCAACAACTTATAAATAACGTTATATATGGTTGTATATCTAGATAGATATATATCAGCACAGCTGTCTGTCCATTCGCTTGTCCATTAGCGGCGCATCATTTAAACTGACATTTGGCTCTCGCTTGTCGAATTTCGCATTTAGATAAAAAATCAATTTTCAAATGCAGTGCCAAATGCACTGAACGAAAGGTTGCCAAAAACTCAGCAGATTGTTTTACTTTTAATTAATTAATGAGAAAAATACAGCAAAATTGGTATGAACAGTTTTAACAATTGTGTTAAAAATAATCACATTTTTCATGTCAAGCTCATTTTACTCATATTTTCTCCTCTAAATTAACTCTGCATGTTAATTGAAAATTTTCGATTTTTTGACAAATTTTATGACATAAAAGAACTTTAAATGCTTTTCACTACTTCTTTTTCTTTTTATAGATAGATTTTGCTATGAAATAGTGTCGGATTTCTCGCCGTGTATACTTGACATTTTAAGCTGAATGCAATTTACAAAAGCTGCCACATTATTATTTGCTGCTGCTGTTGTTGTTGTTGCTGTTAAATTTGTAATGTAACAGTTACATGCTGTTAACATTTGTTGTTGCTGCTATCCGCTGTCTTAATTAGGTTGAGCCTGACTATATATTACATAAGCAACAACTCCCGCTACCTTTTTACCACCTTGCGAAATGCTTGCACATATTTCTTAAGCAAGCCATGGCAATATGGCTAGCAAATAACAACAACAACAACAAGCAGTGGTGGAGACCTCAACCCACAGTCGCTGTTGCTGTTAGTGGTTAGTTGTTACCTCCACCAGTCGTTGGATGGCGTTTGCATCGGCAAGCAACGCCCCCGCCTGTCTGTCTGCCACCAACACACACAATTGTTGATTTGTTAATGTTGTTGTACATATTTTTGCACGCGCTTGTCAATTATTCTCAAAATATTTGTGCACATTCGCAGTCATTCATTCGTTTATTCATTCATTCATTCAGTTATTTACTTGTTAGTTGACTCGCTTTTATTTTTCTTACCCAGTTTCCCCATATGCGAAGCAAGTCAATAAACACTTCAACTTGTGTTGGTTAGTTGTTGGTGTGCCGAGGCAGGCGGGTAATTTGCATACGCATTTGTTTTCTTGTTGCTGTGGCATTGCGTAAAAACTGCTGCACTTTAGGCGACAACCAACCAATTGCCATTAATGGTGCGCTGCTAATGCAATTAACAGCCGAAAGGAGAAGAGAAGCAGATGTGGGAGACGTGACGTTGGCCGGCCGCATGGCATTTCTGTCGTGACAAGAGCGCCACAGCTTGTGTTCAAAGTTATCGATAACTAAAATCGATCAGAATCAATTTTCAATTGCAATACACGAAGAGGAAGAGAGAGAGAGAGACTGTTAAAGAAAGCGATAATTCGAGCTCATTTATCGATAGCTAAAGTCGATCAGAAATCTTATTGCAATAAACGAAGAGAAGAAGAAGAAACACAGAAGTTGTTATAAGGAAATCACATATTTAAACTATAGTAAGCAATAACTTTATAAAAATAAAGAAAATATATTAAGACAAAATATTGTTTAATGCTCTAAATGATTCAGTAAAAATCGTGCTGGTAGAAAAGGTAGCCGTGTGTTTCTATATTTATGTTTCGAACCCATCTCCTAAATAGAAGACATTTGACAGCCTGTCAGTTAGTCTGTGCGTCATTCAGATTAGTCGCCGCAAGCCGCAACAGAAACTTCGAACTAAGTACAACAACAACGACAAAAACTGACAGCTGCCGTCGGTCAAAGATTCGAGAGTTTTGCTTTGTGCTTTGTGTTTTTTGTTTGTTTGGTGTTTGGGATATGTGTGTTGTGGGCGCAGGTTAAAGTGAATTGAACGTAATTTCAATTGGATTTGGTTTCACTTTTAAAAGATTGATGCAGCCGAGAAGCCCACACACAACTAGACTCAACCTCAAGTGCTGAAAACTCTGAAAACTTCAAGGCAACACACACACAGAAAATAAAACTACAGCAATTTGTGAACAAGTTATTTGTTAACGTGTCCAATTCGATTCGATTTCTTGATATTTTAGCCGCTACTGTGGGTCTTTTGTGTTGAGCAACAACAATTGTGATCCGAAGATTGCAAGTGCTTATGGATCAATGGGTTTTGACACTGAACTCAACGGAAATACTATTATTATTATAATTATTAAGCTATTGATTGTAAAAACTCACTTTTGTTTGTATAAAATTATATGACAACACCTGTCTTAAAGTCAAATCTGTATTGAGACTTGCAATTTCCTGAATTTCGAAAATAATACTGTATACGATTGTTCCTATTGTTCTATGTTATAGGAATGCTTGGATTTTTACATGTTCAAGTGGTTTTTATAAATTATTTAGTGTTAGGTTTAAAGCTATTTTTGGAAAGCTATACCAACGAAAGACATATTTTAGTCGGTGGATCCTACAAATAATTAGGTCTGCTGAGATCCAAAACTATCAATTAATTAATTTTCTCGCCTCTAAGGCCTTTAAAAAGTGAGGATTAAAATAATTTCACATATTTTTTTCGCAACTTATATCAATTTTATACTTTTCACATTGTCGAACAGCTGTTCACAAAATCCGCACAGGTTAACAGTGAGTTAACAGTGCGTTATCTATGAGTTAACAGTGTAACCAAAATAAAATGAATAATGTCGTCAGCTATTTTACAAGGTTTAATATATATGTAGTTATTCATTATCGATAAGTATTTGCGAGAGACCAATTTACAAAGTATTTCAAGCATTTATTTGTGATTTAACTCAGTTGATATGGGCTACTTTAATTACATGTCCCATTCGTTAAGGAGCTTGTTTTTTAATTACTTCACACAATCCATCAGCACTCGATGTCAAAGAATTGCAAACTGCAACTTGAGCAGCATAAAACCAATTTCGCCACACAAGACAAATGAGCAAATGAGTAGCACATGTGACAGGAGCAAAAGAGAAGGCAAGAGAGGGAGGGAAAGAGAGAAAGAGGGAGACAATGACTGCGACTAATTAATGCGACATTATTAATCATGTGGCCCAAAAATGCACCCGAAATGCGAACTGAACAATGGATGCACAATATGTGAATATATATAAAACTATATGTGAATAATGCCTGGCTGCAACAAAATGTAGCAGATTGTATGCCAACAACAAGTGACAAGTGCCTGTAAATTTCATCATGTTTTGTCTGTTCCCTCGTGCCAGAGAATAAATAAAGCAATCGATTGTGTAACGCAACGCCCACGATGCTAATAAACTGGGCGTGGCAGCCCCATGGGAGCTGCTAGGCGCTTCGTTAGTAGCCAAATTGGACTGGAGCAAAAATAAGAAGTGGAAGAAGAGTGGAGGTAGAGGAGAATAAAGGGAAAAATCAGGAAAATCAGTAAAATCAAATGCCACGCAAATTGGCTTCGAGGACCAAATAGGATGAGCCAGGGATGTGCACTGATTGGAGCCTGACGAATGCCTCCCTCAGGGAATGCAGCTAGCTCTCAGATTGTTGCTCAGGTGTTACAGCACATCCTCACACACACACACACACACACACAGTCACACACATTGCTGCACATGCTGTTCAATGGGGCGTATGATTAATATGGCCAGCAACGTTGACAGAATTTTCCGGGCTAAGCTTTAAAGCTGCCACACAAAAAGCAAAAAAAAAATTGATTAAAGCTTAGTGCGCATTTTCCTTCAGTTCCTATAAATCCTTTTTAATTGGAATTGTAATCAGTCAGCTATAAAAATCCATTTTAAATTTTGTGATTGATGCGGCAAGAGAAATATTGAATACTTTACATAAAGAAATTAAAAATATTTTCATTTAAATCTATCTTTATGCTCTCATATAAATATAAAATATTATTTCAATTATTTAGAATCCCAAATGTTTGGTTTATAAGGTGGCAAGGTGTTTGGAAGACGATTTTCAATATTACAAAAAAAGTTTAAGTATTCGACATTCTTAGAAAATGTCTCCATTATACAAGTTTTTGTATTTTTTGAGAGTTGCCAACTAAGAATAGAATTTTTGAAAGTTAATATTAAGACCCATTTCATGTTAATCTTTTTTAAAACATTTTCCTTTTTTTAGTATGAATTTGTATCATTATTAATTTATGTATTTTGGTTAGTTTAGCAACCAGTTTAGCTTCTCGAATTACTTTTCAAATTTAATTAGTTTTCCCCCAATGCACACACACCTTATCAACTACAATTACTTAATGGAAAAAACATTTGTTTTATTTTTTATGTTGCTCAACTTACATCACAAAAGTTCAATTCAAATTTCAATTCTGCCGCAGTTTCGTTTCGGTTTTTGTTTAGTTTTTTTTTTATATCTTTTTTACTTTTTACTTTGTTGCCGTTGTTATCTCTTTTCGTTTCTTGCTCAGTTTGTGTTTAAAACTTTGTAATTATATTTCAATATATATATTTTTGCAATCACTTTTAGTTATATATATTTTTGCAATGTTTGCTTTAACACAACACTTGCCACGAGTTTTCTTCTCGACTTTTGCTGCTTTTTATTTTAATTAGCTTCTTGTTGTTTTAAACGATGTAAAACGATTTTTTCTTCGGCTTTCTCATTTGAATTTCTGAGACAGATATATATATATATGTATATATATATTTGGAGGGGGAGATAACATAATATTTTTTTTGGTTGTATTTCAATGCACGGCCATGGATATTGTTGGTGTTGCAGTTGTTGCTGCAATTGTTGCTGGCGTGTCTGTTGTTGTTGCTGCGAGTCTGCAATTTGTTTGAGGCAATTGTTGCTGTTGTAGGTGTTGTTGTTTTTGTTCTGGTTGCTGCTGCTGTTGTTGTTGTTGCTGCTGTTGCTGCTGCTGTTGCTTGAGGCGGCTCTGCATTTGTTGCTCCATTTTTAACAATATATTTTGTACTCTTTTCTTATTTGCGCCTAGCACCTGCAAAAGATACACACAAAACTATTGTGAGTGAGACAACAAATGCAGCGTGACAGACAGAGACAGAGAGAGGGGAGAAAGGGGAGAGAGAGAGAAGGGGAGAGAGAGAGAAGGGGAGAGAGAGAGAAGGGGAGAGAGTGTGTTTTATTAAAGACGTGGGCGGGTTAGATTTATTGACCTTTTCTTCGTTGTTGCTGTTGTTGGGGTCGCAGCAGCAGCACAAAAACAACCGTTACAAATTATAACAAAAGACTGCGATAAAAATAGTATATAATAAAAAAAAACAAAACAAGAAACACAAGTAAAAAAGTCTTTTGACCCAGACGGCCAACGGCATTTTATAAGTTGCCCCCGAGGCGAAATAATCAAAGATAACTCAGTCATATACATATATACACATATATATATATATATATATATATAGCGAAGAAGAAGCAAAGTTGATTTCAGTCCAGTTATACCTTGAAACGAGCTCAAAACTAACTTCAAAACACATTGGCTAATTTATTGTCTTATGCTAATTCAGAGCAAACAAAAGAGAGAAGAGACACGTTCAAAACTTAAGTTAAAAGTTGAAAAAAAATAAAACAACAACAAAACATCAAAAAAAAAAATAATCAAATTTGTTTGCTCAGTTTTATGACAGGGGCGTCGTCGTCATCGTTGTTGTTGTTATTTATTATTGTTGTTAATGTTGACTTTTAAAGTTGTATTTGATTTCCTCATTATAACCAGTTTCTTTAGCTTTGGTAACAAAAAAATATATGTACATATACATATATATATTTAGAGCTGATTTGATCGATCTTTATTATATTTTCGTTGAGCTTAAGTGGGTCACAGTTTTTGACACTTATTTCAGTGATTTACGCTTAACTGGCCATCAACTTACGGTGCGCACTGTGTTCACTTAACTTGCAACAACAACTACAACAACAACAACAACAGCTGATCGTATAGCAAGTGCAATAAAAGTCAATGAATTGAACTCAATTGAAAGCAATTGAGCGCACTTAGTGCGAGGGAGACAACAACGAGCACAGCTTGCTTGACTGAGCGAGAGAGAGAGAGATAGAGAGAGACGCACAAATCGGTGCAGTGTTGCACAAATACAAACAATTTCTTTCTTGAGGCACTTTGTTAATTGCTTGTCAGCACAGCTGCTAAACAACATCTGTTCAAAGGTGTTGCTAACAAAAAACAAGTATCCAAATAGTCTGTTCAAATATCTTCTATTCAGTTAGCTTTAAAAACAATTCGAAATCCCAAAATTTTGAATACAAACAAACTTAAAGTTGTAATTTGGAAAACACTACAAATTTGCGAAATTTATAGAAAAGCACAAAAACTCACACACAAAATTTCGGCTTCATAAATCACTTTTCTGAGCACTTCTAGCAGTCGTCCTACTTTCTAGAATGCCAAATTCATTTTTAGTTTAAACTTAACCTTGAAACCGGAACTAAAATGTATTTTGTTGTGAAGACAACCAATTTGTTGTTTGAAATCGGAGCCAAGCAAAATTTGTGTGTCAAAAAGAAAAAACCGAAAAAAGAATACCACCAAGGATTTACATATATAAAATCGCTACTAATCGTAAAATTTTTGAAAATGACAAATGACTTGAACTAAAAAAATAATAAATGTTATAATCATTTATTGGAAGACATAAAAAAACCGAAATTCTGGGAAAATAATTTTAAGTTTCGAATATGGTTTTTTATTTTGAACTCTTGATAAGCATTAAAACGCATTAAACATGTTTGCCAGCACGTGTTGAGGAGGAGCGAGGAGGGCATTCAAATGTCGATCAGCAGTTGGGCATTATTTTTGTTGGTTTTTTTTCCACACCCATAAAGATAATATGTGCACAGAATTTATTATTGTATTTTGTGTCTAACCGAAAATTTAATATTTGTGTGCGTTTGTCGTCGTCGCTGCTTATTCATCTGATTTGTATATATACATATATAACTAGCGTGTCTAATGTATTTTGGACTTGATTTGCTCATCGTTTGTCTAATTTGAAAAGTAAGCAGTGACATAAAAAAAAAAACTTGTCGCAAAGGTCAACTTGATTAGCGTGTCTGCAACATGTTTCTATCTTCTTATTTACTTTTGCATGTTGACTAGTTGAAGGCACTTTAATTTACATCGAGACTTACACATTCACAGCTATTAACATAGTATATGTAATTTGTATATGGCTGCCTCAATAATCCAGGACTTGAGGCAGGCATAAAGAGACCTTCATGAGGGATACACACCTGCAAAGGAAAGAAAAAACAGAGAAATGCAAAAATTAATAATCAAATTTCGGTTTTCACATTTAACATTTGTATAAATAAATAATGTAAATGTATAAATGTTTAATGAGCTGCGTTTGTCACATTTACATAATAGATAATGTATGAGAAAGAAAAAACAACACTCACAATCAGCACATGGCACCCTCCTACACACGCCCAACCCACCTGCTCGCTGCCCCACCCCAAAAATGGCAAAAACATCTTTTATCTATTTGCAAAGTGCAAAAGTTCAAAATGTTAAAAACGTTGCCAAGAAATGACAGAAATAAAAAAGAAACAAAAGAGGAACAACAAAAGCCAAAAAATAAGCAAAAAACAAAAACCACTTGAAACAGAAAGGCAGACGAAAATAAATTATATTCGCTTGTTTATCATGTTTAACTACAAAAGAGAGCAGAAAGGCGAAGAAGAAGAAGACGAAAGACACATCAGGCGCAACAAAGTTAAGAATGACGCATCGACGCTCAGTTACCCTGTAAAATTACAATCGTTGCTTCGCTGTGTGTTGCATACAAATAAATTAAAAGAATAATAAATATTTAATTAGACTATTGACATTTGTAGGGCTTATTAATTTCGTATAACAGAAAGTGCGCAGAATTAGCTGTTAACTGCATTATCGGCATTAGGTACACACACGTGTATGTACACCACAGCCAGGTGTGCATGCAGACAACAAGGAATGAAATTTGACAAATAAATGGGCGAAGAAGGCGACGAAAGAGTGAACAAAGAAAGAAAGAAAAGGACGCAACAAAAAGAAAAGTCTTTCAGTGCGTCTCAGACACAGCTAAGCCGGCATTTTTAATAATGATGACGCAGATTTTACTGTGCCAAAATAAAAAAAAACCAACTAATACAGGCACAAAACCAGCAACACTGTTTATGTGTGTGTGTGTATTGTCTGTGATTATATAAATACAGCTAGGGGAGAAGGGGAGAAACGCAGTCTAAGTAATATGTTTGCCATGGCCAGACGATGACTTCCATGACAATCGCTCGCCCCATACCCCCCCACACCTACCCCCTCTTCACTATCACACTCTCTGTATTCTTCTCTCTTGCTCACTCTAGTGAGTTGTCAGTTTCTCCACATTGTTGTGTTGAGCGCGCTGTAATCTTTTTTATGCGCTTTAATTTGTTTTCTTTGCGATTCCATTTTCTTGTTGTTTGCCAAAAGTTTATTGATCTCTCTGCTGCGCTGCTGCTGCTGCTGCTGCTGCTGCTCTTTGACAACAAAGAGAGGGGTTGTATAGGTTATAGCGGGAGGGGCAGCTTAGAATATGTCTCTCTATCTCTCTCTGTCTGCCTGTCTATATATGTATATATATATATATATGTGTATGCTTGCACGTTTGCCATGCGGCAACACAACTTTCGCATTTTCTTTGTTAAATTTACGACCAATACCAGAAATCATGTCAAATATTCCAAGGGCAATGCCAAAAATATGCCGCAAGAAAAAAAATGTATCTAGATACAAATAAAAAAAGAATTTCACGCAATTCAGGGTGCTGGGGGGAGATGAAAGATTGCATATGGCCACAGCGCAAATCATGAAATAGACAACTTAAGCAGAGATCGTAAATTTATGGCAGCGTAGTGTAAACAAACAAAAAAAAATCAGCCAAAACAGCTGTTCTTGTCCATTAAAAAAGAGAAACGGTGAAAAATAAACACAATTTAAAAATTTGTTTTCACAATGGAAATCTATACAAAGTCAGGTGGAAAAAAGAGGCACAACATCCTTATACAAATAATTATTATCCATAACAAAAATAATAATAATGAGAAACCAACAAACAAAATGCGACAAATATGCAAATGAAGAGAGTTCGGCTAAGGAAGGAGAAATCACAAAAAGAGAAACAGCAAACACCAAAGACAAGCAGGAAAACGTTTAGCAGAAGAAGGGAGTGAGTGTGCAACGACCGAGAGATATGCTGTTAGTTAACAGTAACAGAAACAGTAACTTCTTTTTTCCCTCTGTGCAAGATATTCATTTTGTTTACCACCTAACTTATCTTCTGCATCTGCTATTAATTTGTACAACCTTCATTTGTATACCCCCTTTTTTTACTATAGACAAAATAAACGCCACACACTAAGAAAATTTAAATGCAAGCGTTGCGGTCGCGGTCGCAGTCGCCCTCGACGTTGCCCATCAGCTGCTGCATTAGTCAGCAGAAACAAAATAAAAAATAAAAAAGAGAGCGGCGGCCCCAAAAAGAAACTTGCAAGAGACCAAACCAAGTCATTGACACCAAAAAAACCACAAGCCACAAACAAAAACAAAACGAAGCTGATGAAGATGGAGCGATGAAGAGAGAGCAACAACAACAACAAAAGAAACTTGAAGAGATGCAAATGATTTGAAGTTATGCGCCATCTCGCTTGCACTTGATACGAAAATACTAATTTCCGTCTTAGAAGAGCGCAATAGGTGCAAAGCGCCACCTGTCGAGCCATTTGTGAACAACTGTTCTTGCTTTAATTGTTGAAAGTTTTTCAAGTATATTTGCAAGAACTTGGAAGATTCTTTCAGTTGCAACTTGTTAAATGCGCGCAAATTTGTTTTCATTTCTTTGTTGAAATTTTTGGCTAGCCACGTGCCACGCCCCCAACTATGCCGTCTCTCACTCGCATTCCACGTCGCACTGCAAATTGCAAGCATATTAAATATTTCATGTTGTTGTTATTATTGTTGTTGTTGTCATCGCATGCATTGGCATTTGCCTGCTGTTGTTTTTGTTGTTGGCTTTTTGTGGTTGACAAAATTGCCGCCTTTTGGTTTTTTGGCGTAAAGAAGAAAGCAGCACATCGACAACAACAACAACCACAATAGAAAAGCCAGCTCTGTAATTTGGCACAGCACACATTACTTTGATACGCTTTCTTAGGGTATCACACAAGTCTGCTCAATTTTGTCAAGCATTTTCTAATGAAAATGCAACAAGGAGCTCTGCAAAATATTTTTTAGTGTTCACTGATTCTTTGACAGTGCAACAAATGGGAACCGGAACTGCGTAATGAATTATGAACCTGAACCGGAACAGAAATTCGTCATTCACTGCTTCCTTCTTCACAGGTCAACAAACGTGAACCGGAACCGTTTGCAGCCTTTAACCAATTTAAAAGCAGAAACCGGAACTAAAATTCTTTTCCATTTGCTGCCCTAGTTCGAAAAAACTCAAAATCTAAATAAAAATACAACAATAAAAACTAAACATTTATTATAAAATGGCAATTGAGAAGAGTGTACAAAGTGCAACGTGCTCAAAAAAATGAAAATCATTTTCAAGTAAAATAAATTTGTTATTTATGTTTGTTTGTTTCGCTGCCGCCGCCCCTTATGCAATTTGTGTGTGTGGCATGCAGCGCCATGTCGCGTGCAACTAGCAACAACAACAAAAACAATTCGCTTGCCTTGTACACAAGACGAAGTATAGGTGAAATTGGGTTTAGTGTTCAATTTAACACCCACGTTCTAGTTTGGGTTTGTTGGCCCCATCATCAAAGCAGTAGCAGCAGCAGCAGCAACAATCGGCCACAACACAAAAAAATAAAAAATTACAAATAAAAAAATGAGCAATTGTTGTTGGTGTTGCTTCGTGTTTGGTTTGCAACAGTTGCTGTCGTCGCAGCTGCAACAGCAACATCAGCTTACCAAATGCAATCATGTTTAATTATGCATTCCACATTGGATTCGTTCTGTTCTTCGCCGTTATAAAAAATAAAGAAAATCAACAATGAAAAAATAAAAACAACAAAGCGACAACGCCCCCATGGAAAAAATAATAAACAGCAATAAAAATAACAACCGACAATGGAAATGTTTCTTTAATCTCTTTTCGTTTTTATCTATTTTATATATATATATATATGTTTTTCATTAATTGATTGATAAACCAATTTTGGGCATACAACAAACAACAACAATAACAATTTCCCTTCATATCCGTCACTTTAGATATGGGGAAAGGGAAAAGTCATTGAGGCATTTCGAGTGAGCCCACGTCTTTAAATAAAAATTAACATAAATATGTTGCACACAGATTGGCTTTGATAGATACACATTTAATAGACTCGGCTGCCAGCCATACATAATTAACAAACAACTCGGGCAGCAGCCAGGTGGGTTGGGCTCCAATTGGTGGGGCGAGGGACTGATTCAGTCATTCAGCTGACTCAGAAAAACAAAAAAAAAAACAAAAGAAAATGTGTAAAAGATGCCGAGACGCGCTTTGCGTGGGGGACGCAACCAAACCCGACACTTGAGCCCCACAAAATGAGAATGAGTTTGGGGTCAGGTCAACGCCCCTTTTTTATTTGCATATTATTGTTATTATTATTATTATTGCTGTTGTTGCAGCAGCAACTGTTGCTGTTGATGTTGCACAGCTTGAGTGAGTTTAATTCCGTTTTTATTATATTTATATTTTTTATTTTATATTATTTATGACATAATATTTTTAAAAAGAAATATCATATCATGTTTTAAAACCATTTTTTATATTGATAATTTTTTAAAATTTGTTTGAAAAATTATGATTATTATTATGAACAAGTAATAACCAAACTATCGACTCGTGTGAGAAAATCCTATTGTTGCTTAAGTTTTTTTTTTAATATATAAAAATATATAATGTAAGCGAGTGAATGGCCTTACAGCATTCCGAAGGGTATCTAAGCTTCTAATCTATTTTTTTCTCAACAATTTGTTGGTGTTTTTGAAATCAGTTGGCTGGTTTCGCTTCTCTGTTGAGCGCACAATTAGTTCAATGCTCATCTTCGATAGCCGTCATACAAATTTGCTTGCAACTATGTGCACACATATGTATTATCTACTACTATTATTTGCTTGTTATTATTATTAATATTTATCTTGTTTTTTTTGATCATTGGTTTACGCATGCAGAGCGTATTACAATTAAGTCGTAAAGATTGTGACATTTTGAACGATACTCCCCCGAATCCAATGAGTATATATATTCTTATTGAACATCACTAATTATTCTATATATATATATTTAAACGTCACTCAGTAAATCTGTCTGTTTCTATGAACTACTATGAACCTTATCTGAACTGTAAGCTTTCCTGATAAAACTTGGAGTACGAGTATACTCAACATTTTGCTGCAGGATCATTTTTATAATTTACCAAGTTGTCTGAATTAAACTCAATAGTTATGAGTGTTTAATTGTGCATAATAATAGCAAACAAATTGATCAACATCAGCTGCCTATATCATATCGAAACAATCAACCGCTTAATTCCGCTCCAAGGGTATACAATATTCGGTGTGCCAAATCTAGTCGTTCTTACTTCTTTTCACTTAATGCCACTCTTCGCTGATGAATCATGACTATAAATGTTATTATTATTGGACAATAAATAATAAAAAAAAGTAATATTTTTCTTTGCAGTCGGGTGCAACGCACTCAAAATGTCCAAGTGTGCGTGTGTGTGTATGTGGCACGTTTGTCTAGCGAGGGATAACGAGAGCGGGTAGTGGCGTTGCAGGCTGAGGGGGCAGCAATTGCTCCTCAATGGGTGAAAGCGACCGACAATAAGACACAAGAAACAAAACAAAATAGAAAACAAACAAAACAAATAAACACTCGACTGCAATTAAATAGTTGCCTTCAGTTGCAATTTCATTTAGCATTGGGGAACACTATTATCAACACTTGGAGGGGGAGAGTGGAAGTGCTGTCAAAGCCACTGTGATTAACCAGGGTGAATAGGTCAACGATCAGCTGCCAACTGTAGAATTAGACAGCTCAAACTATGCCATTGAAATCAAAGTTAAATGGTGAAATTTAACCCTCGAGTCCAACCAAGATTGCCTGGTTTATTTAAATAGTTGTAATTGCAATTTCAAGGAGCTGCATGTATTCCAGAAACTAACTGAAATTGTTATTCAAATAAATAAAACAGCTTACATTGATTGACTGATTGACTGATTGGTGAAAAACCGAAAGCAAGAAAGCTCTAGGAAAAATACAAATAAATTAAAAAATTGTATAAACTATATTTTCAACTGCAATATTTGGTGATTTTCTTCTGATTGGTTTCGCGTTTAGAATAATACTGCCATTAATAATACTTAACATGCCACTATCATAACTTTCTCAAAATTTAAACGATTTTTATAAAAAAAAAATTAAAAAAAACACCATTAAAATAATAATTTCTTGACCTCTAGAATAAAACTACGTTTAAATTTGGCAACACAGCTTTCAGTTCAAAATCATGTTAAAATTATACGCCATAAAACTCATTAGTCCATTGACAATTTGATCAACATCATCTCCTTTTCTTACAAAAAATACAATTTTAATTGAAATGTGACGTTTGTGAAGCAAAACAATAAATAAAAAAAGGAAACCATTGAGTGTTGAGCAGTTGGAGAAAACAAATGGTGACAGCAAAATTGACAAAAAATGGAGCTGGCCAAGATTAATGTGAGAATGGCAAACAAAGACGGAGGAGCTGTTGGCCAAATTGAATGCAATGGCCACCCTTTTTGGCCAACAACAAAAAATAAATTGAATAAGTCATAAGTTATTCACAGAGTTGTTTTGTATTGTTGTTGTTGTTGTTTTTGTTGTGCTCCTATTCGCATTGGAAAACCGGTTCATTGAAATCACTGCAACAGCAGCAGGTGGCAAGTAAAGCGAACCCCAAGCTACAAGCTCCAAGTGGGCAATGCCCGGAGTTTATGATGTAGCCAAAGGAAGAGGAGATCGGAAGGGGCAGGAAGCAGAGAGGGGGAGTTGGCCAGCCGTGAGTTAAGTCAAGTTGTTGATGGTTGGGTTGATGAGTTGCCGCCAAACCGGTTATGTAAATTGGTAGCAAGAACGAACACTGTTGCATATCATACATTTTAAACACAACATGCCCCAAGAGGAATATGCGTATTATTGCATTTACTGCAAATTGTATTTTTGGCAAAGCGGAAATGCTAAAGGGGGAGGGGGAAAAGGGGGCTTTTGCCCACCAACAACAGCAATCAACAACAATTAAATTTGATTAACGCAAATGAAATGAGTATATGAAAACTAAAGTGTTTTTGTACCAAAAATAAAGAAAGAAATAAAAAATAAAAGGGTCGCTCTGATAAAAACTGACGGTGCATAAATTATGCTGGCAGGAACGAGCAACAACACTCATGCAACATGCGGCGGCACTTAAGACCCGACTCGAAATGAACTCGACATCATCGCTGGAAGTAGGTAGACCAACCAGACGAGACAAGACCAGACCAGACCAGACAGACAGACAGACACACAGTCAGAACCTTGGGAACACTCAAATAATAAAGATGATTTTTCTTGTTGTTGTTGTTGTTGCAGTTGGTTCGGGACTCTCAAGTGCCATAGAAATTCAAAAAGAAAAAATAATTTGTTCAAGGTTAAATATGCATCCTGGAGAGGTTTCGAGAGAAGGAGCGGAGGATCCACTGAGAAAGCAATAAAACGTCGTATTATCTCTGAAGTGGAGAAGTTGCAATACTCTCGGAGATAATTGAAAGATACACAAATAACCCATCAAGGTAGATAATTAAAATTGTAGATGATCCTTAACGTATTCGATATGTTGAAATATTTATTTTGAATCTGTGGCACTGAATTGCTGAACATTTTTCGATTTCTTCGGCAATTGATAGCATAATCTATCAATTAAGAAATAAATTTAGTTAATACCTGTATTTATTAAAACGTTAATCTTTATTTTATGGGCTGCTTTAAATAAGCTAAGGCACTATTGGAAATATCACTTCTTACATTGATTGATTTGGATTTGAGTTTTTTTATAACATAACCAAGAGCTCTTATATATCTTAATATCTTAATTTCCACACTCATGTCGCCATCCAAATAAAGGAAATCCGTAATATTCTAATCATTACAATCCTTTCTCTCACTTGCATTTACACGTTTTTTTCTAAGATACATTTTTAATCTGATTATAATTAGAGTGAATGAATACATTTTCGTAGCTCTTAAGTGCAATGCAGGAGACTGAAATGAAGAAACCTTTTTCCTGTCAAGAATTCCCTATGTAGTCCAATAAAATATATCACTTGACATGACAAAATTAGAATACCCCCACCAAGCAAGGGTATTGAAAAAACAAAACCAAAAAAACTTAATAAACCTTGGCGAGTAGCTCTTCCTTGAAGAAGAAGCAGGAGAAGAAGAAGAAGGCGGAAAAGGAGACGGAGAAGAGGTAGCAGAAGAAGCTGTGCGTTGTGAGTAAGCAAAGATCGCGCTTGCTACAAATATAATGAGGCTCTGCTCGCGATGTGAGACCCAAAAAACTCTGGGTAAATACTACGACAACAACAACAACGAGAAAACTAAAGGCATAAATGTCGCTTAAGCGGCAAACGGGTTTTTTCTTTTCTTTTATTTTATTTATTCTTTTTTTTTGCGTCTCCCAGACTCGATTGTTGTTGTTCTCGTTAAGAGTTGGCAGCTCCTACGTGTGAGCGTTTTTTTTTTACAGAGACCGGTTTCTTTATTTATTATTTTGCTGTTTTTGTTGCTGCTCAGAAGGCAACTCTATAACTTGAATAACATTTTCATGTTGCTCTGCTGCCGCTGCTGCGCCACACAACAGGTACATTTCTTGTATACTATATATGTATGTTATGCATATATGTATATGTATATGCATGCGTGTGCGCGTGTGTGTGTGTGTGTGTATGTGAGTGTGTGTGTGTGTGTGTGTGTGTGTTTGTATGTGGGGGTCTGCTGTTATATGAGAGTTCCTCTGTCTTTGCTTTGACCGTTGTTTGCTTGCCTTGCTGGTGTCCGTCTGTCTGTTTGTCTGTCTGCCATGGTCGTTTTTCAGTCTTTCGCCTCTCTCTCTCTCTCACACTCTCTCTCTCTCCCTCTCGCTCTCTCCCTCTTTCTACGTTGGGTTCTTCATTTTAATGCCACAGCAAGCAACGCAGCAGCAGCAGCAGCAGCAGCTCTTTTTAGATGTGTTAGTAGAAAGCCAAAAGAATAACAGAGGCAGGCAAACACCGCATTTGAGAATTTGCTTTGTCATGTGCCTCAGCGAGACGACTGTTTGTTCTCATGCACATACTTCTCTATATATACATGCATATTTATATATACGTCTTATATACCACACTCTCTTATGTGTTGTATATATATATATATCTGTCATATAAGGTTATGAGGCGCATAATGCTTGTTTGTTATGCTGATTTGTGCCTTCTTTCAGAACACAGAACACAAGAAGACAAAACACACGAGCGCGCGCACACACACACAGGAACACTCACACAAAGCTGTCACAGCCCTCCACACACCCCCTGACCTTTGGCTGGATAAAGAAAGGGCTTGTGCTTAACTTATGCTAATATGTGTAAAATAACACTAGTCATATACCATATATTTAAACTGACATTTTATTTATTATTGAAAGCTTAGCAAAAAACGTTTTTTTTCCAAAATTTATTTATAAGATGCGCAAAATTTGTAGACAAAAATACGTAATTAATATTTGACAACTTAATAACAAAAGATTGGAATATTATGGAAAAATATATATATAAATCAAGTCCATTATTTAGATCTCAATTCTTACTGTATATTTAACTTTTAAGGTATGACTTGTTTTTAAAAATAACTTGTAGAACCATTTTAAATATGGCAATCTTTATTTCTATATATATTTCTTTCTATTTTGTCTCGATGTTTTAAAATCATTTTGTATCTATAAATCTTTATTATTTTATCTAAATTTATCTATCCACTAAGGCACAAAGATACTTTAGACTGTTTTAAATATACAAATAAAATCATATGTCACTGATTAACATGATAATAAATCAGAAAGACAACAAATGTGTCAATAAATCATTTTCATTATATATTAAGTATTTAAGACATAAATCATCAATGTTCATATTGGATCATAGAGCTCTAAATCATTTTATATCGAGCTCCCAAAACTTCCTACAAATATTTCAGATTTTGTATACCAAATCATAACATTAGTATAAAAAAGGAAAGTACTTTGAAGGATTTCCTAATGAAAAATATATATTTATTCCTCATGCTCTTTGCCACATTTCAGAATTACTTCATTTTACTTAATGTTATTATATTAAACAAATAGCATTAATTACAGAATATTTTCGCATGCGTTCTTTCTACCAACAAATTAAGAGTCAGAGAAAAATGACTGAAAGCTTAATTATTGGGTCATAATGAGAGAACTAAGGACGCCTGCCATTAGCTAATTTGTGGCTATAATTTGATTAATAACCATGAATAGAGCCAAAAACGTCGGGTTCTCAGTTCAATTATATACATATAAAAAAAATGTACACAAAAAAAAAAAATGTTAAAAATTCAAAATGCTATGCTAAAAATAGAAAGAGAATTGGAATTGAGCTGGTACTGGGTACCAGCGTTTACCAGTTTCTTCTTTTTTCCAAAATAAGACGGGGAAAACCAAACGAGATAAGTGAAGCAAAACACAATAAAGGAAAAAAGAATGTACGAAAAATAATAAAGAACAAAGAACTAAGAACTAAGCAGATTAATTCACTCAGCAGCCACGACGACCATAACAAGTTCAAAATCTAATTCGACCTCGACTTTTGGGCAGTAGGCGGCAATGCTTTCACTGGAATGGATCGGATCGGATGCGATCGAAAGCCAGCAAATAACTAATTAAACAGACGCCAGATGCCAGATGCGAATGTGGCAATGAGAGAAGTGGAAGATATTGAACGAATTCTACATTAGCAAAATATATACATATTTCTTTTTAATAAGAAACAAGTAAGAAGAAGATTGCGTGTCCAGTCAAACTATTGACATTTAATTATCACTAGAAATCTAAAGAGTCGATCGATTGTTCTTATGTATATATATATGATATAGTAGTCCATTGTAAAACTCGTAGCTGTTGGGTTTGGTTCGGATATCTCGATACATAGAAAAGTTTTTCATACAAGAGCTCATATTTCAACCGATCATTCCTGTGACAGCTATATGATATAGTCAGCCGATCAGGTCGGCTACCACATGCGTACTTTCTGCAGTAAAAAAAAAACTGATTTATGCCAAGTTTCATGAAGATAGTCTTAAAACTAACTGAGTTCACATAGTTAGCTGGATAGATGGACAGACGAACATGACTTAATATCGACTCGGCTGTTGATGCTGCATTTTAGATAAATATTAACCGCATAAATTATTTATATGTGAGAAATCAATACAGGATTGAATACAGAATTACATTTATAGCCAATTTTAAGCCTTAAAACTAAAGAGATCCAGCAAATAGTCAACCCACATAAACCAATGTCGCATAACACAATAAATAGGGGCTATCCAGCCCGTATTTACCCTAAATACAATACGTGCTTAAGCCATTGCTTAAGAAGCTCTAAACAAAAACAAATAATGGAATAAGTATGGAAAGATTAATTTTTCGATGAGTCAAAACTGCAAAGATTAAGAAGAGTCGAAAGCGCACACAAATTTGTTCCATATTCATCAACAACAACAACAAGAATCAACATTATATTTTTTTGTTTTTTTTTTTTTTGTTTATCTGCAGTTCTCACTCAAAACTGTCAACAGACTTCAGGCAAGTCAGCAGCATAAAGTGTTTCTAAGTAGTGTATTAGCATAGTAGAATATCACAAATTTCTCTCTGCTATGCAAACACATATGCCGCAGTAAGAATCCGCATGCCACACACACCCACTCCCCTCATCCTCCTCCTCCTCCTCCTACTCAACAGATATAGATAGAGGGGCCGTGAGTTTCGTATCTTATCGCAAAAAAAACGCATGTTCAAATCAAATATATATATATATATATATATATATAGGGTATCACATTTTGTCCAAACTAAGGCAATGTGTAATCAAATGTGAATTTTGGGGGCAGAGGAGGGGTTGAAGCAGGGCGTTGGGCGCATACTGAAATCATTCGAATTGTATTGGATTTAGAACGTCGTCTGGCGATAAGATAATAAAGTAAAAAAAAAAATTAAATATAAAAAAAAAACAACAATAGAACCCGCAGCTCGCATAGGACAATAGATTCCATTTTAAGGCCGGCGCAATATCCGAGCGACAAACAAAATAAATATCTCTTTGGAAATTTAAAGCGTACATTTTGAAAATACTTTATATATGTCTGTACACACATCTATATATTTATATATATATACATATATTCACTGTTATCGGACCAGATGTGTGTGTCCACTTAGCAATCGATTCTGTTAGTCATAATATAAACGGCTTATCGACATTGTGTGTGCATTTGTTCTTGTTTTAGCTCGCTACAATTGGTATTATTGTACCCTGTAATTATTTTAGAGTGAAGAATAATCTTTGATTTTTAAATAAGAGAGTAAATATATACATATAGTCAGAACGAACGTAACGATCAGCAATCAGAGACTATATTTAATATCTAAAATGGGAAATAGAAATCTTAATCTGTCTTTCAATATTAAAAATAGAGTTCTTCAACTGGGGATCCATTTAGATCTAAGACTTGGGAGCTCAGAGACTGTAAGTGAGATAGAGAGAGAGAGAGGCAGCGAGAGATCTTAAACTTGGAATTTAGCTGCTCAAATTGAAAAGAAATTGTCTTAAAGTATTTCCAAAACTCTATATATGCTCTACAAATATATAAAGTGATATTTCTGAAGTTATCTTCTGGATCCTTGGCACACCTAGCTAATGAAAAATCATGCTCGACTGTCGAAAACTTTAACGATTGTACAGCAAACACAAAAAAGTTTCAAGACACACTCTTAAATACAATCATTTACTTCAAATCGTATTCTTTTTTAAACTTTATCACAGGGCATCTTTGGTCCCCAATAAGCACACAGCTCATTCAACAAACTATTACAATTCAAATTGTTTTCTTTTCACACACAATTTTATCACAGGGCATCTGCGAGCCGAGCACTCTTACAGCCTGTTTTCCTTATCAAAATGGCACACATATTCGTCGTATACGATTTATGGGCCCAGAATTCCAGCACTGCTGCAACACGTAATTAGACAAAAGTGAACAGAAAAACCAAAAAAAAAAAAAAACCAACAACAGACAGATAAAACATATGAAAACAGACGAATGGAGCTGATAGTGTGGCCCACGTGGAATATATATATACACAACTCTATTACAATATCTGGCCATACACAGACAGACACAGCAAAGAGAGTCAGAAAGAGAGAGGGAGAGAGAGAGAGAGAGCGATTTGTATTTTTGACCATATGCGCAAGATTTGGCTAATATATTAAGAGCCGCACGAAAGCGTTTCCAATTGACGTCAAAGCCACAAAAAAAAAAACAATATGGCAAATGAAAATTAACACATATACGGTAAAAAATCTCACACAAACATATAGGTATATATATAGATAGACCCCCATTTGAGGGACATATCCCCTCAAGAGGCAAACGAAATCAATGAAAACAGAAAAAATGTGCGGGAAACGTTTGGGAATGAAACAAAATCAAAAATCGATCTATATGTAAATATATATATATATATATATATATATATGTATACAGCAAAGGTAGCACATGAATATATATACATATAGATAGCTCTATCGATTTGGGTTAATGAGCGCGTTTCAATTATTGAATTAATTTTGATATATGCATGATTTAATCATTCAAAAATGTTTGACTATTCATATTCTAGAAGAAAGATCAAGGGGAAGTGAATAGGAAGAATAAAGCAACCTTATCGAAGTGCATGCAAAATGTACAAAAACACTTCAAACAATAACAGATACTATATCTTTGCAATGATTAGCGACTTTAGACAATAAACAAACAAAACAAAAATTATCAACAAAAAATCGATTTCAGCGGTATTTCGATAGCTGATAAATCGATTAATTAATCATACTAAAAGAAGCGAATGACCAATATAGGAAAAACCCATGAAAACAATGACAACATTTTCTATAGAGTTAAATAAATTAAGATAGGAAAACAATGACAACATTTTCTATTGAGTTAATCCAATTGAATCAAATTAATTCCAATTAATTGAATAATTGAAAAGCACAATTTCCTTATATTCTACATTATTCGCTGACCTAAATGAACCCAGCTTCATTATGATTCATTAATTACAATTTTTAAATACAACTATAGAGCTGTACATTATTTCTGTTTTCGCTTCTTCCTTATGCACTATTCGTAATCGTTTTGTCAGCCAGAAATATGTCAATTTGTACTCGTAAAGATATAAACATATATCCATTTTATGGCCAGAGATAGTCAAGATTCAGGCACCTCGAAATTATTAGTCTAACGTGTACACTTGACCAAAAACCTAATGCAGTCGTTAAATGTTGCCACCGGAATAGTGTACATTACACAGACATTTATTTTTATGTTTAGTCTGGGAGAAGAACAAGAATATACAGCGATAACATAAATACGTCGTTTTTGGCCAAACTGAAAAATCTAAAATCTTTCAGTTTCATTTCGAAATTTTGTTTGCTTATTTTTGGTGTGGCGCAAATTGAAACGAATGCAACGGATGTTTTTAGGGAGATAAGGCGCAAGAGCAGAGGTGGGTGGGGGGAGGGGCTACATCATATTTTTCCTTTTTGGCAAGCGCATTATTGTAAAATTCGTTTGGCCCATTGCAAAAGCCATGAAATATGGCACACATGGCCAGCTTTCAGTTTCAGATCATTTTCAATTACAAAACGAAACAAAAATAAATTCAAAAATAAAGAAAAGCACACATATGAAAGTATATATCCATACATGTATGTATATGTTTAGGTATTTGTGTATGTTTGTACTAGTTGTAGTTATTTACCAACTCAATATGAAATCGGTTTTATTTCTTTGGCCCCAATTCGAAACATACCTGTAAGAAAAAGAAGAGAGATTCGTTGTTTAATATATGAAGATTGATCAGCTTATGTTATAAAATACAACTGGTTGTATTTAGAAGTGATTGAGTAAGTATTTTAATAGTTGCACCTATTTTAAATTAACCAAAAACTCTTGAAATAATTAAAATAAATGGACTGATTTTTAAGTTTTTGAGATTTACAAGTTAAATAAGCAAAATAGTTATAAATTATTATAATTAATAATAAAAGAATAAAACTTAAGTGTTTTTCTGTCCAATTTTAAGACAAAAATGTTGAAAGAATAAGTTTTCAAGTCGTTTTTAAGACTTCAAACTGCCTTAAAAATGTAACACATTTTTTTGAACCGAAGAACAATCAATATTCATTCGAAAAAATACTTGAAAATTTATTTGTCAAATTTCGAGACTAAACTGTTAAATTGTTAAGCCTCCAAATCCCTTTAAAAGCTTTTACCTGCCCTAAAACTTTAACTGATTTGAAATACGTAGAACACTTTGTTTTCTCTGAAATCCCAAAACTTCTAAAGCTATACTGACTTAGTTGAAGTGCCAATGATCTTACACTTTAAATTGTTTCAAATTTACCCGACTTAAAAATGGGTATTAATCATCTTCATGACATACATATATAAAGTATTATTCTACCTACACAAAGAGTTTCAAGCTCATTAAGAAAACGATATTACAATGCTCGACAATAACAATAAGCTCTGCTGGTTTTTTTGTCATTACACAAAAGACTCCCGAACCGAAACGCTTTATCTTCACGCAACATTTGACAAAACAGCAGGGAACCCCTATTTCCCCACCCCCACCGCCCAGAAACCCCTTCCTAGTACCTCAAAAAAAAAATAAAGAAGAAAAACAGCCCTAACTGAACGCGCAAATTTAAAAAAATAAATAAATAAATAAAGCAGCAGCCACTGAAAGGCTGTGCATTGTCTGTTCACACAAGATATATAGAATATATATATATATATATATATGTATATGGTATACAGAATCTATACATCTATATGTATATAGTGTAGGGGCAAGCCTTTCAAGCGTCTCGCTTGCGGTTGAGGATGGCAAAAGCAACAGCAGCAGCAGCAGTAGCAGTAGAGGGCAGAAGGCAAACCGCGAGGGACAAGGTTGCACAAAAATATCAAATTTCCAAAGCCAGGCAGGCAGGGCAGGATGAACTAATAATAAAGGAATATATATATATATATATATATATATATATACATGTGTATAGAGTGTAAAGAAAAGGGACTCACACATAGGGGTTATGTATATATTATGCATATACAGTATACGTTGCGCATACGCCACGTTGCACACACGACAAACAATTAAGCGACCTCATTTGCACAGAGCAAAACCGCATGCAACAACAAAAACCACAACGACAACAACTTGGGAGACATTTAGACGCTTTGAGTGACAGCTGCACTTAAAGAGAAAAAAACAGCACAACAAAAACAAAACAAAAATATAGAAAAATAAAAACGAGAAGCAGCTAAAAACCAAATTAAGTAAAAAGCTGAAGGCTGAAAAAAAAACACTAGAAAAAACAGTTAGGTTTGGTTGTAAAGAAAATAAAATACACTTGGCGAAATTAGGCCCACTTGTCTATGAGCATCGACTATAGAAATGGGAACTGTTCAGATGTATAGAAATACCGTTCTATTAATAAATCTTATTTGTGGAAAATGCTGAAGGGAATTTGATGTTTTCAGTTGTAAATTACTTCTGAACATAGAAATTCCATTCAGATCTCATATGGGAAAAATGGCAAAGAAAAAAATATATATAATATGATAATTTGCAGAGATAAAAATTACATATTCGCATTATAGAATCAACACCGAAACTTAGGCGCAAGTTTTGGCTGAAATATCCCTGAAAGATTTTCCATACAAAAACTTAATTTTTACATTAGCTATATAGATATATATCTACAATCTGACAATAGTTCGGAGCTACACGTTTCCATAAGGACTATTGTTGTAAATATATACAAACATCTCATTAGAATTCGACTCTGAAATTGAAGCTTAAGTTTTGTTTAAAACCAAAGTTTATTCATACCAAATTATCTTAGAGATGTTCTAACCGGAATATATTACGATCCTAAGTAGTTTTAGTATTCATAAATACACTGAACAAACGCAACCTGTTCTAAAGTAAATGTTTCCTGTCTTGCTCATTTCATAACAAGTCTAAAATACCCAATGTCCGTTTAAGGGGTATATCAAGAAATTGCAATGAAGATGGAGCCGAACGCGAACGTTGACAGTTCACGAACTCGACTCAACTCAACTCAGCTCAGCTCAGCTCAGCTCAAGTCAACTTGCAACGTTCGCTGAGCTCATTCTTGAGATACAGATACGGCAGCAAAGATACGCGATACGTTTAGCCAGCTGCAATGCAGCAACAATGAGAAACTAGTTGCAACTAGTGCAACTGCAGCACCAACAACCACAACAACAACAATGCTGCAAAGCGAACTTGTTTGCCTGGGAAGGCGTTGTCCAAAGCAAAAACATAGCAAAGAAAATGCTGCACACCACTGTGGGTGTGCAACAAACTGAGGCACCACACAATGTGTGGGTGAGAGAGTTGTTGCTGTTGCTGCTGCTGCTGCTGCTGCTGCTGCTGCTGTGAGAAAGAATGCCAGAAAAGCGGCCTTTAAGCTGCTGCAGCTGTTGTAAATTGTAAATAGTATCTGATAGATACTTTTTGTTGCAGCAGCAGCAACAGCAGCCCGCATAAGCCGCCTAACTAAGCACTAAGCTCATTAAATTGATTGACTGCTGCTGCGGCTGCTTGCTTCATGTGGCAAGCGACTCTGATTTCTGATTATGTGATATATGTGGAATATATATATATATATATATGTAAGGCATATGCCGAGATAAACAACAGCATTTTTTCAAAAGAAATCCATTTCGAGATATTTCCACTCGAAATGCGATCGCAACTAGACTCAGCAGTGTTGTAAAATGATGGATTATTTTCACTCGAGGCGATAGTCATCAATTTAATCTTTCCACTGTTACAGAGAACTTAAATTAGATTGTAATACTCAGTTAATATTGTTTATTTAGCTTAACTGCTGATTAGCACATTGTCTAAGTTTTTTATTTGTCCCTCTATTAACAGTTAATATAATAAAAGATATATCTTTAAAAATGTGGTTATTACTGCTATCTGTAATCGATTTATATCGATATTTGACAACTGTGAGATATGTATTGATAAAATGAAATAAATTTGATTTGCTTATGGCTTATAAAAAACTTTTACGATCAATATGAAGTCAAATGGACTTGGCTATATCGACTATATATATACTTATTGGGATCAGAGATGCTTGCTTGCTTCTGTTATATGCTCTTCCACAACTTTATTAACACTTTTAACCCATTTTGAATGGGTACAGTGCATAATAAGTAATACAAATTAAATTATATTTATCTATTACTGAAGCTGACTCATTCCAAGCTTGATTTTCCCTAAAGCAATCTCCTAAAAATCCCCACAAAAACTTAATAGTAGTCGCAAATATTACATAATAAAATAATAAATAAAATTAAATTATAAAGATGGTTTGAAATTCAATTACTATATATATATATATAAATATACATTAACTACGCACAATTAAATTCACAGTAATTAAACTGAGTGAATTGCTCATAATTTTTAAAATGATTACCAAATATGATAAACATTTTGGCAAACTTTGAGAACAGTTCATTGTTAATTTCAGACAATTATGTAATCATTTCATAATATTTTTATTTATTTTATATTGCAAACTTTGAGCTTTAATCGAATAGAAATGCAAAGTGCAGAGCCAAATATGGACGGGAAGGGAGGGTTGTGAGGGGGGCATCTAGACAGACGCCAACAGTAATATCGAAATTCATATGCAAAAATACAAAACAAAAACACAAAAAAAAAAAAAATTAAACTGAAAATAAAAAAAATTAAAAATAATTAAATTTATGGATGTGTTTTGAGTTTTTGTTGTTGGTGTTTTTTACGATTTGCGACGAGGTTGCCGTGGAGACAATTTCCGGGTCTAAATCTGTCGACGACGCGTCAGTTTACCCATTTTTGTCACCCACAGTAAGTAGGAGTTATTTTTTTCACAGTGTAAGAAACTGATGATGATGACGATGATGATGTATGCGAATGTGAATCATTTGCACATTTGACGGCAATTAGCGCAAGTCAAAAAGGCACATAAGCAAAATAAATTTAACGGTGCAACAACAACAACAAAAGATAGAACAAAAAAAGTAAAAAAGCCGAAATGCTGAACTCCATTTGCATAACTTAACCTAGGCATTTGTATTTTGCGTATTCCTAGGGCACACACACACACACGCATTCACGCGTTCACATAAATCAAGGAAATCAAAAAGGGGTTGCCGTAAACAAATATGGCAGCAAAACAAAAACAAAAAAGAGATTACGCTTTCATTCATTGAATGCAAATGCAGAGTAAGAGCGAGAGAGAGATGGAAATAGACATATGCAAATATTGTATAGGATTACTATGCACACACACATGTATGCACATATATGTGTATGTATTTGTATTATGCACACAGCTGCTGGCCACGCTGTGTTCTCATGTCTAAAACCCAACTCCCCACACCCTTTCAACCTCCCCCTCCCCCTTCACCATTCCGCCCTTCATCTGCTTAGTATGCTTGCTTGGCTTCTTTTCAGCGCGGATTTCCGTCGTTTGTGGCATGTTCAAAATGTTTGCGGCGGCAGACAAAATAAATATAAAAGCAAGTAAAAAAAACAGAAATAAATGCAAGTTGAAATAAAAAGCATATTTGAATGTCAAGCAAAAACAGCAACAACACTTTGTAACTTTAAGGATGCACAACTACAGAGACAGACAGAGACAGCAAGAGTAACAGAGACAGGCGTTAGTTAGAGCTCAAGGTCCACGATGTTAACAGTCTGCGCGTTTGTCTATCCTCTCTCTTCTTTATCATTATCTATATGCATGCTCATCATCGTACACACACACATGCACACACATTTGTGATTTTGTGTGATTCATGCACAGAGACAAAACATATTCGAGTCGAGCGAGTAGTCCATATTGAATATATGTATGCGTGTGCAGATATATTGTATCTCTACTTGCTGGACAGTTTTTTTTTTTTTGTGTTATCATCATCATTATAAGTGTAGAGTCAGTCATTGTTCTGTTCTGTTCATGAAAGCGAAAGGCCTTATGCATTAAGCCCTCGCTGTCTCTCTTTCTCTCTCTCTCTACCTCCCTCTCTGTCTCTATGAACTTTCGTTGAACTGGACTATAGACTAAAAGCGCGAGATGTTTGCCAGACACAAAGCAGCAGGGGGTGGGGAATCAAGCGGAGTGCGACCAAGTTGTGTGCAGGAAATGGGCAGCACTGAGAGTGCAATTGTATGCTTAAATGCTGAGTCACCAGCAGTCACCTGATATTAGAGATGACCAAATATGCAAGAGTCGGCAGAGCAATTAGCGATATAAGCGAGAAACTAGCCGAAATCAAATTGATAGTTTTATCTTTTCTCGATAGATAAATAGAAAAAAATTTATATTTTCAAAAATCAAAAATTTCCTATATTTTAAAAATGCATTAAATCCATAGCACAGTTTTATGTAAAAATCTTGAATAACGGGCAGTAATGCGGAATAAGTATATCAACTGGAATATACAATATATTTATTTTACTTACAGTACTTTTATTTTACTAGTTTTATATTTTAATAACGCTGTAACGATTTTTGTTTATCTTTAGTCTAACGCAAATATTGTCTCATCTCAAATTCTCAAACGCCCATCTCTATTCGTGCATCGAATTGAATTTTGCTCAAACTCATTTTGACGCCATGGCTCAGAGACAGACAACGGCGAGCATCCTCCTGATGCTGTCCAAGCGAGACTGCAGCAGAGTGTCAGGCAGGGGGTGGGGGTATATTTTAGGCAGGAACTGTGCCTACTGGCCCGCAACGATTGCTCAACACTGGCAACAACAACAACAACAGCAAGCACGATTGCGGCCACATTTGGCATTTTGATGGCGCTTTGGCCCCTACAAAAACCTTTACACAATATTCAATATTCGAAAGCTTAGCTATGTGTGTAGGTGTACGAGTATGTATGTGTGCCCCAAAAAAAAAAAAAAAAAAACAACTAGCAGCTTGGAGAGTGCATTGAACTCGACGACGGAGGAGAGTGCATGAAAAGTTGCCTAGGTGAAGTAGGCAGAAAAGAGCAGAGAGAGTGGAGAGTGAAGAGATGCGGGTCGGTCAAAGTACGCCCTCAACTAATCAAAACCAATTAGCAATAGGGCGCAAAAGAGAGATGGATATACATATATATAAATATGGACAGGCCAGTTCATAGATAGATGCCAATGATGATGATAATGAAGATGATGATGATGATGATGACGAACAAATAATGTTCACGTACAATGTTGCCAAAAGGCACGTGATCTGACTTTCAATTGTGCTGAGAGAAATTGTCATTGGCGGTTTTTTTTGTAACTACACAAATATTTGAATGTTTAATAATTGCGGAGGGGCTTTTTCTTGCTATTAATATAATAATAATTATTATGGACAGCGTGGTCGCTCAATTAAACACACTTCTGTTTTAGATTGCAAAATGTTTTAATATAAAAATATACTCAAATACTTTAAATACAAACAAAAAACTCATTAATGGTATTAAAAAACCCATGCCGGAATTTTTAATTGCTTTATAGCTGTAATAACTGTATATTTTAAGTAGCTGAAACCGATTTAAATCTATTTTGTATTATTTTACTTTTTAAAAATTTGCATATATATTTAATTTGTTTTTAACTTTTGAGTTTGTTCAATTTAAGTTTTCTTTATCAAGTTTATTGACTAAATTGACCACAACAAACCAACAAAATTATACAACAAAGTTTTTAACTACAATCATTATTTGCATTGAGCATTCTATATTTTATTTAGCAATTTGGCAAATTAAGTTTGCTTCTACTTTTCATATAGCGCTTGCTCTGTCATATAGAGAATTATACAATCAGAGAATCATTACACACACTTATGTCCATAAAAATAATTACAGACTGTGATTGTCTATCGAATTTGGGCGCAACGGAAGTTCGCAAGAGGGAGGGTTAATGGGAGAGTTACACAAAAAAGAAAAAGGAAGAAAAAACCTCACACAATAATTACGTAAATTATTGTCAATTATTGCAATTGCACTTACGGGGGCGGCAAATCAGATACATATATATATACATATATATATATATATACATATATATATATATAAATATACAGATAAATACATACATAAACACACACACATGAGTGTTTTTCCACAATGAATGTATATTGATCGATTTAATCGTCAGTTGAAAGCAATTTGTTGTACTTAATTTATTATGACAATGAGGAAAAGTTACAAAAAAAAAAAAAAAAAAAAAGAAAAGAACCATTTAATATTATTGAGTAGAGAAAATAAGTGTGCCCCAAGCAAGCTATATTTAGTTATAAATTAGGCATACGAATATTAAACTTTATTAGCCATATTTATTACAGGGTATTTAATGGGGTGCAAACGTTTGAAGCACACTTTTTATTACCGTTGATTGTAGCAATTTCATTGTTGTTGTTGCGTTTGTGAACAATTGAACAAAATATAATAACAATAGTTATAAAGCGGGAGGAGACGTGTTTTTTATACGATTTACGTAACAGTATTACTATTATTTTTTTATATTATATATTTTATATTCTGTTTTCTCAGCTCGAATTCGTGTTCAACACTTGTCAGCTGCTTTTGGTGAGGTGAAAAGAATTAATTTGTAATTATTATTTTTAATTGCAAACTTTAATTGCAAATGGGAAGGAAAAACAAACAACGAGCAACGAATTGCGTTGAATTTTAAACAAGTGAATGTAAATTGGTTGCACGCATCGCAAAATACACTCAAATAAAAGTAGAGAGAGTATGGGGAGAGGGGGAGATGCACGTGTGGCAGGCAACACATGTGCTGAACACGCTGGGAAATAACCACATTAAACGAATGAGTCAAATGCGAAACGCAAATTGAATTACAGATCACTTTAAAATGCTGTGAAAAACCCGACTAAGAAAAAACTATTTTTGTTTTGGGTTTTTCTCCTCTAAAAAAATGATTGAAAAGTAGATTCTTAAAACTAAATGACTCCTTCTGTATACCAATTTTGAGATTTCGCGTTTGCCAAAAAAAGGCTAAACGATTAGCACTGACACGGACAACATCGATCTTCCTCTGGCACTTTTCACCACTGCTGGCAACCCACCACAGACTATTAAAGTCGACACTACTCAACACTAATTGGAGTACGTTGAAATTTTGTCAACATTCAAAAACTTGTCTCAACAAAACAAAAAAGAAATTTAGAATTTATGTAAATATTGTACGCTACAATCCACTGCTGCTGCTGCGTCTATTTACAATTACTGCTTATCTTTGCATATCTCATATACATTTTCTGCAGCCATTTTTCTCTTTGTTGGCTTTTCTTTTTTGCTCTCCAGCTAAACTATGCCAACAACAACAACAAAGAGCAACTTGACATTTGGCGAATACTTGGCCCCGAAACAAATTCTGCCTGGCTTTGATCTCTCCACTTGAGCGCGTTTGTTTCGTTTGGGTCAAAAAATAACACATAAACATCTAAATAAATAACACAAAAAAAAAAACAAAAGCAAAAATAATGAAAGAAGAAAAATATGGTGAGTGGGGTCTGTTGGGGCTAATCTGGCTAAAGCAGCAGCAGCAGCAGACGCCATTGACGAGATTTACTTGTTCAGCTATTTATTTATTTATTATCACGAGGAGCAGTCGCCATTAAGCGGCTGCTTCCTGAATATTCCAGGCAAAGAAGGAAGCGAAAGGGTAGGGGTGCAGCAAATAAAAGCCCAATTGCTTAAAGTAACAACAGAAGTAACGAGAAAGAGGGAGAGAGGCAGATATACAAATAGCTGGCCAGGCTGAGCCAAGCGGACTTTGTATTGTGTGCGTGCATGCGTGTATGTGTGCGTGCGTGTGTGTTTGTGTGCGTGTGCATGACTCATTTGCAATTAAGCGACAAAAGGCAGCAAACAGCGAAACTCACTGACGCACACACACAGACACACACACTCATACACACGCATACATATGAGAAGGCAGCATTCAAGTGCCGCAAAAATGCCAGCATAAAAATAAAGCAAACGCTGCTGCTGCTGCGCCAAAAAAGAAGAAAACCTACAAAAGCAGCAGCAGCGGCAGCAGCAGCAGAAGGCAGCGACCACAAAAACCAAAACAGCGTCAGCGCTAAGACGACAGAGAGAGCGAGAGGGAGCGACGTTTACTTGTGTGCGTTGGCTGCAAAATTCAAATTGGCTCAGGCGAGCGCCGACGTCACCGTCAACGTCGGCTGATGTTTACACAACGTGCGGCGCAGCAGCAGCAGCAACAACAACAACAGCGACCGCGCTGCTTTGTATTTTTCTTTTGCCGTTGATATTTTGCTGCTTTTTTACAACAGCTTTATTTTTTGGTTGCTTTGCTTGGCTCTCTAATTGAAAATAAGCAAAGACGTATATATGTGTGTGTATGTGTTTGAAGCAGCAGAAAAAACACAGGCAGCGTCTACAGCTGGCGCTGCTGCGCTGCTGTTTATGCTGCTAGCGCTGCGGTTAAATGCGAAATTGTATAGCAAGCGTAGCCAAATACAACGTTGCCGAACTTCAACAAGCAGCACATTTTGTCGCTGTAGCTTTGCAGCAGAGACAACAACTTATAGTTGAATATATATATATAAGCGTGTGTATGACTGTGTGTGTGTATTTGTGTCTGGCTGTGCATTTGCCGTTTGCTTGCTCGTGCGTGTGTGTGTGTGTACCCGTTTGTCTTCCATGTATGCATGCCTTGCTGTTAATTTGAAGCCATACATTGTGTGCTGTTAATTTACAGGACACACAATGTGCCCATCCTCATCGTCATCACAATGGCTAATTTATGCCCATTTTTAAAGGCAACTTTGTATGTATGCAGGCAGCACCTGATCGATGCTTAATGATAGCCGACAAGAAAAAAAAAAACTAAACCGGTTCGTCAGCAGCAGCAGCAACAGCAACAACTGTTAACTGGTTTCATCGGGCTAACAGGTAATAATAATACATTGGCCAGCTCTTTTAGTTATAATAATCGATTTGTTACTGCTGTCTCGTTCGCTCTCACGCTCTCTCTATCTCTCTTCGCTGCCTCCATGTTGATAATCTTTTGTCTCTGCTGCTTAGCACCTTTTGTGTGAAATGTGGCAACGTTGCGCTAAAACTTCCCTATCATCCCTAACTTGCTCGCTCTCTCTCACTCATACTTACTAACTTCAGACAGCCTCAACTCGAGTGTGAAATTATTTGGGAAATTTTCTAATTTCCGTACAGAAATTGAGTTATCGCATCGTGCCAGACAACAGCAACAAAAACGTTGTCATGTTGCCTATCGCTCTCCCCCTTCTATACATTGAATGGGCATATGGAATTACGAAACACAAGCAGTAACAACAACAGCAGTAAATAACAATGGCAAATAATGTGCAATGCAAAAGAGATAGACAGACACATAGAGAGAGAGAGAGAGATATGATAAGTTAAAACAATAACAATGCAAATTATAATCAAATAATTGCACGACTTGCAAAACAAAAAGCTGTACTACAAAATATGTACAAATGTACACATGTATGTACCTATGTACCTGTATACCTATGTAAATTTGTACATACACAAATATAATACGTTCCTGAACGTACTCATAGATACATTTGCAAATGTGCAAAAAAAAAAGATTAAATAAACACACATTCGCGTAGAAAAATTCAATTTGAAAAAGTGGGAAATATTTTTGGCAATTGTTTTTTTTCTTAGCTTATCAGCTGTGTGCGAACAATTAACAACAACAATACCAACAATCAGCGAGAAAAAGTTGGAGCAAAATTGCTGGATGAGTAAGCTAAATGTCTGGCTCCCAGGCGTCAAATTAACAATGAAAAAACAACAACAAAACATGTCATGTGTTGTGTGCAAATCATTTGTAATATTATTATAATTAAACAAAACAACAACTATTAATATCTAAATTTATTATAGTTTTTAATTATATTCGTTTCCCATTTTTATGTATTTTTCTTTACAGTTTATTGTTATTGGCAGTTCAAGTCAAGTTAACAATTATATTTAATAATAATATTTCAATTTCTAACAAATAAAATACATATTTCATTTTAAAACAAAAATTTGCTGTGACTACTTTGAAATGATTCAGCAAAATGTCGTCTATAATATGTATATTATATACTTTATGCCACAGATTGCAAAACAACTATTTTCTAACCTCAGAAAATGAATGATTTTCATTTTATGTAACTTGTGTGTGGGTGTGTGTGTGCGTGTGTGTAAGGGCTGAGGAGATAAGTGTTTTTAATATTTGTAATTTTTGTTGACGAATGTCGCTCGTTTTTCGTCTCGAAAATAGCTTTGGCTACAAAATATTATAAGAATGGAAACGTACATATCTTTTTGCATATTTGTTTGTCTGCCGAGCAATTACAATTTGACTGCTCTCTCTCTCTCTCTAGCCTGTTCTATTCTATTCGGTTTGGTTCACTTCTCTATCTAATCTCTTTTTTTTTTGTTTTTTTGCTTGCCCCACAGAAACAAAACAGCAAACACGCCGTCAATGCCAAAAAGAACATTGATAAACAAAAACAACAACTGGGTTCACAAATATATATATACATATACATATACAATACATATGTGCCTTAAACAATAAGATCGTATACAAAATGTAACATGACATTGAAACAAGTCAAATGCTCTGAAACAAATATCTGATATAAGTCAATTGTTGCTGTTGATGTTGTTTTTCAACTTGTTGTTCTTGTTGAAGTTGTAACAATTTACTGATTGTTTTTTCCCCTCTTTGGAACCAGCGAAAAAAGCACAACATTTTAGTAAATTGAAAACAAAAGATAAAATAGAATACCTCAAAAGGGGGAAGTACGCTAGGTTTATGTAAAACGAGAAGAGAAAGAAGACACAGAAGACAGCACAAGATTCTACGCATTAATCAATAGTTCTAAGAATAAGATAATTCTTTTACAAATACAACAAAAGTTATTGTTTAAATTATGAATAAGCAAATTATGATGAAAGAACCGAATACTGTAGTCAAATTTAGCATTGTGTTAATTGAATAAACAACTTGAGATTGATGTAAACTTATCTAAGAATTGTTCAACTTTCAGCTATATAAAATTTCTCATTGTATAATCATCAAGCCACAAAAAAGAATAACTGGAAATAAACTGCAAAACTGTAGCCTGAACTTGCTCAGATATTAGATAACATATGTTTAGTTAGATGGCGCTACGTTTTAACAATTAATTTAAGAACTAGTCTGTCTCTCTACTTACCCAGAAAGCTTAAATAATAACCAGTTTGGTTATGTTTCGTTCTCAGCGAAACACGCAAATTGAATTTGACCAAAAAAATGTATAACATGGCTATAACAATAAACGGAATCGAGCCAAAAAAACTAAGCTAAACGTCGTTGATCTTTCACTCGATAAAACATTTGCTACTGTAAAAATGTTGTGGAAATTGGGTGTATTTGAGTGCATAATAAGATAAACCAACAAAAAACATAGTGATAAAATTTGTCGTTAGAATGAAATAAGTTTAATAGGCGTTGGCTATTTGATAACAATTAATATTGGGCAACGGAAGAAAGTTATCGATCAAATTAAATAAACTTAATGTGATATTCGATAACTGATATTATATATTTAAAGTATCTAGATATATAAGAGAAGAAAAGAAAGGAAATGCTCGATAAAATGTGTCGATAACCCATATTATAAATTTAAAGCGTGTGGAAAGAAAGCAGAAAAATAAGTTCAGCTAAATTGAATTTCAAAATACAACATTTAACATACTCCACATAAGAAATGAGCTCTTTGGAAGCAATTCTTCAAGGCTATGCAAATAAAATCTGCCATTGTAGAATTTTTGATGAAATAAAGAATAGACTTGAACAAATAGGCATTGGGTTGTGTAAACAATAATTGGTAGCAAATATCGCCAGGAAGAAATATGAAATAAATAAGCAAAATGTGTCATCATAGCGCACAGCTGGTTTTTTCTTTTCTTTTTTGTTTCTTTGTGAAATGTATCCCGCAGATAGAAACACAGCTAAGATATGGAGATAGATAGATAGATAGAGAAAGAGATTGAGTGCGTAATTTATCTATGCACATTTGGAAACAGAAACTAATTTTGTGGTAGTAGTAATAGTTGCTGGTTGTTGTTGACTGTTGATTGTTGTTAGTTGCTGTTGCTGTCGACACTGTCTTCTCGGTTTGTTGCGGGGTTCGGGCTCGGGTTCGGTTCATTGTCAATGTCAAAAAGCTGTCGACTGGTTTTTTCTTTTGATTTTTTATTTTATTTTTTTTTGTGGTTGGTATTTTTTGAGCTATGCTTTTGACGATTGTCTTGTAATTAACCGACAACTAGTAATTGTTGTTGCTTTGTTGTTATTGTTGTTTTGCGGTTGTTATTGCCGCTGACATTGATGCGGGTTTAATGCACCGCTCTCTGCTTCTTCTGGGCCGCTTTAACGACTCTTGGGCCAAAAGCAGCAAAACATTTGCTTACAAAGTTGTGTTTCTGTTTATGTGTGTGTGTTGTGTGTTTAGAAAAGAGCCGGCTAATGAAGCAATTAGACAACGACATTTGCACCCAAACGAACCAAACAAAAATAGGGGAAAAAACACCAACAAGAATAGAGCTGAATTGGTGTGCCAGACTAGCATATGCCCTGGAATTTCTATTAACACTGCTCTTTTATCTTTACAAGTATATCATATTATTTCATTTAAATGTGTGCCATGTATTAATAGTAATCAGTTTTCTTTTAATATTTGGTTATATTTTTTTGGTGGCTTTCAAGGATTGAAAATGTATACTATCGATATAATTTAGGCTATATTCGAAATTTCAGCGTGTAATATTAAGTTTGACCAAGTATTTCTTTTTAATTTTGGGGTTAGCTCGTTCGGAGCTATTCAAAAATTAAAATATTCATAAACATTCCAAATCGTGCATGAATTAAGCCTTTATAAGCTTTTCTTTTTATCTAGGCCATATTTAAATTTTATGCGTGCTACATCAACAATATATATGATTTAAGGTTTTATAATTATTTATATTACTTTTTGGGTTAGGTTTGCTGGAAGGTATCCAACAATGTAATTATTACCAATCCTATATAGGCAATATTCCACATATCTTTCTTTCTTTTCTTCTGCTTACTAAATACAATATTCATACAATTTAAGATTTATAAAGCATTCTTTATAGTTTTTTTTTGGTTGTCTTTCAAAAACTACAATATTCTTCAACACTAAATGATATACTCAAAATGTTAGATCTCCAACTCAATTATATATATATAATTTAAGGGCTTGTAGCTGCCTGCCACATCACACCCTTAGCTATAACAAATGTTTTTAATGATTACAGGGTATAATAAAGGAAAAATAAATAAAGCATATGTATAGAAAAAAAGAACAAAATACGATAAACAACAGAAATACGAACACAAGAAACTTGTTTGGCCAAGAGAAAACAAAGCACAACACGAATGAAAGGCAGACAGAGGCACACACACACACACAGCTCGATTCTTTTGGCGGGGGTAGGGGTAGACAAATAAAAAAAGTAAAATAAAAACAAAAATTGTGTACGAAATTACGTAATAACGCAAAATAGACGTCGACAGCGACGTCGACAACAGTGCCACATGTCCGTCCAACCATTCAACCATCCATCCATCCATCCATCCGACCGTCCGTCCGTACCGTCTAGTGTCTGTCCGCAAGTCTCTTTTACTTTATTTTACTGTACACGTCCATCGTCGTTGCCAGCCACAACAAGTTGGCTAAAAGACGAGACAGGTAGCTGAAAAGATGCGACGACGACGACAACAAGTCAAGGTAAAAAGTTACGCGTTTTTTCTTCTGTTTTTCTTAATTTGTTTTTTTGGTTGGTTTTAGGCCAAGCTGCAACTGCAACTGCCTCTCTTTTTCCACTGCATACGTGTCACAGATCTCGTTTTGGGATAAGCCACAACTCTTTTGGCCCAGCCAGTGGGCGATGTGATCCATAAAGTAGTTTTTAGAGAGCCTCACACAAAAAAATTAAAATAAGAAAAAACCCACTCAAACTCAGAGATACTTTGCATAGGTCTGGGGCGATTTATTGCTTTTGATTTAGAGCTTTGTGTCAACCGTTAGTTGAATTTAGGGCCTACGCAACAGCAGCAGCAGCAACTGCAGATCTCTAGCTGCATTAGCTTCGAGATACATTTTAAGCAGACATCTAGCAGTTTCCACGTACGGAAATTCCAGGTAAATTTCTGGGGAAATCTTTCAGTGGAAAAAATCGAATTTATGCATGGCGCATGTAAAAATGTCTCTGTTTTCAGAAGTTGGATTTAGATCCTTTTAATATGATTTATATAGGTATACAAATTTCAAGAATATGAGAGTGGCATAATCTAGAGTTTACCAGCTATACTATAAAGTTTTGCAAGTTGTTTAATAGAAATCCAGTAAATTTCAGAAAATACTAAAGGCAATCCAGATAGAGTGTAAGTCTGTAGCCAAGTGTAGATTTTACTGTAACTACTAAAATAGCTAGTTTTCCATAGTTTTTTTTTATAACGCTTTGTATTTCTTTCTAGTATGATTTATATAGGCCTACAAGTATCATGAATATAAGAGTAGGTTATCTAGAGTTTTCTAGCAGCATCTCAAAAGGCCTATTAGTTTTTTGATCTATTTAAAGTAACATAGATATAGTGGAGGTCTTTATTTTGGTCATATTTCAAGTGCAACTTGAATGGTGCTCTGTAAAATCGATATTTTCCCATAATTTTACAGCCTCTCTCTAAGTAGCACTTGTTGGATCAAATATAATTCAAGTGGTTTTCAGGGCACATCTGCATATTCTTACAGATGATTGTCAAGGGCAGACTTTGCTGTACTTAGTCAAATTCAAATAACTATTTGCAGTATTATCAGTTCTTTTGCAGATAAGACCCAAATAGTTTTCAAATGATATATACAAATGCTAAATGTATATGAGTGCTGGGCATCCGGCAGTCTGAAAAAAATCAAATATCTTTTCAAATTCAAGGAATATTTTTAATCTACTAAAATTTTTCAAACTTTCAAGAATTTAACATGTAATTCCATGAACAAGGAATAGGAGCTGGAACTTACCATGGACTAATTCCATTAATAACTCCACTACTTTTTTCTTGGGAAATATACCAGAAATCTTTGCTTACTTCTATAGTTTCTCAACTACTTGACAAATATGCCATATTCCAGAAATCTTTGCTTGCTTCTCCAAGTTTCTCTACTTCCACAGCAGCTTCACAACTATGTATGCCAGAACCAATCTTTTCCATTCGAGCTGTACACTTTTTTAACATAATTTATTCCAGAAAACTGTATTCACTTTTTTTGTTTGTTTTTCTTTTTTTTTGCTTTTAATCTCTACTTTGAGCTTTCTTCGCTGCTTCTTCGTTTGAGTAATTCCATAAATATTCCACTCATATTTAAATTTCTCTTGCAAGCATTTTCTTCTACTTTTCTTTCTTTTTATTTTTTTTAAGACTAATCCAGAACTTACCTTTTTATTGTTTCGCGTAGTTTCTGGTTGTTGTTGTTATTATTGTTGCTGCTGCTACTATCCACGGCTATTTGTTGTTGTTGTTGCTGCGTAGTTTCGGCTAATTTTCCAAAACAAATGTTACGGCTGCTGTCGCGTACCATGTTTCATGACAACTCACGATCTATTGAGCATTTCCCGTAGTATGCCGTCGTTTTGTGGAGGCGCATAATTTTAAATGGGCGCGCTCCTCCCATTGATTGAATATCTCCCCCGTCGAGATTGAACTCTTATTTTCATTTATCTTTTCTATTTGTTGTTGATTTTCTTTTATCTTTGATTTTGTTGTATTTATCTTTGTTGTTGTGGTTGTTGTTGATTGCTCGGGCTTCACTCGCACATTTTCGAGATACTTTTAATTTGCACTAGATCTCATCGATTTCTGAATTTTTTTCATTGCATTGATTGCTGCATTTTTATTTATTTTCTTTTATTTCTCTCTTGCTCTTCACACACACAGACACAACGCGAGAGAGAGATAGAGAGAGGGAGCGAGACAGCGAAAGACGATTGATCAATCGTTGATCGATTGAATTATTTGCTTTGCTTTTCTTTTTTTTATGTATTATGGGCTGTAAATAGATTTTTGGGGAAAAAAGGGGGTGGGTGAAAAAAATGGATGGGAAGAGAACAGATATTTTATATGATTAGATTATGAAATGCAATTTCTTTTATTATGGAGCACTCTTATTTTTTGATTTGCACTTTTCAACTTTAATTGAGCCACAATTTAATAGATTTTCCTCTTTTATTTACTTATACAATTTTTGTGATTGAAGACTTGTCGACGACAAAAAGCTTATGCCAATTTATGTTAATTTATAGCACTAAAAATAAATACACAATAAAAAATGTTTTCATTTAATTCAACTAGAGAGCAATTTAAATTTATTGAAATCAACAACAATATAAAAATGTACATAGCACATGGTGTATATATATATATATATATATATATATATATATATATATATACATATACATATCTATGAGATACGCGAGATCTTTGCGCTCAATTTACAAAAGAAAAGGCGCTGCTGCTGGACACAGGGGCTGTAAATACAGTGTTATATATATACATATATACATATAATAAGGCCTGGGCTTGGGTCTGGGTCTGGTCGCTAGTATTGCAGCGCATTTCCTCAACAACAACGACAAACATAAGCTGGAAAATGCGAGCAGCGACGTTGAAGTTAACGTTCACGTCGACGTCAACGTCGTTATTATAATCCAGTCAACGTTACAACAACAACATCAAAGCCTGGCAGGCAGGCAAACGCAGGCAGCCGTACCGGGGCCGGGTTCCAGGTCCAAGAACCAACAACGCCATCAATCCACGAACCGGCCAAATACAACAGCAGAAAAAAAAAACAATAAGCAGCAGCAGCAGGAGAGAGAAAAGAAGAAAACGAAATCCAGTCAGCCAGGCAAACCAAGCCAAGCCAAGCGGGGCGCATGTTAAAAATTCCAAAAAGGCAGGCAACATGGAAATACAAGAACAACAATTCATGACTGCTGCTCGCTGCTGCTGACGCTGCCTGTGTCGCTCTGCTGCTGCTATTGCCTTTTGTTGATGGCGTGAAGTTAAGCAACGTCGCATGCCGCTGCTGCTGCTGCTGCTTGCTCTTACTTGCTCTCGCTCAACTTCTATCTCTGTCTTGTGCACGCTGTGTAGCGTGAAGTGAAATTTGGCAACGTTGTTTTGCTTATAATTGACGTTTGCACTGAACTGCTGTCGCTGCTGCTGCTGTCTGACGTGGTTGTTATAGCTACTCATACATATACACATACATATACACATACACACGCACACAGCCACGCACGCAGAGCACAGCACAAAGTGGGGTGTCTGTTGTGTGAGCGAGATAGAGCGACTGGTTTTAATGGCGCGTTGTTGCTGCTTCAGCGCACATATTGCTATGTGCACGTATATATCTATATATATATATATATATATATATATATATGTGTGTGTGTGTGTGTTGTGTTATGTACTTTTATGCACATAAAGAATTTATAGCTGGTACTTTTTGTGCTCTGTCCTCTGCTGCCTGGGCAAGGCATGTAAAAAACGAGTATTTTTGCTGCGAGTTTTGTTTTTGCCGTTTGTCATTGTTTTTGTTGCTGCTGCTGCTTTTGCTGTGTATTTATAAATGGTTATGTAGTCATGTGTGCATGTGTGTGTGTGTTTGTATGTGGTTGGTTGTGTTTGTGTGCGTGTGTTTTAGTTGAGAGGGTTGCTTTGCGTTGTTATTTCACGTCTTATTATTTTTTGTAGTTTTGTAGCTAAGCATTGTATTTTGTTTCTTTTTTTCTTTGCTGTTGCTGTTTTTTTTTTGGGGGGGCCCTTTTTGTAGGTAAGTTTGGGGCGCAGCAGGAAATCACAACTACACACGCACAAAATGAAGCCCATAAAAAGGTACATAAATATATGTTTGTATGTGTGCATGTATATAACGCGCAGACTCTAGCGGGCGTTAAAAATGCTTTTTCTCTCGCTTGCACGCGCACACAAAAAATTAGCGCTTTTGCATTCGCACCCGCACTTAACGTTGGAGAGAGAGCGAGAGAGGTGAGCTTAATGCGGCAGCCATTGCTGTGTTGCTGGCTGCTGCTGTTGTCGCTACTGCTGCTGCCGACGTCGTCGTCGACGGTTTGGGGGCTGCCAATCGATCGTGAAAGTTTTTTGTGGTGGAGCTGCCTGGCTTGGCTGTACTAAAATTTGGCCGCAGCGCATCAGTCGCTTTGTATGCTTGCTGGGGTGCGGTTCAAAACGCTTGATTTTCTCTATTTTCTGTTTTTGCTTTTTTTGGGGCTCTCAGCACCCATTTTTTCTTTTGACGTGTGCAAAAATCTAATTTGACAATATATATTGCTATAAAAAACAATTTAAAACAAACAACAAA
This sequence comes from Drosophila hawaiiensis, assembly GCA_037043685.1. Classification (NCBI taxonomy): domain Eukaryota; kingdom Metazoa; phylum Arthropoda; class Insecta; order Diptera; family Drosophilidae; genus Drosophila; species Drosophila hawaiiensis. Next base: position 1,318,641 of record JBAMBA010000216.1, read on the forward strand.
ATACAAATTCTGTTCAATTTTGTGCGTTTAACATTTTCGATCTCTCTCTCTCTTTCTCTATGTCCTTTTTGCGTTTTTCTTCTCTAAATTGGCGGCCATTTTGTTGTTGGCAACGCGTATTTGGATTACAAATATTACAGCAAAACTGCGCGACATTTATGGCTAAAACGCTCTAAGACCATTTATAGACAGCAAAAAAAAATAGACAAAATACCCATTAAAAGAATTCTCGAATTCATTAATATGCTGCCAACAGCAGCAGCAGCTGCTAAAGCCAAAGCAGCAGCAGCAGAAGGAGCACCACCAGCAGCAGAAACCAAACCAGTTTTCCTCATGCTCTGCTTCTTCTTCGTTTTCTTCTTCTTGTTGCTTTTGTAGTCAGCGCAAACTATGCAGTCATTTTTGTAGCGCTACTACGTGACCACTCACACAAGTCGTGCGACGACCGCATTTGCAATATAACGAACAGTTGGGAGAGGGGTGGGGTGTATTGCCAGGGATGCCACCACACGCCGCGGACAACAACAGCAGCTACGAACTAAAACTTTGTAGTTTTTGTCGTACAACGTAGTTTCTAGCAGTTCAAACACACATTCATGCACACACACACATGCAGGCGCACGCGCACGCACACGAGAAACGGGTTAAATAAGAAACGAAGAGAAAAGACAAAAAAAACACGTCTTTTTACTGCAGCCGGCAGCTCGCTCGCACTCATTGATATTGGTCCCCTCTCGCTTGCACGCGCGCGTTCTCGTTTCGTGTGCAGCTGAATCGATTTTTCAACGAGCGACAAACGACGTCGACAACGACGACAACGCGACGCGACACGACAATTTCTCTCTATGCGCACAACGCCATTTCACTCGCACCGCCACATACGAATATGTTGCCCACTCGCTCACACTGCTTCTTTATTTGCGTTATTCGTACATACGCACACACACGCATATACACACATAGATGCATACATACATACACAGACAAGTTGTACATGGCAGCGCCATGTTACTTTTCGTTGTTGTTTTTGTGCTGCCAACTCGTTGAGGGGGAGCTGTCAGCCTGGATTTTTCGCTGTCGACGTCGCTGCTAGCGCTCGCGATTGCTGCCGCTGCTATTGCTGTTTCTGCTGCTGCCTCGTTTATTTTTTCAGCCCGTTGCACGTCATCCGTTCGCCTTATGTGCTTCGAATTTCTGATGAAATTCTTTGCTTTCGAGTTAATTGCTATTGCTCTGTTGCCGTTGCTGTTGTAGTTCTGTCGCTGTCGGCGGCAGAGCAGCGGCAGCGCCCCCAGCCCCAAAAAACAAAAAACAAGAAAAAAAAACTGGAGCTGCCTCGTTGTGAATCGTTGTGCCATTTTTCTTTGTGCTGCGCAGCTTTGTAGATCGGCTCTCCACATGAAAATCAACGACGAATCGAGTCCTGGGCGTATACACACACACATGCATTTATATATACATTTATATATATATTTTTTTAAGTTAAAAATTGGCATAACTTTGTGCGCCTGGCTTGGTTTTAAATTTAGTTATTTATACATTTTATAAACACTTTATTTTTGTATTATTTGCTCTTTTTTCCTGAACACTGCAACACTTTTTTCCAAAGCTGCCAATTTAACACAATTTTATGGATATTTTTCAATAAGCACTATTTTCTTGTTGTTTTTTTTTTTTTATTATAAAGATTCCAGTCGCTGTGTTGTTTCCTTACCAATTGTGTTGAGAGCTGCAAAGAAAACATAAAAAATTAAAATATATATTTTATAGAAATCTAGGAAAGATACGAAATTATCTTTAACTATACATTTTCAGCAATTGCTTGAAATAAATGTAGAAAAAAGAAAATGTCCTTAATTTTTGATCAGTATAATCAGAATTTTTTCTTGAACAAAATTTTAAAGAAATAAATTATATCTTGAGTTTTTCAATATAAATTTGACTTTTCGTTGAATTAAATTATTTATAAATGTACCCCAAATTAAAATATCTTTAATTATTTATTTTTTCATTTAACTAAGTTTTAAATATTTGTAGAAAAAAATAAAATCTCTTTAATTTTTAAGTATAATCAGATTTAATTTCTTTAACTAAAATATAAAAAGAAATTGACCCAAATTATGAAATTTCATATTAGTAAATGTACAATTCCATTGGAATAAATTGACTGGATGTAAAGTTCACCTCTGGAATAAAGTCTACTTACACCATTGAAGCAGAGATTGCTTCCAATTGCGATCGTAATTCCAGCCTAATTCTAAACCGTTTTGGACTGTTTTCGAAACTTGAGCATTATTTTCGAAAAACCTCCAAAGGCAACGATTCCCGTTAAGTTCGATTCGATCACGAGCGGTAGTCAAAAATTTGATTTATTTCTTATTTATATTTTCACTTGGAATTTTGCTGTAAATTATTATTATTTATTTTAGTGAATTTGATTCAGCAACAAAAAACCAACATCACAAATCAAATTTTTTATATATTTTTATTTTTATCAAATTATGCGCAAAAAATAATAAAAAATTTGCTTTATACAATTATCATTAAAATTTCTTTATTTTTTTGTATTTAGATTTCATTTGAAATACTTTTTTGGCTTTTCAAATTGCTGCTTTTGCTTTGCGTTTTACGTATTGTTTTTGTTTGTGTTTGATTGTATTTGTATTTACATTTGTTGTTGCCTTTGCATTTGCATTTATATTTGTGTAATTAATGCGTTTTCACATAAACACAATCGCCCACACGCACACATATACACATACACGCACTCACTCACATGCATACACATATACGTAAAACGCACTCACACAGGCACATACACACACACTCAACACGCACACACACACACTCACACATACAAGCGCGCGACACTCTTCTACTCTCACATATGCACATTTACAAAATTTGCATAAATAGAAGAGCCTTTGCATGGAAACGCGACGTTTTTTTATAACTAATGCAGGGGCACAGAGCAGGGGGTTTTAATTTCCGTTATTACATATATATTTACTTTTTTTCTTTTTTTTTTTTTGTAATTTTGCGTGTGTTTGGCGTCTTGAATATTATCAATTTATACTTTGTAATTTCAATTCAGTTTAATTACATATTCGCCGCGCGCGCAGCGACAACGAACCAACCACGACAAAAATTCAACTGAAACTGAAAGAATTAGCGAGTTGCCAGATTTGAATCGTGACGGCGGGCATTCTTCGAAATATGGCAACGCTTGCACCAAAATGGTATTTTTCTTTAGACATAGGTTGGCAGCGCAGCATCAGTGCTGCCTAGGTCAAACTGTGGTTGGTATTTGTGACGTCAGAAGTCTGTTACTGATATTGCTGCTAATATAGGTTGTGAATTATTTGAATGAGTAAAATGCCCTGCAACGACTGGTTGATATTAAAAATATAAAAATTAATGTTTATTTTATATGCATAACAGTAAATTTCATTATGTTTTCATTATTTGAACTCAAAATGAATTTGCAAGAAATAACATTTAAATAATAATAAAAATAAATAAATAAGAAAAACAATTGTAGTTTTTGCTAAATATTTAACTATATATTGTAGCAATTTTAATTTTGCAGTCAAATTTCAAATTCAAGCGATTGTTAACCAGCACAGGTTATACGCACTTCACAGCACTTTTAGTGCTGCCAACAGAACACAACACACGATTAATTGTCGGGCTGGCAACAAAACAAATAAAACAAAAGAACACAATTACGATAATTAAAAAATATTTATGCGGTGGCACTTCAACCACCGCTGAACAGAATGAGCAACCTAAAACAGGATCTCGATGAGTATTTACTGCTGCAGAGCGATCAGAAAAAGAACTTCAATGTGAAACTGCCACAGATTAAGGTCCCAGGACTGACGAACATCTTTTCCCGCAACGCGGACCAACCAGAGGCAAATAGTTGGCTGAAGGACACACAGGACTCATGCTGCCCGAAGCTGGTGTGTGAAATAAACATTTAATTTATGCAGTTATCGCTTGTGTAGCACTACAGCTGGGAGGCATGCCAATTCATGTGTTTATTTCAACTGGAATATGTCCCGTGCCAAGTTGTGCTTGCTCTTGCCACAGCTGTACACTGTGCAAAATAACTTTTTGATAACGCGCTTGCTTGTGTTGTAGTGCTCGAAGGCATGCCAATTCATGAATTATTTCCACTGAATATATGTCCTGCGGTGCCGCTTTTTTGCTTGCTTCCCAATTTATGTTCCGTTTTCCAAGCGATCTCTGTCGTACTTTATTCCGGCCTGCCTGTAAATAATGTAATTTCTTTTGTTCTTACAGTCGCGACTGCAGCGCATTGTTGGCTTCGTTGCCTGTCTGGGAATGGGCTGCCTTTGCATGACGCTGTCGACGCTGTACATTCCAGTGCTGATGCTGAAGCCGAAGTTTGCGCTGCTCTTCACACTCGGCAGCCTGTTTTTCATACTGAGCTTTTGCTTTCTCGTCGGCTTCCAGGCGTTCGTCAAACAGATGTTCTCCAAGCCCCGTTTAATCACATCCATTTCGTACAGTGCCTGTCTCACTCTGACACTCTACTTTGCGCTCGTGGCGAAGAGCACAGCTTTAACGGTTCTATTTGCCGTCGCACAGATAATCACGTTACTCTTCATGCTGCTGGGCATGGTGCCGGGCGGGGCTACGGGCCTCAAGTTCTTTGGACAGCTGTTCAAGAGCAGCGTTTCCAGCTCATCGACTGCGCTGCCCGTTTAACATTTTTCCCCTTCCCCTCCCTCACAAAACAACTTATACATATATACAGACTTTTATTTATTAATCGTTATTATAATGCAGAAATAAAACATTTGTGATACAAGCATCGAAAAACTCTAGACGTTTGGTTATGGCTTTTTTTGGATAGAATTTTTTAATGAATTTGGAGTGCAAATCGTGTTTCCTATTTGCAATTATTCTAGGGCTCAAGCCGTATTCAAAAAGAGTCGAATTTACGACTTTAAATGTAGAATTATTCTAGGGGTTAAGCCATACTCAAAAATATATTAGTTTTGAAAATCCAGTAAATTTTGATTAAGATTGGATTCCTAACAGAACATTTAACGTCAATTTGCAGCCAGTATCGAGCTTGTAGCTTTAAATTTAGTATTATTTCAGGAGTCAAGCCATGCTAAAATGTCTGCTTTTTTAAAATGGTACTCCGAGTATTGAATTCGTTCCACCAACCACCCTTTGAGATTTTAATTTTTAAATGAAAATCGAACCAGAATCGTGTTCCAACTTCAGATGTACTATTATTCTAAAGTAAAACCATGATTAAAAGTCGTCGTTTTTGCAAATTCGGCTGTTTACTCGGAAGATTAGATCTGTCTCTCTGATCAGAGATTAAACAGGTACTCCTTTTGTGAATTGATACAGTTTTCAAAATTTATAACCCTTCCCAAATGGAATTGATTTTTATATGGATGACAACAAAAAATCGGTTCAATTTCGATAAAGTTATAATGGATTAAAGTCAAAGTAGCTTTTTTCCATCGACTTTATTTGGACTTAAAACTAGCTATATTTGCTGCTAAAAAAAGTGGAGCTCAGACTAATCTTCGATCTCGCCCAGGTACAAAGTCTTATCGCTGGAGGCGGAGAGAATCAGCGGCTCACGCGGACTGAAATCGACATCGTTGACGCTGCCATTGTGCCCGGGCAGCTTGTAGAGAATGCGTCTGGTGTTCACATCCCAGATGTAGACATGTCGATCGGCGGAACCGGAGCTAATCTTATCGCTGCCCGGTGACCAGGCGCAACGCAAAAGATTCTTCTCGAAATTATGCTGATGTCCCTGGAAAACTTTGACGCAACGCTCGCCGGGCGCATACGCACGCACATCCCACACCCGCAGCGTGTTATCCATGGCATTAGTGAGCACAAAATCGCCCTCCGGTGACAGCGACAGACCCGTAATGGTGTCCGTGTGTCCACGCAAATGATGCAACACCTGCTGCTTGCGTATGTCCCAAATCTTCAGCTCATTGTCAATGCCACCCGAGATGATCTGTTCGCTGGTGTCGCCAAAACAAACCGCTGTCACTTGAAAGGGTGATTCCAGGCAATGGGCAGCCTGCTTTTACGCGCATCCCAGATGAGTATGGTGCGATCATCGCTGCCGGAGCACAACAACTGCTGACCCCGCCGCGAACCCTGCACACTGTTCACAAAGTTCGTGTGTCCTTTGAGGCGTCGCACTCGCTGACCCGTCACAATGTCCCAAATGGCCAGCGTCTTATCCGTGGAGCAGGTGAAAATGTGCGAACCATCCGGCGTAAAGTGAGCCTCCATTACGGCGCCCGTATGACCAGACATGGCCATTATATTCTCACACTCCCCGTACACCTGCCAGATATCTGCAAAGAAGGGGTATCTTTAAGTTGGACATCTTCAGCAATGATGATAGTTGCACCTACACAGCTGCCTGTCGAAACCGGAGGAGAGCAACATCTCCCCCTCCGGATGGAATTCTGTGGTAAAGATTTCGCCCTCATGTCCCTCCAGCTGCATTATGGGCGCCTCCAGATTCGAAGTGCGACGCACGCCCTGCAAATAAAGGGCATAATTAAATTAACTATATAATAATAATATAATTAATTTAAATTTCATGTGCTGCTGTGTGAGCTTTATATATGTATGCATGTATACAGGGTATCATCTCGTCGTCCACTTTTACTGCACTCAACAAAATGCAGTTTCTGCCCGCTCTTCTTCTACGCCGCCTTGCTTACCGCTTCCAGCAGCGCCTTATCGCGATTTGTGTATGCAATAAGTTCACTTTTACTGCGCTTTGGGTCTTGCGCAAGCACCACACTATTATTGGGTCGTTTTGTGGCCATTTTAACTATTAAAATTGTTATAAACGTTTGCGAGCAATTTTTCGACAGCCAAAAACAAATGGCAGTGCTGCCAACTCGCCGACAGATGGTGTTGGGCTACATGCACGCGTTGACCAACACTAACGATAAACAAGAGAAACAACTTTTTCGTACATAACTTTCATTTATATTTAAAACATATTTGGGCTAAACATATGCTATTATTCCCCGATTGCCAGCAGCTTAATATGCATCTACACGTGGTGGGACCGCAAAGAGATCCTCCCGCTTGCGCTCACCGGCCAGCCATTGCCTGTAGCGCTCATTTCGCATGGCCTAAAAAAATATTGTGTAATTTATTATTGATTTATATATAGAAGTATAAATTTCAGCTAACGTGGAAGCGGAGTAACTGCTTTTGCATGCCGACGCACTCCTGGAAATCGCCGATGAGATCGGCGCACATCTTCTTGCCGCGTTCCAAGCCGTAGGCTTCCAGGCAGTCCATCATTTTCATTTCGAATTTGCCACATTTGTCGTAGGTCTGGTGATTGATCAGACAACCGGTCAAATCAGTGAGTGGTAGGCGCAGGAAGGGCGTCAGCGACATATTGTGGGCAACTGCTGCTGAAAATTAATAACTTGTACTATTTGTGTTTTCCAACTGGAGCCTGTGCTCTGTGACGTAACAATAACAATGCTTTTAACTGCTGCCCGAAAATATAACTGGCGGCTGTTGAGGGAGCACTCCAAGTCGAGTTACGTACAAAAACAGCACTCAAGCACCCAAAACGCACCTTAAATTCCAATAAAACGAGAAATAGGAATATTTGACAATAGATGACCGATTAATTGTAGCTGAAATCGGGCACACTCCGAGAAATGAGCACTACCGATACATTATAGCTGTTCACTGTTCTATCGACCAACCACCACACGAACTCAAAAAGGCAATGAGTGTTGACAAACATAGCTTTGGTTGCACGTTTTGTTTATGCTTGGAGGCTTTAAATTTCTGCTCACATTTCGTTTCAATTTCGCTTTATTGAGCTAACAATTGAAATAATATGAAAAACCAGGAACTGATTGATTACTTAGAGTCATGTGGCGTCTGCCGCGTGTGTCAGTTGCGTTATTTGAAGGCGCGCGGCAACGAATATCGCGATATGCAGCAAACATTCAAGCGCGTGGGCAAATCACTTTTAAATCCCTTACCAAAATATTAGACACATTACAAGAGATAATATCTTAATTCTAGCTGGATGTTAAAGTGCCCTATAGCACTATAGTTGTGGATGAGATCATTGATGAGCAGCCATTGAAGAAGCAACGCCTGAGCATATGCTCCATTTGCCTGGGCCTCTTCTCGGAGGATTTGCAAAGACAAGTGATCCAGGGAATTCTTGATTCCGATTTCGCCAAATATGATAGCGACGGCATCGTTCTGGCCATCAGTATGCCGATGACTCTACAGCTGCGTCAGCTATCCATGTGGTTTGCACTGCAACGGAAATTTGGTCGTTCCTCTGTTGCGGATCACAATGCACCCGATGTGCCCATCAAGGAGGCTGTGAAACTAATTCTACATCCCATTGTGTGTACCAAGCTGGGCAGGGAATACGATGCGAATGGACTGATGATCAACATTGAGTTGCGACACAGCTCGGAGGAGGATGTTGTGGCCAAACTCGGTGAACTCAATCGTGCAGCATTTCCCGCCAAGAACCGCAGACGTGTGGAAATCTCCCGTGGACTGCTCGAGAAACAATACCAACCGTCACGCATCAAAGCCGATCTCTTCGAGCAATATCTGCCCATCCCACCACCGGCTGTAATGGTTCCGCTGCAGCTGCAATCCATCGAGCTGCTGGGTCCCATTGTTTGTGTGGCTGGACGCTATCGTAAGTTGAGTCGCGAGCTGTCGCATACACCTTGGGTGCTCCATGGGCAGCGCATCATGGAGGATAGCATTGAGGAGATTATTGTGCGACATGTTGCAGCACATTTTACTGGAAACGCCCGAGAAGATCACATTCATGTCGAGTGGCAGGGAAGATGTGGATGTGCGTTGCCGGGGCAAAGGACGTCCCTTTGTCCTGGAAATACCAAATGCCCGCAGGTGTAGCATGACTCGTCAGCAGGCACTGGCCATGGAGCAGGCCGTCGATTCCACTGGCAAAGTATCCATACACAATCTACAAGTTGTTCCGCGTGAGGAACTCACTCACATTAAAACGGGTGAGGAACAGAAGCGTAAATATTATCGTGCTCTGTGCGTGCTCCAAGAACCAGTCACATTGGACATATTGCAAAAGCTGCAAATCTCTGACAGCTTTGACATACAACAGAAGACTCCAATTCGAGTATTGCATCGACGACCGCTTCACACCCGACCCCGCACCATATTCAGTGTCGAAGTGCGTGTTCAACGCGAGAACTCGACGATTGCTCATCATCGATGTGGTCAGCCAGGCGGGCACCTACATCAAGGAACTGGTTCATGGTGAATTTGGACGCACAACTCCATCCATATCTTCCATAATTGGCAAACCCATCGATATCGTAGCATTAGATGTGGTTGGTATCGATTTGGATTGGCCAGCGGATGTAAATAATGTTGAAATTGAAGTGACAAATAAATAAAGCGCTGCTTTTTTGTTGTTTTCAAATACCATAACGTTTTAGAACATTGTCGAAAGCTTCGGCGTGTTTGTTAAGGAACATCGCTTTAAAGAATAATAAAAAGCATTCATAGTTACTTTCCAACACTTTACATATCATAGCTTAAGTAACATAATAATCAAATTCATACTTACTTCCAACCCTTTGTCAGCTGTGACGTCATGCGCGTGCTCAATGAGCGCGCACCTCGTACACATCGTGCACATGTCAACCTGCCGTTGCGCGTGTCAGCAAGTGGACAGCACCGCTCTCTTATCAGCTGAGAGCGCTCGCTAGTCGCATACTGATTTGTTTAGTTGCGTTTTGCTTTTAACTTTAACCATTAAAGTTATTGGCGTTTATTTTGCTATTTTCGCGTGTGCAGCAGCAGCAGCAGCATCTTAACCTTAATGTGTGTGTCTCTCTGCGTAGTGCTTGAAAACGCCGCTCTGCGAACATCTGCTGCTGCAAATGTTCATCTAAATAAATAAGGCAGAAAAATTGGCAGTCGCCAATTTGTTTAATTATGAATTGAAACGTGCAGATAAAGTGAAAGTGAGTATTGCAATCAGTTGCATATTGCATCAGCAGTAACAACACACACATACACACATACAATTGCAACATATGCGCCGCTTTTTTTGCTCTTTGAGTACGTCTCTTGACTTGCCCGCCCAGCAGCGCGTGTGTGTTTGTATGCGTGCGTGTGTGTGTGCGCCCCGCCGACCTTCAGGCAACCTTCACTGGCTTAATGCTGCGCTGCTGCCAGTGTGCAACATGTTGGGGCAACGACGACATCAGCACATAATAATCAATAGAATCAGCAACAGCAGCAGCAGTAGCAGTAGCAGCTGCAGACATCGTGACAGACATCGTCGGACAGCAGCCGAAATAAACAAACCCAAATAAAGCACAGCCCGCCAAACTAGAGTCGGGCGCGTGCGTGACACGAGTGGCGATCGGTTACGCACGGATCGTTTATCGTGTGTGTTGCAACTTATCGAAATAACTTGTAGCAATGATAATCAATACAAAAACAAACACAATGTTGGTTAAGAAATTCTAAAGAATATCACCAAGATAATGAAAACAGTACATAATAAACCATTCTGAATTGTGAAATATATTGAATTATTAAAAGAGCTGCACAGTTCATGCAGTAAACTATTTTTCGTGTCAAGCTTTTAAATTGTTCTATATTACAAACTATAAACTAATATGGAATCATTAAATGAGCTCAAAAGATCATGGAAAATGTTGTTTACTTCCTATTTTCAAATTGTTCTATATTACAAACTATATTGATAAGGAAATTTACAATAATTAAAACAGCTCAAAAGTTCATGCAAAACAAAAAACTATTTTTCATGTCGTGCTTTTCACATTCATCTTCGTGTTTGTACTGCCGGTCATCTCTAAAAAGCCCAATTGCAGAGCCCGTCAAACCCAAACTCTCGCTATTTTTCACTCTCTTTGGCTTATTCTGCCGCTCTTTTCGGGATGGGGGATAGCAACCCCTCCTCTCTCCACCCCATGTCTACCACTCACTCCTGCCGGCTGCTAAGTAACAACAATCAACAAATTCTCCCAGCAAGCAAATTTTTTGTCCATATTTGCGCTGCATCTACAGAAAAAACAGTAAAACAGAAAAACGCATTGAGCAGCGCTCAGCACTCAGAACTCAGCATTTCGCTCGGCATTAACTCGATTGCCTCAGCTCATTTCAGTTGAGCTTGAAACGCTAAGCGAAAAAGTTTTGATCGCGCGACGAAAAAAGGAAAACAAAAAACAAAAAACAAATATATGTATATAAAAATACTTCAAATTTGATAGTGTTGATAGTGTCCAAAAACGCGTGGACGACTTGATAATTATCATTGGCGCTGACCCAGTGCTTTCGTCTCTGTCTGCGTCTGCGTCTTATAAACCGACTGATAAGAAGACTTTCGTATTCAAAACCTTCGATATCCGCTGATAACTTTGAATTAGTGTGTGTGTGTGTTTTTGTAAATTTTTGCATTTAATTAACCCAGTATTCGAAGAGAGTGTTTTAATTTGCAGTTGCTGCTGCTTACATCACTCAAAACATCTCTCAATAATTAGAAAAAATGACAAACACAAATTAAAGCGTTTAATGTTCAATTTTACAGATATACAAATCAACAAGAAGAATAACAACAACAGCTGCAGTTGGCGTAAAAGTTCAACGGCTTTTTGAATTAAAATTCCAAGAATATTAATTTAATCAGAGCTATTTACATATTCAATAAATATAAATACTCCATAAATAAGCAACAACAACGATTTAAATATATTGTGATCATGAATGACCGTGAACCTAGCTGCAATTCGGGCGGACAATTTATGGATCGCGGACGAATGAATCAGAATGGCGTTGTCCAGCCTCTGCTTACCGGTAAGTAGCATCTATAAATATATATATGTATTTACAACAGCAATTATAAGCTGATGCGCTGATAAGTTCTGCAAGATTTGGGTTCGTTGTTAATGTTATAGGTAATTAATCTGAACTCATAGAAAATGGATAAGTATGTGAAAAATCTGCAATATGCTGTTAAGCATATATAGTTGAACTCTTTTACGACTTTTTAAAATGTTTCTAGGAAATGTATTTATAAACTAATTGCATTTATATAATTATAACTTACTTCTCACAAAAAGATTTATTGATTAAGCCCTAAGCAATTTCCTATAAAAAAGTCACTTTAGAATTGTAAGTGAGAAGAAAGAAAATATTCCATTTATACAATCTCTCTCAATTGCAATGCATCACGTACTTTTGAAATGAGTGATTCACTTTCTTTATGAATAACTTGAATGCCTTTTGCACTGACCTGCAAACACTCTAATCTCCAGCAGAAACTCATCAAAATCCACAACAAATATATACATATATATATATTTAAATATTAATTAGAAGATATAAGTTTTGACAGAATGGGGTTTCTTAGGCTTCAAATGCTTGAATATCTTTTAAAAAAACTTGCTAACAAAATTGAAAATAGTGCAAAACTTGTATTTGGCATTTACGCCTTTTTTGTTTCCTTATTTTTGTTTTTAGAATTTGTAGTTTTATCTATTTTTGTCTAGGCGCAATGTACTTATTTATATGTATGTAAATAGATGATCTTTGAGTTAAATTTTACTTGCAAATTGTAGATAAGAATTTGCATGGCAATTGCCCTCCAAGTGATTGTTTTGAGGCACTACAAATTATGCACACGAGTTGAACTTTGGTCGTATCTTATCGCATATAATGATTTAATCTGTATGTGCATTTAGCTCTCATATCTTTATTGGATTTTTATTTTGGGTTAATCGTCAGGTGTGTCTATGCTTATCGGTATTTATCTCTTTCAGACTTGTATCAAATAACAATGGCATATGCCTACTGGAAATCGGGCAAAACAGACGATCAGGCGGTCTTTGACCTATTCTTTCGCAACAATCCATTCCACGGTGAATTTACCATTTTTGCCGGTCTGGAGGAGTGTCTCAAGTTTTTGGATAGCTTTCATTATTCGCTGAGCGGTGAGTTTGATTGTTTTATTTTATTATTTTTTATTAATAAGTGTATTATGCACTTTGATTATTTTTATATTTCGATTTTTCAGATATCGAGTATTTGAGGCAAACATTGCCCGAGGGCATTGAGAACGAATTTTTCGAGTATCTGGGCAATTTGACAGCCCATGATGTTACACTCTATGCCATCGATGAGGGCACTGTCGCATTTCCCCGGTGAGTTCATATTGGTGGCTGATAAATGAGTTGAACATATGTTCATATTGAATCCATTAATATGAATAAGGGTATGAGCAAGTTGTGTGAAAAGTGTGTAGCAGGCAGAAGAAAGCATATCCGACTACATAAAGCATATATACTGTTCATCAGCATCAACAGTGGAGTCCATCTGTAGAAACTAGTTGATATAATTGATAGGAGACCAGAGCATTCCAACTTGTTTGGATAAATCTCTTGAGTAATATCCTAGGCCCACTAATCTGTTCTATCTGCATTCTAACTATATAAGAATTTGCATAGATTACTCAATCTAACTATGATTATTGCTCAATGAGTTAACCTCTAAAACTAGAGAGAACTTAAAGTAACTTTTTATCGCTATGCCTTAAATCTAATCTAATCTATATTTTAATGTTCGCCTAGTGTGCCCATCATAAAGATCGAAGGACCTTTGATAATTGTACAACTGCTGGAGACAACGCTGCTCACGCTCGTCAACTATGCCAGGTGAGTGATCAGATGTTATCTATCTATATATATATTTACGCATCTATTAACTTTTATTTTCTATTTGACGATTCCAGCTTAATGGCGACGAATGCAGCACGTTATCGCATGGTTGCTGGCAAACATGTGAAACTGTTGGAGTTTGGTCTGCGTCGTGCCCAGGGACCGGATGGCGGATTATCCGCATCAAAGTATTCCTACACAGGTATGCCAAACTGACAACTAAGGTCAAATGTGTGTGTATTGCTTGGATTTTCGCTTTTGGCATTGCCAAATTGCATGCAGGGTGGCTCGTAATCAATTAAAAACAAAAACAGAGCTAAAAGAAACACGCCGTCAAAATAGCGCCTTCAGCTTGCGCATTGATCGATGCAGTGGCAAAATGTATATATATTTAAATATATACACACATACACACACATATATATATATATATATATATATATAAATGTATATATATATATTATAGTTTATATTTTATGGCTTGTTGTAGTCATCAATTTCATATTGTTTGAGTCTGTTCTGTTTTTGTGCTTTATGATGTGCTTGCATGCAAAGCACGTGTCACTGTCACTCGATGTGGTGGCTCTGCCCGCCCAGTTATGGTAACTCCTACTCCACCAACTTCTGCTCTACCAACGCCCCTCTATCTCAACCCTATCTCCGCTGTAAAGTTCAAGAACTCTCCTTGTATGTGTTAAAAAGTGGGTGGCACACGCAATGGCACCCAAAAAAAGGAAGAAATAGGAAAAGAAAAAAAAACCAGCAGCAAACAGTTGGAAAACTTTTTGCCACCTTCTGCTGCACATGTGTGGGGTCGTCCTAGTCGTAGTCATCATCGTCGTCGTCGTCGTTGTCGTCTCCAACGGTGCCCGGCGCCAACTGGCACCCATTTTCAATTGGCGCTCACACATCGTAACTTTGACTACATTCTACACCCAAAAAAAAGAGGAAGAAAAATGGTGTGTGTGTTTTTTGTGCAACAATAACGAAAAATCGCTTAAACTTTGCAATGCGTTTAATTATATATCCGTGAATTTCTGGTGTTTTCTTTTTGGTTTTTTGTTTTTGGGCTCCCTCAATTCTCAATCGATAGAGTCGCGTGCGTCCAACTGGCATCCAAGGTCTTCCCAAAAAAATATAGAAGAAACGCTTGCAATTTTTGATGGGCAGCCATGACACAGTGGTGTCGACTGCTCTTCAAATTCATGCTTTCGCCAATACTTTGAGGCAGTGTGTGGTAGTGGTTT
This sequence comes from Drosophila hawaiiensis, assembly GCA_037043685.1. Lineage (NCBI taxonomy): Eukaryota > Metazoa > Arthropoda > Insecta > Diptera > Drosophilidae > Drosophila > Drosophila hawaiiensis. The sequence continues at coordinate 1,333,663 of JBAMBA010000216.1, forward strand.
TAAAGCTTCTCAAGGTGTTCGCTTGATATTGAATTGAACTGTGGCCCTGAGAGCTATGATGTCAGGCGGTCTATGCTCCTCACAAATGTAGGGTTTCCTACTGTCCCAGTCTGATGGTAGGCATATTTCTCAAATATCATCAGAAACACAGATTTAAAGAGTAGAAATTTGGAAGAAATTCTTTGTGCTACACAATAAGATGGCCCGACAAATGGGGCAGATGGGGGACGAACAGAAAGACGAATTGATGGAGTGGAAAAGGCAAATAGTTAGATCGACTACGCTAGTGATTTTGAGCAAGAAGTCGAAGACATCTCGAAGTATAATCTGTACAAAACCCATTTGTACTATTTGCCCATCGGATTCTTACTTATTGTTGTTGTAGACTCTTACCATAAAATCTTCATTCTCTTACTGATCCTGGAACTATGCTTATTATAAATTTCATTTATGAATTTCACAAACTATGAAAACTTAAATGGATAAGTAAATCTTCCAGGAGACTCGAAAATTTAACTATAGCTAAGACAGTTAACCTTTAGATGTCGTCTATCTATGTACATCTGTCTAACTAACTATTTCAATTCTAGGTGGTTTTGATGGCACCTCCAATGTGCTTGCTGGCAAATTGTTTAACATACCCGTTAAGGGTACTCATGCACACGCGTACATCACCAGTTTCAGCAGCGTTGGCGAGCTGAAGACGCGTTTGCTGAAGCACAAGCAAACCGGTGAGTGAAATTAAGACAAATACAAATGAATCCAAATATATATATATATATATATAAAACAGGTGTGATGGAGGATCTGCTGGAGCATGCGATACGTCATCGTCAAATGCTGTCGCATGTCCTCGATGTGTCCACGGAGGAGTCGAGTGAGGGTGAATTGGCAGCCATGGTCTCGTATGCCATTGCATTTCCGGATGGATTTATGGCCCTTGTCGATACGTACGATGTTAAGAGGTATTTCGCTTTTAGGCTGATTCTCTCGGAACGGTTTTGGTTTTGGTTGTGTTTTTTTGTTGTTTTCGTTTTTCGATTTTTCCATTTTTTTTTTTTTTGTTTAATATTCTTTTGCGTTTTTGATTTTTGTCGTAAGTTTACAACTTTCAAGTATGGATTTGAGAGCACCATTTAACTCAACAGTTTAACAGCTACAACAATAACAACTTGCAGTTTATACTTACATAGATCAGATATATATATACATATATATGCATAGTTATATATCGTGTGTCTCGTCTACCCTTCTAGATTTTGAGTTGTGTTCGTTTTGTGCGCTTTTGTTGTGCTTCTTTTGGTAATAATTATTAAACAAGTATTCCCCAACAGCCGAGAAACAGAACAAGTCACACAAGTCTCATACGTACAAACTGATATCAAATCAAGATCTAGTCAGAATCAGAGTCAGCTAATAACAAATGGCAGCAGCAGCAGTGGCAGCACCAGTGGCAGCAACAGTAGCAGCAGTGGCAGCGGCAACAACGCTCCTCCAACGCCACCTGCCACACCGCGCACAAATGGCCAACTTGCAAACGGACACAAGATCAATGGGCATACCGAGCATTTAAATGCCACAAATGGTGTCCAGCTAACGTTAACAGAAAGTGCAACAAGTGCAACTGCAACTGCAACACCTGTGACTCCAACAATCTCTTCAGCCTACCTACCAAAATATGTCGAGAAGTCATTCAGGTAAATGTCACATGCCCAAAGCAGCTCCTCCCAAAAACCGATTCTTTCTCTTCTCTTATTTTGTCTTCTCATATTGCCATTTTCGTTTTCGTTTCGTCTTTTGTTTTCTTGTCTTGTTTAAATCCTACTAACTCCCTGTTATCCCTCACATGTTTTGTTTTTTGTTTTTTTCGTGCACGAGTACCCCTAACTAAAATATCATTCTCATCTTTCATCATGTAATGCGCTGTACCAAAAAAAGAAAAAGAAAAAACAGAATACTCGACTAATTTGCTGCTAAATTCAAAATTCTATGCATATGTACTACATATATGTAATATCCTAACTATATATATGTGTATGTATGTGCTTCATGTATTGGTCTAAGCCCAGGCTAACGGTATTTGCTTGGTCCGCTCAATATGCAAAACAGGTGATGTGCCTTATTTATGCCTTTCTTATGCCTTTCAAATCTTTATTTTTTTGTTTCACTTTTATTATTTTGTGCCCGGCATTTACTGCAAGATTTTATTTATTGACTTTACTTTATTAATATCTATCTATAAAGGTGTTATAACTTTCACTAAACATATTATCAAAACCTGGCTTTTAGTTGAAATTATTTATTAAGGTTGCCTAATTAACAGGAATTTAACGTTGCAGAGGGTACTATAATTGAATTAATATATATATATATATACTATATATTATATATAGCCGCAGCGAATTTAGTTTCCGATTCCGGTATAAAACTTATTGTAAAAATTCGGGTACTTTTTGCGGTATTCGATCACGAATATGTATATTGATTTTTACGATAATACTACTAAAAAAGTTGGAAAAATTAAGAGAGTACATTGTGGAATACTTTAAAACCATTTAAGTAAAAGATCTTATTACATAGATCAGTCGGTTTTGAAAGTTTATAAGGGAATTGAGGTGTCCGTAGGTGGACTGAGGTCTTATCTTTGGCTTATCTCAAATATATACCGTGTACCATTTGCTGATAGCTTTATTTTTTAAATAATAATAATATATAATGTCTATTTATTTTGAAAACCTCTTAAAGTAAATGATGGGCCACTTAATACTCTATTTATATTCTTATCTATCGAAGCTTTCAATATTTCAATATTAACTAACCAACTGATTCGCTTTTTCATTTGTGTACTTAACATTTTCATTTAATTATGATTTTTGATTTACTCTACGTGAATTTGTGACATTTGAAAATTGAAAAATTACCAACCCAAAAAAGAAAAACAAAAAGAAAAGAAAGAAAATTACCCCATTTAACACAGTAAAAATGACTTCCCGGCACTATTTTGGAAGAGGTATGTAAAACACGTCTCCAGCATAAAGAAAAACAAAACAAACAAACAATAAACACGCCACATACATAAAACGAATATTCGAAAAGACACAAATACATTCATATAACACTCACACCGATGCTCAATGAACTTTTAACAAATGTAGCGAAATGAGAAATGAGTTTGCGATAAAACGAAAACACAAAAAAATAATTTAAAAAAAATACATACTGAATCACCCTAATGTTGCATACATCCAACTGCATACTTAATATATATGTATTAATGTCTGCTAATATTATTTTTAATTATATTTCTCGAACAAAATTTCCCCTTACTTTAATTTTTTGTTACGTTTTCTTTTCCACCATTTGACAATTGTTGTTGTTTATTGAACACTTTTTTGTGTTTTTTTTTCGTATAAAATTTTTATATATATATAAATACTTCTATATATATTTATATATATCTACTTAGTTTTAAAGATTTATCAAACGTCCGAGAGAGCACACTGCATGGCTTTCAGTAATTGAAGCTTGAGTTGTGTCTCCCCAAAAAAAAATCAGATTTTTTCAACAAATAACTTAGAAATAGAAAACACCTGGCAAATGCAATTTTTTATCTTAAAAAAAAACATTGCACCAATTTTCTTGTGCTTAGTAGTAAAAAAAGAAAAGATGTTGACTTGAATTTGCAAAAAAAAGAAAAACCCCAAACAAAAGCAGCACTTTTTGGCTCCTATTTCACACACTTGTTTTCTAATGCACGCTCACTTTGTTCTCTCTCTCCCTCTCTTTCCCTCTCTCTCTCTCTCTCTCTCTCTCTCTCTCTCTCTCTCTCTCTCTCTCTCTCTCTGTGCTCTGTCCGTCTCTTTATTCGCTTTCTCGGCGACTTTCTCCAGGAGTGGACTGCTCAACTTTAGCGCTGTGGCCTTGGCCTTAAACGATCTTGGCTATTATGCGCTGGGCATACGCATCGATTCTGGGGACTTGGCCTATTTGTCGTGCTTGGCTCGCGAGGCCTTTGAGAAGGTCGCCGAACGGTTCAAGGTGCCATGGTTCAACAAGCTGACCATTGTCGCCTCCAACGATATCAACGAGGACACCATACTCAGCCTGAACGAGCAGGGGCATAAGATCGATTGCTTTGGCATTGGCACGCATTTGGGTGAGTTTTTACACTGAAAGGTAGAAATAGAACAAAAACAGAATAAGCAGCAAAACTAAGCAAACTCAGAACTAGAATAGGAATCGAAATCTAGCCGGAATTAACCAATTAAATCTCAGAATTAGATCAGGAACTGAAGTTCAACATGCTTTCATTACTTGACTGTGAATCAAACCCTAACCGAAAATATCCGATTGAAATTCAGAACCAGAAGCGACAAAAAGTCAACTCGGTTTGATTATTTATATCAATAATTATATTTTAGATAGATTATCTCTATGGGAAGAAGCAGGTAGCATAGCATGAATGTATTTATTAAATATTAAGTCAGATTTTATTATATATATATCAATTGCTCCATTGCTATCGATAATTGATTCCTATTTGGAATTCATCTCTGGGAATCGTCATGCAACCGACTTGTCTATTGATTCGGATCAAGAACATACATGTAATTCCTTGGGGGATTGCAGATACCCAAAGTTTCGTTAAAAACCAATAAATACTCTATAAATTAAAGGTAATTTTCGATAGATCATTACTAAGGAAGTCAGAGGAATGATCGATGTTGATCGTTATCTATCCATCTGTATATAATCGAATCTATATAATCTTAACTCTTCTTATTGCAACAGTGACTTGTCAACGGCAGCCCGCCTTGGGTTGTGTCTACAAGCTGGTGGAGATCAACGGGCAGGCGCGCATCAAACTCAGTCAGGACGTGGAGAAGGTGACAATGCCTGGCAATAAGAACGCCTATCGACTATATAGTGCCGATGGACATGCCCTAATCGATTTGCTGCAAAAGGACTCCGAGCATCCGCCCGCAGTGGGCCAAAAGGTGTTGTGCCGACATCCGTTCCAGGAATCGAAGCGGGCCTATGTGATTCCCTCGCATGTCGAATCTCTGTACAAGATCTACTGGAAGGCGGGCAAAATTTGTCAAATGCTGCCAACACTGGAACAAGTGCGCGAAAAGGTGCAAATATCGCTGAAGACCCTGCGCAACGATCACAAACGCACACTAAATCCAACGCCCTACAAAGTAAAACACAGCCCGACTATCGCATACTCTACCTATTCATTAAATTATTATCAAAAATTCTTTTAGGTTGCTGTCAGCGATAATCTGTACAACTTTATCCACGATCTGTGGCTGCAGAATGCACCAATTGGGGAGCTCTCATGATCTATATAAGCAGCCTAAATATGGCTAAATTCCGCAAGCAGCAACAAATTCTACGACGCCTAATGGTTTTTTTTTAATATTTTAAATTTGCTGGGCAAAAACAAAAGTTAAAAGTTTTCGTATCGTGACATTTTGAGAAAGGAAAAAAGGAAAAAAACTAAATCCAATTTTGCTAGTTTCATATAACTATATACATGTAGCTGGATACATAGTGTATATGTATATGTGTGTTAACTTAACTATATAATCTATAATATAGACATACTCACATCATGTTCAGGAATGTGTCACGTGCCTTACACACACACACACACATAAATATCGTTAACTGTAAGCGAATACTTAAGTGCAAAGAGGACGAAAGAAAAAAAAGAAAGAAAAAAATCAGTGGGATGTATTTAATATTTATAGTCATTAAGTGTTGTATGTTGCTAACAAGAAAAACACAAACAAAAGAAAAAAGTGAAAACTTAAAACTTATAAAAAAACAAAAACCAATGCGTTTTAAAGTACAAATGTTTTGCTAATTAGTCCAGTTGCATATTTAGGCGGCACAAATCGATGCACAATCACTTAACTACATATTTTTCAACTTAGTTATGCTTACTGTATATGTGTAATAAACAATATTATCAATCAAGTGTAAATACGTTCAATCTTCTATATGTAAAACCAGAAAGCAATATACAAAAACACACAATATATACACACACACACAGTCAGCACATTTAAAACACGTTTATTAAATGAGCGCTTCAAAAAAAAAATGAATATTTGTCTTTTGTTTTTGATTTAAGCAAGTTGGCTAAATTTTAGATAGTACAGTTTTATGGATATGTAGATAATCGGTTTAAATACTGCATTATTTTGTCACCAAAAACACTTAAAGTTAAAAACAACTTACCGCTTACACCTCAATTTGAATTGGGTTATATAGCCCGCCAATCAGCTTCTATGACTGGTCACACTATTTCACAGGCAGCCCCTGAACAGCTGTATGTGAGGAGCACAATCAAAATTTCATTTTCGAAACAAATTCTTCCGGAAAATGCAAGAGACAGAAATTATGTGTTTAAGAAGTGCAACGATTATATAGTCTTTGGGCTACTTAAAGAATCTGCAACGACAGCAAAAAGAAGCCAGGAATTAAGCAATACTCCACTATGTATATTATTTCTGAGCAATACCAAAGCACTAAAATAATTTTAACACAGCAGTGAAAAATATGCCAAATCAGTGTCAATCCACGAATTTTATATAAAGCTACAAAAAAATACATTAGCAAGTGCAGTTGCTTACCAAGCAGTTTTTACCATTTACACATTGCATATATTTGATGGACTATCATAAATAATCTCAGCAAAATACTGCACAGGAAACTCAGCCAAACATAATTCAAATTCAATTAAATGCGCGCCATTTAGCTGCTTCCTCTTCCCTGTGCCAGTCACAGTAACGACTGCCAGCTGAGCATACAACTGCACACAAGTTGGCAGCCCACGATGAGTAACTCTCGCCCAAAGCGAATTTTTGCTTACTGTTTATTGAGTTTTTTTTCTATAGCTGAGAAGAAGATTTACAGCCAATAAGATTTATCCCAATTGAACGCGAATTAAACATAATTTTGCAATATCTAAAAGCAAAGCAATAAAGTGACTAAGAAGTTGTTGAACAAACTGCGACGTTCGTAAACAATTCTGCAGCAGCTGCTCAACATTTTTGAGGAGGGGGTAAATAAAAAAAGACTATCAAAAATCATTTGTCATTTGTAGTATAAATTGATTTTTAACACTCGCCCATTTTGCAGTTCGAATCAAAAATGGAGTCGCAACCAAATGTGGATAATGTGGATGATGCAGCTGCTGTTGCCCGCAAGGATTTCATGTTGGAACGTTTGAACAAACGTAACAAGGATCGTCAAAATTATTTGGATGTGAAACTGGAGCAGCGCAGCAAGGAAACGGTACAAAACGAAGGCGTCGATTACTTCGCCACATGCTTCAATCGGCGGGCCTACGACATTGAGGAACGCATCAATGCGCTGGACAGATGCGGAGATGCCCCCCTGCCCGATCTGGGCAAGCATTTCGCGGAGATCACAATGGAAATACAGGAATTGCAGCGTTACTTAACCACATCGACAATGTTTCTCTCTGATTTTAAGATTAAATCCTGTCAGAATGTGTTGAATACGTTGAGTGGCGCCACAGAGGAGGCACGCCAACGTTTGTTGCCCAAGAAGAAGTTTGGCTTCAGCAGCAAGAAGACAACGACGACGGCAGTTAAACAAAAGTTGCCACAAAAAAAGCTGGACAAGATTGGAGCAGAGCAACAAAAGTCCACATTTAGTTGGACAATTTCGGATCAGCGGCAGCAACACATTGTGCTGCGTGGGGCGGAAGTCGATGGACTCGATATAACCATCTCAAATGTGGCAAATTGTCTGGTGGAGTTGCAGGGTCATCCGGGCTCCGTGCAAATTTCAAATGCCTCTCAATGCACAGTGTTGTCTGGTCCCGTGGCACGTTCATTCTTTGCGGAGCACTTGCAGCAGTGCACTTTGGCCATTGCCTGTCAACAGTTGCGTTTGCATTCCTCGCAAGCAACGCGAATCTATTTGCATGTCACGTGTCGCGCCATCATCGAGGACTCTCAGCAAATTGAGATCGATGTCTACAATTATGATTATCCGCAGTTGGAGGCGGACTATTTGGCAGCTGGTCTGAATAAGTCACAGAATAATTATATGGATGTTGCCGATTTCAATTGGCTATCTCCGGATGTACATTCCCCCAATTGGTCGCTGCTCAAGGATCATCCGGCGCCCAATTGGAGTGCGAAGCGGACTCAATTTCTTGAGGGGATTAACAAGGCTGATGTTGTTGTTCCTTCAACTGTTGCAAAGGATGCCAAGATTATATAGTATTTGCCTCAGCGGAGGGGGTTCCTACTGCTTCTCCCCCTGCTGCTACCTTTGCAGCTGCTGCTGCTGCTTGTGCTGCTTTTGCTGCTTGTGAAGTTGTTTCAGCCACTGTGTGAATAACTCATAAGTCTATAATCCAATCTCCCACAAACCGCAAATAAATAATCCATGTTAATATTCTTGATATATATTATTCTATCCACACACAAACACACGCCCCACACGCGCCACACACCCACAACTTGGACACATTTGGCCACAATCAGTGGCTGACCAAAATGGCCAAAATGCTCATCACTGGCGACTGTCACACAAATTACAGTTACAGTTACAGTTACAGAAGCCCAAAGACGACTCGTGCAAGTTTCATATGGCTACAAATTGGTCTAGTCTCAGAGGGGGCATATATTACACATTTATACTCTATATGCTATGGGTATATTTATTTTGTGGGCGCATATGGATATATATATATTTATTTTTATATAAACCAGCAATAATTTATAATTATAATTATAGCAACTGTTAAATCGGCGAACAGCATGCTGCTATTAACAGCTAAGACCCATAAACTGCATGTGTTAACAGCGCATGCGAAAAGTTCCAGCTTCTATTATATAACAGATAAGGTCGCTGTTTCATGTATGTATATGTATACGTTTGTCTATATGTATATGTACCGACAACAGTTCACACTAAGTTACTGTTTTCTATGCTTTTGACTTGCATTTTTTTAGCACAATTAATGGTATTTTTATTTAAATTGATGTCAAACAACCAAATTCAGCTTATATACATACGATTAATGATCAAAATGACAAGGATTTTCACATATTTAGGCTTCAAAATGTATAAAAAGACTGATACGTTCAACAATCAAGAATTGCAACAACTGGTAAGCCAGTTAACAGCATGCTTCTCCAAAAAGCAATGACCCCCAAACTGAAAATTTACCAGTGCGTGCAAAGTTTCAGTTTATAATATTGTATATTTGTTAAACACATGATAAATAATCATAAGATAAAAGGATTTTCACACATTTCAACTTTTAAATGACCAAAAAGACTGCTTTCTTTGCCGATCAAGCATTGCAGCAACTGTTAAACCAGTTAGCTGCGTGCTGCTATTAACAGCAGTGCTTCTTCAACTGCAACTTTTAACAGATAGTGCAATATTTCTGTTACTAATTAACTATGTAAAAAAATAATTATTAGAAATAAGAATTACACATATATATGCAATAAAGCAATATACAAAAACCATGTTACAAACTTTAGCAAAACAAAAATAAAATAAAATAAATATATTACACAAATCTTCACATATCCAATATATAATTAATACGTTTCAATACTTAATAATTAACAACAATCTTGTTCACATTTATGATAAGTGTATTAATTCGTCGACCTGCTGTAATTGACAAACACACATATGTAAACACACGTATATATGTATGTATTTATGTGTGTGTGTGACTTTTGTTGTTGCTGTCAGCAGTGTGGCCGACTGTCAAAATAATTAACGAATTCCAGTTACATGACAAGTATTTTGAAGATGTGTGCACGAGGTGTAGGGTGATAGGGGGAGGGAGAAGGGAACACCGCTGAGACACTGTGGGAAATCGTATTACCGGGGTAATTGAACTGCAAATTACACAACAGCGTGTAAGTGTGTGTGTGTGTGTGTGAGTATTGTGAGGTTATGTAATAAGCTGTCAGTGTTACAACAGTTGTCATCATTAGCTACACACACAGACACAAACTAGCACACCCGTCAACGCAGTGTGTACACACTATTTTTTTTCTTAGAAAATGGGCAGAACAACAGATGAAAGAGGAAGAGCAAAACAGGGTGTCGGAGTAACAGTTTAGCAGGTGTTGAAGCTGCTGTGGTTGCGGTCGGCATCAGCAGCAGCTGCCTGAGACAAAAGCTTAGATAACATAGAAAAAAGGAAAACATTTACAATCGGCAATTAAAAGCGGAATACGGGCTTAGAGCATTGTCTTTGGCTTCTGCTCATGGCCGGCATATTGCCGGTTTATATTACCAGGGCGTCAGGCAATTAAATGCAATGCAAACTTGCTTAATTCAGTGGTGGATGACTAGAAGATACCCTGTATTCAGCCCTAAATTCGAGATAAGTTCTTGGGTATGATTTTGTGGAAATTTTCGAGGGTTTTGGAATTTAAGAGAGAATTGTGAAGAATGCATTCAGTGGCTGGCGCAAGATAAAAATTCTCCTTTTCTTCCTTTCTTGCTAGCAGCAATTTAAAACTACAATAAATAATATACAAAATACAAATATTTTATTAAGAGAATAAGTCAGCAAGTTGCTGCTAGTCCTCTCTTTAGATTTTGTGCACTGCATCCTTTTGCTATTATTTTCTACGAATTTGCACTTTAACAGACAACATCTTGTCCCAAAAAATGCCCATTAAAGTCATTATTTATGTTATTTAATATCTATTTAACAACCAGCAATGAGCACATTAAAGACACCGAGTAAAAGAGATATTTCCAGTTTGCATCAGCTGCAGCTATTATGTAGGCAATAGTTTATTTTAAACGGCGATCAATCATTACATCAACTGTTAAGCCAGTTAAAAGCATGCTTTTTTAACAGCAGTGCAAATGTTTACGGCGCGTGCAAAGTTTCAGTTTCTAATTATAAAACAAACTTTTGCAAGCGTTGTTTAATATGGTTTAATATTTAACAAAATTAATTAACGTGCAGCAGCCAGCACTGTAATGTCGGCAACAGGGTGTAAAACATTTATTAGCAAATGTGCGAGTGGAGCAAGTTTTGCCTTGCATTTGCCGGCATGCTTTAGTTTTCAGGCATAATCTGCTATTAGTCACACAGAGCGCTTTGCTGTATTCGGGCAACGCGTGTGCAATTTGCGGTTATCTCGCACACACAGTGCTGCAAACTTAGCCTTTCTTTTTGTGTAAAATTTAGCTTTCTTCTTAGCAGCCTTAAAATTTAAGATATTTAATATAAATAAATAAAGTAAAACTGAAAATATGAAAACAATTAGACAATTTCTCATTAACTGTTCTTAAAAAACTTATACATTTATTTAGTATACATTTACTTCATATCAAAACTAGGGTTTTTTTACAGCCAGCACTGATTACTCTTCACACTTCTCTCGCGCTGGCAGCACAATTAAGTTGCCAGCATGGCAGGGAAACTTGATACCCCCATCGCCCTAAATCTATCTAATTTCTAGTCTGGCGACATTGGAAGGACCATCGACAAGAAGAACTGACAGAATTTCCATTTTCCACTTTTCCATTTGCAGTCGCACTTCGCATTTTCATTAAGTGCCTGCATGTGTGTGTTTGTGTGTCTGTGTGTGTTAGTGCCGTTAATTATGGTGTGCTTCACAGCTGTATCGCGTTACCAATTGCAGTGCAGAAAAAAAAACTTGATTAGGGGTGGAGAGTTGCCAACGGAGTGTTCAGCTGTCTAATTTCCGTTTATTGAAATTAATTCGATAAACTATCAAATTCAATAGCCACATATGTGTGTTTGTGCTAAGCAGAAATGTCCGCACATTTGCATAGCTCACAATTACGTTTCGCATTATTGCAGATAATATTCGCAGCATTTGCGATAAGGCAGCGGCTGCTTGACCATCTACCATCACCTATGCATTAATATTAACCTTTGTGTGTGTGTGTGCTGTCATTTATCTTACTGCTCACTCACACACACATGCACACAAAGTACATTAAGCTAAGCTTTAACGGTTTCAATTACAACTGCCCATAGTCTCCCATTCCCTCCACGCATGTGTAGAGATGTCCTGTTTCATTGCAATGATGAACAATATGCGTTTGTGGGTGTAGAGATAACTAATATTTATGTTTGTGCGTGTGTGAACATTGATCATTGAAGCTGAACTTTGCTTTAAGCTTTAAAACTCAACGATTCATGTATAAATATTATAAAACAATATATTTGCTCTCTGCTTTAAAAACTTTTCGACATATTGATAGCCAAAAAAAAAAGACAACAATAACAATAACAAATAGCAAGTGTTGATTAATTAAGCGAATTACACAATCATGCAGTGCAATTAAAATGTCAGCGCTGCCGCCCAGTTGGCGATGAATTTTTATTTTTTTTTTGGACATGTGACGCCTTTTGCTCCTGTCCGATATATTTTCGCTACAAATTGCTTTCGCTGTGTGTGTGTGTACGTAGCTCAAATTGTAATTAATGATGCAAGACAGACGCTGGGAGCTTTCAACCGCAGTCGTCGGATCCGCCTGGGTGCTACTGAAATCTCAGTGGCAGAGCTTCCAAGCTTTTGTTACAGGCTATCGGACAGGAGGGCGAGAGGGGAGTGTGTTGTTGTTCTTGTTGCTCTCTCTCTCTGTTTGTTTGCTTTAATCATTGACGCGTCGCGCGTTTAAAAAAAGCAAACGCGAAAGCCGTTATTCTGCAGCTTGTGCGTTTCGTGTAAATAAATGAAAAGTTCGTTTAATTCTCGGCGATTCTTTATGTTGTTGGTGGAAGAGGGAGTTGGCGGAGGTGGGTTATCGTTTACTTTGGAAATGAAAAATTATGATTACATCAACAATAATCGAAATGCGCTTGTAAGCTACGCGTTCTTCTTGGCTTCGTCGCGGTATTCGTTTTCTTTTCGCATTTTTCCTTCCTTTTTTCTCGTGTAACATGCACCTATTAAAAATTTGTAAGAGTGTGTAGAGTATTTTGTTTGCGATAAGCGGTAGGTGAGCTTTCCCGTGCTCAGACAAATAGCCAAATAAATATCGGTTACCAAAATAAGATATTGTAATAAAATAAAAGTATTTTCTTTTATATATTAAATTGCAAAATAAATAAATGGAATCTGAAGTTTAGTTTTTCCACCAGCACTGAATTTGATGCTTTCAGTTATACAGGGTATTGCCAAGCGATCACTCGCGATAACAGCACTGTGGCCTTTTTACTTTTTTGCCCTTCCGTTGATATCTTTTTGCATGAACGCTTTGTTGTTGTTTCCAATGATGCTTCTGCTGCTGCTGTTCGCCGCTCGCTTTGGCGTTTTCGTTTTGCTTTGGGTTTTTTTGGCAATTTCTCTTCGTTGCTTTCGCTTGGTGCGCGCTGCTGACTTGCAATGCTTTTCATGCGTGCAATCGAGTTGGACAGCAGAGTGAGAGGGAGAACGGGAGAGTGGAGAGCGATAGAATGGAGAGTGTGGGCTGAACTTGGAGCTTAATGTAAACGTTCAATGTAGAAATACACGCGGGGCAAGGCAAAGGCAGTCGCCTCCCAAGAAGTGTTCAGCCAAAAATATTACAATGCAAAATCGAAAATAAGGCAGACGACAAAATACGCCCACTTTCCCAACACTGCACATGCCTATCTCTCTTCAGTTCTCTTTCTCCCTGCGCTGCCATGCATAAATCAGCGTCGTCTGGAACGACAATTCCAAGAAGACGACACAAAATACAACAATTTTTTGCCTTTTCTTCTTTTTTTTATATTGTCATCGTCTGTTTCTGTCTGTTCTGCATTGCGGTGCTTTCCGTCTGCCGTTATTCGCCAGTGCCTCCACAACCTCCATCCAAACGTTCGGAGTGCATTTGGCATTATGCTTTGCGTATTGTCGCTTTATGAAGTCATCTTGGGGTAACGCGACCAAATTTATGACCAACTTCAACTTCAACTTGAACATTATTTGTGTTCTTATTGCTATGATTGCCATCATAAAAACTGTACCAGAAAAATGCGCAAAAAAGCCAGATAAGCTGTGCATAATCTCTTCCACAATTATGGGGTCAACGCAACACTGTAATATTTATCTTTTTTTTTTGTTGTTGTTTGTAGTTGTCGTTTTAAATGACTATAGAGTTATACATATCGAATATGAGAAAAAAAACTGTGTCAATAATCTGTGTCAGGATTACAGCAGCTGTGAAATTAATTAAAATTGAATAAATTGTAACTTCAGTTGTTTAATACTCTATACAAATAAATATTACCATTCGCTTGAAATTGAAAAGAAATTAATTCAGTTTATATTTTGATTTGAAACTAATCTATGATGGATGAGCCATAGATTTGTAAAAATGTTTTATTAAATGTCAAAACTATTCTAACAGAATTATGTGTTTATTTTGCTTTGAAGCTTTGTACTTTTTAGTGAGTCGTCTTTCTTTTCTTTTAGCATACCCTTTAATGTTAAAATTTAACATTCTACCTTTTAATAAGGGTGAATGGCAATTCCTAGGGTGACCATGCTATATGAGGTAGGCCGGTGCATTGTTTCTTTGTATTGGTGGATTTTTTAAAAATGTAATTTTAACAATAATTTTCCAACTAAAAAGAGTTCAAAATCAAAAGAATTAATTTAAAGTCATGTTTAATTTATTTGTAAGGCTGCGCCTGGGGATTATTGTCGTCCGTTGGAGTCACGGAGTACATAATGATGATGCCACAAGGTCCGCGATGAGAATGATTCAACCCGAAAACAATGCGTTGCAAGAGTGGCAAACATTTTCATAGCATACTTAAGCGGGCAGCGAAGCGTTTTTCAAGTACTTGCAGCAATTGTCAGGCCAATTACGTGCCGCAATTATGTCATATGAGCACATAAGACCGGATAGCTGCAACCATCGGGCGGAAGGAGGATTAGAGTGGAGTCAGGAGAGAGGAGAGTAGAGGGGGGGAGGGGTGTTCTTTGTATACGAACCTTTTGGCCATAAAACTCTTAGCTTTGGGACTTAAGGCCCAGACCCTCGATGCCATCAGAGAGATGCGTTTGCCTGACTGCTGACTGTGTTCGAGAAGGGTGGCAATGTAGGGGGAGCGGGTGAGAGTCAGTCAGAAAAGAAAGTACTGCGAACTGGCCCGAAAGTTATCAGGCCTGTTAATTGCTTAACTTTTTCACTTCAACTTTTTTCGGACCAAAGAAACAGCGGCAACAGAAACAGAAACAGCAACAGAAACAGAGAAACCGAATCGTTGTCCATTATAGGCATCCAGGCGGGAAGATCGGGATGCGGAGTGCAGGGCTGCTGGTTGCAAGTGGAGATAAAAACCAAAGAATACAAAAAAAAAGCATGTTGTGATGCTCAAAGCGAGCTCAAGAGACGAGCAGATACCCTATAGGGAGAGCACATTTTGTGGATGGGACATCCGGAGTATCCAAAAGTTGAAATATGTCTGATTTTGTATGTTGTATGAGAGCAGTTATCTGTATATCAAATTTAGTATTTAATTATATTTCAAATTTGGTGCATCTTCCTCTTAAGTTCCTTGACCATCCCTATTTATCGACATATCTTTAGTGGGTCGAATTATTGACAACAAATTTAACTGTGTTGAAATCAACAAATTATAAAAATAATTTGCTAAAAATTGGTTTTCAATAAGAAATACATGACAATACTTACCTTGTATTTTGCCCTCCGGCCCGGGTAGTATCTGCTTCTTGGAATCAACATACTCCTCGAATGTTATATGTACAGAATGTTATGCCTTATGTTAACTTAACATTCAGTACACATTAATGCTAGAAATGTTGATGGTGATCAGCCTTAACAGAAGTTGTTTTATTTTAATAGAAAATACTTCTCATGCCTATTTGCACAGCCATCCCATATGACCTGTACTCAATTTCTATGCTTACAGGGTACAAAAAAAGGAAAAGAAAAAAAAAGAAAGCAGGAATATGTATAAATATAACAACGCTGACAGAGAAACCATGCAAATATGGCCGGGCGTTAAAGTCAGAGGCCATCGCGGGTCGTAGGGGTCAAAGGGGCGAGGGTAGGTCATAAAGTGTTTGCTGAATTTTATTTTGCAAGTTCTTCCTCTTCTTCGTTGGACCTTTCGAATTTAAATGACAAATGGAGCTCGGCTGCTGCAATTGCGAGAGAAGCCCCGCATCGCCCCTCCTCGATGCCTTTGACCCTTGCCCTCTGACAGGCCGCTTATCGCGCGGACATGTCATAACAGAACTGAGCAAAAAGAAAAAAAAAAAGAAAACCGGAAAAGGGCAACGAAAAATGAAAAAAAGTGATATCGGGCAAGTTACGAAAAGTTTGTGCTCTAATCTTGACAGGCAACTTAAGTAGACTGTCGCCTGTAATTAAGGTTATGGCCAAACTAGAAAGAGAGGGAGAGACTGACTAACACAGAGAGAGAGAGAGGGGCAGAGAGAGAGGGCGAGAGAGAGGGACGAGCAGAGAGAACTTAAAAATCAATGCGACACACTAAACTCTCATTACTCATATGGAACGTTACAAATCCTACAGCGTCCCTGCCTCCAAGCGTGCCGCCTCTCCTCTCCTCGTCTCTCCTTTCACCCCCATCGTTCAGGTAGAAGCCATAAAAACCACATAAAAAGCATTTAAAAGTTGGCTAATCTGCAATGGGCCACCGTTTGGCAAAGTTGGCTTAATGTTTTATGGCCCTAACCGTTTCTGCTTCTTCTTCTGCTTCCTCTGACTCTTCTGCCTTTTCCGGTTCGTATTTTTTTTATTGCTGCCCCAGCAAATTGATTAAAAGATCAATGATTATACGCCTTTTAATGGTTCATTGCATTTCATTTAATTTCTAGTTTCGCATTGAGCTCCGATTTGGCAGCTCATTAAAATGAAATCCTCTTTAAAGTGTGAACTTGGCGCACTTTTCTTTAATTCAATTTTCAAATTAGTTGAATTATTACTGCAAAGACGTGGCAGAAACGTTTATTGCCTTGAACTAGCTCAAAATTGTTTGCTATACTACCAAAATAGCGTAGTTCATTTAAGATAATTGAGAGATATTTATACTAATTTGTATTGTAATTTTATATTGATCTTTGCATATATATTCATGATTAGCATCTCTTTAGTTTTGAAGCGATCTTGATGCAAGTTGGAATATCGGAGACAACCGAATCGAATTAATATAAATATATTTGTTTAAAAACATAAGTGAAATATTAAATACTGTGTTGTTAAGAAAGAAAAATAGTTGCAAAATGATTTCAAAAATATTATTGTTCAAATAATAATATAAGACAAGATTTGCCACTTTTAAAGACTTGATAAAAATTAAAATTGTTTCAATATGATTTGAACACTTCAAATAGATACAGATTCAAGATGAGCGCAAAAATAATTCAAGCGAAATCTATAAATAAATTTCGAGTAGCATAAGTTTCATAATTAACGCGAATTGGCTCAAGTTGAAATGAAAAGGTCAACCCATCAGACACGCCCTTCTTACCTGCCCCCACCAATTAAAGTGGCCGTAAATATGATGATGCTTGCGGAGTATGATTTAACGGTTCAATGGACGCTTAAGTTGCTTCTGTATCAAGAAAAAAAAACGAATGTCAAATGTCAAGTGTAGCTGCTTATGAAGCCAGCCAGTCAATGCTCACATAAATAATATAAAAATCCGTATAGCGTATAGAGCAGACACGGACAGATAGACAGATAGATAGAGAGAAGCTGGATGAAAAGTTTTTAGTCGACTCTTGAGTTCCGCTCGCTTCAAATGTTACCGCAATGGGGCGTATACTTCATTTATAAATTACGCAGGCATTAAATGCGCAGATACTGAACCAATTCAATGTGAGATGGATTCAGCAGCACCTTCCCCACACCCATTCCCCTGGCACTCCCCTTTTCCACATTTCCTACTTCTTCTGCCTGCCCCTCTCTCTCTCTCTCTCTCTCTCTCCATCTCTGGAAATTGATGCGCCACATAAATCTTCAAGTATGTGAGTGGATGCGTCGACCTGTTCAGGGCTGCTATTTATCATTTAAGGCCACCAACCGACAGCTCGTCATTCACTCCGTCAGTCAGTCAGTCAGTTAGACAGTCAGTCAGTTAGGCGCTGACTCAAATCATTCAGTCAGTTGAGCTATTGCAATTTTGCTACAATTTTTCTTTGAGCGCCGCTGGCCACTTCAACTTTTTATGCCTCGCGAGGGCTGCTCAGCAAATTGATGATTTATGTGAACTTGAAAACCAAGTCAGACATTTTCCAATAGCTTACACACACCCTCTTTCCCTCGTTTCGATAGTAAAAAAGTTGATAGTCTTTAGTAGAATTTATTAAGTAAAAGAATTTCTGTAAATTTGCATTTTTGTGAAAAGAATTTTCATTTTGCTGGGTGAGTTAGCAAGAGCTACAAGAAGATTTAAGGTTTCCCCTAGCAAGGGAAAAGTAATGCGAGTTTGGTGTGGTCTTGGGGCAGATGAAGTAGTTGTCTCCCTAAATTCGTACTTTTTATGGTCCCCTATGTTTGGCATCTACAATAAAATACGACTTAGCTTCAGATGAGTTTTTCAATAACTAAAGTTAGTTGATCGTCATTAAATTATAATGCTTAGAAAGTGGTTAACATTAAAAAAGAGGAAATTGAATACAATCTTGAAGTGCCCTTTGTGAAAAGATGGGTTAACCGCTTTTATTCTAGAACCTATTAAATGCAGCTACTGGAAAGAGGAAGAGTGAGAAGAGTTGCATTTATGAAAATCATTTTCCACAAGCAACAGATGATTCGAGATTTGTATGTTCCTAGAAATAATAATAATGTACCTAAATAATAATAAAAAAAACATTGAACATTTGCCGAAAGAGATCCTTAGCACACATATAATATCATTTAAATGAAAAGAATATAGAAAATTGAAAAGCGACTCTCGAAGTAAACAATTTAGTCACGCTTTACCTATTACGATGATTAGAGACTTTGATATGCTTACTTATAGACGAAGCTAATATCGCAAACTCAACGATTGACTCACGTATCCTGTTTACTTAGCGAAAGGATTGCTCAAAATGAAGCCAGATGGGTATTTTGTGGGTGCTGCCAGTAGCCGAGAAGCATCTCTCACACCTGGTCTGTCTCTGTCTGTGTGTGTGTGTGTGTGTGTGTGTGTGGATGTTTTGTGATTTTAATGCCGATTGGCAGACATTGCTGCATAATGCTCCAGGATGAAATGGAGATGGTGGAGAAGCGGCTGTCAGCGTTATCCTGGGCGAGAGCTCGTAATGGACTTGGCACTTTGCAACTTAGCCATTGAAAATGTGTGTGTAAGTAGTTTAAATCTCATTCGCCAGGACAACGCAACGAGTACTACACACAGCCTGGATGCTTACACTTGAATAAATACCAGCAGGATGAAGAACAGCAGCAGCAGCAGCAGCAGCTGAAGCTGAAGCTGGAGCAGCTGTGGCACAGCCGGATGATGATGACGATGGCATTCTTCTCCTCATCTTTGTCGTCATTCCAATTGCAAATAAATAAGAATAAGAAAGCGCTGCAAGGATAATGCCCAGTGACAAGGACAACGTGCACAAAGTTACTAAGGAGTAGGAGGGGTTGCGGGGGGGGGGGGTAAACCTCACACAGGGATGAGTTTTAAGTTTCTTCGTAATAAAATTGCATCCGCAGGACTTGCGAAAGAGAAGTGCAAAAATGAAGTGCAGATGCTTATCACTAACTATTCCCAGAGAGGTGGGTGGCGGGCAGTGGGTGGGGGGGGGGGGGGGTGGCTATAGCCAGTAGCAGACTTGCTACAACTTCTCGCACACTGATTGAAGCGACACCTGCTTCTTCTTCGGACAGGTGTCAAGAAATGACAAATGCCAGCACATTTGCACACTGTCTGTGGTGTGGTGGGTTGTGTTGGGCTATGGTGAGTTGGGCTGCTCATTACTTGATGTTATGTTGAGATTAGGTAACCATCTTACATTACGTAAGCCAAAAAAAAAGAAGAAGAACAACAACGTTAACGTAAGTGTGAGAAGTAGTCTCATTAACAAGTGCGACTAGTCTAGTCTACAGATTGGCTGTCTTTAGACAAATCTCTACACTGTGTGTGTGTGTGTGTGCATGTGTGTGTTGGTGTGTGTGCATGCCTGTGTTGGTGTGTGTGTGATGTATGACTGTCATTTTTATGTGTAAGAGATAAGCTCGGCTAACAAGCGACGCGTTTACCAACTGACTTACTTACACTTGCCATATGAAAACTGAGCAGCAGCAGCAGTTTTCTCTCCTCCCCTCTCCTCTCTTTCCCCTACTCTCTCTCCCACTCTCTCTCTCTCTCTCTCTCTCTCTCTCTCTCTCTTTCGCTTGCTCGTCTTGCTCCACTTTTCCTCCCACTTCACATAGCAACATAGTCGCTTCCAGTTGTGTTAATGTATACATGTGTTGCTCTATATTTCTGATACCCTTTAGTTTTATAATAGATTAGATGGGGAATCAATGGTTGGTGCAATCAGTTGGGTGCAACTTCGACTTCATAGAAACCATAATAAATATGTCAGAAAGCTGTATATCATAAATGCAAACTGATATTTATAAGTGATTATTATATTTTTATTTTCATTGAAGTTAAGTTAACGCTTTCGTATGCGATTAAGTTCTGGTAATGCCAAAACTTGGTTCCAGATATTCCTATACATGTCCATTGGTTAATTTCTGACTTGATGTCCTGGCTTGTTTCCCAATCATAATGAAAAGAAGAAACCAAAATTATCTTAAGATTCAAAATTAAAGAGCGCTGTGTAAGCTTAATAGTTTTGAGTAATTTTAATTTGTGATAATTATTTTTTCAAGATTGCTTGTTTATATTTTGCGATCAAATCTCTTAACTATCTAATAAATGAAAATCAAAAATTTAGAAATAAATATATATAAAATTTGCTCCAATAGGTATTGTTCTTATCAACTAACGATTATTCTGATTGTTATGAAAAGATATATTATACGCATCATCTAACCATGCTGAATGTTATTTAAGCTGAATGTTATTTATGCTGAATGATATTTATGCAAAATCTTTATTTATAACAGTGTGCAGCTTTCCTTTAAGCTGCATTTTTGTATAGGGTAGCTGCTGGTGGCTTATTTCCATTTGTACTTGTTGAATTTAATTATTGCTCATGTAATATGTTATGCGAAGGCAGTTAGCGAGAGTTTTCCAATGGGTATGCTTAACAATTGTTTGCTTAATTAACTATTAAAATGTGTTTGGCATAATATGTCTGTAATATGCCCTGCAAGTGGATACGATACCAAAATCTAATTTTAAATAGCTTCAAGTTATTATGTTCAATTATTTATGTAGAATTAGAGTAGGCAAAATGCAATACAAAACCAATTTTATTCGTTCAATAAATTTCAATAAGTCAGTCTTTGAAATTCAGATACTTTCCACATAATTTCAAGCCAGGCTGTCAAAACGAATCGTATTTCGGTTTTGCTGAGCTTAATGAATTGGTTTCAATTGTTTTTCGGTTTTGAATGTCGTTATGGTATATTATGGATTAATTATAGCGGTTCCTGCAACTGGTTGTTAAAAAAAACGTTGAATTTCAATCGGAAAAGTTATTTGACACACTGCATGCCACTGCTACAAATTCAACTTTAAGTTGGTATTGAACTTATCCTCAAAGGTTACTTTAACTGAACAAATAAAGTTCTCTATTAGAGCATTTGATAGTCGATCAGTTGCAGACCAAGCGCAACTTTTCTGTGTGCAAAAAAAAAGAACTTTGACAAAGCAAAACTGTTGCTAAATGGTTTATGCACACATAAAAAATTGAGAGAAAAAAAAAGTTCCGCTTATATGGGGAAGCGCTAAAAACCATATACAACGACGTGTACGGGGAGGGGAGATAGAGAGAGGGAAGGGGCAGATTGTGTGAGGAGTGTGGAATAAATGTTACATGTAATGATTGCAAAAGTTACAAAACGTAAATTAAGTTGAACGAATGAACGAATGAAGAGTTTGAAGCAGGCAGCATACAGTAAATTTAAACCACCGCGGAGTCGCTCTGTGGCAACAAATCCACAACACTACCGTCCACCCACTCGCTGCCACCTTGTGTGCACATATACATCCGCAACAAGGGAGCCTCATGTTGTTTGCAATGTTGTTTTGCTACTTTTATGCAAGGAGCAGTAAGCAGGAACAGGAGTTGGCAAACTGTTTGCACAACTATGAAATTAACTGCTTATTAAGGCAACAGAGGTAGGGTGTTTGGGTGGTTGGGTGGTTGGGTTGCTCGGCTTGGCTTGGCTTGCGGCGAAGGCGACTACTTCAAGTCGTCAAGTGAAAGTTTTTGCCAAATGGCATGGAAAATGTTGCGCGAGATATGAGAGCCCGGCATCATTAATTATTTTCCTCATTAGCGTTGGCGATGTGTGACTGTGTGTGTGTTTGTGTGTGCGTGTGTGTGGGAGAGACAAAGAATTTGCCACAGTCAACAACAGATGCCTTCAAATGTGCGCCATGTGATCAAATAAATCAAGTTAATGCGGCCCCGACTACTAAATACCGTAACCCAAAAAAGGCCTACAGCTATTTTAAAATTTAACTAATTGCGCTTCTAACCCATTCAGTTTTAAAACAGTTAAATATATAATAAGCGTACATATGTTTTAAGTCCTTAACTGTTTCAGTTGTAAGCAATTTATGTAATTGTGTCCACATTTTATAGCCCGACTGTTAATTGAACCATTTAAAATAAAATTAAGTTTACGTTACATTCATTGTTGTTAAGCTAAGTTATCTTCTATTTTATATTTTAAGAACAATTTACAGAAATGGTTATAATAAACATTTTATAAGATCTTTAGTAATAAATTGGATGCTGCCCGGAAAAGTATGCTATTAATATTTAAAAATGATTTATATCGAAGTGGAATGTAGAAAAAAGGGTGTTGAAACATGCGAGGCGAAAAGAGATATTGACAAAATAACCAAAGTAATTAATGTTTATATAATTTTAATATTAAAATTATATTTATGCAATGTATATGAATTCTTTGCTTTTGTTTTTTCTCTATAATAATAATAATTAAAATAATATTATCATTGATTTATTAATTCAACGAGCACTGAATACAGTTCACAACATTTTAAATGGATTTTAAAAGAAAGTTTCAAATATTCAAACTTAATTGATTGCAAGCTATAAATAATAACTAAAGTAAAATTAAAACTAACAAATAAAATGTAAAATATCTGGGACTAAAATTGTCCAACATTTAATAATAATGTGGAAGCCAAGTGAAAACAATTAGACTACAAATTGTTAGGGGCTATTAACTTAGTAAGTTTTCAAAGAGAGATGGAATGATACAAGGATATAGAGAGGAAGAGGAAGAGAGATAAATAGGGGAAGTCAACAAGAGATGGGGAAAAAATCATCACAGTTGAGCGAGCTCAAGAAATGTACGCTTCAATAAGAATGCAAATAAACCATTCTTAAAGAAAAATATTTGTACAATACCATTTTTTTTATTACTTGCTTATTGGATGCTTATTTTGCGCTGCTGAAAATACACAATATACCCATCGCAAATTATTGATAGATGGCATAAAGTGCTTTTAAAACTATTTGAATGCGCAATTGAAGCGTACAGCGCGTGTCAAAAGCAGCAAATGCGGCAAAATTGTGCAAAAAGATTGCGCTGACAAAAGGATACAAATAAACATTGCCCTCTCCATCACTCCCACTCTCTCTCTCTCTTTCTATCTATCTATCTCTCCCTTTCTCTAACAGGAATTGCAACAGCAAGAAGTAGATCAAGTGTTGCAATTGCAATTGCACCATCAACATCAGCTTCAAATTCAAATTCAAATTCAAAACTTCAACTCCATCTGGTGTCGTTGTCACGTAGCAAGAAGCAAAAAGAAAGAAGAAAAAGAAGAATATAAAGTAGAAGAAGGATAAGTAAAGTGCCGTTCAAAGTCAAATCTATACAATGGGTGGAAATGGCTTGAAATGTATGCTTAAACATTTTATTTATCACGCAAAATGTTCGCAATGCATACCATCTATCTTATACATACTTTCCCCACACACACTTTTCATGTGTGTACTTTGTGTGTGTGTGTGCTGTGTGTTGTGTGTTGTGTGTGTGTTAACAGCCAAAATGTGTGCAAACGTTTTAGCATACCCTGTAAAATGGGAAAAGGGTAGGCACTAGTGCAAAACTGTAAGCATAGAAAGTTTATATAAAATTATATATGCTGTTTAAATATATTTGATAATAATATATATATTTTAAATATGCTATGCTAATCATTTATTCTGAAGCATTAACAGACAACTCAAAATAGTTATTTTATTTACATCTGACTAAATTGCTGATTGAAATCAAATTTGATATGCATCTTCTTGTAAACTCGCTGCAGATCCCATATTTTTTACTTTTAGGAGAGTTCTTTTCCTTAAATCTAAGTTAATAAATTACAATCGTAAGTTTTTGAGCTCAGACTTAAGAGTTGCTTAGTTTTTCGTATAATAATTACATCTGATTTTTCTGAAACAAAAAGAATCGCGAATTTATTGAGATTCATTAGAAAGTTTTCTTTTTCATTTCTTATTTATAGGATATGTCATTGTCGATCAGTGGTAACTTGAGGAGTGCCACGTTTCTTATTTTTGCTAGTGCTGGTCGCCAAATGTGCATGCAGACAGCGCACATTGAAAGTTTTCAATGATTTCGAGTCGCATTTATCGCAATTGTCTGCATTTTTACACATTTTCGTGATATGCACTGGGAATTGTTTTCATTTTTTTATTTTTATTTTTGTTGTTTTATCTGTTGTTTTGGGGATTGTAATGGTTACTACTTTGAGTAAACTAAACCCGAACTTTTTGTAAATAAAAAAGATTCAAATGGTAACTTCTTGATGTTAGGCAAACTTTAGCTTTGTGTGAATTAATTTAAAACTTGAAGTTTCAAGTTTTGATCTAGCCCAACCAGTACCTTTGAGGGTACAATTTGAACTTGATTATCGGAATAGAATTGCGTATACAGCTAGCAATGAAGTATTATAAAGGTATGTTTTTTCTGACAAAGTTATGGGCCTGGAAAAATGAGATCAGATCCTACAATCACTTTTTGACCGTATAAATGGGTAAAATGAAAATCGGGTCGGAATCGCGTTTCCAGGCGTCTATGTTATATTATTCTAGAGGTCGAGCCATTATTAAAATGCACTGTTTTTTGAAAATCGTTTTAGTTTTGACAAAGTTATGGTACTCGGAAGATTGTATCCGTAATTATGGTGTAAAGCTATTAAAAATATAGCAATAAAGGGTATAATGAAGTTGTGCACAAGTATGTGGGAGGCTGTGGGAAGCGTATTCGACCTCATAAAGTATATCTAGTCTTCAGCAGCAGCAATCTAGCCATGTCCGTCTGTCTGTATGAAACAACGGATCACAGAGACATCAAATTTATAATATGACTTCTTGTATACCATAGGTAGGTGTAGTTTTATCATTTTATCGGTAACTGTTCCCATTTCATGAATATCGAATCTTACTATTTATTTTAAAGCTAAGTTCAGGTCGATCTGTCTCTACTAGCGAACATATTCTTGCGATTGAAGACAGTCTTTACTTAATGCTTAAACTCTTCATGAATGATTAAACATTGTAGAATGAAAAATTCCTGATGGAGGAGGAGCTTTTGGATGCTGATTAAAAATATATATTCAAGAATAATATGTAATATTATACAATATTATAATAATACACATTAAATATAATTCAAAAGCTGACCCAAAAAAACCCTACTTTGTAGGGTAGAATAAGTGTATTCAATGCCACAAATAGTAGCACCCTCGGCAAGTGTATATAAGACCAGTAACTGGGGCAAGTATGGCTTTCTGTGCCACAAAGTGGTGCCACATTAAATCGGCTGCAGGCCTAAAGCTCATGCAAACATTTGCAACATGTTGTGCGTGCCTTTTTAATTAACATAAAAATCTAATTTGCCGCACTTTCAACTGTGTCTCTTTCTAACTGTGTCTGCGTGCGTGTGTGTGTGTCTGTGTGTGTGTGTGTGTGCCTTAGTGTTATGAAAACAGCTTAACCTTATGGCCAACGATGTGTGCCATAATATGATGGTGCCTTTGGCATTGGCTTTCACAGAGACAACAACAACAACAGCAGCAGCAGCAGAGGCAGCTTTAAACACCTGGCCAGGATGGCCACATACGTTGTTAGCATCCGCAAAGGATCCCCTTACCCCTCATCACCCTACCCCTTCCCCCGTCCCCCGTCCCCCGTCTCTCCTGCTGTGTCATCACATTAGCGACATTTACACGTCGCAGCAATTTCAAACAGCAGACGACATCGTTTACCTTGACAACCCCACCTAACACCAACCCAGCCTGCCCCAGCCACTCGCCGGCATTGCCTCAAGCATGCAGTCAGTCATAATCATTTTCATTGTGAACATGATTTTGCAAACAATGCTTGACAAGCGCACAGAAAAATGCTGGAAAACGCTGTTGTTTTCCCTCACTTTGCCCATTTTTGTATTTACTTTGTTGCTCATTAGGTGCAATTAGTAGCCCGGTATCTGTTAACTGGGCTCAAATGACTGGAATACAATGGCTTGCGGCCATTCATTTAAATTACTTATTTACAGTGGATGCAAATTTCATTGCCATTAAATTAAAAATGTTTAAGCATACAAACAGTGAAAACAGAAAAAACACAACAACAACCAACAACATTGGCCTAATGGCAAACAATGGCTATGAGCACTTGATGCTAACAAACATTTACCAAATGGCCAACACTCTCTGCCAACAACATAAAACCTACTATGAAAGTGACAGAAAAAAATTGTATAAAGACACTAGCAGCTGGGGGAGAATTAGAACGAATTTAAAATGCTCTTTTCTCCCAACTTAATTAAAGTAAAATGCTTTTGTTAGCATCAAGATTATGGTTAAGAAAATAAAACTTTTAAAAGGAAATAACCAATTACGATGAGAGGTGTCTGAAAATAAAACTTAACATAAAATGATTTTTTAAATTAATGTAAGAATCGTAGAAAGTTAAATTAAACACAATGTAATCCATAAAAATTTCCCACTTTTCAATTAAATGTCCATAAATCTATAATTGAGAAAGCGTTGATTGTTAAATGTTTTATTTATGTGGAACTGCTGATTGATTATTATGGTTGATGATTGATTGATGATTGACTGTTAACATTACTTAACACTCTTTTAAATGCAGCAATCAGTTAGTCAGAGTATAAGCCAGATCTATGTGTTCATTTAAACTGTTTTAGATGAGTTGCGACCAGCGCACGCTGTTCAAATTTCATGCAAATTTAGTCATTTGCCACAAAATGTGGACACACACACACAGATAGAGTTGAATGCGTGACAGCCACGCCTCATCCACTTGCATTTGCATTTAAATCTCATTAGTTTTTAATGGTTTTGCTCGCAATTTTGTTTTTTTTTTCTGCCGCCCTTTTTAAAAATATTTAATTTTTTTAAGTTAAATTTTCGTTTCTGGTTTATGTTTTTGGCCGTGTGGCATGTGACAACTTTGCGCGATTTCCGCCGGAAACAGTGTGGCTGCTGTTGCACAAACACACACACACACACACATAGATACGTACACACACGCACAGACACAGACACACGCACAGTTCAGTAACCGCAAAACTCGTTTTAAATGTGTCACGGCCTCCCTAGTCCCCATGCCACGCCCATTGGGCGACCGCCCTTGGTTGAAATGTCTAACAAGCTGGGCGCAATGTTTTTGCTTGCCACTTGCCATTTGCCATTTGCCATTTTGTTGTGTTTATTTAATGAAATGCATATTAAACATGTGTTCCAACAAAAATTTGGTTTGCATACTTATTGTTCGGCTGTGGTACAGTTCTTGTTGTTGTTTTTAGTTGCTTGTTGTTGTTGCTTTATTGTTGTTTCTGCTGTTTTGCTTGTTGCTGCCCATTCTGTACTTGCCCTCGAATGACTTCGTTCAAAAGTTTGTACAACAAAGTTTGGCAATTGTACATTTAACATGATAAAGCTAATATTGCCAAAGCATATCAAGTTTATATAAATATTTGTGTATATATATTCATATATTATAATGAGCAGCTACAACACATATTAACTGACCAAGGCTTTCAGTGATATAATTTATTTAGTTCTACAAATCGAAGAAGGAGAAATATTCTCTTTGAAGGTTGCTGTCTATTTATAGTATAAATACTAACGTCGAATAAGTTAATTTATGGCGAAATTGATTCCGCTTTTCTATTAGATTGTCTCAACTTTTCTATTCCTACCAGACCTTTTAGGAACTCATACACAATATTTTATTCTCGATGGAACTCTCTCTCCATCTTTAGTTCAATTTTCGATACTTTTATATCTTCGGAAAACTCTGACCATGCTTAACAGTGGTAAACTTATCTTAATTCACAGGTTCAGAGATATGCCAATCTTTTCTATATCTCTCTTTCTATTTCTTTCTTTACATTTTGTACTTTTTGTGTGCTCAAATCTTTAATCTTTAAAGTTAGTAGGCCACACTATTTTGACAGTAAATAAAATATTATATTATTATTCTTATTATTTTCTGCGAGTAATCAATATGCTAACCGCATTTATGGGGATTCCCCGTGCTATATTCAATTGTTAATTAATAATAAATAATAAAAGAATATTAATATTATGTTTTGTTTGTTTAAATTAAAGTAATTATTAATACGAATTCGATACTCTTTGTTGGCTTTTAGTGCAGCTCTAAAAGGAAATTGCTGTGTGATGGTTTATGAGCCTCATTTGCATCTGTCTCTTTCTGCCGAGCTCTGTGTGTGTGTGTGTGTGTAAATTTATATCCCGTCATAATGTTTGACGTATATATATGTATTGTGTGTGTCATTAATGGTAGCAAGTGCTGTTGGACTCGTGGCCATTTAAATTTTCAATTCACATGCAATGACTTAATTGTTCATAATTTTGTTATCTGATTAACACAAATTCTGCTTAACGATAATGACTTTATGCAGTTTATGGGCAGCGTGCCGAGAAACAAAACCCTTCCTCCCTCATTGAAGGACATGCGGCATGCAACAAACGAGCAACGGTAAAATGTGCAACGACAAGCGGCAACAAGGTCTGAGCTTATCCATTATCAGCTGCACGTCACATTATACATGAATACGTATACATATATATATATATATATATATATCTGTCTGGCTGATTCTCAATGGACTCGAGAGGCCATTGAATTTTATCGCTGCGCCAGCGCTGATTAAATATCAACGTAATTTATTATTCAAATTAAGTTTATCGGCGAACAAAAGGCGGACAACAAATGCATTCTGGAGGCTGGCGTGTTGGGGGGTGAAGGGGGCATGGCTTTATTTCATTGTTTGTTTTATTGATGGGAGCCAGTCATACAATAAATGTGATGTGTGTGTGTGAAACATTACTAACACTAATGAATAAGCAAATTAACCTCATCCAGTTTGTCATCAAAAGTGCATTCGAAATTTTTGAATGCATCATAAAAAAGGTTTATTCCAAATTTGCTTGTTCTCAATTTAACTCCATTGAGCAATAAGTACGAAGAAATCAACTACTATTAGCTATACAGCTTTTCAACAGATTCTAGGTTATTCATATGGAAAATTCATGCAAATTGAGATCAATTTGGAAAAGATTTTCGACTGTAATTTCTCATACGATATTTATGAAATTTGAAATATTTCAAGCTGTGGCTTTTATTGCTTTCGGAAGTCGAAATGTATCGACTCATCTCTTGACTCTGATCAAGGGTATCTATACTGATGGTGTCGGAGAAGCTTCCTTCTGCATATGACATACACATTTGATTACTATATTTGATTTATTTTTCAATATATAAATTGTTATGTTCATTATTAGACAGTATTTTATTGATTCATAAGTGGCGCGGTCGAGCGAACCGCTGATTATAAATTCATATATTCCAGTAATGTATATACTCGTATGTACACAAATATATATATATATATATATATATATATATATATATATATATATATATATATATGTTTAACATAATGCCACACCCCAACTTCTATATACCTGTCGCACCACGCCCCTTCTGTTTAACAAAGAGTTGCCCTTTTTATTGTGTCACGCTCGAAACGTGTTCAATAATTTTGTCAATAATTTTTGTAACGCCCCACAAAGAAAAAAAATTACCGCCTCCTTTTTTCGTTGTTGTTCTTGTTTATGTTCCTCTTTTTTTTGGCCCCTACAAATCGAGTCATCAATGTGGCTGTCGCTTTTTCGCCATAAGTTTGGTTCAGCAGGCCCAGTTTTTCTCTATGGGTTTTCTCTCTCCATAGTTTTTTCTTTTCTTTTTGCCTGGCTTTAGTCACATTAAGTTCATTGTGTTTATGGCATAAATTTGCATGTTTTCCACGTAAATTTTTCAATTTGAATAGGCGAAGGCGCGTTTTCGTTGAACCCACGCTGAAACATAGGTCCTTGTCCCTGTAGAGGGTCTATGGAGTATTTACAAGCCAACATCACGTTTGTAGGGTGGTTAGAGACTAAAATTTATTGATTGGTTTGACTACTACTATAAAAAACTACATAAATTTGTTAAGAAATTTTAATAGTTTTAAAAAAATTGAAGAACCGTTATTTCTGCTTGTGAAGAATTTTGTAAAATGTACTTTGCATACTTGCAAAATTTGATAGAACTCTTTACAAATTTGTTGAGCTTAAAATATTGTTTTGAAATATTTACAAATACAGAAAGAATAAATTTTGGAAATTTAAAACAAGTTTTTGCATATTTTAAAGCCTTTAATTTTTTAATATGTATAAAAATGCAAATCATACAATTTGACCTATCAAAATCTATGCAAATTGAATCGAAAATTTGTAAAACTTTTAATCCTTTTATTCGTAGAGTATTCGGAATTCCTCTATTGCTGTGTTTATGTCGGCTATTCATTTATATTGATATTTATTGCTTGGGCACTAAACATCAACGAGCCCACACACACACACACTCACACAGAATGTGCAGTTTTATTTTGCTTGTGTGTGTAAATACATTTTTTTTTGTTTTGGTTAACAATGTGGGTAGGCAAAAGCTTCAGTTTTATTGCTCAATGAGTGGGCTTGACCCGTATGTGTGTGTGTGTGTGTGTGTGTGTGTGTGTTATGTGTGATGTGATGTGTGTGTGATGTGTGTGTGTGTGTGCGTGTGTGTGTAAGTGTCAAAGGCATGTGTTTAGCATGCCTCATTTGAGCGCAAATTCACCTGCAGCCATCAATTATGCAAAGAGCAGTTCCGTTCCAGGCCGGACGCTCACTCTCTTTCTCTCACTGTCTGTGCCTGGGCAGACTGGCTAGATTAATTTATTAGCCTTCTCCTCGCATACACCAAATAACTGCAGTTTGCATAATCATGCCAACCAACATACCAACACACACACACACACCCATGCACATGGAGAGCTCATATAATATTTATTTAAACTGCAAGTTGGTTGGCAACACTTGCACCTGCAGCTGCAGCTGCTAAAGCTCTGTGTATTTAGTTGTTGGGGGAACTCAATTTGTTTTGGCTGCACATGACTGGGGAGTGGAAATTGTGCGGTAGATTGGATGTGCTACAAAGAGGATTTCAAACATATTTGTGCTTTACGAAATGAAGTAAATCAAACGAGGAGAGCCGACCAAATTAATATTACTATTGACCAGGTGCAGCTATGCTCAGTAGATGTATATAAATATCCGTATTGATAATTTTCAGCAGAGTTCTTAGTAAATATTCGATTTGAATTGTCTGCACTCGTAAAAGCCTTCCACTTGGAATATAATAAATTTTGGGCATAAATACTTGAATACACATATAAATAATTTCATAAATCGCAACCAGCTAAATGTGAAAATTAAAGGCTGTGAACATTTTTAGCTAAAGCATAAAAAATGGCGGCACTAAGCGTGTGAGCAAGCAAGCCAAGCGGTTCTAAAAACTGATTATTAATTTCAATTACGCCCCAAACTGTTAAACAGTTTGCCTAATTGCCGGTTACCAACTTTTTGTGGTTGGTTAAAAACTTATTGAACTTTGAAGCAAGGCCAGCGCCCAGCTCATCAATTATGCGGTCAAAGAGCATATATAAAAGTGAAAAGCGACAAACTACTAACTAGTATTTCTGTTAAAGATGTGGCCACGAGTCCTGAGCAGCTCGTATCCGATGGAGGCGCATTATTTTATGGTGCCGAAGTTTGCATTAAGTTTAATCGGCTTCTATCCGGAACAGAAGCGCAGTTGGGTGTTGCTTGCTTGGAGTTTCTTCAATTTCAGCATACTCACCTATGGCTGTTATGCGGAGGGTGCCTATGGCATCCAACAGATACCCATTAATATTGGACTTGCACTGGATGCACTCTGCCCCGTTGCCTCGAGCATTTTGTCGCTGATTAAAATGCTGTCAGTTTGGTATTATCGCGATGAATTTAAATCGCTCATCGATCGCATTCGCCAATTGACCGAGGAGCAGCATTCGGATAGAAAATTAGGCTATAAGAAGAGTTGCTACACTTTGGCAACCAGGATGACAGCGTTGCTTATGTTGTGCGGCTTCTGCACCAGCACCTCGTACACTGTGCGACACATATTCGAGAATATGCTGCGACTGTCGCATGGCAAGGTGTGGATCTACGAGACGCCATTCAAGATGAAGTGAGTCGAGTGCAAATTGTTATCGATATACATATATATCGATTGTAGACAGGCTTTTAAACCACAAGCAAATTAAGTATTTTTTTTTTTTTGGAAACTCTTCAGTACAGGTTTTGATATTTTATATGATTGATAACTGCCCAACACCGATTGGGAAGCACTCTTTAAATAATTACAGGGTATTTATCAGTTGAGCACACTGACTCTAACTCGGGTTAACACTTTTTTTTATATAGTTTTCCCGATGTGTTTCTGCGCTTACCGCTATATCCATGGATCTATGCTTTGGTCTGTTGGCATGGTTACATCACCGTCGCTTGCTTTGTGGGCGCCGATGGTTTCTTTCTCGGCTTCTGCCTCTATCTAACGGTGCTCCTGCGATCTCTACGTGACGATATCAAAGATCTACTGCAGCTGGAATGCAAGGGAATCGAAGTGGAGCCAACGGTGCAGGAGGAGAAGCGAATTGTGCGGGAAATGGTGAAACTCATCAATCGTCACAACGAGATTGCCGATCTGACGGAACGACTCTCTGGCGTTATGGTCGAAATCACTCTGGCACACTTTGTCACCTCCAGCCTGATTATAGGCACCAGTATCCTGGATATGCTCATGGTGGGTTAGCTTCCTCTTCCTCTTCCTCTGCCTCACTCTCTATCTCTGTCTCTCTCACTCTAACCCCCTATTTAATCTTATCCGGTTTAGTTCTCGGGTGTTGGCATCATTGTCTATTTGGTCTACACCTTGGCGGTGACCACAGAAATATTTTTGTACCTGCCTGGGCGGCACCTTCATTATGGAGGCGGTACGTACACAAGTCTCTGTTCCTTTTGAGCTTTGATTAGTTCTTTTTCTTCTTATTTTGATTGGATATGAAACACATTTTTCTAATTGAAATTTGCTTTATTGCTATTTCCTTAACTATTGCTTTCTACTTGTATTGTTTAGTGCTTGGATCTGGCCAGAAGCACTTTTGCAAGTCATTGGTACGGCCATAGTGTTCCTGTGCAGAAGATGACGCTGCTGATGATTGCCCGAGCTCAGCGTGTGCTCGTCGTCAAGATACCCTTTTTCTCGCCAAACATGGAGACGCTCACATCGGTTGCGATTGAGATATGCCAAAAAGAATTCAATATTATACATAATATTATAATATTTATATTATATATTTAATATTACATATGATATTCAATTCTCTTTGGAGTACTATATTCAAGTTTGACTCTCTTATATCTTTATTTTCCATTTCTTTTTTAGATTCTGCGCTTTACGGGCTCGATTATTGCGTTGGCTAAATCAGTTATATAGACGAATCGTTGCACCATATATTAATCAAAAATTAAGCACCGGAAACTGTAAAAAACATGTTGTTGAAATTGGAAATGATTTCAATATATAAGAATATCAATATTGTTACCGTAAAGTAAATAATTCACACCCTACATCAGGATGCATGTTCTATCCCACAAGGTATATATATATCTCACTGAGCATGATATATCAATAAATGATGCTGACCAGGAAAATTGTATTTTCATGTTGAACAAACTGTTATCCGCAAACCTATTGAGCTTAGGGTATCTACTAGTCGAGCTATCTCGACTGGCACATTATAACTTGAGTCCTGCCAACTTCTGCTTATTGTTTGCACCAAAAAGTGCACTTCACTTTGCCTTGGTCATATTTGCTTTTAAATTGAATTTATTTCTGTATTTCTCTCTCTTGCTCTCTCCCTCCCACTCTTTCTGCTTATAAATATTATATTTTTGCCATCGCTGCCAAATATATCTTGCTTCAGCATATATATTTCATTAATATTTACAATTTAAATTTCTGATGTTTCGTTAATTGCACTTTGCACAATCCGTTTTCCCATTTTTCCGTTTTCCTTTTCCCTCTTCTCTTTATCTCTTGAGCTTTCGCTCTGTTTGCTTTTTCCTTTCTCATTTTTTTGTTTGACCATCGCATTGTTGTTGTTGTCGTTGCTGCTGCTGTTGGTTTGAAGATTGTGCTGTTTACTGGCAAATTGGTTTCTTTTACGCCGGAACTCATCATGTTGCACCTGCCACCCTCCCCTCGATCCCCATCACCCTCCACCGAACCCTGCCTTTTATGTTGCATACTTTTCAGCGGTGGCTGCTGCAACTGCCGCATTTTCTTTTTCTATCTGCTGCAGTTCATTTTCATGCAAACACACGCACTCTTTACACACACACACACACATACTCGCACATTCGCACACACATTCACATACACACATCTTAATGACATCCGTTTCGGAGCTTGCTTGCCTCTTTTCATATCCGTGTTTGCTGCACTCGTTGTTGTTTTTTTTGGCTGCTGCTATCTCAGTTTATTGTTGGCCCTTCTTCAAGTTAAGTTCCCGCACACCCACATAACCCTCTCTTCGCTTCCCCATTCTTCACTGAGGACTCTCATCTGTTTTTTAAACTTTATTTACTCCCTTTTAAGAGTTTATTTGTTTTAACTTCCTTAAACAAAAAAATTTAATAAAATAAAATTAAAGTTAAGTTGTTTTCACATTTTAATCACGTTTTGTTTTAATTTCTTCTTTTTTTTTTAAATAATGAGTATGTTCTGTACAAAACTATATTAAATTAAATTAAATTGAAAAAAACATTAAAAATGAATTAAATATTCCTGAATATCTTGGCTTTAAGCATGAATATTAATATTAAAGTTTCATACTAGTTTTCAAAAAGTTAAAAAGTCATGATTTTGTTTTAAATATTAATATTCCTGTTTAAGGAATGTTTAAAGTATGAAAATCTTGTTTTAAGCATAAATATTCATTTTTAAGTTTCATACTCAATTTTGCTTGCTTAAAAGAAAAGATGTGAAAAAAGTTACGATCCCTTCAAATATGAAAATCTTGTTTTAAGCATGAAAATTCTTTTAATGTTGACTATGTTGATCTTTTAGTCAAATGAAAAAAGTGTAATGAATAATGATCATCATAGATTGATGATATTAAATGTTTTGCAAGTGTATTCAGTAGTCGGTGCGATGCTGCTGAACTGTCTTCAATCGCTTGTTGGCATTCATTGTTCACGCACACAAATTCCTTTGCTTAATGCTGTAGTCCTTGAAATCTGGAAATCCTTTAGTCCACCACATGCATCATGAGCAAGAGCGCGCGCCTATCTCTTGCCACACAATCTTTGCAACCCCCTCTCTCCCTCTCTCTCCGACCCTCTCTGACGACCTCGCAATCGCTGTCTTTATCATTAGTCTGTGTCGTCTTTGTTTCGTTTCGTTTGTTGGCATTTGTTTGTTTATTTTCGCTGGCGCCTACTTTTGTCAAAAGTGCTTTTGCTTGTAATGTGTTCGACATTGGACCGCAAAAGCGACTGAGACCCCTCATCCACACACACACACACACACATACATACTCGCAACAACTATACACACACACGCATATTCTTGGCCCACTTGCAACAGCCCTTTAGTGTTTGGTTTCTGTTTCTGTTCATTTTTCTTTCTTGTTGCTGCTTGTTATTTTTATTTTGTTTCTTTTTTTTTTTTATATATTTCGTTTCATTCAGTTGAGTTCTTGGATGGCTTCTGCTTCTGCGTCTGCTTCTGCTTCTTCTTCTAGTTTTTCACATTTTTGTATGTGCATTTATTTTACCATTTCGTATGCTGTGTAGATGAACTCTTAAGCACACATACTCACACCCACTCCCACCTACACACACACACACTCTCGCACACTCCATACGCAATTTTTGCACTCAAGTTTACCTACTTTTTATGGTAAACATTCCAAGGTTGCTTGTTTATTCTAGCAAAAATGTATTTAGGTGCGCTTAACTACTACGTGTGAGTGAGTGTGGGTGTGAGTGAGTGTGTGACTGAGTGTGTGAGTGGTATTAAATGGGTTAGGGTTAGCTAAACCCGTTGCCTGGGATTGTGACAAAAATACGACCTTAAAAATACAAATGCATAAATACGTTAAATAAATACTCGATTAATGTTTATTTATTTCAGTTTGAGGCACGAATTTAATTCTCTTTCAACACTATATTTATGCTCTGTATGTGAAGCGAGAGATCTAATCAATCAACACTCACCAGATAAGCATAATTAATTGAGCAACAAAAAAAAAATAATAATAATAATAACTGTTAGCTGAATATACTCTAAATAATTGAAATTATTCATTTATTTCCTGCTTTTAAATTTTATCTATTCCAATTCAATTTAAATAGATTTAAGAGTAAAGATCTTAAGCAATAGATAAAATGACGAAAATATTTCCAATTTCAGTTTTAATGGCCTCATCAATCATCTTCATTTAATTGTTAACTATAAATCATTTGATGTGTTCTGCTTTTAATGACTCAAACAGTCAGTCCATAAATAATGTTAAGATTTTTATGCTAGCCATAAAAAATGTACAAAAAGTGTTTTTAACTTGTCTCATAATAAAAATCAAAGAACCATTTCCAAATGGCATAACAAGCTTACGTTACATTACGTAAAGTACGCTAACGTTACGTTATGTGAAGTGCCCATCAATGTGGCTCCCATGAACAAATAATTTTAAATGTCATTTTTACCTACACGACTAATTAAATTTTCGCATTTTATGAGCAATCATGGATGGAGGGGCTGGTGGGGGAGGGGAGGGGAGGGGATGTTGTTGCTGTACTCGTCCCCAGTGAAATGTAAATAAAAGCAGGAAGCGCGAGACGAATTAACGAAAACAAACACGAGCAGCTGTAAAAAGTTGCGGGACGAAGCAAACGGGAACGAAACGAGACAAGAGTAGAAGCGACAAAATGACGAACAGCGAGGAACGAGTGGAAACGAAACGATGTCGGCATGAGTGAAATTTTAGCAGACGCGAGCGCCAAAAAAAAAATAGAAGAACACGTGCATAGGGGAAGGGGAAGGGAATGAGAACGATGGGAAGGGCTGGAAAACGATCCATTAAAATTCCGTTGGGGCCATTGCAAAATAAATCCACTTGCAAGTGTCGCAAAAAAAAGAAAAATCCAAAAATAAAAAACAAAAATTCAAAAGAAAAAGTTGAAGAGAAGCGAAGAAAAGTCGTCATCGTCAGCGTTTTTGGCGTCAAATGCCAATCGTATGTGATTCCTAGTTACCATGAGACCCTGCCCCC
Organism: Drosophila hawaiiensis; assembly: GCA_037043685.1. Taxonomy (NCBI): domain Eukaryota; kingdom Metazoa; phylum Arthropoda; class Insecta; order Diptera; family Drosophilidae; genus Drosophila; species Drosophila hawaiiensis. The sequence goes on from JBAMBA010000216.1 coordinate 1,371,598, forward strand.
GCCCCTCCACCCTAACCCAGACACAGACAACACAAACGATATGCGAAATGGCAAACGAATGTATTTTTTTTCCATTTCTCGTTTTTTTTTTTGTAACTTGTGTTCTGTGATGTTTGGCCTAAAAGTATGCATTGAAATTCAACACGCAGCGTGGGAGAAATGCTGCCAGTTTGTGTGTGTGTGTGTATGAGATTGTCAGCTCGTGGGCGTTTCTGTGTGTGTGTGTGTGTGTTTGTCTGTTTGTGTAGTGTGAGATCCAAGAGATGCTTAAAATTAGCGTAAGATCTTTGACTGCTTAAAGCGACACACGCACTCAAATTCAGCCAAGCCCATGAATAACAAAATGTCTAAATAATTGCCAACAGAAGAGAAAAAAATGAAATAGAAATAAAAATAAAAGAAAAATTGTTATATTGAGACTGACAATCATCACTGATGTGACATTATTGATTGAATTGACGCTGTTGTGTGCCAATTTGTAATCATCTACAGCTTGAGCATAATTTGCCTCACCCGAAAGTAAGATATTAACTAAAGAGCTAAGCATGGAGTATTAAGAGTGTGTAACTGTAACCCTAATATTATATAAGGTACGTAAATTTTATGTATAAATATTGAGAACAAACTAAGCAGAACAACTGGCAGCTGATTATTTTTTTAAAGTTTATTTATTTTTCTCTTTACTTGATTTGGCTTATCGATTGGAAATAAGATGAGTAAAAAGAAGAGTTAATTTTAAGTTTGAATTAAACTGAGCACTGTTAATTAAGGTAAGCAGTTATTTATTCATTTAATATATTTACAATTTTTACTTGTTTGGGAACTGGTTTTTTAATCAAATTTTTACAGTTCTCAACAATTAAAAATTGCAAAATTTCGGATTTTGGATTATTATGTAAATTCATTTTTATTTTTGTTTCTAAGTTCTCTTGTTGTGTTGGGGTGTGGACTTTGATAAGGTCAGTCCACAACCTTAATGTTATAGAGTTATTTAAATAATCCTGATTTATTAATGCGTTGAGAACTTTTAATTGAGTTGATAACTGAATGGAATATTGTAAGCTTCTACAGAGGATGAATTCATCGTTGTGAATTATTTATCAAATGAGATAATTAATGAAAGATACTCTAAAACTATTAAATATGTTATGCATATATATTCTATATAAATATACTTATACAAACTTTGTACGTCTTACGACAGGTAAAGACTTGTACCAGGTGCATCTCCCAGTCGAATTCTATCTCCACTTGAATATTATAACAGGAGATTGTTAGGAAATGTTATATGTATCTCAAGTCCATTGGGTTATCTGGAAACGTGTAAGACTTTAGTGTTGCCCCAGTTTGTTTTCCTTTTCTTTTCTTTGTTTTGTTTGTTGGTTTTCCTTGTGTTGTTTTTATTATGTATACGCGTAGTTGAGAGGCTGACAGACTACGCGCAATTAGAGACAAAAACAACAGCAACAATAGCAACAGCTACTCCCCCCTCTACCACTCTCAACTGTGTGTGTGTGTGAGTGTGTGTATGTGTGTATTTATCGCAGTGCTGCCCGCTGGCACTTAATCTGCATACAAATGCGTTGATTTGCCTAATCGACGCCTATTTGTACGGTCCAAAAAAGCGTTGGCGAAACTTTTCCGTCATGTTTAGATGCGAAATTATCAAAATGACAGCGGGGCAGTGGGATGTGGGAGGGTGTAGCAGGAAGAGGAGGAGCAGGCAGATGAGGCAGAGGAACGGAAAATAAGCCGGCGTTTAATTTTTGGAGGCGAGCGTGCAACACGCATTAAAATTAAAAGCTGGCAAAACGACGCGATGCGAAGACGAAACAGGCCAACAACGAACGCCAGGACGCGAACAGGACGCGAACAGGACGAAGGCGTTGCTGGTAACATGGAAGCGTACGTGCTGCATGGTATTTTGAAAGCAGGGTAGGTAGGGGAAATTGTTGTTGTATGTTGAACAATGCTTTGCATTTGCATGAAAATGTTTTGCATGACATTTTCATAACACTCAAATTCACCAGGTGGCAATGCTTGAGTTGCGAGATGCCCTGTAAACACTATTTCTATTTTTTAACTAAATCGTTAGCTAAACGAGAGTTACACTTTTTCCTTCGACTTGAAGACATTGTCAGACATTGTCTTTCTTTATTTTTTGACATAACTTTTGATGGCAGAGACATTGCCATTGTCTTCGATATGTCTGCGGCAATGCTACACCTACCTAAACCCCTTCCCAACCCCACCCTTGCAATTGCCACACGCTCCTTGGCACAAAAGATGTATCAGCATTTTGGAATCCTTTTGACCATGTTCTTTTCTTAGCAATTTAAAATTCTTTTTATCTGTCACTTGGATTTGTGCTCGTGAAAAGCGGCGCCATCGTTTTCTGAAAAACGTTGCCATTTTCATCTACAGCCCCTAACATTTTCGCATTTCCGTTTCCGTTCACTCCCTCCTTTATTCACTGGCTTTGGTGCTGTCTTTGCTCTTCTCGCTCCAGCGTCTGCTTTGCTCCTGCAACGCATTTGACTCCTTTTCCTGATCTCGGCCAAATTATAGCAGCACGTTTGGATTGGGTAATTACTATTTGTTGTCAATACAAGGGTAGCTAAACAGTTGGCAGTAAGCAACAAAAGTAAATCCGATTTTTTTTTTGTAGCAAAATTCTGACACGATTTGAAGATCGAGGTTAAAAAAAGCAATTGATTTAAGCTGCAACAATAATATATTATTACAATTTAAACAATTATTTTAATATAGTATTATAATATGATTACTAATATGTCTGATGAAACTGTATATTACTCTGAAATCTTGCAAAATATAAGAAAAACAATATTCAACCAGTTTTATAAAAAAGTTGAACAGTTGACCTAAAAATTAAACACCTGTATGTTTATTACTATAGATTTAAATTACTTAGAGCACACACTAACATGTCAACAATTGTTGTCAACAATTGCGTCATGATGTACACATAAACATACACAATTTTGTAATGTGCCCTTCGAGCACTTTCACTTTGTTTACATTGTAGGTAATTTATACTTATTTGTAGAAATTTATTTCGTGCGTGAAAATGTACATACAAATACATACACATACATGCATGCATACATACACATACATGCCTACATACACAGTACGCTAAGTGATTTGTTTCTGTACACCATAATTGCTTATATGTGTTCATAAATATGTAATCGGCCTATTTCTGTTAAAATACTCTAATAACGAAGGGAGAAGACTATATTGGTTTATATATTATTATTCTCAACTTGGAATATATATGCGGCTATTTCCGTATTTGATTAGGTATTTAAATTGTGCCGTCTGTTTTCATAACAATAGTTGCAAATATCATAAAGATCAAGTAAGAATATTCTAGTCTAGTGTCTACAACCGATCTTTATTTTTAATTAAATTAATTCATTGTAGAGAACATTTCCTATTTAGCATATTAAGAATGGATAGATCGACTCCGCCGTGGATGATGATTTATTCCTTATCTTTAACACTGTCCAAGGGTATGTAGGATAAGCATATAAATTACTTGTATTTGCTAATTAAACAACTAAGTTTTTGTCTCATTCATATGATTATCATTTGTTTGGTTTTCACTTTCAAATTACACTTGAAATGGCATTTACTGCAACTGCAGTTCATAAATTGATGGCAGCAGCAGTAACAGCAGAGGACATTTATCAACGCCCTCCTCTCATAACAAATATTTCTTAATCGAATCGAAGTTGTGTCAACAGCTCCACAGCGAATTATGCAAGTTAGATATTGTAAAATTGATTGGTACGTGGAGAACATCATCAACGTTGGCAGTTAAAATTATTCAGCGACACCTTTTGGCCAATGCATAAATCCCAGTTGGCAGCAGGACTAAAACGATGCTGCTACTCCAGCTGCTGCTGTTGTTGTTGCATGCTGCTATTGGTGTGGTCACGGGTCAGTTAACTCAAATGGCTGAGGCGATAATTTGCAATTATGTGGGGAAGCAACAACAACAACAGCAACACGCCGTTTATAAATATATAAATTGCAGTCAGCAACAGGATGCCAGGATATACATAGCCAACTGCATTTGACCGTTCTATACACAGTCTGGACTCCTGTCGTTATACTTTCTCCCTGTGTGTGTGTGTGTGTGTGTTGGCCTTTATCGTTTGGTTCGCTCGTTTGCGGCTTGTTGCCAGCCAACAAATCTCTCCCTCTCTCTTTCGCTTTCTCTGTCTCTCTCTTTTACTCTATTCATCGTCATCGTTGTAGTGTCGTTTTTTTGTTTGCATTTTTGGCCTGTCTTTAACCGGTTTTTTGGCCGACGCCATTACGTTAAATATTTTATGAACCATTAAAAGTTTTACAAATTTTATGGCCGCTTTGCATATAAACATGCTGTCAGTATAAAATCGAGCTCGCTCTGCATTCAATACTAAACATCCACTTGGAGTAGCTCTCCCTCCCCCCTCCCCCCACAGTCACACACACACACACACACACAGCACACAGGACACCCCACAGGCACAGGAACAGGCTTGAGGCTGTGCGCCAGTATGTCACGAGTTGTGCAAATGACTGGGCCATCAGAGTGCCAAAGGAGCTCATAAAACATCCACGCTCGCAACACATACCCACATATAGCACACAGGGTACACTCAGCGAAACTCTGACAGCCCATTTATAAAATTTCATTTGAAATCAGAAACTATTCAGTTGTGAATTATTTAAATTCAAATTTATTGAAACGTAGAGAACAGACTTTAAAATATATTCCCTATTACAATATTAATATAATATATACTCAACGAAGAATTGTATTGTGGAAATAAATGTTTATGTATATAAAATATATACTTCGTATTTGTACGCCATTTATTTTTCGAGTGTAAGAGCACATATATCAAGTATTTCTGACAACAAAGCGAAACGTCGCAAGTTTTTGGCTAGCTTGCCAAAAAAATAAAAGCACTGAAAATAAAGAAAGTATGGCAAGTAGTAGTGGAAATAACGGAAGCTGTCGATGGCAACCATGTAACGCTGTCAAAGGCAATAAACGCTTACAATAATAGCCCAAGGCAACAATGAGATCAACAGCAATAATAACAATAACTGCAAAATATATTTCAATGTTCATTCTTCATATTGAAGAATGCGTCTTTTCCAGCTATCAAAAGTTAGCAAAAATAGAGCTTTAGTTCATTTAGATTTAAACTTTTAAACTAAAAAATGCCATTTAGACAATAGATGTTCGTTTATATATAATGTGAAAATTGCCATGCGGATGCAATTAAACATTAATCAAATAAGAAGCTGTTAAATATATCATTGTAGTTTTCTACAAAATACTTGTGCCTGTTGATAATATTGAGATCAATATCAGCACTCCTTTTTGATTATATCTTGGATATTTCTTACGTGATCTTGATGAAATTTTTGAAGTTTGTCAATATACTATTGAGTGTATATAATTATTTATTAGTTATAACTTTTTATTCGAAATCGATATTCGCAAAATGGAAGATATTTCGAGAACTTTGATTCCAAACTTGACTCGACTCTCAAACTCATATAGTCTCTCAGAGTCGCTCATACATTTGCAGTAAAATTGATGTTTAATTCAGCTGTATTATCAATACAGTTTCAATATTTATTTTTCAATTGCATACTTTAATATCAAAAACAATATTTGTAGTGCATTTTGATTAAGAGGGCTTAGATCGCTTACAAAATAACTTCATATGCCGAAAACGCTTTGAGCCCAAAGAGCATTTTATTATTTATGCATTTATGCAATTTGAATGAATGTATGCACTTTTAATTTATGTATGTATAACTTTAGTTATATCCCTCCCCTCTCCATGTGAACCTTGCCCAGTCCCGTGTGATCAACAGATGCCTTTGAGGAAAGCCACAAACTTGCGGCTATGCAAACACTTGAAATTTGCACAAAACATTTTACAGATTTGTGGGCAAAAAACAACAATAACAATAACAGCAACAATGCAACACCAACAACATTGAGTGCCTATGGTAAAAGTTTTGGTCGAAGCCTTCGGGCTGCTGGCAAAATTTGTTCTTGCTTTTGGGGTTGGGCGAACAGACCTCGAAAGTAATAGGGGTTGAGGTGAGACAGGTGAATGAGAAGGAAGAAGGTCTAAAGTTGCAGTTGCAGTAGTTGCAGGTGACTAACTAACTGTGTTGACACATATGCAGATACCGAATGCTGCAAGGCCAACAACAACAACAACACAAGAAGCAGGCAGCTGGCAGTCAACTTTAAAGCCGTTCCAAACTTTTAATTAACAAAATTAATGTTATGGCAGCATTGCCGCGAAACGAACTCACACATCTCTGAATATATGTACAGCTATAGCTATGTATGTGTGTGTGTGTGTGTGTGTATCAGCAATCAGGCAGCTTGCAACATGCAACATACAACTAAAATATACTGTGTGCCATGCCCACAACGTTCGTCGATGTTTATGCATGAGCGTAATTCTCATTTTTTTTTGGTTGTTTTGCCCCTGTTGCTGCTGCCGCTCATTAAAAACGCCAAAGCAAGAAGAACTGCTGCAAAAGCAGCTACAATAATAATAATAATCAGAAGCAAGTAAGAAAGCGCCAGTCAAGAGAGAGAGTGAGAGAGAGAGTGCTCGACTAGCAGATACCCTAAGCAAACAACTGATGATGGCTATATCGACTTGGCTTTTGATTCTGTTTTTATGGCATGAGAAATACTTTCTTACATCTCTTACATACCTATAAGATAGAGGTGTTTTTATATATATGTTTTTGAATTTAGAGAATAATAATAAGACCAACGACTTTAATGAGAATATTCATAAAATAAAACACGTTTTGCTATGACAACTATATATTAAGCTGTTCCACTTAAAGTCTAACTAAGCTTAAGCAACTCAACATTATAATAATAATAGCCTATTGTAGCGTATTACGGCAGCTGCTGCTGCAACTGCAACTGCAATCGTAGCCCCGCAGCTTAGCGTAACATAGTCGTCGTCGTCCCACATTGCGTATGCTTAATTTCTATGCAATTTTTATTTTATACAGTTTTTTGGTGAAGCTGCAGCTGCGGGCTGCTGGTATGGTTATAAGGGGTGGGTGAAAGGGGAGTTCGTTTTGGGTGTGTTATAAAAGCAATGCCAGCAATGTGCGTGAGGCGTCAACGCTGACGACTGTTGCTCATTTATTTAGTTAAACACAAATGCAGAGTGAATAAAAACCGTTGCCTACATTTGTGCGCACATTTAATCAGTATGTGCGTATGTGTCTGTGTGTGTGGGCAGGTGTGTGTGATGTGGGAAGCATATTTGGCATTTATTTTTGGCAGCAAATTGATGACGCTATATGGTTCTGCCAGCTGCGAATACAACCTGCTCTAAATACCGTAACATTTTCTGTTCAGCACCTGGTTGGCAATTAAATGAAAGCCTCATTGAATTTATAGTCAATATATTAGTACCTGTTAAGTCACATTACTTGATATCTGTTATGCTATATTTGAATTTTTATAACATTTTAATTTTTAATTGTGGCAGCAACTAGTCCTGTAGATTAATATTAGTGGATATAAACATATATTTGATTAAGAAAAATCGGATCCATTTTAATAAATTTATAGCAATGAAGAATTTGAAATCATGTCTCTGACAACCCCAGACCAATCACCAATCAGTAAGTGTGTCAGTCCGTAAAAACAGCTGTCTTTTATTGAATTGATTTTCAGCAGCGTATTTCAGCGTCGTTATTTTCAAAAATAAATTGTGTTAAGCGATTTTCAGCTTATGCGTTGGAAAATGTTCAGTTGGCCGCAAGACAATGAAACTGAAATGGAAATGATAATTTCATTAAGCCGGCAGCTTCATCATCGGCTCATCATGTATCATCATTACACGGGACTTGAGTAAACGCACATAAATATATATGTATATATATATATATATATATATATATATATTGACCCAAACTGATATGGTGTCTTAATTTTACCTGCTCTACTTCACTGCAGACGATGCTGTTTTCTTGTCGTTCTGCCACGCCCACTTAATGCACATGATTACCAAAAGGGAGGCATTGTAAATGCGAATGTAAAACGCGAGGCATTAATTATGCAATGAGTGCTTGGGCTGACTTAAGCACGAGTATCTCAGCATTTATGTATATTAAATACTTTTAAATGCTTTGAACTCTCTGCCTGACTGCATGTCTGCCTGTCTGTCTGTCTGTCTATCTGCGTGACTGTGCCTGGGCATGATTGCAGTAGTTGGCTCTTATCTGGATAACAGTGCAGAGTGAGAGCCAGCGAGCTTGAGTATAAACTTGCAACCACAAACAACGTAAACCTTTAAGCCGGCATGTGAAGAACTTATACGCGTATTAAGTATACGCCATGTGGCAAATATTTCAACTTTTGCTACAGATTTTACGCTGCTAAACAAAGTTGTGCAAAATGTAAATTCGTGTCAATTTGAGCTTTAATGCTGCAAATTAAAATTCGGGTTCATCTCTTCAAGTCTTTAAGTCTGTAAATCTTGAGCATAATACTGCATTTAAATTTGACGATCGGAAAACACTTTAGTTAGTACGTGAGTCTGTCAGCATTCATCAGTCAACCATGGCACACTGTTCAGAGATCAAGCATTGAGTGAACTTTCTACTCGAGCTAATTCATTTGCCAGGCTTTTTGCTATACGTTTCTTGACTGAAATACTATTTTTTGGATTCAAATAAGAACTCCGATTCGGGCAGATTTTGGTTTTTAGTATTAAGCCCCACTCTTGTTCACCTGCCAGATGTGGCTCTGGCTTTCTCAAAAAAAAAATATATACAGCAGCCAATACCTAATTAATGGTAATATTTGTATCTGTTCAAAATGTTAATTGTATGTCTGGCAGCTGAGTATTAAATCGTTTCTTCTTGTTTCTTTTCGTTATCGTTGTAAAGAGTGGCTCTTCTGTCCGTTGTAGCTGTAGTCTTTTGCTTTTGTTGGCTGTGGCTATCTCTGGTCTCTGCTCTCTGGCCTGTCTCTGGACTGCTTGACCGGCCGCAGCAGCTGTCGCATTAACCGTCGGCCATTTTGTTGCCAGTGTCCGCCATTGTCTGTGGCAACAAGCAACGGGCAATGGACAAAATGGCGTCCGGCTGCTTGTTATTAAAATACATAAATAATAAGCGGCATATCAGCGGCGGCTTTTGTTGCGACTGCTTCAGCTGGTTTTTGATGGTTGCTGTTGTTGGTGTTTGCTGTTGTCACTGTTGTTGTTGTTGTTGTGATTGTTGCTGTTGTTGTTATTGTTGTATATTTTTATGAGCATGGCAGGCACTTAAGCGACCGCATCCCATTCGCATTCTCATAGCAGCAGCCGCTGCTTTTGGTCTCTCTATCTCTCTCAGCTCTTTAAAAAAAAAAAAAAAATATGTGCACATATATCTATATATCACATACACAAATGAGTAGTCTTTTGTAAAGTATGTAAATGCCGTCAAGCTGATTGATCGCCTTTAGGCATTTAGCTTATTGGCTTCCTTGAATATGTGCTCACTTACCGTTTCTTAAAGCATTTAAATCGCACAAGTGCAACAAATTTGAAGAGGGGGTTTTTCTTTTTTTTTGTTGTACTTATCTACCCAGTACATAATAATGATTTTTTGTTGTTGATTATTTTACATACATATGCTGAAATTATTGCTGTAGGCTAGTACGTTGCATGCAATATTCCATGTTTCCATGGTCAATGGGTTTTTTACTCGTATGTCCGCCAGCCATAAACTATATTTATTTGAATTTTAATAAAAAGCACTTCATATTTTTGGCTTATACACTAACAAGTGCTTTGAGTGCATTAAAGTATAAATATATGTTTTTGATCATGTGTTAAGTTTTTTATAAATATAAATATAAACATAAGTTGAATATATTAGAAGTATTTCGGGGTTTTTCATATGATTTGGAGTATTTGCTTTTATCTTATATTTATGGAAAACAATCTTTTTAAGCATATTTTTTTGTAATTTTATTTTGCATTCTTCATTTAGTATTGATAGATCAGTGAAAACTAAACTCGATTCCATGAATTTTTTTTTTATTTTTAAATTGATTATGTTCTTTTATTCTTCTTTTATTTCTTTCTTTAGAGTTTTCTACTGCTTATAATAATTTATTTTTAATATAATTTCCACATAAAACAATTGCCTAATGCTTTATTTAGTAAGTGTATAAATCTGGAAGGGTATTTAAAAATCGAGGCATCAAAATTAACTCAAGAAGCTTGTTTTATTATGTTCATGGCCAATTTTTATTTTTCACAATATTTGTGTACATCGTTTGCCGTTTCTCGTGCCCGCTTCACCATCTCTTTATTTGCATTGGGCATATCTGCAACTGCTTTTGTCCCTGGCGTTGCCATAGTGATGTTGGTGTGTGCGTGTGTACAATTTTATAACTAGCGTATTAAGCCAGCGATTTCAATTCGAAATGTTGGAAAATATGCTGCAGCACATGTTGCAATAAACCAAATTCGATGTGGCAATGAACAACTCTGAGATATTATATACAAATTCTTAAATATATAGGATACTTTATGGAAAAGAAAATGGACTCAACAATTTTAGGGATTTATGGCAGTGCTATGAAAGTAGTATGAGAATACTATTGAATTAATCAGAGAGTGAAACCGGAATCGAAACCGCAAACTTCATTGACTGAGAATCCAAAGATGACTGAATGGACGCTGTGAATGTCTTCCTGAATAAATATGTTATAAGTAAAAATAAGAAAAACGTGGCATAGCGCCAGCAAAAAAACATATTTTAATTAAATTCAGAACACAAGCCGCAATTCAATATTTATTCAACAAACAGCTTCAGAAACCGATATTATTAGAACAATAACAACGAATGCCGAAAATTAATTGGAACCAATTCATTTGTTTTAATTACTTTCAAATATGTTGGCTTACATTTGCTTTATGAGCAGCAAAACTGTGCTTGGCTGCAAATACCTCGTGTCATCCCAGTGGACTGTGGGGTATTTGGAAATATGTAAATCGTTGAAGTGTAATGAAAGTGTACTGCTTTCTGTAATTTTTTTTTATGACCGTTGCTGTGGCTTGCGTTTATTTTGGTTGGCAAGCAAAATTCAATTGCGCGGCTTTTTATAACGCAGCAGCAATTTAAAATGTTAAATATAAAATATTAAATGTGAAATGGTTTTAAATGTGGAGCATGGCGAATATTTTGCATATTTTTTGATGGCCTCATTTGTGAAAAAATCGGCAAGGTCATCGACGAGGAGCTCGGCTTTGCGGCGGGGAGGAGCAAAACCTGTTATAATGCTGACAGAGTCGTTCTCGGCACATAATCGGCATGTCCATCAAATTTATGTGGGCAGTCGTTGTAAGCGGCAGACATGGCCATAAAATGGCTTACCAACTAGGAAAACTAACTGTGAGTGGGCCTCTCTCCCCACGCCCACGCAATAGAGAGAAGGAGAGGGGAGAGGCGGTGGGGAGCCCATAACATTTAAAGTCAAATTACGGCAAATGGTCGCAAAGTGTGTGATTTAAATGCACTTGGGCGACACTTTAAGACGCTCAATTGCTCGCTTTATTGTGCGGCCATAAAAGCGAGTGGGAGAGGGGAAGAGTGGGGATGAGTGTGGAGTGGGGAGTGTGGTGTGGTGCGTCATAGCGGGTGCAGACTGTGCAGTCCGAAAAGCCGAGCAATTGTCGCCAGAGTCACGTTTGTCACATAAACTCGGCGCTCGACTGACGGCGGTCAAACGGAACAAGTGAAAAACTATTATTATTTGGTACACACACCAATCCACCACCAGCAGCACTTCAACACCACTCACACACACACACACACACACACACACAAACACACACAGAGGCAGAGACACACTCAACCACTCAGCTACCTACTTGTCGGCTCAAGTGAGTGTTTTGGCCCACTCATTCTCTTCTTTCTCATTCAGTTTCGTAAATCCATCAGTCTTATTTTATGTTCCTTTTTTTCTGGGTTCAAATTTTATGTGCAGCGCCTTGAAAGTTTTTAAGGGGGCTGCTGAATGTGCAAGGATGCTCAGAATTTTCCATTGCCGACATTGCAGTTTTCCTTCTTGTTTTTTTGTTGTTGCCAACTGAAAATCCACTGACTCAACGCCATCTCAGCACAAAAATTAATTTGATGTTTACGCCATCTAAGTGCTTGAATAATGAAAATCGTGCATTAAGACTGATCCAATACAGGGTTGCACAGTTAACATTCAATTAGGGGCACGGGCAGAGGGAAAAGGCTTGTAAATCATTTTTGATGCTTTGAGAAGTCGAATCGAAATAGGTTTAAAACAGTTTTGCAACCTTACTTTTATTGGCTGCAAAACTATTTCAAGTCTCTTTTGATGCCCCAAGTTGTTAACGAATAAAAAATCATGTAGTTTTGTCTACTATTCGAGTGACTACTGTTTAGTGTTGGGCAAGTTTTACTTGATCAAAGTTTATCTAAGCGTTTTTTGACATAACTGCGGCACAGTTGTATTCTAAATAGATTAACTTTCGTGGTTTTGATGAAAGCTGCTATAGCTCAGGATACGAAGGGAATAGGTTGATAGGTGGGCAGAAGAGAGACAGGAGAGGAGTTGGGGCAGAATGAGAGTGAAATTTGCGTACACTTGTCGGGTAATTGCTGCCAAGTGGCAATAGCAAGAGTGGTTGACTGCAGCCCGGATAGCTAGATATCAACTGGCATTTGGGAGAGGATGCCACTTCTGTCCTTGTTGACTGTCAAGCAGCGTGGGTAGCAAAAAAGAACGGAGCAGATCTGAGCAGAGAAGAGCAGAGCAACTAGAGCAATCTGCATGGCTGTGGCCATTGCCTCACTGGAGACGCAACCGCATTCATTTGCCAAATTAATGGCATTTCATTTGGGCGCTTCATTCATGCAAGGATGTCGTCATCATCATCGTCCTCGTTGTCCTCAATGTCGACGCGATGTCTGCGTGCGCCCGCCGAAATTTACGTGTCTGTTGGCCGCTTGAGGCGGGCGAGCAATTTGCATGCTCAAGTGTGGGGTGTGCAGGGTGTGGGGAGGGGGAGTTGGCATCTACTGGGCGTTAGCTGTGGGCGTACACTGGCACGCCTGCCTCTCTGTTAGGCTGCTTGGCTTGAATGCCAGCTGGCGTTAAGCCATGACACTAAAACAGCAACAGTAGTGGGGCACTTGCTGCAGTACACTGTTAAAAATTGATGGCAGAGAATTTAGAACAAAGAAAGTAAATCTATTTTCTATTTGATGTGAATACTATATATATAGATGTCTATATAAATCAAGGCTACAAACAGGCATTGTATTTCAATTCGGTGAAGCTTTCGAATTGGTTCCAATTTTTGTTTGCGGTACTAATAATATCAGTTCCTGAAACTGGTTCTTAGAAAATATGTGAAAATTAATTTGTGATTCCGTTTGTGGTTCACGTTTCGATTCCAGTTTGAGACCCAAACTGTAAACTAAGCTCTGCGTATGCTTCAAGGTGTAAAGCAATGCTTGCCATTTGGATTCGCTTTGTGAACCTGCTGCTAATTGCATTTTTCTACTCCTAAAATGTATTAATATATTTCCAGAAAAAGGAAAATTTGGAATAACTTAATAACTGAAGATAAATGTGTTTTGCTGAGTGCATGAGCAGTAGGAGCAGTTCCAAAGATTTGAGCATTTGCAAATGGAGGATGTGCAGGATAAAGGATAAAGGATAGGATCGGATAGATTTCCAGGCGAGCGACTTGGCTGCCAGTTGTTTGTCAACGACGACGATTATTCAAAAGTGCAACATGCAAATTTATTTTCTACATAAAATGTTATGAGCTCGCATGAAAATGTCTGACAACAATTGTAAATGAAAGCCCAAGTTGTTGGCAAGCATTCGGCCAAATCCAGTTGTGGATGTGTTCAAGGGGCTACATTAGAGAATAGCATCATTTTGGGTCATTGGGTAGCGGGGCGAGAGAGGAGACAAAAAATCTGTATATTCAACAGTCCTTTAAAGAGAATGACTCTTCAGCAGTCGATGTTGCAGTTGCAGTTACAATAAAAGCAGACATAATAGGACAGTTAAGACTGCACTAAAAGCAGTTACTGCAGTCAGCAGTCGGTGGCCAACAGTTGGCAGTAAAGGCCGCAGTAAACTCAAGTAAGCTTGAACACTAAAGAGAAATATGAACAATATGAACAGCAGTTAAGAGTTAACAGTAAGCACTAAAAACATTCTACACTGAGTGCCAATAACGTGCATAGTTAAAGTTAACAGCACTTGAAGTCCTGGTGAAAATAAAAGAAAAACTAAAGATATCAAATTATTTTGTTAAATTAAGCTTTTAATTTATGATTATCTATTGTATACAAAAATGGTTTTATACAACAACAATAATATTTAAAGTTAATAATAATATTTAAAGTTAGATTTAATTCTAATTAGTTATTTTTTTGATAATAAGTTGTTTTAAAAGTAGATTGAATTTCTATGGATCACATTTTAAACATTAATAGAATGCTTTTTATTCAAATTTTACAAAACTGAGATTGAGGAAAACCATGAAATACGTTTTTTTTTAAGTGTAAGACTATTTTTTATGCATATATAGAATACCAAGAAAGTTTTTCCAGTGCTCAGGGCAAGGTTAATTTTTGGTCGATTTTCTAAAATTTAGAACAATTAGGACTTTAGTGCTCAACTCGAACCAAATCCTGACGAGAAAGGTTTACCCACATATGCTTTACAGATGCCAGCTGATCTTGATGCGGGCCATAAAGTTAAAAATTAATTTGCCTCAATCATCCTAGACAGGTGCACGACGCTTGATTAAATATAAACAAATATTTACATAATTTACAAATGATTTCCCATTAAGTGTGTTATAAATGATTTCATTCGGTGGGAAATACCCTTAAAGTCCACTCCCCTCCGACTCCTATCCCCTTCCCAATTCAGTCAGATTATTGTACATTTAAATTGCAATTTGTATGAAAATGAGCGGATCTTTTATGAATCAAGCAAAGCCTTTCACTGTTTCTGGGTTAATTGCATGTTGTGTCACACAACAAACCGCCTTTTAATTATTGTATTTGTCACTTTTATTTAAATTACAAAAAAAAGAAATATAAGGCAATTGAAAAGCAGTCAGCTCCGGTTACATGCAGGGGGGGAGGGCAGCGAATCGACCACGACCAACGGGTGGAAAAAACCGACCAGAAAAGCCGGCAGTGATTTGCACTTTTCCAGCTCATTAAAAACGTATAATTTGTTAAATATTTACGATGCTGTTAAATCTGGCGCGCCATCTAGCGGCCGGTCGCGGCAACATTTTACCTAATAAAATTACTGTCAATTAATGCCACAGTTCAAAAAGGCAAAAATACCGCCCCCAATCCCAACAATGTGCCACATTTATTTGGATTATTATTTATTTTACGGCTCAGTGCAAAGCTTCAGGGCATAGGAATACGGACACGGACACGGCCACGGATACGGACACTACGGTTAACGGGCTAACGGGTAATAAGTAAGGGTAGTTGGGTCACGCCACCTGGCCAAAAGCGCTGCCAATAAATTATGTAAACGGCTTACGCCGCCGGACATTTTAAAATGTTGCCCGCATAAATCAGAGGCGTGACTTCATTTCTTGAATTATGCGAGTGCATTAGGCAGACACAATTAGATTTTTCCCTCCGCAAAACTTGTTAATTGGCTTTGGAAATAACCTGCTTTTACTGCTGTTGCTGCTGCCCCCGCTGCTGCCGCTTCTGCTCCCACCTCATAGCTACATCAATCAAACCAGCAGTGCTGCAAGATTTATGTCATATTGTTTAATTACCGGATTCCTGAGTAATGCATCAACTTCATAAGCTTGCGTGCCTTTTTTCACATGTGACGGGAATGGGGCAAGGGCAACTCGGTACTGTTACACAGAGGGAAAGCTAGCCAAATCTGGAATATATATATATATGCTTGATTATGGAACAGAACAGGGTGTCAAACCCAAACCGGAACCGCATATTTCCTGATTGAGATTCAGACCCGAAATTCAACATTTTATTAAGAAATCTATATAATTATTGTATATGTTATAGAACCGAAACTAAAGAAAGAAAAATGGAACCAATTTAGAACCTTTACCTTTAGGTTACGGTTTGGCTTGCAACCCTAAGCAAAATATCTAAACTTGAGTCTTATTTTCAAAAGAATGAATAACCTTAAAAGAAATTCCTGATCCTTCCATTTTTTATCTGCATTCGTTTCTTATTTAAGTACACATTCTTCATAATAGAATTCAAATCGTTTGCTGCTCCATTCAAGAATTTTTTCTCTGTGTATTTGTACTTTCAGTGGGGTTAGCACTTCAGCAGTGGACATCGCGTGTGGGTTTTGGTTGACGCTTTGGCCTCTAAATGAAAAGCTGCTGCCACTTTTGTCGCCCATTGTTAAATAATGAAATTAAATCGCCTTGCCACTGTTGACCCCGCTGACCTCTAATTGTTGGTCCCTCCTCAGTTGTCAACGCGCTTGTTGACTTTTGACAAATGGCGCCTGCTTCAGCTGCTTTTGCCTTTGATTTACTGTGCCGACAATGCAATCAGCCACATTTTGTATTTATACATTGTGAGTACTTTACTCGGCTTATTGTTTGAGAGGAACAAAAACAGAAGAAAAAAAATAACAAAAACAGAACAAAACGATAGCAAAAACTGAAAGTGAAATGTGCTTTCTGCCTGGCTGTGGAAAATGTCGTGCAATCGTTCAACGTCTCCAAAGGGGAAGCACACATTGAAAAATCTGTGGCAGCTTACGAGGCGTATGTGTGTTATTACAGTTTGTCAAACAGTGAGTCTTGAAATAAATGAAAGTTAGTTTTTGATTTAGAATGTTAACTTTAGAGGTTATTCAAATTTGTTCAAGAAGTTTGTAACGCATTGAAGGACACGTCTCCGATCCCATATATATTCATTATCAGCATATTTAAGCGCGTTGCTATTGCCATGTCCGCATGATCCTCTGTCCGTCTGGAACCAGTCCCGCAGTTTTAAAGCTATCCTGGTGAGACTTGTCTTGGAAATATATGTATTCTTGGTAAATTATATCAAGGCTGCCAAGAAAACAATCGCTCGGAAGATAAGTTCTTGCATGCATAACTTTTTTGTTTGCCAAGATATGCCATCCAAACTTACCGAATGATAAATAATCATATGATAAATCTGGAAAGTCAGATTGCGCCAACCTGACTCTAGTCTGCAAGGGTATGTTATCTTCGCCAATATTTTGTTGTTTTTTTTCTTTAACAACGGCTGTGAAATGTCACTAAAATTTGTGGAATTTAAGGAAATTTGATACAGGCTTAAAATGCCAAAAGCAAAACTGGGGTTGCTTTTGTTGTTGTTATCACAGATGATAATTTGTGGGCTTGTTGATTTGACAGCTAATTGCATAGTTGCATTTTATGTGGCACACACACACACAGCTGCAAATTATTTGTGTTTCATTTAATGTGTAAATTGCAGGATGCCAAATGGCCACAGGAACCAAAAAAGTGCCGCAGGCCGCAGAAACATTTCTGATTGCTGTTGTTGTTGTCATTGTTGTTGCTGTTGTTGTTATTGTATCAAGTGCTTAAAGCTCAACTGTTGTGGTTGTTGTGCATTGGATGTTGATGTTGTTGTCGTGACATAAAATAACAATTACGCAATTAATTGCAACATTTCAATAATATTTAATGAAGCGCAAACAAAATGAAATGACAACAGGACAAGGACATGACAAATAATTACAAATAGCGCACAAAATGTGGCAAAAACACAATTTTTATGTGGCCATCAAAAATACCAACGAAATGTCTCAGGAAAAAGTCATCAACAACTGGAAAAGTAAATAGAAAAAAAGGATTTTCTCTAGCATCCTCTAAGAGGGACACCATAAATCTCATTCACTTAATAGGCGACTGCATTATTTAAGAGATAAACAAACAAACGAGCTGGCGATTGCATACGACCAGGATAACCAAACTAAACTAAGAAAGAGTGCAAAAAAACAGAAAATACACACACAAATACAGACAGGGCCAACACTGACCAAGTGGCTAACTGGGCCGAAAGCAAAAGCCAATTGCCAAATAGTAAATTACCCATTCAGCAGTAAAACATTCCAAGGGCCTCACAACGTGCCAAGCTGTAAAGTAAACAGCACCAGCAGGACGACACTCACAGAGTGAGAAAGAGAAAGAGAATCAGAGCGGGAGAAAGAGGGAGAGAGAGAGCAGCACCACTTCCACTTGCCACTATAGAAATTGTGGTCTGAATGCTGGGCAGATATATTTCCAATTGTTGTCAATGCAAAAAAATTGGGAATGCCGATGCCAACAAGCCAAACTGGCCTAACAGCGTGAGGAAGAGAGAGAGAGAGAGGGGAGAGAGAGTGAGAGTGAGAGAGAGTTAGATATATAGTTGTTGATAGCAAAAATAGATGGTCGCCAAGTAGCTATATAAATGTGTGAAACGACAACAAGGATTGTGTGACGCGTGACAGAAGGTGAATGCCAATATAACTAAAAATAAAAACTCAAGGAAATATTGAATAAAATGAGAATTGAAAAGAATAAATATATAATAATTTATAATAATAATTTCTTCTGAGAGAGAGCACATTTTTAACTAAAAAATATAAATTTTTAATAACAATTTTCACTTTAGTTGTGCAAAATAATACAACTCTGACAAAGTAAACAGAGGGCAATGATGCATAACCAATCCGAAAATGTAATAAAATTCATTTCTTTCACTTAAGAAAAATAATGTGAAATATAAAAATAAAAACTAAAATTGTCTTCGACAAAGTAGTGAGAGATAGATGGAGATTTGTAGCTAAAAATACACATTTTCAATAATATTTTTTTATTTTAGTTGGGAAAGTAAATACATCAAGACTGAGTGAAATAAATAAAATAAAATAAGAAAATTTAATACTACTTTTTTGAGTCGACGGAGAAATGGGATGGAGATATAAACTGAGGGAGATTTTTTAAATTAATTTAAATCGAATCTCACTTTGCCTTAAAAGCCGTTTTGAATTTGTAATTCTTCACCTTTTCATTCCCACAGCCCTCTTTTCGTTGTTGACCTTAATGTGAGTCAGTCAGTCACAAGTCCATATCGTAAAACAAACCTTTTTAATATTGACAGCAATGCCAGTTAAAGTAAATGCTTTTCACATTGCAAGCATGTTTTCTATCGTCGGCTACTTGATTTTATATGAGTATTTTTGTTGGCAGCAACAGCAATTTACCTGATCATATGGAGAGCTCTCGAAAAGTGGGCTTTACACACATGGAAAACTGTGAAAAGTGGGGAAAAGTGAAAAAGTAGTTTCAAGTGCAGTTTGAACGAAATATCATAAGCACTAACGGTCATTTCCTCTTGGCGGAGCAACGATTTCACTACTACTCTAGATGAGCAAGTGTGTGGCACCAGAGGAATGGTTGTGCTTATGCCTATTTGTGTGTGTGTGTATGTGTTGTGTGTGTGTATTTTGGTTCTTTGCAGGCAGCCATTGCCTGAACGGCTCAACGCTTCCGTTTGTCAACGAGTTACGGAAATGATGATAAAAATTGGCTGCCACAGCTGCAGCTGCTGCACTGCTGATGTTATGTGTATTGGCGTGTGTGTATGAGTGTGTATCTGGGTGTACACAGTAACAAAATGTTTACTTTTCACTGTTGACTAACTAATATAGGAACAAAGCTTAAAAATTTGTACAAAAAATGCAATTTATAAAATATTATTTTAACAAATTTATTTATTTTATTTTACTTTTATTTTATTTGGAAAGTAATTAAAGTGATGCTCACATTTTTACTGTGTGCGAGTGTTTCCATGTGTGTGTGTGTGTGTATAAGTGTGTGTGAATTTGACTTAGTAGCTGAAGCTGGAGGCGAGCTAAAATTTCATTGCACTCAGCTGCAGCGACTACTAGCACAAGTGGTCCCCAAAGGCAAGGAGGCGTGCAGCTCCAAAAGAGAGTCGCAGGAGGTGGCGTGGAGTGGAGGCGTGGAGTTGTGTGGCTTAAAATTGAAGAGAGTAAAGGGAGGGGGGATGTAGGCAGATGTAAAAGTCAGAGCCCAAGACAGCTGCTCATTTCCGCACGGGTCCCTTGCTGGCGATGATATGACAGGAACTGCTTGTGGGCTCCAAGGACTCAACAGAGTGTATGAGAGGCAAGCTGGGAGGGGGTTGGGGAGTGAAGGCCTTTCAGTTAGCCATGGGTGTTGCTGCATAATAGCAGCAAGACAGCTTAGAACTTGCGGCCAAGTCGCCCAACTGTTTGCACACAGTTAGCCTTCCCACTCTTGGCAGCCATGACAGGGCACATTCGAATGCAGTAAGCCCCTTCGTGCCCTCGCAGTCACCACGCCCACCCCCAAATACGACTGCCACAATAAATGTAAAGTGCTGACAAGTGTTGGCTACACACAGACACACATACGAATTCATACACCCACACAGAACGAGACATACATGCATAGATTATTACCTGCCACTTGCCATTTGGCACCTGTTTTTTCTTTCCTTCTTTTTTCTGGTTTTGTTTTTCGAGAACTTTGCTCGAGTTTCTACGATTCCCTTTGCAAATCTTTTTTATTTTTTATTTTTTCTTTTGGCCAGCCCGAAAGCTGCCAACACATGTTGAAAAGTTTTCGCTTCGTTTTTGTGACATGAAAATGCTTTGAATCCATTCAACAAGACGGGCAACTCGAGACGCTTTCAACTCAACTGGAGTGTAAGAGAGAGAGAGAGAAGGTAGCTAGAGAGAGAGAGACAGAGAGAGAGAGAGAGAGAGGGTGAGAATGAGATTTCTTGGCTGGTAGGTGCTGTTTCTGTTGAGTAAAATTAAATTTAGCAGCTAGTTGCTGGTTGTTCAACTCCGACTAATTGACATATGTGTTGCATGTGCCGCATATCCTGATGCTGCCTAAGAAAATGAACACAATCAATGTGTGAAGATGGAAAATTAAGTCTCTTATATCTTGACAAAAATAATACGCTGATATCTTAATAAATAAGACTGGTTTCTTGATATATTGTTATTATAAAAAGACGGTTGTTTTTCATTTTATTTTTCAGAATAGTTCATTCTAGTAACCGATATTATTCTGATTTTGTATATGCGTAAAAGATCTTTGCAGATACTAGAGATATCTTCCTTAAACCGTAAAAGTGTTTAAAAATAGAGTTAAAGGCCACTGCTATTTAAATGTTTGTGTTTAAGCATTTAAAGCGTTTGCAGCACTCACTGATCGCTCGACTTGCAACACTCAACACTCAACAGTCAACAACAGTTGGCTGCCTGCAATGGCAGCTGAGGCATTTGCCACTCAATGCGGAAGGCGGGCAGGCAGGCAGGCAGGCAGGTTGGCAGGCAAATGTGGAAAATCTAACAGAGATTTGGCTTTGAATGCCATGTTAATTACAGAAAAGATTGGCGACGGAGAATGCTGCTGCTGCCTCTGCTGCCGAGCGTAAAGGAGTTGCCGTAAGCTGTGGCATAAGTCGGCCACGCAATGAATACGTCTGCAGCCAGGCAACATTTAGTACCCCGCCCTTCAGCCATTTGTGGCATGCATGCCGCTATGAGCTCTCCGAACTGAGCCACCCACAATAATGTTTATACGCTTTAAAACCACTACAGGATGCTTCCTGGAAAAACTCAAGTGTGCTCGTCAACATTTATCAAAGCAAAGCGACAGTCTGCATTTGAGCTTAGCTCTTCAACAATGGCAGAAGTTGGCTACTTGAATTGCTGGTATATTAGCTTTAATTCCATAACTAAAAAATGCATAAGTATACTCGTATCTGTGTGTAATTGAGGTCTAGTTTGGTTAGTTATAAATAAATAAATCTTTCTGCCCACTCATATTTGATGCTCTGATTTTTGATGTATAAAGTTGCTGTACATTTTAATCCACTTTAAAAGGCGAACGTTTAATTTTGGGCATGAGTGATTTGGTGTGTTTCTGTCAACTATATTTCTTGGTATTTGGAGTGTACTTGTCTTTACTTTGAGCTTGTAAGAGCTTATAAGGATTATAAGGATATCTTAGGATACTTTCGCTCACTTGTGTAGTCACCGAGGCTTAACCAAACTTTTCAAAGCAGTTGTTTTAACTTAATGGCTCTTAATACGTGCTCTTCTTCTTAACACTAGTTGCAGGAAATAAGTCTTATTGGAATATTTATTGAGCTTTCTTATAAATTATCATTCATTTATTATAATTCATTTACTTTTTCCTAGGTGTCAAACAATTCTTAAATTTCCTCAAATATTGTTAAGATAAATTTAAACTTTGCTATCAACAAGAACAATATAATTTAAATATCCAAATGAATGCCTAACTCAACGAGCAATAGGCAACTTATTTATACTCAACAACACTAATAATACTCAATAATGATGTTCATGCAAGTTAACAACTTGGCTTGGTTGAGCATTTACCATAGTAATTATATCATATTCAACACTTTGGTAACTACATAAAATAGATTTTGTTGAAAAAGCTGAGTTCACCTGCCTCGTTTCTATCTTAAAGCAGACAACAACTTTCAATTGTGTGTGCGTATTTTATTTATGGGCCAAGCTTGACTTAATGATGCACGGCTAACCATTCCCTCCAACTAAACAATAGGATCGAGTTTCAGGTCTTTTTGCCATCGTTCTTGCCTGCCTGCCTAGGATATAGGAGAGGATAGTGTGGCCAAAAAGACAAAGCGAATTGTTAAGTCAAAGGCGTTGAGGGCACTTTATGAGCCGGTTGGCTTACTTGGGTGACTGTCTGCTTGGTTGGCTGGCTGGTTGGCTAGCTGGCTGTTCGGGTTGGTCAGCTTGGGCAATCACTGTGCAAATCCCGGCCATTGAAATCAATAAAAGTTAACGGCCTGAGTCGATGAGGACCACGACAAGCATTGAGAAGAACGACGAGACAGACGACGGACACCGCCCACGATTGATGTGCCATAAAAGTCGCAATTGAAGCGCACGCCTCCTGCTGGGCAAAACAGACACCAGCTGTAGCCGGAGCTGTAACTGGACAAAGGACACGGTACAAGAGACAAGGGACTACGGGCTGAGACAGGGATAACCACAGTAAAAAAAAAAAACAACAAGAAGTGCTTTAGCTGTCGACTAGCAGATGTCCTGGAAACATCCATTATATGATTGCGAAACTGATATGCTGATAAGCGCTATGATAACTTTGATTCTTTATATTACTACTATATATTTAGAGCTATGTTAAGCTAAGTAAAATAATATTGAGAATATGGAATTGAGAGCATATTGATTGCTTAAAAATCGTTGATTAAATTTAGTTTCTGCTAGAGTATGATCTTCTTTTCTGTTCTAACCATTCTATCTCTTCTAGCGCTTAAGATGGATTTTTTCGATTAATATTGATCCCTTACATGACCTATCCCCGTTTGCCTAGCTAATCCTTTGATACCCTTTTTAGGCATATTTAATGCGCACAGGGTATGTTGAGAAATGGGTTTTTTGGGGTGGCCCAAAGTGCGGAAGTGCGTCATCATAAAAGCTTTCACGGTGGCCGGCTGTTGCCGCATTTTCGCTCGCTTATTGTGGCGCATAATTTATCAGTTAACTGCTTAATAGTTCCGTTATATTGAAAATTGTACAAAAAGGTCAATAAATTGTGCAGCAACTAATGGCGACCAACAGACGAACACACAACACACGCACACAAACATTCTCTCAACAGTCTCAACCTCAACCTTCAGCTGTCTGTGGGGGTCCGATACTGTTGTTGCCTCTCCTCGTTCGTCACACTTTTGACTAATGGACAACAGGCAGCAGTGGCAGCCGGACAATACAACAACAGGACATGGTCCTGGCTCCATGTGCGTCGTGTGTTGTGCGTTGTGCGTTGTGCCTGTCCAGGGCGTGACAAATTCACCTGCCAAAGCAAACGTCGCAACGCATCTCGTTTGCCGAGCCGTCAATATTTATGATTTTGCCACCAGATGATGGCTTAGACTTAACTCTCAACTTGTGGCATAAGAGTAGAGTATATTGGTGGACTTGGAACTAGAAATATAACCTTTCAAATAGACAAATGCAGTAGATTTGTATTTTATATAATTAATTTTTGTAAGTCGCTTATGGAATATTAAATGTGGTTTATAAGAAGTTAGAGTCAGTTGCTGGAAAAGGCATATTAAATATTCGAATAGGCATTTCTAAGGGGAAATCGGAGTAAGTTAGAACTAGAAATATAACACTTTTTGGGTTTGAAGTAATTTTTCAACAAATTTAAATAACAATACTTAATATCATCAATAATCAATAAACTTTTACACTTTATAAGTTATGTTCTCAGACCCATAACTGTTTTTATAGCACTGAAAGTAGAGTGTTGAGCAGTCGATTTCACATGCAACTTGCTTACTTGTTGTTATCCCCTTTGTGGCATCGATTTTGTCTCCTGTTTCGACTCCTCAAAGGCGAAACACAGTTGCTTTCATGCTTGGCCTTCATCCAAAATGATGTGTTGTGTAATCTATGCGACATGCGACAAGTCAATTTTTTGTTGCTGCTGCTGCTGCTTCTGCTCCTCTTTGTGTTGATGTCTTCCATCCGATTCGATTCGATCCGACTCGGTTCTGTTCAGCTTCAAGTTTGTTATTATGGCAGTTGACGAAATTTATGAACTACACATCCGTTTTGCCGCCTTTCTGTTTACTTGGCTGCAGGCTTCCGGTGGCTTGCTGGCTGACTGCCTGTCTGGCTGGCTTCTGCTTACTGCTTACTGGTTACTGGCTTCTGACTACTTGCCATCATCGACATTGCCACATTTTGAGGTTAGGCCGAACGTGCTACAAATGCCAAAAATGAACTAGAGGCGGCGTCGCCTGTTGACACCTGTCCTGTTAAGGTTCGCTACACTATCGTTTATAGTTTATTGTTCTCCACTTGGGAGTGTCTTTAACCCTTGGCTGTGCTGATGAGTTTGTTTTTTCTTTTAATAATAACACATTTATATATTTATTATTATCGGAATTCGAACAAGAGAATAATTAAAGTCAGTAAGGTTTTTTTTGATTGGTAGCGGCTGTGTTCAAAAGTGAACACTGTTGTTAGCATAAGGGTTAATGGAGTGATTTCAGTTGGTGGCAACTTTTTCTGGTTAGTTGGCCAAATCACTGCACAATGTGATACAATGAACTTGAGCCGCTGTCATGAAAACAAATTTGTATCACACTGGAAAGGCTCAAATGGGCCGCATGGACACGTCTGCTTAGGGCGACCTGCTCCTGATGTCCTTCTGCTTTGGCCTGATTTCGGGCAGTGTATATACACGTGTCTGTGTCTGTGTGTCGGTGTCTCTGTCTGTGCGTGTGTAAGCGCCCATTTTGATTGCAAAGATTTACGACATAACAATTTATGGAATGACGAAATGATTTCCTGTGTTTTTACGAGATGTCGAAGCCGATGGAAATGGGAATGGAAGCTGAAGCTGAAGCGTGGATCGCCCACGCTCACATTGGCCATTGCCAGCACGCCTTTGCAATATCATTTCAATCAATTTCAAGTCAAGGATTTTTCGCAGCCAACACAGCGTGCCCCCAAAAACCAAATTCAACCCCTCCCTTCCAACGATTTCCTTTCTTTGAACAGACGTTGCCGTTGGAATAAAATTAAAACGTCAGCATGTGTGCCAGTTGCTTGGAACTGAGTGTGTGTGGGTGTATGCTGGTGTGTGTGTACTGGTTGAGTTGCCATGCAGCAGCGTTGTGTATGTATGGGTGTGTGTATAATGATATACATGCCACGTACATGCATCATTTCAGGGCCGTGACTAGTCCAGTCAGAAGCCAATAGCCAGGATCTGCTCGCCTCTCTCTCTCTCTCTCTCACTCACACTCTGTCTCTCTTGCTCCCTCACTGTGTGTGTATGCAAGCCGTCGTCAGCGGAAGTTCAATCGAATTTCAACGGAAATTGCCGACATTTCATGAGGTGTGAAATGATTTTATTACATCATTACGTGCAGGGGCGCCAAAAAAAGAGGAAGAAAAACACACACACACACACAGAGAGAAAGACCAGCACCAGTACCGTTGGTTGTACCTCTTTCTGTTGCTGCTGCCCCCACACGCTCCATTCCCCACCCTTTTGGAAATCACAGTTAGCAATGCTGCAGAGCTTGCAGCACCCATGTTGCATGTCGACATTTAATTATGGCCACGTAACTGTCCGCCAAGTGCCACAAGGGGCTTGGGGATGGATTGTGGTGTTGCTAAAGAGCTGCGTGCTGTAAAATACAGTGAATATTGCCTGGAAGTCACGCAGCGTTTGAATAAATATATCAAACATGAAAAGGCTCTATAAATATTTAGACTGATTTATTTTTTTACGAAAAGAAGCAAGCTTAATTAATTTGATTGCTTATTTGTGTACAGAGTGCTATTATTGAATTGGACAAGCTTAAAATAAACGGATTAATGTTAAACAAATACCGAATGTTTACCTGAGGTTAAAAAAGTGCTAATGTTGATATGAGAACACAAAGTAAGTGATTTAATTATATTTAAATACTAAGTATTTATGTATCTGGATATCCTGCGTAAAAACGTAATACTTTGTAAACATTGAATAAATGCAAAACAAACTTTGCAGTTTTTTATTTTTATGCGTGTATACTCTGTATGCTTATTTATTGTTATCACCTGTATTTTCGTATACCCTACAAATACAGCTTTGAAGACAACAAGTGTAGAATTCGTGAACTAATTTTATTCTAAATCTATAAAAATATGAAATGAAATCTATCCACTAAAGTAAGCTATGACTAAAATTTTAAAGTGAATTTTCTGTACATTCACAGAGTATCTTCCAGTTAGATTTTTTATTTTTATGATTTATAGTTTGGTAAATGCTGCAGATTTTCAAATAAAAGCCGAATTCTTTCACTATTGCTATTATGTTGAACAAACAATAATACATCTATGTGTACATAAATGTATGTGTTCCGCTCGGTTCAACTGTTCATTCATTCGCCGAACAGCGCACCACATGAATAAATATTCAAATCTATTCAAACACTCTCGAATGTTTACATTTTACTCTTGAAACAACGATGTTTATTGTAAAAATCCACAAAGTGTTTGCGCTTTGTATTTCGGCCGAGGTTTTTTTATTTCTTTTTTCTACTCTTTTGTTTTAGTTTTATTTTATTTTTTTTATTACTTTTGGCACACAAAATTCCTTAAATTTTTCATTGAATGCTGGTTATTTGTATAAAATATTTGAAAGTATTATTTTTGGTTTAAGTTAGTATGTGTTTAAATTTTTAAGCCTTTTTTGGGTTTACACTTGTAATTGGCGCTAATGCTTCTTTTTGATGGGTTTATCTTATGAAAATAGTATTTTTTATCTTGAATATTATCTTATTTATTTTATTATAATCGATAAGTGAACTATGCTTTTTTAATTTGAGCTCAAATTGATCAAGAAGCAGCCAGATAAAATCTTGGACTCAGATAAGTTTTTATATTTGTTAAAACTGTATTTAAGATTCTATCAATTTGCCTTTCCTTAACTTTCAGTTGGTTCAAACTTATCTTTACGATATTTTCTTTAACTTTCAGAGAGTTCTAACTAATTTAAAAGGCATTACATTTATTAGTGAGCTTAAAGCTTGTCCCTCTTAGGCAACTGTTACTGTTTTGATTGCATTCGCCTTTTGGCCATCTGCGCTCATCGCATTTTTCGTGCTTTTCGAGTTTGTTATTGTTGTTTGTTTTGTGTTTTTTCGGCACACTCAATCAAGTTGATTGGTTGCAGCCAAAATCAGTCGAGGTCCCGTTGTCCTATGCTCTATCTTGTTGACCCCGCAACACCCCAACACCCCCTCCAGCGTCAGCATAGCTGTTGCCACTTACCGTTGCCACTCAGCGGGCCTAGTAAAACTCATTAGTCAACATCTAACATTAATTTTGATTGTGTTGTTGTTGTTGTTGTTGCTGTTGCTTCTGGTGACTGGCAACCGCGGATACTTTTGCAATTAGAGCGTAATCATATAATAAAACAAATATGTTGCACACGTTCTGTGTGTGTCTGTGTGAGTGATGCATTCGCAATGGGTTAGTTGGTGAGCGCATTCACGCTGCTTGTCTAATTAATTCCCGTAAATGTTGCTGATGCTAGGCAAATGGCCAATGATTATGTCAATGATGTGAATGACGTTGATTTTGTTCAATAAGGATTACGGCTATATGTAGCTGGTAATATGCCGAAACGCTTTCATTTTTAGCCAACAACCGGTTGTGAAAATAACGACATACCTATGGAAATGCAATTTATGGAGTACTACACAAAATGAGCATTAATTGAAATTTGAAGATTGTCGAGATTAAAACATTTGTGAGCATTTCAATTTGTGTGTTATGCATTTTAGTCTTATACATGGGCATATAATTTTCAAATTAAAGACTAAAAATCACGTTTAATATCCATTCATTTTCAAAATCTGTTCAGCTTGTGCCAATATGCAGCACATTTTAAAGAACATTAATATTCACTTTGGCTTACTTATTTCCTATGGGCTAAGTAATATTATGTGAATTTGCTTGCATTAATTTAATTTCTCAAAACCCTATCAATGCCCTTGGCCCCTTAAGGCAATATGAGATGCTGCTTAAGAACCCTTGAAAGCTGGCTGTGCCCCTCATTCTTGGTCAATGTGCTGAAGGTCGCGAAAGGCATTGGATACTTTAAGGCACTTTAGGATCTCGTCTGAAAGTGCGACACAGACTTGTGGCTCACTTTTTGCAGTACTCGCAGTACTCGTGTCAGTTCTGTGCGCTGCTGGATCTCATGTACATAATTCAAGTTGTTGCACATGCCGCAAATGACACTCGAGCTGGCGACTCGTCCTGTTTGCCAGTTGCCAGTGTTAAGTGTCTCCTTGGCAGGGCGTAACATGAAAGGCAAAAAGGCTGCTGAAATTAAATTAAAACGAAATGCATACAAAGTGCCAAACAGAGCGCTCTCCTCCTCTCTCTCTCTCACTCGCCCTCGCTGTCTCTTTGTCTCTCTCTTTCTCTCTTTTAGCCTGCTGCCTGCTGAGTGCCGTAAGAGCTGTGTGGCATGCTGCCGCGAGCAATCCATATGCATTGTAATTAAACAATCAATGGCATAATTATCGCCATATCGAGAGTCACTCGATTTATTAACACCGCCCACAGCGACAGCGACAACGACAAATAAAACAACAACAACAACAGTGTTGCACGCTGCGCTGGATCAATAATTTAAGTGTAATTTAAATGTAAATGTAATAAAAAAAAAACCGCTGTAAAAAGTGGTCAGTAAAAGGATAAATTAGTCGCAACACAAAGCGGTCAGAGAAATGCAAACAATCGTCTGGCACTGAATATGTTCATGGAGAGAAAAAATATATAATTCTATAAACAAAATGGCGCACCTTAAATTGGGATATTTAATTCCAATCTTTCTTTAATTCATAGGCAAAAAACGTGATTTGAGGTTATTCGTTCTAGTACGGAATCAATCAATCAATCAGGAATGCACTCTTGACTTAAGATGCTCCCTTCTGATTTGTTTTGATTTAAGCTTGTAGTCTTTTTTTCCTTCTTTGTTGTGTGTTTGAGGCTGTGCCCAAGTAAGGACAAAAGTCAATGGCATAACCAAAAGTTAAATAGTCGTTGACCGATTTGAAACAGGAGCCACACAAATGTCAATTTACTTATTTGTTTCGAATTTGATAACTTTTCTGATAATTGAAACTTTTTTCTGTTGTTTCCAAATGACTCGTTTAATTTGGTTTGCGGCTAATGGGCAGCTATATTATATTTATGAAACATAATAATACAGTTGAATTATGGCTATTAGGGCAAGTACTTGTCTCGAAAGTTGCAAAAGTTCAAAATAAAACAGTGAACTTTGAACTTGTATTGCTAAAATTAATACTAAACTTATAATTTGGTACGAGTCGACTCCATAGATAAATGCTATCAGTATTATTGTTATTATATGCTGTGACGATTAGATACGAGAGTCAATTTAAAACAGAATCCGCTTTAAGACGCTTTTCCACTCATTGCTTGTGCTAATTATTTGAGCTCAGCAGAAAGTTGACCTCGTTCTTTATAGTTGACGACTGCTGACCCAGCTGCGATTGATTTTTTTTTCTAAAAAGGGTTTTAAACTGATGACAAACCGCCAACCCGACCCCGTCCTTTACCGAGACTTAACAGTTTCCAGGCATTTTGGATGTAATAAAGACGGGTAATAAAAAGAAAATGAGAATCAGCCACGCGTTGCAGCTTAGAGCCAAAGGGAAGAAATATTCATTCAATTTGATGACAATTCCGTAGATGATTTGCCGGTTGCCTCAGCGCATTTCGCATTTTGTTTGGCATTTTTTAATATCGTATGACTCTGGCATTTTTTTCCTCTTCCGGTTTTTTTTTTCATTTTTCTTTTTAGGTTATACAGCTCGTAAAAGTGGAACTGTGGCAGCTGAGCTCATCGCCCATTGCTCATCGCTTTGATGTTGTTCTTCTCCAGCATCAATAACAATCTGAGCATTCCAACCCCTAAGATGCATTTTCATCTTTCCCCGGCTTTTGTATTTTTTTTGTATATATTCTTGCCTAATCGCATAAATCGTCAAGAATGCGTAATAATCTAATCGTCATAATCGTTCTCAACACACAAATCTCCGCAAGGACTGGTAAGTCATATCCTTTATCTCAAGCTGCATTTCTCCAGGGATTATAGCGGGATTGGGGTGGAAGAGGGGTTATCATTTTGGTTAGCTGGTCTTAGTCTACTTATGAATTGTCTTCAGTTAAATTGAATTACGCGGCCATCTTGTGTGTGCAATTTTTAAACGCTTTTGATGACATTTTTATAACATCCTTTAGCTCGTTGTCTTATTCGTATAAGCCCTGTTCCATGTACATTTTTCCGATTTATTTATGTGCGGCTTTTTCTGTGTGTATGTACGTGTATGTGTTGCCCGCCAGGCTTAAGCACCAACTGGGGAAATCACACGCATCACAATGTTCAGCGAGTACTTTAAAAATTGTGGCCAACATATATTTTATGCGAGGGCTGCTGTTTGGCATTTGTGTGTGGGTCTCTGTTTTGACTTCAAGTTTTGAAACAATCGAAATACATTTTATTCAATTCAAATGAGATAGTCGCAAATAGGGGAATTCATTTTTGTACTTATGTTCTTCTATTAAACTAGTTCAAAATAGTTGCAATTATTTAAAAAGCCTTGAGTCGCTTTAGAAGACAAGTTCAAGAAATCGAATTGAGAATGATTTTAATTGGCAATGGGTTGCCATGAATAATAATGCATTTTACTTACATTTTAATTCGGAAACACGGTTTTCCCTCGAAATTCAAATTAAAATTGGGCAAAAAGGGTACGCTTTCAAACTGCAATGGTTTTTTTTTATTGTATATTTTGTCGTTCAGGTTAAAGCTGCATTTAATTTTAAAATCACGATTTCCAATCGAAATCATAAACAATAAAATCGAATTGAAGTACATTTTTTGAATTTCGTCAAAATGGAAACAACTGCCAAAATCTCTCTTTTTTTATTATTTCTTTATATTCATATGCAAAATTGTGGCATAATTTTTCACTGTTAAACTAAAAACGTCGTTTATTTTTGGCTCGTTAAAAATAACAAGTTATAAAGTTAACAACACATTAAAAACTATAGTTATTAGAGCGAATAAAGATAGCACTTCAAACTTGAATACAGGTTTGTTTTAAACTGTCTAGACAGCTCTATCTTTGAACAATTAAATGTGTGCCTACAGCAAGTGGTGCATTAAAGTGTAATAACCATAGTAACTTAAGACTTACCAGTTTATTCATCTTTTTTATTATTCAGTTATAGTTTTGGGCTTGTAGCGCAACCGAATTACTTTCAATAAGTTTGACTATACAAAATGTATGCTATACTTTTTTCTTAAACTTATGTTTAGTATTTGCAGTCTCTTAACGAAGCTCTGTTTCAATATCTCTGTGACATTTGGGACGTTTTACAATTAATTGCCAAAAATTTCGATTTTCACGGAAATTGCATATTTTTGGCATCGCTTTTGCGCATGAAACGCAAAACGCATTATTTTTCATTGTTGTGATAGTTGTCATTGTTGTTAACAAACAAAGCATAGCTTTGTTTGTGTTTATGCCCCTCCCACACTAACTCAGCCACGCCCCCTTCTGAATATAATGACATGTTCGCTATTTGAGTTGCAATGATTTGTTGACTTTGGGGCAAACAGCTAATCGAAAACAAATGTACAAGAGGCATTTACAACACACACACACACACATTGCGAGGGATATAGACACAATATGTTTGAATGTTAACAAATTGAGTTTTGTAGCCCGTTGATTTTGGCTCATAATTAACGCAGAACTTTTGGCAAATTGGCAAACAGAGAACGCATATCAAATGATCAAATGATAAAACAATCAAAACCCAATTTTTTTGCCATATCGAATATTAAATACCTTTAAAGACTTTACTAAACACTTAAAAAGCCAAATATATAAGCTATGTGATATAGTTTTTCTGCTTGTTCCAATGACAGCTTCGGCCAACTGATAGATATGTACAGCAAAATCGACAACTGCTGCTGATTAAGATTATATATACTTTATCAACCCAGAAATGTTTTCTTTAATGCGTTACAAACTTGACGACAAAATGCAAATGTATTCTCTGCAAGGGCATAAATGACAAAATGACAAAATTAACCAGATACAACGACAGACAATTACCTTTGTGTTTTGTGTCATATATATGCGTGTGTGTGTGTGTGTGTGTGTATGTGTGTGTATCTTTTTACATTGGGTATGCTGGGGGGGAGGGGCGGTCTGTTATGGTGTTTGCCTGGCGGTTATCGCGAGTTCAGCAATGTCCTATGCGGTTTTATTATTGCAATTCAGATGAAAAATAAATATTTCAATTACCGAGCAAATACACATGGAATGCACATGTGTGTTAGCGTGTGTGTTAGCGTGTGTGTGTGTGTGTGCAACAGAGTGCTGCCCAAATAGACAAGCCAACAAATATGAAAAATTCAATTAATATGCCAAAAGTAAATTGATATTCGCATACATTGAACTCACATTATTCGCCATATTACATAATGATGTAATACAATAGCCGCAACGTAACAAAAGTATATGAATAAAATATACAATTATTCAAAGTGGGTGTCCCTCTGTATGTGTGTGTGTGTGTGTTTGTGTGTATCTGTGTGTGTGTGCACAAATGACAACGCTAAATGCAAATACAGGCATGAGCAAGAACAACTCATTTAACTGCCGCCTGCATTGGCTATTTAAATTTATGCTTTCTCCACTTTTGTGCTGAAAGCAGGCGCTGCGCATTTAAATCGAATTTAGCTAATTGCCATATGAAAAGCGCGGCTAAAAGCAGCCGCCAAAACACAGATAGGCCAAAAACTGATTGAAATCGGTTTGAAATTGCGACGAGCATGCATGATACTCTAGCGGGTGTGGTTGTGGGTGTGGTTGTGAGTGTGTGTGTGTGTGTGAGATACTCTTCTTGACTTTGATGTTCCACAAAGTGATTGCCACAGCATTTCAACTGCTAAACGGGAAAAAGTTACTTTTATATAAAATTAGCTAATATAATAATAATAAGCTATATTAGTTTTAGTGGAATCTCCAATCGTTTTGGGAAAGTGGGTTAAAACGTGTGTGGCAAAAACTAGAAAATATAATTGATTGGGTAGGTCGAAAACGGGTTAAAAACTTTATTTCTCACTAAAATAACACTAATATAGCATTGAAATAACACTGATTAGATTAAATACCCAACAACACTTGAACAGAACATGCCACACATGCCAATTTAATATGTCTCGTATGTAATCCCTTTTGTGCGTCAAATGATTTATTTATTATTGTTTAGGGAAATAATGATGGTAATTTTATTTAAATTATTGTTGTTCAATAAAATCAAACATATTAGCCTGATTATTTTTACAAATATTTCCATGAAATTGTCTTACAAAGCGATACAAAATATATTCATAGATTAACAGAATAAATTATTTTATGGATAATTGGATAATTGTTAAACAACAGCCTATTTTGTTTTATAATTTCTGTTTAGACTAGTTCGATTAATTAAGCTAATATTTTTTATAGCACTGCGTTTGACAGTCTTCATTTCTTGTTAAAGCATCATCGAAAGTTTTCAAGGGAACATCTTTGCAAACATGCTGTAATCCGTAGATTATCTGTTGAGACTTTGCACAAACTATGCATGTACATCAAATATAAAGAAGAAACCAACTAAATCCCTCACTCCATCATCGTAAGCAAATATTTTTGCAAATTACATTTGATGGCTGAAGCCAAAAATTCGATTGCGGACTGCTCCACTATTAGTTGTTGTTCACGGTCAGTTCCAATGGACTTTGCTACAATATGCTCCCTCCTTCTCTTTCTCTTTCACTCACTCACTCTCTCTCTCTCTTACTCAGACTCTGTTTGGCATTGCTGAGCAATTTGTTTGATTAATTTGAGGAGCAACAGCAGTAGTAGGAGTAACTGCGGGTTGGGCATTTTGGGGAGATGCACAAAGTCGACCTTCATTATGTAAATTGTATGCGAAATTTAAATAATCATCTGCAATTTAAATGCAGAGCAACACTTTCGAGAGCTGTGAATTCCCCATCGCTTTACCCCACTCACGGGGAAAGCCCCAGCAATTAATCGTTGCGCCTGTGGAAATATGCCAAATGCTTGGCGGCTTATGCTCATTTTCTATTCCAAGTCCTGAGATAACATCATATTATACAAAGAGCTGGCATTAACTGCCAACGTATATTTGGCTGTTTGTCGCTTTGCCTTGCTGTTGCTGTTGCTATTGTTGTTGTTGTTGTAATTGTTGTGCGTGTTGCTGCCATAAATAATTATTCATATTTGTATTAAATACACACAGAATTTAATTAAAAATTGTTTCGCCCAGCGAACAGACAGCATCCAAAAGTGAGACAGCGCAAGAGCAACAGAAATACAGAAATACAGAGAAACAGACACTCAACTCGAGCTGTTGAAGTTGCCCTACCATGACTACTGCTGTCATTATTGTTGTTGTTGTTGTTGCAATGCTGTGTTCTATCTCTCTGTGTATAACCCGCCCTCAAGTCCTTGTATTGCTTCGCTCCTGTTCAGTTCTCTGGTCCAGCGGCAGTCGCTATGCCACTTTTGGCTCATAATAAAATTAAAACGAAATGAAACGAAATGAAAAAGTAATAAAGTCCTTATGGAAAACGCCAGCGATGCTAGAGTTCAACATAGTAAGAGAGATAGCGATGCAGGGGAAGAGTGAGATGGAGAGGGGAAGAGAGTTAAAGGGCACGCATGAAAATTGTGCTAAAGCGAGAAAGTGAGAATTCTACAGGACTCCATGACAGGACTATTGCGCTTTGTACGGTTCTACTTTGGGCCACACATACCAAGAACGAGACCAGAATAAACCACAACCACACATCTCCTGCTCCAGCTGCGTTTTTGTATTGAATGGAGCAGAGGGCTCTTGTACAGAATAAACAGAAAGAGCCTGGCGCTTGTTGCTAACAACAACCATTCAAAATTGTGGCATCAATGGGTATATGGGATATTCTAGTGTCTTTAAGTGTCTTTAACTATGCAGTAATCCGAATAGCATTTGTTGTAGGAATTTGCCTTTATCAGCACCTTAGAAAATTGAAATGAATAAATTATATATATCTGATATATACTATTAAATTATCTACAAATAATATAAAACAGTTTTTATATTTCGTCAATATTTATTTATAAATGTGAATAAATTAGATTGATATCTTCAAAATAAATCATTATGCTTTACAGATTTGATAATTTTCATTATTGAAAAGTATTAAAAGTGATGTTTTTATTTGCTTATCAATTTTTATCTAATTATCACTTTTTTTTATAAAGCTATGACTTTTTTGCTTGCTTAATCAAGCTTGTCATATGTATTTAATCAAAGTTTACAGCTCAATATATTATTTTTTGAATTACTTGATTCCGTGATGAATACCTTAGGTATTTTATTATGTAAATATTACATTTTGCTCTTGCCTTATTAGGCTTGTTATATGTACTCTATCAAAGTTTAAAACTCTATCTATTCCTTCTTATACGACCTGTTTTGCTTCTGGGGATTCCATCTATACAAAAAGGTCAACCAATCGTCGTTGAGCTCCAGCTGCCTATGAACTTAATTATGACTGCCATTGTTATTGCCGGTTGCTTTTGGGCTTGCTTTCAGTTTTGGAGTCAACACTTTCGAGCGTTGAACACTTGAAATTGCGTTTTTCATTCCAGGACTATCAACTAAAGAAGTGGGCGTGGCTGACCGTCTGTCTGCCTGTGCATAATTAAGCGAGCTTTGCTACCTATTGTTGTTAAACACATACTTTCGCTAACTATAACTTTACATACAAACACCTATATATAATCTAGCCAAGTGTTTTTAAGTGTCCATCGCATTAAAAGTTGTCTGGGCTCAATTTGTTTTTGTATTTTGTCAGCGCAGACGGAACGCATACATTAAATCATTAGACGATCTGAACTACCTATGGAACAAGATAAACGAACACAGTCGCTGTCAAATCAAACCAGGGAAATCAAAACCTAAACAACTAAATCAGCTGAATTTCAGCCACTGAGAGGGGGAGGGTGGGGTAGGCTGTTGCCTGGCAGCCAAAATTGTTGCAATTACGGACGCACTAAGCAAAGGACAATGACATGCGGCTCCGGGAAATTCCATAAGCACAATGCCAAATGATGTCCCGAATTGGAAGCAACGCACAGGCAACGGATTCTGACGGGGGAGCAGGGGGATGGGGGATGGGGAATGGGGTTGGTTGGTTTGAAGGGTTTTTGCAACTAGTATTCAGGCAATCCAGGCGCCTGTCAAAGGCAGCGGCTGAAAAGTGCCCGTTGTCAGCTGCGTACGGCAAACGAGACATGTTGACGGAGGGTGTAGTGGGCGGCAAACGAAGGCGTGGCAAACGTCCAGAGGGGTGCATACATTTACGAGATTTACGAGCTGTCGTCTCTTACATATAGGCACAACAGCAGCGGCAGCAGCACCAGGCAAACTCGACAAAGTGGAGAGGGCAAATCAAAGGGTGAGGGCGGGCAAAGGGGGTGTGGGGATATGACGCACAATGGCAAAATGTTGTCAACGCAATCAGCGACAGTTCTTCCGTGAGACTCTTTTGTTGTAACCATTGCAATACCCTGTAATCAAATTCAAAGTGGGCATTGTGAAATTGTAAAGTAGAACATTTTACTTATGAATGTTTGAGTTTGATCAAATTTGAGCAAACCAGCTTTGATCACTCTCTATCCGAAATCAGTAGTAGTAAAAGCTTATTTATTTGTATTAATAACTAAATATTAAATAATATCGATAAATATCGATATGTGACTTCCGTTTCACTAGAAAATATATATTTTTTCTTGATTAGCATTGCTAACGGAATCGACATAGCCATGTCCGTCTGTAACACAAACTAGTCCCTTCATCACTAAAACTATCTTAATGAGAATTGGAATACATGCGTGTTTTTGTTATATTTAAGCAGTAAAGAGGGTGGATTCGGGCACATCGGATCATTATATTTGCAATAGGAGTAGCCGAAAGATGAGTTCTTGCATGAAAAACGATTTTGGTTACCAAATTATGTTGTAATATTGGACATTAAATCATATAGTTTTCAAAGAAACATATCTTGAATATTATAATAGTTAGATGCACAAAATGAGTAATACATACATGGTTATAGGCAAAACATACAGATTGAGTAGTTTTCCACACAAACACCTTTGCCTGCCATTTACAGGGCATCTGCAAGTAAGTCACTCTCGAGTTGATCACTCCAATCGACTTTTGTTGTTGCTAGTGGTAACCAAAGTGGGCAATACGCACTCAGCTGTCTGAGATAGAGAGAGAGCTCACAGCACTGAGCCCTGAGCATGTAAATATGTCTGCTGCCCCCTTTTTTTTGTGGGTCCAACCTCAGACGTGGTATGTTTCAAATTGAATTGTGCGAAACACGTGGCCAAAGGGAGGCGGGGGGGTTGTAGTTGAGGGTTTGAGTTGGCAGTCAGACGACTGACTGGCTCTGCTGCCATGTCAATAAAGTCAAAATGAATGACAGGCTTACAAACAGCAGCAGTTCACAAGTGGCATCATCTCAACTCATCCCATTTCATCTCAACTCATCCCTCCACTTCTCTCCTCTTCTCTACTATATTCCCCTCTCGAGTCAGACGCACCGTTCATGATGATGAATGGTCCATATTAAAAAGTGTAACAAAATGTTATTTGAGGGTTGACCGAAAGTAAAAATGTAATTTGCGTGAAATGTGATGTTGAAATAATGGGTGGATGGATGGGTGCGTATGTAGTGTGGGTGTATCTGTGTGGCTTGGTGTGTGTGTGTGTTTGTGACAGGGTGTCTAATAACGGTAGCGTAGCTAACTTCTGACAAGCAAAACATATCAATTTTCTTTTCTTTGAATTTTAGTTCTAATAATAATTGATCAAGTTGATGTTTTAAAATTTTGATTGGCAACATTTTTAGCGACTTTCGAAATTCTTCTTTAACATATTATTATAACTTATAAGGAATTTTAAAAATATATCGAACCTCATAAATTCAAAATCTTGGATATATAATAAAAGAAGATGCTAAAACATGATAAAATAGTAATTGTTAGCGAGCTCGATTATAGCAAATAAAAAAGTACTCTACAAAGAATATAATTGTCAGCTGTGGGGTTTCGACTGAATTGTAAACGACAATTCTAATATATGAAAGTTTTAATTTGCGTTAAATAATTTAAGCAGTTGTGAGACGACAGCAGTGCCACAGTTGAGGTTTGTTGCTGCCACACGACATGGCAATTGCTCAATAGAGGAGACAACATCGCAGTCTAGTGGCCTGTGCACAATCAATTCCCAAATCGCATTATGCTGCCGAAGACATCGCCAGCTTTAGCAAAAGCTCTACAGCTGCTGGCAAATTGCTTGCTGCTGATGCTTCTGCTGTTGCCAGCAAATGTTCTGTTCAACATTTCGCATTTTATGTGCGTCAAAATCGGCAAGAGTCAGAGTCGGAGTCAGAGACTAAGC
Organism: Drosophila hawaiiensis; assembly: GCA_037043685.1. Classification (NCBI taxonomy): domain Eukaryota; kingdom Metazoa; phylum Arthropoda; class Insecta; order Diptera; family Drosophilidae; genus Drosophila; species Drosophila hawaiiensis. The sequence continues at coordinate 1,410,935 of JBAMBA010000216.1, forward strand.
CAGCAAGTGCATTGCGTGGCAAATGGTTTACGTGGCAGGCGCCACAGACTTGAGGACTTCACATCAGCTTGCCTTATGGCGATGCTTGTCTGCCTCCGGGGTGGAGTTGCCTGCTTTTGTATTGTCCACATTTAGATTGCAAGTTTTGCTTAGCATGCCAACGGCTACCCCAATCCACTCCACTGGCAAATGAGACTTTGTTGCTCTGCAGCGCCATTGCAATAGACTTTGTCATCGACATTTTCGATTTTCAACAGTGTTGCTAAATAAATATGAGAGACGGAGCGGTGCAAGTCTCTTGGCATTGTGGCTTGTAGTTTCTCTAATCAACAAAAAGACGAATTTGCAGTCAGTGAACAAAATTTGCAGTTTGCTTTTGCCAAAAATATAAACAACGAGCAGAGCAATCATTTTGAAGACAAGAATTTTAAGTTCAAATTACGATTTACTGAACAACTTTTGTTGCGGTTTATAATTGGCTTATGCAAAGTGCGAGATTAGCTAAAATTTGATTTGTTTTACTAATTCATATTCTTGAGATGCAGTTCAGGTGATCCTTTAACGATTTTATTATTAGATTTTGTGTGGACACGTCTGCGTCTCCGAGTCCACAGAGTATATATATTCTTGATCGTTATAGCAGTGTCCATCTGTCTGTCCGTTGGTCTGTCTGTTTCTGGTCTAGTCAAGGTATGTTCCTTCTCTCATTTCACATTACACTATATTTCAACCTTTTTCTACTCAGTGCCTTGGGTCTTCAATTCTTTCAGTCGTTCTGCTCGATGCAATTTATAATTCATTTGCAGTTACTTCAACAATTTCTATATCAATAACGTGAATACTTCATGTGTCCGTGGATATTTTTGCTACCGACTGCAACGATGAATAATGCAGCAAGTTGAGGCAAGCATGACGACTCGTATTTGTACAAACTTACACAATAGAAAATTGATCTTTTAAATATGTTTGTTTTCGTTATCTTGATTTTCAATCTTGCACTTTTAAAGTCAGTTAACGTTGTAGTATTCCAAAGCTGATATAAACATGTAAAATACAGATTTAGGCCTCTTTTCGGGTCGATTAAATCGATGAAGTTCGAACTCTTTTTCAATTAGCAAGGACTCGTTTCTTATTTCAACTATTTCGAGTGAACTGACAACTGGAGTTATGAGTGCTAATGTTTCCGACTCTGAGTTAGTTTTCGCTAGTACAATCAGTTGAGCACTCGTTGAAAGTTCCGGTTTGATTGCTGGCAATTGCAGTTAAACAATCATTTTAAGTGAGTTTCCGCGACCACCAAAATAATCGTATGACAACTTTTCGCGTAACTCCCCAAAAGTACAACGCACAGTTCAAAGCTATGTTGAAATGTTCCACTATTGACTAAACACAAAGTTTGTCATGTGCTGTAATTTGACAAGAATGGGGATGGGGACGGGGGCGACTGCTTACAAACTGAGTGGGTTTCAGCCAGCTCTTTGGCCAATGTATAATGCATGTGCTCGAAATGTGGCCAAAAACCAGCAAATGCGCTGATGGATGTTGCGGGGAATGGGGGCGGGGGGCAGAAACAAAAGGACTAGCAACGAACGATGGCTGTCAACGCAACTTCGATGCCGAGACAATGTAACTCAAATGTAGATACATTGTAACTAACCAACCAACAGCGGCAGCAACATTGCGGGCGTGGAAAGGGCAGGGGCGAGTCAGGGACTGGGACGTGATGCTGACGGGGGGTTGTTGCAAACTGCAATGACTGTGCGATTATGCCAAATGGGGACGTCTAAAACAAACGATTTGTCACAGCACCAGCAATAGCAAAACAACAACAGCAACAACAACAATCGAGTTGAGTCGAGTCGAGTCGAGTTTTATTGCCAGCGATGGGTATTTTGCCTCGAACCGCAAACATTTGCCCAAAATGCAGGCGTGCAAAGCGGCTGAAGAAGGACAAGAAATTTGAGTGTGTGATTGTGTGAGAGTGAGACAGACAGAGAAAGACAGAGAGAGAGAGAGAGAGAGAGAGAGAGAGAGAGAATATATAGTGACGGTGAGAAAGGGGCGTGTTCTGTGTACAACTGTTGTGGGTGTGATGCAGACGCCTTCGCTTTCCAAATCCAACTCCGATTCTGACTTTAACTCCGACTTGAGCAAGAGCAACACCAACCAGAAATGCACCAAATAATTCAGCCTAACTTCGACTTAATAAGCTTTTTAAGTGGACAACTAAACTATTATTTATTGTTTTCCAAGTCATTTGATAGATTGTTAAACAGTCCTCTCAACGATCAATGTAAAAAAATATAAAAAAATAATAAGAATAAGAGAATAACAAAATAAAAAAGTTCTTTCCTACTTGATTTTTTTTTAACTTTTATCTGGTACCAATCAAGTTACTATTACGCAATCGAATACCAAATCTATTTAAGAGCATAACAAATTCTAAGAATGGCATTTGTGTAAAAGAGAGCGGACAATTCAAAAGAAGCTCTTTGAAAAGCGACAGGCCAGATTTTACATAGTGAATAAAATGACAATAAGACTCAGTTCAAAGAATGACGAACTGAACTAAATCACGGAATTCGAGCAAGTCAGTTCAACCATAATGGCAATTGCAGCAGCAGCAGCAGCATCTCACCGAGAACATGACACCGTCCACTAGCCAACCAACCAGCTCTCCCGTTCCTGGTCCTTCATCTGCTGTTCCTTCAGCTACTCCTGCTGGTACTCCACCCTTATCCACCAGCTATATGCGAGCAGCCGCAGCGTCCGCCAGCTGCAAGTGACAGTAATTGTTTTATTGACATTGATTGACATCGCACAGGGAACAGGAAGCAGGGAAACGAAAGTTGGCAGACAGTCTTGGCTGTGGAAGGGAGTAGAAGAGGGCGGAAAGCGTTTCGACAAGTCAAGCCAAAGACAAACTGCAACGCCAATAGCAATTCCGAATGCCAATCCGTATACCAAACCCAATTGTTTTTCCAGCCAGCGCAAAAATGATCAAAAGATTTCAAATTCATTTTGATAGATCGCCTTTGTATTTGGCTTATTGAAACGCTTTTTGTTTTTCTATTTTTGTTCTCCTTTTTTGGGTAATGCACCCGATGATACCCTATAATTTTGGTTAGTAAAATTACTATTAAATCAAGACTGCAAGTCACAATAAATTTAACAACTTGAGCTTGAATATTTTTATGGAACATCTGTAGATGGATTTTTCGTAATGCAGATTCCTGTCTTATAAATTTGCTAGCGTGGTTTGCATTGATCAAAGGATTGATTTCTTGACTATTTTTTTATTTGTTTTATTTTTTGCTCTCTGGATGTCAGGATATTTTATATTCGTGCATTGTTCATTTGCAATGCATTGCTTTTACTTTCTGACTTTGGCCCGGGGAGCGGAGTACAGTCGGTGCTCGCCGGGTCCTCGCTGTCTCCATTGTTTACCCTTGTAAGCTGGTGATTAAGCCAAGCAACGCTGAGCTGTGCTGAGCAGAGCAGAGCAGAGCAGGACAGCAACTGGAATGCCTCTGAGTCGGAGTTCTGCTCGGTTGCTTGGGCGCTGTAGGAATCATCATCAATTGTTGGGATGCTGCTGGGTGGTGCCATACAATGAATGCGCTTCTCTCCATTGTACTAAAGACAATTGTTTGATTTTCGATATGTTTTCGTTGGACTGCACTCGGAACACAATGATGATGAGGTTTTTGGGGTTTATTTTTGGGTGCAGCGTGGAAGTTAAGCAAGTAAGTTTTGAGTATTTTTGCTGTTGCTGCACTTTTCATTCAATTCACATTTCGCTGTTTGCCTTACATTCTGGATTTGAGGAGATGCTGTCGATGGGAGGGGGGGGGGGGGGGGGGGGGTGGTTTTTGAGGAAGCGAATTCTGATTAGTGCTCCTATGTAATGCACACATCAATTCAAAAATGCGGCAGCTGTAGCAAAAGAAAAAGATGAAAATGAAGCATCAGTTATCGAATTTCTGCTTGCAAGTCTTTTCTTCTTTCCCCTACCCTTATTATTATTATTTTTTTTGTTATTTTTATCGATTACAAGGTTTTACCAATAGTTGTTGTTATTGCTGTTGCTCTTGTAATTGGTTCATATTAATTATGAAAGCGCTTTGGCAACGGAAATTTATTTGGCTTATATTTCGATTTCGATTTGGGTTGTTCTCTGCCCCTACTCCTAGCTCTGCCTCTGCCCCTGCCTCTGACTGTTTCTGGTGAATTTTGCTTGCTCCCCAGAGCAACCGAATTGAAAATGAAATGCGATGCTTAATTAGTTTTGCGCTACTGAATCCAATCCCAATGATTATAATGATGACGCAGACAACAGACGATGACTTTTGCTTAGCTCACGCCCCACACAGCCACATTAGCAGCTTATCACAGAGAGAGAGAGAGAGAGAGAGAGAGAGAGAAAGAGAGAGAGAGAGAGCAAGAGTAAGAGAGAGAGGGAGAGAGTCAGAGAGAGTCAGATTGAGAGGGATAGATATCCAAGACGTTACTACTTGGTTTCGTGGTTAAGCGGGCTCTTATCACTTAAATTTAACGCAATTTCAATATTGCTGCTGTTTTGCCCTAACAAAGCATTTCACATTTGTCAGCCGATAAACACATACATACATATATGTGTAAGTTGTCGATAAGCGCTTTTTAGCAAACTAATCTGTATTGTATACAATGGAATATTTAGCTAGGGGTCGAATCTCTGCATAAATGTTTACTAATGGGCTTCATATTTAAGTAGAGAGCATATTTGCAAGGGACAGCAGCACAATAATTTCCGCACTAGGGTAAAGATACAGACAGGGATTAATCAAAATTAAGTCAGTTCGAAGGAAAGTAATAAAGCTGTTTGAAAATGTATAAATAAAATGTATAGCAAACTCGCTCTCAAGAAAACTTCAAGGATATTCCCTCGACTCAATATCTTGTTTATTGTTTGCATTTGAATTGTGATAAGCTTAGACGCCGTTTAACTCATGCAAAGCCGAATATACTTTCACACATATGACAACAACAACAAGTAAAATAAATATAAATAAAACACACACAAACAACAGAAACGTAAACAAAAATACCTTGAAATCCCGCAACAGCAAGAACTTTTAAGAACTGATAAGGTGCAGCGGACAACCGGAAATGTCCAGTACAAAAACCAAGAAGCACAGAGGAAGCACAAGTGGAGGCAGAAGAACAACAACTGCTACTGCAACAGCAAAGAACAGCCAGGCAGGCAGACATATGCTGAACAAGGCAAAAACCTGGTGTGGCAGCAACAAGAGGCAGAAGCAAAACACAGCCGAAACCTTATGCAACGATAAAGTTCCCCTTCAGCTTCAGTTTCAGCTTCAGCTTTAGCTATACCATAACTCCAATGCATAAATCTTAAATGGCTGGCGGGCACGTGTGGGAAGTGGAGGGGCTGCTTTTTGGTTAGGCAAGTGCAGTTTCGGCTAGGTGACATCTTTGGTGAGTGGTAGTCGTTGTGAAGCAACCACGTCCAGATCCCAGACAGTGCCTGCAGCACTGCATAATAAATTGCAGCCATGGCATTATAAATATTCCAACTGCCCACAGAGCTCAACACCCCAGACTCCTCATACCCCCACCCATTTTCGACCAAACCCACTTTTGACCAGACCAGACTGACGCAACTCGTTGGCGTCTGCTGATAAGCATCTGGGCCAACAATTTCGCACATGACCAATGCATGCAGGTTACAACTGCTAAATGAAATGCTGACACACAGATACGAAAGCAACTCAGACATCTAAGAAGTCTAAAGAATATATCATAGATATTTTTATTTGAATTAAAGTCGTTGTTGAAATGCCCTGTCCAAGTTGATATATATTTTGTATATATTTTTATATTTATATTTTTTATATTTATATATATATTTTTAAATAATCAAAACAATTCTATTGAAAACACAAATATAACAATGCCAAAGTATTATTAAGAAATGTGTATAATAGTGTGTTATTAAAATGCTGTAATCTACTTTATAGCAACTTAAATTTAAATGTTGTAATATTGTTGATACCAATTTACTATTCAACTTTCTGCCTCCAAAAAACACTTATCCCAAGTGTTGGCTTAATCATTTTCATGGCAAGTATTGTGAAATAACTTTTATGCTCGCTCATCTGCAACTTATGAAAAGCTTTGCAAGTAATCCTTCACTCTCTCCCTGTCTCTATCTCTCTATCTATCTATCTATCTCTCTCTCTCTCTTTACATACATATATCTCTCTGTCTGTCTTTTACATTTCTGTTGTGGCTTTCGCTTGCGGCATGTTGCATACTTTCAGGTAGAAAACCAACTAAAAAGTGTTAAATGGAAAACAATAATAACACCACAAGCGCGTCGGTTGACGGCTGTGGGTAGGGTTTGAGGGGGAGGGGATAGTTTTTGGTTTCTGGGGCACCCATTTGGACAAGCCCATTAAATTGTAAACGGCTTGTGTCGAGCCGAGGGGCTCAGTGGACACAAAATATGCGAGGCGAGGACAATAAATTAATGCGATTTATTGCAGCGATAAGCGCGAATGAAATTGTAACAGTGGAACTGTTCGGTTGCCGCATGTGGTGGGGGCATGGCCCCTTAAGGGGTATTGCAACAGTGGTGCGTCTTCAGAGCAACAACAGATAACGATGGCGTGCAAAAATGTCGGCTGTGTGTGTGTGTGTGTCTGTGTGTGTGTTTGCTTACACACACATGCGTGTGTGTGCCATTTCGTCAACCAACTTGAAAATATACGATGCCACGCCCCCATTTTCGCCCGGCAACCACACACACACAGACACAGCTAAGCAGCTGCGTACTTCACATTTAATTAGGACTTCAATGCGCATTAAGAAAATACCCCAAAAGCGTCTCAAAGCACGCCTCTTTTTTCCTGGCAGCGACATTAAAATGCCATTTTAATTAAAAACCAAAAAAAAAAAATAAATGCTCGTCAAATGATGTGTGAGAAGTCGATAGAGCAACGAACAACGGCTGCTAAATCACAAAGCCAAACAGGATAAAAACACAGCCACCGCTGTGGGGCAAGCGATATGATGAGGGCAGGGCAGGGCGGATGGCAGGGGGTTGGTAGTCGCAGCTAACGCTGACAAGGGTGTCTGGATTAAAAATAAAAAAGAAAAAAACGGGAAAAGGAAATGCAAAACAAGTACCAAAAAATCTTGTGAAAATTTGTTGAGCATGCAAACTGCGAGTTGGAGTTGCTGGTTGGATTTTTGGTTTGAGTCTGAGGCGATTGCTGCTTTTCTCTGTCTGCCCGGCAATAATTGCATGAGAAGCCCAAAAATTTTGTGCTGAGTGCCGCACAAAACGTTTACACCACTGAGGGGTGCCAAGGGAGGGGGGGACAGACCCAGACGGTTGCAGGCTGTCTGGCCAGACGCTAAGCCGGCTGCTGTCGCTACGGCCAGCCACTAAATCACAACCAAAAGCCGCTGTTAAAACATGAGCCAGCCCCTTAATGGGTGGTTGAGAAACGACCAGGGTAAGTGACTGTCTGGCGAGCGGTTCGGAGCGGGGTGGGGGTGGCATAACCCTGCCAGCTGTGGTGGTTGCAGCGCCACGTGCCTAGCCTGGCAGGATATATAGGTTATACTGTATATGCATAGTCCCGAGGCAATGACAACTGATACACCAGCGCACATTTCATTAAGGGATCGAGAGAAGGCTGTTCAAAGCGTGCCACATTAACCAGTCGCCAACTCGCCAACTCACTCACTCATTCATTATTCAATCTTAATCGCCGGACAGCTCGAACATAATCCTGGCTGATTTTCTTACTTAGACATGTGATCAACTATTATGATAGGCAGGCAGCTTTAAATAGCCTTTTTATAAAATACGCAAAAGTAGTTAAAGTTTCTCTTAATTTATGATTTTTCATTGCTTCAAGCTTCTTTTTATTTATTTTTTTTGATAACTTGAACTTTCTTATACATAGTTTCTTTACTTACAAAATGCAAAGAAATGTTATTTATTCTTTCTTGAACATTTTATTTCAAAATATAATAAAAGTGTAAACAAAAGTATTTCTTTGACTTACTATACTAATATTATTAGGTGGAGGTATCTCTAGGCATATTCAACTCGCATTCAGCGCTCGTCACCTCAAAGCTCGGTCACATTGCGTATATCCACGGCCATATCGACAAGCGGCTCATCCTCGTCCGTGTTATCGATATCAGTGATTAACGGTGCATCCCCATTGTTTCTGCCGTTGTCACTTCCGTTCGTCGATAGAGCCACCTTCTTTAGCTTGGCAAAGGTCTTCTGAAAACTGACCGCGTTCTCCATACTGGAGCCACTGTGTCGCTTCCAGCGATATACAACACTGCCGACAATGATGCCCAGCAATATGGCCAGCATGAGCAGCCACAGGTATTGTGCAGAATTCATGCTGCTCGCCTTATCGCTGTTTCCTTCGATATCATCCGGACTCACCTGCCATTCAATGCGATTCGGACGTCCTAGAATTGGGTACAGGACTTTCCATTAGTCGATATTTAATGTAGAATATATTTGTAAAGTTTAAGCATATCAGTTGTTAGTGTTGTTTGAAATAATAAACTAATTCGTATCTCTAAATACCTTACTTAGTTAAATAAAAGATCTGTTCTTCGATGGAAAATGTTAAAAACCATGAATATAATGTCATGATAGGTAAGGAATAGAAATTGCAATATCAGGGAGTGTATCTGCAGTACAGTTCTTAGTTCTTGGGGATTTTAAGTTACTCAAACATAGCCTAGTTAAACTAATAATAATACTCTATACAGAAAATACTTGTGCTGTTTCTTTACCGATATTGATAAGATGTATGCAAATAATCAGCATTATCTCAAGGTATATACATTCCCAATTATAAATTGATAACTTTACCATTGTGATTGCTGTTGCTATCGATTGCTAATCGATTGTTATCGCTGTCAAGAAAACGGATGAACTTATCGATACAATGAAACAAACTTGAAAAGTACATTTACTACGAGAACTTATATCCAACATTCGAATGTTATAGCTATGGAGGTCGGCGAGTTTAGTTACAGGTAAACGGATAGGACCATATCGACGAGTCATTTGATGATAATCAGTAAGATATATATGCATATTATCGACTGTTGCACAACTTCATTACACACCTTTTAGCACTTTTCCATTTATTCAGTGTGTGAATAGTAATTTTGGCATAAAACCTGCTTCTTTTGATATTCACTCAGATATTGTACTTCTATCGGAGTCATAATTCGATATAAAATTAATCTATGCTGAGCTTACCTTTAATTTCATGTGATTTAGCTGTGCTGGTGGTTGTTGTTGTTGTTGTTGTTTTTGCTGTTGTTGTTGTTGTTGTAGCAGGCGTTGTTGTTGTGGTTGTGCTTGATTTTCTTGTAGTTGTGCTGCGTTGTGTAGTTGTTGTTGTTGATGTTGTTTTTGCAGGTGTGGTTGCTCTTCTAGTTGTTGTTGTTGTAGTTGGCTCTGGTGTAGTCGTTGTTGTTGTAGTTGTGGTTGGCTTTGGTGTAGTGGTTGTTGTAGTTGTTGGCTTTGGTGTTGTAGTTGTTGGCTTTGGTGTAGTAGTTGTTGTAGTCGTTGTAGTTGTTGTTGGCCTTGGTGTAGTAGTTGTTGTAGTCATTGTAGTTGTAGCTGTTGTTGTTGGTGGTGTTATATCAGTTTCGAATGTCCCGAGTGACATACAATACAAAATATAGTCAGGACAGCAATTGTCCCCGCACTGATCATCACAGCCGCATTCTTTGATCCATTTGCCATTGATGCGTTTCACATTGTCGGGTGGTGCAGATTCGCCACAACGCTGACTGCAGCTCATCGAGTCGTAGATGACTGGGTCGAGTGTCTCCACAGGCAGCATCTCTGTTGTGGTTGTGAATGCACCACCGCCACACTCGCTGCCCGTCATCAGGCGCACATCATCGATGGCAATGTCACCAAGATGAGCGCTTCCATCGGTCGCCGTGATTACCACCTGAAAGTCCTCCGGCATTTCATCGATTCTGATGGTGTGCTCCAGCCAGTAATTGCCCTGGTTCCCAGCGATTTCGAGCTTTCTGAATCTAAACACAGAAATTAAAAGACAGAGAGGGAGAGAGAAACATTGGTTTTTAAGTTACAATTGCTAATCGTGAAACTAAACAAAATGGCTCGTTGTAGGAATTCACTTTTTGTCAATTTTCTAATTACTAAATCACAATTTGTGCTGGCAGCTATCGCAACATCCGCTTCATACATACTTGTTGCGTGACAGCAGCCACATTTCTTGCACGCTCGTCCTATGTGGTTTGACTGAGACGACCAGGCTCTCCACACCCGAGCCATACATAAAGCAATGGAATCGAAAGCAGCAGGCTGTCTTCAGGCTCAGCTCACGTGGATAGATGGGCGATATGAGATGATGGGCACCAATTGAAGATTGCATTGTCTCCAGGAGCATATAGTGACCACCGTATGCATTTTGGAAAGTGTGATCGTGTCGCGGTCCCGTGCGATATGACGGAAAGTGCGACACTGTCGCGACACGACGCCAGGGCTGCCGTAAACTCCATTGTGTCGACCAACCGCACAGATCCGCGGACTCGAAATCGCAGGCATGACTCTTTGTATAATTGCTGTGACGACAGACGCCCAACGTTCGATCCCAATTCTTGCCATTGCAGTAGGCCACCTCATGGCCGGCCACGACGTATCCGTCCTTGCACGTTAAAGTCGCTTTAAGGCCGCTCTCAGTATCAATCTGGCCATTATCTGTTTTGCTCGGTGTTTTGCAGCCCTGCACTGAAGGTTTGTACAAAATAGAGACAGAGAAAATGTGAGTCATACTTGCAACATAAGAGATATTGCGTCGTTGTCGCCTGGTACTTACTGGTACAAACTGGCATCTGGCCAATGATGCGTTTGTCGCCGCCGCAACGGAATGTCCTCTCGCCCATTAGCGTGAATCTGCGGTTGCAGTGGAAACGCAGAAAGCCCCGAAAAACTACTACGTCACCATTTGGAAAATCATCGAGCCTATTGCACCGAGCTTCCGCTGATCGCAGCTGAAGCAGCAGCAGCAGCAGCAGTAGCTGAAGTACCAGGAGCAGACCCAATCCGGAGTAGCCTCGACAGTTGTGCGACATTCTGAATGCGAACTAAGACTGAGGCGAGTAATCGTTTTTAAGTTAGTCTGACCACTGTCCACTGTATCTGACAACTCTCTGACTCTCTCTCTCTCTCGTCATTGCTGACTTGGCTGATAAGACGACTCTCCATCGCTCTCTCTCTCTCTCTCTCTCGCAACTGCGATCCTCATTCACCCACTCATTTTAGGAACATTTTGTTTGAAAATATATATATTTCATTAAATAACAGCTTACCATTTCTTTACATTGGTTTATTTTTATCTTAATTAAATTATATATTTTATATTAATAAACAATTTTATTATATATATATAGGATATATCAAAATTGTGATTATGTCACATCAAAGCGAAACTCGTGGCACTCCAGTATTTCATACAAACAGCACGCATTTCTTATCACACAGTGACTCAAAAGTTTACACACGCTTCGTTTCAATTATTGTATTATGTTGTATACTACTTGAGTCAACAACACAGTTTTATTTGAATTGTTAAATTGTATATTTGTTTCTCTCCCCCAGGTTTAATGTCTATTGATATCAGATGCAATTATGCGCATCTCCTGTGAGTGCAACTAAATGGCAGCAGCTTTTTCCTGTCGTCTTGAATTATGGCCGTGTCCAGCTAAATAATTGCATTGCCCGGGAAGCCCCTCACTCCACACTCTCCGCCCCACCCACTAAACTGCTCCGCATTGCATTGCTGTGATTTATGTTTACTTCCGTTTGGAGTCGCGCAACTATTCGCAATCACGACTGTGTCAACCCTCCGAGTATCCGTCCCCGTTACCCGTTCCCATCCCGGCCGTTCACTTTCCGCCGTGTTGAGATAATCAGTCAATATTGACAACTACTTATTGGCACTTCCGCACCAGACACGCCCCCAGCGTCGTTGGCACTGGCGACACGTGACCAGTCGTCGGTCCAAACCATACACTCAGAGAAAAATAATGAAGTTGGCAAAACAAAACTAGAATAGACTCTTAACTCAAAGTTTTTCTTTTATACTATACATAATTCTCAGTAAGTATTATTGGTTATTTCTCCCAGCAGAATGGAGTTACAGGCTGGAGTTATTTTGATGGTGTTCTCTGAGTGTAGTTACAGCTCCAGCAGGAGATCCGGGCCACGTGGCGATTGCAATTCTCGTTTCCAGTGAAGTGAGATTCAGAGGCAGCCTGAAACTGTTCGCTTCGTTCATTTGCCACGCTTGCAATTCAAATTTCATAATTACAATCGCGATTTGCTGAGGGTTGCTTTGCCGCATTTGGGTTGCTTATCGCCATCGCCGCTTTCCGGCATTACTCCTGGCACAAAAATTTATGCAACGGGGCGTGTGTCGAGTCGTCAGTGTTTCCTGTAACCCACTCCCCTCAAGCTCCATCCACCCCTTCCGCCCTTGCACTGCTCCCTTTGCTACAGTTTAAACATTTGCTCATTATGATTATAACATTTATTAGCGCCGCTGGTTTTCAGCTTCAATATTTGCGCTCAAATTACGCTGTTGGGAAAAAAAAAATATCTTTAGCATTGCCTCGCCCAAAGTCTGATAAAAAATAAAGGCCTGGCAACGCGTATGCTGTGAGATTCACAGACCCCTATTCCCATTAACCTGCCTCGAGCCACCACAATTTGTTGCACTATACTTTTGTTGCCAGACAACCGACCCTGTAAACCCAATCAGCGGCTGGGATTAGTCCCAGCACCGCACACAAATGAACAGCTGCTGTCAGAGCCAGAGTATTCGACTCCAGGTCAAGTGCTGGCCTAATTGGCCTTGCTGTTACCATGACCAGCTCGGGGAATTCACCCAAGACTCGCAACCATTTTAACTATTTGCCAACATTTTATTCCAGTTCCATTTAAAAACCTGCAATTTTTACTTTAATGTTTATATATTGATAAGGCTCACAATTCCATTGCAGTGCGCTTTCAATACTTTAAAGCATAACGTGTTCTTAATATTTGATCTAAACTCAACAAAAATGAACTGAATTTTATTGGATTCTTGACTAATAACAAAATAGTCTTAAGAATTTGTATCATGTTGCATATTCTGCAGATTGTACATGTATTAATATATAATACGTATATATATAATATTTTGTTTTTTACGATAAGCTTTCTTCCACTATTTATGCTACAAATATTTTATCAAACACATACCTCGAGTTGTGACACATATATAATTAAGTCAGCCAACCAAATTGTTGTATTGAAATAAATAAGTAGAATTAAGTTAATATTGATTTATTTCATATTAATTAACTGCTTTATTTTATTTTTTCAATGCACTTATTTAAATTATTATAAAATTACTTTCGTTTATCTATTTTATTAAATGTTTAATAATTTTTAAACGATGCTTGAATGAAATGAATGAATGCGTGAAATATTTTCTCCTCCTTCTGGTTGATGCCTTTTCTAATTCAGTTTTAATAACTATTTTAACTGAATGCCTGTTGCTGTCGAAAGTTTCTCAAACTTTTGACTCGTCAGTTAATTGCTGCAGACACACACGTACTGCCCGAATGCGATTAATTAATGAATGAATGAATGCGCCCCAGTCGGATCCCCAGCTCAAGTTTAGCAAACGGCATACAAAGGTGCACACATATGTCCACACACACACACACACACACACCCATACTCGCACACTCACACACACACCCTTCCACAGACAAACAGACTTATTGGCAGACGGGCAACTTCAAAGATTACACAGATAATTAATAAAATTAAACAGAAAAGCACTCAACGCTGCCTCAGGCATGTCCACAGTTGAGCCCAGTCACAGTCACAGTCGCAGTCACAGTTTAGGTTGCATTCACAGTCACAGTGACAGACATGGAATAGAGACAGCCAGTTTTTGGCAGATATATTAAGTTCGACTTAGTTATTTAAGTATTTTCTTAAGCTTTGACAATCTCAGCTCAAGTACAACTGCTGCACCAAATAATCCACTTTAAGACGGTTTTCCACTACCAATTCTTCATATTAAACGTAATATGAGTAAAGTCAGATGTGGCCGCAAAATAGGCAACACTGTTTGACTGTTTTGGCCGCAAGCGATTGAACCAAGGTTGGCCTTCTGTCTGTTAGTCTTTCGGTCAGCTTTCTGGTCGCATTAATTACAAACCAATGGTCGCAAAACTTGCACACAAGACGCGTTTGTTGGGTGTGTGAGTGTGTGTGGGTGTGTGGGTGTGTGGGTGTGTCTTACCTAATGGCAGACGAGCTGTTCCTATAAAGAGGCAGTTATTTAGTTTCGCATAGGTAAATTACTTGCTCGTATCTTTAATTTGTGTTAATTTATGAAACTCATTATGTGTGTGCCACGGGCCAAGTTGAAAGTTGTTGTGCGTGCCACACAGCCGTGGCGCAAACCGCAGTAGAAATGTCCGCCCCACCTGCCGCACCGCCCATCAGCCTCAACCACTCACTGCTCACCACTAGTGGCTAGCTGATCTCTTCAAAAAAGTTGGTATTGCTGCCGTCCAAAAGTTTTCGCGTAATTTCATTTAAAGTCCTCGAAAGTTGTTGGTTGCAACAACAACAACAACCACAAAAAACAACAGCAAGTTGCAATTGTTTTGGCCTGGCTTAGCGTCGAGTTTTGTGGCACGACTACTGGTCCCCCTTCGCTCCTCTTTCTCTCTCTGGCTGTGGGTGTGTGCGGCTCATTATGGTAGTGATTTTTAGCACGAGCCTCGCTTGCCTCTACGAATTTTCACCTATACATAAATGTGGCATAAATCCAATTAGGCGGCACCGGCAGCACTTTAATTGACGTACCACACAATCCTCCGTCCCTCCCTCCAGCTTGCTACGTGTGTGTGGGCGTGCCACGTCTTCTGAATGGCAGTAAATGAGTTGCATATGGGCTCGCTTTTGTTTCAACTCGCTGACATACGAATGAATGAATGAATGCGGCGCTGGGTCGTCAGGTCGACGGGTCAGCTATCAACAGATTGCACAAATTTCACAAATTTCTATATATATATATGAAATAACGGCCACTGGCCTAGTTCTGCGACATGTGGCATGGCCAAGCTGCTCCATTTTGAATTGGCGTCACGTTTTTCATTTACTGTACTATTGGAGAGCTGTCTTCATTTTAAATATGCCAATATTTTGAGTTTGGTGTACATATATGATACCAATATACGTATTTTCAACTATTATAACGCTGGGCGCAGTGTATTAGGCAGTCAAGAATATTTAGGTGCAACTTTCATATTTGTTTCTATGGTTTTATTTTTTACATGTGAATAGAAATTTGTGGCTGAACTTAAACTGTTTTTAAAGAGTGTTAAAATCGCAGCTGACGCATTTCCTTAAGTTATTCGTGGCACATGTGAAAATGTGATTAGTAATGAGAAATATTTAGACAAAACAATTTATAAAATGTGTGCAAGCGCATTAGAAAGTTGTGTGAACAATCAGTCCATCAGTCTCGTTTGATTCTGTATATAAATGTATTTATAAATAAATATATAAATATAGTGAGCAGATATTCGAAGCAAACTTTACAGCTAAGCATCCCTTTAAACTTCTTATATTGGACAAGAAGTCATCCACAGTAAATTGCTATATCATTTAGTGTTAATAAAAACAATCTTTGGGTTTCCCAAATTCATAATGCATTGGGATGTTATCTTCTTCATACTAAGATAGACGTTTTATGTACTGACTCACAGATGTAGAGATGTATTCCGATAATATTAATATACAGATGTCATTGGCTAGGTCGACTTACTACTTACCAATCGACACTCGTGGATTTTGCAATGTATTAAATATTCTTCGTAGTTGTGAGTTGTGTCAGCAGAACAGAATAAACCATAAGTTGCTTGCTTGATTGACATATTCTTCTTAGCTGGCAGATGTGTGTGTTTGTGTGTGTGTGTGTGTCTGTGTTTGTGTGTCTCCTATTAGGCAGCACCTTTAAGCTAGGTAAAGAGATGCTTAATTTGTGGCATTATTAACTAATAAAATGCCAAGATGGTATAAGGAGTACTTGCTACATTCACAAGGCTATCATATAAAATCAAATATGAATTTCAATTATTATTATTACAATTGCTAGGGACCTGCCCGCCCCTCAAGGTAATTAAGCAAATTGCTGTACTTTACTAATTAGTATGTTCAGATATGTGTCACACAATCTATGTATGTACCTTTAAATTGCCATAATCAGAATAATAATAATAATAATCGATTTTCTGCACTCAGCTTTGGTTGGTAGGAGGGACACTTGTCCTTGCACCTCATGCGTCGTTTTGTCGTTGTTATCATGGTTGTTTTTGTTGTTGCTGCCTTGTCAGTGACGGCTGAGCACGGCATTAAATTAAAATGTCAAGTGTCGTGTTACTTCCGGGCGCTGCCAGCGCTGCTAGTGCTGTTGCCGGAGCTGCCACTTTGCCGAGTCAAATTGCATGCAATAAATTTGGTGCCAATCAAATGAGAACTGGCGCATTATGCAACCAGCAGGTCTTCTTGCCGTTCATCTTCTGTTTGTTTTCGACTGGCTTTATAAATGTCACGAAACACGCCTCCTCATTAAAATTCATTCCGAAATGTTTTAAGATCATTTAAACAAAATTAAACAATACATTTAATTGGGAATGTTCAAATCGTACTTCTATACCCTGAACCCAATGGAAGCATCTTTGACTCCATAATGTATATATATATATATATAACTTATTTCATTTTGCTTTTTTCCCACTAGCCAAATAAAAGAACGATTCCATTTTTTTTTTTTGGAAATATATTTTTAATGGATTTTTGTTTTGTTTGTTGAAATTAAAAAAGATGTGTGTTTTTACTTATTTACAAATAATAAGTAGATGTAGATGTATATGTTATGTGTATATATATATAATGTATGTATATCATCAGCTTAATGTGTATAATTTATTTATCATAAAGATTCTTGTCGCAGTTGGTTTCTGACATAATTTTTTATTTTTTTTTTGTTCATTAACGAGATGTTTTCACTTGTGATGCAGTTTTTTGTTGTTGTTATTTTTATTATAATATTCTTTATTTTTAGTTTTGTTGTGGCATTTGCTTTTAAACATGTTTCGCTTAATTAATTAGCTTACTAGTTAAATTCTTGTTGAAATTGTTTAAAATTAACTACAATTTATATTTAAGTTTTTCTCTCTGCTGCTCGTTGCAACTTATTTACTTTGTATATCAAGTAAATATATACAAATTACACATGTATTTACATTTAATTCTTAGCTACAAAAACTTTTTACTCTCCCATTCGTCGTTCAACCATTCACTTTTGCATTTCGTGTGCCAACGTCAAAAGTTGCAAAAACAAACAACACAGAAAATAAATCGAACAACACGCGATTAAAAACAGTTATACAAAAATGTAATCACTAATTGTAATATGTATAAAAATATATTTATTTATAATTTAACATATGTGTTAATAGACTTTGTATTTTTAAAAATTATATTTAAAAATTTTCAATTTTAACAGAAAGCTCACAGAACACAAAACAAAATGAGTTTTAAATTTGAAATTTGTTTTTAAATAATTTTTTAAATTAAATTAAAGTCGTCAAGCTGCACAGATGTTAGGTTATTTGTGTTTTTTTTTCTTGTTCTATATAATTTTTGAATTATTTGTAATAATTTTTGTAAAGTTTTTGTTTCGTTTTATAATTTACTTAAAGCAACATTATGTTTTAACTTTAGTTTATATATTATTACTTTTTTTGTTGTTTTTTACGCACTTTTTATTTAAAAATTTAAAATTAATTGTAAAGTAAATAAAATTTAGTTGCTTTTTTTGTGGCAGGTCTTACTGTTTTTGTTTTTAATGTAATATTAATTATTACAATTGATTTTCTCTTCTTTTCAACTGAGGCGTGTTGCGAGTTGCTTGAAGTAGGCAACAAAAATTAATTTTTCTTATTTAAGTATTTATTTTGCCTACTTTTGAGCGCTCGCAAGTCAAAGTCAAACAATTCGCGGCCACAATTCTTAAATGATTAATTCTTATACGCTATGGTGAACGGTTTGCTGCTGCCTTACGAAAAACACGTGTGAGATATATTCTTATTTTCCAATTTCTTTTTTGTTTTTGTTTTTGTTTTTGAAATTTGCTCATTTCAACATTTGATGCCTTAAAAGTTAAATTCTTTTTATATTCTTCTGTTCTGTTTTTGTTTTTTTGCGAATGCATGCGACTGGGACCTCATAGCATAGGTATTACTATACTTAACTGCTCTATATAAGTAAGTAGCTCGTATTTAACATTTAGTGCATGGTGTGTGTGAGTGTGTGGGAGACTGTGTGTGTGTGTGTGTGCCTGTGTGTGTCAACAAAGTGCTGCCACGGCCTTAACTAGAGCTGGTTATTCTTTTGATAATGAAAAGTCGAAGCCTTAAATATCGTATATCATATCATATCATATCATATATATCATCTTATCAATTCGTTGCCAATAAAACTCAACACACGTACCCTCAACTTATCGATATCATAATTGCTTATATAACAACAAAAATAATATATATGTTAAGCAAACAAAAAAAAGTAAAAAATAATATTCAAAATGGCCACTTCTCAAATTGAGTAAAAACATAAAAAGAAAAACTTGAGATTTCGTTGTAATGCTGAATGGAGAGTTTTCTTTTCGTTTTCGTTTCTATTTTTTGCTTTAGTTTTTTCTTGTGTATGATGATGTATGATGCATGATGAGCAGGTGGTGTGTGCTGTGTGTGTGTGTGGGTTTGTGGGAGTTTGTTGTAGAGTTAAGAGTGCCTGTTTGTTGTTGTTGTTGTTGCTGTTAATTGTACCTTTTTTTGTGTGTGTATATATTCGACTGGCTTAGACAATAATTTCGCGTATGACACGACGATTTCGGGCATTCGGCGTTGTCGAATATTCACCCTCGAAACTGTCATCGTAGCTGAGGGACATATGCTGCTGCGGCGGCAGGACCTCGTCCTGCTCCATGTGCTCCATGTTGTAGGGATTGGGCAGACCGCTTACGTCGTGATATGGTGAATCTGCAAACGAAAATTAAGTTTCAAATTAGTTTCAAACAAACTCGACAAAAAAAAACTTGAGAATCATGCACAAACAATTAAAAACACAAGCAAAAACAAACAAACAAAAAAAAACAACCTCCAAAAAACGAAAATGCTAATCAAAAACTGTATTTTTTCGTCGTTGTTGGCTATTAAAAAACAAACACACGATGAACTCAAATGTGGGCGGCTGTAAGCAGTGTCGGCGTGTCTGTGTTTTTCTGCGCAAAAACATAAAACTTCCAACAAGCAAAAAATGACAGTTAAATAATAAAAAAAAAAAAATGAAAGGGCACATTTTTTTTTTTTTTGGTTGCAACTCAAATTTTTAACGATCATCATAGGCATCATTGAGCAAGGATTCTGAGTTTGGCGTATCCTCGGCATTAACTTACTTCAGCTTGCGCGCTCCGTTAGAGCGTAACATCCTGAATAATGTCCGCTGTGCGTTGTTGAATTTTTGCAAGTGTTATTATTTTTAAAATGTTTTTTGTTTAAGGTTATGTGAGATAGGCAAAGACATGTGTGTGTTGCGTATGAGAAGAGAGAGAGAGGGAGAGAGAGAGAAAGCCAGAAATGGTTAGCGAAATTCGTTCGATTTACGTAGCTTAAGTTACCGTCTAAAAAGGCAGCTGAATGCATGAGTGCGTACAGACTACAGACTTGTCTACAAATGCGAGTATTTGGCCTAAAATGAGTTCACACACACACACACACACACACACGCAGACAACCACATGCATACGTACATAAATACAGGCATTCCATAAATAATACAGACTGTTTATTGGGAATTTAATGATACATTTATATTTATGTATGTAACATAATGTTAATATTCAAATATCTAATTTCAGCTTTTAATGGACTACCCTCTCAACAATCAATTGCCAAAAGAGCCCTAAGCGATTGCCAAATAATTGAGTTAAAGTCTGAATTCTCTGTCACAAGGACTAATCCAGTTGATGGACTTTAAATGGCTATTTGCTGGTGTGCATTTTGCATAAGCAGCTTTTGCACTTTGGCATCTTTTTTTCCGGTCGGTCGTTTGCTGTGGAATTGCAGCTTAAAATTGTCAGCTGGTTGCCTTTTACAGTTACAGCTGTTGTTTTGCATGTTGCTTGTTGTTTGGGGGCCACAACTCTTTTAATTTGCCAGTTGGCTGAGTCCTTGCAATGCCAGCTTTTGTCACTAACGAGCCGCGCTTGTTAAAAAATTAATTACGATTCGGGTTGTTGCAACATTGCAATTGAATGCAAACAGTGCAGCACTGCACTGCAACATTTGCCACACAACTCAGTTGCCTGCCTGACTGCCGCGGCTCAAAGTGAAAATTTACTATCCTCCTTGGGGGTTGTGTCGGTATAAAAGTGCAGCTGCCACTCACGCCTGCTGGCTATTAACCATCCGCAGGATGACGGATCAGGATAAGGACGAGCCCAATCTGGCACATGAGTGTAAACACACAGCGCATTAAATTTAAATCACAGACTGGCCGAGAGACCAAGCGACATCTTTGTCTACAAATTGTTGCATATATTGAAGCGCAGCTGTTTAAAATTCTTGCCACTGCAAAATGCAAATCCCCGTCACAAAAGAGAGGAGCAGAAAAAAATCGAAGCATGCCAAAAAAAAGCAGTGAAGGATTTGGGGCGCCCTGTTTGCATTGTAAGCCAAAATCGTTGGAAAATTTATTGCAATTTGAATTTCAAAATCGAAATCGCCGCATTGGAAAAATGTCTTTTTCGGCTTTTTCTTTCTAATTCACTGCTTGACTTGTTGGCCAAATACCAATGTGTTTTGGCCTCAACAGCGTACCGTTTGATTTTTTATTCTTTTTTTTTGTTAGCCAGCACTCACATGGCGCATACAAATATAAAACGGTAAATCCTTTTTAACAACTGCTCTTTAACATGCCCAGTCCCTTTCAATGCTTGTGCGGCGTGCGAAAATTTCTAAGCGCGTTTGCCGCCCATTCTACGCTTTTCGGGCATCTGCATAAACTTGACCCAAAAATAAGGGAAGCCAACAAAAAAAAAAAAGAAGCTGGCAAAGGAATGCTCGAAGGCAGCAGGGCAAAAAGTCAGCCAAAAAAGTGAATCCGCTTTTCTTTTCAATGTTTTTATTTTCTTTTGCTTCATTTTTGTTATATTTTTCTTTTTAGAATTTTCTTTAGATTTTTCAACTCTTTGCGATTGCCCTTCTTTTTTTTTTGCTCTCTCGCTTTTTCTATCGTATTTTATGGCCAATACGTGAGCCGTGCGTATTATGCGCATAACTTTATGCATGCCACGCCTACACACAACACACACAACACACACACACACACAATACACACACAGGCAGGAAAACATACACATTGAGGTGGGTTTTTGCCGTATTTTTTTTGGCTGCTGTTTTTCCCTCTGTTTTTTTTTTTTTGCGCTTACTAGTTTTGCTATCATTCAATTTGCACAGTTCTTGTGCTCAGGCTCGGAGAATCGAATCGACTTGAAACAACTTAATCGTTTTTGCGTTAAGCACACGGGCTTCTACTTTCTGAATACCCTGTAGAGTACGACAAATGGTATTTGATCTGCTTGAACATTGGTTTCTTAAAGCTAACAAAGACGAACTTATCAGCTAAGGCAATATGTATATTTTATACGAAACTATCTCAACTATAGAACAACTTTCAGTTAACGTATTTTAGATTCAACATTCATGGCATTCTTCTACATGGTAAAAGTAAAGGATATCTTTTCAATGTAGAACACTCTCTCGCTTAGAAAATCCAGACTTGCTGCAAATGTGTGTGTTATTTATTTCTCTGCTTTTTTTTTTGTGTTGCTGTTTTTCTGTTAGCCCTTTCATGCAAATTTGTGGGCCCAAAGGAAGAGACTGGCTATGTTTCTATTATTGTTGGCCAGGCTGCCTTTTTCTGGGTGCTTAGCCCGTAATAAGCCACTTTTCTTTTTTAAATTTCACCAAAAACTGTCGAAAGTAAACAAATTGCAGTCGAGTTTATCCATAAGACAAACACACACATGGCCAAAACAGTCGCTTATCATTGTTGCCCCGCCCACATTTTTGTTTGTTGCTCGCAAATCCACTTAGTGTGTGTTTAGTGCTTTTGGGCTGCGAGTTGAAATCCAGCTTGCTTTGCTCAACTCATGACTCTCGCTAAATCATGATATATGCGGCCTGGCGCAGGATACCCGTGTGAAAACTAAAGAAATGGGAAAGCGATGATTTTTATATCGCTTTGAATAAGTTGTGCCACATTCGAAGATTGTATATATTAGCTGGGCAACTGCACTATTTTATGTACTACTATCAGTTGTACATAGCATAACTTTAACTTGAAACTGACTTTAATTCAGCTCATAAACTCAAAGAGCTATTCCAACGGTCGTTGGACAAGATTACAGCCAAAGAAGTTGTCTTCCTGCCTGCTTTATTATGCTGATATGATGATTTAAAAGTTTCAACTTTCTTCGATCAACTATTTAATAAGATGTAGCTATAGTTATAGTTTTCCCAAGAGATTCAATCACTTCACAAGCGTCCTCATTTTGCTATGATAGACATTTAACAGCTTTAGAGTTGGCTAACAAAGCTTGACTGAATCTTGAAATTGCTATCCTTTTTATCGCTATGCAAATCCTGTTTTTTGTAACTGCTCGATTACAGGGGAAAAAAAACTGTTGTCTTTTTTCAGTGCGTGTTTGCTATGATGTGCTTTGTGTGTGCTGTAATAATAATCTGCAAGTTTTTATATTAAAATATTGGTATTTTTTTAACTTGAACCATCTTTTGTTGTTGTCGAGAACTTGAGTAAAGTGTTGGCTTAAATCCAATTACCAGAGCATGTAGGGTTTTTAACGTAGTTACTTCGAAGCAAATATATATCTTTTTTATATTTTATACACTCGCAAACTAGTGCGCAAATTACAATTTGAAGACTGCAATCAACGCTCCCAATCTAAGATTGATTTAACAATGCTTTCGAAGAATTACAATTTGATATAATTGGTCTCTTGGTAAAAATAATAAAATTACAAGTGAAATAATTGAGTTTCACATAGTTAAAATTGATGGCATTTCTATTTGCACACTTTAAATTGTTTGCCCATTTTCCATAGAGTTTCCTCTTTGCGCACATCTTCCTTTAACTTTAAGCAGCAAAAATACTCGTTATCCTTTTGATCCTCCTTCATCTCTCTGCTTTTCACACTTGTTATCTGGCTCGCTTTTTTGCTCATCCTCCCAGTCCCACTCGCGCTTGTGCTTCGCTGATTTAATGATGAATTAAGCTTCATGTGCGAAAATGCGCCAGCAACTGACACAAGAGTCTGCATAATCAATCAGTTCTGCACCCACAAACACACACACACACAGCAGCCAGGAACAACCCCATGCCACCATTTAACCGCAAAGAGCGAAAAGAAGAGAAAAAAATGTAAACCGAAAATGGTTCAATTTTTTTTGTTGCTAACGCAGCATTTGCTGCCGCAACTTCCTTCCTTCCGGCTAACCTCCAGTTCATCAGTCCTTTCTTGCTGCTGCTGCCCGCCCCCCATCGTTAACCCACTGTTGCAACAGCAGCATCTGCACAAAAGTCAGCTCAGCTCAGCTGCAGCTTCAGTTTTGGCAAGTGTAAAAGCTTTTAAACATGTTGCCACTCACTCACTCACTCACACGCACACACACACACACGCACACATATATATATTTAGTCACACACAGCTGTGCATAAGCTAACGCATCAGTGTAATGAAGATGTATTTGCATATTGTAGCACTGTCAATGTCTGCAGCTACCCCTTTTTTACACCCACTCCGTGTACTCGTGCTGAGCATACGAGTAGTTTCTGTTTTTAGTTGCTTTGCTTTTAACGTGACCCGTGGGACACATTTTAATGCCCTTGCTTGCAAAGTCTTGTGACACGACTCTTTCAGTTTATCTTTATTTTTTGATCAGCATCAACTGTAGATAATATCTGTTCATGTGTATTTTTTGTTTACCCACTTATTCCCAGCAAACTCATAATAATTCCTTAAATTTCAACGGCTTTAGACTATTGCTATTTTATTACGAACTCAATTCAGCAATTAATAAAATTTAAATGTGCAAAGTTGAGCTAAGATTTGCAGCAAGGGTATGTTAAATTCTGAGTGCCATAAAAATATTGCTGCATTTTATTGACATGCATGTGTTATGTGTACATCTATATATATATATATATATATATATATGTGTGTGTAGATGTATCTGTGCACAACTGGGATGCTTATATGGCAGTTTGACATTTGCGAGTGCTTTTTATTATATTTGCTGTTGTAGTTGTTGTTGCTGGTTGAGCATTTCTTAGTTTGGCGCACAGAAATGTTTGCGCGTAACCGCCGCATGGAGGGGCGAGGCTGTCGTGGGGGCGTGGTCAGTGTTTTGTTATGCAACAGCAGCGGCAGCCGCAAAATTGTAGTATTTGTGTTACGCTTTTGCATTTTATACACACGCACGACCGCACACACACACACACACAGACACACAGACACACACCCTATAAAAATACACACGCATTACGAATAACACAATTTCAAGCGTGGACTCCAGGCCAACAACAACAACAAGAACAGCAGCAACAATAAGCTCCACATTCTGTTTTGAGTCCTGTTCTGTCATGCCACAACGACGCCGGGCAATAAAAACCCGCAACGTAACAAAACAGGAATTTTTATATATTTTTTTCGGGTGTGCTCGCTCATAAACCGTAAAGATAACACAAATACAGCACACACGCGGCTAACACAAACACACTCACTCACATACACACACATACACACACACACACGTACACACAATAAGCCGCATAGTTGCTACCACAAGCAGCAATGGCCACAGCAACATTTGGCCAGAGCAACATCATCACGCATACGCCCCGTGGCCGTCTGATTGCAGTCAGTTCGTTTGGTCGTTGCCCGCTCAATTCGATACCCTGTACTAACCGACAAACCTAATGGGTATATTTATCGAAGATTTTTATTTGGTTTATATACGTATTTGTATAAACTAAATGCTGACTTTCCTTTGAAAAAGTTTCTTTCAGTGTTTGTTTAGAGTCCATAGCATCATATTTGACACGCTTCCATTTCAATTCCATTTGATTATATTTGATGTGAAGGCATTTCTCTTCTTTACAACTTTCTAGGCTATGTGTTAGTTGGCAGCATTCATAATTTATTCTGTTGTTTTAGCCCGAACATTTTGGTTTCTCGCTACTTATTCTTTTTTTTATTATTTAATATTTTAAAACACTTGCGGTGTTATTGGCATTATAACAAACAGGAAAACCCACACGCATACACACACACACACACGCATACACGCCAAAGGACTTCTCACATTTGGTGCTGTGTTTGTTGTTGTTGTTTGCTTCGTTGAACTTTAAGCAAAAGTTGGCAAAGACTTTAAGCCGAGAAACCATCAGATGTGCGCCAGACAGAAGAAAAGCAGCAGCAGCAGGAGCAGCAGCAGCAGGCACAGAACCTCAAGCGAACCCATCACAAAAGCCTATCGCAGTGGCGCACTTGTGGCATACTGAAGAAGGTGTCGACTGGACACACACACACACACACACACACACACACACACACACATAATTAGAATGAGGCCAGTTCAGTACGGCTCTCGACGTCTCTGATATCCGAGTGCTTAACTTGTCATAACTGAAAGTCCAAGTCCAAAACACACACACACCCAACAACAACAGCAGCAGCATTAATGCTAAGTTTTGACAGGCGACCCTTTAGTAGTTACTCTCCCTGGTAAACGCACCACCCCTCCCCTCCACTGCCCTTCAGCTACCCCTTATGTTTTTAATGTCGTGTTTGCCTTAAAGTTGGTAACTTTGAAAAACAGTTGGTAGATAGCCAGGACCCGACAGGACTGGTGCTTAATGTGTCATAAGTAGAACTCACAGCGATGAAAGTTGGCAGATTTGCTTGATACTACTCCCTGCGAGCCATATTTTTTCATGTGGCTTACTTCATCCTGACAGTTTTTGCATTTTATTTTTTTAGAACGGTTCTCTTTGCTCGTTTTGGGATTAGAGGCAGATCTGTTGGCTTACATCTAATCATGGGCTAAGCAAATGTTTTGCGAAACAAATAGATTGCTATTTCGCACACTCGGCTCTCAACTGGACATCATCTTTGATCTCATTCATTCTCACTATTTAAACTTAAAGTAAGCTCACTTAAAATATAAGCTTTGCATATGCTTAACTCTTTCATCATCGAACTTTCAACAAGTAGTCGTTAATCGATAACAAGACTCACCTAAATGCTGATCGACACGCTTCTTGGGCTTCTGTACAGATGCATAGGGATCACTGCAGTAGTCCTGCCGGGACGGATTTTGACTGTTGCGCATATTGTGATACTCGTCGCCCACCTGGCTGGGCGTGGCTGTCAAATGGGGATAGGGGGCGTAATCATCCACAGCCCCATAGCCGCCATGTGTGAGCGGATCGTATCCATAGGTCGGCTGCTGTTCCACATACTGATTGTGTGGCGCCTGCACCAAGGTCTGTTGATTGCCCACCGCAGCCGCGGACATTTTCACCTGCCACAGCGAGTCCTGCGAGTTAACGCTGCCGCCATTGTTCGAATTCGAATAATTGTTCTCCATGTAGCCCATGTTGACCCCTGCAATGAGAGCAAAAAACACAATGCAAACATAAAATAAGTAATTGAAATGAAAGCGCTATGGAATAAAAATAATATTCGAGTTCGAGCTCGAACAAGTGTCGCATAAATCAGCGAAATCAACGCATAATTCACATGAGGACATTTTGGCTGACAGACACGATAAATGCCTGGCGCCTGGCCAAGAAAAAAAATAGAAGAGTCCTTAATGAATAATATGCAAAGCACTCCAAAACCGAGCAGAAAAAATCGCGACGTATAGAAAAAGTTGGTAGTTTTTACAGCGCTTCATTGATTAGCACATAAAAATGACAGCAATAAATGCGTGCAGTGAAAATGATTTTATTAACTGGGCAAATTCAACAAGGCGTAATTAATAGTTTGGCATATAATAATAATATTGCGCATACGCCACTTAAAACCTACGCCAAGAATGCCATCGTAAATCTGACAAATCTATGTCGAGTCGCTTGACAACTTTCTCTTAACTCAGTTGCCTCGTTTCTACTACGTTTCTTGCACTGCGAGTGCGAGTGTGTGTGGGTGTGTGTGTGTGTGTGTGTTAGTGTGTGTGTGTGTGTTTGTGTTTGAGTGAAAGTTTGTTGACAAATTTTTTTACGAGCTACGCGAAAAAATATATGCGAGTATCAAAGCTGAAGTAGCTTAAGGGATGGCTGTTGTGGCAATGGCGGGGATGGCTGCGCGGGGGAATGGTAGTCATTGTGTCCTTGTGGTGCTTGTTACGCGCCAGAACAAAGGCGTTGACAAGCAGTGCGCCTTGTTAAAGGACTTGGCTGGCTGCCTCACTGACTGCCTGCCCGCCAGACTGGGTGCCTTTTCCTTCGATGTCCTTTCATCCTGTGAGCTGCTTGTTACTTGACTCGGTTTTGTGTTGTGCGTGCGCGCCTTTGTTGCTCGCATTTATTATTATTTTTATATCGTGATAAATCACTCATAAATATTAAACGCACGCTTGCCGAAAACAACAAAAGTACAGCCAGCAACAAAGTTTTTGAATTTTGAGTCGCAGCAAAGCGAATAACTTGCGACGGCCCGCCTCGAAAAACGCTTTCGCCAGCAATACGCTTAAGTGTCCTTTATTTTGCAATTGGGAATATGTTCCACTTAGATTTTGTTGGGCTTATTAAAGCCAACTACAAGTTAAACGAAGTTTGGAGACAAGAAAATGTTTGAATTTCTTGTGTGTATTTAATTGTGTTAAATTCTTTAAGCGCATTCACAAAGAAGTGTCGCATTTTGCCTCGATTTCAACATGAACATATATATTTTTTCATTTTAGCAAATACATAAGGAGCCTAAGACGACTGGCACACGGAATTATATTTATTTCAAGTTGTAGAAATTTAACTATGAAACGCTGTAATAAATTATATTTTTTTTATTAGGAATAAATCTTTGTGCCATAATCTCTAACATCAATCTGAATGGCAAACGTTTCGCTCAAAAGCTTCAACTGTTTATAAGGAAAGCAATCTTTTGATCAAAACTTTAGGCATAAAACTTGAAAATTAAGACAAATTTTCTTATCTGTTGAAATCTGTTTATTTTTATTTGTATTTTTCTGTTTCATTGGTGAAATGCAAGCGAAATCGAATTGTGTTCGTGTTAACTGCAGTCGTGTGCCATAATTTAACGACAATTTGTGTTTGGCCAAAAGCGGAAAATCTATGGAGCTATGAACTGTGCTCAACTCTGTTCCATTGCCAGGCTGTTCCACATTTCGTGTGCCATTTTCAGCCTGTTCGCATCGCGTGTTTCCGTTCGTTTGCCATTCGTTTTTATGGGACATGGTGGGCGTGATAATTTTTATGATTAGCCATAAAACTAAAAACAGTAATAATATTAACTTCATTTTCATTTCCATTTTCATGCCCTGCATGCCCTTCATGCCCACTCCCCTGTGCATATTTCCATTTGTAATTTTATGCGATATTCTCGTTCGTGTTTTATAAGCAATGAGCCAACTCCAAGAAACCGAAACAGTAACGGAGAAAAAGAATAAGGAAAATAATAAACTTTTCAATTTGATAAGCATCAAATCTGTTCGGTCTCAACTTTTGATTGCTCAAGTTTTTGTGTCTGTCTGACTGTCTGTCGGAGAAAATGGGCGACTGACAAAAATATTTGTGGACCATCGCTACAAATACACACACAAAATAACAAATACCCAAAACTCTCTCTTTCTCTCTCTCTCTCTGTTGGTTTGTATACAGGAATTTTAATGCATTTCCATTCGTTATTTTGTGTTGTGGGTGGAGGGAGGCTTCTACTTTTCCTCGATGCGCAATTAAAGTTTGGTCCCCAAAAACTTTTCACATTGATTTGTGCAAATAACTGTTTCTGCGGCATAGTTTAGTAAGCATGATCACGCATCATAAATGGGGAATGGAGGCTTATTAATTTCGCACAAGCTGCTCAAGTCGACTGGCAACAATTCTGTGCACGTTAAGGACTCTCGGCCAAGTGGCTAAGTTGCAAGGCGTATCCATAAAAACCATCAAACTAGAAACTCTTGGCTCTAATTCACTCTCGTGGCAAAAGTTTTCAACCGGAAGCGCTTATAATTATGCAACATTTTTGTGCAGCAGCAGCAGCAGCAACAACAGCACAACAAAAACAGTTTCAAATGCCATTAACGGTTAACTAAACGACAGCAGACACTTACAAAGCGAGAGAGACAGAGAGAGATAAGGAGAGAGAGAGAGAGAGAAAGAGGGGGCGGTTGTGGATGAAGAGTTGTCCAAAGTTGGCTAGGTGGCACCTCAAGCGCACACGGTGTTAATGGCGCCACACGCCACAACTAACCTCAGCTTACACCGTTAAGCTCCCTCAACTTAAGGATGCTCCTTCTTTGGTCCTGTGGCGACCTTTGCTTTGCTCCTTGTTGCACTTTTAATTAGCGACGCGACACAGCCTGCTCGCCATTTGCCCCAAATGCGCTTAAATGCCAAAAGTGAGTCAGAGTGTGGAGGGAGATGGAGAACAGACTCTGGAGTTTTCGAGCAGCAGCAGCAGCAGCCACTTGTCCTCGCTACCTGGTCCTGCCACCCACTAACCCCGCTTCTTATTGCCTACCAGCCAACCTGGCTGCCAGCCTGCTGAGTTCCTGTACTTGCACCTTGTTGCCAGTTTCGGCTGCTGCTGCGGCCTTTTAGTTATAGCAAGCCCCAAAAAAATTAAAATAAAAATAGAAACTACAAGTAGTGGAAAAGTTTTGCAGGCAAGCTGCATTCTTGTGTGTGCTATCGCTGATGCTGCTGCTGCTGCTGCTACTGCTGCTGCTGCTGCTGCTTTTGCTTTGCCTGCTAGTTTTCCCCAAGTAGAACTTTCGCTATGCGCTTCGCATCCTGGTCCAGCAATATTCTTCATGTTAAATCCGTACACACAATAACAAGTATACGCGCTGTGCTGCTCGTGCAGCACACATAACGAGGTCAAGTTGAGCCGAAAGTTTTGCATAGAATCTTACAACTTTTTGCGCGCACACAAATTCATAATAAAAGATTATCAAATGCACTTGTAATAAAGTTGACTTTCGCTATAATACAAAAGTTTCTTAAGCCATAATGAACACTACAACGAATTATTCTATACAGAAATACTTATGCTGCAAAGTCAACTGGAGAAAGTTGTTTGAGTTGAAGTTTGACAAAGAAAAAATAAAATAATTTAAAATGAATTTTGCTTCAATTACCCGAAATATTCTTTAAAAGTCATAAGAATGAAATCTAACACTTCCTAGAAGTATTTATTTGTTGCAGTTTACACGTATTTAAAGCGACATTTTCAAGTAAAATTAAAATCGAATTTAATTAAAAGTGAAACCCAATTAATTTTAGTAAATGGCTTTGTTGCTTAGTTTCCATATTTTGAAGCTCAAAAGTCAGGGTTGCCTCTAATTTATTCCAATCTGTCTGTACCCTGCTCATAAATAGTTTTCTATTCTGAGCTTGTCAGATTTGTGGACCATTTTTTTTTAGATCTTTTTTCACCTGGAAGTGAAGTAACCCAAGAAACAATGTAAATTTGCTGATGGAAAATAAATACATTTTAAATGGGACGAATCAATGCTGTTGCTGATGTAAACAGCAAGTCCCAAATTCTCAGAAACTAAAAGGGCAACACACATATGAGACCTTAATTTGGACTCAATGACAGCATTCACAAGCCTTTAAATTTCAGTGCCTGAAGCAAACCGAGGAACAAGTTTTTTATTTGTTATAAATATTTGCTTGCAGAAGCGTTTAAACTCGAAATTCCGCAGAATCCGGCCAGTTGCTGGCTGGACTCAGTATGGGAGAGGAGAGGAGACGGTTCAGTTACGCCTACGGCTAGACGGGGGAGCAATAATAACAACAAATCTAACAACAATGATGTAGTCTAGAGGACATGTACTCCAAAAAACCAAATAAATGCAAACAAATGTCGTGTTGTCGTCGGCAGACTTCCCCTTGTTTCTCTCAGCCCCTCCCCGCTGCCGCTGCCCTGCTGCTGTACAAAAAGTCAGCCAAGTAAACAACACACAAGCCAACCCAAAAACTAAAACCAAAAAAAAAAGAAAAGAAAGAAAGAAAAAAAAAGCTGGGTTGGAGAAAAAATCTTTAGCGCGCTGAAAATTTATGCGCTAAATAAATAAAGCCATGAACTCTCGATGCTACAAATGTTGTCTGGCTTGTTTGTGTTTCAAGTATGTCTGTCTGTCTGCCTGCCTGTCTGTGTGTGTGTTGTGTGTGTTGTGTGTGTCTGGTTCAAAATGCAGCTATGGCCCGCAACGCAAACAGCCGCAAAAATAGTTTTGTGCCCCTCCTTCAACCGCCAAACCACAGAGTATACCCCGCGCCACACGATGCGAACAACATTTTCTGTTTGCATGCAACAGCAGCCTTTTAGGCGTTTGTTCAACATGTTTGTCTTGTAGTTGTTGCTGTTGTTGTTGTTGTTGCTGCAGCCTTGGCCAGCTGACCGCACCATTCAATGACAGAATCTATGAGCTGCATTCGCCGGCTTCACTCGGTGCTGCTGCTGTTCTTTTTTCTTGTTTTTTGTTTTGTGTTTTGTGTTGCGCTGACCAACTAATTGGCTTTAAAATCTAAACACAGCTGCTGACATGGCACAGATTTTAGTTCATCGAGCCCCAACCCACATTTATAAGCTGTAGCAAAAATAAATAAACAGCTGGCTTTACATTTATTTGAAGCAAATGCTGCACGAGTAAAAGCAGCTTAAGCAAAGTCTCGCAAAGGCATTCGTTAGCTGGCCAAATGAAGTTAAATAAAGCATTCAAATAAAACAGTTCGTGAGTTGCAGCAGAGTACAATGGGATAATAAGGCTACTTATGCGTTGTTTTGGTAACTTTTACTGGGAGCTCCTAGTTATTTTTTAGCCGAGCTGGCACAATTTAGCAGTTTAAACGAAGAGAAATACCAGAACTTCAAACGTGTACCACAAACAATTAAACTCGTTTTGCACACAAATCACTCAATTATTGTCTATAAAAAATACTGTTGCTTAAGCCTTGCCAATTTTTGTTTGTAGAATATTTTCAAAAATTATTAAAGCCGTGAGTGTGGTTATTGAGAGACCGACCAATTTGCCAGTTGTTGTGTCGTTTCGTGTGCCATTTCCAATTGGCCTGCAATTTGCTTGCCACTTACAACCACTCTTTGCAGTGGTAATGCCACCATTGCTTTTATTGTCGTCGTTTTCGTTCGGTTAACATGCAAAGTTCATTAGGTTTTTGGCCTATGCGACGATTGCGGCAATTTTCGGTTGAGCTCTTAACGACTCCAAAAGTGCACACGAGCGACAGCAACAACAATAACAAGAGCAAAGCAAATTGAACTGAGAGAGGAGGGACAAAGAGAACGAGGGGGGTTGGCAAAGGTGGCTTAAAAGGGATTGCGCCAAGAGCAGCTTCTTATGCAGCAATTAGTGCTAACAATCAACTCCAGCTAAAATACCTGGAAATCTCTGCATGTGTGTGTGTGTCTCTTTGTGTGGGTTTGTGTATGTTGTGCACAGCTGTTGCCTGTCTGCGCTTTTTTATATTATTCGTTGCCACCTTGCAACCAATGCCACATTCACTAGCCAAATTAGCCGTTCGCGAATTTCTTTTAAAATGCAATTAAGTGCCAATGTTTGCCAGCAGGCAAAAAAAAACACACACACAGACACACACACACACTTAGAAACACACACACACACACAGAAAGTGAGATTTGCTCTTCCGACTCTTTTGGCACTTGAAAATTTTAATTGGCATTTGGCAAAAGCACTCGAAACTCGGCAACTTTTGAAAGGGAGCGCACACAATATCTGCCATTAGCAAAGGAACCACCCTCAGCCGCCACGCCCCCTCTTTCTTTCCCCCCAACTGCCAACTATCAGCAGAGCAGGCGAGTCCTTGGACAAACAACGTGAAAATATTGCAATTAAATTTGTGTCCAGCAGCTTAAAATTCTATTGGTTATTTTTAAAGCCAGAGGCACACAATAACAACGAAATGCTCACACACACACGCACGCACACACACATACACACACATAAAAAGGAATTTTTTAATTTGCACGTCATTAGCCAAAAAAAAAAAAACAAAGACAAAATTAAATGAGAAACAATCGCCGACTTGGGAATGCCAAAAAGTGAAAACACTTACACACTTATATAAATAGACAGAAAGAGAGAGAGAGAGAGACAGAGAGAGAGAGAGAGAGAGAGAGAGAGATAGAGAGATCCCTTACTATGCTTAGCAAGAATATATGTTAGCTTATGTGATTGCGATAAGGCTGCCCTAAACACCTGTCAACATAATTAGAATATCCCAATTGCAGAGGCAATAAAACAATACAAAGCAGGAAAAGCACTTTCACCAATTTGTGCGCCCAACATGTTAAAGGTTAATGCCTCTTAGGAGGGGACGAGGCACGATGCTTGTACACCGATTTTACAGGCTCCACGCAGCAGCTACCCCACCTACCTACCCAGCAAAAAAATACAGAAAAAATTAAACCAGAACAACAATTAATAATGAATTGTATTGCGTATTGTGTAAAACCGCAGAGTGGCACTGAACGGTCGGACAAGGGGCAGTTAGCCGAACATGCAAGGGGGTGTGGCCGTGGCAGCAGCAGCGGGTCCAGTTTACGCATTCATTTTGTGCGCAATTTTCATTCATTGAACGAGGCGTGGTCGGCGTGGGGTGGAAGTGAGTGGCGTCACTTGAAATGACGACAAGGACGCATTGCTAGGATGAATGGTGGACGTGAGCGGCAGGCAACAGCAACAGCAACAACAACAGCAACAACAACAAATGGCAAGTATATTACAAAAATGTTTCAGCGACGACGTAAAACGTTTAGGGCAAAAAATTGCTGTTTCAACAAATTTACAACGGAAGTTGAAGTGTTTTGCTGGGACTGTGGTTGTGTGTTTGTGTGTGTGTGTCTGTGTGTGGCAGGTGGGTGTTTGTATGTGTGCCTGTGGTTTGTGTGTGTGTGTGTGCTTGTTGCCCGCAGAGGCGCGTGATGAATGCGCATCGCCATCGATTTGCACTCAACTCCATTTTGCACTTTTCACATTTCATGGGCTACATAATTTGTGAGCAGCCACAACCTCCACAACACCCCACCAGCCCACCCATCATCTAAGCCAACCAAGCGTGGCACCACAACATGCCACTTGCCTACACCACACACACACACACACACACACACACACACACACACACACACACACACACACACGCAGAGTGCTCGTCAGCATGGTTTTCATTTTGTTTTCTGATGTGCTTTGCGGCGGACAATGAAAAATCACCCAAAACATTTTGGCGAGTGTCCGAGCAAGGGTCCGCCCGGAAGTATTTCGCACGCTTGCCCGTGGTTTATGTTTGGGTTAAGGTTTAGTTACCATACCCAGCACAACACCCCATTCCCTTCTCTTCGATTTTTTTTTAAAGTGCTGGAAAGGGCATCAATAATTTGTCAACGGTCTGGCTGTTGAGATTTTGTAGCCATGTTCATATTGAAGTTGCTGATATTAAAGTCGCCTAATTTAGTAAAATGTTTCTTTACAAGCAAAACTTGGCGGAAGAAAATGATTATCAACTGTTTTAAAATAGGGATTTTTTTTAATTATCGTTCCTTTTTAACAATACCTTATAATTATTAAAATAATTGATATTATATTCCTTTCGAGAAATTGAATACTTTTAACTTTTCAGATGCTTCGAATTGTAAAAGTTATCTCGACTTGGCATAGGAAAAAGTGTCCAATGGACAAGAAATGGGAAAGCAATGGGAAAGCAGCAGCTTACTTTTGGGTTATCCATCAATCTGCTTTCCACACGACTGTCAACCAAAGTCCGCCACGTTTCACGTTTGTATGTATATAGGTATATGGGTATGTGTGTTTACTTACATTCATTTCCTGGCAACGTGTGTCCTGTCAAACCGGGTATGCCGGTGACACCAACAACACCGCCGCCGCCTCCAACACCATTGAGGGTGCCAACACCACCGACACCGCCGCCGCCGCCACCGATGCCACCAGTGCCGATGCCAACAACACCGCCACCCAAACCACTGCCGATGCCAACGCCACCGATGCCAACGACACCGCTGCCCGGATGATAACTATAGCCATTTTGTGTGGCATACAGCGCCGTCTTCTGGTCCTCCATGTTGAGGGCGAGGTCCATCGAGTGCTCGAGGGCCTTGTTGTCCAGCCCGCTGGCAGGATAATACGGTGGCGGTGCCTGGTTCTGTTGGGCGGCCACAATCGATGGGCGAACGGAGTCCATCTCGTAGTCCTTGGCGGCGGCGCTCTTCTTCGACTGATTGCGCTTGCAGCGACAGAACATGAGCAGCAGCCCGGCAAATAGGGCGAATACAATGCACGACACGATTATCGCAATCAGCGTGGGTGTCGCAAGGGCGCTTGCCTCCGCGATATAAGGGGCGTCCAACTGCAAGCAGAGAGAGAGAGAGAGGGAGAGAGAGAGGGAAAAGAGGAGAAAGTTGAATGAAATGAAGCCATGAAAAATGCAACGCCACTCAAGTGAATGGATGAATGTTTGCTCGAATGGATGAATGAATGAATGGATTGATGGTTGCCTGGCCGCCGGGCCAGGTTGCAACCGCTCGCCTGCCTGCCTCTGCGATGGATGAGTGATTGATTGATTGTTCTTTGGGCTATTCAAGTGGCGCAATTCCTCGTAATGGCTTTGCATATAATGGAAATCAGTGCGTTCTACTTATTCTTCTACTCCGACTACTCGAATCTCGTGAATCATTATTCGTGATCGCGAATCGCTCAACTGAACTCGGTGCGTCGCAAACGCAATGAATAATCCCGATGATAGGTCTTTGCCACATTGGGCTAATAGTTGATTGCAACTGTACATCAGTTGAGTCAGTTGTGTCGAGTCTTTAATGATGAATCTTCTGGGTGATTATTCATTTCATCTTTGATTTTGGGTTCTCATTTGTAATTGGCTAGCAAGTTTTGAATACTTGAATGAATGTTGTGTAAATTACTCAAATCAGCCCTGGCTATTTTACCATCCATGTTAACATAAATAGAAATTGCTTTTCAATTATCTCAGTTCAGGAATATATCTAGCAGAAATATGTATATGAATATATGGAATTTATAGCTGAAATGTTTCCTTTATCAATCTTCTATTCACACTTCATTAAATTTCTACTTTGAATATTTCAAATATTTAGCTAACCATTCTAAACAATCATCATCGACAATAGTTAACACCGCATCCCTTCCTTAAATCCCCCTTTGATACTTACTCTCGGCATCTGTGTAATCGCCGCAATGCTCGTGATTGTTGCGGAGGCAGAGTTTCACTCGCACCACTGGACTATTGTCGTCCTGCTCCAGGGCCAGGTTGTTCAGGGCGGCATCATGATCCTCATCATCATCGTTGATGGTGTGCCCCAAAGCACGTCCGCCGCCACTGCGACGTGGCGCAATCAGACGATCGATGATCTTCTCCTTGTGCGTCGGTCCATTGCCCGATAGCTGTAGGTTCTCCACTATATCCACCAGATCCCAGGAGGCCATGGGCGTATCACCATGCAACATGGTCTCCACAACAGCGACCAGATTGAGGCAGGTGGCGCCCACATCGATGCCCAAGGTGCGTGTGCTCGGCTCATAGGTGACTTGCAGCGGTGGCGGAATGCGACTCACTTTGGTCGTGGTCGTTATCTCATTGGAGTAGGGTGAACCGTTCTTGGGATTCAATGCTTTCACCTTGAAAGCATAGCTCTGATGCTGTTCCAGCGAGGTGACTTTACAGGGTATATCTCGCTGACAGTCCACCTCCACCCAATCGGAATTGGCATTTGCCAGGGTTGCACAATCCGGTATCAATTGCTCCTCCCTGGGCATTGCAACTCGCCGATAGCTGACGAAGAACTTGGTCTTGCTCAGACCACCATCGAATCCAGGATCCCAGCTAAGCGTCACATAATTATGGCCCACATCGACGGCACGCAGATTCGTCGGCTTCTCCGGCGGACCCTTCTGTTGCAAACGGATGGGCGCCCGAATGGTGTTCAGCGAGTTGACTACACGGCACGTGTATTCGCCATAGTCCGAGTGTGTCAACGAATTGATGCGCAGCACCGACGTGTAAATGTCATTATTATCGGTTGTGGTGCTAATCTCGTAGTGACCATCCGAGGACATGGTTAGCGGTGACGGATTATTACCAAATTGCCATTGGAATTCGGGCTTGGGATATGCCTGCACTTTGCACACAACCTCAGCGGTTTCCCTGATATCGAAGGCGACCTTGTTGTACTGATGCAGCACAATCGGTTCGTGTTCAATGCGCAACTGCATCGATGAGTTCGCCGAGTTCACCTCGTTCTGGTACAGACAGGTGTAGAGGCCACGATCCCCAGGCACCAGTTGATTGCCACCGGGTCTTGCCGTACCGCGAAACTTGAGCATGCTCTGTACGGTGACCATACCGTTGGGACCCTGATCGGGATTCGTTTTCACCTCATACAGATTCAGTTCGGGCAGTATTTCAACACCATCCTTGAGCCATTTAATGCTCGGAGCTGGTTTCCCTTTGGCACTGCAAGTGACCGCATAATCATTGTCTGCAACACGACGCGTCATGTGCTGCTGCAACTTGGCCAAGAATTGCGGTGGCTGATGAATCTCCAGCACAATGGTGGCCATATTACCGATGCCCAACTCATTGACAGCATGACAATGATACTTGCCCTCATTGCCCAGATGGGCCTTGGGTATGGAGTATTGTGGTCCCTGCGCGAGTATCTTTTGCCGGCTCGAGAACTCGCCGTCCATGTCGCGGAACCAACGATACTGTGGCACCGGCCAGCCGGGCGGACTTGCCGAACAGGTGAGGGTGACACCGTTGCCCACATGCACCACCGGCTTGTTGGGTGTGATGAACGCCTGGCCGGGACGATGACGGACGAGCAGTGCAACCGTGGAGTTGCCCACACGTTCGCTGCGCTCCTGGCCCTGACTCTGCATTATGTTGACGGCACGGCAAATATAATTTCCGGCATGCTCGGCCCGCACCGAGGCTAATGTTAGGACATCACCATTATAACGAAAATCGGAGGCACCCTCTTTCAGCCATTCGATGGTGACTGGCGCCGGATTCGCTGTGACATTACACCGTATATTAACGGTTTCACCTTCTTCGGCCTCGCGCGTCTTTGACTCGATGACCACCGTTGGGGGATAGAGTATATCGAGTATGAGCTCCTGTTCGCCAGTTTTGCCCAGTCCATTGTCGGCACTGCACGTATATTTGCCCGCATCCTGCACGCTCACCCGATGGATGGTGTGCACCAGGGAGGAGCTAATGAAGCTGCCGTTGCGTGTCCAGCGGACATTCGGCACCTTCGGCTTCGCGTCCACATTACACTCCAATTTGGCAGTGCGGTCACGTTCCACACGCAGCGGATTCTCCGGTCCGACCTCAACGCGGGCATAGTCTGCAAACAACAACAGAAAATACACAACGTGAAATTAGCAATAGATATTTTTCCCATATATATATATATATATACATATCTTTTCTGCTGTTTGGACATAAATCAGAGTTACGCTCCCCCGCAACTGATGAAAATTAATAAACACAAAGCATTTTTCGTTGGGCTGCCTAATCAGTGGCATCTAAAACTTGTAATTGAATTAGCCAAGTTGCAGTTGGTGGTGCGGGGAGGTGGGTGGTCGGGGGTTGGGGGTGGTATCTGGTCTGATTAGCCACAAAAATTTGTCAATTATTAATTAAGCTAATCAAGTGACGTGGCTCAGTTCGACTCATTGGACTAATGCCACACGAATCCCAAATCATTAGCAACTCTCCAAGCAAAAGACACTCTCCCAGCCCCGAAGCATTTCCATAAGTCGTCTGTAAGTCGGACATTAATTGTTGAATAAAGTACCTAAGATTATTGTGGCTGCCTTTGTGCAAACTTATTATAGCCTACTTTAATTTGACCTTCGAATTAGATTAAATTGGAGGCTATACAAATAGCTTTTTACGTTGCCAATCGGCTTAAAGCAATTTAATGCTTTTAGCGAATTTTCCCCCTTAATTGCGCTGCCAAACTTTAATTTATTAATTATTTGCATTCATTTAAGCATATCCTCCACAGATGATTCTAATCTCAAGTCTCAAGTTACTTTACGTCACACTCAAGCAACGATTTTGCATCATTTTGACACGTTTCGCTGCTCTAATTTTAAGCCACACGTCTTTCAAGACCTTTTCGCAAGTACTCTTAATGGCTTTATATTTGTAATTTGCAATTTGCCAACATTTTACAAGTCTTGCCCCGCCCCCGCCCCATACACATCCCTTTCAGTGGACCACCGTTTTGAATCTGTGCACCTGCACTTGACTGCATTACGTTCTTGTCACTTTTGGCATTAGTGGCTCCTGTGCACCGCAAACGCTGTAAAATTATGTGGTTTATAACCTCAACTCGTGCTCTCAGAGTTGTCACTATCCAGCCAGCCGCATTTCTCCAACTCTAATTCCCTCCTGTGATTTAACCTCACTTAGCTGTACGCTGCTCTGTA
The DNA here is from genome assembly GCA_037043685.1 of Drosophila hawaiiensis. Taxonomy (NCBI): domain Eukaryota; kingdom Metazoa; phylum Arthropoda; class Insecta; order Diptera; family Drosophilidae; genus Drosophila; species Drosophila hawaiiensis. Next base: position 1,450,970 of record JBAMBA010000216.1, read on the forward strand.
ATTAACTGAGCCGGCTAAGTGTCGGCTGCCGGTTGCCTAATGACTGTCCATAAAGTCGCCAACTTGTCGCCGCATTGACAGCCAGCAATCTTAAGAAACTGGAGCAAGAAACTACCCACAACCCAACCCAGACACCCCTCTAAATTCCACATCTGTGAAATTATAGTAAATTGCGTAATTCCTGGCTACCTTTTCAGGTCTGTCGCAGCTGCAGGTAAATAAAGTTAAGGCTGTGTTGGGGTTGGGGTTGGGTTAGGTTTCAGCTTCAGCTGGTTGTTAATTTTTTTGTTTTGTGTTCTCTGCTTTTAGTTCACTCGTTGCGTGTTTATGTGCGTGTAATTACATTTGATTGTCTACCTTTGGTATTTGCGTCGAGTTTGCTCTCTGTCTGGAGAACCTCATCCGAGAGTTGTGCCGACAAACCATTAACAAATTGTTGTTTATAAATTGACGCATTCTACGCTTTTGCCTGTTGTAAATGCTTGGTGCTTTGAAATTGACTTAATTGTCACTCTTTGTGAGCATGTTTTACACATTTGGGCCACTACCATTGCATTCCACCGAGCTCATGTTGTGCAAACAACAAATTAACCTAAAACTGTAACGGAACCCAAGACGGGAGTTTTCTTTTGACCTGAACTCAACTGTTGATTACTTTAAAACGCACAGCGAACATGTTGCCTTCAATTATTTTGTAGCCACTTCGTGTTCATAAATAATGAATACAAAGTAATGTCAAGTAATACAAAGAAAAAGAACAACACAAATATAAAAAAGAATATAAAACAAAAATCAGAGTGAGAGAGAGAGAAAACAATTTGATGCGTGTTTTGCATATAAATTTCATGCTTTTCGACCAAACCTTAAATTATGCTCTCAAATAATTGAATTTGCTTACATTCAGCAGAGTTCCCAATTTCAAATTTTCGCGCACCCTCAGTTAAATTGTGTTGCAAATAAATATTTTTCCAATCAATTTGGACGTCCGACAGTAGCACAAAAAAATATTTATATAATAATAAAGCAGATCGTATTAAAGATTTTCCGCCGCTGAAAAGTCTGCTACATTAAATTTATACGGGCAAATCTGTCGCTAATGCCCCATAGATGGCGCTGTACATTGTAAATTGAAAGTAGAATTAACAGTTTTTAGTCGCGCTAGGGCTGCTGCATTATAAACAGTTTATTGCTAATCCGCACGTTCAGCTCCGAGATGACGGCAAATGAATGAAAATGAAAATGAAATTTTCAATTTTTCGACTTGGCCCTAACTCAATTTTCTACTCAGTTCTGGCCACTTAATACTAACGCAATTTACTGACTGCGCTGCTTGCTGCTGCTAAGCAACAATTAGTTATTAGGCAGCAGCTTCTAGTCTTCATCCTTATTTTTGGGAAGAGGAAGCTGGAGGATGGGGAGTTGATCTAATTTCGTTATGGCCACGCGCAGCGCGTGGCACAAAAGGGCCAAGTGAAAAGGGCAAACGTTTTAAGCCAGACAAGCTGAACAAGGCAGCTTCAGTTGATTTCGGACAATTAATTTAATAGCAGGTTGACTAAAAGCCCAGAACAGACCGAAAAAAAAGCTAAGGAACTAATACACCAAGTATAGTAAAAAAAATAATAATACAATGAAAAGTGCAATAAAAATTAGTGCTAAAATTAATTATAATTTTAATTAGAACAGCGGGTGAAATGCATTAAAATTGAAATCCTTTTCTTGCTTAACTTTACTTGGCTTACAGCTGCCTCAGACAAATCCAATTTTAATGTGTGGCCAAAAACGAAAAAAGGCGTGGCTGGAAGGAGTGGAACGCGTGGCAGGCGTGGCACCCGCCTAAAGCCAAAGTCAAATCCAAGTTGAACGCGGAACTGATATGGCCAAGTGACTGGCCAAAAAACTAAAACAAGCAACAGCAACAGCAGCAGCAGCAGCAAAAGGCATCAAATATAACCCACTACGTCCTCGGCACTTTTGGCCAACTAAGATAAATGATAAGGCAAATGAGCGTAACTCTCTCGAGATCTCGAGCAACTCACATCTTCGTCTTGAGCGCAGCGCCACTTGTAACTAATGAATGTGAAATTAAAAAGTTCGGAGCTTAGCCGGAAACGTAACGGAAATACAATAAATTATAGAACCGCACAATCCAATATAAGCGTTAACCACTTCCCCCAAAACCCCAAAACAAATAAGAGTTAGATTGAGTAGGGATAAATGTGGAGTGTTGAGAGGACTATGCGACTGTGAAATACCCTGCACTTATAATACTTCTATCTCACAATTCGTATTGAATCTACAACTGATGAAAATTTCAATTAAAATTGATTATAATATAAATAAGGCTTAAAAAGTCGAGAACATTAAAAATTAAATGTGTGTTTGCTGTTATGTGATGATGCCGATTGCCAACTTCCGTCTGCAACAACAACTTCAACAACATTTTAAGATAGCTTATTGTGTAAACCATTTTAATTAGTTGTAGGGTATATATAAAACCACTCGAAGCACTTCCAAGACAAACAACAACAACAAGAAGAAACTTACACAATTAATGCTTTAATTCGTTTGCGTGGCAGCTGCTGCGTTTGCCTCTAAAATGTTATTGACCTGGTTTGGCTTGCGGCTAGCAGTTGTTGGCCGCGTGCCTTGTTTTGGTTAGTTCCTTAGTTGGGCTTCTGGCCAGAGACTCCTTTTTGGTATCATGACCAAATCAGCATCTCACTCATTGTGTGTACATGTGTCTGTCTCTCGTTTAGGCCATTGCTATCAGAAGACATAGTAGTAGTTGTTATTGCCATGATTTTCATCATTTACTAAATGTTTTTCTTGGCTTTCAAGTTCTTTCTTCCTACTGTGTGTTGGCCAGCAGTTGGCTTTTGCCTTTTTTGCTGTAGTCTCGTCTCTGCATCAACGCTCCTCCTCCTCAGCCGCTTCTCTCTCTCTCTCTCTCTCTCTTTCTATCAGTGAATGCTCTTTGGCTCTTTCTGTAACTTGTTAGTTTTCTTTAGTGGCCTCTACAAGTTCTGTTCAAGTTGCCCTCTCCAACACACAACCCACTCAAGTTGTCGTCTCACCGTTTCAGCAGCTTCATGTTCTTGTCTTGTTTTCCTATTAAGTCAAGAATTTTTTATAGCATTTAGTTGGAAAAGCTTCAACATATTTTTTGCCAACTATCCATTGCCCCGCTCTCTCTCTCTCTCTCTCTCTCTCTCTCTGTGTTATGGCCATTCCAGAGAAATGTACGTACGCATAACTCGTGCCTGCTGTCAGCGTATTTGAGCTATGAGCTCTTGTGGTTTTTGCTTTGGCTTTATTAGTTTCTTGCTGGGTTTTCTGTCTTTCTTTCTTTCTTTCTTTCTTTCATTCTGCATGGCATGTCGAAAGTGGTTTAGAAACCAAGCTTGCTCTCTGTCTATCAAACACACACCGTCTAGGCTTGCTGCTGTCCAGCAGCTTTGACCATGTGTTACCCCTTCACCCCCCGTGATCACTAGACCGTCGTCAGGCTAACTAGTTACTAAATTGAGCGCATAAACTAAAACAACTACTGCGTAAAAATCCAAAGAAAATAAACGAATGGCACCAGCAGCGGCAACAGCAGCAGCAGCAGCAGTCAATGTAAAAGGAAGACTGTCTGTGGTTTTTTTTCCTGTTTTTTTTTTATTCTTTTGCAGCTCATAAATTACAGGAAGACAGATTCCTTCAGTCGACAAGGCAAATAAACAAGCATCCGCCAAAGAATGAGTGAGTGAGTGAGTGAGCCACTGAGTGAGTGGACATTCTGCCATAAAGTTTAACAAGCACATTAACTAAAAACTAATAAAAACCAGAAGACAGCGAAACAGTCAGTTGTCAGTAGTCTGGGCAGATTGGCAAATAAATCAAGAGCTCTTCAGAAAGAGTATTTATTATATAATATTGAAACTACTTGAAAATTAATTGCAAAAGCCAAAAACTTTTTTTTTTGTTTTTAAAATTGCTAATCAAATACTGAAATAGAGCACTTTATTTATTTGAAGCATCGTTGATCTTTTATGAAACAATATCTAAGAAATTAAGATTGCGCAGTGGAATGGAAATTGATTATTGCAGTCAGACCACTCAACAAACGATTTTTAAACTACAAAGCAAAATGCTGGACAAATAAACAATTTCCAAAGCTAAAAGAAAACTAAAGCCATATATATTTTTCTGCTTGCTAAGCAAAAATACATATTCAGTTAAAATAGTTTGTAAAGTGCTCTAATGCCAGCACTCTTGGGTAACAAAATCAGTACACATTTGTACAAATAAAATGGAAACCAGTTCAATTAGAAGCCGGTTCAATTCGATTTGCAAAAGCTTTTAAAAAAAAGAAGCAGTCAAAACTGATAAGCGCCCAAAATGTTTATTGTACTACAAACTGTTATTATCCACACACTCACACACACATACACAGACACACACACACAGATGCAAATATTGCTGCAGATGCACAAATACTCAGATACCCAACTTTAGTTACAGATACAGGCGACAATTGGGGCAGTTGTGGTCATAAAATGAAATCAACAATTTGTGCCGGCCACACCAAAAAAATATTTGGCTAGAAATGATTTATGAAATGTTTTGCATATGAGGTTTTTCAACAAAAACGACGAGGGAAAAGAAAACAATATGTGTGTGTGTGTGTGTGTGCGTATATTGATCAACTCTAGCCATGTAAACTACACGAAATGGAATTGTATATGTGAGATACAAAATGAACAAATGAACAAATACGAGGCACACACAAATTGCGCTGCAAGTTTATTTTTATGGCACAATTTGTGGCAAATCAATGGATGAAACTTTTCTACAAAACTAATTTTATGTGCTTCGCTTTGCGTTTTTCTTCTCTTTATTTCGGACATGTTAAAAGCATAAACAATTTACAAATTTCCCGAAACACAAAGATGCGGGGCGGAGTGGGGCAGGCAGGGCATGGAGGTTGAATGTAGCAGGAGCAACAGCGCAATCGTTGCAATCAAAGCTGCCCTAAATTAATTTAAAAAGAGGCAACAACAACAACAACAACAATAGCAACAACATAACACACATACTGGAGGGAAAAGTTGTTGCTGCCACGCTATTTAAACAACACAAATTTTTGTAAATTGTCTGGCTGGAATTTTAATGGTAAACAAAAATGGGAGAATAAAAAAAAATATAAATACAAGGCATGAGTGGGGCATCAACTTTGCCCATTTGGCAGAGGCTGCTTTAAATAGGCAGCCAAATTATTGACAAAGTTTCTTGTTGTTGGTGTTGGTGTTGCTACTTTTTTCCAGCTAAGCACACATGGAGTTGTAGATGTTGCCGGAGAGGAGGAGCTGTGCACAGTTGCCAAGCTGCGAGGACTGGGCAACATCATGCAGGCCACAAACGATGTCATTAGTGTTGGCATTTGGTTGTGTTGCTGTTGTTGTTGTTATGGTTGTAGTTGTTGCTGTTGTTGCTGCTACTATTTGCACAGGGCATGAAGCAAAAAGTAACAGCCCGTGCAGGGCGAAACTTTTGCTTTTATTTATTTACTTGCCCGCGTGCGCGCCAAAAAAAAAAAATAAATATAAAAAAAAAGAAATACTAGCAGAGAGAAACAATTATAGGCAAAGTCGAAGCTCTTGATGCCCTTAGCAGAGTAGTGTGAGTGTGTTGAAGAACTGGAGAATTGCAAGCTAGGCCAGTTTTAATGAGTTAGCTATAAGCCATACCTAATTATTGGTAGAGCATAGTTGCTTTTGGAATCTCCTTCGATCTACCCATCTTTGTTTAACTATGTCTATCTCTGTCTGTTGAAAATGTAATTATTACTGCTTGAGTGGTAATAGTTATGTTCTAGAAACTAAGAAAATGTGGCAGTATTTAAGTCTAGCCAGAGAAACCTGTTTTTCACTTACTCAATTTTGTAATCAGTTTGCACACCTTCATTATCAGGATATTTTTATAATAATATTCAATAGCTTTGTAAATCTAGCTTTCTGTCTCGCTCTATGTGTATATATATATCTCTATTTATCCCAGTCTATTTCTTTCTATCCCTATCTATATCTATATCTCAATCTGTCGCCATCTCAATCTGTGTCTATCTCTCTTTCTATTACTTTATCTACTTCTATATATATATCTCTCTATATTTGTCTAACTCTCTCTCACGTTCAAAATACACATTAAGTTAGAAATCATTCCAAAATTGTAAACAACTATTGGTTTAACATAACAGCATAACTGTAAAATAGCTAAGAGCAACAATTTTGACAAAATATTAAACTAAGTTAATCTAAATTCAATCTTTGGCAGCAGCCACTGGCAACTCTCATAACATATTCAGTATGCTCCTTCTGCCCACGTCTAGTCGCAAAAATGGGCCAAGCGAATTTGCCAAGCCTGAACTAGAAAATAACGTAATATATAAAAAAAAAAAAACAAAAAAAAAAATACAAAAAAAAAATACGGAAAATGAAAACGAAAACTCGGGCAACACGTAAAGCAAATTTTTGAATGGCGTAATTTTCCAGCGAAACGAGATGTGTAGATTTTGTTGGCAACAAGGGGGTTTGGCAGGGGCGGGTTAGGGCCGGGGAGGGAAGCTTACTAGGGTTAGGGCGTGGCGGGGCGGTGCAGGGCGGCAGGCAACACACAACACACACAGATGATGGAAATAGCTGAAGCGGTTGAAACAGTCGAGTTGAGTTGAGTTGAGCAATTGCAGCAACAGCAGCCAGCAAATTTCTGATGCTTTGTCTAACTTTCCTGTGGTGTGTGAATGAGAAAGAGAGCGAGAGAGAGAGTGGGATAGGGAGGGAGTGAGATAGCAAGCGTAGCATAGCATTAGGCGCAAAACGGAATTACTTGCCGAAAATAAAACAAATAAAACAAGCAAAAGTTTTCGACGTGCACCCCAGAGAGCTTGATAACAGAGACAGCAGAGAATGAGAGAGAGCCAGCAGAGTTAGAAAAAAAGTGGCAGGGGTGGAGGGAGGGGAGGGGTGTGGCAGAGACCCCGCAGACCACGCTTTTCTACGCCTATATCTATAATAAACTCAATTCGCGTACATTGTGCTTTTCATTTTATTTCTTTCCTTTTTTAGGGCGCGTCTATCCTGTCTAAATATATAGATATACATCTATATATATATATGGATATGCTATGACTTAGTGCGTGGGAGGATTGGTCGGGACTAAAACAGTGAGTGGCATTGTCCTAGCAACTGGCAACTGGCAACTGGGCGCAACAGCGCACTTTGACCTAAATAATTAAATTCAGAAAGAAACAAAGCAGGAACTTTGCTTTTAGCGCAAGAAGTTGCGTTTTGTCCTTGGAGTCGTTGGAGTCAAAGTTGTGCCCCCTTAGTGCAGCAGTTGCCTTGCTGTTTGCTGCTTCCTTTGCAGCGGTGCATTTCATTTAATTTAATGTTAAATTAATTTGCTCCACTGCAACTCGACAAAGTAGAAGCTGAGCAGCAGCAGCAGCAACTGAAACAACCAAAGCACTTTATGCAGATGTTATTGCCTTTGTAAATATTTAGTTAATTTGTACAGATTTTAACCACCCCCAATCGACTCTACTTCTCCGTTTAAACAGCAGCTGTCTGCTCTCAGTGGCATTAAGGATTGCTGACAGCTAATTGATTAAATCTTGCAGATAACAAACAAAAACACTCTAATTTCGATTCAGCACTTAGTGTAAATAAATGTCTTTCTTAAGAATATATGTGTAGATGGTTTTTTAGTGAATGATTTTCCGGTCACAAAAACTAAGCAGACCTCCCCAAAAACAAGCTGCATCTTATATGGAAATATGCAATTCTTAAAGAAATATAATTAAGCAGTAGTTAACTTTTCACACAGACACTTCATTTTACTCTGCAAAATATTTGTTGCTATAGCGTTTCTAAGCAACCCTTGCTGCCGCTGCTGCTGCCTGAAAATTAAAAGTTTTCAAATTATTTCGGCACAACAGAAAACTATTTAATTTCGTAACTTTTCTAATTGAATTTTGAGCAGTACTCAACAGAACACAAAACTCGTACTAAGCTTGGACTCTGGACTAGCCACAATGGTACACATTTTTGCGACCAGCACAAAAAAACTTTCTCAAGCGCGTATACATTTCATTGCTGAATTAAAATATTCAGAAAAACAACCATAAAAAAATTATACAATTTCCATTTCTGGTTACGTTTAAAATTGTTGGGTTAGTTATCATTGCAGCTGAGCGGTTGCTACCTTTGCTAGCTTTGGGGCAACAACTCTTGCAACTTGCCAACTGGCACTTGCAACAACAACATGATCATCGTCATCATGATTATCGTAGACAAGCGTCATGTGTGGCAGCCTGGGGCCAACAATAAAAACACACAGCGGTTTGCCCCGCTAGCTGGCGCTGCTGCTGCTGCTGCTGTTTTTGTTATGGAAGTAACAGCAGCTGCCGCCAGCGGCACTCAAGCAAAAGCCGCCATGGTCTCCCTAAACCCCACAACCAACCACCCCCTCTCCCCGTCCACATTTATGCCCCAAGCAACGTCAGCTGCTGCTTTATAGTCTCTCTCTCTCTCTCTCTCTCTGTCTCTCTGTTGTTATAGTTATAGTTATAGTTGTAGTTGCAGTTGCAGTTGTTGTTGCTGTAAGTCAAGTAGAAGCTGCTGCCAATGTAAACAATGCAGCAACAACAACAGCAGGCGAAATGTAAATAAAATTTTTTTTAAATTAACTACCAGCCACGTGGCACTGTTACAACACACCCACACCTACCCACACACACATACACACACAACACACCACCCCCGTTCTCCTCCTACCCCCTTTGGCATATACGATTGCTGCTGCTGCTGCAGCTGCAGGAAATGTATCTACATATGCAACGTACAATATTCAAGATTGTTGCTCATATTGCTGCCGAGCACAATTTTTTATTTGTTGTTTTCTTTTTTCTGTTGTGCTTTTATTGCTGCCGCTGTTTGGCTGGCATTTTAGCTTTTGCAACTTGTTCCATTTGTTCTGCACTCTTGCCGCACTTTTCACAGCATTCACATTTTCCTTTTTGGCCAGAAAAAAAGAGTGAGGGGAGGGGGGTAAAAAAAACTGTGCTCGTCAATAGTTTTGCTGCTGGCTGCTGCCAGTTGAACGTTGCTAGCTGCGTGCTGCTGCTGTTGCTGCCGGCTGTTGCTGTTGTTGTCCATTCCGTTCTGCAACATTTGCCGCCTTTTTATTTGCTCACAAGCACTCGCATGAGTTGAGAACTTATAGTGGCTGTATAGTCTCGTTACATAGACCCCCCAAAGCTCTCCGCCAGCACTTATGTGCAAAGGAAGCGAATGCGAATCCGTATGCCAAAAGTGAAATGCGTATAGAACAACCACTGCCTGACTATAGCTACTTTTACTACTACTGCTACTGTTCTCAATTGTGACAGACTGGCAAAGCAAACAGATAACATATATATATATATATATATATAGGGTTGAGGAGTATTCGATGACAGAGCCTAACCACTTTAACCATGTTAAAGTTTAATTTTCACTTTAAAACTCAAAGTTCATTTGAAACTACAAACTGTATGCAGTCACCTGAAAACGCCATTCAATATCTTTCTCAATAAGCCAACTCCAACTATAAATATAATTTTATACTCCATTTGTATTGATTTTATTGTTGAACTGCAGTTCATATTGCAGTACAACAGAACAAGTAGTCAGATACACATGCAACATGTGTTGTGTCGTAAAACTTTACCATGCCAAAAATGCTGTTGCAAGTGAGATATTTTATTTCTATTTTTTAGCACCGCAGCCCCCCGCTTTGCGTCTGCCGCTTTGTGCCAGCATAATAAATTTATATGTAGACGTTGATATGCTGTAAATATTTTTCCATTTGGCCGCTGGCTAACAACAATGCCAGAAATGTACAAAATAAACACATGCGTTTTCTATTCTACATTCCATTTGTTTTTCTGTTTTTGGTTTTTTCTTTTTCTCGCGGGGACAATTTTGTTTAGCGAACTGTAAAACATATTTCCCAAATTTGCATTTAATATTTGCATTAATAAATAGTTGAAAATTTGTTGTATAAATAAAAGTTTTAATTGGCTGGCTATTGTAATGCAAATATAATTATGCAATTAACAAAACTGCGATAAAAAGTGAGTCAAACAAATAGAAATATTAAATATTAAACTGTTACAAAACGAATGGCATTTATTAATTGTTCATGCGGCAGAGAGGTTAAGATAGCATGCCAGAAAAAAGGTAAAACTAATAAAAGAAAAGCACATTTAATTATCCTAGCAATGGAAAGTTTGCTTTTACAAACAAAAAAACAAAACCAAACAGAAAAATTCTTTGAAAGCAAATAGAAAACAGGAGAATGAAATGAACAGCAAATCAACTTAAATAAATAGAAATACGTGCACTCTCACTTGAATTCCCATAAATATATATGGATTCGAATGTTTATAGTTGTTGTGTTACTTTTACACATTTATCAACTCAATTCAGTTCTTTGCATATTGTTTACACACATTTTTTTCACTGTAGAAATAATGGATGGGCAGCGAACAGCACAAAAAAAATTTCTAAAGCACAACGCTTACAAATCTTATAGCTCAATGAATTGAAAATTTATTCATTTGAATGCCTTTGATTGCATTTCGCTTACAGCTATAAATATAACAAACTAAATTGAATGCTTAAATGTTAAGGAGATTTATTATAAGCGTAGACCGCATGCAAGAATGCTTTCTAAGAAATGTTGGTCTGCAAAATGTGGCATGGCAAATGACAAAGGACAAATTTGAAATAGTGCAAGTGACATAACAATTCATTCACATTTCTCGTTTTACTTTTGAATATAAAATAAATAAAAACAATTACATTTCTTTTCTCTGATGCGACAATTGATATCAAAGCAGCAAATGTTGTAAATACATTTTAAATTTAATTTCTGCCAGCTTAAAATTGTTTCCGTTTATTTTTTAAAAGAATTCAACATTTTATAATTAAGATTTGGACAACAATCAGACAAAATGACATTTATAAAACTTATCAAATTCACAAACACATTTTCTAGCTACAAATGGAAATGGAGTCCAACGAAAAGCAGGTCAGACTAAATAAAACTCTTGCTGGACACCCAAACTGTTTTATTCAAAGCTAACTTCAACAACTGCAGCAAAAGCTTGACCGCAGCTGCAGCTGCAACATGCAGCTCAGTGGGAATACATTATAGTCAGGCAAATTGGTGGTCACTTTATTTATTCCTGCAACGCCCTCAAGTTGCACGTCAACTTTGCATGCTGTGAGTCCCAAAAAAAAAAAAAGAAAAACTCTCAAAAATCCTAAAGTGGCAGAGCGAGCTCGCTCGCCTGCTCCAACAAAAATATCGTTGCAACTTTATGTACATTTTTGTGGCACACACATGTGCGCCCGACTCTAATGTGGCAGCAAAGTTTTGTAAATAAAAATTTGTGTGTGCGGCTCTTGTGCCAATTTGGTGCAGTTTGCGCAGATTGCATTACAACATCGGGAGGATATTGGCTGCAGGCGCTGTCTGCCATATGCCAACCGCCTCCCTGCGCCCCTCACCATCACTCTCATCAACAGCGAAAAACACGTCATACTGCAAAGTCAAACAAATGTGTGCAAAACTAGCATTTCGACATTTCAATTTTGAATATTATTGACGTGTTTATGCGGTGACGCAAGGAGCTTAATTGGGTTAGGCGGAGGCAGTGTCAGCTGGAGAGGGAGTCATAGTGGGTTATGCCGTTGTTGGATATACTCTTGGTATTTGTCAAATTTGTAGCCGTAGCGAGATTTCATTGATTCATAGAATTTACTTTAATTAGCAAAGCTGAAAATGATGCCAACGCACTGGACATAAATATGTATGGAGATTGGAAAACCATTGCCTCCCCGGGTGTGTGGTAGGCGTGGCAACGGCTCTCTAGTTTGTTTAGTCTATTGAAACAATGTCGAGTCATTGTGTGCATGCAGCAGCACAGCCCTCATTGTAATTGAGGCATCGGCAATGGAGATGCGAGCTGCTGTTTACACAATTATTGACATCATCAGTAGCAGCAATTCAATAACAACAACAACAACAACAAAAACATCATTATCATGCTTCTCTCCGTTTTGATATCATCATTATCATCATCAGCATTCGCAATCCTAATCATTTCAGTCAACAAACAATAGTCGAGCCAAAACCTAGGCCATGACGAACAATGCAAACTTTGTCATTGGTTTTGCTACATACATTTATGTATCTGACAAACAAACCAAGAGTGAGAGAGAGATTGAGATAGAGCAGCGTGTGTGGTGACACTTGATGCCATCTGAGTCTACCACTCCCCCAGCCTGTCAATCTTTGAGCTTTGTATTTACGAAGTCGCATTGCTAAGAACGCATTCAAAAGCAGATTTGTATCTGTAGTATTTAGAAGCGTATAAAAAAATAGTTATAGGGTTAATTGAAACATCATTCGAATTTACTCTACAAATATCAATAAATTTGTATTCTCGACAAGTTTTACTTTAAATTTAGTTAATTCGCTTGATTTCATTTATGGTCAACTAGCTTTATCAAGACAACTGCCCAACTTCTTCACATAATTGTTCCGCATTCGACTTTTCTTAGAAACAGTATTATATGATTGCTGTTACGCGATAAGAAGTTCAATGAAACCTACTTTCTCACTCTCTGTCTCTCTCTATGCATTCAATTGATGCAATCTGATGCCTGGCAGCGTCAATCAGGCAATGCCCTGTCATCACACACACCTCGACGACTTCAGCTGCCAGGCTAATATCGATTTGAAAGCTGAGCTCAACTCTGGAGGATTTGAAGAATTCGGTTAATGCGTATGCGCTAATGCGCATAATTATTGTATTTCAATTAATATGCTTAGCACAACAGATTCTTGGAATTTGTGTACGTAACTGTTATCGACATTTCCTTTGCGATTTATACACAATGTCCTCAATTGGGCAGCATTCGTGCTGCCTCTGCTCGGACTGGATGAATGGCTAATGACGAATGCTTTTGACCAACATGCGAGCCACAATTCGACCCAAACTGACCTCAGCACGCAACGCTACCGCATCTCTTTCTCTCCCTCTCAATGGCATCTTGGGTGCCCTTTTCTTTTTCTTTTTTGGGATTTTACAAGTTAAATCTTTAGAATGTGGCAGCCCGGAATGCTGAGAAGACATACCAACGCCCCAGCAATATGGGCTCCAATTTCTCTTCGTTTTGCCCCTAGGCCAATTTACGAGAGAGAGAAAGAGAGAGGAGGAGAGAGATAGGAAAAAGGCGGTTGTTAAGGAAAAAGCATCCTTTTGTTTCAGTCCAAGGACTCAACTTGGGCTTGTCTGCCTGCTCACATAATGTGGCCAAATGTGTAGCCAAACAATAAATGAAAATTGTGTGCAATTGTCGTGCCCTCTACGCCAGCCAAGCCAATGGCCAACCCATCAGCCCCAACCATCCCCAACTAGCCGCAAGCCAACCCTTGCTGCCAAGCAACCCCGCATCCCACTCTCCACTGAACTCCCAAAGTACCTTCACGATCCAAGTTGTTGTCATTGTTGGCTGATGCTCATTTTGTGTGGCTGTCTGTCTGTCGCTTTGTTGGCTTAGTTAGCTTTCTTGTTGGAGTACTGATAAAAATACAGCACAAAGTGTACAAGTTGCTCTTGTCTCCTTTGATGGGAATATGAAGGTGCATATATAGCTAGCCAAGTCTGTCTATTTTTCGGTATAGATTCTGAACAGTTATATTCTTTATTTGATTTCTGTAGTGCGATTTCGAGTGCTGGGTATCTGTTAGTCTGTCAAGTTGTCATCTGTTTGTTGGTGGCCATTTGTTGTTGCTCTGTTGAGCAACTTCCATTTTGAGTTGCTTGCGTGTGCGTCGTTATCCTTTTTATTTGAAGTTTGCTTAATGCCAAGTAAATAGTAGCCACACACACACACACCCACACACACCCACACACACTTAGACCATATAGGAAGTAGCAGATGGAGAGATAGAAAAGCATTGACATTGCATTGTTTCATTTTAGCCGCCCTACCACAGGAAAAAAACCACAAATGTCAGACATAAGTAGGAGGTTCATTTTGAGGGTCTCTTTTGGCCATGTGTGTGTGTGTGTGTGTCTTGTGCTGTTAACCCTGGCTCATTTCATGGCTTGTTGCCGACTATTTTTGCCGTATTATTGGCGTTAAGTTGCCTGTTACCTATGAACCCACCGACAGCAGGGAGCACCACCACCAGCAGCAGCAGCAGCAGCAGAAGCAGCAGACAGAGTAGAATCTGCTGTTGGTCGCGGGGCTCTTATCTGGTCACATTATCATCATCATCTTCAATTTAATGCGTGGCGAACGACGAGAGGACACTCGACAATTTCTTGTTTTTGCTGCTTGCTTCGTTTCTATTCTATTTTGTTTTTTTTTTCCATGCTGCTGCGCTTTGTCTTTGCGGCTTCGTCCTGGCAGTCACTTCCTGCCATTTGCCAGTTGGTTTGTGTCGCCTGTCCTTCCTTTTTTTTTGCTGCCTCGTTTGTTTTTTTTTTTTTGTTTTTCTTGTACTCTATGTAATGCCACTTTATATGCCGCAGTTGATGCCTTTAGAGGCTTTTGTGTTTACGCCATGTTAAGCCTTAGAATCCCTAATGCCAAAGGACATCGCCAAACCACTCACTACACGCCCCTCTGCACCCACCGTATCCCTCCCAATTCGCCGCATCTATTGGCACATGTGTATTGGCATTTGCTTCGTTGATTTTCCACAACATGCTGTGCCTATTTGCCTAGTTGGCCCGTCTCCTCCCTATCTCTCATCTGCCTGGTGTTAAGGTTCAAACATGGCGCAAGGTCGTTTCAACCAACCGAAGCGGGCAACATTTACATTTACATTTCCATCTACAGGCACCCATCTTCTACTTGTCCCCCTCTGATCCACTGTTCCACTGCTCCCGCTCTCCAGTTTCAGTTTCTCTATCCGGAACGTGCCCGGGCTGCCTTTTTATGCATGATCTCATCGCTGACTGGCAGCAGGCTAGCATTCTGGCAAGGCTGCCAGGCAGGATGCGACAGAGCGTTCAATCCAACCCCTCCCCCACTCAGGCAATCGTCCTGTCCCAGTCCATTTCGTTCTGGTATCTCTGGATTCGGGCTTCTTTGCGACAGGCCAGACAAAAGTTAATTGCCTGACATTAAACTATGAAAATGATAGGCGCCAGGACAACGAATATATACACACACACACACATACACATACACACATGCTGGTGTGTACATACGCATTGTCAATATTATTGTAAAATTGTTGTGCGACTTAAGCACCTTTAAATCCCCCAAAAGGTAAAAACATTTGACAGCAGAGCAGAGCAATGTCGGCTTAGAATCAAATCGAAAGTCAAGCAGGCAGCCCAGCAACCCGGTAAACTGGCAGCCTGGCAACCCTGAACAATTCGCAATCCTTGCAACAATTCTCACCAAGCAGCAGCTGTCTGTTGCCTGCCCGCTTTACTGGTGAGGGGAAGGGAAGGGGAAGGGGGGGGGGGGGGGGGGGGTTAGGGGTGGCCTGGGTGCCCAGGTGAGATCCGATTAGGCTCATCAGGCAGCCGCACTCAAAATGCGCGGCGCCAGAACAATAAATTAGCGTCGCAGCTTAAAATACACACAGCAATCCGCTCTGCATAAATTCAATGCCGGCAAGCCAAAACCATAAACTCTTCCTAGACGCCTCCCCTCGACCAATTTTCCCCTTTGAGCCAGCATTTGACTCTGGGTTTGCCCTTTAAGTAATTGAATACTTACTCGGATTGCAGATAAAGTACTTAACATTCAGTCGCAGGAGAAGCAGCTGCAGTAGAGGGAAGTAAATCATGTGGGGAGACAATCACATTTGAGCAATGAACTTTGAGCTGGGTATTTGGTGTCTAAGATGACCTTCTAATCATTCAATGCAATTCAATAGCGAATCCTTCGAAAATGTGCAATCGTTTGGCTGATTTACAGCTCCAATATAAAATATAATACCAATAATAATTACGTTCCATATTTAGCCATAACACTGTCATATCCTTAAGCATCACAAAAGGACACATTTTTTGGTGTTCACAGGAAATGACAAAATAAGATTTTTAAGATTGTGAAACAAAATTTGTCAAAAAAAATGAGATAACATCGCAAAACTCGTTTTTTCTCGAGAAAAAATCAAGGACTATCAGGATATCTTTCAGAGTACTGTTACTCCTTGGCATACCAATTCTAATAAGGAAATAAAAAGGACGAAAGTTCTTCAAAAACGCTGAGATAAAGACTTCTTTAAAAAAGGAAATTGTTTGTAAATTGGTCATATCCCTGCAGATCCTGTGTCAAACACTTTTTTTGTTGACAAGGGCTACCAGCTGACGAAAGGACAACCAAATCAACCTTGTAGTTTCCCAGGAAACAAGGAGTTCGTGATTTTGAGCCTTTCTTTTGATGTCCCAAAAGTATGCCACGACATTTTTAAATTGCTTGAAAGCAACCCAATTGGACATAATTAACAACTATTAATATTTCTTTCAATTAAGACAGACATCCAAGTTCTTCAACATATCCTTTAAGATTTGAAAAAGAAGAAGAAACCCAATTCGCCTTATTCTCAAGGGACATTGTGTCATTTTGTGGTTATTAACAGACGAGGAAGAATAAGCGGCAGACGCTGAGAATTTTCAATGGGCGGCTGCAATTTATAGTCCGCAATTTCGCAATGACTTATTGGGGGCGATTAGACAAGGACGTGAAAGGACTGTCGTCAGGCGGCTGTTGCGAGACCTTGCTCTGATGGAGGTAAAATTCTCGGCGACTCCTGATTAATTTGTAGGTGTCAATTGGCCAAGGTCTAAGTGAATTGTTATTGATGCTCGTAAATCAGAAAATGTTTTCCAAATTGTTAAAATGGTGAATTGAAAAACGTTTGGCAACAACACTAACAATTAAATTGTTGCTTGATTTAATTTGTCAGGCAAATGGTTGAAAATGCCTGTTGACTGTTTGCAAACACCAAAGAAGAAGTTGCCCTTGCCCCCAACATGGAATACCAATTGGAAAAGGAGTCCTTTTGTGTATGTGTTTTCTGGCCCGCAGCAGCAGCAGACAGCAACCGCAAATGCTGTCGATATCCTGGGCCGTTTGCTCGGCTGCCCGTTGGGCAAGGACTTTTGCCTTTGCTTTTGATCAACTCCTCGAGGCTTGCTTAAAAACGCATTAGACCCAAAGCAGCATTGACCGCAAGGGAAAATCCAAAGGCCACAAACCGAACACCAAACATATTGAAGAACATGGCTCACTCCCATCTTTCTCCTCTCTCTCTCTCTCTCTCTCTCACTCCATCTGCAATTATTTGAAGCGCCTCTGCGGTTGTCTTTGTCGGCGCCTTTTTAAGAATGCCTTTTGCAACCTTTAAGCTAAATGCTCTTAAAATTGTTATTTATCAGGCCGATTACACCTTTGCCAATGCCCAGCCAACCCCCTGCGCATCCTCGAATGCCAATTAATAAACATTCCAAATTACAATTCGTTGCATTTACTTTTGTGGTTTTAGCTTATTGCATAATATTTCTAATTAAACATTGTGTTCAACAAACGAAATAACAACAAAGAGTTTTTTCTTTTTTCATTTTTTTTTATATTTGATTTAAAAAGGCTTATAAATGCAAATCATTTGGCCCACTTAGTGGGCGTGGTATGTGTGGGTGAGTGTGGGATATGGATTTCTATTTTAATTAAACCGCAGTTGTATCTTTTTTGATATGCAGCCCATTAAATTTACTCACTCTTTTGTTCACTCATTCATTTACTTATTTATTCATAAATAAACTCAAATGCTTTAATTAGTTCAATCAATGTGTGAGCGTCACAAGGGGCTGTCTGGTCTGCGTGGGCGTGGTCAGTTTTCTTGCCAGCTAATTAGCGACAGTTTTTACTGTTGTTGTTTGCATACAAAACGTGGGAAGAACTGACAAAACTTGTTGACAACAAGATGTGTGTGAGTGAATGAGTGAATGGTTGAATGAGTGTGTGAATATTGCGTGTTGGCGTTTTGCCATTCATAAGCATTTTTACTTAATCGGATAATAACTACAACTTGTTTTCACGATCTTAATTGAGGTTTATAGAGCGGAACAAGACAAGACTGGGTGTTATTAATACCTGTTAATATGACAACTGAATGGATTTGCTTGTCTCGAAAACTTCAACTCTTGTTGGACTACTGTGTTTGGGTTTCTCTTGTTAACATGCACTTGAAAGCTAAGACAGAATTGAAATTAAATTTTATTTAAGATTAGCCTTTGTTCATCTCTATATTAATTTCGGCTCTAAACTGTGCCATCCTTATAGTTTTTATTCTGTTTTTTTGTTCAAACTTTCTCTTTTGGCCAATGATGGGTAATTAGTCACTTAATCAATCAAGCGGCTTAACTCGACTGGTCTGGCTTGTGGTCTTTATAGTGAGTTGAGGGTTCGTTTCAGAATGCATGCAATTTACGCAATTAGCGTGGACACAAACCACAGACACACAGCATCAGCAGCAGCTCAGCAACACTAACTGCAGTTTAGTTCTGCGTTGTGGTTCTAGCTTTAGCTAACTACTAATTACCCTGTGCGATGTTCTTGTGGCTTTGTATTTGAATTAATTACGCATTTGATGGTTGACCTCAGCAGTTGTTGTTGTTGTTGCTGGCGTTGTTATTGCTGTTTCAGTTGCTGGACTGCAATTGACGGGACAATATTTCAGGTTTTGGCTTTTATTTGGCTTTTGATTAGCTCTAATAGCCTAACACGCTAATGGCCCAAAATGGGCGTAGTGCAGCATTCAACTGCCACTTGTTGCAACAACAACAACAGACAATAAGAGGCGACAACGTTTTTGGTCACACATAAATTTCTATTCTAATTACTTGCGCTCTGAGTCAGCAGGTCAACACAGAAAACGTCAGCAGCAGCTTCACTTAATTTATGTGCTTTACAAAAGTACAAATGGAGCTATATATATATGTCTATATATATATGTGTGATTTTACAATTATACACATATACACACACATATATATATATATATTTGTTTAATGTTTTTGCTGTTTAGGGACTCATTGAAATGGCTCTCTGGCAATTTGTACAGCATTTTAACAAATGTGTCGGCATTTGTTGAGTTGAAAGCTCGTTGCAAGCATCACACACAAGTGAAAAGTTGTAAGAGGCGGGCTAATGGGTTGCAGCAATGTCAGTGGTCATGTCTGGTCACTTCATTATGCAGCCATGTATTTATTTATTTGTTCGCCCAGCCATGCTAATCAGACGTTACCCAACGTTGGCCACTGAGGTCAACTGAAATGACACGCCCCTCCCCACTTCCCCCGCCCACTTGACCCCGTTTGAAAACTGTAATGAATAATGCGAGCAAAAAGGCAAGCTGCATTTGCCATATTTATAAATAGACAACCACACAATTGAAAACCGAGTACAAGTTAGTTGTAATAATGTCAAATGCAATTTGTCAAAAAGGGGCTGGCAAAGTGTGAGAAAATTGGAGAAAAGAGCCAACCAGAGGCAGTTAGAGGCTGCAACTGATTAACTGGGTCAGTTACGTTTAAGCCAACTAGATTCATTTAGCTTTCAGTCGAAATTGCCGCCTATAAGCATGCATATAATTAAAGCTATATTCAACTGGGTACTCACAATTAACATTTAATGTGGTTGTAGCCTCCAGACGTTTGCCCTCGTTCATGGCCCGATTTCGCACCACACACTTGTATTTGGCGCCATCGTCCTCGCGACGTGGTGTTATCGACAGTGTCGCATTTGTCGGTTGATCCTTGGTGCCGCCGCGCAACACGCTCGCAGGCAATGGCGAATTGGAGCCTTCGCGGTACCAGCTGTAAGAGATGTTGAAAGAGTTGCAGATCGATCAATACATATATCATTTCGAATTTACGAAAACGGAAGAAGTTTACCCTTTGAGCTATCGATTCTTAAAGTAACTAACAATTTTTAAAAGAAAGAGCACAGCAGATGCGCTTCTAATTAATTTTCATCTGCTCTGTGTTGATTTAGTACTCAATAATGCGCCAAATTGGAGCAGGCTTGTATATAATAAATATTTCATTCTAATAGTGAATAGATGACAGCTAAAATAGTTTATAAATTAACAGATAAACATCTGCAAGCCTGAATAAAATATTCGCTCAACAGACATCTTATGTAGACTATGTATTACCCTACATTTACGAGAGAAAAGCCCTTGATTTATTATTGAATAGTTTTTATAGGAAATGTAATAAAAAGTTATAAATATTAATAGACGCAGACAACAATCTGTGCCACACTCAACAACCTTCGTTGTCCCAAAATTGTTTGCCTCTAACTGAGAACTTACTAAAATGAAGTTTAAAATTAGTTTATCTGCACGTTGAAGATAACCCAAGCATTACATCCACACATAGATATATATATATATATATATATATAGTAAAATTGTCTTCTACTCACGTTATTGTGGGATCTGGTGAGCCGCCAATGCTGCTGCATGTCAGCTCCATGGGCTTATCCTCGGTGGCAACGGCAATGCTGCCCGGGGAGATGACCGGCGGATGCGGGGGCGTTAAGACGGTTAGATTATGGAACTCCTGATGGACATCGGCACCGGTGCCCTTGGCCTTGATGCGGCACTCGAAGCGTCCATTATCGCGATTGTAGGACACATTCTTGATTTGCAGATCGTAAATACCGCGTTCCGGATGAAAGTCGAGTCTGTAACAAACACAAAATGGGTAAAATTAAAGACCATTTTGAATCCATTTTATACATTTTAAATGGCGGCGACATTTTTATTTTAAATTTTATTGGCTTTTTATTCACAGCAATTTAATTTCGAAATTCAATTTATTTTATTTAAAAACTTTGCCTATGCGAAACGGGTGATGTGGCAACAACCCCCTCACACACACCCTCTACCACCCTTCGAGAGCCCCAACACTAATTGTGCTAATATTGAATTTTGCTGTCGATGTCCTGCTGCGGGCCCTGACTACTGCCGAGTCCCCGTAGGTGGTTCAACTTTAAACGATTCGCAAAATAAATAAATAAGAAATGTTAATATTTGAGCAGAGTGTGCGAAAGAAAGCGAGAGAGCGGAAGGGAGTGCGAGAGAGAGAGAGGGATGGAGGGGGCGTGTGACAGCAACATAAATAAAATCAACGTTCAATAAATGTTTGCATATTTTCCTAGACGATGACTTCGATTGACGATAACGATGACAACAGCGTCATAGTGACGAGAAGGGGTGTAGCAGGTAAGGAGGGGGTGGTATGAACTGCCAGACGTTAGCAACCGATTGGCAAACAAAATGTCAACAATATTTGTTGTAGCTGTTGCTGTTGCTGTTGTTGAGCTTTGAAGTGTTTTCATCCATTTCACTTCTTTTTTTTTTGGCAAATTTAATTGCCAAGGCAGAAATTAAAGGCGTCATTTTAATGGCAAATTTTGGCAAGTTGCCTTAATTGGATTTCTATATTTGACTAGCGCTTGAAATGTTAAATGCATTTAGCACAAGATAATCACTACAAAATCCATCAAATTGCCAACGCCTAAAAGTGTGCAAATAAATCACAATGTTGTCTCAGTTTCTCATTAGATAAACTGCTCGAACTTTACTGTGAGCACAATCAATTAAAATTTTTATTTAAGAACCTAATTGAAGACTTTTACTAAGGACATTATAGCTTAGTCATGAAATTGATTAATACTTGTTTAGTACTAAAAATAAATTTCTTTTTTGAATATATATATTTTTTATGTGATTGAATGTATCCGGCAGCTAGCTCGATAGTTTTTCCAAGTTTATTTTCAAGTTACTTAACTATTTTTGGGTTCTATTTCAATTTTCGCTTTTTGTGACATTTCTTTACAACTTTGCACCACATTAATTATTTGACTGGTTGTCCTAGACAACGACTGCTGAAAAATTGATGAGCGACGCTGTCCACTTGGCTGGTCAATAAATGGATCGATGGATGATACAGCGACTGCTACGACAACAGTTTATTGAATTGTCAATCAAGACAAGATATTCCCTTTCCCTCACTTCCTACCCTTACTGCCAGCCTTTTCTAACTGAAAGTTCATTTGTCAAATGGCAACGAAGTGGAGAACGCTGCAATGCGGTGCGAAGGCGTCATCACAGTCCGGTTTCGAGTGGACACTTGTGATATGAACGAACTTTGAGCTCATCTTATTTTAGACATTCAGCGTCTAGACGCATTTTATGGCTTTAATTGACAATACACTCACTTTGCCAACAGGCCAGGCCAGGCCAAAAAAAGCACAAAGCCACGCAGCTGTCTATATTCCACACATTGCTCGCGTACTTTGCTAATTGCTGCGAACCGCAAAGACAAAACACAAAAAATACACACAAAAACCAACCAGTTTAATTTGCCAGACACGAACGCGTTGACCGTTATAGTACAGTAAAACCACGCAGGACATGGTTGCCAACTTCAAGCACTTGGCTAAGCCCGAAAAAAAGAAGAATTTTCATATATAGCGAAAATTTCTAAGCAAAGCATTTGAAAAAAGTAACGCAGACACCACGTTGTTGACCAAAAAAAAAGCAAACAAAAAATATAGCATAACATGTACTTATAAAAAAAAATGATTGTTGCCAGGCAAATTGAGTCAATTCTCTGCAGGCACTTTCTCGCTCGCTTGTCCTTCGTCGTCTAGTTCATTTTACTTTTAAATTTTCTGCGCTGTATTATTATTTTTCTATTTGTCGCTGCGTCTCCAGTGGCCGTCGCAGCTGCTCATTTGCAGCCAGAGCTTGGGGACAGCCGACAGCGGACAGTGCACACAAAATATAAGGATATCAAAATGAAATAAAAATAATAAAAAACACGGTGCAAATTATAAAAATTGCTGGCAAAGCGCAGCTCTCAACTCATCGCCAGCCACTGGGGAAAAGGAGATGCTCTCAACGAATGCAGGCAGGCAGGCAGCAAGCGTTTCGCTTCAAGCATTTGCAGCAACTCCAACAACAACTACAGTAGCAACTACAAAAGTGGAGCAAGCGCGTGTCGCACGTCCTTGAGCGCTTAAAAGGCTCCTGCGGGATTTGTAGTACACCGTTTCTTTTTTGTTGTTTTTTTGCCCCTGCTGCCTGTAATATTCAAGTATGCCATTGCCGGAAGGCAACACTCTGTCTGCGAATTGTTTTGCTCTGCATTTCGGTTTCCAATTCGTTAAAGGCATTCCAATGCAGATTCTCTTTATCAATCTCTGCATCCCCAATCTCCAATGCCCTCTCTTGCTCATTTGGCCGACGTAAACGTTAAACGGCCATTGCCGCCGCATCCAATTATTTGGCAATGGGACATTCCGGCACATGTTTGGCTTTTAAATTTCAACGCCATTTCAATGTATGTGTGTGTTTACATACATTTTGGCAGCATACTAAATGGCTAATTCTCAAAAATGGAAACACCATCATATCGACAAGCTTAAGAGTTTTTTAAAAATAAGCTAATCTATATATATATATATTGTATATATACCAAAGCACTGCAGACAGTTCATTCACGTTAAAATATATATAATCCAACTCACATAACTAAACCCGAAGCTATTCATATAAATTGAGTAATAATTCTAAATATGTTACAATCGTTGAGTTCAATTTTAAATAATTAAAAATATGTTTCCAAATAAGGAAAACTAAAACCTGTACAAGCGCTACAAATGTAAACATAAATCATTGATATTAACAGGCAAATCAATTTGATTTGATTTCTAGCATTTCGCTGGGTGTTTTTAGGGAGATTTGTTGGGTTTTGTTTAGAATCACCAATTGGCAGCATGACTTGCATTCCAAAAGGCTGAACGAAATATTCCTGTCTGCGTCTGCCTCGTTAAATGAAATGTTTAACGATATATTAGCTGCAGGCTTCAGTCTCCACTCTGGTCTGCTCTGTTCTGCTCTGTTCTGGTGCTGTCCAGGTCTCTAGTTTGTGGTGCCTTTGGGTCTGTGGTTTGTTATGGCATTTTGTTTGTGGCGGCATTTCGATGACCCCAAAAAATCGCAGCGGCCAAAAATGAGCAGTAATTTCACTTTTGCAGCGACAGCGATGGCCGCAGATATAGATACAGATAGAGATACATGGATATAAATATAGATTTAGCGGTATATAGGGAATGCTTTTGTTGTGGCTGCTCTGCTTGCTGCTACTTGTTAGCTTTCGACGCAAATTGCAGTTAAAAAAAAGTATTTTACAATTTGCCTGGGAACTGCACACTGTGCCTTGCCACAATGCGATCCTTTGCTTGCGCTTACTTTATTTTTGTATTTTTATATGTGGCATGCTTTGTATTTCTATTTGCTGTTTTGTGTTTTGTGTTGATTTGCTTTTATTGCACACACACACAATGAGTGGTACATGTGTGAATATTTGGCTGTTGGGCATTTCATTTGGCTGGCGATGCATTTTGTGGCCTCGACTGGGCACTTAAAATTTATGCGTTGCCACATAAAGAAGCAAGAAACAGTGGCAGATGTAGCAGTCAACAGTCGACAGCCAACAAGCAGGAAAACAACGGCAAACGAGTCAAACCAAGCGAAACATTAAAAACAGACCGAGCAGGCGACGCCGGAAGCGGAAATCGTGGCACGAAGCAAATAAAAATACAATTGCAAATGGCGAGCGAGCGGACGGGTAATCAAAATGAAACATAAACAAACACAGGCATATGAGATGTGTATGTGCGAATATGTGTGTGTGTGTGTGTGTGTTTGCCTCATAATTGTGTAAATGTTTAACACGCTTCGGCATTGGCAATATGGCTTAAGGATTAAGGCACGACCAAACAGCAAATGCGAACTGGTTTAAATTGCCAAGAACTTGATTTTAATTAAGTTGCCAGTCATTCAGTCAGTCACATGCATAAATTGCATTAAACACACACATTCACATACACGCACACACCTAGCAAAAATGTGCATGTGCGAGATTTAATTAACTTGGTATAACTACAGACAGGAACAGGAGCTGCCAATAGCCATTTTCCCCAACCGCATTTCATTGCTGTAGTTTAAGCTTACCATCATCAGGATTTCTGGGAATGGGAGGGAAGAACGGAGGGGAGTGGCATTTACTCACCTATAGCCGGAACTCAACTGCACTTCGCCAATGGCAACGTTGTCGAATTGCGCAGATTCGATATCGAGCGCGTCCAAAAGAACGAGAAATCATTCGACTCGTATTTCTCGGTGAAGCGACACTTCAACACCAGATCCGCATTTTCACGCGTATCAATGGACTCGTCACCCAGGACCATCACCAGGGAGCAGCTGCTTATTAGCGTTGTTAGCACAACTGTAATTATATAGAAATGAGAAAATAAAATTAAGCACACATATCAAATTATATTTATAGAATTATAAAGTCCAAGTTCTTTTCAGTTTTATCCACAAGTTTCAATTATTTTCAAAGTTTATAATTTACTTTAATTAAAACTCGTTTCAGTTCTATATAAAACTAATTATAGAACTTAAACTTTATACTAAACTAGTGTAGTTCTAACTCCACCTTTAAAAAATTTCAAAATATTTATTTTCTTAGGATTTTCTTAGTTTTACTCATAATTTTTTATTATTTTGAGTGATTTCGTTTTAATGATTTCTAAATAAATTTATAAGCGCAAAGCAAACTGCGCCACATAAAATGTAAAGCGTTTTTTCGTAAAATTACTTTTCACTTAAATATTGCCCGCTAAATTTATTATGCATATATGAAACTTTTGATGAGATTGACAACTTTTCAATTTTACCAAACATAAGAGGCTTTCCACAACACACACATGCACACACACTCACACACACAGTCCACACCTACACACCAGCAGGCTGCTCATTATTATTGTTATTACCGTTGTTGTTGAAGGAACCACAATGTTTATTTAATTTTTAATAAACCATTATAGCTAAGCCTCAAACGCAGTCGCTCAAGTTGTCAATATGCCCGTCAAGGTAAATAAATAAATAAATAAGGAAAATAAAATAAACAATTTTCGGTGCAACTTTCTTTTTGTTGTTGTTGTTTTTTATGTTTGCTGGTGTGACGGCTAAGCACCACCCATAACAAAAACCGTTGTCCTTTGCATTAAAAAAAGAAAAGAAAAAAGGAAAGAAAAAAACGAAGAAAAACGGGAAATCAAACGACAAAGTTCCCAAGTCCTTAGAACTTGACACATAGGTGCGTGCGTAGCTCTATCTCTATCTCGCTTTCTCTCTCTCTCTTTCCTTTTCTCTATCTCTGGCAAGTCAAGTCCTTTTCTTTTTGTTGGGGCATTACTTTTACTTTGGTGCGTAAATTTCGAGTAGAATTTATGGCCGCTTTATATTTGGCATCAAATATGCATGAGGCAGCGTTTAAGCCTCAGACAGTTTCCCAATTTGAAGCCAGCGGCAGTGTGGCAATAAATTTGTGCATTTGCTGTCGCTGCCATGTGCTAAATTTCAAGATTATTTCAATTGGGTGGCGACGAGGAACCTAGAGAGCGGGTCGGGTAACAATTCTAGCAGTCATCGTATACTTCTTCTCGGGTTATGGGCGTTTCTCCAACACCCTTTTTGCATTTGCCCATTAGGGCCAATAATCGTTAAAATCCACAAAAGTTATGCAGTCATGAAAATCGCATTAAAATTAATTTGACAGTCGTCTGGCAAAAGACTTCGACTCTTTGTTGTTGTTGTCTTCTTCTCTCGAAAAGTAAAAGGCCGCAAAAGGTGGCAACTCTGGAACTCAACGTAGCAAACGTTTGGCCGAGCTCCTAAATAAAACGCATCAGTTCTAATTTTTGTGTGGCGCTACAAATTTATGTCAAAAGTTTTGTGTGCCACATAAAATTGTGCACTTTTCTGGCATTTCTGTTGTTGTCGCTTTTAATGTTGTTGTTGCTATTGTTGTTGTATTTGTTTTTGTATGTGTTTGTTGTCCCATTCATTTCTGCTTACTGCCATTAAAGTTACTTTTTGGCGCTGGCCTCGTTGAGCTGCGTTGCGCACTTCTTTTCACATCGTCTGTCAACGCATTTTGTCTGCTCATTTCGCTTGACTGCCTTCTGCACTTCTTATTCTTCTTCCCTGCTGTCCTCATCCGCATCCTTCCTCCTCCTTTTGCTCTGCTAGTGTGGCTGCCTTTCACTCTGCAGTTGCGTTTCTAATTAAAACTTTCAAGTCACCAACCGCCGTCCAGGCGTCCATTCATTCCGTTGCACTTAGGCAAATTGCCAGAAATACAACGCTTCCGAATTTCGAGAGCTGCCATTCTATTTCTTCTTCTTACGTTTTGGCATTCAGCTGATGCTGATGCTGCTGCTTTTCTACTTTTATATTTTACTCGTTTCTTATTGGTCATTATTTAGTACTCGCTGTTTGATAATTGATAGTTGACACTCGATTTTTGTCACTCTTCTGCTTATCTCTCGTTGATTTCTACTCGATCCACCACTCGCAAATCACATTTCAACTAAGAATTCGTTGTTAATTACTCGCTGTTTGGCACTCGCTTACATATATATACATACTAATATCGACACGCATCACTTCTGCTTGTTTCAAATTCGATCGCACTTGACACTCGTCTTTTTATGTATGTACATAGATAATGCATTTGATTGCTCAGCTGACTGATTACGCATACGCCATGTGTAACTTACACACGTGCGTGAACAAATATTTACACCGACACATAGACGCATAGAAGCAACCAATACAGGCACACACACACCCAAACAGACATACACACACACAAAATTCGGTTTGCGCATAAATTTCGCGGCTCAATGCAGTCTGTCATGTAAATATTGGCATATGCAAAAATAAAAACAAATTCCCTGAATGCTATCAATTTCACATTAATTGACATGTGCATATAAAGCGATACAAAATGTCAGAACACAGCCGTACCCCCCACCACCCGAGGCGCCATCACGCTGCAGGCACAGTGAGTGGGAGTTGGGAGGTGTGGCAGAGGCTGCTTGCCTTGGCCTATCATTAAGAATTCACAGAAAGTCGTCGGCGCGCCAGTTAAGTGCAGTTAATGAGCTGGCAAACGGCTAAAAGACCAACCAGCCAGCCAGCCAGCCAGGCTGTCAGGCTTGCAACAACTAATTAAATTATCATTACGCATTACGCATCTGAATGGAAGACGGAGAAAAATGTCTTATAATTGCTCGGCGTGAAATTAAAAATAATTAAATGCAAACAGGACGACGGATATGCTGACAAATGGTGCCCCGTTGCAGGATGCGCAAGTGAAAAATTCAATTTCCGGTGTACAAATTTTCCAAAGAAAAAATAAAAATAAATTTAATAATAGTCCTCATAGCTGAACTCTAATGAAACGAACAAAAATAAAAAGGATATTCCCCTTTGTGCATAATAAACAAGTAGAGAGCAGGAGCCAAGCTGGAAGCCAACTGGATGATATCCGCATTTAGCTTCTTATGAGTTTACATAAGAATTTCGTTCAATTTTTCTTTTTATTATTTTTATTTTTTTAAATACGACGCACTAGGCAGTTTGTCCTGAAAATAAATGCCTTAAGAAGCTGTACAGAACAATAATAAATAATTATGCTTATGAAAAGTGAATGTTTTTATTATTATTTATTTGTATCTTTCAAAATTTCCCTGGCAGTAAGAAAACCAATCAAAAGATAGCAAGACTTTTCAACAACTGCAATTGATGTTGTACAGGCAAGGAAAACGACTTGAATTTAATTAAAATATAGTTCAAACTCTTGTTTCGCTTTAGACGTGCGAGTGTTGGTCTAATATCAACAAATCCTATATACATATATCATTCCGCTTGAAACTAATGAACACATTGTGGGCAAAAACAAAAAACACTCACACACAGCGGGGAGGGGGAGAGCTGCCAGTTTTCTATGGAAATATTGTGAAAATGTCGGTCAACTTAAAGAGACGGACATTGTCTGGCAGCAGTGAGCAATGAGCAATGAACAGCTTTGAGCCACAGCCAGAGTCGAGATTCTTCTTGCGTTCGTTCACACGTCTTCTATTGTTGGCATAGTTTGACACTGCTCAAATGCAATTATTACGTGAGAATTATATTAAAATGGAAACAATGGCACGCATGGCGTCCGTTAGTGCGAAGGGGCGGGAATTGGCTAACCAAATTGCAGCTGCCAGCCAGCAGCAGGAGCTCTCTCTCTCTCTCCCTCCCCTCTCTCTCTCTCTCAAGCTGTGCGATGACTGCATCAATATGTGTGTGCGCGTGTGTGTGGGAGTG
Organism: Drosophila hawaiiensis; assembly: GCA_037043685.1. NCBI lineage: Eukaryota > Metazoa > Arthropoda > Insecta > Diptera > Drosophilidae > Drosophila > Drosophila hawaiiensis. The sequence continues at coordinate 1,480,352 of JBAMBA010000216.1, forward strand.
TATTTGTGGCTACACTCTCAAAAATAAATGTTGCCAATTGTTTTACTCATAAGAAATTATGACAAAAAATTACTTAAACGTAAAATCAATCGACAAACCTTAAATGAACTTATTTGTTTCGATTTTTTTAATTACTATATTTAAGAAAAATATATCTGCTAGGTAAAAATTATCAAAAAACAATTTGAGTTTAACTATTCTTTAAAATTCACCATATTTTAAAAGCACTTTGGTCGATTATCTGTAATAGTTTTCTGCATTGAAGACCATATAATTTTTGTGAGTGTATACAGCAGGGAAAGAGCAGAAGGCAACACGACACGCAATTGGGAGTGAGAAACTAAGCTCAGACGAGGTGGTCTGGCTACAGGCATACAGGCACACACGCACACACATACCACATGTACACTCGTTGACTCGCACAACAACAGAGGCAGAGTCGAGTGAATTTGCTCTTAATTGCATGTTCTGCATATCACTTATAAATGCACCTACACACACTCCCACACACACGCACGCACACTCACACATGCTAAGGCAACGTTTTACACTTGCAATTTTCTACACACCCAGCTCACACACACACACACATTCACTCGAACTGGCAATCTCTGGTAAAAGTTTTTGCCATAATTGGATTTTCAAAGTTAATTACCAGCATTGAATTTGGCCGTAAAACGTAAGAACACACCAAACAGTTATTTGATGTGTCTTCGTATGTGTGTGTGTGTGTGTGTGTGTATTTGAGCTCAGCTCGATTACAATGTAATTTGGCATAGATTCTTGCCTTTACTGGTCAAGTCTTATGCATTCATTGTCTTTGATCTATGCGAACGAACCCAATTTGAGTCCTTAAAATGGACGCTTGATTGTCTGCTTGTCAGCCTGTCCCTCTGCCCATCCGTCTGGTTGAGTGAGTGTGCAGAAAGAGTTATTCTTGGCATAAGGACTTATCGTTATCCTTCAGCAACCAGAACGAACTCTTTGCTGAACTGCTAAAGATTAAATACCCTTGCCTATAGCCTATAGCTACGAATATATTTGCAAATATTATATATATTTAGAAATTATGATTATTTGAAAGTATGTTTCTTGTATTTAGTTATTATTTTTTAAATTTATTTTGAGCTACAAAAATGTTTTAAAATTATTTATAAGAAATGCTGACAATCATTAATTTGAAATCGATTGTGCTCACTTTAAGCATGGCTATAATGTAAATAGTAGTTTCAACAAGATGGCTTATAGAGTCTCCATTACACATTTGGCATTAGAAGATGCCAGATAATACCCTTAACAAATAGGAGCCACAGAATGTGGCACAAATGGCACATGCAAAATGGGATTATGTCTTATTATTTAGCCAGCGGCAACAAATCTCAAAGCTATAGCTACCCCTTCCGCAGCCCCCTTTTACGACCCCTCACTTCACTTTACCCCTTAGCTTTTCGTAGTGTTTGCCTGCCTGGCTGGCAATGCACCAAAAACTTCGTATCCAGCTCTAATTCAAATCTGTGCTTTGTGCTCGTATTTGGGTGTCTTTAATGTCTTTATATATGTATGAAATGGAAGCCAAATTGCAGCTGCCTTTCGGCCAGGACAGGAGTAAGTTGAGTCGACTCGACTCGATAAAAAACTGCACTGCAATGGCGCTCACATAAAATGCAACATAATTTTCTTATGACTCACACAGACACACCGACAACAATACGAAAGGTAAGCGTGACGAGAGAGGGGGAGGAAGGGAGCAGCATGGTAGGTGCTGCTTATTGGGGGTGTGTGTTACAATGAATGTTATCTGTTTAAGCTGCGCCCGTTTATCCTTTGCAAACAACAGCAGGCGTTGCAGTTGCAAAGGCGGAGCTGCCGCTGTCTGTTGAGGCAGCAAAAGTCAACGAAACGGAAGAAGATTGCAATTTAAAGGCAAAGCGAGTACAAACTGGCTAAAGGGAGGACATTCGGCGGAGGGGGGGCGGGTGGGGGCTTGGGTAGGGAGAGTAGGGAGAGAATCTTAGGGTGCAGCAGCAAACGGGTTTTTTGCTCTTTCGGGTGTCTGAGTGTCTGCAGCAGAAGTAGCAGCAAAAATATTGATGGCCATGTTGTAAGTTCGCGCTGCCAAACAGAAAGCAAAAACGAAAAAGTCGAAAAGCTGTGCACCAAAAGGTGTAAGACAAGATAAGAGAAGGACAAGTACGGGAGAGAGGGGCAGAAAGTAGTCCAGAAGGTAGCAGTAGAGACAGCAACTGGCAACGTTTAAAACAAGATGCATTTTAACCCATTAGGTGTCACTGTCACAGAGACAGAGCTGAAAGCGAGAGAGACATTAACTCAGGAAGACAAATTTATGTAATAAATATGAGATATAATCAAATTTGAAACGAATACTTTTAGCAGCAAAAACTTCTTGGAAAGTAAAATGGATTTTATTTAATTATTGTATATTCATTTAAAAGCCAAACAGAATATGTTTAAGAATGCATTTAAAATCAGCTTCACTTTTGACAATTATCGTATTCCATAAATTGCATGTAGTAAAACTGCCATAAAGTAAAATCGCAATTAGTTGGCTAACTTTCAACTTGAAACAATAGCTTTTGGATTACAAAAATATTTGTTAATACAAGTCAAAACTTGAAAACTTTAATTAATGCGGTCGAACAACAGCCGAAAAAGCAGCAGCTGCTTTTCTACGAAAGGGATCTGAACTTTTAGTCTGATTTTCAGCTGACAACGCCAGAAGCAAAAGAAAACGAACCAACAAGCAGCAGCTGCTGCTCTAAATCTCTCTATCTCTTACTATATATATATATATATATTTCGCTCTCTGTCTGACATTATCAAAACTATTACGAAAGTGTAAACAAAGTAAAGTTTTGCATCTGGGCGCAATTCGCTTGCATTCAATGGGTTAAAAAAGCAGGAGAAATCTCTGGCAGACTGCGAAAGGGCAACAGATCTTTGGTTGCTTGGCTCTGGCATGAATAGCTGACTGGATACCGTTATTTCATTACCACTTTTGCATGACAATGCAGAAAAAACAAGAAGACGTCAGAGGGTGCGGGAGTAGGATTGGTAGTGGCAGTGGCAGTGGGAGTGGAAGTGGCAGCAGTTGGTGCAGCAGCGATTCTCGTCGAACTGTGCAATAATGTGCATTGCTCTGGAGACCACCAACACACCCCCTCACACACACACACATGCACACCCGTAAGACACTCTCATATGATGACTCGTGTGTCGTGTCGAGAGTCAAGAGTCGAGTCTTGAAAACTTTTTGCTGTTGTTTTTTTTTTTGCAACATTACAGAGCAGAGCGCTTTTTATGCAGCTCGCCAAAACGGGCCCACATTGCTTTGGCCAAAGTGGAAAAACCGGTTCAAAGTTGCAAGCAAAGATACACACACTCACACACACTCGCACACACACACATATGATTTCAAGCATCCAAAAACCCGCATGCAACTCTTTGACGCCCCCTCAGTCCCCCTCCGTACTCACTGCTGTTGTTGATAGTGCGAATGTGTGCGGTTAACATGGCTTAAGAAACTTTTGTGGAAGTTTTTTGTAATTTTTTTTTGCATTTTCTTATGCTCTTCTGTGCAACAACAGATAAGTTGCAACTTTCAAAACTTGGCCCCAAAATGTTTTTTATTTTCTTTACATTTTACGAATTGTTGTTGTTCTTTCTTCCTTCTTTTTTTCTGTGTCATGTTTACAAGACGCACAAACTGAAAAACAAAGCAAATGCAATTTTTGTGCATTCTCTGAGAAAAAAATATAAAAAAAAGATATGTAAGCAAACACCACTTGTTGAGTGGTGCGCAATGCACCACGTGAACCAAAGTATATATATATATATATGTCTATATACTTTAAGCATGTGAACACAGATAGCTCAAATTATCATAACTTAACAACTATTTTATCTTTTTTTCTCACTTTTGTTTGGCAATTTTGAAGTCATTTTCGCATGGGAAGAAAAGTCGTTCGTGAGAAATTTCATGCAGTTAGCATAAATACATTAAGAAATAAAATACCCTTTACATGATTTTAGCAAGTATGATGCTTTAACTAATTCACAGAGCTAACAATTGTATTTAGTTTTCAACATTCAATTAACTTTAGAACACGCATTAAATAATGCATGAAACTTTTAGATTTAATATTATTTGGATTCGTCTGCCGCTTTTTAAGATTTCAATTCTAAAATCTGTTTTATATAATTATATATCCTAGATAGAATTTTAGTTTTAGCAGATTCACAGAGGTTACAATTGTGATTCAATTAATTTCAGAGCAAGAATTATATTAAGCATGCAAATTATATATTTAATATTAATTGCAACTCATTAATATTTTATTAATTTGGGATATCGAAACTGTGCTCGATAACCCAACATATTCTGTTCTATAAATCTTAAAGCCTTTATAGAGCATCTCGCAGCCTCTCGGACTCAATCAATTCCCGTATTTATCGTTTATCCCGACGCGCAGTTGCCCAGGAATTCCAGTTGGTTGCTTGCTGCTGCTGTTGCACATGCATGCTTATGCTTGCAACCGCATCGCTTTGCCGCATCACGTCACCACAGGCACCGCCCCCCCAAAACGACGCTCAGCAGTCCAAAACTTTAGCACTCAACGGCGAGCCGACAAAAAAAATAAAAAATATGAGCTGAAAACGCAGCAACGTAGCTTTTTCAAAAGCTTTGGCTGTGTTGACTTTTAAACCTCCACCCCACACTCTTCCCACACGCTCTATATTTTTTTCTGGTCAGGGACTTGCTCAACTCATATGCCACGCCCACCGCTTTTGAGGCTCTCTCTCCCTCAGCAACAGTGAAAAATTCAATTTCACTTTTGGCACGCAAAAAACTTTTGACTTTTAGCGCTTTTCGCTGGGGCACATCACTTATCATATTCCAATTGGCAGAGACAACCCCCTCAGCCAGCTACACATCCCCTCCCATTTTACCTGCCCCTCTACAATTTATCCTTTTGCAGGTGGCGACGAAACTTTGCTGGAAACTTTCGACTTTAAGGGCGAAAAAACGCGTTGATAAAACTTCATCTATAAAAAATTGTCACTTGACAAAAATTAACCCAAAAAAAATAGTACTGGTAAAGGGTGGCATGGAGAGGGCTGGTAGGGTGTGGGGATGTGGGTATGTGGGCATGTGTGGTCGCCTAGAGTTTATTACAATGCTGCCGCCGTGCGCAAAATCCCTAGATGCATGTGTGGCGACAAAATTTACTCAGTGAAAACACCAAAAGGCAATCTGTAAGATACAAAAGTATCTTTGGCCAGCTGCGGCAGCAACGCATTGCTGGCCATACCAAAAGTAATGACCAAAGCACGAGCAACTCCAACAGCAGCAACAACCAGAAGAGAGAACAAGTTTTGCTGTTGTTTTTTACGCCCGCTGGCCACTTGAGAGGAAATATCTGAGCATTTGAACATTTACGCTTCATCGATTGCCGAGTAGGAAATAACAGAAGAAGAAATAGAAGTGCTAGAAAAACAAAAAAAGCAGCAGCAACATATATGGCAAGTAAAGTATCTGGCAGTTCTATCTGACACAAGGTAGCAAACTTTGGCTGGCCAAACAAATAAACCAATGAGCCGGAGGGGGTCCAACCCATGCAGCTCCCAACCCCCCACCACTCTCTGCCCCCGAGTCCACATTCAACTAGCTGCTGCTGCTGCTGGCGCAAAACTTTTGTTTGCCCAAGTGCAGCGGGCAAAGCGATAAAAAGCCACAGCACGAAAATGTAGTTGAGCCACTGAAGAGAAGGCAGAAAACTCGTTGGCTTGACCAGGCCAAGTTTACGCGCAGTTACACACACACACACACAGACTAACACATCCATACACACACACACACACACCCATTTGTTGACAGCAGTTGCTAGCAATAATGAGAATGGGAGGCAATTTTCTCATTAGCAAACTGGCAAGACAGCTGAGCTAAAACTTGTATTAAAAAATAATATTTGAGAAATACTTTTTGTATTTAGGAAAAATATCGATAAGCACTTGAAAAGCTAGATTTATGTTTACAAAACTAATATTTTCGTTTCAAAGTGCAATATTTTTGCGCAGTCAACAATTTGACACAAATTAGTTTTAGTAATTTTTGATTTGCAATTCTAATTTAAACTGGTTGGCAAGCGGCTAATTAAAATCATGCAACAATAATTTGATTGATAACAAAAAGTGAGGAAAAATGGTAAATGGAATATACAGCGAGAGCAGCAGCAGCGACTTTCCAAAAGGATACTTCAGCTGGCAATTTTGCAATTTGTTTGAACTAAATAATTTGCAATACTCATCAGAGCGTCATTTGCCGTCACCAACACTCAATATACGACAGCAAAAAACGCTCCCCACTCGCAGCAAACTTCATTTTTCATATGCTCAATGGGGCATGCTGCTAATTGGCAGCCAAAGTGGATGAGCGAGCGAGAAAACAGTGCTGGGCTAAACCGAAGCTCAGCTCAGCTCAGCCAGAAACCAAGCAAATGAAGCAAACACAGCAGCAAGCAGCAAGCAGAAAGCAGAAAGCAGCAAACAAGCAAGCAGAAAGCAGAAAGCTGCAAGCAGCAATTGAAGTCAGTGAAGCTTAATGAACGCCAGCCAGCCAGCGTTGAAGCAAATGTCATTTATAATTTGAAGTAACTGAATTGCTAAAGACCTTTACGACAAGTTGTAGAACAGCAGTCAGCGATAAATTAAAGTGCAAAGTCCTTGATAAATAAAGGATTTATTGGTACTTAAATCATATTTACATAACATAATTCCAATTAATTATACTCAAAAGCTTAAATAATTTGTTGAATAAATTGCCATTCAACTAATAACAATAAATGTGCTTGCTGCTCATCAACTCTATAGTTATTTCAAATCATAATAAATCTGTTTTATTTCCATAGAAATTCCCAACTAAGATTATGAATACCAACAGGTATTAAATACACGTGCTAAAGCTGAAATGACAATTGAAAACATGGCAACAAAAATATAAAGTAGCTTATCATATTTTTCCCTATAATACAAAATAAATAAAAAAATAAGCGTTGATAAATTACATTTTCGGTCTGCGATAAAATTTCTAATGTGTTTGATTTTAATTCATCCACGTTGAACAATGTCAAAGCATATTAATGTTAATTTTAACCTTTATGTTTAATTCTGCAAAATGATGTGAAAATATTTGTCTGAATTTACCAAAACAAAAAAAAAAATCAAAAATCAAACAGTAATCGCCTATTTTGCATAATGTGACAACAATAATAATGTGGGTTATCATAATATTCAAATATGTGCATTTCTGTGCGTCACTTTGCTTTGCACATCTGTTTTACGGGCGCATACATTTTTGGCCAAAACGTTGTGCAAATAAATTATGAGCATATATATTGTGGGTAATTTATGCATGTAACAAAAGAATTCTTCTTTCGTGTAATTAAAATGTTTTTGCCCTGAATTTCGCAGCTGTGAATATTTACACATATATATCTTCGTGCATTTTGCCAAACGTAAAACTCAACAACAAAAGCGACAGACACAACAAAAAAAATAAATAATAAATGAAACAGCTTAGAAAACGCATGTCTCACGATTTTCCTTTCTTTCTTTTTTTTTCTTTTTGCTTGCCTTTTTTTATTTATTTTTGCGTATGTTACACGAGAGTTTTCACAACGTTTTTGTTTTGCATTGTGCTGGGGCTGCCCCTTGTTCCAGGGGTTTTCCTTTCCCTTCTTTTTTCTGCTCAAGCTTTTCTCTTTATGCCTTGGCGGCCACAAAGGACACGAGCAGGTGTGCTAAGCAGCACAGGAAACAGGAAAAAGGAAAAATCACTGGCAATTTGCATAAGATACAATTGAGTGAGTGTCGTCGGCGTTTTTCTTCATTTTTTTTTATATTTTCCTTAGCATTATTTTCCCTTTGTACGCTCGTGTAATGAATTATCATATTTCATGTGGCTTCCACATACACACACCAAATGTTTGCATTCAAATTTGTGACCCATCCAACAAAAAATATAATATATATGTATCTGTATATATATATATATATATATATATATATATATATATATTTATTTATTTATATATATGTGTATGTGTATTTACGGGGCCCGAATGTGAAAAAAATTGCGTCCGAGCTGCAAAAAATGAGTTACACCAACGAAATGCCGCAAAGTATGCAATAAAAAAGCAAGAACATTGTAAAGCTGCTAACCGTAGGTTAGGCACGACTACAAGATACTCTGTTATGAATTTTGCGAGTACATAAAATCGTAGGAATGATCTTAGAATATATATAAGTAAAATATGAACTGCGATATAGAAAGGGGAAATTTGAGAAATATGATGATTATATTCGGGATTCAATATTTTGAAAGTACTTTCTTTAGAAATATATGTTTTCAATACTATTATTTCGCTCAGCTTTTCAAACAAAATGTCTGATATACAGAAGGAAAGCTTAGATATTCTACGATTTCAGACAGGAGAGAACTGCATTTTAAATTTTCTTATTATTATCTCTGTCAGTTTTTCAAAACAAAATCCATCTTGCACGTCACTCAAACTTTCAGTGCAGAGCTATTCCCAAAAAAAAAGATAATAAAGAGCAAAAAATGTAAAAATTGAGAAAATGCTAAAATTCTCGCAGTCACAGTTGCTCCAAAACAGCAGCTGCGACTCGTGTTTTTGGGCTGGCAAAAATCTAATTCATGAAAATAAACACATATCTAATAATAAAATAATGTAAAGCCGCGACAAAGTCAAAAGAGAGAGACAGACATAGAGAGAGAGAGAGAAAGAGAAAAACTCGCTGAGATTGTGTAACAAAAGTAGACAACCTAAAAAAATATATGTTTGGGTTGCAAGTTGCCAGTTGCCAGTTGTGAGTTGCCAGTTGTGAGTTGCTTGTTGATTTGGGTCGCGGCAAGGACTCAGCAAAGCTTAGTTCTACACTCCGCTACTTGCAGCAGTTGTTGCTGTTCTTGTTGTTATTACTATTGTCCAGTTGCTGTGGAATCTTGGCAAGCAGATGACTGTAAAAATATGTCAGGCAGCCTTGCCTTGTCCAGCGCTCTAAAAACTTTGACTACTGTCCATCTGCTTGTCTTGCATCTCACTCACTGTCGCTGTTGCTATCTCTTTCTGCCTGTTACTCTTTCTATTTGAAATATGCTTTGCTGCAGATTATATAAACTGTGTTTCCATTGTTGTTCTTGCTGTAAGCGCTTGTCGCTGAACATTTCATTCATTTGTTTTGCGGTTTTGTTCAGCTTTTGGAGCTGCACACTTTTCCTATTCCCGTCTTTGCCTCTCCTGCTTTTATGCCGTCGTTTCCTTTTGCAGTTTTTTGTTCACTTTTCTTTTTCTCTGGTTTTATTTTTTTGGCATTTTTGAAACGCAATTTTAATTTTTAGTGTTGCTGCTACGCGCACTCTCGTGTTTTGTTAGCATTTTCATAAATATTCACAGCTCTCGTGCTGGGTTAAGCTCGCCGAGATCTGAGTCTGACACTGAACAATCAGAAAGAAAGCGGAGAGCAGAGCAGAGAAGAGGTGAGTTGGCTGACGACCACAAAGCGAAACGTACGGGTTCCTCATGTATCGGCTGGACCTGAACAGCAAACCCTTAACTCCACCCCCAACCATCCCTTTCAACGACAGCCCGTCAAGTTTGGAATTACACGCTTGTTACATGTGCAACGTGTGTGCGGCAGCCGCGTGCCCAACTCGCGATTCTGGACTAACAATTGTACAGTCTCAAAAATAACAAAAAAAAAATAAGAGAAAAATAGTCTAAGCCCCCATTTGCGCTAACAAAGTGGCAAGCAAGACGGGAGAGTTGAGTTGCAGTTGCAGGCGCAGTCATTCGCTTGCAGCCTTTCGATTTGCAAATTGCATAACAATTCGCCAGTTGCCAGTTGGCAAAACTTTGCAGCACTTTAAACCGCTGCAGGGAAGGGAATGGGAGTTGGCAAGGGGTAAGGGGAATAGGGCGTGGCAATTTCTGGTCTGGTAGAACCACATAAATCTAAAGCTTGTGGAAATTATGTCTAAAAGCAAAACAAATAAAATTGAGACAAGCTGAAGTTGAGTTCCGATTGGAACAGTTCAAAAACGGTTTGGCTTAAAAGCTCGAGACGAAACTAAAAAGAAAACAATGCAATTGTCAAACGATATACAAATTAAATATAATGTTTCAGTTCAATATGAAAATCAGCTTAAGGGCTTTACCAATCATGCTTAACCCAATTGAGTCTAATCCCAAAACCTCAATACACACATTTTGTTGATGCGTTGATGCAATCGCTTCCATTTTGATTTAACAATAATAAACAAACAATTTCAACAATTTGCAATTAAAATCTAATTAATTTCACATGCAATTGAACCCAAACCGAACCGGTTCAGTGGATCCATTTCGAAACGCGCCGGCATTTTGAAGAGCTTGCAGTTTCAGCTATTTTAATCTTCAAGCACAAATTCACATTGCGTATACGCAACATAGCATTAATTTTATTTCCACTCAACTTTGCTAGATCCCCTGTCTCCACCCGTTTTATGTCAAGTATTATTGCAATAAAAATTTGAAATGGCAAACATTCGGATTGCTGTCAGCCAAGACTTTTATATATATTTTCTTTTTTGAGGGACTACCGCTCCTTAGTTTGTTTCTCAATGCTGCGCTTTTTGACTCTTGCAATATGCATATTTTAATGCAAAATGCAAAAAATTACTTTCATTTTCCTCGAAATTGGTTTTTACAAGCAGCAAAAGCCAAGTTAAAAAACATGCTGAGCCAAAACAAGTACAAACAGTGCTCACAAAAAAAAACTCTTTTTCATAGCTTTGCATTCATTTTTCTGCTTATTTTTATCAAGTGAAAATGCAACAGTACCCGCTGCTCAAACCCCCTCCGTTCACAGTTCCTTATCCCTCTTGCATTACAACACTCAGCTGGGACTGCCAGGCGCCCCGTCATACCCCGCCTTAGGGCCCTTCGCTTTTGTTGATCCTCTCTCTCTCTCTCTCTTGCAATATATGCAATTCAAAAGTTTTTAATTTAGCGCCAACTTAGCGCTGAGACTTTCAACGCAAAGCAACTGGAAGAGAACAACTGGCGCAGAGGGGGACGAGGGGGTGGGGAGGGATGGTTAAGGTGTGTGTGTGTGTGTGAATGTGTAGAATTGTTGCTGAAATATGCTTTAAAGCATAATCAACTTTCTTAGAGATTGCTGCCTGCTCTCGATGTTCTGCAAATGGCCCGTTTCCTTGGCTGAAGCTAATTCCCCAGCTGCCACCCCGTTTTCTACAACTCCTGCCACCTATTCCATCCCCCTCCCCCCTATTGTATTCCCCTATGTGTTTGACCAGAATGCAGTGATGCTTAAGACGCGACCGAGCGCATTTTATGCGTAAATCTGCCTGGCTAGTAATGGACAGCGCCAACGGCTTAAGTCCCACGTCAGCTCGACTACAGGATTCATCAGCTTCCCCGCCTCCGCCTCCTCTCCCTCCTCAATGAAGAGCTTAGCATGCGAGTAAAGGGCAGCATTTGCGAAAGGCGAGTGGCAGCAACATGAGGCACATGCTGCCGCCTAAAACAGCAGCTTGTAACTCACTGAACCATTCACGCAGTGGCTTTGGCTTAAAACTCAGCAGAAAGGTGTGAGCTTAGCAGGATTCAGCTAGAGAGCTCTCTAAAGTCCTGGAACATGAACTGGAATTCGTGGCTAGTAAAATGACATACATATCTTATAATTTTGATGAAGGCGGTGAAATGCACAATCGACGTTATTTGTAACTTGTTGCGGGAGTTATTTCAATATTACCAATCGATAATTACCCCTGTACTTAAATACAATTACTCAAGTAATTGGATTTTAAATACTCTCATTGTGTAAGTTATAAGTTGGATGTATTTGTAAAATGCTTTAGTAATTAAAAGTATTTTACATAATTCTATCTACAAAATTACTCAAGTAATTACGACTTTGAGCTGTAGCCAGCGAAAGATATTTAATCTCAAGTAATTACTTTACATAATTAATAATTAAATAGTTACTTTAATCAAACAGGAAGCACTTTGGTATTTTAAAGGCATAAATTTAACGTGTCAAATGAATTCTTAAATAGTTGCAAATATTTATGCACTTAAATTTTGTAGACGATAGTGAGAGACCCGCACTTTATTACAATTATTGGGAGGGACTTCATGCACTGTGATCTGTTAGCTCTATTCTACCTCTTTCTGAACCCAAAGCTCTCTTATTAAACCTATTTCTTGCACGAATAGTCTAATCTTTGTCAGCTTGAGTGGTTCTCTGTCTTCACAGTTTTCACAGCTTTCTCTGACACATTCTGTTATGAAATCCTTCGAGCCTTGTTCTTTATTGACAGAAACATTGTGATGCATGTATAAAATGCTTATCTGTGCACTTTTAAATGACTTTTATACAGCAAAAAGCTCAACTTGTATCCGATTCACACTTCCTTTTTAGTTTTCAACAAACATAAATCGCTCAACTCAATTCAAGTAGTTATTTTTAGATTTTTTATTTCGGTTCACACACCTTTAAACTTTAAACTAGTTCAGCGTTGACGACTTTTCAACGGTCAACCAAACATGAGCTGGGTGCCTGGAGGCAGGCAAAAGGGGAAGCGGGGGTTAGCAGCACGTGGGTGTTTTGGGTCATCTGTTGGAGCAGTGTCCGTCCATCGCTTGGGGGTTGTGCCCAGGTCAGCTGCAGCTGGAGAGGGGAGAAAACTGCAACTTTTATTTTGTTAAATTTGTGAACGACTCTCTCGCTCTTCCTCTCTCTATCTCTCTCACACTTTCTCTCTCTCTCTCTCTCTCGCTCTTTCGCTCTCTTTTAATGTTGTTCTTGTCGTTGGTCATGTTTTTCTACAATTTTTTTGTTTTCGTTTTTGTTGTTATTTAACCCTTGTCAAGTCGCGTAGTGGCCCCAAAAAAAATATGTGGGTCACTTGACGCACAGCAGCAGCAGGAAAAACAACAACAAGAACAACCACTAGAAAAACAGGAGCTGGAAAATTTATTGTGCGTCGTTGTCGCCGCCAGTTTTTAGTTTCTGGTCAGAGCTTTGGCTGCCAAAAAAAAAAAGAAGAAACCTGAACAACAACGACAATGTTGATGTTGTCATGCAGTCATGCTCCAGTTTTCTAACCGACAAAACTGTTGCCCCTCCACACACACACGCACACACACATTCACAGGGATAGCACTCTCCTCCCGCTGCTTCATTTAGTGTCTGTCTTATGGGCTTATATCGTTTGACAGTTGTTTTTTTGGGTCTATTTCAGAGCCGAATTCTATTTGGTTTTAATTTATTGAAGCACTTTTGAAAAGCGCGACACTGTTGACCAGCTAGGCTATATAGATAATATTAATAGCCTCAAGTGGTGGTCAGCTAAAAGGTGAATGCGTCGCCCCACGCCTCACGCTCCCCGCCCACCGCTCCTATTCCCGAATAGGGCCCTTAAAAAAAAAAAAAAAGACATTTGCGTGAAAGATGTCACGCCATAAACTTTGTTTATTGAACCATTAGGCGAGCGATAGGCAACAACAAGACTCGACTCTCACAATCACTGAAATAATGCCGCAATAAAATGCGCTGACAAATGAGAATCGAAGCAGCTGATAAACAACGTAAAAGGGCAGATCCCAATGCCAACTAATGAGTTTTACTTTTCCATTTCAATTGACAGGCATATATCATGTCCTCAGAACACACCGAAAGAGTTTCAGTTTGCTTCTTTTTTATTTCCTTTAAATTGAACAACATAACTCGTTAAAAAAATAACTTTAGCTATAAAAACTAAACAGCTGAAAGGGTTTTTTTTAAATTATAGAAGAAGTTAGTTAAGGTGAGATTTAACCTCCCACTAGAAAACTAAATTTAATTTAAATCTCAGATTTATAGCTAATATTTACACAAAAAGTTACTTTTTACACATCCAAAATCCGAAATCTCAAATCCCAAAAGCCCTTTGCAAATGATACAAAAATCGAATTCAAGAGCTAAAATATTTCATGTATTAGACCAAATATAAGGGATTGAATCGGAAATCGGTTATCTATAAATCGCTGCAGCATAATTCAAATGGAACACCGCCCTTACTTTGTATGTTGCACGTTGTAAGGATGTAGTTGACTTTAAATGGGGTCGAGACACATTCGAAACGTTGCACAAATTGGGCGTAACGAGCACATTTACAACACTAAATAATAAAGCGCATGAGTTGCAGCAAAGTTCAATGATGTATGTTCAAAAGTTGGATTGTCAGTAAGTTGAAGTAAAACGGATTTATGGCAACTTTTTAATATACATTTATCTGCTCGTGTACATAAATAAAGTCGGAGATGTAAGCTGCAAACAGAGCAGAGCAGGGCACTATTCAACACTGCTTACAGACAGAGATAAATGTTTACTGCAGTACCATTTCCACCTAGGCATATACTTAACTATTAAATACTTAAACCAGGATGTCAAAGCGGAGCTGGAGATGCAACTTTACGGATTGATAATACGAATCGGAACCCTAAATCAACATTTCTTAAGAACTAGTTACAGAAACCGATATTAGATTATGATTATTGTGCCCCCTTCTGAGCCTTTAGTCCATATTGTTAGACCGATATTATTTGTTCATATAGTAAATAAATGTAAAAACTTAGTACACAGCTGCTAGCAGTATTGCTACTCCTAACTAGGTTTAAGCTCGAAGTATACAAAATCTATAGCTTTGATAAATTTAATTAAGCTTCAAGTGTTGGCTAACGTACTTTTCAGAATAATTACTTTGCTATTTTTTGTCGAACTGAGCTTTAATTCCATTTCTACTTGCAATTGAGTAACAACTACTTTTCAGGGAATAGTTAATATATATCTTTCTCTCCCCACTCTCCTTTCCCACTCCGTGCTTCATTTGCTACATCTCCTTGCTGCATTTATATATATTCATTCAGCAGCTGTTTAAATAGCCAAGTTTGTTGCACACAGCTAATTAAGTCAAGTTTATGCAAAAGGGTTTCTTTCACTCGCTTCGCTTTCGCACATTTGCACCTGGGCACAGCCCCCACGCCACTCCTCCACGCCTCCTCACCATCAATCCACCCTTATCCCAATCACCTACTTAGCACCTACTTATCCTGCTCCTCCTCCTCCTGTTACTGTCTCTAATGTCTTTGTTTTCCCACACACATTGGCTCACAAGTCTGCCCCTGTTAATGACAACTCCTTCCCTCCCTCCTCAACCCCTGCTCTATAATGTGCAAATGAGCAAGCTAAATTGAGTTGCCATTGCCTGACACATTGCAACAACTCAACCCTGCCCCTATCAATCCCCCATTTTCCGTGAAGTTCATTCGACAATGACACTGATGGATTTGCTGCTAATCAATAGGAAATGAGCTGAGCCAACAACAGCAGCAGCCGGAGCAGCAGCAGTCGCAACTGTTGCAGCTTAATCCAGCTCACCCCATCCGCTGCTGCATGAGCACTGTTGCATGTTGTTTCTCTTTCTCTCTCTCTCTCTCTCTCTTCCTCTTTCTGCCTCCTCAGCTTTATTCAGCTGAATGAGAATCCACACAACTTCTGGCCAGCGGCAGAGTTTTTGCATGTGTGTGTAAGTGTTGGTTAACACATTTTTTTTTAATTTTTTGCCAGTGCGCCTAACTTTTGTTTTATGAGAAAATATTGTACAAGTTTTTTAATTGCTTTTACGCTTAAAAAACATGCAAATTGTGCCAAAGTTCAACATGTGTGTGTGTGTGCATGTTGAACAACAACTTTATTTCCATTCCGGTTGCATATTTGGCAACACTCGCTCAGTTAATTTTTGTACTGGGCAAAAGAGAAAAACAATTGGCAAGTAAACGTTTATATACCCTATGTTATCTATTGTTCAACTGATGTCTTCCGTTTGATTTATGATTACATATGGAATTTTTGGCATTTCTACGCAAGTCCCATTCAAAATGAAGAAGAAGCAGAAAAAAAATAAGAAGACAGATTCGATAAATATTCATGGCATTAAAGCCGAAACAATTAACTTAATTGATTTGTGGGTGTGTGTGAACTTAGCTAAACTCAACTCAACTCAGCCAAGTGGGCGTGGCACGTTTCAAACAACAAACGACTGTCGATTGATTACTTAAAAATTATGTGTGAAACCAAAAAAAAAAAAAACAACAACAACACAACAGCAGCAAGAAGAAGATGAGCTGAAACACAGAATGTGGAGAACTTTTGCCAAAGAAGTTTTCAAATTAATTCGTGTCTCTAGGCAACCGCAAACGAAACTTTTGAATTGGTAAAATGCTTGAGAAATCCGCAATAAATAAATGCAAGAGACGACGGGAAGATGCCCTCAAATTGAGTCTTGTAAAAGAGTTCTATTGTTGGAAATGTTAGCAAAGTTAACCAGGGCCTAGATATGGATACATTTTTACATCAAGTTATTTTACGTCTACTTGTTTAGAAATATATATCTTTAAAATGGTTGCGTTAACCTCCTTTCATTCCATGTTGAAAGGGTATAAAAAACAATAAATTTTGCAGCATATTTGCAGTTATTTCACACACTCGAATTTAGCCTTGGCCAGAGGCTATAATAAATGCAAAATAAAATAGTCCATTGAGGCAATTAGCATACGTCTGTTTCAGATACACTTTTGTGTCTGTATCTGTGCGTAGTATCTGTATCTGTATTTGTATTTAATTTTAATTGAAATTCATTTACATTTGAAGCCAACAATTATGCACATTTCCCAGGCTGCCGAAAAACAAGGCAAGAAACGAAACGATTTGTAAATGATGCACGATAAAAACCGAAAAACGTATTTGGACACAATTTGCATAAATTAAAAAAACCCAAAAACACAGACAGACCATAATACACCGAGATAAAAAGTTCCTCGTATGCTAAAAATGTTGAGAGAATATGTGAAAATATTTAGCTAGAAAAATATTTCCCATTGGATTCATTAGCTCGTTATCTGTAAATACAACTTGATCCATAATGCATTATGAGCTGGCCAAAGAAGAAAACATTTTTGTAAGCGGAAAAATCATTTTGCAAAACGTTTTTGCTTCTTGGCATCATGTGGAAAGTAAAATGTTTTGTGTGCTGCATAATCTCATAATCGATGCAATTTATATGAAAATACTAAACAAATTGCACAACACTCGCACGCACACACAAACAAATTTCTCTCTCTCACTCTCTCTGTCTGGCTTGAGCATATCTGTGTAATACAATCAAAAAGTTTGTTAAGCGCATTATGCATGCAATAGCCAAAGAGGGGGGAGCGGGGAGCGGGTAGAGGACAAAAGTCTGACCAGTAATGGCAATGGCCTTTGTGTTTGGCAGCTGTGCTCATTGTGCATGAAGTTAACATGAAATTTGCTTGAAATCTTTTGCCCCGTTTACTCATTGTTGTTGTTGTTGTTGCAACACACACACACACACACACGCATGTGTGTTATGTGTGCTGTTGCAAAGTGTAACGAAAGATGTTTGAAAGTGAAATGGAAAGTGAGTCTGGGTGTGAATGTGTTGTATAAATGATTACACATTGTTGTTGCTTTTATTGTTGTTTTTATTGTTTTTGTGGTTGTTGTTGCTGTTCAGTGTTGGTAAATATTCAACAAACACGTGCTTTATTTCAAGACATTTTCCCAGTTGCGAATTTGTGCATAAATTGAATATTAGGCAAGCAAACATTTGACAAAAACTGCACAGATTTAAAATAAAATGATTTAAGACGGAAATTAAATGAATTTTGAGTCTGAAATAAAATGCACTGTGCAACTGACAAGTTATGAAAAATTCAATTACGGTTAGCAAACAAACTTGAATAGAAGAAGTTGCAAGTTGAGCATATCTCGACTAACAGATTCCCTAAATGAAGCTGTTAAAAGTAATTTTTTGCAATATGAAAATATGTTTTGATTAAAAAAATCTGTGTTTTTGTCTTTTCTCCGCTTGCTGAATGAAAATATTTTTCATAGGAATAGCTGGCTTTTCTTTCGTAGGAATTTTGTCATGAGTTATAACCGAAATGGCTTCAATTTTACTAAAGCCACGGAGAAATATGTAGAAAACAATTGTAATTTTTTGATTGCTTTGATCTTCAAATAGTGCAATACAAATTGAAATTTGTAGAAGTTATACTCCTATACTCAACATTTAAGGTCTCTCAAAGCAACAAACAGACATGGGTAGATTGAATAGTCTCTTCTTATGGGGTCGTAGCTGCTTTCCCCCTACTTTTGTCCAACTTCATTATAACCTTTTCGCATTTCTAATGGTTTCCGGGTATAAGCAATTTAGAGAGCACAAACAAACATAATTTCTTAAAAACCCTAAGCAAATGAGCCAATTGCCAAAAACAATCAACAAAAAATAAAATTAAAAGCAAAACTTTTTAAAGTTATAGGGCAGGCAAATATGAGCTCAACTAACTCAGTGTGTGGGCAAATATTTGCAGCAAACATACAAAAATCTGCTGGCAAGTGAAATTCTGTGTTGGCCAACATTTATGCCACTGGTGAATTAACTTTTTTGTTTGCTGGGGTTGCCGGTCGGGGTGGGGGTGGGATGGAGTAGCTGGGGTCTGCTCCTCCCCCTTGGGATCGAGCACATTTAATTGTGCGTGCACAATTTGCACACACACACACACACATATGCACACACCAAAGTACACACAGAGTCAATTTAGTGTAAAATTTGAAACGATTTTCATTTTTTTCTGTAAGCGTGGCCAACAAGGACAAAGGATAATCCAGCAGGGACACTGAGAACTTTAAGCATGTGTTTATCAACTCGCAAAATCGCAAAATGAGTTGGCAAATTTTCGTGACACAAAGTTGTGTCATTTAAAAAGCCGTTTCTGTATAAGCAAACAGATAATAAATAATAATTGCACACTCAAAGTGAACTTTGAAGCAAAAAGAGACGAAGAAAACCCAAACAAACAAAAAAACGAGGAACCGAAACAGAAATCGAAATCGTTTCGAGCACAAAAACAAAAACAGCCCACGAAAACAAATGAAAAGCTCAAAAAGAACAAAATTGGCTAATAAGCAAGTGAAAAATGCAGAAGCTAAATGATATATAAAGAATGAAAAGCGCAGAATGTAAACCACAGTCGAGAATCATAGTGTTGCCGCAAAAAATTGCTGAAGCCAACAAAAAAACAAGTAAGAATGCTGTAGTCGACTACGATATACCCTGAACCCAGCTGTTAAACATATTACAAAAACAAACAGTTGATCAATAATATACATAAATATATTCTGTCTAAATTAGAAGATTCTTCTCTTGTCGGAAACCGAATTGTATCGATATCCGAGAAACTGAGGCAGTTATCGATAAAAAATAAAGCAAACTCGATCTGCGCCGGGTATACGAGAACCTATATCCCAAATTTGAAGTCTCTAGCTGAGATCTGAGTACTCATACAGACAGACGTACAGACGGACATGACATATTGACCCGGCTGTTGATCCTGATCAAGAATATATATATCAAGCCATTATAGCCATTTTTAATTAAACCTAAACTTGCAGATACCCTGCTTTTATTTCAAGAATTTTGCCCATATTTTACTGTACTGTAACAAGTACAGTGAGCTCAGGAAACAGGCGCAATTAAAAATGCAATAAGAATCAAAGAAAAACAAAAACATTGCCTATTTTGTACTTTACATGTTTTCGCTGGCAAACGTGCTGTGCATGCAGGCAACATGACTTTGGATGAGGGGCGGACGAGGGGAGGAGGAGGTTGACCGGTTGCACAAACACACATGTGCAACAAATTGTTGCAGGCAGCACGTTCGCAAAATGATAAACAGAATCTATTGCATACTTTGTGGCGAGAACCAACCAGACAAGAAGAATAACAGCAAAAAGAGAAAGGGGAGAACGGGTTGAAGAAGAAGCAGCAGCAACACAACAACATTGTTGATAAGGCTCAGAGGCAGCCAGACAAAGTTAGCTAGGTGAAATGGACGACGACATGCTGCTGCTGCCTGCTATGGCCAGGGTTGTCATCATCAACAAAGTAATCATGCGTTCCACGAGCAAAACTTTTACTCATCTGCCACAAGTTGTGCTGCTGCTGCTGCTGCTTCTTACATTTATTTTTATAATTTACGTTCAGTTTTCTTTTTTGTTTTTGTTGCGAGCAAAATTTTATTATTAAAATGCAAAATTGAAAATGGCTGCGACGTGCCGAGCAGTTGCAACTGGAAAGGGGAGAGGTGGATGTGAAGCGAATGCATATGCGTGACAAGGAGAAACAACAGCACAAAGAAGAAGAAGAAGAAGAAGAAGAGAATGCGACGAGTGCTTTAATATTAAACGCTGAAGAGATTTTTGCAAAATAAGAGAAAGAGAAACAGCTGAAAAATACTCTGCGGCAACTCTGCGCAAATTGCGCATATGTTTTCGCTTTGTCTTTGATTTAATTTCAAGTTTGGCAACACTGGCTCAAACTAATAACAACGTTTACTTCAGCTAAGCACACACATATTAAACTTACACATCTTGCAAGCATCTTGCGTCTCTTTCTGGAGGATAACACGTAATAGTTGCTTACCTGCAAAGACAAAGATAAAGAGAGAGAAAGAGCATGTGGTAAGTAATTGGCATTGGCAAACTTAAACATATTTCAAATTTAATAGCTACAAAGTACACAACTGGTAAAATACCCTATAAACATATTGAGAGTATATTTAAAAATAATTATAATTATAATTATAATTACATAAAACTTGACAGCAGTTTTATGTAAGACGAGACTCTGTAAAAACCTAAGCCAGTTTTCATCCTCAAGGCCAAGGAAAAATGCATTTAATTATTTAAATTCTGTCAAAATAAAATAAAGAAGAAATTTCTTCAAATTTCCGTAGAAAATGTAAACAGATTTTCAAGCGCTTAAAGAAATCGTTTCTTGGATCATTAAACTTTTTGAGCAGAGCATATAAAAAAAAAAAGAAAAAAGCGTTTGAAAATCTTCTCACGGTAAAAATGTTTTGCATTTGCATTTCATTAAAAGATTAGCCACTGTATATACACATATATATATATATATATATATATATATATATATATCTATATACATATATTTATGTATGTGTATATAGACTATATATAGATTTAAGCGCTGACAAATGAAACGGAATAAAATGAGACGAGACGAGATGAAATGAAAATGGAAGAAGGACAAAGTAAGTAGTTCAGTTCAGATAGCGGGTGTAAAGTTTCATTTAATTACATGGAATACGCAGAGTACTTAGCGGCTAATGCGAAGAGAGAGACAGAGAGAGAGAGGTAGAAAGAGAGACATGTGTGTGCGTTTCTCTCCAGCTGACATTGAACAGGAAGCTCAGATTTCACATGCAGAAAAACTGGCAGCAAACAAATTGTAATGGGAGACAGGCAAAGAAGAAGAGAGGTGAGGGAGTTGAGTGTCGGATGGTGGGGGAGGGCTAACTAATAATGACGTTAACATGAGAAATGAGCTACAAAAGCAGCAGCAAAAAGCGCAAGAGAAATATGAATATGCATAAGATGCAGAGAGAGAGAGAGAGTGACAGAGTGAGAGAGCGAAAAAGAGAGGGGGTTACAACAAAAGACCAATCTCAACGCAAAATGCAACGCTGAAACAAAAGACAAAAAGCAAAGCGCATAAATAAATATTTCACACCCAAAGCGAACAAGTTGAAGTTTAATCGAGGAGGCGGAGAGGGAGTGCGGGGGCTGACAAAAACCACCTGAGGCTATGCAAAATTGTATATATATATATATATATATATTATATTTATATAGTATATACATATATGCATATATTTTTTTTTGCAAGCAAAGCAAACGGACAGCGCTGACTTCAAGGCGGCACAAACAAAGACAGCTGAAAAAGAGTGACGGGCGAGAGGAGAGAGAGGCGGGCGAGAGGAGAGAGAGAGTGAGAAAAACGGTTATGGGAGGGGGGCACACACATGTCTGCTGCGGGCGCACTTGTCAATGTGAAGGGTTCGATTAAATGCGAGCGACAGGGAAAGACAGACGAGAGAGAGAGAGAGAGAGAAGAGAGAGCTGAAGAATTGCCTAGCGGCTGATTTTTGCATTAGAGCAGTAAAAAGGCTGCCGCCGATGACAAACTGATAAGGGCCGGAAATTTGCACACACAGAGAGAGATATGTGCAGAATACGCAGAAGATGAAGAAGAGGAAAGAGAGGAGGCAGGAAGCAGGTAAAACAAGTGTTGCGGCATGCCAAAAGCAAATAACAATGAAAACAACACACACACAAGACGAAAGAGGGAAGAGAGGAAGAAGACTGAGAGAAACAGCAGCAGCAACAAAAGCAGCTGCAATATAAGCAAGCAGAAGAAACAAAATATGAGGCAAATGAGGCTGAAATTTGCTTGGTAATCGTAAAATCTGTGGCAGAGAGTGATGCATAAATATTGTTGCAGCACACGAGCTACGAATCTCATTTCGTCGTACGTTGTTGTGCCACAATTAAAATGCCCAATTTCCGGTGTGGCAGAAACCAATAACTAGAAAATATTCAATGAAACTCACAACTGAGCCAACAAAAACAACAGCAAAAAACGAAACAAAGCAAAAAAAATCAAGGAAATCAAAATCAAATTAAAATCGAAATGAATTTTTGTTTAGGTAGCAACTGAATTGGTTTCGATGAGGCAGGTAGGCTAAGCAGAGGAAGCAGCAAATCAAGTTGATCGGAAGCGCGAGGGGCTGGTGGAGGGAAGGGAGGCAACACAAGACGCAAAGGCCCAAAAGCTACAAAAGCTACAAATTTGACATTACATTTGTAAAAAGGGTTGCGAGCATTTCTTGGATTGATACAGTTGATGTGATATGAAAAAAGCACAGACTTTAACCGGATACAGTGAAGCTTGGATAAGCGGAAATTACACATAGAAATTAGCCAGATATGATAAGTGAATATTTGAAGTCTTTAAAAAAATGTTCTATTATAAAATATACGATAAAATATTAAATATACGTTACAAATATATTTATACTTTATGCATGATAATCGAGCATGTGAAGACTTAACAATAAAAATGTTTTAAAAATATATTTAAGCTTTAAATATGACAATCGAAACTTTCAGAGTACTTTTTCTGCACAAGAAATGTACTTAAAAGGGTTGAAAGTGTATTTGTACTTAATAAATCTAAAATTTAAGAGTAATATTTAATAATTTAAATGTGAAAGCATATTTGAAGGCATTTAATAAACTTAATGCTTGTTAAAGGCAACTTGTGCTTTTAACTCCTTGTCAACTTGAATGTTACTCAATTCTCTTCATATTTTGTCGGTCAATTTCAAAACTCTCGCTGGCCCAATTTGCATAAGGAAGCAACGACGGCGAAAAGGGTTTCTGCTCTTCTTCTTCTGCTTATGTCACTGATAGGGCAACAACAAAGAAGAAGAAGCAGAAGGGCAACGGAATGCGACAGGAGAGCCCCCAAAAAATAAGGTATGCGACAAATATTTGCGGCATTGCGAGCAGTTGCTAGAAGGGCGTGCCGCGAAATAAATATATATAATATACAGAAATAAAAGAAGTAAAGTGGAGAAGAGGAGAAGAAGAAAACGAGAAGCAAAACACTTAAAGCTGTGACAGCAGTAAAAAAAAAAGCGATGCGAAAAGGAAGCAGAGCAAAAGTAGCAGAAATAAACGGCAGATGTTTTGCGCGAAACTTAATTACAGTGTTGTGAATCCGTTTTGGCATCGGCTGAGATTGAAGGTTGAGATGCATAAAAGAAAACAACTAAAGTATGCTCAACACACACACACACACGCACACACTTAAAAAACGAAACAACAAAACATCATTAAAAAACGAGGTACATTTCAAATACCTTTAGCAGCTGCAGCTGCAGGCACAGGTAAGAAAGCTGTCGCTAAATGCAACTGCAACTTGCCACAGCGACAACAATTTCAAGCTGCTTAAACGCCGGCAACAACAGCAACAACAACAACAACAATTTATGGCATCTGCTGGCATTTTGTTAGCTTGACTGCTGCCGCGTTTCATCTTCTGCTTAGTTGTTTTTTTGTTGGTTGGTTAGCGGCAGCTGAACGTTTTTTAGGTCAACGAAATGCCAACA
Organism: Drosophila hawaiiensis; assembly: GCA_037043685.1. Lineage (NCBI taxonomy): Eukaryota > Metazoa > Arthropoda > Insecta > Diptera > Drosophilidae > Drosophila > Drosophila hawaiiensis. The sequence goes on from JBAMBA010000216.1 coordinate 1,504,552, forward strand.
GAGAAGATGATGCGAGCAAACATAAATAAGCAGAGGAGTTGCGGGGGGAGGGAGAGAGATTGGGAGCGGGAGAGGCAGAGGGAGTGCCGCATGTGGTAGGTGGAAAAGGCAGCAGGTAAACAAAGCCAAAGCGACGGCCATTTTTTTTCTTCTCATCTCTAAACCTGTGCAAGAGATGGGGGGGCACAAGCGGGGCAGCCGCAGCAGCAGCAGCGACAGCGATAAAGTCATTTGCATAGTTCTTTTGATAGGCATAAAGAACAAACAAAAAAAGAAGATGAAGCAGAACGACAACAACAACAACAACAAACAGCATCACACCTACAACAAAGCTAGAAACAAAGAAAGAAATGGCGAGAGCGAGAGAGAGATAGAAATATTGAAGCAGAGAGAAATAGGGGCAGGGGGGTTGCCGACTGCGATAACCTTTCGAAATCAAATTAGAAATGTAAAATGTAAAACAAAAGACCAGCACAAAAAAGACGCCAACACAGAAAAGAATTTATTTAAAAAAATAAAAAACAAAATACAAACGCCAGCGCAACAATGAAAACGGACAGCAATTGAAAAACTTCCTTAAAGAAAAAAGAGTTTGAAGAGCGTTTTTTTCTTTTGTGGACGAAAAAAGGGATATGTTGAAAATTGGGCATCAAATTAGGCAACCGATAGAACGACGCCATCTAGCGTATAATAAAAAAAAACTGCCACAGAAATTGATATGTGTGCGAAGTAAACCAGAAGAAGAAGGAGCAAAAGAAGAAGAAATAAAGCAAGCGGGAACAGTTAAATTGCAATAGTTTACAAGTGGCACAATTGAACTTAAGAATAGCTTCAAAATTTAGCCAAGCTATCGTAAAACCAAAAAACTAGTTAAAAACTTGTTTATTATATGCAATAAGAAACATGCGCAGCACTTGCGACTACTTATTAGCTGCGCAACAGGCAAACAAAAAATTAACTTCGACACGCCATCTATCGTCGATAATAGCGATTTTTTGTGGTCAAATAAGTCAAAGAAAAAGCCGCCGACTTCAACTCAACTACTCCGATTTCGCTAATTGTTTGGGTTTTACATTTTTTTATATATAAGTATGTATTTAATGTTTTTGTGTATTTTATTTTTAATCAAAATCGTTTGTTCGCTTGTCAAATTTACTAACCACAGAAAAAAATATGAAACGCAGTTGTTGTTTTTTTTGGGCCTGTCAAAGCAAGCAATCAACCTGCCAGACAAACACCGCTGCTAACCGAAGCTCATCTCCTCCCTCTCCCTCTATCGCTTCTCTCTCTCTCGCTCGCTGCCCACATCTATCGATTGGCTGCGTCTTGTAACAATTTTTATGACGTTTCAAATTACGAAAAAAATGCAGGGATGACAAACGAAGAAGAGCAGAGGAGCGCAGAGCAGAGAAGAGAAGAGCAGACAGAAGACGAATTGAATAAATATGATGCGATGCCAGATGACATATAGAAATGTATCGTGCATTCATATGGAGATGTGATGTTATTGTTGTTGTTGCCTCTCGGCAATGTACAGGTTTTTTTTTGAGTCTGTATTTTTTTTTTTCATCTGAAGTGATTATGAAATCGAAGCCAAGTCAAATTTTACGTTCAGAAATATTATACTAAAGAGTGGAAGAAGAGGAAGAAGCAGCAGCTGCAGTTGATTGTGAGCAGGTGTTTTGATTATTATTATTATTGTTCGCTCGCTCAATGATCATTAAAGACGCCAGAAAGCTGCTTAAGGTTAATTAGTCATCTTTTGGTTTTATATTATTTTAATTTTTTTTTGCTTTTATTTCGGCTTTTTGTTGGTTTTTTATTTTTAGAGTCTTTGTGGCTCTAATGGGATTTGTATAGAATTATGTAAATGCTGATAGGCATTTGATAGGCTGGTCCGCCCAACGCCAACCAGAACTGTCCCCGCTGGGAAAAGTTATGCTAATTACGCCAAGAAAAACACTCAAACAACAATTTATAATTTATGCAGTTGAGGGAATAGCAAAAATAAGTTAAGCATCTACCTGAATCGGAATGCTCTTAGGTACATATATTGATTACAAATTGTAAAACAATGAGGCGTATTTTATTTTCTTGCCCATCTTGTCTTTTGCTCGCCTGCGTGGCGCCCTCTTACGTTTGGATTGTGCGAATGGTGTCGTTGCCTAAGTCAAGTGTTTATCTTGGCATTTTCGCACCCTCAAGTTAGTTGCGCTGCTGCCACCTGACCACAACTCACACACACATACACACACACACACACACACACTCGCTCGCACACACGGAAATCTGTTGAAATCCTTGCGCTTCATTTGCGTTGATTTTGTCGCCGCTTTTCCTTTCCTTTTCTGTGTTTTCCTTTCGCCTTTTGCATTTGTGCTCTAAATATTTCCTGGTTAGTCCTTGGCAAACAAACCAGCGGCCAGAGTCGCATCCCGCCCCTGCCCCTCCCCTTCCTGGCAGCTGCTTTTTGGTGCCTGCACCTGCTGCTCTGCTGGTTGCTGCTCTAATTTTGCGCTTCCTTTGCAGGCTTCCTTTCCTTTCCAGGGGATCCAACCAGGCAGCCGCAGGCTGCTCCGCAATTTCCACGCGTGGCGTCGCATCCGCTTCCCAGTCGCATCCTGACTGGCCCAACCCATCCCCTCACCCTCCCACCCCTGCGCTTGCCTCTGTCGTCTGTGTTGTTATCCTTGTGTTGTGGAGGCATTTACATTTAATAATTAAAACGCCACCGCAGCGTGCAAATTATTAAAGTGTCAACGCAGTTTTCGCCTGCCTTTCAAGTGGGGCACTAAGCATCCTCCCTTGCCACACCTGTGGCATTAAACCAGTTTGTTGTTGTTGTCCTCTGCTTAGTCGCAATTTTAGCGCCTTTTAATTATTTTTGTTGCACACAGTTCTCAGTTCCCCATTTGCAAATGAAAATGCCGAAAATCCTTTGAGTGTGAGTGTGTGTGTGGGGGTGTAGATTTCATTCAGTCAGCACTTTCTGTGGTGCATTTGTCCAGTTGCTAACTGTTTCGTTTCATTCCATTTCGTCTCGTCTCGTTTCGTCCTTTGTCTGCAACTGTCATCAGCTGCTGAAAAAGCGACTCCAGTCGAGTTAATTTCACGGACTCCCCATCTATGTGTGTGTGTGTGTGGCACTCTATTAGGCCACACAAGATTTCACGAAAATGTTCATCATCAAATGTTTGCTGCAGAAAACTGCGGTTGACATTTTGCTTGTTGTCTCTTTTAAACCCTGTTAAGTTTTTAAAATGTCAAAAATTCTGTTTTCATTGAGTATTTCAATTTGGAAACACGATTTCCAGTCGAATTTTCTATATGTGTAAATATTCTTCCTGAAGCAATTGAATTTTTGTCTAATTAAATTGAAAAGCTTTGTTACAAGGTTCTCAAAGAAGAACAAATAGTTAGAAAATAATATCAAATGAGTATAATAATATAAAATGAATAGTTTCTAATCAAATCCAATTTTATTTCTACTCCGTTTGCAGTACTTAAAAATTACGTTAAAGGTTAAGAATTGTTTCCAATTTTTTTTGTCATTCGATTTCTGTAACCGATTCTGGTAAAAAAATATGTTGAGTTTCAATCAGTAAAGTTGCGGTTCCGGTTTGACACTCTAGTTTCCAGCAAATAATCTCCGTTTTTACTTTTAGCATGGCAACTTGTTGTCGATTAAATGAAAATGTTGTCATTGGTGCAACTCTCTGCTTATCTTGTTGTGTCGTTTGTTATATGTTATTGTCATGCACTCTCAACACAGACGGAAATGAGTAACTTTTGTAGCTGCTGCTATCTGCCACACAGACACACACACACACAACACGTTGCCTCTTTTCAATTCCCAGAGTTCCCAGTTGGCAACACCCAATACCCATTTCCATTTGCAGTTTGCAGTTCTTATTCCCGTTGCTTTTTCTGCTGCAAAGTTTTCTTTCTTTGTGCAGGTACACCACTCCAGGTGGCACAGCAGCCAACGTGCCCCACCAACCCACCAACCACCCATCCACATTGCAATATTTCTTGTGACTTGACACGGTTTCCTTTTTCATTTTGGCCGAGACTCTTAATCATCATCCAACGCACAGCCGGCAACTTTCGTATATGGCAAATATACTTTTATATATATATTTATTTATATATGCATTTGATGTATATAGGCAAGCAGCTGCTTTAAAATTCAGTTGCCAATTTTAGTTTTTTAATTAAAAAATAGGCGTAGCAGCAGTGGAAGCAGACGAAAACAAAGTAGATAATAAAATTCAAATGAATAAATGAAATGATTCAAGTCGGAAACTTAAATCGTTTTATTTTTCGCGTAAGTTTCGGGAGCAGGTGAAATTCTCAAGATTCCACTCAGAGCAGAGCTGACTCATTAACAGAGCAAACTCATTAACAGAGCGAAGCCATTTACAGCGCTGACTCGTTAACAGTGCTGTGCACGAGCATTAACAGATCAACGGCTGTAAAAACTTCTCACATTTTGACGCATAAGTTTTATGTTGGAAATTTCTTTGTGTGATTCATCAACAGCAAAAGACGGAAATGTTTGCTGCTTGGCCTCAACTCGTTCAACACTCGTATTATTATAATTATTATTAAACATATAAAAACTTGATGAAATTTGTCTGACTAAGCTATGCAAAGAGACAACGAGATGCAGATATTGAGAGCAAGCCACAAATATGGCACAACTTCAGCACTTGTTCAACTTTGCGTTTATTTTCACAAGAATTTTTGGGTTAGTTTCTTTGGGGTGTGTGTGTGTGCTTTTAAGATTATCAAAAGATTAAGTACAACATAATTTTTATTTAAGAAACGAGTGCAATTTCTCAATTCAGTAACTTTTAAAAATGACTCAGCGAACTTGTGCTTCAGGTTTCTATTAAACTATTTTTAAAGTCGATAAATCGAATTTCAACTACATATAAAAATAAATATTCTTTATAGAATCATGTGTATATCCTCTGTCGACGAGAACAAGCCGATCTCAGAGACTTATATAGTCGTCATTTTAGGAGAATATATCTTCTGGAATATCTTATATCAGATGAAGGTAATTTCACTCTCGATTGTAAGGTATACGACGGGAAAAGTCTCTTGTAAAGATATACTTTTGATATATAATATATACTGATATATTAACGATCAACAGCAGCAATATCGTTAATATCAGAGATAAGAAACATAGATTTTGTCAACTAAGGCTCATTTTCATAAGAAATAAGCTATTTGTAGCATCGGTGTTAAGGTCGAGCTCTCTCAACAAAATCATTCTAACTTGTTTTTCACTATTTGAAGCTAAAACTAAACTCTTTTCAGTTACATTTCATAAAAAAATTCCGACGACGCAAAGCTAGCTATTTCTATGAAAAATACTCTCAACCCGGCAAAGGACAGAAAAATGGAAAATTCAGTTGCTAACTGTTGAATTTTTGAGGCTCCAATTGAAGACGATTTGATTGCTATTTTTATTATTGTTGTTTTTGTTGTTGCTGCTGCTGCTGTTGTCACTTATTGTTGATTTTTGTGTGTCGTGTGTTGCAAGTTGCAAGCTGACAAATTCAAAAACTCAATTTTCGCATGGATCTGCAAATGCTTCTAAACGGTTTTCCCCAGAGTGGGGAATTTTTATTGTTGCCATTGTGTGTTGTTGCTGTTATCATTGTAATTGTGTTTGTGTGTCAAGCTGTTGGCAGTTATGCGATTCACACACAAACACACACACACAGCTGCACACACACACACACACACTGAATGCACAAAATGCAGTTGCCATGACCAGAGAAATTTTTAGGTCTGAGAAGAGCTGCAAACTGAGGAACCGAAATTCTCATCATGTCATATGTCTCTCCCGCAACTGATAGTGTGTGTGTGTGTGTGTGTATGAGTGTGTGTGTTTGTGTGTGTGTGTGTTTGTGTGTGTTTGGGGAGTTCATCGTCAGTCGTCTACTTTGTGCCTAATGACATTTGTACACACACAAGCAGAGCAAGCAGCAACCAGATGACAAACAAAACAAGAAAAAAGAAAAACAGATTTTCATTTTGTGGTGTGAGAAAAACACTTGGAAAACCTTTTCTAACCAGACCAGCAATGGCAACCAAAACGGACAAACAGCATTTGCATCTGCATTAAGCGCAAAAGTTGCTGTTGCAAAATTGCAGCAAGTGCAACGTGCAACGTACTGCGAAAAACGAAATACATAAACAAACCTGATGCAACAAATCAAAACAACAGAAATAAATAGAGTTAAAAGCAAGCTGCCGACGATTCGAAACCCTTACTGCATAAACATTTAACAAATTTTGCTTATGTTGCAACAAGAACTTATACAGATCGGAGTCCAAAGATGAGCAGCACAGTTATACACATCAATTTGAATCGAATAAAGCTGTAAACAAAAGAATGTTTGACTTACAACAAATCACACTTCGAGCGATTCTTACTATGTAAGATAAGATATATATAGGATATAGTAGTCTGATCTTGATGATTCGAATGTGAGGCGCATAATAATAAACTCTTCTTTGGTGAGTTTGACCCGATCAAACATTAAATCAACTGTCAATGAATTGATCCTCTGGTTATATAGCTGCTATGGCTAACATATATCGATCCGATCAAAAAACAGAGTTCGTATAAAAATAAATCGACTAGGCTGTTAATGGTGATCACGAATATATATATATGATTTATGGCATCGGACGAAAATGTTCCTTTTCAAAATGTACAACGAAATTATAAGCCGCTCAGCAAAGGGCATTGCAGGCAAAGAAAACATAAATTGAAAAGCATTGGCAAAGGGCAAAAAGAGGATGCAACCGGGCTACGAGGCAACTGCAAGGTGGCAAGGCATGGCAAGGGGAGGTGGTTGTAGTTGTGGCAGTGTATACAGTTTCTGTGCATGTATTTTGAGTGTTTTTAACAGAAGACTCGGTACTCCCCATCCCCTTCACCCTCTTCCGCATCCGGGTGTAAATTATCGAGTTTAGTGTGTGCAAAAATGACAAGCAAAAACAGAAACAAAGAAAAGAGAGAAGAATATTGCAAAAGCTCATCAAATGTGCATCCCAGCCGAACCCAAGCCCCACTCTTCTTCCCCTCTCCCACTCGTGTGTAACTCTGTGCAGCACCAATGTTGCATGTGGCATTTGTTTGTTTGTTGCCAGCAACAACAACAACAACAACAAATATTTGCAGTCAAATTGGCAGGCGCCCATTTTTGGGGCACACATTGGAAAACGCGACACGCATTCGAAAAATGCATTTGCAATGCGAGGCGGAGGGGGCGTGGCAGACGCCTCTTCTGCTGCTGCTGTTGTTGTTGTTGTTGTTTTCATTATGAAATTGCAGTTGTGCATGCAACCAGACCACCGAGGCAAGAGAGATCCTTTTAGTTACTTTTTCCATGCAGCGGCGGTCGCCATTTTGTGCAACGGCGAAAATAGCCGCAAATATGCAAATTACACATATGAGGTGTGTGTGTGTGTGCGAGTGTGTGTGTGGGTGTGTGGTGTGCGAGTGTGTGTGTTGACAGGGACAATTTTTCCATAATTATTATGATGATGCTTGGCATTTGGCAAACATGCCACAGACGATGCAAAACAGACGGACAAAAACAGACAGAACAGAAGAGAAAGAGAGAGGTAGATAAAGAGAGAGAGAGAGAGAGAGAGAGATGGAGCAGCGAAACGTTGGCCAAAACAGATGAACCATTTTATTGCCAGACGATATTTGTGGCATGCATATGACAGAGCGATACAGAGAGAGAGTGAGAGAGAGGGAGGAAGGGGCAGAGAGTTGCTGCTGCTGCTGTTATTGTTATTGGAAATGGTGACTAACAAACCACAGTTAAATTGCTTATGCATGCGTTCAGTGCACTAAGTGCGGTCATATTGAAAAGTGAACCAGTTCAAAAAGGAACCAGTTGCCAAGTAGCAAAAAATATAATCATTTGTTGGAGAAGCCAGCGTAAAAAACATACTTAAAAAAGTTTGGTCAACTTAAACAGAGTAATAAGATATATTTTCAAATAGCAGCTATTTAGTTATGGTTTAAGCAGAAACAATTTAGCTGTTGTTTTTAGATTAATTAATACAACTTTTTTACTGCACTAAAAGTTAAATTAAATGTTACGAAACAAACCCGTTTATCGATATGATAATAAGATAAACAAACTACAGTTAGCAATTTAAGTCAATTTATGGGCTATTTTTTGCAGTTCAACTTTAAAGTCAGAGTTAAGTTATGGACTCTTTTTGTTAGTTTAACTAAATAATAACAGTGTTCAGTTATGGGCTATTTTTTTGTAATGCAAACTCAAGTTTTTAGCCAGAGTGGCAAGTTCACGCATTGCTTCTATTAGTTGATACATTCGGTATTCGGTTTCGTTATGATGATGTGTGAACTAATAATAAAGAATCCTTTAATAAAGTATTGCATTTCTTAAAATTGTCATCTCTCATATTGATGTTATTATCTTGGTATCAGAGTTCTTTCTATTTCTTTGATTCAACTTCCAACTAGTTCCTCGAAATAGTAACCTCAAACTAGAAACTAGCTGGAGGAGTGGGAATGGTAGAGAAGATAGGGCAGTAGTAGATCCCATGCGGACTCGGACTATTAGCTGATGCTGATGCACTGGTGCCAAATGTTCAGCAAACGCTGCTTTTGGCAATTGGAAAACTGCAGCAAAATGCTAAATATGAACAGCGAAATGGGAAATAGGAAATTGGTCTAGGGGTTGGTGGACGTGTTGGGTGTGGAAGTGTGGACAGTGCGTCATTGGCAAGCGGCGTTTGGTTTTGATTTAAAAGATGCCAAAGTGCGGCATCCAAAATGGACGCAGATGATAACTGTTTACTGAGAGAGTGAGACAGAGAGAGAGAGAGAGATAGAGGCAGAGAGTGAGTGAGAGCTGTAAGCGAAAGAGTTGAAACCGGACAAATGCTGCGCTAATTTTTGCGCATCATTGATTTCAGTGCAGCGAAAGGGAAACAGGAGCTATGCGTGGCAAACAGGCGAAGGGAGGGGGGGACTGATGATGAGGGGAGGGGAAGCTATCAATGACAGTCACGGTGCGTGTGTGTTTGTGTGCATGTGTTTAGAGTGCGTGCAAGTTTTTCAGGCTGTTTGACAGGCAGAGGAAGGGAGGAGGCGAATCATCGCGTGTGTGTGTGTGTGGCAAGCAGCTCATTCGTTTGTCATGAATGAAATGAGCCTTTCCCAATGAGTTGCCGAGTTTAATACACACACAGAGAAAACAAGTTGCAAAGTCACAGGCAGCAAGAAAAAGAGAAAAAGTTGCTTGTGGCATGCGGAAAATGGAATACCCTTGACACAGTATGATAGAGATAGTCTTGCTTAGATTAAAAATAAATAATATACAAATTTCATGCTGAAGTCTACATTTTTATATTAACTGTAATTCTGATCCGATCAATTAAATATGTAGAAATAATTTTGATCAGGTTTTACAACGATGGAAATTTAAAGTACATTTTTTAAAAAGAACCAGTTGCAGAATTATTATTTATACATATATATATAGGAACATAGTGGAAGTGAATATAAAAATAAATAGCGAACAATTTACATACTGGAACTGCAACCGGAACTGAAATATGTTTTTTTTTAGCAACCAACTTTGGACTCGAAATACACCATAAGCAAGACACCTTGATACAAGACCCCCAAGCAAGAGTAAACAAACAATAATAAAAAAAAGAAGAAAAAGTTGTACACACACAATGAGATTTATCAGACTGAGCAACAGTTCCGCTCGACTTCCTGACCTCCCCCACCCAGCGATGTAAAAGTAACTCATGTTTACAGTTGATTGGGATTTAGCCAATACATATCCACAATTACATTTGGAGCAGCTGCTGCTTTTGGCGACTTCCACACGACAACCGATTTTCACTTTCTCATTTTTTCTTCTTTTTTTTTTGTTTTGTAATTGTTGAAGTTTGTTCAAGTTGTTACTTTAAGCTGTTTTTGATGTTGGCCACATTTAGCTGGCCTTTTGCAGTCGCCATGCACTTTCTAATTCACTTTCAAGAAAGTTAGACAGAGATGGAGGGGGAAAGGGACGGCAAGAGAGGGAGAGAATGCAGTGCAGAGCATCAATCTGTGAAAATTGTCACAAACTTCAAGTTTTTAATGTTGCTTCCATAAGCGCCGAGAGATAGGTTTTTATTTTTAAGGTAATTAATTAGGAAAAGTGAAAAAAAGAAGAAGAAGAAATACTTAAGTGAAAAACCGATCAACTTACTCGAGACAGTGAAAGGCCTTTTGATATGATGCGACTTACCTAAAATGAGAAAGAAATGTGAAAAGTAACATTTAGTAATTAATTGATATATATGTCAGATAGAGAAACATATTAAGAAATATATAATTATCATTTAATTACAGTGCGAAGGCAACTAATAGCGCTTCGAAGCGAATCAATAGTTTGACAATCAATCAATCAGTGATGAAACAATAATTGACATCAATAAAGAGATTTCAAAATATTTTACTTATATAAATAATAAAAAATAAAAGAGTCCACAAGTTTTTGAAAAATGCGACATTTAATAAGGAATTGATAGACAAACATACAAAACTTCTAATACGATGAGTTTGCCACAGATAAATCTTTACAAAATTATTATTTATTACTTTTTTTGTATTAAGTTAAATATATTATACGTAAGTATAAGCCATGACTCCATGGTTACTTAATAATGTAATTAATATTAAAAGTTGGCCTAATATAAAATATTTATATATGTTTTTATATTAGATATGTTTATTAGCCATAAGCAGAACGCAAAATATTTAAACTTTTGTTCGCTTTAATTTGAGTAAAAATGGAATCATTTCAAGCCATTGAAATATGCTCGAAAAGGTTAGTATGTAGATCAAAGTATCTTGGCAAATAGTTTCAGTCACGTGAAATTACTCTCAGCAGAGACACACACACACGCACACACACAGTTGGGCTTATAAATTGGAGCAGATTTTGTTTTTCTACTTTAAATTCCTTGGCCTTAACACAACAGCACCTCTGAGCATTCCCATTTTCCCCAATCATTTCATGTGTAGCTTCGGCTACACACAAAAAAGCAATTTACCAGCAATTTTCCCAATCAAAAAACGTGGAGGCAAACAACAACATCAACAGCAATAGCAACAACAACAACAACAACAACAATAAAAACTCTGCACACAAACAGAGGCGATATAGCTTATAAATAGCCTCTGACTGAACACCAGCAGTAACAGCAGCAACTTGAGGCTGCAACAATGCAACCAACTACACCTACCACACACACTCGCACCCTCCTCCACTCCCCGTTTCAAGTTGCAAGTGCCACCCGCTTTGCGGCACATTCCTCAATCAATTTTGTTGGCTGCTACTCTGGTTCTGCTTTTGCTTCTTTTGCTGTTGCATTAATTAAACATGCTGGCACACCTCCCCGCCCAAGACACCCTCCATTACTGAGTGTAGATTTTTCATTGGCAACATCTGCAACAATCTTCGTTTTATATTTAAATGTCTGTTGGCAGACGCACGTGCAGCAGTTGCCCCTACCCCTGCCTCTTTCTCGTACTTGCCTCATCCGCATTCGTCTCTGTCAAGTGGCAGTGCATCAGCTGCAGCAACAGCAGCAGCAGTAGCCGCTGCCTCAATTCCCCCTCTCCTCCTCATCACGCTGCTAGTCACCACAGTCAGTCATTGTAGCAATTTCAATGTTGCGCTTGTCAATTTCGCTGCTGTGGCTGCGGCTTCAACATCCCCCTGCAGCTAAAACAAGGGTGTTGTGGAGCAGGGCGGTGGGTGGGGGGCGGTGTAGGGTGTCCAACATGACGACATCGACTAATGGCACAAAGTCTACTCGAGGCTATATAGTCTCTTGTCACTATCTGCCTTCTTTCTACACATTTCTCTTCTTCTCAGTTCAGTTTCCCCCAAAGGAAAATTGTCAGCCACTTTAAAATGTTGTTGAGTTTTCCCCGCGGTGACTCTTTATAATTTTTAGTAATTATCTGGCTTGGATACCTTGATATTTTAAGTAGTATTGGAGACACTTGTTAAGACTGAGGGAAGCCTATTAAGAGAACTCATTTTATTGTGATTGCTATATTTAAAAAAAAAGTCATTTGGTATTATTTTTAGAACACAATGTTCAATCAATAATTGATTTCAAGTTCGTTTTTTTAATGAAGAAAGAATTATTTCGAGTTAAGAAAATAAAGTGAGTCAGCTAAGAAATGCAAAAACTAAGTCGAAATTTAATAAAATTCAGGAAACAGCTACAGGAACCGATAGTATTAGCTCATTTATTATTTTGTCTTTATATAAAGCTTACATTTGGAAAGATTATAAAACATTGATTTAAAATTCTGCGGAATAATTATACAAATAGATTTAATATATACAAATAATAACACAACAAATCGAATTTGAAAACAATATTTTGATATTGAATTAAGTGTTGTTCCAAATGGACTCCAAATTAAATAACAATATTTAATTGCTTTAGCTGTATAATTGTATAGTCCAAAACAATTGTGATTCAGAAGATATTTAAAAAAAAAAACACGTATCAAGTAGAACATTTAAGATTTAATATTTATAAATGTACACAGCAAGAGACAGCGAAAGATACAATGAGCTGTGCTTGCAACAAATTTCGCTACGCGCGCTTGCAACATTTATTTAAGTTTCTCTTCCGCTGCTGTTGCAGCAGCACTGCATCTGCTGCAATCATCACAAAGTGTTGACTGTGCACAACGTGACTTGCGCTTGATTTGCAGCAGGGCAAAAGAATTGCACAAGTGAATAAACTAAATATACGAAAATGAAAATAATATCAAAAGATACGTTGGCCCATTTATCGCAGCACAGCCAACAACAGCAAGCTTAACCCCACCGGCCCACATTTAACCCTCGCACTGTCACGACACTTAAAATCTCATTAGCAACACACCAACCAACCACACCCCTCAGCCCCCACACCAAAAATAAATAAAAGAAGTGGCGCACAAAAATAGTCAAAGAGCCTGCAACTTGTTGCGTCCATTGGACACAGACGCGCCCACAAACAACGCCCCACCCCCCACCACTCGAGGCACGCAAAACCGCAAAACAGCTGCCCAACTGTTGGGCAACCACGCCCTATCCTCACCGCCCCCCTCTCCACACGCTCTCTCTTGGCAGTTTGTCATGCTTGATCCGAAATCCACTTGTCAACTGCAGCCAAAGAAGAAGAAGAAGACAAAGAGGAGCAGCAACAGCAGCAGCAGCGGCCGCAGCAGAATCGCCAGCGAAGCGTTGAAGAAGAAGGCAGCAGCAACGTCAACGTCAACGTCGACGCCAACTTATGAGTGTCACAACAAAACTATTTATTTTTGCTTGCCCCTTCCACACTCCCCCTCCCACTTGCCACTTCCACTCCACAACACACACTCCTTTGCTTGGCGAGTGCTGCCTGCCCCTCCAACCCTCTGCTAGTCCAACTGCTGCCCATTTTCTTTAAACTGTGCGCCAACAACAACATTGAAATTAAATTGTCTGTGGCCAACTTGAACTGAAGAAAAGAGAGAAAGAAAAATGTAAGTGAAAAACTGCAGATGAAAAACTGCGGCACTTTTGAAGTTGATCTTGATCCGAGTTAATGATTCCAGTGCATTAATGGGCGCTATAAATAAAAGTCAACTCTTTATCAACATAACATAATTGGCTAATAGAAACTTAGCTAAATTGAACTGGAGTAAATATAGGTTAATCTATCTACACAAATATAAATCTACAGATGCGTATATAGATTAAAATGTTCAGGTAAAATTCAAGATCTGCCCAAATTTCGCGTAAATCGATAATAGATCTTGCCGACTATTTTAAATTAAATGTTTCTTTAATGCATTGAAGACAATTTGCTACTCAAGGCAACAAAAAAAAGAAAACAAATCTGCAAATCTAAAATCTCTTAAGTCCGTAAATGACCAAGTATTTAGAGTCAATTGCGCAAAAAGTTTCCGGGTTTTGCAATCTTTACACAAATAAACAATGACTGAATCGAAACTAAAGAAAATATACACTAAATATACAGCAAAAGCGATTTATAGGCATTTTCTCTCTTGGAAGGCAGGGCAGGAAAGACCGCAGGCCACAAAATATGAAAACAATGGCAAAGATTTCACAGTTTTCAATAAAAGTCAGCATCATAATAAACAAATTTATTCATTTATTTGTTTTATGTAGACTAAATGCTGTCGAGAAAAAAGTAATTCAAAATTCTATTTTGAAAATTGAGAAATTAAATGAATTATAATTGAAATGTGCTTATTGAAATGTTAAATAGTCAACAAAAAAAAACAACTAATTTATAAGCATTGGGGAAACCCCAGAAAAATGCAACCAGACCAACTAAGTTAATATGTTTAGCGAGAAAACGCTGCAAACAATTTTATAAGCATCTGTAGAAACTGAAGAGAAACCGATTTAAGACTACAAACTCGGTGCTCTCACTTTCCAATCGACATATCGGAACTCTTTGATATTTAATCAAGCTGGGCTCATCCAAGCCACGGGATAGAAATAAACAAGATGCCTCAAACATAAAAAAATAATTAAAATGGATAGAACACAATCATGACTCAAATGGGAGTGTTCTGCTTCTCCCCTGCTAATCTAAGCCAATCTCTGAATACACATTCTCAAACGGAATTTGTAATCAAGATTGTAAGATATGAAAACTTATGTAACCAATACAAAAATACCAATTTTCAACACTTAACAAAATGAATGTTTTGGCTCAACTAGGCTTAAGCTTGTATCACTAGCAAAATACACAACATCAATAAATAAATGTGTAACAATTGTTTAGCAAAACACTTGAAAGTATAAATTTATCATGTGAAAATAAACTTGTAGTTTTGTTTAAGCCTGGCCAAAAACCACAAAGACTTGAACATTTTTCAATGCACAATTGCATAATTTTCTTATGGCCAAAAATGGCTGAGAAATAATATCAAAATACCATAGCTTAATTTCTTTTGGCAGTTTCTGTCTCTCTCTGAAATGCCGTCTCCATGAATGTTGAGCAGATGATAAAAATAGCATTTAAATGCAACTGTTGGCTACGTTTTATTTGTGTGCACCTTTTACCTCTGCTGCCTGAGGCAGCAGCTGCCACAAATGAGGTTCGCTCTGTGCGTGTGTGTGTGTGTGAGTGTGATTGGTAATAAACCCAATTTCAGTTTTACAAGTACGTGAATGCACACAAAATTTGTGTTTATTGTTGTTGTTGTTGCGGCTTTCACTGACGACTTGCAGCTCGGAGACGACTCACATTTGGAGTTTATTTGAAACTAGCAGCAAAATGAAGCGCATAAGCAGCCAGAAAATAAATAAAAACGAGGCTCTTAAGTGGAGCACCTCAGCAAAGTTGTTGCCCCATGATAATTATGCAGCAGGTGAAGCAATTGACGACAGAAAGCGAGATAGCACACACCAGTGAGAGATAGATCGTTGAAAGTCATCACTATTCAGCGAGAGGCACACGCCTCATTCGCTTAACCCTCC
The DNA here is from genome assembly GCA_037043685.1 of Drosophila hawaiiensis. Lineage (NCBI taxonomy): Eukaryota > Metazoa > Arthropoda > Insecta > Diptera > Drosophilidae > Drosophila > Drosophila hawaiiensis. The sequence continues at coordinate 1,520,139 of JBAMBA010000216.1, forward strand.
CCACACACCAGTGCCACAAATATTTACATAAGAAATATTTCAATTTCAATGTGCCATACAACAGAATGAAAAAAAAAAAATGAAGAAAAACCAACAAAAAATACGTTTTTTAGCATTGTTCTTAACAGCAATAAAAAAATATTAAAAAAAACGTAAGACAGCAATTCAAACTATGCCTGATTGTTGCTATTGTTTTATTGTTAATGTGTGTGTTTTTTATATGTATATTTTATTATTGCTGGCAGCGCAAAGTGCGTGCAACAAATTCACACAGCAAATTGGCAGCAATCGTGGTCAAAGAGAGCGGGGGCAGGGAGGGGGAGAGAGTGTGAGCGTAAAATTAATACAAAAAATTGAAGAAATTATGAGCGAAAAAATATTTCGACGATGAATTAATTAGCAGTGCAGTGCAACATTTTTTTCCATAGCGCCAACTATATGATTTATCATGGGGTGTAAAAAAACCGCCCAAAAGTTGTTTCATCTGATGGCTGCTATAATGTGTAGGAATATGTATAACATATATTAAAGAGTTTTTTTTAAATAAAGTTTTGTTTGTTTCATAGATATAATTTGATCATTAATATTCAAGAAATGTTTTAGAAATATCAACACTTTATAATAATAACTAAAGGCAATAACAATATGAATAAGAAATAGCCAAACTTTCAGATAAACAAAATTCAGATAGTTTAAAGCAATTTACAATAGTTTTAATTGTAAGCAAACTCCAAAAAGACAAAAGGCAGCAAAGATCTTTAATTAAATGTGACTTCTTTTGAAATTGGACTGCCAACTAAATGCTCAATTCAATAATAAATGCTAAATAAATAGCCAAACAAAAGGTTAAAATTGCCATTCAATGGTTAGACCATTGTGTTGAGATGCAGCCAAAATGAAATCGAACAATACACATAGACAGCTATATGTACAACATACTTTTATTGCACTTTTGTCTGGCATAAATAAATAAATTAATATGGATATATATATAAATATATATATATATATATAGAAAGAGAGAGAGAGAGAGAGAGAGAGATATGTGCATATATTATTATTATTGTTGGCATTTAAAGCAGAAGAACAGCAACAGAAAAGAACAATCGGGCAGGCAGGTGGGCAGGTGGGTCAGTCAACGATTGAAATTGATATGCTTTATCAAATATTCATGTAAACATGACACACAAAAGTGCAGCAGCCACAACAACACTCGAGATACACATAAATATATATATATATATATATATTATACATACTAATGTGAAATAAATTAAAATGCATTTCATTTATGAAATTTGAAATGCCATTTCTACAAGTATGAATGCCATATTTATGCTTGTGTAACAATAATTGAAATTAATTAATATTTAATGTGCTGCATTTGAAATGGTTGCCTTTGCTGTGTTGTCTGCACTGTACACTAGATGGCGCCACACGCGCACACGCACACTTTTTTTTTTGGGGGAGCTTAATTAATTTGCCATTAAGTACGTGCAAAATTAATGAAATGATTTGTCACACGACATTCGCCAAGTGACAGCTAGCTGCAAATCCAATTCCGAATGTGTTAATCAACTTCTTCAAGAGTTGATCCTTGCTCTAAGCGTTTTTTTTTGTTGTTGTTGCTTGTTTGTGCTTGGGTGGCCAATCAAGCGTGGAAAAAACGCTAAAATACATTGATTTTGTGGCACTATTAAGCGCATTTGGAAATGCTTGAGAATCACGCAAGCAAGCGACTCAAATTGAGACTGGGGGAGGACAAGGCCAGCTGTCCTTGACATATGAGAGCAGACAAAGCGGGATTATGCTGGTTAGTAGCATAAGCGACAAAGAGTGAGGGGGAGAGAGTGTGTAAGAGAGAGGGGGAGAGTGCTAGAAGCAGGCAGGCGAGATAATGACTATAGATAGAATAGATGGATGGCTGGCTGCTTAGATACATATCAAACACAGGCCAACAGTCAAAGCCCAAACCAACACCAACACTGACACACACACACACACACACACACACACACACACACACACACACACACACACGGACACATGCACAAGTCAATGGCTAGAGATTGACATCAAAGAACATTGAGTGAGTGAGGATTGAGGGAAATGAGAGGGGACGGGGCAGGAAGGCATATCGATGACTTTGTCTACTCAGCCACACAATTCTTACTCTAATGGCAATTGACATAATTACGCAAAGTAGTTTAACGACAAGGTAGCGTTCCTATATATATATATATATATATATATATTATTGAAGCAACTTTAGGCAGCATTATTGACAGTCGTCTGTTGTCGTTGGCAAAACAAGCAAACGCGAAAAGTTTTTAAACTTATTGCCGCAAACGCCTTACAGTTAATACACTTAACAAAAAAGGGAGCAAGGTAGAGCGGGTGCGGGGGGCTGGTGGCAGTAGATTTGTCTGGCAGTAGTCGTCAAAGCTTTAAGGCAGCCGCTGGCAATGACTTTAAAATTTATTGCACAACACATTTGGGCAAATGTCGAGGACATTATCCTAGGCTAAGTCAACAGCGAGGTGCGTCCGATGAGTTTTAAGCTGCTTGCTCAATGGTTTACTATATATATATATAGAATTTGCTTTTATATTAATCATTACGTAACCGTATAATCGAAAGATGTTTACGACTAATTTATAATCCATGCCGCAACCTTTAAACTTTAAATTTTATTTGCTTTGACAACCTGTTTCGAATATAATTTATATCAAAAGACTCAAGTTTTATTCTTAAAACGCATTCTACTTTTTTACATATGACTCACATCACATTATTAAATATCAATAGCAATTATTATATACTAAATTGTAAGGTTAATCACAACAGATTTTAGACATTTTAACTTTATTCTTCAATAGTTTTCTTTCTTCGTATAACTCATGCCAAAGCTGTACTTAAAGTTGCAGCTTTTGTAAAGTTTCTGTTAAAGCTTTCGACTAGTTTGCTTTCGATATTATTATACTATTTGAATATTTAAAGTGTAGACCCTCGTTTTGGCAGTCGCAGCGCGTTTTAGTCATTGTAAATGTAGAATTTGTGTTGCTGTTGTTGGGGGTGAGTAGTCTTTATCGAGGGATTTATATATATATATATATATATATATATATATATATATATATATATATATATATATATATGGGGTACTAGGGTCTAGGCATTTTACAGGGCAAGTAGGGCTAGGACGACGGGCTGTGTGTAATGAAAATTACATGCGCCTCAGGCCAGGCTGCACAAAACTTCTAAGCAGCAGCAGTGCAGCAGTTTTTCCTGGGCCAAATGTTTGGCTCCCAACAATAATAACAACAACAACAACAACAACAATAACAACAAGTGGAAAATGAAGAAGAAGCAGCAGCTAAAGCATTTACCACACAACACCAAATAGCCCAACAAAAGCGTAAACCTCACGACTGTTTGACTTGTGTTCGTTTGTCCTTGAATTTTCCCTTTTGAAAAGCAGACGCCACAGCAACCATTTTCCTCCCCACCCCGCCCTCTAACTCAACCTCTGTGTGTGTGTGTTTCCCTCTTTAACCATTCAGTTATTATTACAAGCACATTTTCATTGCCGTTCTGCGTGATACGACGAGCAGCAGCAGCAGTTTTTTTGGCAAGAGGCAAGGGGTTTTTGGCTTTTGGTGGCGCCGCCAACGCTGGAATTTTGCTTGTATGTATATGTGTGTATGTGTGTACGTCTGTGTGAGTGCCTGTGTGTGTGTATAAGCATATTTGTAGGCAGCCAAATTGATTTTCCCTCAGCTGCGCTTTACTTCAGCTTTTGGCTCACGATGTGGCTCAGTTGTCAATTGAATGATTGCGTTTTATTTACTTTACTTTTTATTTTTTACTTTTCCCAGTTTGCAAAAATAAAGTAAGAAACGCCTCCATACACACACACACACACACACACACACACACGCACACACACATAGAGAGAAAGAGGCACACCCTCTTGACAGCATCATTTGTCAGCGTGTTCGAAATTTGACAGGTGATTAGCGAGACAAACATTTTATGCAGGAGTGTGCCAAAAATGTATTAAAAAGTGCCGCAAGTATTAAATTGAAATTGAAGAACATAAATATATATATATATGTATTTCTTGTAAATTTCCATTGCGTTCAAGCAGAGTTTATTTAAAGCTTATGCCAAGGCGTGAAAAATTTGATTAAAAGGCGGCCTTAAAGTTGATATGGCAATTTGTAGAGATTCTAACTGGAGGCGAACAATCGAGTAACTACTTGTTGGATAGTAAACTGTTGACTGTTGGACTGTTGCTGTTCATTTTTTGCTATTATTAAATTCGTATTAGAGTTGGTTTTGTGCTTGCTCCATTTTAACCATATCAAAATACAAATGATTATCACTGCTTAAGGTCTGCTGGCATTTTGTGTCACTTAAAGATAGCCAGGCTCAAATGTTCTAGAATTTCACATATCTGTACGTGATCAAGGACTTTTATCGGGCCTCAATGTCTGGTTTCTTTTGCATTATCTGAAGACGCAAGACTATTTGAAAATAAAGAAATCTAAGCAAATCAAAGTGGAACTGGAACTAATAATCGACTCGATTTGATTCACACAATCCCAAGTATGTTTTTAACAGATAAATCTTGGAATAAATCCAATTTGCCCTAAGGGGTTCACATAGTTTCATCAATTTGTTACCCATTCGAACTAAATTTATTTGTTCTTTCCTCTAAAAGCAATCTATTCTTTCCATATTGCACCATAAGTTTCAACTCGCTTTTAAGTTTAATTTCTATCCTTATTCAATCTTAAGTTTTAAATTTTTTTTAGTATTTTCTCACATAAATTATATAAACTATATTCATTCACCCTTTTCCTTTTTCATTTTCAATTCCAGAATATGCCGCACAACTTGGCAGTTTTAAATTTCGAAAAAACATAATTTGTTTGAATTTGTTCTGCAATTAATTGCATTTGCGCCGGAAGGAATACAATCAACCACCCCACATCCCAACACTCCCCTCCCCAAGTCCTCTTTGGCATAATTTTCTTTTACACAACCCCCATACTTGTCTGTCCCCCAACCACTTTCTACTCTTGGCATTAAACCAACAAAATGAGCATTTAGCATTTTGGATTTGCGAAACGCAGCCAGCTTAAAAGAAATTGTGAAAAGCACAACAATAACAACAGCAACAACAACAACAAAGTACAGCCCCTGGCTGTTGCCACACAACCCTTGCCACAGCGCAAGAAATCAGTGCAACCGCCTCCCCCAACTCCTCTCCACTTTCTCCCCTGGGCAAATGCAATCCGCAAAATTTGTCGTTTTGTTACTTTTGCTTGGTTTCTCAAGCATATCAATTCACTTTTTCACCCCTCGTCGACGAGGGTTGCATCAGCAACTAGGGTACACATTTAGCTAGGGGGAGGTGCGAGGGGTATGCATTTAGCGGGTTGTTGCTGTTCGTCTCCTTACTGTCTGTCAAACGAGAGCAAAGCAACATTGTAAAGCAACATTGTAAAATTAAAAACAAAGCGAAAAAGAAAATTACACAAAATGAACTGTAAACCTTTTTGGCACGCATTGTTTTGTCTGTCTGTCTTAATGTGTGTGTGTGCCGAGTGTTAAATCAAAAAGAGGGTTGCACAATAACAGCAGCAGCAGCAGCAGCAGCAGCAGCAGCTTCCCCCAGGTATAAACTTCCAGCCCCGCCCCCTTTCCCAAACTCTCTGTGTAACGCCCATGAAAAGGAAGAATACAATTTTACGCTATGCAAAACATTTTTCTAATCAAACATTCCATTTCATTTGTTGAAATGTCCAACAAAAAATATACCCAGGGTTGGGCGTTGATCTTCGACATGGGTTGGGGTTGGACTGGAGAACGGGGGGTTGCTGAGAATATTGTTTCAGCCAACAGTTGAATTGGTTCTTCCCTGTCTCAAGTGTAAAATTCATTTGCATTCACAGTCGTCACTCGGATTGTCGCATACCACAACTACCTAACACCCCATCCAACCCACACTGTCACTCCACCCTTGCACCACTGCAACCAGTAAGGCAACCCTCTCGCCCACACCCCGCTGGCAGTTTTTATGGTTTGCTAATGCGCATTTAGTCCGAATCAATTGATGAGAAATACCTTCATAAATCACTGAGCAAAAAATAAGCCAAAAAAATATATTAAACTACCCCCACAAAATACACTCTCAACCACACCACCCCCCAACCCCTACTCCTCATCATCAATGTGGCAAGTGGTTTATGAAATTCTTCTTCACTGGCAGCAAAGTGCACTCGAAACATTTTTTGGATGTAATTGATTTCATTTTGCGCGCCAGCGTTAAAATTAACAGACACCATTTTTTGTACAATGCCCAAACTTGTGGAAAAAGCACAATGCAAGCGAAGTGTAAAGGAACAAAAAGAACTTAAATTTATGCGATTTTATGCGATATAGTTCAGTGTTTAATCATTGCTCTGGAATGGTCTGGCACCGTTTTTTATCTACCCTCAAAATGGGTGAAGACGCAGAGGTGGATAAAAAAAAACAGAAGAAACCATCTCTGAGCCCAGAATATAAATCTGAATATGATCAGCATGTATTAACATATCTAAAATTTATTTAATTCTATCGATAACTGCACCAATTTCGATAGCATTATCGATATAAATCGATTTACAATAGTAATATAAGATACACTTCTTAAGATATGTCTTTCCAATGGACATATTATTAATAAACTGTTAAGAAACGCTAACCGAATTGCATTCTCATATTCTCTAGGGTATCTTCGAGTCGAGCACTCTCTCTCCTCTCCCTCGTCTAAGGCATTCTTACTTGTTATGCTCTTTTGGTTACCATCAAACACTATTTGACCGTTTTGTTGTATTATATAAAATTTAATAATTCTTTCATCAGTTTTTCACATGCACAAAATGTTCATATTTTTTATTGAGTTTCGTTGAAGCGCATAAAATTGCAATAAAAGTCGATTCATGGCATAATGCGATTCTGCACCAGAATGAATGCACAGCATCCTCCACCGCATTCCCTCACCCTCCACATGCCCATCCTGCTCATTTCCCAAAAAATACAACACATTTTGAATTATGAAAATGGAAATTAAAGTCCAATATGCATTTAATTAAAAACTTTAAGCAGCATAATATGTGGAGAGAAGACAATGTAGGAGTGGAGTGAAGGGGGAGGGGAGGGGAGGGAGGGAGGGAGGTAGGTTGCGCCATTTTTCAATTTTTGATTAATTTGTTTTTGGGCATTCACAATTTGAGAGTTCAATTCGAGGGTTAAATTATTTAAAGCACATTTCCTAATGGGTATTAATTATGATATATGCATGGATGGATTATGTTTATGATCAGGCCAAGCTGAAAAGTTCAACGAGAACGATAATTGGGGGAAATAACGAGGGTAAAATTTAATTTATGCATTTCCATATATTCTATGGAAACTTGAGTTCTGTATAAGAAAACTTTTCTGTATTAAGATAATGATAAAATACAGATAGAACTTTGAATGTAAATTCTATAAAAAGAATATTTGACTTGACAGAAAATTTTGAATAATTAAGTAGCTCTGTATAGGAAGCATATATACCATAAAGACTTTGAGACCATATAACTCACAGAACAAAGTTGTCGAAGAATATTTAACTAAGTACCTTTAAGCCAAGTACCGTAAAATCCGCCAAGACTAAGTTAGTAAGAAATTAGGCATGGAGCTCATCAAGCATGCCAACTAATGGCAGCTGCTCCTGGGTCCAATCTGTACGCAAGTGTCCCCAAATCAATGTCAATGTTCACTGGCAAAGTGCTCCGCAAATCGCAGTGCTCAAAGCGAGTCAAGGGAAGCATCAAGGAAAAAGCGCTTCCAGCACTGCAGCAAGGACTGCAGATAAAATAGAAAAAACGCGCGACCTTAAAAAGCGTTTGAGTAAATGGAAGGCGGCTGAAGGATTGCCCCAGATCTCAATCGCATCCAACAAAAAAAAAAGAGACAAAGACTCGAAACAGTGCCTGCCATAAATATCTGAGAGAACGAGAACGAAGGAAAGAAACGTGCAGCTGTCAAGAGGGAGATGGCGAGAGAGAGAGTAGTGAACATGAAAAGCAATCAGTGTATTGACCACAACAATTTTGACATGTTGCGCATACAAATTAGAACGGCAGTCGAGCAATGAGTGGAGCAGTGAGTAGGAGGGGGGGATTGGGGCAAGTCCGAAGGCAAGCCCAATACCCAAAGGGCGAAGAAGCCAAACGAAGCAGCTGCTGCAAAAACGGGCAAACAGAAGCCGCAAAAGCGACAAGCGATGAGCACCAAAACAGAGACAAAATCAAGTGGGGGCAGCAGCAGCAGCAGCACAAAGAAGCAGCACAAAAATAAAAAAGAGTGCAAAAAGAACTCGAAAAAAAAGCAACACCAGAAAGTGTTGACCAAAAGGGGCACACAGACAGACAGACGGACGGACGGACTGAAAAACAGCATGCAAGCAAAAAAATCCAATACAGAAAATAACAAAAATCAAGTTCTACAAATACACTTTAATTAAAAGTGTTGTTTTATATCCGAGTCGAATTTCAAGTGCCCTATTATCTTCTATTCTACTATTCAAACGAACTGTTTTTGCTTGATTTTATACTCCCAGATATCTTTTAAATATTTCTTATATTTTTAAATTTAATTTGAAGTTTTATTTTTAATTTTATGTAAAATATATTTCTGTATTTCAGTGTGTCGACTGACTTTAGTTGTTTTGTGTAGATAAAACAGTGACTAGCGTTAGTTAAATTAGCTGACTAATACAATTAGTGTATTACGTAAGCTTTAACAAAATCAAAATACCCCAAGGGTAATGGAAAGCATTTAGCTTTAGATTAAGTTCCTCGCCTGCTGCGAATCAATGATGACTTTTTCCAGTGATGATGTCGTCAAAGAAGCAGAAAAAGAAGCAGCCGAAATATTGCCAAATTGGCAAAAAGGTAATATATCACATAGAGACTCACTCACATACACACACACACACATGTGCAGAGATAATGTCTTCAGATAAACACACACAAGAATTCCCCCCACACACACGTGCACAACACTAAATGCTAATGAGAGAAACATAATAAAGAGTGCCAAAAACGGTAGCCAAAAGCGTAAAACGGGAGCAAAAACAACAAGAAGAAGCAGAGCAGTGGCAGAGACAGTTGTGGAAGAAGAAGAAGCAATAGCAACAGCAGCAAGTATTACACATTCCAATACACAAATTTGTAGACGCAATTCAATCAAAATGTACAGTGACAAAGCTCAGCTAAGGTGTGACCAGCACGACAGAGTGAGAGAGATAGACGTGGAGAGGGAGCAGGGGTGGTTGGTCGAACAAGTGTTAGAGAGAGAGAAAGAGAGAACGAGCTAAGCAGCTTCTGGTGGTCAAGCAAAATGCCTGCACGTAACGCAAGCGCGTTTTGTGGGCGTTTAAAACCGCGCACATGTCGCGCATGCAAATCGCCAAAGCGATCACAAAAACCAATATAAAAAGCAGCGGATATCAAAAGATAGTTAAAAAGAATGCAGTGTGCCAGAAATGCAATAACGTTAAAATTATGAAAATGGCTAAATGCAAAAATGAGTCACACAAAAACTTTCAAACGTGCCTCAAATGCCACCAAGCTAAAACAATGAGGCATGTTCCACTAAACATAAAAAAAAGCATAATCAACTTAAACTTTTAGAAAAATATTGCAAACAATTGCAGAAATTTGAGGCGAAATAAACTGATAAAAATTGTAAGCAATGCCGAGGTCATTTGCAAAAGCAAGTTGACCGAAATGTTATTGAATTTTTATGGAAAAACGTATGCAAGAAAAGTTTGCAATTATTATTATTGCTGCTATTGTTGTTGCTGTTGTTTTCGTTGTTTATTCTGTGTGAGTGCCTGTATTCATATTTGTTGCTGTTTTTGTGTTTTGTGTCGTTTATTTAAACAGCTGCCAGCCAGCAGCGAGTTGAAAGCAGACAGAAAACGAAAAGCAAGACAAAAAAAAAAGCTGCTGCTGCCTGGTGTGGCATGCATAAACATAGATACAAATAACGGTATACAAATGTGCACATAAATTCCATATGCCAACCGCCAAAAAATAAACTAAACAGTGACAGAGACAGACTCTGGCTCAAAGTATTATCAGTAAAAAATATAAAGAAAATATCAAAAGTTGCCAGCCAAATGCAATAAAAAGTCAAAAAACAAAAACAAAAAAAAAGAGTAGCAAATCTCCGGAGATTAGGGAGAACGTGAGAGGGGCCAGGGATGAGCAGACGAGTGCACAGGTTATGTAGAGAAATCTACTGCAAAGCGGCGCCATCTGGCGGCGGATAGCAGTCGCATGCAAAACAAAAGTTTTATTGCCCCACACAAATGGAAAATAAACTAGAAATAGATTTTAATGCGGGGCAAAATAGAAAAAAATAAGCAGCTGATAAAAAACCAAATAGTAAAAACTATTAAATGAAACTAACTAACAAATACTGTTATTATTATCAAAAACTATGAGCTTTTTTTGTTTTGGAAAATAAACTTAAAATACAATTTAATGGGATGGGTAAAATAGATATAAAAAAAAGCGAATCAAGAGGAAAATAGAAAATAATAACTAACAATTATATTAGTATTATGAATAATAGTCCGTATTTATAATTATTCACTTATTTTTTTTTTAATAAAATAGGAAAAATATAAAAACCAAAAACCAACTAAAAAATCCATTTTTATTATAAACAATTGTCATTTATTGTATTCCAATCCATGTCTTTTTATTCAAGAGGTACTTTTGCCTTGATTCCTGAATATCGGTGAACTAAATTTTAATTACTTTTGTCAACTTGTTCATATTGTGAAATTGTGTGCACAATAAGCAGCTTAGAGAAATATTCAAATGAAGAGTGTATTTTTGGAATGTTTTTTTGCTTTGTTTTGTGATTGATGTGCTTACTTCGGCTTATGCACATTTGCAGAGTTCTTGCCCCATTTGGCTGCCCGCATATGCAAAAGATTATGTTTTATTGCATTACGGACATCTACATATAAATTTTATTCTATATTTGCATAACCCAATTTTGATTTAGTATTTCGAATGCAAATTGTCAAAAGGATAGGAAACTTCAAATTTGACCCCGAAAAAGCCAGCAAAACTAAAATCTAAAAGCAGTGCCACAAAAATGGATGGGGAGGAGTGGCAGCTGCTGCTGCGCTCGTTTTTCGTGGCATTTGCTGCACCAACAAAATGGGAGGCGCAACGAACGCTTTTTGCTGTTGCAAACACACAAAAAAAACGACAAACAAAATATTTGTTTAATTTATTTTAATTTTGAAAAGTTGCATGCACTGTTATTTTTCCGGGGAGGGGTGGGGGGAACGTGCGCTGCAGGCGAGTGTGTTTCCACAAAAGGATGTGCAACAAAAAGCGGAGAGGAGAGGCAAAGAAAAACAGTTTTTTTTTGGAAAACGAGCCACAATCATAATTCACGCAAGGCGAACGACAAAGAGAGAGGGAGAGATGCACAGAGAGAGCAAGGGAGAGGGGTGCCAGGAAATGAGATGAACGTGAGAAAAACTCAAAGGAAAAGCAGGTAGACAAAAAAACACGAGGCACATAAATAAAACAACGCGTTCAAGAGACGACGAAAAATAAAAATAAAAAACCCCAAAGAAAATCGACAAGTAAGAGGAAGAAAGAGCGATGGCGAGAGTGAGAGAGAGAGAGAGAGAGAGAAATGGGTAAAGAAGAAGGCGTCGCATTCTTAAGTATCCTGTTGTGCTGTGAAAACACGAAATTGAAAGACACTTGAAAATACAAAACGAGAAGCAAACGAATACAAAGGAAGAGGGAGTGCAGAGAAGTGGAATTAGATGGGTGGTATGGGAGGGGGGTGCTGGAGTAGAGCAAGCAGATAATATACTCAACTCAAGGACAAAATGTTTGAGGCTTACTCTCCATTAGAGAAGTGTGTTATTGATATTTATAATTTACAGTTGGCATTTGCAATTGATATTTTCTGTACATTTATTCTTTTATTATTTGCTGCGGTTGCTGCTGATGCTTTCTCTCACTCTCTTGCACGCACCCTCCTCACTTCCCCTCTCTCTCCCTCTGTCTCTCTCTAATGGCTTTTTAATTATTTCTCTTTAGCTGTTGCCATTCTCGGCTCGCTTTTCTTGTTATATTTGTTCTTTGATATGATATTAAGTTTGATTGAAGAGGTGGCAATTATTTATTTGTTGCGCTGCATGTGACAAATAAGACGACTTTCGTAAGGCGATAATACCAGATTTAGAATAACTTGAATATCAAATAATGCAATAGGGATTTTATATAAGCAAATACAAACGGAATGCTTATCAAGGTTAATGAAAAATATCCTAACTAATAATGAGTGCTTAATAGTAACTCTTTACAAATGTTGTTAAAATTGTTCATATTAATGCATTCTGTTAATTTGTTCTTTTTAATTTGTAATAGTAAATTACTGCTGATAATATAAACGGAATTTGTGTATTAAAACAAGTCTCTAAGTGTCGCAATTGAAGCCTAATGAAACTTGACATAAATACTAATTATTGCCTAGCTTAAAGCATTATGCTTTATGGCCTTTTAATCAATGTGCCCCATTTATATGATATATCACAATATGTATATCTCTAAAGTAAGAAACAGCTTTTGCTTTGTTTATACCCACTTTCTTCAGAGGTGTGAAAGGGCATTTAATCGTTGCCACATTAAGCATTATAAAAAAAAAAACACGTGATAATATTTGCCATTTGTTTGGCAGTTTGACTTTGACAGTCAGAAATCAAATATAATAATGCCCCCAGAGATAGATCGCTTACCGCTAGAGTTCCTCAGAGAGTTCATTGATTTTTGACTCGAGACGGGCGACTAGTTGACGAGCAGGAAAGAGGGGAGGGGCAACGGAAGTGGGCTGACACGATGTGTGTGTGTGTGTGTGAATGTATTCGTTTGTGTGTGTTCGTGTCAGAGGTCCAATTAAAGTGTCAAATCAAGACATTTTATTTATTAAATGATTACACACTACAAAATATAAACATAAACCGGAGGAAGGAAAGCGGAAGGGGGAGGAGGGAAGCGAAAGAGGGGGAGCTGGGGGTGTATAAAATATGTAGACAACAATTTTGTGCGTGGGCAACGACAAAATATACAAGGGGCACAGGAGGGGAAAGCGGGGTGGTGGGTTGTTCGTGGCTGCTTGGATTGATGCATATTTTATCGAGTGTCAAAATAAATGCTGTAGAGCTTGTTAACAAATTGGTAATAGTGTTGATTGACTGATTGACTGACCGATTGAACTGCTATTGAGTGTAACTATTTTTTTAATATTTTTTTTTTAGTTTTTCTTTCTTTTATTGAGGCGGACAGCAAAAAGTTTTGCGAGCAACAAAAGTTTTTTTTATTTGCAGCTGCCAAAAATGATCCAAAGTACGTTGACACGCAAGAGTGCGAAAGAGACAGAGAGATAGGGCGTGTAGACAAGCAGCAGCAGCAGCAGCCCAAGAACTTAACGACCTAAAAGCAACGGTAAAAACTGTCAATGAACGACAACAACAAAAACTTAACGCAAACGTCAAAGCAGCAGCTAAAAACTTGACTTAACGTGACAACAACAACAACAACAATACGAAGAAGAAGAAGGAGAAGAGGAAGAACAAGGGGAGCTAGACGAAGAAGCAGTGGAACAACAGGTGCTGGCAGGAAGCTGTAAAGAATGACAAGGGGACAGAGAAGGGGGTATGGGGTGCTGTGCAGATTACTGCCTGGGGAAGCTGTCACAAACAACAACAAAAGTTGTGTGTGCAAAAGTGACAGAAAATTTAAACTGAATAGTTGGCAAGTGAGTTGATTTCGGCTAGAGAGAGAGAGAGATGGAAAATCAACAAGATAAACTAGAATTTCGAGGCATTCAAGAGTAGATAAGATAATTATCTTACAAAGCGCGTAAAGAATTTATTTATGAGATGCATACTTTATAAGGAGAAAATAACTTGAGTTTTCCATTAATTAATTGAATTATTCATATTTAGGCTATGATTTGGGCAACAAGTGAGAAAAAAACTCGTTTTAACATAAATATGTTAAAATTATGCTATATAAAAAACGGGAGAATCAAACTGGAATGCCTGATCTGCCAGCAGCGATAAGCTCGCTGATAAAACACTCATATTTATTACACACTCTTAACTCAGTCTGTCTCTTTCACACCTAATTTGTTATTTATTAAAGACTCACCGATTGCAAAAATGTTCCATGCACTTCGCTTTGTTCTGCTGTTGCTGATGGTGCTTCTGTTATTGTTGATGCTGCTGCTGTTGTTGTTGTTGTTGTTGCTTCTTCTGCTTCTCCTCGCAGTCGCTGCTGCTGCTGTTGTTGCTGTAGTCGTTTTCATCTTATCGTTTTATTGCTGTTGCTGTTAGGGTAATCGCTGCAGTTGACGTTTTGTGTCTCGGCAACAACAACAGTTAAAGTTTTGCAATTTCTCTTTCTCTCTTCGCTCTCCTTTGTTACAGTAAAAAGAGTTCTAGGGCTGCCTGCTTCTCCCTCCGCTCCGGCTCCCCTACTTTAGCAGCCTGCGTTACAGCAGCGCCACATAGCGGCCAAAAACAAAAAAAAGTAGTTGCGTGTTTTGTTTTGTCGAAAATAACGAAAACAACAACAACACAAAACAAAACTCAAAATTCAATATGGCGTCACTTTGGTTTGTTGGCCCTTCCTTATGCTGCTGCTGCTTCTTCTTCTGGCCAGGTCTTAAACCTCAAGCATTTTCTTTGGCTTTGCTTCTTGCCTGCACTGCACACATACACACACACACAGACACCAATAGCCGCACACAATTACGCGCGCAACGCACACTTTTTCACTGTTATAATCGGCCGTTTGCTTTGCTCTTGCGTTTATCTCTTCTTGTTGTTGTTGTTAATCAGAAATCACCAATGTTGTTGTTGTTGCTGTATGCAGGCGACGACAAAACAGACGCTTGAAAGGTTTCCAAGAAGCAGAGACACACACACACATACACAAATACACACATCAACGCACGTAAACCTTTTTTTTAAGCGACGCGCGCTGCTCTTTCTTCTTCTTTTTCTTGGGCTTGTGCAGTTCTTGTTGTTGTTGTTGTTTGTAAACCTGTTTGACAGGTATAAAAAAAGAGAGCCGCTCTTTGTCGTTGAGATCAATTTAAGTAAAACTAATGATGCCAAAGCCGGCGTCGACGGCGACTGAGGCGTTCACTGCTGCTGCTGCTGCTACTGTTGTTGTTGTTTCGTTTAGTTTTAGTTGCTTTCGTTAATTGTTTTGCTTTATTAATTCGCTGTAGTTGTTGTTGTTGTCGTTGTAATTGCAATTTTTGCTAATTTGCAAAGCACATTTTTGCATATCAATTACACTTTGTATATTTTATGGAGTTTTCAATTGTAAACAATACACGCGAAACGACGCGACGCAAAAATTGGTTTTTGTTATTGTTGCTGCTTGCAGCTGCTAGCGACGAGCGACAGCGCGCGACACGTCCGTTCGTAGCGGCAAACGAAAAGAGAATGCAGAATGCCAACGAAACCGAAACGACGAACCAAGCAATGTAATCGGCAAAAGTTAAGAGCGCCAAACTGTACACGAAGCGCTTCTCTTTCATGGCAACTTAACAGCAGCGAGTGGCGTTTCACTCTCTTTGTCGCTAGTCGAGCGCTGACTCTCTTCAGCCAAAACTCGTTTTCTAAGCAATTTTTTCAAGCAGCAACAGGCCAAATAGGAAAAAACGCGATCAGCGAGGCTAAGTTAAAGAAATTACAAGAAATTGTAATTGCAATGCAACTGGTAAGTTCAATAATAAATTTATTAAATAATATTTGTTGCTTAAAAAAAGGAAAATATATCAAACATAATTAAAATAGTTAAGTTTTATATAAATAAATAAAATCAGAATTTTTAAATGTTAATAACAATTTTAACAGTCGTCGTTATTTGTTTGAATGTTGCCCGCTTTTGCCGCAGTCGAAACACAGCCAAAGAGAGCAGCTGTTAACAGCTTAACGAAGCACGCCGTCAACTTAACGAAACATACTTAACAGTGGGCGAGTGCGCGCTCTCTAAGCTGCGCCAAACCAACAATAGCCAATGTTAAAAGACTAAGCAACACGTAGCGTTTTGTGCGCGTTTTACGCGCGTTTCGTAAAACTTGTTTTTTGCTTGGCCAACAACAAGTTTTTTGTTTGTGCTGCTGTTGTTGAGGAAAATCGAGTCGATGTGAAAAACCAGTTGGTTAACTTGTCTCTCGACTTGTCGCTGGTCTTCAGTTAACTACGATCAACTGCAAGCCGTCGAAGCAGGGGCAACGTCTCAGACAGAAAGAGACAGCAACAGCATTCAAATTGGAGACTACAGTTTCGTTCAGTTTAACCGATCGCTCTGCCAGCAGCAACAGCAGCAGCAGCTCCACGCGTCTAACCAGTTTCTGCGTGTCGGCCTTTTGTTATGTTTTTCTTCGTTCGCTTGCTTGTCTGCTTCTTCTTCTGCTTCTTCCACTTCTGCTGGCTCTGGAGTTTTTTCTGTTTCTTACGTTCTTTGGCTCGCCAGAGTTCATGTTTGCTTGAGCTGCCGTTGAAGTTGTGCCTCGTCCCCCTCCCCCTGCCCAGCCCCCTTCCCCAGCCTATGACAATCAAGGCGCTTTAACCAGTTTGAAAACTTGTTCATGCGCTGACAGAAAGCTAACTAATATGCAACTCACACAAACATGCGCTTTGCATGACAAATCTGTAACAAGATAGATAAATGTCATATATATACATATATATATATATATATATATATATATGTGTGTGTGAGTATAACATACTTTATAAAAATGTATTCTGGCACGCTAACTTTTCCAGTGTTTATTGAATATAAGCCTTTGATTTTATGCCCAAAGGCGTTGGCTGATTTCTTTAAGACGCGATTCCCATTTGAAATTGATTGATTAAATTATTAATTGTTCTGCGATATATGCATTTTTGTTAACTTTTATATGCACACATATCTTTGTTAATTTATATATATATATATATATAATCGTAGTGCTGCTTCTCAAAGCATTTAATACAAATTTGACTTGATTTATATGAATACAAATCTCTAATCTGAAGGATAAAATGAAATTATACAAAAAAATAGTTTTGGTTTCTCATTTGGGAATGTTTTAAAATACGAATATTTTCCAAATATAAAATATGAACTAAATATAGAAATTATTACATTTTTATTTATAGCGGTGCCAACTTTCAATTTTCACGTCTCTTCGGTATTAATTTAATTAATTTTGTTTAAATTAAATCTCCATAATTTTTAAACTATATTTTAAGTAATTGTTTTTTAAGTTTCCAAAACTGTTTCAATAGCTGGAAAGTTTTTCGATTGCTGGAAGAGCAAGCTTCATTCCAGTTCCGTTTTCTGTTATTCTCGTTTAATTAACAGTTTTTATGTTTGGAAAGTCTTCCTAGCTTTGATTCCAGTTCCATTTTCTGTTATCCCCATTTAATTAACAGACAGCTGGACAGTCTTCTTAAGCTTGATTCCAGTTCCATTTTCTGTTATACTCATTTTTAATTAACAGCCTGTTAACCGTCTGTTGCTTGATTTGTTGTTTTCGATGCACTTTTTAAAATGCATGCAGAGTATTTGGCAGTCGTAGATCTTTTTTCCATTTGCTGCTTCTTTTTTCCATTTGGCTACTCCTGCGACAGGCGACGCATATAAATTGCGAGACAGAGACAGAGAGGGAGAGAGAGGGAGATGGAGCGAGCAACAGATTTTTGCTGCAGATTTGAGATTTATCTTCAGCTGTTGTGCCACACCCCTTACCACTACTCGTCCAAGGCCAACACGCAAATCTCTTGTAATTATATCTAGATACACCTAACCTCCCCCTCTCCGCTCTTCACTAGCCCCATGCAGACCACCTTGTTGCTGCTGTAATTGCTTTCATTTTACAGTTTGACGCATAAATTTCGAGTCGCATTTCCATGAATATTAATAGCGCAATTGCTGCTGCTCCCTCTCTTTCTCTCTCTCTCTCTCTCTGTCTCTCTCTGTCTCTATTACTCTCTCGTCATCGTCATCTTGGCCAAGATTCAATAAGTGGAGGCGTGTTTTGCACCTTAAAATCGACGCAGACACGCAGCCAAAATTATATTTATCTTGCAAATTAGCATTGCGATTATGTTAACGGTAATCCTAGCCCCCAGCCATCATACCACACCCCTCCCCTCACCTCCTCGCTCAATAACAGTTCTCTGCTAAAATTTTGCTTTTGTTTTTCAATTGAATTGAATTAATTGCTTTGGATTCTCTTGAGATTTTTTTGCTCTGGTTTTTGCTCGAAAATTCTTTGATCTAATAATTGATTTTTTTATTAATTATAGTTGTCTACGCTGAAAATTGCAATTGGTTGTTATTGGTCAAGGTTGAACTTGTTTGCATATTTGAAAATAATTCTTAAGGGAAGAAACTATGATTTCCCTAGAGAAAAGAACAAGACATGCAAATTACTCCAATAAAGTCTTAAGTCATTCTATTTTAAGTTTAGTTTAAAGTATATTTTACCAACTGTAATATTTTATCTTTATTTAATATATTTTTATGCGTTATTATTATTATATTTATGTAATGCTAGAGGTGTTCAAACTGAGAGAGATTCTTGAATGAAGGCAGACTTTACTTTAATATAGATTTTCTGTAATTTTGACTTAGTTCCTCCTTTCAAAAGTAATTCTAAATTTTAACAGCTCGAGTATTAAACTTATTTATTTATTTATTTAACGTCAACTAAAGTTAGTCGACACAAGAAAAAACCCAAAAAATATATTTTATTAAATTAAAGATCGTAATTCAATTTAAATTAAAATGAAATCATATGAAATATTTATAAGATATCTTATCCAGAAAACCATTTATTTTCATAGACTCTTTCTAAAAGAATCTATTTAAAAATATTTATTTTAGCTGTGAAACATTCATTAAATATTAACATTTACTTTTTATAGCAAAGATTTAAATTTCTTATAAGTAGATCCCCCTTTAATCTAGGCACCCCTCCCCTCCTCCACTGGCTGTGTGCACTTGTCTGTTTCTGATTATAAGTCTTGAACTTTTCAACGTTTTCAACACTGCTTTTCTCATCCGGCAATCAAGTAAAAAGTGAAGAAAGCCAAAGGCCAAACCAAAAAACACCAAAAAGTCAGTTCGCTTCAGCCTCAGTTTTAGCGCTAATATTGAAAAGTGGATTTACGTATCGGGTTTCCATCGATCTATAGACTACCCTCGCCCCTCCCCCGCCCCCTTTCGGGACTGCGTCTGTGATCCAAACTGATCTTTGATTGGCAATCGTTGAGGCAAATGAGTTTTTGATCTTTACTCGGGGCCAGCAAGTTAAGAAAACAAAACCAAAAAAAAAAACAAAAACAAACAAAAACGAAATCAAAATTAGAAGAAGAAGCAGAGGGGGGAATACTATAGAGAAGAGCAGGAGCAGAGGAGCAGCAGGGGAGCTGAAATTACAGTACACTCAGAGAATGCATGATCCATGATCTTCTGCATTTTGTTGTTGTTTTTGTTTTTGTCTCATTTTTTTTTACCTTTTCGTCTTATTTATTTATTTGGACTCGGGGCTTGAATTACACATAGATTAAGCAGCATGACAATGAAGCAGAGCCGGAGAGAGAGAGGGTGGGGGAGTAGGAGGCACAGGTAGCAGAACAATGTGAAATGAAGAAATGTGGGAAAGGGAAAGGAGGGGGAGAAAAGAAACGAACGAAAGAAGAAACGAAATAAAAACCGCAGTCGAGTCAAAAAGAGTTGTGCTGCAGGTGTGCAAGTGAGAGGGGAGTGTACGAGTGTGCGGAGGGGAAGATATCAAAATGAGTAAGCAGAGCAGAGGAGAGGGAAGGGAGTAGATGGGGGGGAGTGCTGGCCAACAGCGAAGCAGACAGAAAGCGTAACCAGCAATCAACATATAACATTGCGTTGCCTGTCAGTCAACTTGGTCACCTCGTCGTCTCCTCGACTCCTCGTCTCATCCTCCTCCTCCTCTTGCTCCTCCCTCGTTGTCTTCTTGCCATATGGCCAGATCCTCTGCCTGCTCAGTTTGGTCAGACGAGCAAAAAGGAATCGCAACTCGAAGTCGGATTCCAACACTGAGCAACATGGTTAAAGATTCTTTTCAAATGCAGCATAATATTTGAATATATTCAAAAATCGAAAAAGGAGCGAGGAAAATGGTGCACAGTGTCCATTTAGACCCACCTCCGTTTAAATATATATTTATTAATTTATTTAGTTTATTAGATTTTTAGTTTCTATAATTTCCAATCGAAAACTGCAAATTTTAATTATCAATTTGGGCCAAATGTAAATTAATTATATTTATTTAATCGTATTATTAATCTTTTCTTTGATTTGTTTTTTATTTTAAATTTATGCGATCCAATATATTTTGAATACACACAATAATTAATAAAAAAAAACTTTATACGCAATATTAATTATATGAAGAAAAAAACGAATTTAATTGTTTATTGAAGGCAATTAATATAATTAATGGAAATTTATTTAATATATTTTATTTCATTCAGAAAAGTGAGCGATGTACAAATCCATAATGGATGGGTATACAACCCCATCATAGTTAATAATCTGATAATAATAATAATAATAATAATAATAATAATAATAATAATAATAATAATAATAATAATAATATACTTTTATTTAAAGATTACTACTCATTTGTGAAGAGTATTAAAGTGTTTCTGTGGAAGGGATACTTCTTCGACCCCATAAGGAATACTAATTCTTGATCAGCTTCACTAACCCAGCCGATATAGATATGTCCATCTGTCAGTCTGTTTCTATAAAAAGTATGGTAACCCCTAGTTTTAAAGCTACGTTGATTAAGCTGGGAATATATATTTATTTGTCCTATAGACAGTCTTGAGACTGAAACCATTTTTTTTGATATAAACATCAGCACTTCTCAATATTGCAACATAAGGAAGAATCTATCAATACCAACTTGATGGCTTTAGTTCAAATTGGTCTCTAGATAAATAGAAAAGAGGAATACTTTTTGGACTCAGGACTACTTGAAGAGACTTCTTATATGATTTCAACTTTATGGGACTTTTGTTATCATTATTATTTATTATTACAATTTGTTTGCAAGTCTAAACTTGCCTAATTTAGCAGAGATATAAGAAAGTTTTAATAGAGGTAAACCTATGTTTACTTATAGGATTTAGTTATAAGACTTGTAAATGAAAAACTTATTTGGTTTGCCAATCAAAATATTTGTTTGGTTTTCGGGGACACCATTTGGATATTAGCGAGTTGAAGTCGCCAATGATGATGGGTCGATGATACGTGCTGAAATCTGAGATGCACTTTACACTGTAAATGCACTTGATGCAACATCCATCCACAAGTATTAAGTTTTAATGCGTGTTGTCCGGTGTTTTATTTTTGTATACAATGTACGAGTGCTTAAACTGGCCAATGTCTGTGCAGAGTTTTCTGCGTTGACTGTTGCCGTTTATTTATGTGTGTGTGTTGCTGTGTGTTCAATGTTGTGTGTTGAATGTTGCCTTTTGGTCGTGTCGTCTGCTTGGCCAAGTTAATTATAGGTTGAGGTTTACGAACCCGACAACCAGCCAATAGGCAACCAGTCAGCTAGCCAGCTAGCAGACCAGCTGCAGACTCAACCGTCTGCAAGGCAGTTGTTGCAAGTTGCAACTGTTGATGTTGATTGTGCGGCAAGGATGCAATTCGAAATTGCTGGCTCTATGAAAATTGGAACAGCCTGCGGTTTCCACTTTTAAGCACTTCAACAAAAAAAATAAAGAAAAAAGAAAAACAGCAACGAAACTCACGCATTTGCCACATGTGATTAAAAAAGAACGAGAGCTCTTCTTCTTCTTCTTTAGACTCACGCAGCACTTGAGGGCTGTATCTTTATGCATACACTGAGAGAATGGCATCTTCTTCATTTTTAATTGCTTATTGAACTTAAAGAATTTAATCTAGAAACATATTCCTGGCCCAAGATTTTGGCTGAAGACTTTAGCTTAGTTCAATTTGACTAAAAGAGATTATACAGTGAGTCAGGTAAGTACTGTGATCATATTTAAGAAATCATAAAGAAAAGTAATTTAATAATTTCCTTTTACTTTTTCTTTATTGAAATAAATCAAATCAGTTTTTTGACAGCTTGTAAAAAGTGCATTTTTAATGTGTAATTCTTTTTAAATATAAATTTGTTTTGCATAGTTTAATTTTTATAAAAGAGGTTTATAATCAATAAGCAATTCATTAAAATTGTTAAATATTTTTATAAATATAATCTACGAAGTGTAAACAACTTTGGAAAAGTAAAAATAAAACTATTTAAATATATTAAAATTATAAAACCCAAAATAAACTGATTTTCTTAGGAATAAAAATTGGAAAAATATTCATTTTTATCTTAGTATTCTTCATTTTGAGTTTGGTTTGCATTTTGTTTCTCTGTGTACGTATATAGCCAAGTTGAAGACTGTGCCCCGTAGTGCTCTGATCTGAGCCATTAGCAGCGCCTGCTCGATACGATTACGACGTAATTTTCTTCTGCTTTTCATCTCGTTTCTTTGGCTGTGGGTAACTGCTCCCATAAGGAACTCAATGGGAATTAAAATGTTTGTGTTTGTGCCTATTGGGCCAAAAGCAACAACAACAATAGCAACAATAGCAGCAGCGACAACAACAACAATAATGCAACAAACAAATACCACAACAACAAATACGCTTCAGCTCCGGACACTTGAGACCGCCCAATGAGCAGGGGGGAAGTGTGTATTGTGAGGCGGGGCAATCTATAAGAGGAAGGTGGGAGAAGGGGCTGGGGGAGGAGGAGGAGGGTGAGGGGAAAGTGATTTCAGAAGTTCTTTTGTGCGTTTCTGGTCTCTAATTTAATTTCCAATTGCACATAATCCGTTTTTCGTTTTGCTCAAGTATTTGTCATAAAATTTGATGCGTAAATAAAAGGAAAAAATAAGGGAAGTATAAAAAAAGTATATATATATATATACATACATATATATAAACACATACATATATATATATATAAAAATATCCTGTAAATCTATGTGAATTTATTGACTAATCAAAATCCTTTGCGATTATAATTTGTTGAAGTTGGGTTTAAATTAGAGGTTTGAAATAAATTAGAGCTTTATGCGATACACAGGAAAATACATAGCAACATATTATAAATAATATTATAAAATACTAAATAATATTAATTTCAATATACAAAAATATGAAATAATTACAGCATTAATTTATATTTTAGCTAAAACTTTGGTTCACA
The DNA here is from genome assembly GCA_037043685.1 of Drosophila hawaiiensis. Taxonomy (NCBI): domain Eukaryota; kingdom Metazoa; phylum Arthropoda; class Insecta; order Diptera; family Drosophilidae; genus Drosophila; species Drosophila hawaiiensis. The sequence goes on from JBAMBA010000216.1 coordinate 1,543,581, forward strand.
TTGGAGTTTAAATAGTGTTTCTATATATGGCAAATGAAAACATGTTTTACAATATATTTTATTTAATTTTTGTTTCAAATATACTTTAATATGCTACACTTATACCTACAATAAATAATATTATTATGTACTTTTAAATAAAACAAACTAAATTAATCGCTTCATTTTTTTGCATGGCTACAGGGTATACAAATGAAGTGAAGTGAAATGAAATAAATTGGTGGTGATGCTTGTAATTGCCACAGGGCTTGGGGAACTGTGGACGACACCCACTCCAACGTTTTGTTGTTAGATTTCATGTTTTATTATTGTTGGCCATAACAGAAAAGAACAAACACCAACACCAACAGCAACAGAAAGACAAATAAAAATAATAATAAAATGTTTGTCAGTGGCAGTTAACAGCCATTGGCATTGGGAATTCACTTCAAATGACAATTTGTATGGACTGCGGTTTTAGCACAGCTAACAAACAAAAAAAAAAACATATCAAAAATATTTGTAAAGGAAACCGAAACGTCAAAAAAATACGAATAGAAGCAATACCATCAGCTAACACCAAATTTGTTAACTTTTCTAGTAGATTGTTAAGGACAGGCCAAAACTTGAAAATGAATAATAAATCGTGTTATAAAAACAAGGGTTATTTAATAAACTAGTCGCTCTAACTAATAATGCCTTGATTTATGTTTGTCTTTCAATATTTACTTGCTGCATAATTTGCTTTCCTCTTTCTTTGAAATGTTTAAGCATAATTAAAAGACAGCTTTTAATAATTGCCGGGTTTCTGTCAACTATTTTGGAATAATTTTCAGCATCGTTTTCTGTGTAATTCGATTAAAATATTGTTTATTCAATGAGTTCCGACAACTTGTAACTTGCAACTTGCATCAAACTTGCAAGCAAACACGAACAAGTTAACAGTAAAGCAAGCAAACCCTTACCCCGTCAGTTAGAAGCAACCCTTTATCCCCCCAACCCTTCAACCCCAACCCGCTTTCGACCCTTTGCCCGAGGCTCTTTTGATGCATCGACGCGCAACATTTCAAGTTAATCCATTAGATGCATTGCATTTTTAATTTGACATTTACAACACAAATTTGCGCTTGAACAAGAGCAGCATGTAAGAGTGCTCTAATCGAAATGGATGCCGACCAGAAGATACCCTAAGTTTAAGTTGTTATCTAGAAAATAATATAGAATTTTTGATCTGTTTGAATGTGCGATCTTCTTTCGTGTTTCTCAATTGATCTTGAAGAAGGTTTGTTTAGATAAATCAGTAAAATTACGATTTTTATTGTTATCGGAAATCGATTTGTATCGATGAAGCTATCGAATAAAGTTTAACGAAGAAAGTTATTAATTGAAATAAACTCCTATTCCAGATTTAAAATCTCTGGCATATATATTCTCTGGGATCGGTTTGCTAATCAAGAATGAGGTCGTCGATGTTTCCTATTTCTATATATATCTTCACTATATCCCTCTTACCCAACTTGTATAGGTTCAGGGTATAACACGAACAGCAAGCATTGATTTAAAGTTGTTTTTTTTTTTTATTGTTTCACAGAGAGAACATTGACCACTTGTCTTTTGGGAGGCTTCCCCCAAAATTTGCACGCAAATAGTTTAAATATTAAATTAGCGCGTTCGCAGGATTTGCAAACATGTCTATACGTATATCCTATCTATATGTGTGTGTGTGTGTGTGTGTATGTGTGCAGGCAAATCCTTCAGGGGAATTCAGCGGCTGCGGGCGCTGGATGCCGCATTTGCATCCACAATTGCCACTGGATTTCAAGGGGGATGGGGCAACAATCCACTGAATTATTCATGTGATATTTGAGGTTGCAATCGAAGCGCTCGTTGATATTGTGAAACTATTGCCAAATTGATTGAGTCCAAACAGAACACGTTGGGATATCGCTTAAAGCCTCGCACAAAATTGCGGTAGTAATTTTTATTTTTTTAATAACGATTAAAATTTAAGTAGTTAAGCCGATTTAATTACTGAAATTGCAGGGGAAAATAAATGTAATCTTAGATTAATGGTGGTGAAATCAATAAGTCAAAAGAACATTTTTTAAGGAGAGTAAAAATGGTTATGTTTAATAATATATATAATTAATTAAAAGAAAGCATTCCCTTTATATGAACAGCTTTAGTTTAGTCCAATTTAAGAGCGCATTTTTATTTTTGATAAACAATGCTTAATTAATTGTTTCCTTTTTTATTTTATTATTAATTTTTCTTTACATATTTCATTTTATTTCTACTTTTTAATTTTATATAATTTAATTAGCTTCAATTATTAAAACCTTTTTTAAAAGCCAAAGTCTGCTTTTAGACCACATTAATGAAAAAAATTCAAAAAAATAATAAATATTTGATGGACTTAATTATGAGTTTTTGACACTTTGAGAAATGGTTGCTATTTTTTTTATTAAATGCACTGCATAATAAAGAAATGTTTAACTATTTTCGATTAAGTTATTAGTTGAATAGTTGGAAAATCATTTAAAAATGCTTATCTTTATATATACATATATATTATTATAGAATCAAATCTAGCTGCTTAATAGCTCTATAAAAATCAGTTAACGTTTAGTTTTCACAAAGTTAGTTGAAGTCGGAAATGCTTCCAGATAGCTATTAAGTACTTAACATATCCAAAGAGGGCGTCGGAGCAAAACAGTTTAAGTTAAGTAGATGGTAGAGGCCAAAGTTGGACGACAGCTCCCCCATTTTTCCAACTCATAAAACTGTTCCAACAGTTGATGGCCATGCATTATATAAAAGCAAAAAGAAAAAGAGTCAACTCGAGCGAGTTCGCAGAAGGCGTTTTAGTTGAACGGCTAAGAAACACCATTCGCCAGACTCGACTCACAAGTCACATTTAAATTGCTGAGTTTTTGCATAGTTCGCGTGTGGGTGCTTGGCCAATTGTTGTTGGCCTTGTGCAAATTGGCCAGCAGTGTTTGCTAATTGCGCTCAACCGCCGGAAAAGCCAAGAAAACCCAAGCCCAAACCCAAGCCGGGCAACGCCCGAAAACCAAAAATGAAAGCCAAAACCCAACACATCCAACACACACGCCGAGTCCACAATTAGCCAAATGTAAGAAGCCCAAACGTTGGCAACGGTAAAAATTGGCCAGATTCTTTTAGCCGAGCCGAGCTGAGCTGAGCTGAGCTGAGCAGAGCAGAGCAGATGCCTTTTGCCCATATTGGCGTTGCCGTCAACAATTATGGCCAACAAGCACATTTTCCTAATTGCCAGCAACAGCCGCAGCGAGTAGTGCCAAGATTGGCGAGGCTGAGACTGGGGCCTGATGGCTAACAATGGGTTAACTGATCCTGATGCGTTGGCACGTCGAGAAATTAATAATTTCGGTGGTTTAATTTGGACATTTTACGTGTGCGAAATACTAACAAAATAAAACGCCAAAAACAGCCGCAACGAATGAGAAACCAAAATCGAACAAAAAGGAAAAAGAAAATAGGAAAAACATGTAGGATTTGAAGATATCCTATAAATTACCAATTAAAGCATATGAAAAAATCAAAATTCGTTAAAAAAAATAAAAGAAATTTTTGTGAAAAGGATTTAAGAGTAAAATAAAAAAATATATCCTGATATTGACAGGGCCAACATTGCATTGCATTCCAGATTTGTTTTTTCTGTTATTTATTTATTATTCATTAAATTAAATATATTATGCGGAAACATGCTCAAAATGTCAGCTACAAATGCCCACTGTTTTTACTTAAATCTTTTGTATTTTATTTATATTTTCTTTCATAGCATTTGTATCGAGAACAATGATTAACCAATTGCAAGTTTATAAATAATTGATTTATTTCTTTTTTAAATCTGTTTTTATTGTTGTTGAAGCAAGCTGTTTATTTAGCGTAAGTCCTTTAAATATTTTCGCTCATTTTTATTTGGCTACAGGGTATATAGAAATACCACTGAAATGGAAATGGGAAAATGTGAAAATGCTGAACTGTGCAGTTTAGCAAAGGGCGCATTTCTGTGTGTGTGTGTGTGTGTGTGTGTGTGTGTGTGTGTGTGTGTGTGTGTGTGTGTGTGTGTGTGTGTGTGTGTGTCGGAAACTGAGGAAATGCCAATGCGAAACACTCGAACTATGCACATGGACTGCATAATTGGATCGGAGGCAACACCCCAACTTGCCGCACTCCCCCCCAAAAACAAAGCAAGGAGAAAAATGAAAAACTGGTGAAAATGCAACTGGCGCTCAATTAGAACGAGAGGCAAACTGATTGAATCGTCACATGCAACAGCAGAAAGCAACTAGTACAACCAGTTGCAAGTTCCCTGCACCCCCTCCACACCACACACGCACACACACTGCCAATATCTGTGGCAACTTTGGCTGTAGTCGGCCAAACACATTAGTCAAAGTTGTGGCCAAAGCGTCTAATTTTTGTGCAAACTTCTGTTAGTTCAGTTTTCCATGCGGCTCAATGAATTGCAACGTTGCAGTGTTGCCAACCACACTGATGTGGAAACACAAGAAGCACAATAACACGAAGAAGAAGAGGAATAGCTGGCTACCACATTCTGTTGCAAGTTAACGTCTATCGACCAACCGGATCCCATCTTCATACAGCTCTTTGTTTGCCCATTTTCGATACAAAATCCTTGTGTGCGAAATCGCTTTTGAGAGCCGAGTTTTGTTAGCCAAAAAACATTAAGGTACAATAACTATGCAAATTAATTTGACTTAATGATGTCATAAAGTCAAAAGACTTGAGCACCTTTATGATAGACTATAAAATAGTTTAATGCTTTATAAATATGGATAAATATTAAAATTCTTGTTTCCCATCAGAGCTTTTATAAACCACAGTCTATTTTAAAAGTTTAGGCATTGAATATAAAGATTTTAATCTCTGAATATTGTTAACTTTTTAGCATTTAATTTACAAGTAAACCTTCAATACATATTTCCAGCATCAGGTTACAAGTTGATAGCTCAAAGCTTATAATATATTACAATAATAGTAGAGAATATCGGAAAGAATTTGTGACCAATTCAGAAACTTAACGATTTGGTTTGACATTCAGATATACACAAAAATGCATAAAAAATTATAGCTGAATAATAGCTATAAATTTAATTAAGTAAACAAATCGAACAGCAGACAAATCAACTATCCAATTTAGTCTACAAATTCCACAGATTAAATATGAAATGATAAATGCAGTGAAGCGCAAAAATATCTTTGATTGTAGTAGATGAGACTCAGAGACTTCCACAGCACAGTTAGAGTATGCAAAACTCGTTCAACTGCAATTCAGTTAAGTGCATTGAGCTAACCGTTGCGACTTGGCCACATTTGTCTGCGGCCAATACAATTTTTGGCACGCCTAAGCCAAACTAATTAACTGAACGTGGCAGCAGCCAATGAAGGGGCAGAAAGGGGCTAAGCAGGCAGGCAGGCAGGCAGGAGGCAGGCAGACAGGCAATGGCAATGAGCAGTTACCGTTATAAGCGGCTTCTCAACATGCAGCAGAAACGAGGCAAGAGCAGCTGAAAAACGTCGCAAACGTCGCCGGTCGCCAATTTCCAAGTTCCAGTTTTGCGCCCAGACTAAAAACCAAAGACGAGTTGCCGGCAAAAGTGCTCAAGTGTGTGTGTGTGTGTAAGTGTGTGTGCGTTTGTGTGTGTGTGTGCGTGTGTGCAGGACTTGTTTTTGGCCTGTGGCAACACATTTTGGGCGACTGCAACTGCAACATCGAAAGCGCCGTTATCTGACCTCATATGTGGGCAAGCCACTCAAACTGGGGACAGAGAGATAGCAGAGAAACAGAGAGAGACAGAGAGAGAGAGAGGGGGAGGGGAAGGTGGGTTATTGGTCGGCTGTCATTGATACCTCAAGTTTGTGAGCCGAGCTTTGCCAAATGGCCCAGATGCGATACGATCTGCGCAAATTGAGCAACTCTTCTGGTAAGCGTGAAAGTGGACACAACAACAACAACAACAAATAATCTAAACGAGCCTCCAAAATTGGGCACCCAGACAGACAGAGAGAGAGAGAGACAGAGAGACAGAGACAGAGAAAAAGGTGTGACTGCTTAGGGAGAGAGGGACAGGGGAGTGGAGAGTGTTTGGCTACCTGGTATTGGCCCAAACAGTGGCAGCTTCTGTCGCAGTCGGCAGCTGCAAGACACTTTTGCGGGTTATCAGGCCCAAAGGGCGATTTGGGATATCAAAAGAGAGAAGAAAAACCTTTGCATAATATTATTGTAAGCAGACTAATAATAATAATTTCTTAAATTAAATGTTCCCTTAGTCATAAGCATTCTATTTTAAAAAATATATATATGTATACATTTATCATTAGTTAATCTCTTGACTAATTGCAATTTTTAATTCATATTACTACTTAAGACGTCTGAAAACCCATTAGAACTAATAATGTATGCGTCTCCAATGTAAATATTGCTTATATCTTATATATAAATAAGAAAGAGAGAAATAATGACTTAATTAAAATATTACTTAACCCAGAAACCTAATAAGTGAGTCTTAATTCGTATTTAAATATGTAGAAAGTTAAAGAAGGTCATTGAGCTTAAAGGTTCTTAAGCAAAGAATGGAAAATGTAAGTCGAACCGCTGCTGGAGATAAATTAGAACTGTTTCAGTTGGGCTACGACTTCTGCGGATGATAAAGCCAAAAGATAGTAAAACTGTCTAGAATACTATCTATAATTTAATACTGATACTTCAGTAGCTATTGCTCTACCTCTGAAGTTTTATTAATTTTTTAATTAATACGAAAAGAAGAAAGAAAAATAACAAATGAAAATATTCATATTTTTCATTATCAGTTAAGTGAAACAAAATGGGTTAAATAAAATTTAAAATATTAATATTTCTAGATGGCATTACCAAAAAAGAATGGGTCCTCAAAATTCTCAAGGGAAATTCTTTAATGTTTTCTTTAAATTCTTTTATTATTGATCACATTTAAATTACTCCTTCAGTTCAAAGACCAAGTAATGTATGGAAATTGACTGTTTATAGTATATATAATCAGTTTACTATATATAGTAATAATTCAATTTAAGCAAAATATTATTTGTTAAAAACTACAAAAGCATCAGTTAAATATTTATTAAAGTTTTGTCTTTTGCTCAATTTTGCAGCATTTAAATATAAAGTAGAATGCGAGATGAAGGAAATTATGCCAATGGCTAGAAATGTGCGAGTATTCATCAAAGCAAAAATAACATATATATACATATATGTAGGTATATAAAATCTCGCTAAAGCTCTCATCATCAGCAGGATTCCCCTTGGGGAGCATATCGTTTTACATATTTGACACACCTTTTGCCAACTGCATAACTCAACACAGTTGGTTTCCCATTATGTGTGTGTGTGTGTGCTGTGTGTGTGTGTGTGTGTAGTGGGCGTGTGGTGGGCGTTGGAAACCCCGCAAGGCTGTTGCAATTAATTGGCCTTGGCAACCCTGTTTTAGTTTGTTATTTTCAGTACGCCAAGTTCCACTTGTTTATACACCTGATGACCCTTTTTTGTTGATAGAAATTTGATTTTGTTTATTGTTGTTGTCAAATCTCAGGGCGCCATTTCTGAGGGTTGAGGGTTACGGCTATCAGGGGTTGTAAGCACCCCTCCATTATAGCAGCTGTTTTGTTGTTGTTTGGTTAACAGGTTGTTTTTGTCTCGATGGCTGAAGAGCCAGCGCTCAAGTGATGATGACTACAATTGCTTGTCCTTGCTCCCAACCCAATCCCCTTTAAGAATTATGTACGGTTCGTACCTGAACCCTCGAGCTGTTGAACCCTCAACCCTCAACCCTCGACCGCCAGTCCTCAGTCCGCTGTCCTCAATCCTAACCACTTCAGGCTGGCCAAGAAGTTCAACGAAGCAGCACGTCAGCAAAACCGTCGTCCAGCTCAACAAGTTCCTTTTGCTTCCCTCGTTGCTCTGCCTCTTGGTGCTTATACAGCTGTTGCTATTGTTTTACCAGAGGCGTAGTTGTTAACCAGCGTGGTGGGGGCATGGGGGGGGGGGGCAATGCTATTCATGTGTGAGGGTTGAACGCTCGTTGTCGTTGTCGTTGGCGTTGTCGTTGTGTGTTGACTGTGGGAATTTCTCAATTGCTGGATGGTTAATAATTGCTATTGTTGGCTTCTTCACCTCCGGCTCCGGTTCCGACTACGAGTCAGAGTCAGAGGTGGCTCTGAGAGGGGGTCCAGAGGGATGGAGGGTGTGCGGTGGTGCGGGTGTCTGCGCAATTGTGCGTAACATGTTATATGCTGTTTGTGTGTGGTGCGACTTCATTTGCGGCTACATAGTAAATAAGCAATATGTGGCAAGCAGCAAGCGGCAAGCGGCAAGCGGCAAGCGGCAGGCGGCAAAGTGCATTTTGAATTTGAGGCAACGGCAACGCCTTGCGAATAACTGTGAGCTGTGACTTGAGACACGTCTCACAATTCACAGCTATGCACACTGACTTTAAAATGAATGTGGCTGCTGCTGCTGCTGCACCTTTCACTCCCACTGATACGCCCCTTTCTTCTCTCTGCATAGCCAAATACATTGATTAATTGCTGTCTGCGGTTGCATGCCTCAAATACCCAACAACAATTTCAACAAATTTCAAAAGCTACCTGCATCATGAACCCAAAAGTCACTTCATGTTGGCGCCAGCTGCTGTGCGGCATCTTCAAGATATGTCGGTGGTTGTGAGTCAGGCTGTTGCCACCAGCAAAATCCAAACAGCTTGTTGCTCAAATGGGTCGAAAGGGTCAAAGGGGGAGTCGATCAGCTCGATTGATCAACTGGCATTAAAAACTTAAAAACACACTTTAATTATAAACGTAATCTGATCTATAAGGCGTGGCCAATTGCAATTATAAATCCATTTGTAGGCGCTTGATTTATATTTTCTTGATTTTTATTGCTAACGTAAATAAAAGCAATTTACTAAAAACTCATAAAATAGTATAAAAAAATATTAAACAAATATTTATTTATTTATTAAATAGAAGCTTTAAAGTCAATTTTTAGCGAACTGCAAAATAAATAAAAATAATATATTTTATAAATAAAATTAGCAACTTATTTATGAAATATAAAAAATATAAATAATAAATGTTTTAAAACAGTTTTTTAATGTGATTGTTGTTGATTTAATATATTTGTTTTACCTTTAATTTATGACTTATTTTATTTCTCAAAAATTGACATAAAATATTAAGTCAGAGCTACTATAACAACAGCCTTCTGTTTAAAATGCGAATTCAGTTTTAAATACAAAATACATTTTAAATTTCGACGCTAGTCAAATATTTAAGAATATTGCATAAAAAGTTATTTAAAATTGACACTTTTTGCATTTCAAATAAATGATTAAATTCTCTGTGATTTCCTATAAATAATGCAAAACAGGAAATACGTGCAGCAAACGTAAATAAATATAAATAAATGAAAATGAATGACTATGTGGCCTAAAAATGGAAATATTCTCCAAAATGAACAAAAATTGTGACAACCCGATAAAATAATAATAATAAAAGAAAGCAACATATAAGTTTCACATGCAGCAGAGGAAAGCACTTTGTAATTGATGGAAAATCTAGCGAAATCATTAGATCCATTCGATTATGATTGTGTTGTCATTAAAAGACCATCAAGAACGGAGAGCTCCCCAAAAATAAAAACGAGCCTCAGAGAGCATACACGCAATTGCCATTAGCAAACAAATGAGCGACGCCCCCGTCTCCCCTCCCCGTCTTACCAAAGGCCCGGCACAACATCTTCCACTTATAGCAAACGACAAACTTCCTTTTTATAATAACGCCAGTGCCAAGGAGAAAGAGAGAGAGGGAGAGCCACAAGAGATGAGCGAGCTGGCAGCTCATAATTATCAGCATGATAGCAAAATTTGTACTCCAATAATTATTTTCCCACTATTTTCCAAGCTGTGGCTGAGAGACGGCGGCAGACAGGAACTCGATGGCATACAATATAATTAATAACATGAAAAATACATAATGAAATTATTATCTTACCGTAATGTGAAATGATTATCGTGTATGTGTGTGTGTAAGTGTGTGTGTGTGTGTGTGTGACGTAGTGTGTGAAGAGTGGCAAAGACAATGGATGAGTCCCAACTTGAACCCGAGCGACTTTAACGCGCATCGAAATGCCATTTGAAGATGGGCCCCGGCTCGAGTGACGTCGAGCGGGGGATAGTTATATAGAGGCTTTAGTAATTGTTAGGGATAGGTCAGTGCCAGGGCCACTGCGTCTTCTCTTATGCAAAGCGTTGGCGTCTGCTTTCCAGCTCGGTCGACGAGGCGTAACGAGTGACGACTTTGAAACGGTTACCAGTTGCCTCACTTGCTACAGTTGCCACAGCTGGTGGTTGCAACTCCCAATGCCTTCACTTATAACTGCACTAAAACAAAAGATATGTTACAAAATTCGAAAATCAACATGTTTTGTTTAAATCTGGGTTAGTTTTTTCTCGAAATATCACTTCAAAACTTAAAGGACAAAAGTTGGGTGAATGGATTTTTATATTTTTCTTGTGAAAGTATAAAAGTAAAGTTTATATCTTCTAGGTAAGTAAAAATTCATCAGAAATGGAAAATATATGATTTTTTGTGGACCTTTTACGAATATAAAATAATTCTTTAATTGAATAAGTTTATTAAGAAGCTCAAACATTAATTGCGGATGTCAGTTTCCATTTCGATTTATAGCCGATTTTTGTCAAGTGAAAGGCCACATATTTTTCTCTGAGTGTAGTAAGCTATCTTCTATCTCATGTCGGTGTACGGTTCGGTCGCTCAGGTGGGCAGTTTCAAATTTTGTGATGACTGGGCTGAGCGCCTCGCAGTTATGTCAGAGGTTGCCTGCGGCTTCGTCAGCCAAGCGGAAGTTGATTTATTCCTCTCGGCGCGGCGGTGAGAGAATTTTTCCACAAGAGGCATGCATTGTTTCTCCACCTACACCAAAAAATATAACGAAAAAAAAAACAAAACCAAAAAATAAAAAAGTAGAGGCCAAGTAAAATGGTAAGAAAATCTACAGAAACCAGTTGGTAACTCGCTCGTATTTTGAATTTTTTTCTTATATATATATATATATTTACCATAATTTGAGGCATTCAGTGTCTTAAAGAAAATTGTTCAAGCAGAACTTTTGTGCTTGGGACTCGTAAAATTAAGAAATATTTGTAATAATTAGCTGGAGTCAGCTTCTGGTTTACCAGGCTTCCTTTTTCCATTCTTTCCATTTTTTATTGCACAACGTTGCTTTGGTAATTTTAATTTTCATTTTAATTTCAATTTCATTTTCAGTGCGCACAAAGGGTCGACAAAAGAGGAAACCACAAAAAGGTAGTTGAACAAGTCAAGAAATTAAAAAAAAAAAACTAAAATATTTTCGTCGTTTGTTGTTGGCAGCCTTTGTCATCAAGTTGAAAATTTTGCGTATTGGCAATGCCAATCAGATTGCAAAAAATCTGTATGCTCGACAAGGGATTATCCTGTTTTTGAATCCAAAAAGTTCTCAAAATACTTTTAGTATGTCTTTACTTACTTTACTTTACAGAATGCCGACAGACTCAACAACTCAATTGAGTCAATAATAAATCTCTTCAAATATTCCAGCTGTCTTTTTCAGTTTGTATCACACATTTGCTTCACTCCCTCGCTTGACACTTAATGTTTACAGGATATTAATATGCGAAACTTGAACTTGCACAGTTGGCTAAAATCGTTGATTGGGCCAAGGTACCCGCTGCTCTACCTGAAGTAACTCCCGCTGAGTGCCACTACCCCTTACACCTACTGCACACCAGCCCTCTCCCCCCAAAGAGCTTCCAGATTGCACATTGCCTGGCATTCGGAAAATCATTTAGAGCTGTTGTTGTTGTTTTTGCTGTTGCTGCTGCTGCTGCTGGTTTTCTTTCTTTTTTTCATTGCTCCATTATACTTTAGCATTTTCCTTTTACTATTTTTTTTTTATAAGCATTTTTCAATCGCATTTCGATGCGCATTTTCATTTGGGGTCAAGAAAAATCCATTAGCAGCCAGTGGAAGTTAAATAGAATCCATTAGCTGCTGCCGGAGAAGTTGTTGCCTTTCTTTCCATTTGTTGATGTTGTTGTTGTGTAGGTGGCTCGTGTTGTTGTTATTCTTGTTGTTCTTCTTGTTGTTGTTGCTGTTGTTGTTGCTTTTGCTGTTCCAGCAAATTGTAATAAAGATTGTGCCAGCCTTGTGGCTCTAGCAAAAGTAAAAGGCGTAGAGCAACCAGTTGGCCAGGCTTACATCAACAACAACAACAGCAGCAAAGAAGTGAAAGAAATGCGCTCAATGCTCACGCAATAGCCAAACAACACAACCCCCTCAACACCCCCTAATCCCTGAGCCTGCTGCGTATTTTTATTTGAAGTGGGTTTGGCAATTAAATTCATCAGATTTGGCCCAAAAGACTAAAACCCTATTTTAAATCGGCCCTCAACCAAATGCGCTTTGCGCCAGTTTAAGCTCTTCGTTATCGGTTTCTGTAATTTTTAATTGTACAGCATATAAGTTTATAAATATTTTTATTTTTGCATAAGTTTTTGCTGTGTAAATTTCGACTTTTGCTTTGATACAAGAATATTTGGTATTTTAGTTGAGTGCTTAAAAGTATACCCCCAAAAGTTATATTCAATTTCTTGATGTGGGAAATTTAGAACGTTTTCGTTAAATTGAGTGCTAAAATCTGAATCCCAATGGGAAAGTCAGAAATTGTTTAGAAAACTAGAAAACCTGAAAAATGTAATCATAATAAATATAGAAAACATTAAAGTTGTCTCCAAAAAATAGCTGAAAATATTAAATAAAACTATTTTTAATTAGTTGATAAGCTTGTGTGTCTAAATGAACATTGAGCAAATATGCATTCATCTTAAGCCATTACTTAATAAATTGAATAAAGTAGAAAAAATTCACCACGTACAGCGCATAGGATATTTATATATGCCAAGATATATGTAGGCCAAATGACATAGAACTGCTGCAAAAGAAATCTGCAGAAAAAAAGACGACGTTTAAATCACTTTGCAAGTGTATCAAAGTTTCGCTAAGTGTACTTTATCAATGTGTTAGGCTGGCCGGAAGCGACTGTCTGGCTGTTGGTAAGCCTCCACGACTGCTGCCTGAGCACAGTGTTCTGTGTGCCTTTCTGGCTGAGGGCCGCAACGTTATCCGGTCGGCCTCTGCCACTGCCGGCGCTTTGCTTCTGCTTCTGCTTCTGCTTCAGCTACCCGCAGGCCCCCAAAAGCCACAAGCTGGCGGTCCTTTATGTTTTGCCACTGACATCATGACATGCAGTTTGCAAGTGCCTTGCTAAAGAAAATCTATTAACCTCCAGTGACATGTAACAACTACAACTCAAACACACACACACGAGCACACACACTCACGCACACCTAATGTGACACAATGCATATTTATGGGCTGTCGATGTTGTGGGAAGCGCAGTGTTGAACCGTTCACAAGCAGCTAAAAGTATGCAATGGTTTTTCGTGCGAGGTCTGTGTCTTGGCTACATCTGCAGCATAAATCAAAAGGAGAAATCCACTGCATACTTTTGTGCGCAGTGATTAATTTAACCATTTCATTTTTTGCTTATCAACCTTTCGCACTTAGCGTGTGTTTACTGTACATAAATCAAAATCAGCTTGAAAAGCCAACGCTTTTATTTATCTCAGCCCCAAATAGGCGCAAAATTATTGGCAAACAATGAAATGTGAGCGCAGCGAAAAAGTCCTTTTAATGGAGTTTCGTTTTTGTGTGTGCGATTTTCTTTTTTATCTTTTTATGTATGTGCTGGACTCGCAATTGTAACAGGCTTCAAAATATGCGCACTCACTGGCCCAGCTGTCAGGCACGAGTTGGAGTAGGAGATGGAGATAGAGATGGAGGTGGAGGCTGAGTGCCTGCTTCTGCTTCTGCTCCTGCTCGTCCTCCTGTGTGGAGCGCATTTAACGCATTGTCCTTTTAGCCATATTGATGATGATGCCAAATGACACCAAATGGCAATGGCAACACCGTGGCTGCCAGCAACGATTTTTTTTGCTATCACTTGCATGACTCCAGCTGCTTCCCCAAGTAACCTTCATGCCCCTCCACATGACCCTCCTTGCTGCTGCTCCTGCTGCTGCTGCTGCTACTGTTTCGTGTTGTTGTCACAGTTGTTTCATGTTATGTTGCCATTATTTCGTGGATTTTTGGCTGCTTTAGCATTTCACTTTGATAGTCCGGCAAGCGTGCGTCGACAAAGACCAAAAAAAGGAGGTAAGTGAAAACGTGGCAGTTGCAATTCGCCGACTGTGCAATACTCTGTTCTGAGTGTGCATGCAGCTGAGTACTGGAGGAAAAAGGTTTAGTTGCCACTTTTAACTTAATTTAATGAGGCAGTTTAGCTATCAATATTTAAGTCATAAACGGTATAAGTCACATCTGCACTATTTTTTATCTATTTGAAATATAATCCAAATAAAAACTTTAACTTTTCCTCCATGCTTTTTCTCACAAATATGTGAAAATTAGAACCAAGAAAGTTTATTAAATATTTCATAATATTTAATAATATCATATAAAACCAATATACACCGCTCTACTCTGTGCAGTGTGTACAAAAGAATAGAAATGCCACAGCTTCAACATTGTCCTGCTCACTTTTTGCGCTTCATCCGTTCCGTTTCCGTTCCGATCCGTTTCTTGCTCAGCCTTGGCTTGGCCTGGTGCGCTGTGCGCTCTTTGCTAGATGGTAGCTGGTTGATGCTAGCTTTTGCTTTATCTGCTGACAGTCATAAGTTTTGCTTTGCTTTCCATTTTTATTTCATTTATAAGCGCCTCCGTCTGCTCAAAGCGCGTTATCCTTTCCCCCTTTTCGCTTTTCCCTCCCCTTCTTTCTAACTGTATCGCTTTCTCTGCTCGTCCGTAACTCATCAACGCGCATATGTTGGCCGGCTGGCTGGCGGGTTGCCTTCGTCTTTTTGGTCTTCACTGTAGTGAAGTTTGCCAGCAAAATTTATTTTTATTTGCTGCATTTTCCTATGCTTTCAGTTAGTTCACCCCTCCCCGCCCCCCTCATTTATTGTTGCTTTCCTTCTGCTATTTCCGTTTGTTGTAAATTTTAGTGGATTATCCTGCTCTCGGCATTTGCCATCTAGTTGCTCTGACTGCTGTTCTCTGCTCGTTTTGAGTGAATTTATTCAAACTTCACTAAACACAATCAATTTACGAATTATTATTATGCCTTATCCCCATCCACATCCACATCCCAACCCCAGTCTTGGACCCCTTCCGTCTTCATCTCTCAAATTGTCGTCGCCATTTGTTGCCTACTTTTATTGCGTCGTCCTTTTCTTCACATTTAGTGCATTTGTTACGCTTGAGTCGAGACGAGCCGGAGACGAAGTCCGGCCCATAGCACTTTACGCTTATGATCTGCCTGCCTCCCCCCAACCCACCCTTCCTCTACATCCTTCCCTAACCAGTTGGTTCAACCTCATTTGCCGTGTGCTTTTAGCTTTTCATGTTTATGATTTCCATTTGGCTTGGCTGGGCTTGTGGCGGGCGGCTTTCGTCATATGTGTGGGGCGTGGCCGAAAAGTGGGCGTCCGTTCGCAGTAATTACCACTTAAATCGTGCCACGCCCCCGCATACCGCCTCTCTTAACCGCACACACACACACTCACACACAAAAACAATGGAGAAAGTAGTAATCATAATAAATAATAAATACATTTTATTGTTTAATGGATTGCAGTTACATTTTCTCCACTGTTGTCGCCGTCTTTGTCGTTCTTTGTTATTATTGTACTTGTTGTTTTTGCTGTTATTATTATTGTTGTTGTTGTTGTTGTTGTTGTTGTTGTCACTGTCGTCGCCATTGGCATTAGTCACACTTTATTTATGAATTATGATACACTTTGGGCCCCTCAAATGGGTTAACTGGCAACATTCGCTATAAGGATACACTTGACTTAAATGAATGAAAAGGAATATTTATGAGAGAGATTTGCACTGGTTTATTTATCAATTGTCCTTATCATCTTTCTGTTAGCACATATTTAAATCTTGTAGATAATTTTGGAAATATATATGATAAGGAAACTCTAATAAAAATTCGAAAAAATATTGAAAATACATCTAAAAATGTTAATTGATTGACACAGTTTGAATGTGAATTGAATTGCAAAACAATGTTTGCCATGTCTATAAAAATCTTTTCATTTTGCAGTGTATTTGCCGAGTCGCACATGATAAATCGTTGAACTTGTTAATGAATTTATTTCCATGCGTGTGTCTGTGTGAGTCTCAGTTTTATTGTTCAGTTGGGACAAAGTGGAAATTTGAGTAATAATGATTTATTGGCTATTAGCAGTTAATTAGACTTAAAAGGCGGTCATCAAAAGGATTAGCCCGTGGCTAATGAAAAACTAAGCGGCCCCCAAGCACATCGAAAATTCAACTGGAAATGCTTTGAACTCGTTTCGTTCCATTAGGGAAGCGAAAGCTCCTCAAGCGAAAAGTGCAATTAGGCCAAGGAGCAGAACAAGCAGCAGCAGCAGCAGCAATAGCAGCAACAGCAATAGTAGCAACAGCATTCGAGTTGGCCAATTTCACAAAGCCTTGGCCAATTAAACTAATGCCTGCTCGAAATGTGCAGGCAAATTTGCAGAAGGTCCTGGACACACACAAAGTCCAAACTCGATGCGGACTCACAATTGCCGGCCTCCAAAGATGGAGAGGAGCAAAGGGAGAGAGAGAGAGAGAGTATGCTGTGGAATATTTGCAGTGGAATCATATCGAGAGAAATTAATACATCATCAAATAGAAGTAAGCCCCAAAGTTCCAGCCGGTCACATAAATAAATAATGCCTATTTATGTTTATTACACTCATGCCTGCTGGCGATTCCGAGCCGAGGCCATTTCCCATTTTCATACACTCTAAAAATGAGTAGATGAAATTACGATGAATTCCTTGAGTGTGAGCCAAGTTCACTTTTAGCGTAAATAAATGAAACGATCGTTACTGGATTTGTTTCAGCCGAATGTTTGTGTAAATAAAATGTTCTACTGCGCTGGAAAGCAGCTTTAATTAAACTGGAATTTTTGTTTCCTGCTTTTGGATTGTAAAATCAATAATCTTATTTCTTATTTATAAATTCTTTATAAATCAGTTTAAAAAAGTGTTAGAGTGTATTGGCATTGATGTCCCTATTTAGCTACAGCTGCTCCGGCTCTGCGCAAATGTGGATCTGGTTAGGCTTCACAATTGGATTAGCATTTCGCATTGTTGTCGGATTCAGCTTGGAGTCTTCGATTCCACCCACAGCAATCTTTGCTCAGCCCCTTTTTAACAGAGTTGTCATTGTTTTTTATGCCTCATATTGATATAGTCGCCGCTATTAAACTGGGATGGGGCCCAATTGGGTTTCACACTTGGAGTACGAGACTGTGCGTGTGTGTGTGTGTTTGGATTTGGGTTATGTGGAGGGGTTCGAAGTGTCATGTTGGCTAAATGTTTGGCAAATCCTTGACGCGTCACAGGCAGTTGAAGTTTACGATAAATGCCTGCAGCTCAACGGTAGTTTGAGCCTTCCATAATGCGCTGTAAATATTTCAAGCTTTCCGCTTTCAGCTTTTCGTTAGTCGTTGAGATTTTCGCCGCTTGGCACGAAACTTCCGTTTAAAAGTAAACTTATGGTGGTTTTAGCCAGCCAGCCAGTTAGCCTTGCCAGGCAGCCACTCTGCCAGTCAGCCAGCTACCAGCCAGTCAGGTAGCTAGTCAGGCTTAGCATTAAAAGGATAACAGCAGGCTGAGCATATTTCAATTCCGGCAAATTGACAAACAGGGACTTGTGACACCAAAAGTATGCAAAAATAAATGTAAGACTGCCTTATTCGAGTCCGCTCGACTAGCAGATACTGAAGTCTTTACCTTTTATAAATCTTTCAGAAAAATTGCAATGTACTCAGGCCTGATGGGATCAATGTGAATATGTACTTTAATGTTCCCTTTCGAATACTATTTCTTCCAAATCAGATGGCTTACAAATTGTGGATTCAAAACTATCGCTAATCGATTTCTGTTGACTTTAGGAAAACAGAAAAGTGATCTGAGGTTGGTATATACAAATTCTGATTTATAAAGACTGCCAGAACTAAGGACCCTATCGACACAGCGGCATATTCTGAGAAGAAAATATATTTTACTTTATCGTATTGGAAATGTCACACCTTAAAATTGACTTACTTTTAGCTCCATTTTTATTATGTCCCTTTTAGCCATTTTTAATGGATTCAGGGTGTAATAAAAATAAAGCTCATCATATGAAGAGCTGCGTGCTTTAAAATGCGCTCAGGAAATCGAATGCCAAAGCCAAACACAATTTCGGTAACCTCGGTAATACAAGCGTCACTCACCACACCCCTGGAATCGCTTCTTGCTAAAAACAAATACGCAGTATTGTCCCAGTCATGGGCGGTATTGTATAGCATTAAAATGGAGCTCCAATTTAGCTGCATCCAATGGAGACAATGGGCCCAAATGGCCAAAATGGGCTGCGTTGGCGTCGCTGCTCTAATTGACTTTGCGCGCATAATACCTTTTTGGCCAGGTTTAAGCGTCGTCATATTACTTAACAAGCCAATACACACACTCCCACACACTCCCCCACACACACACACACACACATACACAATGGCACCTACACTCGTCAAACATCAAGTGTGTAATTGGAATCGTTGCTGTTAAGAGCGCTCTCGTTATCCAATTGCCAAGAGCCTCAAGATACCCTATACATACTGCTGAGAAGTGCAACGAATTCATGTGAATTATGTGCTTTAAACCATCTTGTATATAATAAGAAATTTAACATTACCAATTAAAAATCCTTTTCAAAGCGTTTTAAATCTCAAAATTTAAAGACATTTTGCTTACGTCAACTCTTTCACTGTTTTAAAAATTCATTACAAATATTTTGGCACTTAAGGTTTTTAAGGTTTCTAATTTTAAACGTCATTAATTATTATTATTAATTAATCATACAACAATTATTTAATGTCTGTATATAATTCCCCTGCGAATAGAATTTTATTTTTGTTAAATGATTAAAACTCAAAATATTTAAGCTTAAATGATTAAAGCTCAATATAAACAAATACATAGTTAAGACCAAAGTGCTCAATTGCTCCTTATGCAAGTACTTGCAACAAAAAGAAATTTAAGAAACCCAGTTAAATTGTTAATATTTTTTTAAATTCTTAATAACAAAAGAAAGTGAATAGTAAAAAATATTTATATCTTAATTTCGATTGATTTACTATTAGTTAAATACTTGCAAAAATGTATCTAAAAATTGTTGCCCAATTCAAGTGCGCCAGCTAAATATTAGCTCCAAGTGATTGAATATCTACTGGAAAAGTTACTAATACTATTTAAAGGTGGCCAAGCATGAAGTTAACTTTCGAACTAAATGCTTTCTTCGAAGTGTTTCTATTGTGTGGTTGGTTAGGGCATTTAAGTACCAACTTTATTGCATTGTTTTCGCAATTCGCTGTTTAGTTTTTCAATTCAATTAAATGCGTTCCACATATTCGGCTCAATTGTTGTTTACACATCCAACTACACATACGAGTATGTACTAAATAAGAGAGGGGAGGAGAGAGAGGGAGAGAGAGCGAGAGAGAGAGAGGGAAGTGGGGGAGACAAAATCAGTGCTGCGTATTTTTATGGCATGCACTTTTGGCCTGGTTGGCAGTTAAGTAGCCAAAGGGCTGCATTCAGCTAGCTCTGCTGCTGCTGCTGTTTTTAGTGTTGTTTAGTTTTTTGTTGTTGTTGCTGTTGTGGCTGGCTTTGCTCTCTGCGTTTGGTTTGGTTTTTGGAAGCAAAACTTTGTTAACTGGCGACCACCGACGCAGCCACTCGACTCTCGGTTGACAATATTTGCGCTGCATTTGCTGCATGTTGTTGTTGCAGCTGCTTGTTGGCTTGGCAATTGAATTTAAGTGGCTGCAACAACAGCAGCAACAGCAACAGCAGCAACAAAGTCAATGATATGATTCCGCATTCACATTCGCATTCGCTTTGGCCACTTTTGTGGGCAGCTACTGAATATGCTTGCATAGTTTTTATTTTTCTATGTGTGTGTGTGTGTGTCTGTGGCTGGTTTTTTTCTTTTGCATTCAGCATCATCATCAATTTTCATTGTAACGCGATTTGGGCACCCGGAACTTGGCCAGCAAACCGGATTCGTGCCTAACATCATTTTGACCTACAGCCCAGAAATAAATCCAACACTGCTCATCCCTCTAACATATTTTTGGAATTCCCGCGAGCATTTATAAATGATGAGAGAGCGCGTTTTGCAACCGACAACGCTCCCCTCACAAGTCCCTGCTCCTGCTCCTGCTCCTCCTCCTGCCCTATTTGCCACCCACTTCACCCCTGGCTGTAGTTCAGCATCTGTTTTATGTTGTCGGCGTATCATTTTTCTATGGCCATGTGTAATTTATGCCCCATTTGCTGTTGTTGTTGCTGCTGCTGCTGCTGCTGATTGTTGCTTTCATATTTTTATGATACCCCGTACTCGTTGCAAATTAGTCAAGTGGGCATAATAAAGTTGTGCAAGTGTTTGCAACATACTAAAGCAGATAAAAGTTAATGATATACATTTAAAATATATAAAATTATGTTGTTGAAATTTATTATTTGTGTAGTCGTAAAAAGTTAACTAAACGTAAAATTTCTGCATTATTATAAAGTTTTATATATTTTTACAAGAACCATATTAATAAAGTATCTTAATATCAACAACTAACTTCACATATTCTTCACTCTTATAACTTGGTAAGGAAGCTCAATTTGGGACTAGTTTGTAGGATAGCAGAAAGTCGATCAGTCTCATTTATGGCTTTCTGCCAGTTTCTATATAGAATATATATGTCTATTTATATTTTCTATATTTATTGTGCGGCCATTTTCCCTATAATCTTTTGGGCAGCTAGCTCCATTGTTTGGCCATTTTTCGAGGGGGTCTTGCTTCAGTTCTGATAGACAGACACATGCTTCTTTGATTTATGGATGCAAACGAGCCAAGCCAACAACTACAACAAACAATAACAGACATCAACAGCAAACAAAAACGACAACAACTTGTTTAGTCAGCCTGCCGCAATTCTCTATCTCTCTCTCTCTCTCTATCTCTCTCTCTCTCTCTCTCTCTCTCTCTGTTGCCACACGCAGCGCGTTTTTGTGGCAATTAGCTTGAAAGTGTGCTACCTTAAATTTCATTAGCAGCATCGAACAAAAAGATGAATGTGCCAAAAGCTCTTTTGTATGTGATGGACCCATAAATGCCCTTTTAGCCTGAAAGTCTTTCGCATAAGAGTAGATTTCCATTAAAGCCAGATTTGGTTTTATTTAGCTAAAAGACTAGACAAGGAATTATAGGATAGGTTTAGTAGAATTTGCATGACCATTAAGATATTACACCGCAATTAAGTAATCTGCCAGTATTTGAGGTTTTTTTTTTCACTCATACAAGTTAAATAATAATATTTTAGGGAAACCTCTTTTAAATGATTTGCGATGGTAATCTAATAATAATCAGAACAGCCAAAAAAATTTGAAGTTACTTAACAAAGTCATATAAATATATATATATTTAAAATAATCATTTTCAATACGATGTTTGTTAAAAATGGGACCATTTTTTAAACAGAACAATAGCAAAAAGTTCTAGATCTCTTGTCGAGCTGTCTATTTGGGTAATTCGCTAAAGCAGCAATTCAACCCAATTAAAGTTTTAATGTTCTACTTGAAGCAATTCTAATTGAGCCATTAATTGCAATTACCTGGAGTACACACATTCTTTTCAATTCGTTGGCAACTAAATCAGTTAACAGCTCAGCGATAGTGTTTGAGAAATGAATCGAAGAATTTAAGAAGTAAAATTTCGCTGTTGCCGCAGCTTCTAATGAAGCAATTTTCGCTAAAAGCAGTTACCCACAAAGCACACTCCAGACCCTGACCCATATGGGTAGAGCACCGTCCCCCCTTCTCCCCAATCCACCAACCCCCCTTCTCAGGATATACACCACTTCTTTCCTTAGAATTACGGCGCGTGTTTGTTTCAAAATCTCAAATTGCAGCAGGCATTGAATCGTCGAGCGAAAAATTGCAGCTGACTGCGGAGTTGCTTTTGCTTTTGGCTTTGCTTTTGGCTTTGCCTTTGTTTGTGCTGTTGCCTTTCGCTTGGCTTTTGCAATTATCCACGAAAATGTACCACAACGACTCTTAATACCTCCCCTCCCCCAACCCTCCATCACACCACTCGTTTAACCCACTTGCAATGCTTTCAGCATTTCTTGGCAGCTACGTGCGAATTTATTGATAGCGATATTTTTTCGGCACTAAGCTCAGTTTGAGGCGGCGGCTAAGTGCATTTTACATTTCCGGTCAATGGCGCTAACCTCACGACTCAGCTGCTTAACCTCAACACCGCCCGGTTCAGCCCCAGCACACCTCTGCCTCGTACAACATTTCTTATTATGTTCGCATTGGTTTTCATTTGCTTTTCATTTGCCATTACTTGTTAGCAATTTGCGTCACGCTTACTCGCTCTCTCTCATTCTCTCCCTCTCTCTCTTTCTCTCTCTCTCTCTCTCTCTGTCTCCTCTCTTCTTTTGACTAACATTGGTATTATAGCATGGTGCCTCGCCTACTCCCTCTACTCCTCTGCAGCGTACGTGTCGTGGCGCCTGGCTTAAGGGTTAGCATTTTCTTTTTTTTTTCTATATTATTTTTTTGGGCCAAGTGTCAACACTTATTCTCAAGTTTCTTTGTAATTTTTATTGGCTCTGAATTATACTCACCATTTCTGTCTCACTCTCTGTGGCACACTCTCACTCCCTCTCACACACTCATTTGCAAATGATGTACATAAATTTATTTGTTTGTTTCAAAAATAAGGCCCTATTCGGCGACACCAACTCCTGCCCCTGGCTAGAATTTGATGCGAGTCTCGTTTCACATATATTTTGACAATTTCATTGTCTTTTGTTTTATTTTGTTTTTTATTTTCATTTTTTTATTTTTTGTGCTTTTTCTTTTTCAAATGATAATTTGTTGTTTTCTTTTTTTTTTTTTGCGAGCTTACTCTTCATATAAAGAGTGTCACGTTCGTTTTGGGGGTGGGTATAGGGATTTAGGGGTTGGGGTAGTTGTACCAAAATGCTTTTATGCTCAAATAACAAGCCATAAACATTTTTGTTATTGTTGTTGCTGCTGTCATCCGAGTCGCTAGCCATTTTCGCGCTGTTTGCATGCGTTTTAAAACGCGCGCACGCAAAAATAAAAATAAAATCACAAAATGCACAAAAAACAAACAAATAAAAAATGATAAAAATTTTATTGCGCACGCAAAACAAATGAACTAAATGGCTTTGCCGCATTAGAAAGCACACTCACACATGCATACACATATGCATATTGGTTATGTGGGCGTGGCACTTGCGCCCATCATCTAGCATACAAATTGCCAGGCACTTTTGCCATGTATTTTGTTGTATTTTGATTGCCGCCTCTTCAGTTCTTTTATGCGTTGCCCTTTGTCTTCTTTATTTCGTATTGTAGCATTTGATTAGTTGACACTTTTTATGCCCAAAGTACCCCAAAGTGATTGTGTAACCTACACCTTCTCCTCTCCAGGGAACATTCCATTTCTCCATCACTCTATTAGATAGCTTCACAAATTGGCTGGCAAATATAAAAATTGGCTGATTTGCTCATTGCCTTTCAGCTTTCACCTGACACGACTTTTGGTTCTGTTTTCAATTGTTTTTGTCAGTCTGTTTCTCTTTAGTTTCTGTTTAATTGTTTAAAGAGTAAATCAATGTTGTACAAGCAATTAATTAAATCTAATTATAAATGTAAATTCCGCACTAAATATTATTTTACTTCACGGTGTTTGGGGTTATTTGATGCCCTTCGATTTTAAGTCTTCGATGTTTCTCAACTGGAATCACTGTTAATTAAAGTTTAGATTTTAAGACCGCAGCTTAAGTTGCACAAATTCCAAAAATCCATTCCAAGAAAATTCGCCAATTTCCATTGATATTTTATAAAGGCAAAATTCTCATCTGCAATCATTAACTACTGGGTTAAGTGCAGCGAGCAGGCAACGGCCTTTGTCTAGCTTTTTCTCTCTATAAATTAGGCATATATGCTCAGCTGGATATATCCACACATAAGCACAAACACACACACACGCACACACACACTCACTGGCCTCATGCGACACCCATTTTGTATACGAAATTTGTAAATGGAATTTAATTTCCGGATTAGTATAGACATATTATGCATTTTGAGGCTAAACTAAACTGGCTCTACAATTTGGTCTTCAGCTTGGGTCTCAGCCGTTTGCTTTATGCCTCAATGGGCAATTACAACAGCAACAACAACGACAACAATTACAACAACAATAGCATTGTGCTTTGGTTGGGCGTGGCACAGCTCCAGGTTCAAAAATTGCACAACATTTGCGGCTTTGGTTGTTCTTTTCATACTCTTTGTAGAGGATATTAAAATTTTTATAGTCAATGCAGATGCATTGGAATTCAGTTAAAGTTCGAGTTATACTTATAAATATGTTTAACCTTTAAAGGCAATGCGATTTGTCAATGTATCGCTTTTCCTTATCAATTGTTTATCTTAGTTAGATAGTTAGTCAGCTGATAAAAAAGGCCAAAAAGTATCGCTTAAGAAATAAGTTTTCCATTGTTTCAAATAATTAGCTTCATTTCGGTTAGTTCAACCTAGGAATTTTTGAATCGAAAGAGTATTTTAGCAACATGATAATAGTTATTTTTGCCTGATATTTAAAAATTTGCTGGATTGCCAATTTTTAAATTTCGTTTTCCACACAAAATCCAAATGCAAGCAAAAACTTGAGACAGAGCGAGCAGGAGCTATAGAGAGATAGAGAGAGAGGGAGAAAGGCGTAGGACTGCTTTGATTGAGACATGAATGTTCTTCTCTCTCTCTCTCTCTATCTCTCTGTCTACCCTTGTGGTAGCTGTTCAGGAAACTGGCTCGGATTTGTGTTGTTCGCATCAAGTTATTAATGTAATTTGGTTTACCAACAGACAATGCCGATAAGAACGATGACGATGACGATGACGATGATGATGATGATGTGTGTAGTGAATGAATTTGTGCTTGATATTGTTGATGACGATGAGTTGACAACGTCACGACATTCTTTCTCTCTCTTGCTCTGCTCACTAAGGACTTTGATGGCCGTCTGTCGTTTAGGTAAAAACTAAATTTTTTAATAGAGTGAAAATTGCCGGAAACACAATTAAAACTACGGCTTGCCATGAAAAGGCTGCAGAAGCTCTTCCAAAAAAAAAAAGCAGTGAAATGTTCATAAGGTATTTGGCCCCAGCAGGTGGCAGCTGGCCAAAAGCTGCACAAATCGAGGACAAAGCAGTGCATCGAAACAAAAGAAATGCAATGCTGAAAGGTAGCACACACTGGCTGCTCTCTCTCAAATCATCCAGAAAGTGGAGCGAATCCTGTGTGTATGCAGGACATTTGTTTTTGTGGCAGGCTGGGATTTTGAAGTATGTGGATTGCTTTTTGTTAGTTACGGCATTCCCTCAACAGCGGAAGCATCTTATTTTCGGCGAACCCAAAGCAACTCTGCTTAAGCACTTGGTGCTACCAACGCTTGTGGTACACAATTGTTCATTGTTTTCAAAACAACAGGTAAAACAGGCTGTCTGATGAGGTGTTCAAAGCAGCGAGAGAGATAGAGAGAGAGAGAGAGAGAGAAATGAAACGAGAAAGCGAAATGTAAAAGCGAACCAAAGGGAGAGTAAAAGGCACATCAAGTAGTTCTGGCGATATACAAATAGAGTTAAGAGAACTAATTGGAAAGTTCGGGCATAGATTTAAAAATATTTGAACTATTAGCCAAGTTATTACTCGTCAAACAAACAAATGGTCAATTAGTCAAAATTGCAGATAATTGTTTTGCAAGCACTGCAGCTTAATTAATAACCGCACGATCAGCCCTCGCATAGACGGCACATCAGGCTTAACTTTTGAACGAAGGTAAACCATCCTTTAGCCTTTGCCTCGGCAGGTTAGCCGTTAGACAAGTTTTGTCTGACTGCGTGTGTTGGCTGCTTTGTTAAATAATGAATGAACGAATGACCGACTGTTGGAATGAATGCATGAATGAGTGAATGAAACATACCTTAACATAAGTCTGGCGCCCCAAGTGCAAGACTTGCAAGAGCCGACAGCCAAGCAGCACAAGACTCAACTCGAATAGGGGCAAGTTTAACATGAATTATTATGTGCGGAAAAGTTCCATGGAGTCAGGCCAGTAGTCTGGACAGCAACGAGTTTTGTCAGAGGGTTGTCCCAGAACAGAAGAGGGGCCAGACAGGGTGAAGAGGGTTTCAAAGGAAGGGCACAACAGCGTCCGGAACGGTTACGGTTGGTCTGCCAACTGGGTGCTGGACTCGGCGACTTCAACTGGAACTGGGAAGCGGTTTGTTTTATTTTGTGTATGCTTTTTTGTTGTATTTTTTCTTGTATCTGTTACATACAATTTGTTTTAATTGCGCAAAGTAGTTGGCAACACTATTAGTGTAGCCAATTAATTTTCATTTAACAAGCAGCCCGCAGGATTCACGTTTCCCTCCTTGTTGTTGTCCTTTGTTTTCTGTTGGTGTTGTTCAACCCATTGCTATTGTTGTTGTTGTTGTTGCTGTTGTCTTTTGCGCTTTGTTGGGACATTTAAAATACTTGGATAACTGAGCTGCTTACTTCGCATTTATCACTGATTAAACAGTTTTGTATTTTTCTTAATTACGCACTTAAATGCAGCTCATATTTATGGAAAATTAGTAGAACTTTAATCAAATTATTCGGTATTTATGTCAGTATTTAAATATCATTATAATTTACTTTATATACGAGAACTTTTATTCCTCATTTGAAATACCTAGCTCTGATACTCTTCGAGATCGGCTTTTTTATTTAATAACGATTTTTTTCACAAATCAATTATTAATTTGAAGTATTTTTTTTTGTCACTTTATAAAATTATATGCACACGTAAACAGAAATCCGAATTTCAATCTCGATACAAATGTTATTTGCAAACTAAATTAAATTAAAATAATATTATTAAGTTTAACACATTTTTGTTTTTTCAAGAAATTCTTGCTTTATTTCTGCAGAGCTCGTGAAATATTTAAACCAATTAGTTTTTGGAGTAAAAGATTCAATAGACGGGTGCCTTTTCACTGTACTCAGGTGGAGCCGTCGAAGGATACTGTGGCTGCTGTTGTAGTGCCTGTTTCTGATGACAATTGTTTGCCGTTTTTGCTGGTGTCACGTATTGCACTTGTTGTGGTACACCACGCACCACTTGTTGTGGCACTGTCACATACTGAGTGGTGCCGTTAGCTGCAGGCAAGACAATTATCTGGCGTTGCCTGCACAGTCGGCAAGGACCCCACAGCCAGCCAAACGTCGCTCCGATGAAGTCCTGGCGACAGCGGCACCTAGTATCTAAAGTGACCACTTTAACCTGTGCCATATTGTATTCTAGTTTGTCGTTCGTTTTGTTACTGATCGCCAAAACCGCTTCGAGTGTTGCACTTATAGACCAAAATGCTTGCCAATTTGGTCTTATCAGCTATTATTATCTGACATGAAAGCTTACCTTAGCTGATAAGACTTGCAGTGATTCATTTTCAATGGGGAAGTTTGAATAAGACCGAATTACGCTTCCTCTAGATAGAAATATAGTTCCTGTATTTAAAAAGCAAATAGGTTTTTGAGGTTATTTAGTTTAAATTGTAAATAAATTGTAATTGTAAAAATACGTTTTGATTTCTTTAAAAAAATGTCCATAATTTCTGACTTTTCAGAAGTAAAACTTTAAGTTCTGTTCAAAAAGCAATAACTTTTGTTATGGAAGAGACGAATAAAATTTAATTATTGGATAATAACACTTCATAAAAGGTAAAAGATTGGAATGTATCAGCATATGTTGCTAAATTTATGTACTTTATTAAAGCTGAACAGAACCATTGCAAATTAAAATTTTTGTCTAATTACACATTTATACACTTTTTATGTAATTATTATTATTTTCTTTAAATTGATTTATATTGTGAATAAAGAAAAGTGAGCAAAAGTGTTTTAGAAAGAAAGATATTTTAGTTTTGCTTGCCACAATTGAGGGCTACTTCAAGAATATTTTTCCAAAATATATATAAAAAACAAAAGATATACCTTTTTATAAAAACATATTTTTTAATTGTAAAAATTACTGCTTAAATAATTACTTAAAATTATACGAGTGTTTCAGACTTGAAAGAAATCATTGCTTTATTTCTTAAAAACATGAAACATTTTCAATGCGCCGTTTTAAACTATCTTGGAATATCCAAGACGAAAAAGTTGTTTGGGTCCTCCATTTAGAGTGCGTACTTGGGAGGAAGTGCCGTAGGATATGCCTCCTGGGACGATTGCCAAGCAAGAGCCATTTGAGCTTGTGGCACAGCTTGTTGTTGTGGGACGATCATCTGTTGTTGTGGCACAATTATTTGTTGTTGTGCGACCACAGCTGACGACTGAAGGCGGCCGTTATTCACGGCGACTACTGCAGCTCCCGACGAGGGCACCAGGGTCACACCTTGTGACATGCTGCGCATGCAGCGACCACAGGGACGACCCCAGATCCAAGGACGAACTGCATATAGGGTTCTCTTGTGATGGCAATCGGTTTTAATTTGAATTGTTTTAACTGTAGCCATATTTGTTGTTTGCAATATTCCTTTGCCGTCGTTCGATATGCAACTAATTGTCAGCCTCGCTTTCAATTTTGCATTTATAGTCCCAAAATGTTTGTTAACAAATCGTTATCACAAGTTTCTCACAATCCTTCATGTATGTTATCGATAGCTTTAAACTTGGTATTTCAAAGTGATTCATGCACAAATATTGATAAGACACTCGGTGTCTGTGAGGCAGTTTTGATTAATGAGAATATGTTCGATATATAATTGCGCAGTCGGCACGCGTCGTGGTTGAGTCATGATGTTCTGAAGAGCTTTAAGATTTTAATCTTGATGAGTGAACACTTCTATCTATTCTGATTGCGAATATATGGAGGAATTATTTATTGGACCTTTGATTATATATGTTAAATCAAACTATAATAACCTACTAGACAATTATTGGAACTGGAGACGTCGGAAATATTTTTGAACGTCGTTAATAAGATAAGTAACATGTTAAATTATTGTACATTGATTGATTATTATAAATATAGTATTTACTGAAAGTTCTCTGATAGATTGATGGGTAAAAATTATGCAACACTAGAATAATTACATAACGTTGTAAATTATACTAAACTTCAGCTGATATTTAAATTTCAGTACAGAAATACTTCAAATTTATTTAAATCGTACAAAAACATAAAAAAACCTTAAGCTCCGGACTGAAATTTAAATATCAGCTGAAGTTTAGTATAATTTACAACGTTATGTAATTATTCTAGTGTTGTATAATTTAAAGGTAATATGCTAATTTAAAAGATACATTTTTCTTGATTTAAAAACAAATAATTAAACCATTTGTAATATTTAAATAAAATTTAATGAAATCAAATTGTTAAATGCTAAATGTTTTAAGAGTACAGAACGCAATTATGTTTCATTTGAAAGAAATGTCATCTTCATTTCTTAGGCATATGAACATTTTATTTTAATGCATTGCTATATAGAAATCTAAATCCGCATCCAAATTAAGAGCTCGGTCTTTCGATTAGTTGACGACCACCGTTTCGGTGTAGTTGGGCGGTTGGCCGTATACAACTTGTTGCGCTGGCACCGATCTGGTGGTGGTGGTGGTGTTTAGCATCACAACGGGTTGTGATCTAGCAGAATTAACAGTTACAACACCATTAGCTCCATTAGTGGGCACCACAACCACATTGCGTTGCATGCGCTCACAGCGACGGCATGGGCCACCCCAGGCCCAGGGCTTCAGGAGGAAGAGGGGTCCATGGCGATGATGGCACTCGTACTGAAGGTTGATCTGTTCTACTTGTTGGGTTTGTGTCACTTGTTGAACCTGAGCCATTTCGTTGTTTTGGATTGTAGTACTCCTTGTTTGTCGTTCGTTTTGTTACTGTCTTATTGAATGAACTGAATGTTGCATTTATAACGCAAAATGTTTGCCACTCGGCCATTATCAGTTGTGTTATAATCCTGGACATATCTTATCAATAAAATAATGCCTATATGATGGATCTATACGTGTTGTGATTCATGTGGCAGGCGTAGTGTAGTTTGCCAAAATGTTTGGCTGAGGTCAGTTTGTGGGCAATGTCTGCTTGTGAGTGACTCATGAATCTTAGCGCTTGTCTCCCAGTATCAGCAAAGTATTCCCTGATCGGATTCTGGTTGACTCATGTTATGTTAATCCGTGAATCATTTCATTTTGATATTGCCATAAAAGTCACTTGGGGAAATTCGATGGTCATTTCATTTGCTTATATAATTGTCGTAATGAATTCTTATCTATAACTAAATCCTCTTTAAAGCTTACAGATACATTTATGCGAACACGTCTACTTAATGTATTTATTTTTGTTTTTATTTGTATCAAGGTTTTTGTTATTAGTTAGGAATTAAGCACATTTCTTACATATTTCCTTGTATCCAGCTTTTGAATTGGTTACAGATATTTGGTTCTTTTCATGTAAAAGTGTTGTTTTGCCAAAATGTATCTCAGTTTTTGTAATATCAAGAAAATAAATAAATTAATTAAATGACAGATAATATAGTCAGCTATAATAAGGAGGCACTTCTCAATGTTATCAATAGAAATATTGATATATGCAAAATTAAATGAACCGATTTCTTAATGAGAAAACGAATCAGAAATATAAAATTTAAGGGCCGGTAATTATATACCTAAAGTAGATATAGATTACAAGCTATTTAAGTTTAATCGATTATTAATATCAATTATAAATATCATTTAAAGTCAGAAGAATATCTAGAAGTTGAAGCCTGTTCATAATCCTCATTCACTCTAAGGAATATAAGTTCGACAAAGAAATACTGCAATCATCCGCTCGATCAACCTCAAAGCTATGTCGCAATAGTCAAACTCAATTACTATACCAAATATAGTTATAATTCTCACATTTATTTGACTTACAGGTAAGTTTTCCATGTAATAGGATGAAGACACTGATTAAGTTTATACGAAGTTTCTATTAGAACACAACTAATTTTTAATTTTACATTTTTAACGACAAATATTATTAGGTAATCCGAAGGAACAAAAATCTAAGGTTAATCTAAGGAATAAGCCAAGACCATAATGTGACTGAAAATCTACATAGTCTTTCCAAATAAATGGGAGTCCAAAGTCTATCAACTTAATTTCTTGTCACAGAAAACGTTGCATCACAACATTTTACCAATGATTTTTGTAGCGAACAAATTTATTCTAGAGACCAAATAATGGTTAAAATAGCTATTGTCGAAAAAATGTATTTCGCTTTAGCAAGGTTAAGGCAGTATGAAGTCATAGAAGGTAATTTCTAGCGACTCTGGAGCTTAACATGTCAAAATAGGTAACAAGATAATACAAAAGATACGAAAATGTCCATTAAGGGTGCCCTAAACAAATGGACTATCTTATCAATTTAAACATATTAGGAAAAATAACATCACAAGCCTACTTAAAATGCTGTTGCTATAAATACACCTGTTATGTTATGTGCACAATTTTTGTTAACCCATTAAAAAAACCAACGCCAATAAAATCATATGCTACAAGCTGATGCAGTAAATGTGTTTTAATGACAATTTCGATTAGTTAAAAGCTTCATAGAAAAAAGAAAATTAAAAACAATGGACTGATATATAAAATAGTTGACAGAGGAATTCATTTCATATTTATACTACTGACAAATAACAAATAAATATTTAATGCATTTTTCTTTTCTGTTTTTCAGCCAATATTATATAATGTAATTTCAATTAAAAATAAATATGTTTTTTTTTGTTGTAGTTGTTATTGTTTTTAGCTTATTAAATGAACATATGAAATGGCTTTTCAATTGAGTGCCACGCCCAGATGTTTCTCTTCATTTATACGGTTTTTCACCAGCGTGGCCCGCCGAGGTTAAACTCAATGAGAGGTCGACTGGGTCGCACCACCTCCACCTCGACGACTTGTGGTGGCTGGTAGACAGCAGCTGGTTGTATCACCTCAACAACTGGTGGCTGGTATGCAGGGTAGCGAGGACCAACCTCCACTTCGATACAGGGACGTGGCAAGCGGATTGGTGCAACATCCACCTCCACAATGGGACGACCATGATGGTGGTGATGGTGATGGTGACGCTCCTCTTCGTAGTATGGCATCCTGTTTATTATTTATATAAATATCCTCAGGTCTCCTTGTAGCGCCTCTAAAATTGTACTTGACGCTTCGTTCGCTGTTTGTTAACTGATTTACTTCTGCAACTGGTTGACATATTTAAGCGAACGGTGTTCGGTCATTTTGAACAGGTCGGTACTTTTTATTTTTTGCACATTGAAGAGGGCTTACTTCATTATCTTGTCAGGTGTTTTTAGTTGTCTTCGATAAACATTGATAAACAACTTTCCAGTGCGGGACGGAGTACCAAAATAAAGTAAAATGCGTAGTGAAATTTCCCACTTTTTTAAACGAATTGCATCAAGATTCGAAATCGGAAAGTGAATCATAAAAATTGGCGAAAGTCACATAATATTGCAAAATAATGATAGCTTTAGCAACTAATTCCTCATTGCTTCTGTCATTGCTTTTAGATTTGGAACTTACTTCCAATGAAAATTCGTTCCAGGACACAGTCCAAAATCGTTTGTCAGTAGTAAACTTATATTTAAATTTGCGTTGTAGAATTCAACAAGTACAATTGTAGATAAGATATTGATAGAGCAGAGAAAGCAAAAATAAATTATTTTGTGTCTGATAATAAAATACATTTTCAACTACAAACATATTTGTGTATTCAGCCAAAAGAAGTGAATAACAAATTTCGACATTGAATAATCACAAACCAAACAAAGTAAGAAAAGTATGAAAGGAGTGAAAATAATATAAATAAAATATTAAGTTTAAAGTAAATATAAAATATAAATACACTATTATTAAAGTTTGTAAATGATATATGTACAAAGTCATCTCTAAATTCGAATGCCTTAATTTATTGCTAGGGTTGTAACCTCCAAAACGCAATCGGAACCGGAACCACAACTTTCCCTATTAAAATTCAGAACTGGAACCGGAACCGGAACTGATATGCAACATTTTTAAAAGAACCAGTAATAGGAGCCGATAATATTGGTCCCGATAGAGCCACAACGGAATCCAACAACGAAAAAAAAACCGGAACCAATTCATAACCTTTGCCAGCACCTGTACACTTTATGAACTGGAACCGGAAGGCAAATACAATTCTATTCGTCACCCCTTTTAAAATGATGTGCATGAAATTCTGATAAGCTTAAGCAAGCTCAAGTTTTTTTTTTTTGCTTACAATGACGGGTTATTGTATTGTTGTTGCTGATACTGATAGGTCTGCTCCTGCTGATAATAGCCCGCTGTGCCCATGGACATGCCACCAGCAGCATATGGCTGAGGTTGTGGCATCATCACTTGACCACCTGCCACGGGCGTACAGGTAGCCGCTTGGGTTACGACTACGACTTCGGGCCGAGCAACCGGCGCTTGATAATATGTGCCACCCCAGCCGGGGAAAACATCAATCTCGATATCTGCAATGGGATGATAATCCACAGATTGGCATTGTTATTTAACTTATCGCTCAAACTTATAACCCAAAGTGAAACGAGCACACATTCTGATAAGTTATAAAACACACATATATATTTTTATATTTCATTTCTAAACTTGTCTACATGTCCAAGAAATTAGTGTTGATTGTTGAGCTGCATAAATTCATCGAAAATGATCCGTTTTCTCCTTGGCTCAGTAGCGTGCTGGTGCAACAACAACATTGGAGCGACGGGGCCAACGTGGTGCGATATTCACACTGACAATGGGGCGACGTCCACAACGATCACCGGGGGCCATTTTGTTTTTCTTTTATTTGGTATTTGACTGAAATTGTGCTAAGACTTTTTAAAATACGTTTAAATGCGTTCGCTTATTGTACAAGACTGAACTAAAAGCTGATTAAAAGTCGCGATAATACGCAATTTGCCAGAGAAATCCAAAAAAAAAAAGATTTCCCAAATTATTTTTTGGGTATCGACATAGCTCATACGCATTTTTGCTTAGAATTACGGTTTTTAAAAGTTTCACTCAAGTCTTTTAACTCAAGTAGATCGTTTGCTCAGCTAACGGAATGCAAGTTAAACAAATTGGGGTTGAGGTATGCAACTTAAATATACTATTTATTTATACAAACAGATTTCAGAAAAATTCACAGTTTTAACACATTATTTTGTTGTAGAGAAGATGGAGTGGAAGTTTATCTACCATTGTGGATAGGGCGGGTTATTGTATTGTTGTTGTTGTTGATACTGATAGGTCTGCTGCTGCTGATAATAGCCCGCTGTGCCCATGGACATGCCACCAGCAGCATATGGCTGAGGTTGTGGCATCATCACTTGACCACCTGCCATGGGCGTATAGGTAGCCGCTTGGGTTACGACGACGACTTCGGGCCGAGCAACCGGCGCTTGATAATATGCGCCACCCCAGCCGGGGAAAACATCAACCTCGATATCTGCAAAGGGATGATATAATAAATATTTGTAATTGAATATGGCAGAGCAATCATATCGATCTACAAAATGTGGCTCATCCTTTTTGCTTACTTGGGCGATAATGGTGATGACGATAGCCATAGCAATAGGAATTTTCATAGTACCGCATAGCTCCTGCCAACGTGTCTTGTCTGGAGCACAACACTTTGTCTACTACGACATATCGTTGCCAAAATGTTTTGTAATAGCCAACAAGTGCGCAACCCAACATAGGCCGATTTCCAGTACAGTGCAGAGCCCATCAATCAGTACACAGCTTAATGGCATTTTTATTTCCAGTGCGCCAGATAAGCGCTTCCCCCACACCCAAAAGCACAGGTGATTGGTTAGTCATCTTGAGTGGGCAACAATCGAACTGATAGCAATTGGCGATAAGCGTCGCGGGGGTTGCACACAAAGTAAAGTACATAAAATTCAATATGTTAAGTTGAATGACGTGCACTTTATTATAAGTAGGATTGAAGTTTTTTATATTTTAACTGCAGTAATTGAGAATTTTGTTGAATTTATGAATTTTTCACAGACTTTATTTGTAAATATTTGTTTATCTTTTTGTTTATAATACAATGTGTTTAGTACTTGATATATGAAATGTCTTGGCTAACAGATATTGTGATTTGACAAACATTTCATATTTATCTATACGTTTTTTTCAAATTCTTGTTTGCCTTTAAAATTTGTTATTGAAATTTTCCCCTTTTATCTGTTATATTGTGGCCTGTTTGAGCAACACAGAAATGTTTCATATTTAAAATAATATTCTTACTAAATGTGTTTCGAATTCCAATTCTATTGGATCAACCCTCGTATTTTATTTTTCTTTTCCGTAGATTAACATATTATGGTATGGTGAATATTTCCGGAATGACAGATCAATGCCTCGATTGGTTTATTGATTAGCATTGATAATAATCACAAAACATGAAGCATAATCCACAGATTGGCATTGTTATTGAACATATCGCCACTAGACGCCATTTGATTAGAGGCTTATCGGAAAGATAAGAAAACCTTGATAAGCATAACCCAAAGTGAAACGAGCACAAATTCTGATACACATATATATTTTTTTATATTTCATTTCTAAACTTGTCTACGTGTCCAAGAAATTATTGTTGACTGTTGAGCTGTATAAATTCATCGAAAATGATCCGTGTTCTCCTTGGCTCAGTAGCGTGGTGGTGGATTATGGTAGTGTCCACCTGGTGGTGGTGGCTGATAGTAGACTTGTGGTGGTGGTGGTGGTGGCTGCTGTTGTACAACGACAACTTGGGCTGGTCGTGGTGGTGGTGGTGGCTGCTGTACAACCACAACAGGTGCGGGACGCGGTGGCGCCTGCACAACAACAACATTGGAGCGACGGGGCCAACGTGGTGCGATATTCACACTGACAATGGGGCGACGTCCACAACGATCACCGGGGGCCATTTTGTTTTTCTTTTATTTGGTATTTGACTGGAATTGTGCTCAAACTTTATAAAATACGTCCAAATGCGTTCGCTTATCGTATTCGACTGAACTGAAAGCTAATTAACAGTCGCGATAAAACGCAATTTGTCAGAGAATTCCACACAAAAAAAGAAGCTTTCCCAAGTTATTTTATATACATCGACATAGCTCATACGCATTGTGTGCGATAAGTTTTCGGACACCAAAACAAAAGCGAGAAAAAGGGAGTGAAATTGTTTTTGGTGCTTGATTGCAAATATATATTTATGCCACTTGTGCTAATCGTATCTTTACCGATCGATATTTGATCAGTTTTTTCACTACAGTATAAATTTGTGTCGAAAAGCTTTGTTTCCTATTGAGCTCTTTTTACTTTCTTGTTGAGTCATTTCACTGGGCTTCCCTGCATTATAACTAACCTTTAGTAAATGGATGACTAATATTTAATATAATATCTTGTTGACTAGTTCCTAAACGATAATAATACGTCATATAAATACCAGTATATCGCAATTCTCAATAATATCTTAAGAATTTCTTACACAAATACGACACTTTACTCTTGACAATTTGAGTATTGTAAA
The DNA here is from genome assembly GCA_037043685.1 of Drosophila hawaiiensis. Lineage (NCBI taxonomy): Eukaryota > Metazoa > Arthropoda > Insecta > Diptera > Drosophilidae > Drosophila > Drosophila hawaiiensis. Next base: position 1,580,589 of record JBAMBA010000216.1, read on the forward strand.
TATTTGCAAATCAATTAAGCAACCGAGCAACAGAGGGAAAAAGGGAGTTTAAAAGTAAATTAAATTTGCAACTGCAAATTGCTGGACAAATAACTGAAGAAGAGATCAGATAGTTGACATAATAAGAGGAATCTCAGGAGTTTCTTAATTACACAAAATGTGGACATAAATACTTACACATACAAAAATATAAATATATACGTATATATGTATATATGTGTGTGTATTTTGAGTACATTGTTAACATGAGAATTTGAAATTCGTTGAGTTGCTTTTTGGTTCTTGCTAATTGAGTTGTTGTTTCACTTGTTGGCAGTGAAGTGTGCGGCAAAGGGGGGGGAAAATGGGGGAAACGTTGCATTTGCAAAATTTGCAGCACTTGAGTGTCACTTTGATCAAAGCAAGGAAGGGGAGGGGGGAGCGGTTCGGGGAAGGAGGTGTTGAATACAAGCACTTTGACTTCAAAAGAGTGGGGGGGCTCTGACAGGCAAAAAGTTAAACATGCACAAAGCAACGAGCGAGCTGAAAAGTTTTTCGACTTTGCCCAGAAAGTAGTAGGAAATGAATGAGAGACTTGCGAATTGAGTCGGCTTATGCGGCATAACTCGTACATATTACAAAATGGATTTCAGCATTGAGCCAAACTGCTGCTACCCATTAACATCATCATCAGAATAAGCAATGTGGCGAGGGGGAGTGGGAGGGGAGGGGCAGGCAGGCAGGCAGGCAGGCAGTTTGACAGCGCGTAGCCAATGCAATGATGCCGCTTGGTTTCGTTGCCATCAGCTCCAGCTCCAGAACCATCTACAGCTGCCCCTTTACTCCCTTGCCACTGCCTCTGCATGCCTTTTTATATTTTATATCCATTAAAAATGGGCTTAAGAAAAGGGTGGAATGAATGCCCTGCACAGAGGGAAGCATTTTCGATCACAGAGAGTAACTAAAATGTAGTATTTCGATTTTTGTGCATCGATAAATATCGACTTTCAACTTCAGTTATTGGGCAAAACTTGAGCAAAACCTGATATGTATACAAAGGTATAAAATATTGTTTTTTTTTTGTATAATACCTATTCCTAAAAACTTAAAAACTGGTATTTTAATAATAACATTTAAAAGTAGTTTTAATAGTTATGATTCATTTGTGTTGGGTTACAGAGTATCTTAAAGTCGGGCACACAACAACCACAACCGCTCTTTTTTCGCATGCATATTTAAGGAAATGAATTGCAAGCCTGGCAAGATAAAGCGCCAGCGTCTCAGAGTCATGTGGAGCACCGAATCGATAACTGTCAAAATATAAGCCGGCGAGCAACACGCAACACAGGCATCAGAAAGAGAGCGAAAGATGTTGGAGTGGGTAGGGGTAGAAGAGAGAGAGAGAGAGAGAGTTGGGGGGAATCAGAAGTCGTCGCGAGGCGGCACACAATTTAAATATTTATGGAGCTGAGCAAGTGGCGCCGCAGCACACGGCATAACCAAAAAACCGTAACCGTAAACCCAACCGAAAACCGGGTAACTGCGCCAGCAGCACCAGCAGCAGCAGCAGTAATTCAAAACCACTAGTGATGGTGGCAGCTGGGGCAGCGAAGAAGTCCCAGCGGGTAGTGGAGGATATGGAAAGCATTATTGGCAGCGCCAGAAAACGCATTTCCTGCACATGTCATGACATGAAGGCGTCGACCAAAATGCAACGACAAAGGTGGCTTAGACGAAGAAGATGGGCAGAAAGGGGGTGAAGAGCGGGAGCGGAGGGAAGACACAAGGGGAGACAGTAGAGAAACAAGCGCAACGCTTGAAAGAAGCCGCAGCAACAGCAGGCTTCACGTCTGCTTTTCATTTTATTATTCAAGTTTTTTATTTATTTATTTTTTTTTTTAGAATTTTATGGTAACATATTTAAAACAGTCACTGCACAGTTTGATGGCAACTCTGTGATTTATTGATGCATGTCAAAGTGCGACAGTTTGTGAGGCAGTGTGCAGCTATTTAAACTGTCCTAAATTCAAAATTAAATCTCTCTCCCATATCCTTGTTGCCGGGAGTGATGTGGTGTTGACTTCCCTTCCGCTGTCTTCTTCCTCTTTCCTATTTGTGGCAATTTCCGTTTTTCGCTTTTCTATAATTGGTTTTCGCTTATTGTGACAAACACACGAGTTGAGCCCAAATTTAATAAAAGCCAATTCACGCACGCACATCGAGGCACACAAACTTTTGTCCAGTTGTCCTGGCTAATGAAGCAGACGCAGGGTTCATTTTTTTTATGAAGTTGTTGGGGAGTCGGAGGTCTAGCCTCAAAATAAAGTTGTTGATTTGCGGCTGGGGGGACGGGGAGTGGTTCGGCAGAAATGTCAAAATGTCAGCAAATATTTTGTAACTATGTTGTGTAGCATACATAACACAGTGCTCCAATTCCGCGCCACGCCGTCGTCCATCATTCATCCAAGTGTAAAAGTACCTCAAACACCGCCCCAGCTCGAGTCCACTCGAGTGTGCAATTAGGTGGAAATAAATGGTTTAACAAACGCCTCGAAGTATGCAATCATTTAAATTTCACTTCATTTGTTCTTTTCATGAACATTCATCCTCCCCCAAAATACCTATAACTTCAATATACAGCACTCGGTGCGTAGTTGCGCACTCCAAGACACCAAATTACGGAACCAAACAAAAATTATTTTGATTTATATGCAAAGGCGAAGACTTTCTGTCCTCCTCCTGTCCACACCCCACCTGCTGAAAGCGTCGTCTTCGTCTTCGTCGTCTCTTTCTGTTTCTGCTTTTTTTTTTCTGTATTACTTTTTAGTATTACTCTATCAGAGATTGAGGGTATTATAGTTTTCTGATGAATTGTGTTGCTTTTGATAAGCAGGGATGTTCCTTAGAATCGTCATTGAGTGGAGAAGGGAAAACGATTCTTGGCCAGAACACTGGCTTAAAAGTTATATATTTTTTAAATGTAAGTATTAACTTTATTTTAAATGCTATAATATCTATTTTCAAACTTCACCGTTTCACAACTCGGACTCGTCTGATCAGTTTCCTATTTTTTATTATTTTATTTATATTTCAAATTAAAAAAGAAGTTTTGAAAAACTAAATTTAGTTGATAAAGAGTATTTTATATTCGTCATCTTGCTAACTATTTTGTGTTCTTTTTCGTTTTGTTGCTTGTCGTCGACTGTCAATAGATTTGGCTCAACTAAATGCTTTGATTCGCACTGGACATGGACCCCCAACCCCCTAGATCCACCTGCCGCACCATCACCCCGCTTTTCAGCTGCTGCCGCGTAAGCCTGCCCTTTGCCTGTCAACAAAACGCGCCGAAAACGAATTTGAAATGCAAATTTAATTTGAGACGCGACGGTGGCTTTCCCCCTGCATTTTCGCCCACCTCCACGTGGACTGGCCAGCAAACGTCTTCAGGCTTGGGCTTGAGGTCCTCACATTAATTGCCCACATTCCTGTGTACGATTTATTCAAGTCCTGTGCGCGTTTTGCCTGTTAATTTTGCGCCAAATCAGCAACAACTTTGGTTTTCCATTCCAATTCGAATTTTCCATTTCGATTTGTGGCGTGTGCATAAAATTTTACGCTGACTACCCAAAAATAACTGTTTGAGCATTAAGTTGGTGGGTGTGGAGTGGGTAGATGTATGTGGCAGTAGGCACTGGGTCCTATTCTGTTCGCATGCTGAGTGTTTCCGGCCTGATTGAAATGTTGGCAAACTATTGCGAAAACTACTCGCAAGTTTATTGGCAAATTGATGAAGTGCTGCCTTTCATAAGTATGTCTGTGTGTGTGTGTGTGTGTGTGCGAAGCTATGTGTGCTGAAAACAATTTCTAGTCAAGTTGCCTACATTTTCAGTTTAGAACCTAACCAGCGCATTTACCGCCTCCTTCGTCCCCTCGTCCCCCTCTTCTTCTTCTTGCAAGTTATATTGCGTTGCATGCCGCCTGCAATTTGGCGCCGCTGATATGCAAATTAAGTTGTTGCGCTAAACGACGTGCCGGGAAACAGGTTCTGGGTTGTTTCTCCCCTACCCACCATCCACACTCTGCTGCTGCCCAAACCCCAACTCATTTGTATTACAATTCGTCACAAACTGTGCTCATGTTTGAGTGTTTGTGTGCTCGAGCTTTCAAAACTTTATGCGCCTCTGTCGAAAATGCATTTAAATTTCATATGCGAGGTTTGCCAGCAAAACTAATCGATTAGACTTATCATGAATATATATTGAAGTTATGGGAATAGTTTAAGCTATGACGGAAGACAGAGAAGATTTACTGATTACTTGAAGACATAATTTAAGCATTTAATATGAGATCTCCGGAAATTGAAGAGCATTGTTAATTTTTACTACAGAAACTAAAATAATAAAAATATATTTGGCAACAAATTTATATTCATACATAATTCTTTCTCATTTAAATATTCTGAACGTATTGAATATGGGAAAGAACTGTATAATGAAACCCCATGGAAGCCACTCCGGCCTTATAAAGTATTTATATTTTTATTCAGCACACAGAATCAACTCGAGCTGTAGCTCTAAATGCAGATCTCAGATACTATTTCGGCAACAGAATTTTAGAATATATTTTAAGTAATTAAATAAATAGCTGACGATATGTAAAATAAGTTGAATAAGTTATTGTTTTTGTGGCTTCTTAAGAAAAGCCATTTAATATGCATTCTCTGATTAATTGCCAAACTTAAAGCCAGAATAAGACTTTCACGTTGCTAACAAGTTATCTACTACCAGCTTAGACCCAGTTCTTAGAACTTTTCACTCTTAAAATGGAAATTTGAAACACTTTTCGCATGCTCCTCGCTTGTGGCATGATTTGTTGCATGTGGCAGTGCGATTCGTGGCAAGATTTATGGTACAGGAAAGTTGCGCGCCTGCATAAATTGCTTGGTAATCTGAGCCTTCAGAATCAGACTGAGAGAGAGAGAGAGAGGGAAGTGCGGAAGGAGAGAAGAGAGAAAAGAGCCGAAAAGCGTGCACTTCATTAGCTCAATAATTCCACAATAAATGATGCAAAACGATTGACAAAAAGGCAAGAGCACAAAACGAGTTTGATTTTCAGTTTTCCATTCGTGCCACGAAATTGTTGCGTTGTCAACGAGTCGTATGCATTATGTTGAGGGGCTCTCTCATCACAAGCAGCAGCGAGCTGAAAGCATCACAAATCGCCAAAAAGCGAAATCCAATCCGAAATTGCGAAATTCAAATTGCCAAAATCAAAATACATAACATAATTATGACGAGGCTTGCAAAACAAAAGCGCTTTTGCGATTACGTAATGAGCGTAGGGAAGGGGGTGGGTTGCGGAGGGGGGGGGGGGGGGGGGGGGGGGGGGGGGGGGGAGGAGCGACCTTGTCCAAATTATAGGCTGAGCGTCGCTTAACGGCAACGGAAATTCGCATTATGAGATTTGGCTTTGACCCGTTGCCTAAACAAAAAAGAGTAAAACACAAAAAAAAAATTGAAAAAAATCAGTGAAATCTCCGGAATTGGATGCTGAATGTTGTTTTATGTGGATGGAAATGTTAGTTAAAAGCAGCATTTACACACTGATATATATCATTTGTCCGACTGACAGCGAGAGGTAGACAGAGAGCGAGAGAGAGAGACAGAAACAGAGAGAGAGAGAGAGAGCGTTTGGTTTGCGTGTGGCTGCAATTTTAATTAAAATTTATTGATTTACAGCTGAATAAATGCACATTGCAATTGCAATTGCAATTGCATCAATGTCGTGACCGTTTGTCGTACTGCATTTCTGCCATTCATTTAAGCCCCAAATGCCACACACACACACACACACCGAGTGCTCTAATACCCGTTTTAATACGTTGCAATCCTAGTGCTATCGCGGTTTTGGCTCTGCAATTCGATAATCGAGTGTGTGGCTTTGTAAATCAGCCCGAATGTGATGCTAAAAAATTAAATATCTTGTTTCAAATGGCTTCTAAGCATAAATGTGTACACTGCGCAACTATGGTAATCTAAGAAGCACAACTTTTAAATTACATTTTCCAAATATCATTTTCATTCTCATTTCCGAGATGACATTTCATTTAAATTTAAGATTTTGATTTAAAGATTTTGCATTCGATTCGCTATTTATTTATCTTCTTTTGGGAGTGCTGTTTTCTCTTAGTGTAGTAATTTCATTTAATTCAATTAACATTCCTTTTTGGCGCCACATTTAGTTTAATTTTCCAACTATGTGTAATTATCCCACGATTTTGGTAAACATGATATTTAATTATACATTATACTCAAATTAATTTTTATTTGACTCTCGTAATATTTGGCTGAATAATAATGAACGTATGTTGAAGAGCTGATTTAATTAATGACAGCTCGAAAGCGTCGCCATTCAATTAAATATAAATTCAATCCCAAATTATGCTCTACATATTTACATCTCTGTCTCTTTCTCTTTCTTTCACACTCTCCCTCTCTCTTTTTTGCATACCTGCAAATTTCGGCTTACAATTTAATTAAATATTTTAATAATTTTGTTTAAATAAAAGCTTAACTGGTTTGGCTAACACACAAATTTCAAGTAACCAACAAAGTTTTGTATTAAATATTTTTGTATTCATAATTTTGATTAAATATTTACTAAGCCGATTTAAAGCTGAAGCTTTTTTGTGGAAGTTATTTAACAATTGTTTATTTATTGTTTGAAAATAATTAAATTATACACTTTAGATGCATCGACATACAATATCATTAAAAATCCGTTTAAAATTTAAAATAAAATAACTTGATTTTGAAGGTATTTAAACCAAATATAAGCATGCTCTGCCAAAAAAATTCTCATTTAGTTTAAAATTGTATTATTTATGTTATTTTTATTTCGAGCATCGATTGAATATTTGTAAAGTAATTAAAGTTTTTCATTCAGATAAAAACTTATATTACTTTTTCCAACAACAATTATTTAATTCAACATGCTATTTATTTATTTTTACAATAAATGTTTTTTTTTGTATTCATTCGCAATCACAGCTGGTTGGATTGGATAATACATTTCCGTTTTTAATTAAAGTTTCAGTTGTTGAAACATTTTTCAAAAAGTTGTTTCAGAAAAAGTTAGTTTTTGCTTGGCCTCGACGACTACAACCAACTATTTTCAGTACCCCGCGTCAATGTCATTAACAGGTGAACGTTTTCAGCAGCAACTGTACACCCACACACACACACACTCACACACACAGACACACACACAGAGACAGACGCACACGCCCACTAATATAGAGGCATCATTATGTGTGTATCTTAGTAAGAAGCAGAAGAACAATTGTAATTGCGGTTCATTTGACAGTTTTCATTTAGTTTTCCTTTTTTTTCATTTGCTGCATTGTCTTCGGCGGACAGGAAGTGGGTTGAGAAGGGTAAGCGGAAAGTGTGGCAGGATGTTGCCACTGCTGCTGTTTCATTATTAATGTTAACAAAGTGTTAAGAAGTGCATTAAGCCAAATGTTAACTGCCACAGTCCAAAAGTTAAAACTACAAAACTTACGGCTGTAAATCAGCACAAGAAGAAGAAACGAAACAGCCAAAAATGTTGAGCTTCCTCAAAAGTCTAATGGAACGGGGAAGGGGTCAGTTATTAACAGCTGGCTGATTTTTAAGGCCACGCTTGGGGAGAGATTCGCGGCTTAATTACAATAAAATATTTAAAACACTTGATGGCTCCTGGCTGCGCTTGCCAGCTGTTTATGGGCCGAGCATTGACTTTTACGACCTGGCACACATGTCGGCAACGTAATTTGATAGTTATGCCTGCAACACACATATGCCCAACCCCAACCCCAGCCCCAACACCCTTATACTACCCCCTGCAAACAACCCCTAACAATATATGCAAAAAGCAGGCGCGCAGCATTGTCAAAGTTTTAACCAAGTCGCATGAATATTTAGTTGCGTAATGCGCCAAAAACTCCGCCCCTCCCAACTAATTTTCTTTATTAACCAACTCCCCTCAACTCCCACCCACCCTCCTCGCTCCCCCCTACACGTTTATCTTTAATTTGTGCGACAAGCTAAACAAAACAATGGCAAACTCAAAACAATGGTAAAGAAAAGAAAATGCTAATTTTATTGACACCGCCCATCCAAAAATTCTGACAGCAAACGCGGAAATTGAAGAAAGGTAAGCGCGGTTTGCGGGCGAAGTGGTAAGGGAGGGAGGGATGGAGGGAGGGAGGAAGGAGGGGCAACAATTTACGGTAGCTGGCTGGCAAGTCATTAACACATTTGCGCAACCCAGTTGTATACTATATAGTATACGACAGCCACGCCCACATCCTGTGCCTAATTAACACGTTTTGAATTGTGAATTTTGAAATGCGGCATCAACAATAAGAATAGGGGTAACTCGGGAGCAAGGGTGTGCTCCGTTAAGGGGTGGCGTTGGTGTAAATGTTATGCCAAAAAGGATTTAGTATTAAGTAAAACAACAATTGAGGATTTCGCTGATTATTGCAATGAATTTCCAACACTCTAACCAAGTTTGCTTGTAGAATTTGCAGAACAGAATATTTTACAACTTTGTTTATTTTTTTAATAACAATCAATGTATTCTAAGTTTGTATATTCCAAATAGATACATAAAAATGAAATAATATTATTAGTAATAAATATTATAAAACAAACTACATAAAACATAAAATAATATCAGTAACTTATTTCTTATCCAATTTTCTATTTGTTACAGTTGAGTATGAAAATATTCATAGGCACTGATAAAAAAGTATTAAAATAAATTTGAATTTAAATATATACCTTTTTTAAATACTTATATATTATATAATACAATTCGTAGCTTTCGTTGAACAATATATTTACTAAAGCATTTTTAAAAACTGTGAAAGAGTAAGAAAGAAAATGCTAAATTTAATGTATTTTATACTAAACAAAAAATAGTTTTTAAATTCGTATAAGGTTTTGAGGGACAAATAAAATGTTTGGGATCACAGCCTCAGTTCCATTCTGAGACAAATAATTTAATGTCGACCTGACGCAGGTTCTATGTAAATAAGCAAACTGCCCGTTAACCGATAAAAGCCCCCGATAAAAATCAGTTAATATCCTTTGCCACAAGGGTAGAACAATCTGTTACCGTATTGATTCCTGCTCTCCTGCCGTCACTTTGACTCCTGCAGGACCTTTTTGAAACGGTGTGGGTGGAGCTTGGGAGGTTCGCTATTATGGGCGCAACCTTGAAGGTGTCAAAATAACATATTTTTGCCTTTTGATGGAGGGGGGCGCGAGCGCCGAAATGGGCGTGGCAGTTGTTAGGCACCAAATGAAATTAAAACGCGCATAAATTATATGCTGAAGAAGCGGTACCCGAAAAACTGACGACGAACATAAATCGCTGAATATATTAAGACATTTTGCCGGGGCCTGTTAATTTCTTGGCATCAAGTTTTGCATACTTATTTCTGGGTTGGTTACTAGGGGTAGGAGTAGGGGTAGGGGTAGGGGGAGAGGGTGTTGGGTGTAGGGATGACTACATAATTGCTCAATAGTGTGCAGCACTTTGTGTAAGCAATTAAGTCGATTGTGAGCGGGTAGGAAATTTTTGGCTGTGATTTATGTGTGTGCTGCAGATACGCCCAGCTCTATGTATGTGTGTGTGTGTGTGTGTCTGTGTGTGTGTGTGTGTGTGTGTGTGTTTGGGTGTGTGTATGGGTTGCATGTCAATTGATTAACTAGAGTTGTGGTAGTTGTTGCTGTTGTGGCTGCTGCAATTCGCAAGAATTTTAATTTCAGTCTCAATGCCGTATGTTTAATGTCAAGCAGCTGCTGTCAGCCAGCAAATTAATTAAAAATGCTTTAAATATATAAACTGTGAAGCAATGTTGCGAATATAAAACCCCCGCAACAAAATATTATTAACTCAATGCCAGCTGGCAGCTGAGCATTTCACGAGACTTATGTCATTAAAAAGTCTGGTAGAAAAGGGTATCTTACGCAGGGAACAGGCAGAAGAAGATATAGTAAAAATATATATATGCCACACATTTCAGTCAGATATCTTTTGCATATATCTAGATTTTTACAAGACATAAGCAGCATTTTTTGATTTTATTGATAAATATCGATTGACGACTCGCAACTTATATTTTACAGGTTATGAAAACTGGAATATAAAAGATATTTAAATTGGCTACCTGTCTTTGTCTTTGATTATTGACATATGTGTGACTGAGTAGTCTAGGAAACTGGAAACTATAAACATATATCGATATCATTGCTCGTTACAGGTTGGTAAATCACCCATGCTTTGCTTTGCTCTGCTTTTTTTTTGCATATTCTCTGGCCAAACTTGGAAAAGAAAACAAAAAAAGGAAGTGCTCGATGGGATATTTTATTTTACAGCTCTCGCTCGTCATCAAAGTTCAAACTGCCTGTCGTTATATTTTTTACCCACGCTGCTCGGCCGAGCCTTTTTATATAAATCGAAAAAAGTTTGTAACTCAACCCTGTGCCGGTTTGGGGCCTCGGCTTTTAGCTGCCGTATATTTTATGGCTAGTTGTAATGCCAAGTGTCTGAAACTGAGACGCAGTGAAAGTATCTCTTTCTCTCTCTCTCTCTATCGCTCTCTCTCACTGTCTGTCTGTCTGCATGTCGCAGGCTCCAAAGTGGCCAAAGTCATGAGTTTGTCAGTTGTAAAAGGCCAAGAAGGGGGTGCTGGGAGTGGTGGGCAAATAAAAAGACATTGCATCGAGGCTGGCAGGCAGAGCAGCAGCAACAGTACAGTGAAAATACCTTTACAAATAACATGCAAGGCAATTTTCTTGGAATTTTTCAATTACATAATGCAATTGAGCGAAATTGCAGCAGCGAAATTGTAAAGAAAAATTGTGTTGCATGTAAAATAGATAAATATGTTATTTTATATATAAGTGCCAGAGGTTATTTCATATCTTTGATTGCAATGCTGGCAGCTGAATGAAATATTAATATATCTTTGAGCGCACAAAGCTGAGATTTATTTCAATAAGTCAAAAGAGCTCTTTGCAGCCTAAACCATATTTGCTAATAAAATTGTTAAGCAAGCAAAAGTTGCCAGCTTAAATTGAGAGATGAAATCATTCTTAAAACTCACTTGAATTGTATTTGTTTTTTTTTTTTGTGGAAACTATGAAAGACTTTGTTAGATTTAAGTTAGACATGTTCAAATTACTTGCAACTTTTGCTTGTCACAGACCCAGTAAACTTCTCCGACTCCCAGGGCATGACCTGAATTCGCTTTCAAGAATCTTGACTGTAGCTAACAGCTTGCTGCTGCTGCTGTTCTTTTTTTTTATGACAACTCAATTTCGAAATATATTTTAGTTTGTCAGAAGCAATCGCTTTATGCTCAACAATCCAACTCACACCTTGCAACTCAATGCTGGCACCTAGAGCAATCCATGACCTGATCTATAACCAGGCCAGGAGTTGTTGCTTGTTGTTGCGTGTTGTTGTTGTTGTTGATGTTGTTGCTTGTCGCACACAAAACGCATAAATTTATGTCAAAGACTCGACGAAAAAAAAACAAATTTATTTGGACTTTTTAACAACTTTTGCGAATGTGCAGTTGTTGCTGTATCTGTAACTGTAACTGTAACTGTATCTGTTTTTGTAACTGTATCGGTAACTGTAAATGTATATTTGTATATTTATGTGAGCTGTGCGTTGCCTGAGCCAAAAACTTGCCGCACACAGTTTGCAAATATTTTTTTATGTGCATATTCTGAAAGGGGTTTTGGTTTGGTTTTGGGAACACATGTTTCTGACGGATGCCTTTTTTTTCTTCTTTGGCATCACAAAGGTCTTTTGGGCTTGCAAGCTGCTCTTTTTCACCACTTTTGTTGATTGCGCCAAAAAAGGCAAAGGCTAAACGGGGAGACCAAGCTAAGCTTACTTAAAGGTTGCACACACACACTCACACATAAATACACGCACTGTGCGTAATACACTCCCCCACTCCCCCCACCCCTTCCCCAGTCTCCAACCAACGAAAAAACAAATGGAAAATGTTGTCAACCACACTTTGGAGAGGCATTTTAGTTAAGTGGCAATTGCTGTAAGTGGAGTAGAGGCACGAGTTTAAACTCGGCTAACAGCTAACAGTAAATACGACAGCTGGTCACAACTGTTGCGCCTATGTTGACAATGCAGCAGTTGTTAGCAACATGTTGCCAAAAGAGAGCGGAACGAATTGGCATTGAAACGCCGCACTTCTCTTAAATTCAATGGCTCGGCAAACATGAAACGAACAATGCGATTCGAATTGCGAACAGATTTCGCCTCGTTTCGTGACCCACAAAAAGTTAAACAAGCCCAAAAAAGTAGGCAATGTTTAACGGAGATAAAGAGAGCGATTAAGAAGAACATGCTGATTTTTTGTTAATTTATTTTGTTTTTATTTAAATTTACTTATTATATACTGTAGAAAATTATTTATTTATTTACTTTCTTTACGTTATTTGCTATTAACAATTTTATCATCTAAATAAGCATAAGAAAATAGAACAAATATTGTCAGATTTTTATATATCTCCCATCAAACACTAACCTATCACAACAAGGAGCAAGCTGCCGCAACATTTGAGAGCGCAACAATGTTGCCAAGCGCGCTGTGCTCTCTTTGCTCGAAGGCGGCGCATGCGTCAAGGCTACACTGGCAGCTCGTGAACGAGCTTCGGGCTGGCCACGAAGTGCAGCCGACTAACGATCGGGTTGTGAGTCTAATTCTTAGCTTCGGCTTTAAAGCTATAACAAAACTCAAATTGTGTTAGTTGGTAAGAAGCAATCGGCGGCAACGGGCGGCAAAGCGGATGCACAAGCCGAAGTTCCTTTAGCTCAACGTTCGTCGTTTATCGTTCATCGTACGCAAAACGCGCGTCTTTCGTCTTTGAGTGTGTGTCTGTGTGAGTGTGTATTTTAGTGTCCATTCTGGAGCTAATGAAAAGCCTACTGTTGCCTACTTGCAGGCGGCTGGCGGTTAACGCGTTGTAATTATGCAAATAGCTTTTGGCTTGAGACTCATCTGCAAATTCTCACCAAGAAGAATTACAGGACAGGACAGCAGCACCAGCAGCAGGACCTCTAGTGTGTGTGTGTGTGTGTGTAGAGAGTGTGTGGCTAGCAGCTGCAAATGTGGCACTCAAGTGCAACTGTTAGGCCGACCTTGTCGTCGTCATGCCACATGTATATTCATGCCGGCAGTCCAACAACAAACACAACAACAACAACAACATCAATAGAAAGTGGGCCAACTGTATCAGCAGCAACTGCAGCAACAACAACTAACATGCTTAGCACAATTTTAAGGCTAAAGTTCTGCAGCAGTTTTGTTGCTATATTTTTTTTTTACCCGTGCTCTGTGTCAGGACGCCGTCGCCTTGTCTCATTTGTCAAATCCTTATAAAATTCTATGAATTTCTTTGCTTGTGTTATTGTCGCAACTTGTTGTCCAAGAGAGCAGCAGCAGCAGCAACAATCCGAAATGTGTATAAATCGCAAATTCATTTTTATTATTCCACTCTGACAGCTGATTTTCGTTTGTCTTGTGACACACATAAAGTGACCAAAGCATTGTGCTTTTTTTATTTTATTTATATTTTTATTGTACCTTTGCTTTGTTGTTTCCGGCTACCTTGCGACAATGTTGACCTACTCCACATTGTTCCATTTCATGCTGCATGCTTTTTGGCGCGCTGCCCTTTGAATCTAAATATATGTATTTATATATATATCAGTTAGAGCTGTGTTCAGCGAATCGAGTTAGTTTTGTAAGTGCATTCAGAAAATATGAAATGGTTTTTTTCAAGGCTTCAATTGTCTGCGAGCAGTTTTATATTCAAACATTTTTTATTTATGGTTGTAAGACTTAAAAAAAAAACCGAATAAAACGATTTAAAATTGATACAAATGAACAAAAAATTAAATCAATAACGTGTTTATTAATCATTTATTTTAATGGTTTGCGAATTGCTGATATTTTAAGTTCAGTGATATAAATTGATTTACGGGCATATATAGTAAATTTAAAATACTTTTCGCATTAAAAATAACAAATCGCTTATTAGTTAATAATTAATTGAAATTAATTTTGAAATAAAATAATACTCGTATATTTATTTTAAAATTTGAAAATTGATTTGACAGACTCTCGAAAACCTTTGAACATTCTATACGAGCTGCGTCTCGTGACAATTGGAAAAAATGTCAAGAAAAAAGCATTAAAAATCCAGAATATTTCAGATAAAAGCAAACACAAGTTTGAGGTTAATTTACGTTTATTAGGCATGTTTGGAAAATCCATTTCTTATTAATTTTCGCAATTCTCAAGAACTTTGAACCTGAAAATCCGCTTGGCTTCTAAGCCATAACTTTTGTTATTATTGTTGAGGACGCTGCAAAGTATGCAATAAAATATTTGTGTGCAAATTATTCAAAAGAGGATTTGAACTTCAAACAAAAAGAAACGCTGTAATTGCGTATTCTAAAAAGTTGCCTAATGTGATTTCCCACAAGAAATTTTCATGTCCTCAAATAATATAACAAGTTTAGAGTGCTCTCAAATATATAAGAGCAGTTAACAGGTATTTTTCACATATGAAAAGAGCTTTAAAATTGTTCAATAATACGGAATAAAATGTTCACATTTCCTGAGATTTATTTTTAATGATTTTGAGAGCCAATCGATTTCATTATTAATGAGGACAAAAGGATAAAAAGGGGACAAGTGTTATTTGACAAGGAAATTGTATTTTGGTTTTCTGCTTATTGTAGTTTGGTTTTTGGTTGAGCTTATTGTGGTACAATAATACTGTTCTAATTGTTGAGGCAAAAGGTTTGGTTTACCGGTCCTGCAGACAGGCCATGGCTAATAAGTTAACAGCACGCAAACAAATTTAGAGCTAGAACATGGCCAAAACAGGTGAAAGGAAGTGAGGAGCGGTTGGGAGGAGGAGATGATGGAGTCAGGATACAAGCCAGTTAACATGAATAAGACATTAGGCAGCAGTTTACATGTGTACGAGTCAGAATCCTGCAGGCATAGACACATCACACACACACACACACACAAAGAGTGAGATATATACATATATATATGTATATATAACGTATGTGTGTAGACACAAATAATGATTATTAACAAAATATGTTAATTTAATGTCTAGGCGTATCTGGAATTATATATCACTGCCTTTGCTTGTGCACAGAAGAACTGAGAACTGAGAACGGAGAACTCAAATTGAAATGTCTAAGGCTTTAAATATTCATTGTGGGCTTTCTCTTTGTGAGTGTGTAATAAGTGTTCTTTGCGGCACGTCACATTTTAATCAATTTAATTGAAACATTTCAATTATAAATCAGCCAGGATAAAAGCTGCTTAAAACTCTTCACCCTTCTCCCTCTCTCACTCATTCAAAAATAAAATACAATGTTACGAAATATTTATACTCGTTAATAATAATATTAATAATAAGAGCAAAAATGCCAATAGTCGCCAAAATAAAGACAATGCATTAAATTGCATTTGTGTTGCAACATTGAAACGCCATTTGCCAGTGCGTGTAAAACTGCGAATCAAGTCGGATTAATAAATTGCGTAAATATCAATTGAAAAGTGCGCACAGCTGCCGCCATTACAAACAGCAAACAACAACAACGCGCAAAGCCACGAAACACACAACAAACAAACAACAACAACAACAACAAAAAAACCAAAAGAGAATTAACAATACAGGAAAAGTAACGCAAGAGATAAAACAATAACAAGTACAACAAAAGCAGCAGCAGCAGCAACCAAAAACCCACAACAACAAAGAGCAAACATGACAACCATAAAGCTCCTCATTATTGGTAAGTTTTATCTCACAATTAAACAGCAGCAGGAATTACAACAACAACAAAAACAGAGACAACAGAGACAGCAATCATGGCAATTACAACAACTACAAAAGCAGCTGCTGCCACACTTCTGCCATGTGTGCTATTTTTATTTTATTATTGTCTGGGCACACAACAAGTTTTTGCCCCGAAGCTGAACTTTGTTGTAGACATGGCAAACGCACATATGAACAATTTAATTTTATCATAAGTGTTTTAAGTAAGTGCCTGCTAAATACGTTTACAAACATATAATAGCAGTCGAGTTGTTAGCGCCAGCTAACAGATTAACAGGATAAACCAACTGAACAAAGTTTTTGATTTGATTTACAAAAAAGTAATTAGACTTCTTAAAGCTTAGTGGAATTAAATGTTTGTCAAACTGTTTCCCAAAATGGTCGACTGAATAGAATATTTACAAAATTTAAAATATAATGGATTTACTGACCAGAAACTAAGCAATATTTATACAGGCACGTTTTTAGCTGCAATTTGCCATTATCAATGGGAGTTTTTATATGTGCAAATTGTCAGAAAGTTGCTTAGATTTGACACCAGAAACTCAGTCATGAATTGCTTATGCATTTCAACTAAAAACAAAATGTAACAAATCCTGTTAGTAACTGCATTGTCTTCTTCAAGCATTACATATATATATATATATAGATAATGAAAATGACGCAACTTTTTATTTATTACATAGAGTATTTTGATTTTATAGAAAATATTATTGCCACGCTGTGTCCAGTTCGGCATTCCGTATTTATTTATTTTGTTTGTTGTTTAGTTCACAATCATCTGCTTTTGACAGAAGAGAAAATTATTGTTCAGATAGTTCAATTTGGGGGAGAATAAAATTCAATTTAGAGCTCAGCTCATAGCTAACTAAAAATGCATATTTTGTAAAATCAAATTAAAGAAATAAAATTAATGTATGTATTAAAATTTTCGTCGATTTTGCAGTAAATTTGATCACAACGTTTTCAAGCCTAAGAATGTATAATGTAGAATTTGTTTTAAATGAAATGGATATTTAAACAAAGAAATAAATTTCAATATGCCATATTTCATGTCACAGTGCAAGCGATTTGAAGTGTGAAACCAAAGCCACAAAAGAAGTTAAGAAACTAAAGAAAATGATCCATTTTTTGATTTACGGACTTATCGTTATTGCACAAAAAATATGTTGGCCACATGAGAGAAAATAGTAATTCCAACATTGACCAAAAGCAAATAAAATCTAAACTGCTTCTGCATGCATCTGCAGAATTGATTTACTATTTATGTTATGTACTACAAATAAAACAGTTTAAATATCATAAAAGCAATGTTGATTTAGTATATGATAAGACAACTTTTTGCATTCTATACTGTATTTTTGGTAAGTTGTCCTTATTGCCTTGGACATTCTCCTATCTGGCTAAGGGTATCTGAATTTTTTTATGTTTCGCTCTTGGTTAACTTTAGAGACTGTAAAATTTAAACATGTGGCCAGTGTTTAACGCTATTGTTACTCCACAGATTGCACTTGAGTGTGTTTCTCTTGCTGCTTCTTGCGTTGGGTTTTCATTTTATGCGCGCTTTGGGAAATTTCACAATGCCATCGAGTCGGTGGGCGTGACGCAGGCGATGGGGTATGGAGGTGGCGTGAAGTGGCATAAGAGGCAGTGGTTATGACCGCTCCCCAAACTCCAGTCGGCTGATGAGTGTGTTTTGGCTGCGTCCGGGCATGACCATAAACAAGACATGTCGTCCACTCGACAACGTTGCCACTCATCATCACCGACCTCATTCTCAGTGTGCCCCCAATTCACACGCCCCCGTTTCCAACATCTTCAGCTGAACGCCACAAAACTCAACGCCGCAAAATTTGTTAACAATTCATTTCCGCGCTTTGGGCTTCATAAATTGCTTTTATTAGCAAAGGCACAACAACAACAACAAAAAAAAAGAATGAGGAATATAAACCAACTTTTTCCTTTCTTTTTTCTCATAATTCTTTTTTTTTTTTTGGTAATAATACACTTGAACTTTTGCATAGCAAATAAAAAGCGTTAAAATGCGTGAGAGAGGACGAGAGGGGGAGAGGTGTTTATGTGGGGTGTACAAGGTCAACAAGGGGAGCAAAGTGAATGGGGGAGGAGGGGTTGGGGTGGAGGTGGGGTTGGTCATGAGCTGTCTGAAAATCAAATTAAAAGAGACGCCAGTTGGTGGCGCCCTATTTTGCCCGCCAGGCAGTGACAAGTTGTGAAGTGGGACGTGAACCAGGACAACAAACTGAACCAGGACGTGAACGTGAACGTTGGACTGCTGACTGCTGACTGCTGGACTACACCTCTCTCTCTCTCTCTCTCTCTCTCTATCCCCTCACACACACACACACGGTCGCTCTCGCTCTGTCCAAGTTGTTGACAGGCACGCAGGCAATAAAATTCAATATTTCATTAAAACGCACGTTACGCATACGCAGCGTGCGTCGTTCACAACACACACAGTTAAAACCGCAAACTGCGTCGTTGTTGCTGTTGTTGTTGCTTTTTATCACACGCAGCGTCAAACTGGCCCAACGTTGAAATCCGATTTCGTGTTATTAGCAACGGAGTTGCCAACCCTGCACACAGAGCTTCATCCCCAACCCCTGACTGACGCACACACACACCCAAACGGCATGTCGCTGACCAAATGCGGAGCTGAAATCGTTATACAACTGAAGTGGAGCCCGGCTACAGCTGCTCTTGCTCCTACTCCTGCCACAGTGTTATCCTTCGCATTGAAATTGAGTCGTTTGGCTGACTGGCTGGCTGCCTGGCACGGGTTTTAGGCGGCTGCGACGCTGACAGATTATTTGCCTTATTATTCATAAGGACTAGGGGTCGCAAGTGCCACAGTGGCAGTTATTCATTACATTACAGAGTTTTGCAAGCAGTAAAAAAAGGAGAAGGTACGTTAAGTGCTTGAAAAGGTTTGCCACACAGTGTGGGCGGCCAGGGGCGGGGGTCAAGTAAGTTAAATGCTGCAGTACATAACTCAATTAAAATTGCATATCTCAAACGCTGTGCATAACCCTTAAATGTGCTTGTGCAAAATCGAATTATAGAAATGGAATACATGCATAAATAAATTGTAGCAATTTTGTAGTAGAACAGTAAATAGATTTCCTAAATACAATTTATACAAATACAATACAATAATATTCTTTGGACTGGAATAATTTTGTCATTTTAATAGTATTGTCTACTAATAGTCTACATTTGAAGTTTGCAAATTGACTTGAATTAGCAGAAGCCCTAAGAAGCTATGAAATATAACAACAATAAATCAAGTTAAAGAATTGATGAGCTAAAATTGCCACATTTCAAAGTAATAATTAATAAAATATTAGTGCTTTTGTTTGCTGAAATTCGCAATAATTGAACTATTGAAATTAAATGTTCATCTATGTTTCAGACAACAAAATTAATTTCGTTTTTTAGCGGCTAAATTACGGCTATAACTCTGTATTGAAATGATTAAAAACGCATTCGCATTTAATTGCCTAAATAGATATATTTAAATAAAAAATACAAAATAAAATAAATTTTCTTGAAACTTGCAAATTCGCATTATATTGGCCATTAAATAATGATTAAACCTCGACCAGCATCAATTGTAACGAGCTGTAAATTCCATTTAGCACCGTGTCGCTCCGCCTCGACTTGCATCGCATCTTTCGCCAACTTGAGACTCTTAGCCATTTGAATTTACTTGTATTGTATTTTTTTATGGAATTACGTTATCTGAAATGTGCTTTTATAGGGCACTTGAATAGTCACGAACCACTTGGCGCGATTCTGACTCGACGCGTTGCGTTATTTAGCTGCTCATTTGGATTTATTAATTGCGCTCGGGTATTGTGCGTAGCGAGTAAATTAATTAGCAAATACTTGCCTTAATAATCATTTTAATGGAATTTGTAATTTAATGCGACTAACGAGAGTTTTATGTGTGATTACGACTGCCCCCAACCACTTACCACCTACCACCTACACCCTACTCCACCCCGCTTACAACACTGCTATTGATTTTTTTCTGTCTGCAAAGTAAACCAGAGCCGCAAGCAACATCAGAGCAGCAGCTGAAACAGAAACCGAACCAAAAAACCAGAACCAAAAGCAAACCACAATTTATTTAAGCGGCTTTAAATATTTCAACATGCCAAGTTGCCAAGTTGCCAAGTGTAGCCGATGACGATGCCATCAATGGGGGTTTAAGGGGGTCGTCTTTGGTGGGGTTTCAGTTTCGTCTCCTTCTCCCTCTCTCTCTATGTCTCTCTGTCTCCCTCTCCCTCTCTGTTTTTCTCTCAGGTTGGGTCACTCAACTTTCGCCCGGGCCGTCGTGGACAGTCAATCACTTAATAAAACTTTTATAGCATGCCATTAATTGATGGCGCTAAATTCTCAGTGCAATAAAATATAAAGCAAATTCGAGGGTACCACAAGAAACGGGAGGTGTACATATAATTGGAATAATTTTGCTGCGTGCGGCGAGTTTTAGTTTGTTTTATTTTATGTGATTTACCGTTTGATATGCTAAATATCCCCAAAAAGTTGGCCATCAATTTTAAAGGTTTCAATTATGGGCGGAAAGTTGCACAAATCTGATATCGAATTTCCAAAAATATCAATCTACAAACAGAGACACGAAGTAAATTGAGGAGGGAGGCTTCACAGCTCGAATTGTTAAATATTTTCCAGTAGATTGCAAAAACAAAGAAGCAAATTCAAAGCTTAGCAGCTGCAAACTAAACACACGTAAAATTTGCTGAAAATGAAATATATTTGGTAGAAGAGCAACAAGTGCAGCGAATGGAATAATGTGATATAAGACTCAAATATGTAAGGGATAAATACAAGATTTTAAAGACCACAAGTATAAAATCATACATGCACAAGCAATACGAAGTGTGTACGTGCCAATCTGTGTGTGTGTGTGTGTATCTGTGTGTTATCTTTTAATTAAACATGAATGAGTTGTGTTGCCTTCCAACTGTTGTGCGGGCCAGCAACTAAACAGAAATCGATTCAACATCTTCCAAAAACCAGCTAAATTAATGTTGATATTTTCAAATGAAATTTGATTGCCTAAAATTGTTTTTTGATTTCAGTTAATGCTGATTATAATAATTAATATATATTGTGGCAGTCTTAATGCACTGTGGCCAATTATAGCTCTTCTGAGCCAACACCTCTTCAATCAATACTTCCTTCACTGATTATAAGAGACCGTTGCACATTCTAAATATATTCTGCAATTGCGTACTTAAGTCGTGTTTGCTTATAGCTTTACTTTAAATTTAAGCACATATTGAAATTGGGATATATCTACTTTATATTACTTTATATATACTTATGTGACTAATATGACCAATCGTAAAAGTTTCTTGGCGCACAAACGTTGCCCACACAAAGCACACACATCTGGCTCTAAAGCATCCATTTTTACACCAGCCCCAACAAATAGTCCGTCCACCCAGGCTCAACTAATCCCTCATATCGTCGCATCTTTTGCCCAGGTGACGTTTTGGGGCCAAAAGTTTTTGTGTTTTGTCTGCTTTTAAGCGTTTCCATGCACTAAAATCAAATAGCAGACGTCGCCGCTTGTGACATTCATAGCAGACCAGAGTGCAGAGACAGACACTGAGATACAGACAGAGACAAAGGGCATCAGTTTAGTTCTACATGAGTCAACTGCTGTTGCTGCTACTGCTTCTCCCCTCTCACCGCTCCTTGCCGAGGACAGGCGACGTGGCTTAAAAAATATGAAAGTTGCTCCAAAATTTATAAGATTGCCAGCACGACTGGCAGCGACTGCGACAACAACAAGAGCAACAACAGTTTAAGCCTCAGTTTCAGTTTCAGAATTTAGTTGAACTTTGAGCTTCAGTTGCACACACAGAGCACGTCGGCTATTTTTGTCGCAATAAAAACGTGGCTGGGCCAACGAATACAAAAATAATCTGCAAACAAACATCATATCCATATCTGATTGAAGCGGAACCTGTGCGAGGCAGAAGGAAAAAAACGCAATATCCAAATATAACATCAGCCAACAATGTTGAAATTAATATGGAGTAGACAGCATGACAAAATATATGCCCAATAATTAATGCTTAATTAAATCTGAAATGCAATATATTTCTGAAATAATATTTATAATGATGTGACATATGGGCAAGTTATAATTTCCGTAAAACGCAAATGAACAAATAAAAAACGCCGAAGATTATATACCCTTGGACACAAAACATTTAAGCTTTTATCTGGAGTTTGATAAATTTGTATGTTTTTGAACATTTAAAATCGTTTTAATATGTTTTCTGTTCAGAACTATATATATACTTTATGATGAACAATATCCTCCAAATATATGGAAAATACTAAATGCTTTACGTTGCTGATTTTATGTTATGCTGACTTGGACGGAACAGAACTATAAATATTTTCGATAAAATTTCACCAGAAAGCATTAAAGTAGATATATAATGTTAAAGATTTTAATTGCTTTATGCCTACTATTATTTAATTAGTTTTTAAAATGAGTTTCCATACATTTTAATATATTTTTATTGCTTAAGTTTTAAATTTGTGAGAGTCGGGAAACATTAAAATAAATATTATATGAATATATCTTATGCAATTGAAAACTAATGGAAAACACAAACATTTTCGGCATGCCAATAAATTTCTGCTGTGGCAGCCATTATTTAAACAGAAACTATAAAATAATTCAGATTATGTTAAAAGCTTCTCTCTTCGAGTGGCTGACCAAAAGGAACACAATATTAAACTAAGCTCACTTGGCTTCAGTCTGGCTTCAACTGCATTGCTGGAACATTACAACATGTTGGCTCACAAGAAATCACACATAAGAAAAAAGCCGAAAAAAATTACTGCTGCAAAAACAAATCAAAAAATCAAATGAGACTAAGCAAAAAGCAAAGCCAAATAAAAAAAAACACCAAAAAAAGAAGAAATAAAAACAAAACCACACAATCACACACAAAAATGTCCTTTGGGTGTAAAATCGATTAAAGGCAGTGCAAAACGAGCAGAAACGGAAGTCAATCAGCAGAGAAAATACGGCAAGGACGAAGCAAGAAGAGGCAGGATTTTAGCTGTATCTTCGCCTCTCCTTCAGAGTCTCACCTGATGCTGACATGGGAATTAGTATTTGGGAGTGCCTTGGATTGCTTACACATAACGAACCAGCTGCTTGAAGGGCGCGGCGTCTTCATCCTTGTCATCATGAGAGCCTTGCGAGAGCTGCCTAATAAGCCGTCTAAAGCGTTCATGCCGAAGCTGAAGCTGAAGCTGCTCTTGATGCGGATGCGAATGCGAATGCTGATGTTGATGTTGATGCCACATATCGCCAATTTGCGCCCACTGTGCAACAGCATTAATGCCAAACGAGAATGTGTTTCGCATTAGCAAAAGAATTTCACAACGAGTGTGTGTGTGTGTGTGTAAATGTTTGCTCTAGGGAATCCGTGGAGAATGGTGGGCGTGTCTACTGTAATTGCACGCCAATGTACGCACGTAACTGCATATTTACATATCACTCGTCGCGAACACTGACAACGAACAGCGGCAGCAACAGCAGTAGCAGCAGTGGCAGCAGTGGCATCAACAGCAGCGGCAAGTAGCGGCCAAGTAGCAAGGGAAAAAGTGAATTAAAATAAATTAAAGCATGCTTTCAGGCGGTGCCATGTAAATAATGCAGCGTCATTTTTCTCACAGCGAAATGGGCGTGGCAGCAAGCGTCTTTCTCTCTCACAACCGCACACACACACACACACACACTCACTGATTGATATGTCTGTCGAGCTGGCAGTTAGTCCTTGAGTCTCCACGGATCTTATCCGCTCCATTGCCAGCCAACCAGTCAGCCAGCCAGTGTGTTGGCCCCGTAGGTGTTGAATCATTTACAGAGCGAGTGCGTTTCTCGTTTCTTGTCAACGTCCTCATTGTCAGCTGCGTTGATTGCGCCAAGTGGCAAGCAGAGACAGGGACAGTGAGGAGAATTATAAAAACAACAGCGAAAACACAAATGAACAGCCATCTATGGTAAAGCCAAATTTAAATACCCTTACGACTTGTGCCTTCCAACTACTTACATCTGGAAAACCACATATTTTTCGAAAAGCAAGCCAATAATTTATTCATACACTAACTTGATTTTAATCCATTAAAAATGAGTAATATATTTTATAATGATTAATCATAATTATTTGGTAGTCCAGTCTCACAGTCTGTATGAACCAGCTGATCTCAGAGACTATTATTGATAAAGACTCCAAATCTTGAATATAAGTTATTGGATGCCAAACGCAGATCTAGTTCATTCCATTTTGTTTGTTAAAGATTGACAGCCAATAACATAAATCTATCAAAGCAATAAATAAGATTATAAATATCCGCTCAAAGTGTATGCCAAGAGCAACAACTACTGTGAGTTGTTGCATTCTGATTATTATAGCTGTTTGTGGCAAGCCATGTCGCACCCGCAGTCAGATGACCAGAACACACTCCATCGCCTCCATTTGCAAAGTCATTTCAATTAGATGCACTGATTGTCTGGCAGCTGCTGTAAATAAACTTAATGATACTGAGATTAAGTGGAAATTCGAGTTCAGTGAAAGGTTTTCTTGAATGGCTGGGTTTCAATTAGACAATTGTCAAGAATTTCGAAATGCAGGTAAAGTAATTCAATTAAGGGTCTGATTACGATTGGTGAGTGCGATTAATTGATTATTCTGATTAATTTTAATTTTAAGTAATTATTCCGTTTGGGTGTACATATTATTTATATAACTTAACATTACTTATTTAAATACTTGAAATGCCCTCATTTAATATGCATCTGCTAATATACATTTAAAGTATATGTATGAAGACCTGTTCATGATTTGTGTTACTTTACTGGTTAAGAACTTAATGCTCGAATTCAAACAGAATTTATACAAAGACATCACCAATGAATAATTCAAAAGAATTTTATTTTGCTTCTGCTGATGCTGGTGCTGCAGCAAATCATATTATGAGGCAACACTGCCACTGAAATGCATAAGTCAAAGCTAACCAGAAGTTAAATAGTTTAGTTGAATACTTCGAAATGTGCTTGCTGTTTTTGCTTGGTGTTCTTGTTGTTGTTGGTATTCATACTAAGGGTAAAGCATAATGTTAACCAAGTTTCGCCTTGGTTACCTTTGTCCAGTTCTGCAGCAGCAACAGCTAGATAAACCATAAAAAGTGGCTGCAACTAAGTGTACCACAGTCATCACCTTCCACCCACCTTAGAAATGCCATAGGAGCTTAGCTTATATACATACATACACATACCTTTACATATATTTTGTTACATTTAGAGAATATTTGCAATCTAAGAAATAGTTTTGCCTTTTAATCTTTTATTTTATAAAGGAAGTTTATTGTGACTGGCGGAAGCATTTTGGTGAAGCAGGTGAAGGTTTCCAACTACGATCCTAAGGCTAATAAATAAGAAATTTGATAATAATATATTAATGAAATAAAAATCTGAATTTTGTAGAAAACACAAAGTAATCTACTACCAGAAATTTCACTTCAAGACTCCATAATATTATTTAGAATTTTTCTAAAATTCGAAAACAATCTACATTAAAAACACTATTCAAATAATAAATATATTTTGTAATTAAAAGAAAAATAAACAGATATATTTAAGAAACTATGAAAATAGTTTTCTCGGCAAAATGTTATTCTCTCAGTGTACTCATACTTATACATATGCAGCACTTGGAAGTCTCTGTCTCCCACTCGCTTTTCTGTCATGTTGTCAGCTGTGTTTCCGGCTGCTTGTTAATCCGCACATACAAATATTTTGTATACGCTTTTGATAAACTAGGTGAGTTTGCCGTACTTGTTCTTGTTTTCGCATAGTTGTTCTGTTTTATTAACCCAATAAATGCAGGCCCGCGGCGATAAATGTAAGTGGTGCTGCCTGCAACTACTGCATTTGCAACTGCTGCAACACTGCTGCTAGGCAACTTTAAGTCAAATGCCAGCTAAATGCGGGTCGTCGCTTGTCGCTTGTCTCTCGCATTTGTGTGCCCCACTTGCCAGTGACAAACAGCAGCAGCAGCCGCAGTAGCAGCCGCAGTAGCAGCCGCAGTAGCAGCAGCAGCAGCAGCAGTAGCAGCAGCAGCAGCAGCAGCAGTAGCAGCAGCAGCTGCAACAACAACAATAATACCCGAGCAACCTGTCAACTGCAGCTAAATCTGACTGCAATCCTGCATATGCCATCTCAAACCGAACTCCCCCGCAGCCCACTCACAGAGCCACTTTATCTAACACCTTTGACTTCATTGCAGCAGCTTGTGCTTATCTGTCATGGTTACCAGTTGGGATTTTAATTAGCGCTCAGAGCTCTCGCAGGGAGCAGCTCACTCATTTCCAGCTTACACACATCCCTGCTCAACCGTAGCATGGCATTTGCCTGCTCGTTCGTTTGTTAAAACGCTGCCAGCATTTTATCCCTTTTTTTTTCTTTTTTTTGGTTGTCCTGGCAACGACGTTGACACGCGCTTGTCTGCTCATTATCCAGTATGAATTTTTCATAACTGCAACGGCACCAATTGAAAATTTGGAACCTTTTTTTTCTGCTGCTGTAAGCAGGCTTTTATATATAATTTCTTAAGCGCGTGACCAGCAAGCTAATGCGGCAAGGTAGCGTTGCCTGCTGCAAATTAGATTTGGCTCGGTCTGTGCAAACTCCATTGAAGTGTGCCTTCTTGCCCTGTGGCTTAACTCCGAGCTTAACCTTTCGCACTTCGCCCTCTCGCAAGTTGTTAACTTGCCTGCAGCACAATTTTTTATTTTCTTCTTCCTCTACATTACATTTTTTATATTTTTTTAGATGGTCTCTTGTATTACATTTGCTGGCAATCTTCTCGGTGCT
This sequence comes from Drosophila hawaiiensis, assembly GCA_037043685.1. Taxonomy (NCBI): domain Eukaryota; kingdom Metazoa; phylum Arthropoda; class Insecta; order Diptera; family Drosophilidae; genus Drosophila; species Drosophila hawaiiensis. The sequence goes on from JBAMBA010000216.1 coordinate 1,607,484, forward strand.
TTAAGTAGCCACGTGGCGTTGCATTTTTATTAGCATTTCGCACGTTTTCAACTGTTGGTATTCACCTTTTTTTTGCCAGGTGTTTCGCTTCTGAAGAATCGCTCAAATTATGGTCGCATTGTGTTAGTGTTAGAATGTAGAGTATTCCATTTTTCCTTGACATATCTAAAACGTGCACAGGATTAAGTAAGTAAGCTAGGTACACAAAGGTATTCAAAATGCGAGCCGATTTATATTATTAATATTATTAATTTTGTAGAAATATTTGTGTACTTTTAATATTGCTGAAGTGATATCGTGAATATTTTAAAATTTAATATCTACATTAACTATGCTTTAATTATAATTTAATAAATTATTAAGTAATCACCTAACTGGTTCTGGCTTTACTTTACTTTCATTTTTCTTATCTCCTCTTAGCATAAATCTTCTTTTAATAACTTTTAATTACTTTAGCCGCTGATATTGCCAGCTAAGCCCTGAAGTACCAGTTATTTAGTTAGCGTTTAGAGCATTCTCTAGTCTCATTATGAACTATTATTTTCTGCATTCTAGTTGCACCGTTTTTCATTTAGACCCTTTTCTGCCATCTGCCTGGGTGCACATATATCTCTGGCAGTGCAAATTACGACGCTGAGTTCTTCGGAAGAGGCCTGCAACATTACTGTTGTAACAGTTTGAATCCTTTTGCTAAAGCCGCCTTGAGGCACTTGCACTTCTCTTTTGTTGTAAGAAGTGATGAGAGCACCAAAAAAACAAAAAAATAAGAAATGCTTGCTAAATCTAAATCTGTTGCTGCTGTTGCAGTTACCGCTGCAGCTGACGCTGTGGCCGTTGTGGCGGCTTTGCAAACTTCTTGGACCTGGTCTGGCACTTTTGTTTCGAGTCGCTGAGCCGTGTCCTTAACATGCCTGCGGGTTGCCAAAGCCAACGCAGACGTTGGTTGCTCTTTCTCCATCAGTAAAATGAGACACCACTTGGCTTGCCCCAACTGCTTCTATCGCAGTTATTGTTGTTGCATGAGTGGCACTTTTGCATTGCATAGACAGCCGGTGCCTGTTGTCAGCTATAATTGTTGTTGTTGTTTATTCGCGCAGCGTCAGAGTTGCATTGTCAGTTTTTGCACCTTGGTTGCGTCAGCGAGTGCGGCTTCTTAGAAATTCATTTCGTCGCTGCATTGTCGTGCAAAAGTTTAATTACAAAAGACAAAATGCACTGCCGCGGTAACCACCTCTATTCTCACCCATTCTAACTGCAAATAGTGAATCCTTGGAGCAGCCTTTTCCATCGCTAACCATTCCGCCATTGCACTTTCACCTCAGCCTTTGTCTTTGCATCCTCTTTTAATTTTCCTCGACGCCGCCGACGCTCGCAATTTCGCTTCACAAGTTTTGCTCATCATAAAACCGTGTGGCAAAGAGTCCCCTTTGACAGTTTTAGATGCCGCTGTCGTTTCATTTTTATTTTTCATTTTTTAATCAGTTCCATGCGTCTTGCGCCTCGTTGGGTTTTGAAACGCTTTTGCCAAACACTTCGGGCCATGTTCGCGTATTTTGTGTCTGTGAACTGAGCCCCATATTTACATTGTGTTCAGCTTCTTCCTTATTATGGCCTTACATATTGGAAGTTCAGTTGTTTGTTAATAAAGTTGAGCAAGTGAAACTTCGCGAAAGTTTGTTTTTCGGTTTTGCGTATGTAGTGAGAAGGCTATATACATTAAAAGTGAATTTTAAAATGGTAAAATTGTAGTTTAGTTTCGGTTAAAAACCTGGCTTAGAAATGTCATATTAAGTTATTTTCTAAAAAACACCAGGTTGGGATTCTAAAGAGATTTTATCTGTCCAGATCTTTTTGAGAGTGTAATTTCAACATGTAAACGAGATTTTTTTGGGCTATTTTGAAAAACGGGTTAGTTTTACCAACACATATATTCTTGCTTTCATCACTTCACAAGCGATTATAAACTTTTCAATTGTAAGCTAAGCGTACATAATTCATCTCATGTTAGACAATGCGAAAGATACTGATGTGGACATCAGTTCGCACTCAGATGGTAACAACACTAATTATTGTTACACTTTGCAACACTTAACCAGCACTTGTGCACGAGCTAATATATATAGCGAATTGTGTATGTCTATAGATCATTTATTGTTCAATACTTGTGGCTTAATTATTTAAAACACAAATGTTTACAATAGACAGATCGAGAGGGAGAGAATGAGTGTTTGAGTGTGAATGGGTATCAAATGGAATTGATGAGCTTAAGTATATGTCAACATAAATTGCAATCACATAATATTCCATTTTGCTCATTCGCATTCATTACGCGTTATTGTTGTTTGGCTCCGTGTTTTTAATAAATTTTAAATAAACAGACAGCGAAAGCTTCCATTCGATGCGATTCGATTCGCTTCGCTTCGCCTCGCTTTGAGAGAGAGTCGCACAACTGTAGATAAATATTTGCATTAGATGGCGATACTTCGATGTTTATAGCAGTTGTGTTTGTTTTATAAATTATTGACACTTTATTGACAGCCAGCAAAAGCAACAAAAACACTGACGATGAAAACGCAAAACAATGTGCCATAAAACAATGCCGCATAAAGTTCATTATGTGCTCAATGCACAGTGGAACAAAAGTGACACACAGATTTGCGATTTTATTGCTGATTTTTGTGTGGTTGTTGTTAGGGCATCATTGGCTTAATTTACATTGTGTAAACTGCTCACCCACACTTTGCTCCAACTCATCGCCCTGCAAAATATTAAATCCAAATAAGTGACACACATCCAGACAACAAACGAACAAAAAAAAATGTTATTATAATTCAGAAAAATAAGCAGACAGAGAAAATGGCGCATAAAATATTAATGGGCAACTAATAAATAAAACATGTCAAAAATGGATAATAACGCCGGTTCGAATTAAGTCCATTTGACACCTTTGTTTTTGCCACTGCCAGCAAATTGAATTTGTATACCTTTTACAGGAATGCGAGTGGAGTTGTGTGGTGTTAACGCCTTAGAGTGCTTTGCGTAATGACGTTAAGCCTTTAAGTATATTTTATTTACCCTAAGCTTCGTTTTAGTAGGCATTTAGTTTGATTAATTCCTATTTCTGAATTATTGTGAATCCGATTACAAAAAAAGAAAAAATAATCTGGTTAAGTAAAATAGAGGACTCAATATTCTGACTTTTAAGCATAACATTTGCATAAAATCATGTAGAAGAAATCATCTTTTGATATTTGACTTTATATCTATCATTAATTTATCCAAATCTTTGACATTATTACATATAAGATCAGATCAGAGTATTAATCTTGTTTAAAACTATCAGCAAGGGTAACAAGTCGTCGCTTATCCGCAGTATTATCTTCTTTTTAATTATTATTTTTAATATTTTCGGTGCACGTAGAAATGTTTATTACTCGAAAAAATATAAAATTCTTTAATTGACAAAAATAATTAATATCTATATTTGAGTGAGGGCAATGAAAGAGAATAATTTGATGATCTCATATTTATTAATGGGGCAGCAACTTCGAGATAATCAACATAAAAAAGAAACAGTTATAACTGAATGTTGCACCATGATTTAAGTCAAAATGTGAATGTGAAAATTGTCAAATATTTAAATCTGTATACATATATATATATAGAAATGCCAATAATTGTTAAATATAAATGAGGCATCAAAGAAAATATACCACACACGAAACTCTACTCAAATATTAAAACTTTAATAGAAATAATATCCAGACAATTAAATGTCCATTGTTTATTTAAATCGTATCGAAAATACAAAAGAAAAATGATGGTAAGGAAACCCCATAATGTTGCCATGGCAAAAGCACATTAAAATCAGCGTCATAAGCCACATTCAGGAAATTCGTTTCAATTTGGCTGAGCGTGTTTGCTGTTCCACACACATTCTCTGTACATTTGCTGTATGCCATTTAATTTTTATTTGCTTATACACGTCCTACGAGCACGCTGCCCCCCAATCAACCCTGCAACCCGACAACCCTCCATCCCTTTATTGTTGGCAGTTGTTTTGTTTGGTTTTGCAGCCATGCGTCGACGATTGATTTATATCAATATCCGACAACCATTTCATTATGTAATATTCCGCGAGGCGATCGGATGCCCAAATAAATAATACAAAAAAAAAAACAAAAACCAAAAAAAAACCAGTTAAATCTGTTTGCATTAATTAAATGCACACTCACTGACGTCCACATATGCATTCACACACACACACACACACACACACACTCAAATACAAAATACACACTGAGATTCACACACATAAAGCTCAGCTTCAAAAGGTACGGAGTACATCTGTTTTAATCGCGTTGGCTTATTGATCACGACATTCATACAATAAATATGGCTAGCGAATTGTTGAAATGCGTTAACAAAAATCAGTTAATTAAGCCATACAGCTCGACGAGCAGATATCCTGTTATCTAATAAAATATTAAATGCTGTCAAATGTTAGTTTAATTTTAATGCTGATGGGAAATGAATTACAAATCATCAGACTCATTTTTAGAGACTCTTTTAATCAAGAATATTCTAAATATCGGAAATCGTATGCCCAAAATAAACTACCCCTTTTTGGTGGGGCCCACAATTAGGGGGCATTAAAAAAGTTATCCAGAAAGGCATTAAATTGTCATTAACTGAGTACAGTCAAAGAGAAAGCTATTTAAAAAAGCTGCCCGACTGGAATAAGTAAGGGTATGCTTAAAAGCAAACGAAGAGGGGGCATAATCTGAATTTCTATACAACTAGCACATAATTCATACCCAACTCACTCATACCCAACACGCACACACACACACACACTCGCATACATAAATCGTCTATAATGCGTAAATAAAACACAATTTGTCTCAATAAATTTTCAATTAACGTTGAAAAATTTGTTGCCCGAAAAGCCGCAGCGACAGGCAATAGCAAAAATAACAACAATGCCAACTTATTGTCAGCGCATGGTGGGCGTGGCACGGCAGTCTGTCTAACTGATTGACATGAAACAAATCAAAATTGAAATATAAATGAGGCAAAAGTACAGCAAAACACCACAAACCAAAAGTTGGTAGTGCAAAAATCAGCATAGCTAAACGAAGAGGGGTGTTAATCGAGGGGGATGGGGGTGGGGTTGGTTGTTTGTATCATCGATGTCTGGGCATGCCAAAAATAAATGCGCAGTGCTGAAAAGTATGCCATACAAATTGTGGGCGTTGACTCAATGATGGATTTCGTGGAAATTTGGGGGGCCTAAAATGTGCAGACACTTTTTTCTAACAATAACGAAGTTTCCAGATTTATCGCTTACAATTTTCTTATAATAAAAAGCTTATGTCTGCCAGCTAAGGTACAATATTTGAAGTGTTTTAAATATGGATATTTCGAATAGAATTTTGGTGCAGGTTGCAAATTTAATGAATTGATTTCAATATTTGTTCAATATGGTTTCCTTTAAGGTACTGTTGCCAAATAATATTGATTAAATTGCTTGTTTCCGGTTTGACACCTTGGAAATAGCTTTAGGCTTAGGTCAATCAACGACTGAAAGACGACGACAATTCCGGAAACTAATAAAATTACTTTGTGGCTTAATCAAAAGCTATTCACATATAATTTAATGCTACAGAGTCTTAAATGTTGTTGTCTACTTTATTATATCAATAGTAAATTATTGAAATAATATTTCTCATTTACATTTCCAAATTCGATAAGGTTCTTCAGAAATCAACTAGCATGCCTCTAAATTAACACAACTATATATAAAAGTATGCTAATTGATTTAATTAATAATCAATAAATAAAAGCTAAAAAAACTATATCGAATTGAGAGTTGTATGAAACCATTGTCGAATCGTACTGAATGTTACTAATTTGCATATTTTACAAATAAAAAGTGTGTTATAAAAATATATATATATGAAAAGTATGGTTGGGATATCTATCTGAGTTGTATTTATACTGTATAAAGTGGTTATTTTAACATACAAATATTGTTGAAGTATGTAAAATTGCACACAATTCATTGTTTCAGTCAGAAATAAAATGGTTTATTCTGAACAGTTCGTCAGCTGTAGCTAAAAAATATACAAATTGTTGAAATTGTTTTTTTTACCAGATCAAAATGCATTTATAAGGGACCACCACAGAATTCAAGAGGGCAAATGTAGTGCGCCCAAAAAAAAAAATTACAAACAAGACAAGAGAAATACTGTTGATGGCAACTGAATGAATTTGGCTCCCCCTTAACCACTTTGCATGCAATTGATGCGCCTGCCTTCTCCTTCTCCCTCTCCCTCTGCTTTGCTCTTACTTGTTTTCCGTTGAGTAGGCGGCTTCATTTGACAGATCAACAGGATATAATGAACATTATGTAATGGCGATGGCTCTGCAGAAGCGTGCACTAAATGAGTGGATAAAAACACAAATCGTGCGGTGGTTAAATCGCATAATCCCCACCACACCCCCTGTACCAACCCCCGCCACGCATCCCACTTTTGAACAATTGTATTCACTTGTCCCTTTTGCCATTCAGTCATTCAGTTAGGCAAACAATAAGCAGCGGCGGGTCCACAGGAACTGTGCTGCAATCAACATAATCGCTGTGCAGGAAAGGACTCTCAATCTCCACACAAAAAAAAAAAAAAACACAAAAACAAAAAAAATAAAATACACAGGCAACAGCAACGAGGCAAAGCCAAAGAGCCAACTGCGGGCATGACAATTTCAAATGAATGTTAAATACCAAAAGCAAATGCTGAAATGGTTACTGGCAACAGCAACAGCAACAGAAACAAACGAGCGACGACAAACAAAGCAACAACGAAAACAACAGCAACAACAACAACATCAGCGGAAACAACACAAAAACAGAAAAAACACATTTCGCTTGAAGCGGCAACAACAATCACAACAAACTGAGAGTAATGCCACATGCTGTGTAGCTTAAGCATAATACATGCAACACATAACATAACAACAAGCGACAACCAGTCTGGTTGCTTTGGTGCAGACTGTCAGACGAGTAGATACCCTGTAGATAGATCCAAAATACTCGCTGTATGTTTTTACTGTTGTCGTTCTCTACAATGATTTAGAGTTAGAGTAATATATATTAATGGGTGTAGCAATTGTTGCTTAAAATGTTGCTGACCAATCTCTTATTTTTATATTTATACATTTCATAGAGACTTAATGGAGACTTTCATAGAGCTTAAGCCTGCAGACAGCTCGACTAGGAAATACCCTAAGCCCAGCTGTTGATATTAGTTTGATCAATATGAATAGTACGGTTCTTTAGATTGGCAAGCTCATACAGACTGACAGACGGACTTGGCTAGATCGACTCGACTATTGATGCTGATCAAGAATATATATCCCTTGTGGGATCGGAAATGCTGCACTCTGCGTTTTGCACACTTTTGCTCATCTTTATCATAATCTTTGACTCACTTTGAATGCGTACAGGGTATGAAATGAGGCTTAAAAGCGCAAGGGGAAATGCAAAAGAGAACAACACAATCACCCAGACAGGCAAGCGGTACAGGACAAGGCAATCCTGATGACGTCACCAACAGCAGCGATAAACGGTAGCAGCTGCAACATTATTGTTTGCAGCATATTGCAACTGCAGCAAGCTGCTGTTGCACTTTTGCGAAATCTATTTAATTGGCTCACGTTCACGTTGTAGGCGACGAGCTGGACTTACTCCAGTCACTCCTGGCTCCACTCTTGCAGGAGAGCTGCTGAAGGATATCAACTTGCTGCACAGCAGGCAACTTCCCAAAAAAAAAATAAAAAATTAAAATTTGTGTTCTTCCAAAAGCTAATTAAGCTAAAAGTCAACGCGCGGCACCGTGCTGCATGACATTTTGGCTGGACAACGGCTATGAAAACAAGAACACCCATCACCGCCCCTTCCCAACCGACCTTTTTGCCCCTTTCGGTTGCCCCCGCAGTGTTGTTGCATTGAAAAGCCGGAAACTGCTTGGGCAAAAAGTTTGCAACGCGCCAGCGAACGACATTCATTTAAAATTAATTAAAAGAAAATTCGCTCAACTGTGAAACACAAAGACAAAAGGACAAGAACCGAAATATATATATATATATATATATATAATTAAGTGCAGTAGCGATTGGTGAGGTGAGTGATGGAGGAGGGGCAGGACCTGTGTTAATCCCCCATTTTTAAAAAGCGAGATTTAAATGCTCTATGCGAAGGCGTTATTGAAGGCACCACACTTATTGTAAACCACTTGACCATTAATTGCTTCGAATTTGAAAATGAGAACTCTGTTTAGGATATTTTTCTTATTGCCTATCATTTGTAGCTATACATTTCTGATTGCAAAGAAAATCATTTAATAATAATCAGAGTTGTTTTCTGAATTCCAGGCATGCAACTCATTATTAACCTAATCAGTTGCCAAATTAAAAGAATCACAGTTTATTTTTATTCATCAGCTAAGTTTGGCTTACGTTCAATTCGTTGACTCTCTGGGAACATGAATAAATTTTCTCAAAAACACACCAATCGCAAATATTCCAATAATCAGCGTCGAAACGATCCACTTATCTTAAAGGCCTGCTGTTGGAAGGGCATTTAAAAACGCATCGTTGACAAAATAAATGAGATATGAATCCGCAACTGTGAGTGGAGAATGTGGCAACATTCGCTGCCCATAAAAATGTGCTTGTACAATTAATGTTTATTAACGTTTGACATTACGGTCTGGCCGCTGGCCAATTGCTTACGTGGCATGCAACGTGCGCATTGTGGCAAATCCACCCTGCCCGGATGCTGTTAAGTGGCTGCCATTTCCCCTTGCTTGCTCGTCACTGCGTTCAACCAAAATCTGAGCATATAATATTCGAATTTCCATTTTGGAAAATGTCTCGACGGAAGTCTAGACGCTGAGCCGGCAACGTGACTCAGACAGACACTTGAAGGGTGTCTGAGTGGGCGAAGAAGAGATGTGCGAGGGGATTGCGGATTGCAAATGTCTTTGCCACTTAAATATATATATATATGTTGTTGTCATTCAATTTGCAATTTGTGCACTGACTCTTCATTAATAAATCTTTTCGCAGTTCTTTTCGAACCATTCTATTCGATTGTTTTGCTTGAATTTCCGGCATTTTGTCAACATGAAATATGCAGCCTGAAGATAACCTGCCTGGCCCCAAGTGGGTTGTTCAATTCGCAGTGACTATAGCTATCAATAATTATTATTGTTTGGGCTAATAACGCCAGCGGGTAATCTGTGCAATTTTTGTTTGCTTTCAATTTCCTTTCGATTTGGGCAAGTTTGGATTAGCATTACATATACACATGCATGTAGGTTGAAAGCTACTACACACACATACACACACACACACATACACAGAGTGTCTTTAATTGCGTTTAAAATTTCAGTCAACTGATAGCAATGAAAACAGGCCACACATTTTCCATGAATATGTGCATTTTTTTCAACTACAAAAGTTTACACACAAGTTTTAGCTGAAACTTCTCAGCAACCAAAAATGTTGCGTTCAACATTTTGTGAGAAATATATGAAGAAAAACAGCACCAGCGCCAAACAGCATTGTTATGAACTTAATCATCGTTGTTATCATTATAATTATTATCATCAGCATGCTGCTCGGCAAGTTTCTCATTTTTTTCTGAAAATGATCCTTTGCAAATATTTGCAACCCAGGACGTTGTTTTTATTCTGTCAGGCTTGTGGCCATATGCTAACGTATCCAACAGCGACAGGAATAATTAAATCAGGCACACACTTATACACACACACACAAACACACCCAAATAGTCAACAAAGGGGGTGCTGTTGAAAAGGCTACTGTAAACACAGCGAACTACAGTGAGCTTTGTAGGTGAGATACTTTTACGGCGCTATTGTATCTTTATCTTAGCGAGCTACACAATGATTGAACTTCATCTAAATGTTATTCTTTAGTATTATTAAAAGTGTGCTTTTTGTGCTGTTTATCTACGTATGTGTAAAGAAATACTTCTAGCTGGGTCGGTTCACTATATCATAAAGCTGATGGGAAAGATGAGTACTTGGCTGAACCACATTTTGGTATGATGTTAATAACATGGGCTATGAAGCATTTGACAACTTCATCAGAATTTCAATAAAATAAAATATAGTCAATAAGTCGACATCAAAATTAGACTGTGTTTGAATTTATTGAAGTTCTGATGAAGCTGTCAAATGCTTCATTGACCATCTTAATTTAATCAACTTTTGACAACGTAAAAAATGACTAAATAAAAATTATATATCCATATATAACTCTCATATAATCAAAAGTAATATCCGCTGTGCCGAAGCCCACTTTAAAATCCGTAACCCAGTTGCACGGTAATTTCATTAAAATCGTATGCAATAATAATAAAAATAAAAAAATTGAATGTTGCTTTGCCTTTAGCCGAAGGATGCAGAAAACACTTGAGCGTTTTGGCCAGCATCCGCTTTAGGGCTCAGCTCAGCTTGTCTGTTTAACTGTCAGCCACATGGCCGCAGTCCATGACAGGCGGACAGGTAGATAGAGAGAGAGAGACAGAGAGATAGAGAGAGATGGACAGAGTGGGAGAGAGGGAGACATCGAAGCAACACCTGCAGCCTGCATACAATTAGCAACAAAGGCTGCGCCCACATTATGCAACGGTATCTGTGGCTCAATGTGTATCTGCATCTGTATCTGTATCTGGATCTGCATTTGCTGCTGCGGTTGTATCTATGTGTGTCTGGCAAATATTTTGTTATTGCCGTGTGCCTTTCTGGCATTCTAATTTGCATTTCAAGCCTCTCCACAAGTCGCAATTGAATTTTTGACGCGAACAGCGTTCTGCTCTCGACTATCTGTCGGACAGTGCTATGCGATGCCCATTATCTGCACTTTTTATGCAGGTCAACTGAGTTGAGGGATGGGGTGTGATGCAGATCGAGTGGGGCTGGGGTCGTGGCTTGGGGGTGTCATGTTTAATGCATGCATGATGGAAGCCAAAAAGTGCACCCGCCTCCAAGATATGCAACATAACGCGGCACACGAGGCAGCTACAATAGAATAACGCAAGCGAACTCAAACAGTTCCACTTGTGAAAGATCGACTAGCAAATACCCTAAATCCAAAGCTCACAAATGTACAATTATTAAATAATACATTGAATATGGTATTTAAATGTGTTGAAATGCCTAAAAACAGGTAACTAAAATTAATATTCTACGGTGTAAGGATTCTAGGCAGTTATACTCAACACAATCAATAATTATTGATATTGTATACCTAAAACTAGTTTCCCAAATATTATAACAATGCTGATCACAAATATGCATTTCTTTATGAAATAGCAAATCTTTCCATTTTGCTCTGCGATAACATTTTTCACTCAATTTCCAAAAAAAAATTATAAAATTTACAGGGTATGCAAAAAATTGATGATGATGAAGCTATGCTGCAGCTGTTGGCAGTGTGCTGGCAGCTAAGGGGTGCTCAAGGGGTGCGAGGGGGTAACGAAGAGTCGACGCCGGAAAAAGTATTCGCAAAACTTGAACTTTTGTGCGATTCTCAACTTAACGATAGGGAGGTTGGGGCAAGCAAGCTGCTTGTCTCTGGTGTACCCGCATTCCTAGCTGCTGTTTATTTTATTTGCTGAGAGTAAGGCGCCCACCCTTCCTCCCCCGATGCTCCCGCTCCTCCATCCTTCCATTCCCCCTACGCGCTATCTGTCGTCGCCTTACAGCTTGAAGCTTTTTTTTCACTTTTTGCAGTCTGTTTTTTTGTTTGTTTCTGTTTTTTTTTTTTTGGTTTATATTGTTGCGCGTTGAAAATGCGATTTTCTTGTAGAATCGTACAATCCGTGTACCATGGCAACCACCCCACTCTATAAAAGGGGTATCTCTCTGGCAGACAAACGCATGCACAGTTTTTTTGGGTAGCAAAAATGCCAAGCGAATTTTGCTTACAGCTCTACTAGCAGCTGTAACAGAAATTCACTTCACTTCCCTTCTCAATTTTTTCCACTCCAGCTGATATCATTGTTTTTGTTGGAGGATGTTCCTATCGAATTAAACTTGCTTACTATTTGGGGTTTGATTCGGTTTATACTTTGTAGGCATAGATTAAGTGGGGAAATGTTGGGTTAAGTTAAGTTTAAATTAAGTTCGACTTTTATAACAAGATGTTTCATGTGTTTTTAAACATATTGTTTAGTTTTGAATTGAAAGGGGCTCCAAGATATATTTATTTTAAGCTACAATTCATAACAGCACAAATACATATATGAATATGAATATATTTATATATATATATATATGCCTTTTTTAGGATACAATATTCTAGTTTGTCTAATTATAATATATGTATTACCGGAACTTCTACCTTAAAGATTGAAACTCTAACCCGGAACTCAAAAATTCAATATTTTTAAGCAACCAGTCAAAAAATAAATTTGGATCCAATTCATTTGCCTAACTGGATCCGGAACCAGCACTTTAATATCTTAAAAATATTTATATCATAAATAAAGATGTATATATTAAGCAGGATTTTTAATTTAAGTGTCAAGAATTGAAAAGTTTTAGTTGTATTAGAGAGTAACTGCTAGTCCAGCACTATGTATTTCGTAACAATTTAAGTTGCTTTTGCTTGATTCATGCTGCGCATTAAGCAAATTTCAGGAATTTTTTTAGGACTTTCTGCACTTTTATTCCAGCATGTTTTGTGGCCAATTATGTTTTTTGTACATTGTTAGTTGCTGCTTGTTGCCTGTTGTTGTTGTTGTTGTTGTAGTTGTTCTTTGTGTAGGTTGTGGTTTGGCTTTCGTTTAGTTCTTGTCTCGTTTTGCCTATTCTCTACTGCCTTGCGTTATCTGATTGACATTTGACGTTTAAATGCCAAATTAGCTGGCAGCACCATTTGGGCTTTAGCTTTTTCTCTTCTTTATTTGTTATTTTTTTGTTAACTTCAAGTTGAAGCCATGAAAATCTTTTTAAAAGTTGTTGCAACAGCAGCAACTGCCACTAACAATCTGACAACTGGCAGCTGGCAGCTGGCAACTGCAAGTGTTGCTGCTGTTAAGTGCGAAATGTAATGAGTAGAAAACTTTTGCTTTCGGTGGATCTGATAACAGCTAGACTGAAAGCCAACAAACGAACAAAAAAAAATGTTGGAGAAAATCATGTTAATACACGAGGGAAATCTTTTCAAATAGTTGCAATCAGCTTTGGTTTTCGAATGTGTTGTAAGTTGAGAGTTCAAGGAAAATTAGTAGAGTTCACTGTTTGGTATTTGTTTGCACTTAAAGCTATATATGTATATAGTGTATGTATTTAATCTAAACTGGTTTTAATTATTAAAATGTATATTTTCAAATAAATGACAAATACAGCTTGGTTTTGTAATTTATTATCGTAGTCTATATTCATTGTTTCATTCCGGGTCATAAAAAACTCTGTTTTTCTCTTTCTACATATTGAAAGTGTAACTTGACCGTTTTTATTTTTGGTTTGCTAATTTGATATATCGGAAATTTTAAATTTGAAATTTATTGGGACTTTTAATAAATTTCTCATTTAGAATGTCTAGCAACTCAAATTATTTTATTGACCACAACAATAATAATAATCAAGCTGCTATCTAATTTTTGACACTAATAGAATAACAAACTATGGTTCATTTTAAAAAGTATTTCCACAAAAACTCATCATCATCAAATATTAAATGGTATATGAGTAAGCTGAATGTCTTTGTTTGCGTTGATAAATTCCGACGACATCATGTATAACAAGCTTCAAATGTTTTAGAAACATTCCTTTCTACCATTTCCCCAAACGCAAACAGAGTTGTTCAAGTAAATGAGGAAAAATTTATGCACGCACAATAAAAAATGTTTAAATATCAATAAAAGCAAGTTTTGACTTGAGGGTGACAGAGTGAACGGCGGAGATGGAGGCAGGGAGGCCGGGTGGCAGGTGTTTGCGTGTGTGCGCAACTAACGAAACAGAAAATGAAGGGGGAAGCAGAGAGCCGCAATCTCCCAGCTCCAGTTAAGATGCGCATGCAGCATGTATATGAGTGAGTACTCACTATGTGTTGCCAGAAAGTTCAACTACATAAACAAGTCACGTGTGCAACGTGCGAAGCGCAACGAAACGCAACGAGAAACCATCCACGGCCATCGAGGCGAAGGTGGAAAAACTTTTGTGGGTAACTGTGTGGCAGGCAACAGTCTTTGAGACGGTTATGTGACGTGCACTTTTCTTTCCACCTGCGTCGCTTTCCTTTCTGATTGCATATTTCACACCATGTGGCAACGCTGGCAAGAAGTTACTTGCCCCTTTCTTCCCCCCACCTTCTGCACGATTCTTCCACGCACACACACCTGAAAACGAAATAACCGCAATGGAAAAGCACAAAAGATTTACTACCTTGCAAGGTAGCAGTTGCACCCACTCATACTCCAACTCCAACTGCCACACTCCCACACCTTGCCACCCCGGCTCTGCTGTGTTGTATGCTGCACCATTCCCAGCTGGCAGTAAAATAGTAACTGACGGCATGCAAATTTGTTTGCATTCTGAGTGCAACAATAGCAACTAAACCCAGTCAGCAGACAGCTGTCCAATTTTACAATTATGATTTAGCTGATACCCTCGAATATATATATATCAATTTTATATCTTTTATATATAGAATAACAATCGCTGAATCGCTAAAACCGCTTGCAGTTATGTAACGTAATCGATAGCAGTGTTGAAATTAAACATTTGAAAAGAATCAGTAACCAAAAGTGATATTTAAGAAACAAATCTTAGTTCTGTAGCCTGATGGCTGTTCTCAGTATTGAACCTTGACTTTAAGTGACTATTTCGAGATCGAAGAGCTAAAGTAAAATGGAAAACAATGCATAAAAATAAATAAAACTATTTTAAAATCAATTTGAATAGCTATTTTTTTCTTTCTAAACTATTATTAAAATACTTTGTTTACTGCTGATACAAATTTATTGCCTATGACGTGATATACCCTTTGGTGGTGCTCATATCTGCGGGGCATTTAACAACAATGGCTTTGCAACAAAAAGCAACTGCACAAAATGGCAAACGGCAACCTGCTGGCTGCCTTTTATTATTATGGTTACAACTTCGGTGCCTGCTCCTGCTGCTGCTGCTGCTGCTGCTCATTCTTCCATTCTCTATTGCCCCAAGGATGTTGTTGTCGCATAAATTTTGCGGCTTCTTAAGTCGCAGGCAATAAAATAATATTAGCTGCATATAGGCTAGCCTTGTGGGTCCTGGCATAGTCATAGTCATCGTCATACAACAAAACAAACGACAAACGACAAACGACAAACAACAACCAACAAGCCGGCGCCGAAAAGTATGCAACACGAGAGAGTGCAACATTCGCAATGATTGCAGCAGGCAGCTGGCAACAATTCGGAAATGGCAACGCCCCAAGACAAACGCGTTTGTCGTATAATTTATGACATGCTCCTCCCCCCACACACACCCAAAGGCGAAACAAGAAGGTGGCGATGGATAAATTGGGGTTAGGTTGCAAGGTTTCAGCAGCTGATGCCATGTCTGATTTGGTCGTTACCTCTTTTCTTGCTGTTGTTGCTATTGGTGTTTTTTGTTTGTTTGCTTTTAAAGTGTTGCATGTTATTTGTGTCAGCGATCCAGGAGGCAATCAAACTGCATGTCAAACCCATAAACGAACTGAAATAGCCTGGCTGTCGCTGCAGTGGCCATCAAACTATGTTGTTAAAAGTGCGAAATGTGGCTCGTAATCAAAGCAAACACAATAAAAAAAATGTTTATAGTCATTTGACATGAGTTGTGGGCCAGCAAGCGCAGTCGCCGTCAAACTACACTCTTATTAGCCGGAAGTCATGTTTAAACTGCACTTAAATGTATTTCTGTGTGGAGCGCACTTAATGTTTAGAGAGCGCTTTATGACAGCCAGGTTAGTAAATGCTTAACTCTGGCCAGTATCATACTAAAATGAAGAGACTTACCTTTTATCAGTTGATATTATGCGTTAGTCATCAGCAACATGGCTTCAAGAAGCTAAATTCAAAAATATGGTGGTAAATGAGTTTTATCTCTAGCGTTGTCAAAACTTTTTCATTTTAGTTTTACTACTTAGATTAGGACCGCATATAAATTTGGAAACTCAGGCAGCTCGACTAAAGAGTCCACCATTAAATCGTATAGCATGTTCGCTGATTTTAGTTCATTTAATATGAACATACATTTTGGTTAATAAGAAATGTATCTTCAATGACTGTTAAACTATAGTTGTATATTTTTTTATGTATTGCTCTCAAACTGTAAAACTGGTAACATAATATATAAATCAACAAGAAGGGTTTGCTTTGTACCTTCACCTACACATACACTCAAATACACACACACACACACACACATAGACACAGACAAACACCTAGATAGTAATTCACTCTGCCGTATCTTCCCTCTGTCAAGTGTCAGAGATGCTGCCCAGCTCTTCCAGCTCTTCCAAAAACTGTCATTATGGGCTCGAAGATAAACGACTCTCTGACAATTTCTTCTTCGGTTTATTTTTTTCTTTTTTTTGTCTTCTTGCTGCAAATGTCTGAAGCAACAGCAGCAGCAGCAGCTGAGAAGTGGCAAATGCAGCAGCAGCAGCAGCGACAGCCGCGTTGACTTTTCATATGGCCGCGCTCCGTAACAATTTAAACTTTTGACTATTAGTGAGTGAGAGATGCCCGCCGGCTGTCAGCTCCGTCGCTCTTCACCGAAACTTTATATTGGTGGTGCAAGAATAGTTGCAAGTTTGCGACATCAGGCAAAAGTTTTTGCCGTTCGCTGGAGTTTTTGCAGCTTTTGCCTGGCTGACGCCCACTCGCTACAGTGAAGCGTGGCCATCGATTGACATTTAGGCTCGGCCCCTGATCGCCCATCCTCCACCCGCCCGCGTGTCATCAATCTGCTCAAAGTTTTGTCTCAGTTTTATGAGTGGTTTTTTTTCATTTTTTTTTTTGCCAACTTCCGCTTCCGCTGAAATGCAGAAACTGTTTGTTTATGGCGTGTCAACGCCTAATGACGCACCCATTCTTCATGCAACTCAAACGGCCACAGGGCTCAGAACTGTATCCATTCACATGCCTCGCCCGCTCACAGATCGCTTTGGCAATGGCATTTGGAAGCTGCACTTGACGTTAGCCACAATTGTGATAGATGCATTAAGCCAACGATATACGAACTTTTGTGTCTTTTAGCTTAACCTCATTCCATACATTCATTAAAAGCCAACTGGTAATTAAGAAGTTAAGAATGAATAGCAAAAAATGAAAAAAGTTTCACAATTTTTAGTGGATTAAGTTAATATGTATAATCAGTTCGCTTTCAGTTTGCATTACTGAGTCTTGTGAAGTGTCTTGGTTTTGATCGAAATTTTTTAGAATAAAATAGTGCAAAGTTTGCTTATTATAAATAAAATTAAATAAAAATGTTACATTATTTAGATGTCGTTTCACCTTTGACACAGCTATTGAGTTAATAGTAAGAGCATTTCCTTAAATCAACAGAGCCATAAATAATGATCCACTCTGTGATAGACATATTCCATGCCTTAAACTAAATAAATGCTTGTGATATTTACACTGATGAGCAAGGACAGGGTGTAGTAGAGGTTAGAGTATAATTTGCTGTGGCATGTGTGGCACATGTATATGGAGAACGTGCAGGAAACGTTTTGGGCTTCGCGCTAGTTGCAGTTGCAAGATAAATGGCCCGCCACCAGTCAGCCAAGCAGCTAGCCAGTTAGCCAGCCCAGCTGGGCGCAAGTACTCCTTACTCTATCTGCGTGTGTGTGTGTGTGTGTGTGCTTGGGCGTGTGTGTGTGTGTGTTTGGGCGTGTTCTGGCTAAACTGATTTCATGCAATTTGGCTGCACAAAGTTGGATGAAAGTTGCAAGCGGTTGGGATTGGGGAGGGTAAACTGTAAATTTAGCAGGCAGCAACATTTGTAGTTGCTGGCACAGTTGCTGCACTGATAGCCAAGGCTAGTTTAGCCCCAGAGGGTGATTGTGTGTGTGTGTGTGTGAGTGTGTATGTGTATGTGTGTGTATGGGCCAAAAATCAGAACATAAGTGAAAACTTTGGCCAATTAATGGCATCATTGAATTTCCACTTGACTTTTTCAGCTGCCAAACTGGCCGATGACTGGCCAAAGGGCGTTCAATTTTATATCCCCGCCTCCATTTTTCGTGTTTTCCGCTTCCTTACTGTATGTATGTGTGTGTAAAAAGTTTGAGAGTGAAAAATGACTCTTCACATAGATCTTTGGGAGTGTGGAGTGGGGAGGGGGAGGTTGGGGAGGGAGGAAGTCGGGACAACTCCCGACCTCCACCTGCTAGTCAGTTGGTCGCCACGCTTTGTGCTTTGGTTTAGAGCTGGGATAAAAGTGATAAATGAATTTTCACAAAAGTAATTAAAAGTAAAGTAACTAGCGTCGTGTGATGTCTGTGGTAGATGCGAGACAAAAGAGAGCGAAGAAAGAGAGCGAGAGAGAGGTGTAACGAAAAAAGAGTGCAAGAAGAGTTGCAAGAGGATTGTTGCTTGAGGCAAGCAACAGCCAAAACTTTGGCACAACAGCAATCTAATAAGACTTTTTAATAGTTGGCGTGAAGTTAATTTTTGCTAGGCAGCGAATTAAAAACCAAACAAATGGCTCAAAATTGATGGAAAAACAGTAAACTCTTCCCACCCACTTCTGGCAGTTTTCTTCTAAGCTGGCCATGTCCCAAATTTCAAGGCGTACATTTTCTGCTGTCTGCCTTGGTTTCTGCTTGGCTTTTGTGGTCAGATTTTGGCGGATAATCAGTTCTGATTAAAAGCTGGCATTGTAAATTTATAAGAATTAAACTGCCTTCAAATTAAATCATAAATCATGAAACTAATAGACACAAGAAACCTGATCATTTTCTTGACAGCAATGTGAAAAATATAAATAAAAACTTCATTTAATATCAATCATCAACATTTCAGTTGTAGTTCAATATGCAATACAGCTTATCATTTTGTCCTGTCTTGTTTATCAATATATTTAAAGCAAACTCACTGAATATGCATTTTATTATGCCACTCATTTGTTTTACAATGGAACAATCGGTCAGTATTCAAATATAGATGCCTGCAGATTGACTCTTTTCTGCAGGGATATGCAATCTTCGACTTGGCTAAGAAAGTCGTTCTTTCCTTGTGCATATTCAGAAGAGCTCTTCATTCAATGTTGATAAATTAAACACACATCATCGAATCTTATAGTGTACTATGCGTTCAATTTCCTTCGCAATTGTCTAGCAAGTGCTCATCTTTTGACTTGGATTTGAATTGATGTTGATTGATGATTTAATGATGCTTAAAATTCTCGCACTTAAGCGAGCGAGGGCAGAACAAAACTTTTCACTAGTACTGGCAAAAGGAAGGTTGTTGTTGTTCTGTTTTCCTTTTTTTGACTAGGGGTGCCATTTGGGAAAATGTCAAATCATTTACTTATTAAATCCTTTGGACAAACATTAATTTGCAGTCACATAAACAAAAGCGCTCAGCTAACCGCCATACAAGTTAACTAGCAAACAGAACAACTCAAACAAATAGACAACCAAACAAACAAACAAACAAACAAAATGGCTGCCAAAGTGCTTTTTGTGCAAGTTCTGTGGAAATGTTGTTGTTGACCACGTGCGTTGCATGGAAGCGTGGGAAAATGCGAAAATGAGAAAATGGTTTTTAGAGTTATCCATTCTCCGTTCTCCATCCCCTATACAGTTGAGGAAGCACTCTCGAGAGCTAAACCTAAGCGAACTGAACCATACCTAAAGCCATTGCGGACAAAAGCGCAAATTAACAGTTTGATTTTCACGCTAAACAAAACGCAGCGAAAAATCAACAAACGACGCGAAATCGATTTGAGCCGATTCGCTGCGTCTCTGTTCTGTTCGGTACTGATGACCAGGCTAAGAGAGCTGTGCAAATGGGCAAAAGGGTAGTTGGTAGTTTGAGGCAAGTGGGGAAAGTGTGGAAAGTGGGGGCATTGAAAAACACTTTGTGAAAATAAACGAAACAAAATCAAAGCGCTATTGAATTTTCTAAATGGCATTTTGAAAGCGTCAGCGGCCAACAAAATACACAAACAGTCAGCGCCAAAAAAAAAAAAAACCAAAAACAACAACAAGAGGAAAAGCAACAAAAAGCTAGACGAGCACAACATCTGAGGGTTCTGGATGGCAAAGTGAAAGGTGTAAAAGGTGTTACAAAATGCCAACCAGTTCAAAATGCTTTGACATGTGCTAAAAGGGTACAAACACCAATAAAACAAAATGCCCGCTGAACAAACGAATAATGAATGCCCTACTCAAAATTATACTCACCAGCCATGGCTCATACCTGCTGATTACAACTATCTATCCCACCTGCTGATTGAACAAGTCAAAGATATTTTTTTGATATATTTATTCTAAAAATGTAACCAAAAATACAAATTGAGTGTAATACATTGAATAAAATATTTGCTTAAACATGCTAAGCAGCCTAGAACTCAGAATTTAATCTGATAACATTAAAAACATAATTTTGCATACTTTTACAAGAATGTGAATTACCCACAGTTAGATTAGTGTATAGTCGAACATTGAAGGGACGACGCTGCAATATATGCTACAATATTTCTGTAACTTTTTTGGGGCAACATTTTGACCGCACACACATATACACACACACTGGCACACATAGCTTGAGTTGGAGGTGTCATGTGTCAGCGGCATAATAACACCCTTTGTAGTGACTAGGGCCAACCTTTTGGCAGGTAAACGAGGTCTCGACCTTTGTCAACGTATTTCGAGAATGTGGAACGTTTAGTTTTTTGCTATTTTGGCGGAGGGGACACATGGTGTCGCGCCTATCTATGGGTTGTGTGAGTGGGATGGTGGTTGGTATAAAAGAAATAACTGTGCGTTCCAGCATTTATTTGGCTTTAGTACGTTAACTCGATCTAAATTGAATGGACTTGAATTGAATAGAATGAATAAGATTGTTAAGCAAAAAGTGCGTGCGGGTTTTGATAGGCATGCCTTATATTAAACAGAGATCGGGGTCCGTCTGCCGACAAATAGAATAGCAAATTATAAAAAACAGTCTGATTGTTGTTCGGAGCCGGCATCGACATATGTACTGTCTGCAGCCAAATTATGAATATACTCAAAATTTCATCATAATAGTTTGAAAGTTGAAAAACTAGCTTGCATAGAAATAGACTGACAGAGAAACCTGTCCATACCAAATTGCTTAGTGCTGCTGATTAGGAACACATATATATTTTTTTGTGGAATGAAGGATGCTTCCTTTTGCATGTTAAATATTTTAGTAGAGCTTTAACGTTCATTCAACTGTTGACATTTCATTGTCCTGACAAAAGTCGCCTTTGTTTCAGCTGGCAATAATGGATTATATTTTGCCAACAATTTAAATAATTACTGCAAATATTTTAACAATATTTTCACATGAAAAATGGTTATGGCACAAAAAGGTCTGTAATTTTTTTCAAGATGCGTTTTCATTTGCCACTGGTACATTTTATTATTTCTGGTAGTTTTGCTGGTTTTTTTGTTGTTGTTTTTTTTTTTTGTTTGCAATGGCTACGCACTAAAAAGTTGTCGTCGTTCATGTTTTTTCAATGGGTGTAGCAGGAGCGGAAGCGGAAACGTCATATGCTTTATATATGTACGTACATATACATAGTGTGTGTAGTACATGCATATGGGGTATACATCCATATATAAAATCTATATAAAATGGCATTTTCTTTGCACTCTCGCGCACTGTCATGACAAAAATAACGGGCCACGTTTCCTACAAAAATTTGTTTGCGTGCCAATTTTGTCGCCAGTTGCTGGGCATGGCAGAGGCCGAGTGCAGAGGGTGCAGGGGGCTTAGATGGGGGGAGGGATGGTTCCTGGCAAATGTGACACCAGAGTGTGGGGAGTGAGAAGAAAACGGGGGGCAAAGAAAAACTGTGCTAGTCATTACATTTATTGCGAACACATTCAATATTGAATGAATGGCCCACAAGGATTTTCTATTTGAAATTAACAATTCAATTTCATTTGCATTTCAATGGTAAATATGTGCCCAGCACCAGCACCAGGACCAGAATCAGGACTAGACATCGTTCAATTGAGTTCAGTAAAATTGAATTTTCTTTTCGATGTGAGCAACTTATTTAGCAGTCAAGTGCCGCAAAACTAGTTTCAATCTCTCACATTTTTATGTGCCAAACACATTTTTCTCTGAATGTAGTTCAAAGGCAATCTTAAATGTACATTTTTAAGGAAAATTGAGGTCAAAGGGCATTCATAAGAACATAATTATATATAAGTGCGTACAAAAACTTTTTATGTGTAGAAAAAAAGTTTCTCTACGCATTCGAAATGGGGAAAAAATATTTAATGAAGTTGTGCAAAAGTATGCAACAGGCGGAAGGAAGCATCTCGAAGTCCGTAAAGTATATTTCTGTACTGCAAACTTCAAATTGGAATTAAGTTCATAACATTTTCCGATAACTGTGCCCATTAAGCGAAGTTCAAATCAAATCCGCTTTTCGTTGGCAATAAATAACACAGTTGTGAAGAAACAGTTTTCCAATTGACACATTTTTTAAGTTTCAAGCAACAATAGCTTTGCTCAAGCTAATACCAGTAAATCTACTCTCCTTTTATTAGCAGGGTATGCCTTAGTCGAGCTGTCCCGATTATAGTCATCTTCTCGAGTTGCTTATAACAAATGTTTGTTGCTTTATTTGATATAATTAATTTCAGCCAAGGAGTTTCCTTAAGATCATATTTATAATAACGCAAGCCATAAATAACACATTGACAAGTATTTCAACTTAATCAAAATCTGAATAAGCATTTTGTTCATCCATTAAATAATTGAAATTAGCTGAGTAAAGCTGTTAAGGGCAGCTTGGCCGAAGAGCGATTTATAAACGAGCTTCAAGTGAATTTTAGTTTATGATTTAAATCTACGCATAAAGTTATGTAATGCTTGTACATGCAGACGAAACTTATTTGCGAGTAAAATCGACTTAAATGCCATTCATCGAATAAACTCACACAATTGCTGAAATATTCAACACAATTCGATGCTTGTAACGCACACGCATTTTCCCCATTTTCACATTTTCACTGGCCAAACGGGCTGAGCTAATAAAATATGCATATGAATCACATTGAAAATACGTTTATTAATAGATGTGGATATCGATGTGCTGTTTTGTTATGCAGTAATCGAGCATTCGACAGTGCATTTTATCTGGCCAAATGTTTTACATTGGCAGGTGTTTATAAGGAAAAGCGCTTGTTGGCCATATTATATTTGTTATGTCAGTATGCTGCTCCGCTTTAGTACTCCTCCAATCACTGTGCGCCCAGGATGCTCATTAGTCATATTGAAAATTACGCAAAACGATGTAGCAACAATTGAAAATGTTAGCATAATTTATGCTATTGAGCACAGTTTGGCAGTCATTGCACGGCAAACGTCATAAATAATTAAGCCAGACAAGGCAGCTAATTCGCATTTCCTCTCTCTATATGTGCGTGAGTGTGTGTGTATGTGTGTGTGTGTGTGTGTGTGAGAGAGATCACGTTCAATTATTCAACGAGCAAATGAAGCATATACGAATCCGGGCTGTGAGCAGGCGTCAAACTGTAAACCTCACTCGCAAAACTTTACTTGAAAGCGAACGAATTTTAGACTTTCAGACAGCTTATAAGGCAACAATAAATTGGAGTCTTCGGAGTGTGTGAGTCGAAAATACCCTGTAATTAAGTAGTTAAGAGACGAAGGAATGAGTGATTTATATGCCAAAGAGAAAGCTTTGTCTACTAACAATTTTAAGTCCGTTTTACATCTTGACACTTTCAGAGCCAGCGAATTCTAATTTAGAATAACAATTCGCATTTACCACTAACATATTGTTTTCACCGATAACTGCCCACATTTCGCGAATATCGTAGCTAATCGAATTATTTTATAATTTTAATAGCTAAAGCGTTTTATTTGTAATATAGAATCCACCCAGGCATATTATTATCAACTATCTACACAATTTAAAATAGATTTGGCACATATTTTATACTCTTTTTGGTAAGAGTATTTCTCGAAAGTCGGGTAAGAATTAATTAAAACGCTGATAAAGTTGGGCTGTGTTTTGGGCTTGGGTTTAGCTAGCAGACTTCATGGCACAACTCTCATTTAAACAAATTTTCATTATTTTCATGTCATAATTTCACCTCTCTCTCTCGCTCTCTCTCTCTGTCTCTCTTTCACTTTTTAAGGCCTCCTCCTCTGTCTTGGGGTAAAAACTTTTTCAATATTTTATGTGTTATTTGTATTGCGTTTTGCCTACTGTTTCCTCCACTCGACCTGCTGTTGTTAATTGTTACAACAACAACAAAAGTGGAGAGCAACAAATGTTGGCAAGTGGAAACTTCAACTTTTAGGAGCCGCTTGCCGCTTGCCGCTTGCTGCTTGCTGCATTTGCCGAGTGATTTTATGAAGCGCATAATTACGCAAATTAGCATTAATGAGTGGCAGCCTCTGGAGTCCATCGCACTCCCATCTAATACATATATATATATGTATATATATATATATCTAAATATATACCGCTTACTCTTCACTGGTTATAAATAAGTAGAAGAAAGAGAACAAAAAAAAACACGATGTTTAAAAAGCTTTTTTTTGGTTGGTGAAAAAATTATTTTTGCAAATTTTATTTAATGCCAAACTCAAAGAAATTAAAACAAGTGCTGAAGCAGGCCCGAAATGAGGCAGACAGTTGGTGTCGGGATGTGGTGAGATGTAGAGGGGGTTGTATTTGCCGAGCCAAAACATTAAAATAACTCAACGCACGAGAAAATGTTGAAACGCAAAGGCAAAAGCAAAAAGTCATTTCAAATGTTAATGAGCTCGTGTAAATAGACAAACAATGGCCAAAAAACGGGTTGGCTGCAAGGACCAACAAATGCTGCAGGCCAAGAAGCCTTAAAGGGAGGGAGAATGCTGATGGGGGATGGTGAATGGGGGATGGGGGATGGGGAGTACCCGTCGAGAGCTATGCAAAAAAGTTGACTCAAAAAGTAGTTAAAATTTGGCAAGTGAATTTTGAAAATGAAAATGTTGCCGGCTCTCTCGCATTTTATAGCCGAAGCCATCAAATTTGCATATTAAGCAAGCGCTTCGAATGGCCCACCAGAGAGCTAACTGTACAACTGGAGAATAGCGGAAGAGAACAGTGTGGGAAAGTGCGACACAAAAGAGTGCTTTTAAAGTAACGCCAAGTAAATAGAGAGAGAGAGAGAGAGACAGCTAGTAGAGAAATAGAGAGAGACAGAGAGAGAGGGAAAGGAGGCTCTGATTAAGTTGTTTACACATTTTTCAAAAGAAACAACTGTTGGAGATGTGTTTGACAAGCTGTCCATACAAACGAATCACCAAAGCAGCTTAACATTCACATTTTTGACTCTAATCCCCGGCTTTGTTTAGGATTCTAAAAATAACTTTGATTTCGACGAAAAACAAGTATGGGTATCGCCGGCATGCCTAAGATTGAATAGCCTTGAAGAAGTCAGCTAACAGGCAAACATCTATTTAAATCTATATTATATGGTCTAAATTAATATTATATTAAATCACTGCTTCAAGGGTCCACGCAATTTATTCTTTAATATACAAATATATACAAATTGTGCTCTAATTATTAAACAATATAGGGTTAAAACTGGAGCTGCAAACAGATTTAAGTGGACCACACAAATAATCCACTTATGCACTTAGAAGCAATAGGTGGCCCTATCCCCTCACTCCATAAATAGTTACGGATGGGTATCAAAATCAATTGCAATCCTACAATTACATATAATAACTAATCCCTCACGATGGCAGGCCATGCAGAATCCATTGGTGCGCGATTGCAAACAGGATAAACCTCTCAGGCAGCTCATCATTCAGTTCCGCTGAGGCATAATTAACTCACCCACAAAATGCTCGCACGGCATACACAAATCTCAACACACACATTACACACACACACCACATACTACACACACTCACACACACGTGTGCGAACATAGAGAGACATAAATCATTAAGCAGCAGCGTTAATTGTTTGGCCAATGCTTCTTAGGCTATGGCTGTCAAATGGGCTTTATTGATGGGCCGCCAGCAGCATAAATGATTTGATTTGCTTTGCTTTGCTTTGCTCTGGTTTTGCTTTAGTTTAGTTTTGGCTACTCAATAACAACCTCAAGCCACACCCCTCAAGCTGAGTCCCTGTCCATATAGGAGAAAGATTTCCAACTTTGATTTTTGGGCGTTTCCGCACCGCATGGCCAACAAATCATGTGGCGCTAATGTTGCAATGTTAACAGCGACAACAATGGCAACATTAATAATTTAACGCCCAATAACCAACAAACAACTAACAGTCAACAACAACACCTAACAGCTAACAATAACAACAACAACAAGGGGTCAATGTGTAACTACAAACATGGCCACTGAACACTCCTTGGAGGACTGTGTTGCAAATGTCGTCTAATAATTCAATTTGCTATCGCTTGGTGTTCGTGGGTTGCGTTTCTTGTCTAATTAAATTGACACATTGACAACTTCGTGCTCATTAGCTGCGCTAACAACAACAACAACGGGCACAACAACTTGCAACATGGCCAAAGTCATGTTAAATGTCGCTTGTAGCTGAGTTCCGCTGCTTCCTCGGCGCCTTCTGCCACACAGGTTGTACGTATAAATAACACATGTATTTACTAGTTTTGTTTAGTTTATAGATTTGCGTTTACTTATGTTATCAAATACAACTGCCCCGAGAGTAAGCAACTATACACACACACTCACACACACACACGAGCGAAGAGCCACGTACACACACGCACACACGCGTGTACATGAATCATAAGACAGACGTTAATAGGCAACACATAATAAATCATATAAAAAAGAAAAAAAGAAAGAAAAACAAGTGCCCCACAACGCTGGTCACTCGCTTAGATCAGAGATAGTATGTGTGTGTGTGTGTGTGTTTGTGTTAGCGCGCGTGTGTGAGCTTAAGTATGTGTATTGGTGTAGTGCCACGAACGTGCACACTCAGAAAAATAAATGAGCAAATAGAAACTGAAGTACTCAAAACATTTCAAAGCTTTGTAAAGCAAAAAATAGCTTAAAAATATTAAAAACTTTTATAAATACATCAAAAGAAATGCATATGAAATTTATTTTAAGTCGCCTCATTATAGTGTTAGTTACAGCTTATGTGTAGAGCACAGCCAAGTTATTTGTCTCAGTGTGTGTCTAGCAACAAATAAAGCTGACCAAGTTCTTGGGGGCAGCGTCGACTGCCCAAAGCAAATTATTTATATAAAAAATGGCACAAAGCATTTTGTGGCAATAGCTGAAGCAGCATTGGTGGCTAGATAAAGAGAGAGAGAGAGAGAGAGAGAGAGAAGGGTGGCGAACGAAAGGGGGTCAGTGGGTGCAACAAACGCGTGATTTATTTACTAAACGTGCAAAAACCTCAGCAAAAATTACAAGTGTTGCCACATACAACAGGAGAGGAGTGGCAGGCATGTTGGAGGCAGAGTTGGAACGGAGCTGGGGCAGAGTTGGGGCATTCATTGTCTGTGTGCGTTGCCTGGTTCATAAATAATATTTCTAAGCCGCCAACATGCACAGGAACATATGTTATGAGCACGCCAAGAGTGTGCATGTGTGTGCGTGTGTGTGTGTGTGTGAGTGTGTATATGGTGTGTGTATAAACCGACAAACGCATTTGTCACAGTTGAACGCCGTTAACAATGTTCGCCATCGCTCATACGCCCGTTGAGCCCCCCAAAATGCCGCCAGTCGCACCTTAATCAGTAAAAGGTGGACAAACAAAGAGAGGGAAGGGGCGGTGGGAGGAGGAAGGAGGGGCTGGTAGCACATTTCTTAAGTAGTTTCAACTGCTTGGGCGGCTTAGTGCAACCGGCTGCGACTTGGCTGTTTCTATTTGCAAGACGACTTTTGCTCCAGGGATGCGAATCCTGATTGTTTGTCTTAGACTGATTGAGCGAATTGCGTAAGACCTCGCACATACATATATACTTATAAATACACAATGGGGAGAGTGTGGAGGCTGCCGGATAAGCCACTAAACAAAAACATGCCAACGCCACACAAGCACATGCTGCCAATGTATCGCCTAAGGACTAGATAATTTGCTTAATCAGCGATTGAAGGCATTTTCTGTGCGTGGGAGTTGCGGGCGAGATTTGAGATTGTATCGACTCAACTTATGCACTGGCAGTGGTGTGGGGGAAGCTGTACAAACAGCCAAATAACAAATAAGAATAATAAAGTTAAGAGAGCCAGACTAGCAGATACCCTGCGTTTACTGTGTATGTGTATGTTGCTGTGGAATTTTCTTCCATGTTTCGCTGTAGATCTTGATGAAATTTAAAAAATGATCAAGAAATCCATATAAATATAATATATATATGTATTCAACTAACAAGATATATCTGACAAATTTTGGCTTTTATTGCTATCAATAATGGATTTTTATTGAAGATAGAAAATAAGCTTAATCTGCTAAATGCTAAAGGGAACTTACATTCAACTGATCAAAATGATATATATTCTTTATGAGATCGGAAATGCTTTATCCCCTTTTGTATAGTTGGGTGGCAAAAATGTTTATGGCCTTGAAGTCAAGGTTTCTGGAGTAGCATGGAAATACAATTCTTAGAAATATTTGTAATTTTTGTTGCTGACAAAGAGTCAATATATATATATATATATATATATATATATATATTATAATGATAATTTGTCAAATTATATCTATTTTTGGACCAACTATATCTCAGCCTTTTATTAACCTTATTCGCTTTAATTCCATCGACATTATCTTTCTCTAATTGAATCGCGTGGCACATCCATCATGCTGTGGGTTTCGCGTGGGTTTCTCTCACACAACTCAAGGTTTGAGTAATACTTTCTGCGCAACCTCCGGCATTGCTAAAGCTCTCAATCATGTGAGCTCTCAATTGTATTAGCTTCGCCTCTGTTGCCCCATGCAGCAACAACAGCAGCAACAGCAACAACAACAACAGCAAGTACAAAGCTGGATCCCCAGACATATGCCCAAAAATGGAGTCTGGCTGTTCTTCTCATCAGTGGAGGCCATTATTTATCTTTTACTCCTTTGAAGGCACAGCACACAGAACAACACACACACGCACACACACACAAACACGCGCAAACACACACACACTTATGCCCAGCTGGTGCCGCACGTTTCTTCTTATTCGTGTTATTTGTTGTTGTTGTTGTTGCGCTCGTTGTGTGCTCATTTCAAAAAACATTGCTTAGGTTTTTGGCGGCTGTTCCTATGGCGAATTTTTATGACAGCCTTTGTCGAGTTACGCGTTTTTTCTTTTGCCAAAGCGACAGCGGCCGCAAAATAGAAAACAGGAAAAAAAAAACAACAAGAAATAGGAAACAAGAAAAATATCATTGAGCTCGCTCGTGCACACAGCTTGAAACAACATTTTGTTCCCAGCCATTAGTTTAGCTCCGCTCCGCTTCAGCTCGGTTCAATTCAGCTCCTCAGGACTTCCTGCTGTGCGTGGCATCGCCTATACCACGCCCCTCCCTCTGCATGCTCCCTCCACTCTCCAACACACCTTAAACTTAGAGACCCCAACTAAGCCTTTCTGCAAAAAAAGGAAAAAAATAAAAATCATTTGTGAGCCATTTTCCGCACGATTTTGCGCGTTAAACCCTTTTCAAAAATTTGACAAATCTATTGGAGAAGTTTTGTGGGTGGTTTGGGTTTGATTGGAACGGTCTGATTTCGCAATAGCTGCATCCTAATTATGAGGCCACTGAGTTATATATGGTTCCATGGATTGACTGACTTTCATTTCGTTTCGCATCGTTTGCTGCATTTCAAATTTTTATTTGCAATTTGTTTGTATTAGCTTCGTGTGGGAAGAGTTGAGGGCTTTTGGCCTAAATATTTGCAGGCCGTCTGTGCCTGGCTGTGCCATGTGTCATTTTGGTCATTTGTTTTAGCCAAACTACCTAGTGAAATGGCCTAGCTCACAATACACAACCCACACTCACTGCATTCTCCTTCTCACTTGCTGCCTCTCTCTCTCTCTCTCCCTGTCTCTCTGTTTTTATTATTCTCTCTACGCTTGCCAACACATAGAAAACTTGGAACAGCTTTAAGGGCGGCCATCTATTTTAATTATGAAAAGGGAAAATTACAATACATGACACTCTTATGGATTGTATTAATTATTTTCTTACGATTTTCATTTGAAATTGTATGCATTTTTTAAGTACATATCATTTTTATTGATTGATATTAGTGATTCATATATTGAATAACACAAAAACATTGACTTATGGCAGGTATTTAAAATACCAAGCCTTTTTTTTACCAGTGTAGACGAAATGCATTCAATCGTAAACGAGCTGCATTGGCCACAAAAAAAAAAGACAAAAAGTAAACGAGCCACAAAAAAAATGTTGCAACCACAAAAAACTAAAAAGCTTTAAAAACTAAAACACAAAAATTGCGGCCTGGCTGCCATCAACAGCACCAGAAGCAGCAACAACTGCAACAACAAGTAAAACTAGCTCCACTCGAGCTGTGAGCTGTGTGCCAAACTTTAGCGACAGTAAGCCCTACAAGTACCCCCTTTTACCCTCACTCCCCTCATCCGCTAAGCCTGCTGCTGCTGCGGCTGCTGCTTGAGAGTCCAGTGTCCAGAGTCCACGGTCCAGAGTCCAGCTCGGCAAATATGTTGAACATGCCGCAGCTTGGTCTCGTTCCATTGTCCTCCGATCCTGATCACTGCGCTGTGCATTTTAACGCTGAGTTGTTTTTCACATTTTCCATTTTCTCTCTTTTCTGCTGTGTTGTGCTTTGCTTTATTTTATTTATTTCATTTTTACTTGTTTTTGCTATACCCTGTCATTTTATGTGGTTTCGTGGAAGATATGAGCTAAATTTGTTTACTTGTTATTTTTTTTTATATATTTCAAGTTGGACTTTTATATTTTTTATGGACGTTTTTTGGCTTAGTTAAAAAAGAATAGAGCACTCCATTTACAAAACAAAAGTAAACCAATTCATTTTATTGGAATGAATAAGTTTAACCAGTGAGAAATTTAATCCCTTAAAGACTTATTTTCCTGGCCATCATAAATTTGTGAAGATATCAAAATATAGAGGGTATTCCGTGATTTCAGCATTTTTGCTGGTTTCGTTGCATTTTTGCTGCCGTCTTTTCATTTTTTTTTTTTTTTTTGTTGGTTTGTGTTGTTTTTTTTGTTTTACTTGCGCTTTAACTTTAAATGAATTTCTATTATTTTTGTGTTTATTTGAGCTTTGCAGTTGCCAAACCCCTTCTCGGTTTCCCCCTCTCTCGCTGTATCGCTCCCTCTCTCTCTCTCTCTCTCTCTGCAACCGTATTGCTGTCGTCGTCTGCTGCTCTTTTATTCCGGTACTTATTGCGTCTTGGCCACTGATGTTGTTTTTGTTGTTGTTGCTGCTGCTGTTTGAACAAAACTAAATTGGTATATCCGTTTTTATTAAGCAACATTTCCGGTTACTTTCGAGTGTTTGCAGCTATGGCCATGTCCAAAGATGGCCAAAGATGCTTCACGGCAATGAATCGCTTCCCTTCCATACACAATCCTCCTCTTTTTTCCTTTTGGCTCCCCACTCACGCTAAGCCAACTCTCAGGCAACAGTGACAATTTTTCATGCTGTTGTCAGTTTTTTTTTCTCTTTGCTCGAGTCACTTGACTGGGTTCACTTGGCCATCAGAGCTCGTTAGTTTTTGGCTGCTTTTCGTTGTGTTTTGCTCATGCTTTAATTTGTCCAGCTTTTTTCGAAGCGAGAGTTGCGCGTGAATCTTTAAGCAAAAGCTCATTACGTATACGCTCCGTGCTCCACGTAGTTAACGCTCGAGTGAGGCGAAGGCAATTGATTTGTTGCCGGGCTACAAAAACCAAGTAGAGTGGAGTATAGAGAGAAAGTGCCAGACTTAAAGATGACTTGTAACCCAGCTAGAACATAAATTTGGGTATATATTTTATGTAGTCAGAAAGGTTTACATCTGCAACTTACAAAAATTTGAAAGCTTTCTGTATCAACTCGATAGTTGATTCTGATCAATAATATATGTATATATTTAATAGCTTCGGAGTTGCTTCCATCTGCCTGTTACATAGCTTCATTGTTTTTTTATGTGTAAAAAACTAGTGATTTCACCAAAAAAATCTAAAGAAAAAAAGAAACAGAAGGGGGCACATTTCACATTTAAATTAAATTTGTTGTCAATAAAAATGCAAAACTTTAAACAAGACCAACCAAAGAAAAAAAAGGGGGAAAAATGTATAAAAAGGGTTCTGTTTGGCTGCTTGGCCGCTGGGCAATCGCTTGTTGCCTAAATGCTGCCGCTTATCTCAATGGAAATCCACAAGGACCTCATAAATATGTATGTTTTGGGTCGTAGCTTTTTGCCAAACCTTTTTGCTGGTTGTGGTCAGAAAATGTTTACCCTCAGCCAGTGTTTGAAAGCAGCATGCTATCTATCTATCCCTTTCCATCGTTGCTGTCTGTCGGTCTGTCGGTATGTTTGTCTGTCTGTCTGTTTGTCTGCCTGTCTCACACCGGGACTGCGTCAAGGCGCCAGATAGTTTCAAAAGTGATTTGGGTACACTTTTGGGATTTGGTTTTTGTCCTGGAGCTGCTGCTGTGCCGTCTGTTCAACGGCATATTAAATTAAAGCGTTCAGGGTATCACCTCATTCGACCAGCAGCAACCACTCCGCCCACGCACCATCTTTTTTGCCAGCATATCCGCATGGTAAAGTGTCAGTTGCAAGTGTCAAAGGTGCTTGTTTTTAAATTATTCGCACAACAGCAAACAACAGCAACAAAAACAACAACAAAATTTGACTATACATTTTTGTTTTGGAATATGCGTTTTAGCCACAACATTTATGAGAGAGAGATAAGCGTCGCCTGTTTTTGCTTCAGCTGGTTCGAGCTGACTGGTTCAACAAATGCTGTCGCCTTCTTTCTGTTCATGCCCAATGGCAAATTATGCAGAAAACCAAATATGACAGCAACAAAAACAGAAAAATAAATAAATAAATAAATAAAAAAAAACTATCACAAAAATGTGAGAGAAATCTAAAAGTATAAAATCTCCTTTGGGCTTAGTCCGTTGAAATATGCATATGTAAGTATTTTAGACGAGTTTGAGTTTCAGTTTGAGTTTTGGTTTTGGTGTCTGGTTGTTGTTAATGGTGTTGACTTGCGAGATGAACAAGTTTACTTGGCAATTGAATAAATTAGGGCCTTTTCTATGCAAGTGGGAGTTTTAATTGATTTTGTCTGGTTAGCTTGAGCCTTTAAAGAGCAGACAAAATAAACAAAACAATTGAGAATGTTGCTATGAGTCCTAATCGACTGTGGAATACACTGACGCTGAGTAAACTTCGGATGTAATTAAATTGATTTTTAATTTTTTAAATTTAGACTTAAGACATTTTTGGGAGCAAAGGAGGTTATTATTAAAATCTATCCTCCAAAATTATTTTATTATAAATTATTATTACTAAAAAATGGATGTACCTTTATAAATTTAAAGAGAGTTTAAAAACATCATTTTATATCTTATGGGATGCAATAAAATATGAAACAGACATTACTTAAATATTCTTATTTGTATGCTATTATTATTTTTAATTATTAAGCTTTTGTCTTCATGAAATGTATTATTTTTTATTCCTAGCCAAAATGGTTTTTCTAAAAAGAAACATCTTATATCGATATTAATAACAAATTGCTTACACACTTTCAAACATCTCATTTTAAAAGAGCACACAATAATTTGAGCATAATATAATTGAACAAAATGGCAAAAGCTTTTACGTAAATTAATGCACTATCAGTAGGAGCGACAAGAATTTGAGTTTGCTGCAAAAAAGTTGAAACAAATGAAGAGTCAAACACGACGGCCTAATTAAAAGCATAATTTAATTAAGAGCAGGCAGCTGATGGCCTGAGAGTACAGCAACAACAACAGCTAAAAAGGACAACAACAAAAGCTGCAGTAAAGAGCCGACTTGTGTGGCATATGCCACAAAACAAGAGCACACTGTAATATGGTCAAGTTATGCCTGTGTGTGTGTGTTTGTGAACCATGTTATGTGTGTATTAATGCAGTCATAAATTTTGTGGCAAGTGCGGCGGCTGCTGCAGTCATTTTCTTGTTGTTACTGCTGCTGTTGCATGTTTCGCAGAGTGTCGCACAAAAGTATGCAACAGAATTCAGAACACACACACACACACACACATACAGACAGGAAAACTACAAACAAATAGTTGGCATTATTTAATATACAACAAATTACGTTTCATGTTTAACCACATGATTTATGCAGTCACAGGACTACCACCCTTCCTAGCCCTTCCCTTTATCGTTGCTCGTCTCTTAGCCAACAATCCACAAAGACCGCCCATTTTCAATTGTCGCACAATTAAATTAAATGCAAACACTCAGCATATAAAGACCGACATGTAAAGATACCCTTTCTATAGGCGATAGTTTCTTGTCAAGCTGCGAGAAATTTCAATCCCGTCTGGATTTTGGGAGTTTTATGGGCCTGCAAAAAACATATTTAACTCAATATAAGTTGTACATTTTTTAAGAAAATGTGTCAAGTTCCGTTCCAAAATGAAGAAAAAATAGATTGCCAACCGATTTTTTTTATAGATTCTTTAAGGTTGTTATTTATCAAGGACAAACACGCAAAAAGTTGGCGACAGGAACGAAACTAACTTGAACATTTCCAAATCGATTACTTGAAGTCTAGATGTAATGCGATCCCTTTAACATTAACATAAAGTTCAAGGACGCCATTTACGTTATACCCACCAGACCATTTTGACAATGGCTTAACTGCTGACGCTGCTCAGCAGTCAAAAAGTCCCAAAGTTCACACGTCATGTCAACCAAATTCTCAGACATTAAAACGGCATTAGATGACTTTTGATCAGAGTTTTGTAATTAAAAAAAAAGATTATAACTTTTTTTAGAAGCAATCAAATCTTAGCACTTCTACTAAATACACATGAATTAAACTCTTTGCTTAAAACGTCACAATTACAACTGCATTTTTAATATACCCCCTCTGGCTGTTTACAGAGTAAAGAGCGCTTAATAGGCTTTCGGATTTACTCTGGCATCTCTATTGTTCTGTAGATATTGCTCATTCTGGCCATCTCGTTCGGTGCGTGCGTGCCTTATTGACTTGGCTTGCTGATAGCTTGACAAAGCTGAGCCGCAAAGTCAATTGTGTGAGTACAGCTGCCTTGCCCAACGGAAATGAACGTGCTCTCTCTTTGGTCTCTGGTCTCTGGTGTCGCGTCTCTGGTCTCTGGTCCCTGGTCAGCAGGACGCCTTGCACAGTCTCGAACACAGCCAGCATCAGAATTAGATTTGGCAACCGAATCAAAATCAAAGCCCATAGAAGAAGAATTGCAAGCAGAAATACAACTGTGAACTGTGACCTGTGAACTATGCCAAGTTGATTTGTCATTTCTATGAGGAAAGAAGGCTGCTTTTTCGTCTTTTTTTTGTCAGCAAACTCTAGGCTACACTCAGAAAAATGAAGCAAATGGTTGTTTCTTACAACTACTGTTGTCATTTCTCAAAAACGTTTTTTTTTCGGAATTATCGGTTAAGTTCGAGCTTAGAGCTAAGAAAATATTTATGATTTCTGATTCTGGTTTATATTTTTTTCTTTGCGTGTAGCTCCGCACTATTTGTTCATTTGTCTTGCTCTAACAGTCTTTATCCATCCATCCTTGCTTTCTCCTGCTCTCCCTCTCTGCCCCTCTCTCTGCACTCATGTTTACCCTGATGCTGGCCGCATATAAATCCAACTGCGTGTTACTCTGTCATGGAATCCACTGTCAGAATAGAGAGAGAGAGAGAGAGAGACACGCTTTGCTAGGTAAGCAAGCAAGCGAGCAGCTTATGTACACACACACACACACACCCCTTCCGCCCACCCCTCCCTATTCTTCTCACAGCCTCCACCGCGTAAAGCAATCGTTGTGTGTGCTGCGAGTTCAAGTTTCCTCAGTTTGCACTAACTGTTGTTGATACGGTTTCCGTTTGTCTAAAGCTCCATGCGGCACTTAAGTGAACTTTAAACACTTTTATTAATGGCATATTATGTAATATACGTACAACCCACCCCCTTTGGCAAAGGGTTCTCATATTGGATGTGTGAGTGCTGTGTGTGTGCGTGTGTTTATAATGGGTTATCTGGCCTCGGCGGCAAGTTTTTGCAACATTACTAGCTGCGAATGGGGAAACGAAAGGCACACTGTGAATGTTTTAATTAAAGTGGAATTGGGTATTCCAAGTGGGGCAATCCTAACGCCCACCTCTTCTCCTCCCTCTCCTTGCCAATTCACATACAGAATCTGAGTTGCCAAACGTCAACAGCCAGCAGCCAACAACTGGCTTTAGCCATATCCAGATGTTACGCATACGCAGCGTTAAACTTTTACCACCCCACCCTCAATTACTGATTCCATTGCTGCAAGCGTTTGTTGCAGGTCTAACGGCTATGTGAACGATTTTGTGTCAGCTGCTCAAAGTGGTTACAAATATGAAGCAGAGTTGTTTCAAAGTTTGCTTTAACTGATTCGAATTGTGGAATGAGAATTGCGAACAACATTGTAAACATTTTATTTGGTTGTGTTCTGACTTAACACAAACAAAGAAACATCTCTTAAATAGTCATTTAACTATTTGATTATATGTTATCATCTCAATTCAAGTTAAAGTGAATTACTTATAATGGAGCAGGAATATAACTTGTTGATTTAATTTATTTAATTGTTTGTTATCATTTAAAGGCTTTATCAAATAGAAATATAATTAAATGTTGGTTTGTTTAAAAAAATGTCTATTCAATAGAAAAAACGAATGTCATTAATAATAATGTTGGAAAAATAGATATCAATAATTTGTATAGTTTGTTATTAACTTTAAAAAATGTAATTTTGATGTTTTAAATATCTATTATTTATTTTTGCAGTACGTTCTCAGTTCGTTGTTGCCTCAGATGTGATGCTGCCATACAATTGCCATAATTGCAGGCTTAGTCGTCATACTCGTCAGCCCGTCTACTCCAAGTCCAACACATTTACCTTTACGTTAGCTTGAAGCGAAGGAGGCGGAGAGGTTGCTAGTGGATAAGCAAATACTTTGTTCAGGCTCAGTCTCTTTTATACTACGTATATTACGCATACGCAACGTTTGCAGTTAATTTGCAAAATTTTTCACATGCTGGCGTTTTAATGAGTTGTCTCGGCACTTTAAAGGCCAGCACACATTTACCACACACCACCTACAGCTCTTCCCCCAGGCCGTTTAACCCCCCACCCATCTGTTACAGGCAAAGACCACAAGACAGGTTTCATTAAGTTCCCGATTTGCCTTCAATCGTTTTCACTATTGTTATTTGCAGATCGATTGACGTCGCACTTAAATCAATTGCAATTCTCTCAATATGTGTTGAGGAAAACATGTATCTCCTTTGTCATATATTGCTTATTATGCTTCATGTGCCGCAAATATTTGTCACAGCAGTTTTCCCGTCCATGGACCTGTGTGTGATTGTGTGTTGTGTAAGTTGCATCATTTGTTGCAGCAATAAGTGCGACGCTTGCAGATTCAGCTACTGCCTCTTGTTAAGCGCTTCAGCAGCCAAATGTTTGTCACACGTACACAAACACACACACACACGTACACTCTTGTACACTCTTGCACCCAGTTGTGTGCACTCCGAACGTATTGCAATACAAATGGCTACTCGTTTCACCGTAACTTTTTGCCAACATTTAATGTCTTATGACATTTGGCCATAATATCAGGCAATCACAACAACAACAACAGTGCCAGTCGAGAGTGGCAAGTTTTAAGATACCCTGTAGTCATTTATTAAGCGTTAAGTGTAAAGTATAATGTATTTATATATTTATATGTATATATATTTGTATGTTGCTCTCCACCTGTAGATTTTTAAGGGAATCATTTTTACATCAATTTCGACTCAGAATCCTATTTCTAAATTGAAACGTAGCCATGACTAAAATGCCCCGATTTCTTGACAAAGTTATGACTCTGGTCAGTTTGAATCCATTCCTGAGGGTATATATATTTATTTAATCATTTTAAAATGCAAATCCAGCCAGAATCCATTCTCAACTTTAAATATACTTTTATTTACAGGTCAAGCAATGAACATAAAGCTCTGTTTTTTGAAATTCGTCTGAGATTTGAGGCACTTTTTGAGATTATAATTTGAACATGAATTTCGAACAAGATTCGCATTTCAAACTTTAAATTTAGTAAACCGTGGTTAAAAAGCCATGGTTTATGAAAGTTGCTTGTAGTTGTATTAAGTTAACGCGTTGGAAACTTGCCCGTTGACCCGTTGCCAATTTTAAATGTAGTATTAAACGAGAGATCAAACCATGATTTGAATCAGTTGCCTTTTCAAAATCGATTCAATTTAGATTTAGATAGAGTTATGGCTGTGAAAAATGTGTTCCAAGCCCTTGAAAATGAATTTCTGTTTCAGCTTTGACAAAACTTACTTTCTAAAAATCTCCTTAGTGCGTCTGCCTTTTAAACCATTTTACCCAATTATTTTGTAAAAATTGTTATAGGGTATGTTACAATAAAGCCAGGCATGTCAGCAGCACATTACAAGGCCTCATTCTAGTACGCAGCTCAGCTCAGCTTGCATAGTGGAGTTGATTTTTGCACAACAATTGCTGTTGTTGTAATTGTTATGAGCTCAAATTACAGCTGAGGGCGACGAACGTTGCCGGGAAGGGGCAGGGCACGAGGGTACACTAAAAAGTAATATATTTTACAACAGCAAAGGGCGAGACTGCATATTATATTTATGCCGTTATGCCGCACAACAACAACAACAACAATAACAAAAATAACAACACAAAAAATTGCAATAGCTGTTGTTAAAAGCAGAAATTCGCATTAAGCTGAAAGAAAAGCAAGAAAGGCGACGCTGCAGCAGTGCAACGAGGGGAAGGATTGGAGCGCAGACAAGTTCAGGCCACAACTAAACGAGGCAAGCAGCTTGTTTTAAGACATACACGAGTGTGTGTGTGAGTGTGTGTGAGCAACTTGCATTTGTAGTTGGAAGGAGGCGACTGCTGGCAAACATCTTCCTGTTGTTGTCCTGTCGCTTGTTGTTGGCCTCGGCGCTCTACCATGAAATCTTTTCTTGAAAATAAAAAGAAACATACACACATACTCGCACACACATTGCGCACACCCGCACACACACACATGGCATACAAATAACAACAGGCAGCATTGCCATAATTCTTGTCTACGCACAAAAGTATGCTACACTTTATACGAGTATGAAATAAATAATTACAAACAAGTCAAGCAAGCAACCACAACGATGTTTAGTGTCGGCCAGCGGTATGGTGGGGGGTGGGGAGGGGGTGGAAGGTTAGAGGTATGGAGGCATTGAGAATGTAAGAAGTGTATGGTGTGTGGGATAAGGGGCTCGTGGGTACCCCTCCACACAGTCAGTTGCAGGAAACATACGTCGACGCCGACAGTGCTAAAAGTGCATTACACTGCAGCCACAGTAAGACATATGAATGTAAATAAGTGTTCGTGTGTGTGTGTGTGTGTGTGTGTGTGTGTATGTGTGCGTGTGTGTATATGCTCAAGTATGCGGCTTAAACGGTATTTGGTGAGTTGATCTATGTTTGCAATGCGGTCTTTGCAACTAATGAACATATTTTGAGATGTGTCGAATACACAGAGCAGATAAGTTAATCTCCTTTATTGGCTTAATAAAAAAATTGCCTTGCAGTTATTCATTTGGATTTCATATCTTAATTAAATGTTGTCGGAATGATATAAAATATGTCTCTCATACCAAACTTTCACTGGAAAATTACCCATTAATTATCTTGAACAATGAGGGTAAATTGCTGTCGATATGGGAGATTAGTATCTAACACCAATATTAAATATTAAAATCACCATAAAACATGTATTTCATGCTCAAATTCCATTCCGTAATTATAATTTTTGAAATACCGTTTAAGCTACAACATCCCTTAAATTAACTATAAATAGTGAGCATCAGAAAACTAATATGCATTAACCGAATTTATGGATGAGCAATTTTTATTTGTCATTTTGGGTTAAAACTGTTGTAAAAACGTTTGGCATCCTAAATAAATAATAATCCGGCCATATTTAGTTATGATCCTAAAGGTAAGCATGAATAAATTGTTCACAGCTTTTGCCAAATTAAAAATAATTTTTGATATTTAGATTGTCAAAAAAATAAAACATTTACTTCATTAGCTAACATTTGTGAAATTCATGCTTGTGGTTTCGCTGGAATTGACGTAATATGCATAACGGCAAGTTTATGCTTATACAAATTGAATACAAATTCAATTTTGAAAAGTTTAAATTTTATTTTATACACTAATTTTAAATTTATGGATTTTCCAAAGCTTAAGGTATAAGAGCACATGAAAAAAAATCTAATTTACACAGGTACACCTATATTTGCATATATATTTGTATCTCCATTAATTATTTGAAAAAATGTGCTTTAAACTTTTGTATGTACGCGATAAAGGCCACAACTTGCAAGCTGAAACATTTATTGGATATTTATAAAAATATTAAAACAGCTTAATTGTTAGAATATATCACATAAGAATCGCATGGTCATTTTGTTCAGTGCATTTTATTTCCTGTTATGATGTTGTCTACATTTCTGTTTTGATTCGGTTTGGTTCATGAAGACATCGTCTTCACATGCTCCAGCGACTGCAACACGCAACCAGCTATCACTCCCTCAACTGTGGCAGCAACCGCAGGCACAGAAAAAAATTCACAAAACTGAGAAAATAAATGCAAGGCAAAAGTTTTTCTTAATGCTGCCTCTTGTTGTTGTTGATGTTGTTGTTGCTGTTTGTTGTGTGTACATGTCTATATCTGTTTGTGTGTTTGTGTATGTGAATATATTTTTCTGTTTGCTTTGTTTTGGTCGCATTTGCCAGACTTTTGACTTGTGCTTGCATCTCTGTGGGCACACAGAGGCAAATGAACCAGCAGGACGACAACCTCAAAAGTCAAATCACCCACCTCAGTTGCCTTTACCCCTTACCCCTTACCCCTTAACCCTTAACCCAACCCCTCAGCAGCAGCCCTAGACAGAAGTGCTAGTGAGCTGTGTGCACTTGCATTTATGAATGTTTAAGCACTCGAGAATCTACAGCAAAGTTTCACCAAAGGAGCAACAGCAGCACAATTGAAAAATTCATAAAGCCACCAGAGAAATACATGCATAAATGAGTGTTGAGCGGGGAGTGAAGGGGAGCGGAGAGAGAGAGAGTGAGGCATAGAGCGTGGTAGATACCACCAAGTTTTGTGGGTGTGTGTGTGTGGGTGTGAATTAAAACTGTAATGGCGGCTAATTATGACAAGTCGTACACAATCTCAAGTGCAACAGAATGTTGCACCTTCATTTCTTAAATGCAAAGTGAATCTTGGAAAATTTGAGACATCTACAAGTTGGAAGCTAACATCCACAAACTTTCACATCTTAGCAGCGATTTGACTAGCAAATGTTTGTCTGAATTTTGCAGTCTCCAGTAAAGTAAACAAACATGTGGATAATATCTTAAGCTTGTAGGAAACTCACATCGTAAACATGTAAGGGCTGACTCTGCAAATTTATAATGAATGAACAACATGCGAAAAATTATGTTAGCAAATTCGGTTCATGAATAAAAATTGTTGACTACCAACGAGTCCATTTCTGGGTTGCAAATGCTTCAACATTCTAAAGTATAAATAATGTAAATTAAATTAATTATTGTTATTATAATATTATAATGTGAAGCAGAGGGAAATTTA
Organism: Drosophila hawaiiensis; assembly: GCA_037043685.1. Taxonomy (NCBI): domain Eukaryota; kingdom Metazoa; phylum Arthropoda; class Insecta; order Diptera; family Drosophilidae; genus Drosophila; species Drosophila hawaiiensis. The sequence continues at coordinate 1,649,690 of JBAMBA010000216.1, forward strand.
TCAAATTAAATAAAAAATTAATAACACAGAATGTGAAAATCGAGCAGGTCGACTAGAAGATACCCTAAATCACAGCTGATATTTGTTTGTTTTCAATATAAAATATCTAAATTGGGTTTCTTAATGAACTTTTTACTGCTGATCTGTAATTTATTAAGGTAAATTACATAAAAATTGAAAGGCTGTCTTTACAATTGTATCGGAAATCGATTAGCAGAAAATTGTGGTAGTTGTCTAGGAAATTAATCTGCGAATGGTGTTAAGGTCTCTGAATATAGAATCTCTCAGATCGGCGTCATTGTGAATAAATGCTCTTGAATATAGATACATATAAAAATATTTATGAACTTTCATACTTTCTCTGATTGTCAAATACTTCTGCACAACTCCATTATTCAAATTTTTGTTATATTTTGAATGGCTTCCGGGTATACAAAAAATTGAAACGATTCAGCCTTACTAAAATATATAATTATTAAATATTTTAGCCGCTTTTTAGCCTTTGGCACACAGCTGTTATTTGCATTTACAAATCAGTTAAAAATCCCTTTTAAAATGATTGTGAAATTGTTTGAATACATTTCGCCTGCAGCTTGTTGTTATAAAACGATAAGAGAAAACTGTTTCTGTTTACATGCAAAAGAATACATAAAAAAAAACGTTGACCTAACAGATCACTTTATTTATCTCTTTAATACACTGATTTTTCCTCATGCTCTCTGTTTTCTTTGTTTACAAAGCGTAAAAACCACTTAAATAAAGCAAATGAAAACTATATTCAAATGCATATAAAGTTTACATAAGCACAATTACTCGCTTGCCGCAAGAGAAAGGTTTCGCTGGTAGCCGCTCCTGTGGCAGGGTCAGCAAACGCTTGTAATTATTTGCATAAATATATGCAAATCGTAAAGCAAGTCAGCCAACGATAAAGTCCGAGTGTAATTCACAGTTTCACATTTGCTTTCCAATTCAAAAGAGTATTCCCACATTCAGATTTTTTTCTTTTTTGCCCGACTGCGGCATACTCTGATAAAGTGATTACCATTAAAAGAAGATTAACAATATACCCTTTAAGTTTAGTGACTCGACTTACTCTTATCGAAATTATCGAATTCGTAGTCCCCCGATGTGTGTAGCACTGTAATTTGAATATTACAATCATTTTCGATTTTTATAATTATTTCAATCATTTCCATTCAAATCGTTAAATGAGGCTTGGTGTTGTATTCATGTTTTTACCTTCCATTTTTGATTTTAATTGACGTTTTATTTGAATTATTTTTATTTAAAATTTTGTTCTATCCATATTAATATGAGGTCTTAACTTTCAAATGGAATAAAATTGCTGTTGGTTGCTGTTGGCAGACAAATGTTTCAACATTTGTATATATTGCAACATTTTGCTCAGCTGCAACGTTTTTTTTTTTTTTTTGCGTGGCATGCGGCAGCAACAATCGCCATGTTAATTACAATAATACAGAAAGCGCTGTGTTGAATCAGAACAGACAAAAAAAAAACTCAAAGTTAAAAACCATATAAAAAAAAATTATTTTGCGGGTCGCAATTGAATACGTTGAAATCCTTACCCCGCATTTCTTCCCCCTCCCCACCAACAACCGGCTTCCAACCATACAAAATACACAGTAGATTGAGCTATTTGAGCTTTTTGTGGCAGTGTTAAAAAAAGAACAATATGAAATGCATCTGTGTTTAGTTCGTCTATTTTCTTGCCCCGCATCTGAACAATGAACAGAACTAGTGAAAAAATAGATGTATACATAAATATATATATATATATATATATATATATATATAAATTGCACACATAAAACAGATTTGCGCAAACAAAAAACATGCGGGAGTTGGAGGTGGGATGCTGACGAAAGGGGTCTAAAAAACTGCAAGCAGACAAATTAAAACTAAGCGCTTCATGGACAAACAACTATCCCAAAGGGGGTAAAAGGGAGGCAAAAGAGTAGAGAGAGACAGAGAGAGACAGCGAAAGAGAGAATACAAACAGGGGGCGGCACTCGACCTAATGGCAGCCAGTGGACCATTTACTACATTTAGTTGTAAACAAATACACACACACTCACACACACACACACTCTTGCACACTCACAATGCTACTCAAACTGTCAATCAACCACAAAATGTTGGGCTGCAATCTGCAAAAGCACTGAACACAATTGAAACATTAAATTTCCTAATACAATTTGGACACGTTGGAAAAAACCCACTTCTCGACATTTTTGGTAAATATTTGAAGCACAAGAAGATTATCATTAAATATGAAATATATTCAGTCTTCAAACACACAAATATACAATTGCATCTGGGCAAAAGACGGGGAGTTGAAGTGGAAGACTGGGATTGGCTGGACAATTGATGACATATGTTGCACACATTTGCAATCACTTTTATAAAGACCTTTGATGCTTACAGATTAATAAAAATTGAAATTTGACAATTGAACTATGATGCAAAATATCTTAAAGATACAAAATTCGAGGTCAATTCATTGCTTTTTGCGGAACTAGAAACGGAACCGAAATCCGTTTCGATTCGACACTCTGATTCGATAATCAAGTAACCTGGCCAACAGTTTATTTTACCTCAACCCTCATAAATATGAGCATATGAAATGTAAATGTAATTGAGTCAATATCCATTTGTGGAGCATAAACATTCGATTGCATTTTCTACATACATATATCGCTCTTGCTATTTCTAGATTCCAAAGCTGCCTCGCATGTATGTGTGTGGGTATGCATTATTTATTTGGTGGCTAGTGATTTACAATTTCTACAGTTTCAACAGTATTTTTATTTTTTTGTTTTTTGAATTTTTGTTTGATTGCAGCAACTCGCGACTGTTGCTTCTGATAATAAAATAAATCAAATCCGTTCACCCAAAAACTGCCCGCAGCAAATACATTTGCTCTCTCTCTCTCTCAGACTGTCTCTCTCTCTCCCTCTCTGTCTCTCTATGTGTCTCTCCCTCTCTCTCTATGAGTGTGTGTGTGGAGTTTATGTAGTTATTTCGATGTGCATGGCATGGTTTTTGTTGTCCCTCTTGTTTGCTCATGTGTTGGGTTAAACTATACGCCGTATTTTTAATTAAATGTGAGCTGCAAATTTGCACAACTAAATTGCATTGCCATGTTATACCCATTTGCTACTCTCCCTCCCTCTCTTTCTTATCTGTGTCCTCTCGCCTACACTGACAGAAAGAAGCATCAATTGTTAGCTATCTATGTGGCATATACTTTTAATTTGAGTATAATTATTTTAAGAATGTTTTTTTTTTTTGCTTTTCATGTTTAACTTTTAACTTTCATATTGAAAAGTTGAAAGACAAAGAGGAACTTGACTAAACCCATTTTACTTAACTTTATATCATAATTTCTCTTGTATTTTTTAATCTTTTGTAGGATGGCTGTGGCTTTGCCTGTTGGCTGATGGGGGATCAGCAGATGAATCGCTGGACACACGCGAAGGCGTCGATGTGGTGCTCAAGTGCCGTTTCACCGAGCATTATGATTCAACTGATTTCACCTTCTACTGGGCCCGGTGGACCTGCTGCCCCACATTGTTCGAGAACGTCGCCATTGGCGATGTGCAGCTCAACTCGAATTATCGGTAAGTTCTGCTGTGCGTCTCTTGTCCACTCTGACTGTCCGTCCGTCTGCCTGTCTGCCTGTCTGCTTGTTTTCTGTGTGCAATGGTCTGATAAATCACAGGCAACCTCATAAATTCAACAACTGATGGCCTGTCAATAAGGCAGGCGAAAAGTTAAAGGCCGCAATCGAAGTGGGTTGGGTTGGAATGAATGGATGGATGGAGTCAACTGCACATTTATTTAATTGCCTAAATGACATCGACACTCAAGGCCCAAGCAAATGGGAATTATGGGCCCAAGGCTGCTCAACCCTCCCCCTACCGCGTCGCATGTTTATTGATAAAAGATGAAAGATGCGAAAGTTTCGCGATGCGTTCAACTGTTAAATTTATTAAAATTGCCAATGCCTCGGCTGGAGGAGAAGGATGACAAGGACAATATCGACATCGACATCGGCCCATCAGCGGGATGCCCTCGTTTTGTGTACATCATTAAATGTTCATCTGGCAGGCGATAATTCATAGCCCAGCCACGCCCCCAACAGCAGCAGAGGAAGAGAGAGTGACAGAGAGCGGGAGAAAGAAGGAGAAGCAGACGGAATGATAGATCCGCATGCAGTGTAAACAAGAGGATAGCTCTACATACACCCCCTTCCCCCTCGAGAGGTTGGTGGGGTTGTTTGGTTGCTATAAGGGGATATATAAGTGTTGGCAGCACAAAACGTGGCCATCACACGCAGCTGTGCCCGACGCCAGTGTTTCGAAAGCAAAAGCGAAATTATTATTATTATTATACCATTCTGTTAAAACAATGGCAAAAATACGCAAAATAAATTATTCTACGAAGCTGACCAGCAAAGCATAACAAGACAAAATAAACCGATTAAATAAAAGATGGAGCTCGATTTGAATAATGTTATCATAACTGGACAAAATGTGCAATAATCTTAATTTAATCTAGAAAATTAAACGAGAGCTAAGAAAGTGTATTTCTACAAAAATATTTACTTATAATTTAATCATTTTGTTTAGCTACTACTTAATTCTATCATATAAATTGCTTTATTTATTTAATATTACATTTTGAAAAGAATAAATGAAAATCCGTAAAATATTTCTAAATATTATACTTTGTTAATTTTTTTTAAATATATAAACTAAATTTGTATCTCGATTTCGATTCCGGATTAGGTTTTCGGTTAAGGATTTTGAATCCGGTTTGATACCCTAACATAAGCCATATTTAAATGGACAGCACTTTCCTTTTATTCAAATAATATGGCAATTTGTGCCACTGTTTATAATTGGCAACACATTGCGTATACGCAACTTGATTAAAGCGCCGAAAGCTCGTCAAGCGTTGGCCGGCCTTTAAAAATGGTTGGGTTTGTTTGTTGGCAAATGTGGCGAATGTTCTTTCTACTGAATATTTTCTGGCATTGCTCCATTGCCTCACCTCCCCCGCTCTTTGGCTGCCGCCTGCCTATTTATTTATTAATCATAATAATCATTTTGGAGCGCATTTTGAGCGTGAAAAACATTCAATGCGGCGTAGGCCGCAAATTGTTTGGAAAATGTTCTGTTCAACAGCGAACACGCCCACGCATAAAGAGACAAAAGAGACAAACACACAGACAGACAGACACGCCCAACCATATTGGCCAGATGATATACATAATATATGGGCAAGACCAGCAACAACATCAGCAGCAGCAGCAGCAGCCGCAGAACATGCAAAAACATTGCCAAACAGATCGGCAACAAAAGAAAATTATTGTAAAATTTGAGCTAATCGCGCGTTAAACAATTTGCTTGATTTATGCGGGCTTAGAGATGTGGTCTAATGGCGTTGCCGCAAAACAACAACAGCAATAACAACAAAAACTACAAATGCCATTAGCAGCAACAAAAAGCCAGCAACAGCTGTGTGGCATATCAGACCAGGCAGATACCCTATATAATAGTTTATCTTGAGATTATCTTTAGTTAGTCTGCATTCTTAATAAGTGAAAGTATATTTATAAAAGTATGTCTTAAATCTTTATTAAATGAATCTATGTCAAGCGAAACAATTTAGGCCTTTTCTGCCTGAAAGTCAACTCTTTTTCAAGTACCAATTAAAGCAAATGGTATTATTAGTCCATATAGTACAATAACCGAATCCAATATAAGCCTTTGACCTTATTCACTACACTTTTGTATTGGATGCAATCAATCCTTGTCTACAAAGCTGAATTCACATTTGTTCTTCAAAATAAATGTATCAAAAATATACGAAAATTCCGTTGAGTATTTCCAAAATACTTTAATGCACTAAAATATATATTTATAGAAAGGAGTCTTAAAATTTCCTCTCAATACATACAGGGCATTTAAAATGACAGGCAAAACTGCCAAAACCAAAATTTTTTTTGATGACTTTTCAGCATTTTGTGCTCGATTTCTTTATGACTTGCTGACCAAATGTTGGTCAAATATTGGCAACAAAATGTAATTGATTTGAACTGTGAACTGTGGTCAAACATGTCTGCACAAAAATCGAACAATACAAACAACAGAAAATGTTGAGACTTAAAGCAAGTTCAACATTTTGGTATAGATAAGAATGTGATGAAATTTTCACGTTTACTGATTAGTTACTTTCATGTTTCAGTGCACAAAGTGCAAAGCAATTAGCTTAAAACATTATCACTTGACAGCTGACCTCAAATGAAATTTTCTAATGATAATTTCAGTTCACAGTTGCCCCCTGCCTTGCCGCCCTGCCTCCACCTAATGCTAGATTCAATGAGCGTAGACTCGTTAACTGCTGTTTGGGCTGTTAAACTGATTGAGGATGATAGATGCCAAGCTGGATGGCTGGATGGCTGGCTGAATGGCTAAAATGTTGACCCCAAACTGCTTCACTCCTGATTGGGGTGGCCATTATACTGTTTTCCAGTTTTGGTCCTCTTTACAAAAATTGTCATCTCATGACAAGAAATTTGCTTTAACAAACGCATTCACTCACAGCCCCATTCACGGCAGCACTTCACCTCTCCAGCTGTCAGATCCCATTCAGTTCTATGCTTTTTTATTTTTATATGTATTTTTTTCTTTTTTTTCGTGTTTTTTCAATGATATTGGAATTTTGTGTTGTGAGAAGTGCCCGCCAACATTTCGGAAACAATCAAAAAAACATTTTCGTTTTTTTTTTCTTCGAGCAGATAAAAATTCCTCAAACAGCAACGGCAATAACAATAATAACAACAACAAGGAGGCCTTTTCAATTGCGTTAGAAGAAATTTAATATGAAACTCATGTTGTACTTCTTTGCAACATATCGATTTTTAATTTTGATTTCTTGAAAGACGTTCGTTTGTTCGCCTGGGGGTACGTCTTTGTTGTGGTTGCCACTGAAATTCGCTTCTTATTCCACCAAAATAAGAACACCAAGAGTTTGGGCAGCCTGCCAAGCAGCTAGCACAGCATATATGTGGTCGGATGGGGAAGGAACTGGGTGTTTGGAGGAGGGTTGGGCAGATAGACTCTGCGTAACATCCCTCGCAAGGAAATTTGCTAGGATCGCATTGATTTTTACGCTGCTGTAAAATATTTACTTATCCATTGGCAATTATGATTCTCGCATCAAGTTTGTTACAAAAAAGAATTAAGTTATAAAAGCTTCCGCTTAAGTACATAATGATTTCTTTTAGGTAGCTATATATAAGCTAATATATAATTGAATATACATTTTAAAAATATAGAACAATATCTGAATGATAATGCAGGGCAGGTGCCTAAGGTTGGTGCCTTCCTAAGAACCACTTTGCTCAAATCCCAGACGCCTTTAACAATCAGGGAGGGGCACAAATTACAGCTAATACATACGTCTCATGAATTATTTAGCGCGGAGTCTGCCAAGAGGGTTATCTTCCTAGAAAATGTAATTAATTAATAGGTAGATATATATTACTTTTATAGTCCTTGCTTATACCAAAAATAATCTGTATTTCGGGTGATAACCTCCTAAAATAAGATCTGTTTTTTTTATTTTAATAATTACACAGTAAGCATTTGATTACTTTATTCTGCCAAATGATAAGCACATTTTGGAAATATTGCCTAGAGCAAATCGAAATATGCGTAAATAGTTTGGTTTCTGCTGTGCAATTTATCTATTATCTTCAAAATAATAATAATAATTACTTTTTTGCAGTAATAATACAGAATAATTTTTGAATATGTTCTGCTATTTGCGCAAGGTAAAATAATCATATTTAAACCATGTTGTGAAAGTTCTGCAATAACATATTCAATCCGACATATTTTTCAGGCAAGAGCACATTAAATTCGTTGTTTTTTGGCCAATAGATGTTTTGTAACCAGTTTCTGGGTGTTTTGCATAGCATTTTATTGTTGTTATTATTGTTGTTGTCGCTGCCGTTGCTGCTGTTGCTTGTTTTGTAGAATGCCAGGCCAAGCTGATACATTTGCCCATTTTTGTGATGGATGTGCGCAATAATTTTTTGCTATTTATGCAAAAGTCGGCGCTGTTATCAAACAGAATCGAACAGAAGCCAAACAGTAAAGGCAATATCCCATCGCATTCAAAAAAGAATCGAAAGAAAAAAACATAAAAAAGGAAGCAAGAAGAAAGACGTGTGTAACCCATACCTCATTTGCAGTAGCTCTTTCTTATGCGAATGCGGGTCAACATTTAACCTTTACCTTAACACACACACACACACACACACATGGAGAGAGACAAATGCATAGATCAAAATATGTATGGCAAAATGGCAACACGTGTTGGTTCCGATTCGTTTGACTTGTGCACACACACACGCACACACACACACACACACACACACACACACACACACACACACACACACACACACACACGCACCAGAGCACACACTTGTAGTGACAGCGCACAGTGCATAAATATTATGTATATTCATACACTGAGCAAAAAGTTACAGCAAATGCACGCAATAATTATAAATTGCTGCTCAAATTGAAGTGCACTTAAAAGTTGTATACAAATAATTAATTGAGACAAGTTTTTTGCAAGGCTGAACATTTGAATTGTATATTTTATTTGTTTAAAGTTCAAATCGTCTAAACTCGAGCGGGTGCAACTTTCTCATAGCATAAGCTGCAATAACACAAGATTTAAGATTTATTATTATGTTGGATTTTCAAGAGGATATTATAATTTTGTATAAAAAAAAGATATTTGCATTATTTTTGGGTTTTTGTTGTTTTCTCTGTACTCGGATATTTATGTATCGTATATATCAAATACATATCAAAGGATGTATGTACGTCTGCTTATGGCCACACTTATGCAAATTGAAATGCAAATAAGCCTACCAGCCGACTCACTGACTGTCTGTCTTCCTGTCTTCCTGCCTTCCTGTCTTCCTATCGCTTACCATGTCTCTGTGTATGTGTGTGTGTGTGTGTTAGAGACACCTCTGCCTGCCCACTCCCCACTGAGCAGTTTAATACCATACCACAAAGTCAGCCCCTATACGAATTGGGGATTCTTTGTTGATTTTCACGCTTTATTGAATTCATTTAAAAAACAATTTTTCATTTTGCTGCCGACAAGAAGGAAAAGAACAAATACAAGCCTATATCATGCCTACTAGAAATATATATATGCGCCCTTTTGTCTTTAGGTAGGCCATAAAAAATGTGACTCCTGCTAACATTCCAATTAGCCTTTTGTTTAGTGTCAATGCAGCCAACGACAAAACAAAAAATATGTGTATATGCAGAGAGGAAGGCAGAGCGCAAAAATAAAAGGCAACATTCGAGTAAACTGAGCTTCATCTACAGTCCTGGTCCTTGGGTCCTGGGGCAAAACTGTCTGCAGCTTTGTTTGCCTTGGCTGCCCACAGATATAGAGTCTGGCCGGGTTGGTCCCTCTCCTGGCAGCAGATGCCCTTTGTTTGCCACTGTCAGGCCTCAAAATGTGCAGGCAGACGGCCTACGAAAAGCACAATTAAACTCTTGTTAATGGGCGGGCACCAATAAAAAGAATACAAATAAGAATGCTATAGACGAGACAGCTCGACTGGGAGATACTCTGTACACAGCTGTGAATATGCTTGTCGTTATAACTTTATTCAATATGAAAAGATCGTTTCTGTTCCTTATTCAGTTGATCATTAATCGATTTATGTCGACATTTCTAGTTATCAATAAAATAACACATAATACAATATCGATTAAAACGATACATCTTATCGAAAATCGATTTCCATCGATATTCGCGAAACCTGCGCAGTAATCTATACGGGGTATACAATAACTTATATTCTAAATTTGCTCTCTAGCTTCTTCTTTAAACATGGCTAAATTGTTTCGACTGTTAATGCTGAATCAAGAATATATATATACTCTATCAAGTCTGATGTACTTCCCTTTGCCTGTGTCATACTTTTACACAACTTTATTATGCCCTCTTCCAAACATTTTTTAAGGGTTCAGTGTGTAAAAAGAAGACAATAGCTAAATTGGTCGCATTCAAAAGATGTATTCAACAGGCAATCACTTAAAAGTGTTTTTCACTTGAAAGATATATCTATATATATATATATAATCCATAAATATTGATATTTGAATTCCTCTTTAACGATCTTGAGTCACGTTTATTGTCAACATTAAAGTGACAACTATTAATCATCCCGTGGGATGCCCAATTCCGCATTGCTCCATTTTTGTGGATTGGGGTAGTTGAACTCTCCGGTTATGTGATCGGGCTCATGCCACAAGTGCCACATAATCCACCACCACATTGCACCACCAACAACACCGGCTCCGATTTCAGTTGCCTTCGAGTGAGACTTGGGCGCATTGCGATAGGATACAACATGACTCTTTCGGCTGATTACTTTTGCGTTGCCATTTAGCAAACGCAAGGCTCGTCCTGATGCCAAAATACTTGCAAGCATTTTCTCTGACCTCCAGTTGATAAATAATATATATATACATATACTAAAAGATATGAAGCTAAGTTAAAAATGCTTACAATTTATCCCTGTTTCTGTTTCTGTTTCTGCTCCAGTTTTAAAAAGCTTCAAACTTGAACTCTGACCATATTTTCAAAGCTCACACTTTGTTCTAAATAAATATTTAAAGTCCATCCCATTTTACTTAAATAAACATTTTGTTAAATTTATTGATTTTTAAAATGTTGCAGAGCATTTTAAACTATTTACGACCTTGGCTCCCATTTTAATCCGCCACTTGAATCGATGTTTAACTTCTTAAACTTTTCTCTAATGTCCTTCGAGCTTAACATAAAATTTGTTACTTGCAACGACTTTAACGACTTGCCACCGCGTTGCACGGCAAAGCACAAGTTCCTTATAGCCTGTCAACCCCCTTTCAGGTTTTGGTTCAGTGATTTTACTACAGATTTGCACTGTGAAACTAAATTTGGCAAGCCAGAGGCTCTAATTCTGTTTAGTGTCTCGTTGTTTTTGTTTGCGATTGTTGTTGTTGTTGTTGCTGTTTCTGTTTATTGTTGTGGCGTTGTTATGCTGCATGGCGACGCGTAAATTAATTTTAGCCGCTAAGCTTAATTTAGAGTTAGCTTAAACTAACACACACACACACAACACACACGCAACAACAGCAGCTGCCTTGCACTGGCCTTCTATGCAAATACACATACAACAACAACAACAAAAACAACAGCAGCAACACCAACAACAACAACCACCCGCAATAATGTGGTCTTCATAAGGTTTCCAATGCTTTCGCTCTACACTCCAAAAACATTCATGTTTTTAGAATGACAGATGAAATCTGGTATTTTATCGAAAAGGATTTTTTTTAGGCTTCGACTAAATCATTTGGAATTAGATAAAAAAAAGACATATATTTTTAAGAATGTACAGCAATTATTTCGGTATTCTTTTTTCGATTAGTTGTACTTCTGATATTGATTTATCAATGCCCTTGAAGTTCATCCCACAAATGAAAACAAAATAATTGCGTAGTTTTCACAAACGCATTTGTGTCTTTCCTTAAGACAAACAGAACACAATTTCCCTTACATAAATAATAAAATACAAATAAAAATATAAAAAAAACCTTTCGCTTTTCATTGAAATTTATAAGTTATAATTTTGTGGCTCAGAATCTTATTGCTGCATTTACACAACAATTCAGACATACAAAATGAAAGTAAAAAGGCTTTTGCAATTTTGAAGTGATTAATAAGGTTATTTTCAAACAATAAATTATCATAAAAAAATAAGCTGATTAATACGTCTAAATCTTATTTTTCTGAGTGTATGGACAGCTGCAAAAGGCAACAGTAAATGCCGACGGCGACGCCGGAAGTTGTCCGCTGTACGAAGTGCGACTTGTCAACGTGTACTTCCGGCCGCCATGCTTCGCCACAAACAGAGGCAGCCACAAAAGAGGCCCATTCCCGTTGCGCACAAACCGCACACACACACACACACACACTTACACACGCACACACAGGAAACGAAGGACTCTACATCTTTGGTCCCCCATTTCAGTCGCCTGTTCAGCCATCAACTTTATGAATTATTTAGTTGAATTTTTGTAGCTGCATTTTGCAGCAAGTGGGAAAGGGGGTTGTGGAAGAGGGCGGAGGGGATATGCTTGAAATAATATGAGTTTTGTCAACAATTTTAAGTGCAAGTTAAATGCAATAAGGATATTTTTAATTACATTTTAATTAGAGACGAATTCACATTAAGTTTAGTAAAATTGATAACTTGGTTAAGATTTATAGAGAGAGAGAGAGAGAAAGAGAGGTAGAGAAGTAGAGAGTGAGAGGGAGAAAGATAGAGGAAGTAAGAGGAGAGATAAAGAGAGGGAGAGTAATAGTGGAAGTGTGAAGCAGATATAAAAAGAGAGAAAGAAAAGCAGAGACAGAGGGAGAAGAAAGCAGTTAGGAAGTAAAAAAAGGTGAGAGAGCTGGGTAAATATAGTGGGAAAGAGAGATAAATCAGAAAGAGCAATAAATCAGTGAGATGGAAAGAAAAAGACAAACTTATTACGGAGAGGGAGGTAGAAGGAAGCAGAGAGATGGACATAGATTGAGAAAGAGAGAGAAAGAGATATATTTAGATATATATGGAATAACACAAAAAGAATAGGAGAGAGAGGGGAGAGAGAGATGATGAGATAATGAAAGAGAGAACGAGAAAGAGTGTAAGAAAAAGAATGCCAAATAAAAAGAGGAAGAGCAAAACAGAAGAATTTATATATTTATTTATTTATATTTATTAAGAGAGAGAAAGAGAATATATATATATATATATATATATATATATAAGAATATATAGTTTTCATATAAAATTACAAATGCAAAATGTTCAAAGAAAGTGAAAAACTTCTTGTAACGAGAAAATGTATTCATAAAAGTGTTATAAATATTTTACTCGCAAAACTTTTGCGATTGCTTTCGCTCTCTCCAAGCACGTTTCTCCAGAGTCACTTGTGCATATATATATATATATATAAATTTATATAGATATATATTTAAGGAATACTGATCTAATATTTATAAACACTTGATGATTACATGCAGAAATTAGCGAAAGTTTTTCATCTCAAAAGTTGTGAGTCCCAAAGGACTAAAATTAAGTTGTTGTTGTTGTTGTTGTTGTTGCACATTGCAATTGATGTCAACACAAATGTTGTTGTTTATTTGCTTGTTTTATTGTTGTTGGAGTTGCCGTTGTTATTGCTGTTTGCTGAAGGCGTCTTGACAACTTTTGTATTTATGCTGGCGCTGCTACTGCTTCTTCTTCTGCCTCTGCCTCTGCCTCTGCTTCTGCTTTTGTTGCTGCTGCTGATGATGTTTTTAGCGTAAGTGATTTCGAAACACCTGCTTAACATGTTGCAAGGCAGAGGCGAGTGACAAACAACTCCACACACCAACCACCCCCACCACTCTCTGCTACTTACTTGCGACGCTTTGTGTCGACATTTATTAAGCTTGTTGTTGCTTTTGCTGTTGCTGTTGCTGCTGTTGCTTTTGCTGTTGCTGCTGTTTGCGGTTGTCGCAACACAGTTTAGCTAACTTAGTGGCACAGGAATACCACCCAGCCAAGCTGGAGCAGCGGGAGTCGTTGGCAAAAAAGAGGAAGCAGAAGTAAGAGCATCAGAAGGACATGGCACACCATGAAAGGAAGCCATTAACAGCCTTTGGGGGCTTCGGTTGGTTGCTTTGCTTTTGTTAGCTGCTCTTTTTATACTCACCCCTTAAAAGTGGACATAGGGGTGCTTATATATTATTAGTATATATTTTAATATATATATTAGTATATATATTGAGCCGTGTCCAACTGTGCCTGTCTGTCTCAGAAACTTGTAGACTTGACTTATGATTTATCGGAGAGTCTCTTCCCATCCTTCTAAATGGCATATCGAATATTTTATGTAACCTTTACACTTCTCTCGACATCGATAATTATCCAATTGTTAATTTCCTGTCTAGAAATTAATGAAAGCCTCTTCAATCATAATTATTAATTTTTGTAGTGGCTTCAAGCCCAATTGTATATCGATTGAACTTCTGTTGCCGCTTCCGGTCCCAGCTACTTCTTAACAAAATGTTGAGTTTCGTTTCCGTTTCCGTTTCTGAAATTCAATCGTACCGTTCTTTTGGGGCTCTTCTTTGCATATGCATATGAACAACTAGCTTGTTTTACTGAGTATCTTCTAGTCTAACTCACTCTCAGCGCTCTCTCTCTCTCTCTCTCTCTCTCTCGCTCTCTGTCCTGTCTTGTTTTCTTTGTCCTGTCACTGCTCTTCTTGTTTTCTTCTGCTTTGGCTGGTGGTGCCACAGCCATCAACTTTGTCCTTGTCGCGCATGCAACTAACATAAATTTTATGTAATAATTTTTCTAATCAGAAAATGAATACATGCCAGCAAGCGCCGACCAGCCCCGCCTCCTTCTCCTCCTCCTCCGTCTCCTGCTGCTTTTTAAATATATTTTTAAATGCTACAAAAACGTTGCGCGTGCTTCTTGCCGCTTGCTTGTTGTAATTCTTTGTTGTAGTTGTTCGTTGTTGTTGTTGTTGCTTTTACTGCTGCTTGTCATTCACCGTTAAAATCAATTTACGACAAAATAAACACACGCACGGCGAAACAGCCACGCCTTCGCCTCGCCCGCCTTTGCAGAGTGAATGTTTACACTGCTGTTGCTGCTGCTGCTGCTGCTGCTGCTGCTGCGTTGTTTGTTTGTTTCCTGTGTCCTCCTCCACGTTGTCCTCACAGAATCAGCAGCATCCACAGCAGCATCCACGGCAGCATCCACGGCAGCATCATCCGCAGCAGCAGCAGCGATCCGGAGACGATGTCAACGTCTGCCGCTGTCACCTTTAATGTAGAAATATTTTTCTTTTTTTTCCGTGTTTTTTTTTTTTTTTTTTTGGTGTTGCTGACAATGAGCAGCAGGCACTGGCTACAAACTAGAGATGAACGCATTTCCCAGTTTTGGCCAACTTAACACGATCTGAGCACGAAACAAAATATTGGCAAATTTGGCTAGAAGAATATAAGAATTATTTGCTGTGAATGTTTGTACAGATTAAAGGAAAGGTTTGCGGTCACTAAAAAGTAGTAATAGTTTAGTAGTTCCTTGGAAAATATATAACTTTTTTTTTCCACAGTCTGCTTGAAAGACTTATTTGCTTACCATGATATCCCTGCTAAAAAATAGATACGATTTTTATTATGCCCCTTATATTTGAAATATGATTTCATACAGCTTTAACAGGAAAATTTAGATGATGACAGTTTGATGGGATGTAATCAACGGTGTGCCTGAGATAGGCTTTCTTTCTTGTTAATTTTTACTTTAATACTCCTTATTGCTAACTATCTAATATCAATCCGAAACTGAGAAATACTAGTTTACAATTTATGCAGAATATTTGGTCTTTTTTTTAGAGCTACAGCAAATTGTTTTTAGTTTAAATTTAATTATAAGTTTATATTATTATTATATTGTTTAAGCACTCTAATGAATTTGCCCTTTTATATATTTTTAAATTTTATTTGCCTTCACTTTTACTTCCATATTCATTAAAAAATCCAGTCACGACACTTCATTTACAGCTTAAACGCATCACGCGCTCCACTCCACACACACACACACACACACACATACCCACACACACACACTGAGAGGGAAAGTGTGTGACAAAAAAGTCGTTCGCTCGCTTATCAAAATTGGCTTAAGGACTAAGGACAGCGTCTCATTTAAAATGTGTGTGTTGAGGGTATTCCCGCTTTAAAGGCATGTAAACTAGTTTATGGCGCAACATTTAAGAGCACTGAAAG
This sequence comes from Drosophila hawaiiensis, assembly GCA_037043685.1. Lineage (NCBI taxonomy): Eukaryota > Metazoa > Arthropoda > Insecta > Diptera > Drosophilidae > Drosophila > Drosophila hawaiiensis. The sequence continues at coordinate 1,665,647 of JBAMBA010000216.1, forward strand.
GCCAAAGGGGGGAGGGGGTGGCGATGGTAGGGGAGGTTGGCGTTCGGTTAGCTCATTAAGTGCGAAAGGTTAGCTAGAAGCAGTAAAAGCCAAAGCATGCAGCCAGGATAAGGCACGAGGGGGGCAGGCAGCACACGAAGCCAACGCTCATTAAAATGCAACACGCAAAAATTTAATGACAACTACAAAAGCAACAACAAAAACAACAACAACAAATGAATGATAATTTAATACAGCAGCAATGAAAAAAATGAGAAAAAAAACATGGGAAGCAAGCAACAAATTTTCTAACTGGATTTGCAATTGGCGGCAAAAGGGGAATAAAACGAGAAAATAAGTTTAAGTTAAACGGCATATTAAAAAAGTCAGCTTGGGCATCGTGGTAATTAAAAATCCAAACATAAAGCATACAATTTTGATTAATTTAATTAGATTTTTCAAAAGCTGTGACTTGAAAGCAAATTATTTTGTATTTATTAAATTTCTTAGTGATTTGATATCTAACAAGATATAAACACAAGTAACTTATATAAATGTGTTAATTTATTTATTTTAAATACAATTACTTTTCAAATTAAGTTAATTTGGATTAGATGCAGTTGAGCTTCCTCAAGTCAACCAATTGTAAAACTGTCTGCCATTTAAATATTTAAATATAGCAAGAGTCAAAAGCGTTGCTGACTAGTTCCACAATTATCAATAAATAAATTCAGGAAAAAGAATGTATTTCAAGTTAAGTAGTAGCTGTAACTGCAGTTTCTAAAGTCTACCTAGCGAAAAATCCACTATATAAATAATCTATATATATATACCTCTCAAATCTCTGGCGTACTCAAAACTTATCAAAACCCAACTATTTTCATAATAAGTGAACAAACGAAGCGAGTAGCTCAGACACAGGAAAAAGAAGAAGATATTCTTCTTGTTGCCATAAAACTGCGAGTAATTAAAAATTCAACGCAAAATCAACAGCAAAAATCTGTTAACTGCCAAGTGCCAACTGCCAACTGCTAACTGTTGGCTGTAACCTGTTACCAATCAGTGAAACACTGCTGAAAGCTGCGAGGCGGCTGGAAAGGGGAGCGGAATCGGCCTAGGGGTGAGGGTGGCGAATGGAACTGGAAATGCCGCAGGTGCAAATACACATACATATATATATATATATATATATATGTATATGTTGAGCGCTGCTTTTTGGGGGCAGCAGCAGCAAGAACAATCATAAATAAATACAAGCTGGCTAAAAACAATGAGGAGGGGTTGTGTTAAGTTGCCGCAAGCGGGGAAGGATGGGCGGGAGGAGCAGCAGCTGATGCTGCACTGAAAGAAATATGTCGACAAGTTTGTGCTTAAGTTGTTAAAAGTAGAAGTAAGTAAGCCAAACATTAGTTGGAAACAGTAAAGCTAACAACAACAACAAAAGGAATATATATATATCAAAAAAATAATTTCTTATCAGCTTAAATCTACTAACTTATTTCTGCTTAAAGCCAAAAGGTTTATTAAGAAAAGTATCCCATCTTTTATTTTACACTCACTACTTGAAATCAAGATTTCATTTGTAGTTTGTAATACATTTTTGTGATTGAATTTAAAGCTTTTAACCTATTTTAGTCATGAAGCTCTTCAACTTTAGTTGCACTCACCGATTTGTTCTAAATGCCAAAGGTTGCCAGTTGAGCAACTCATTTTTCTATCTTTTATTATGATATGAAGATTGCATTTCTAGTTTTTTATGTTCATATTAAAAATGCTCTGCTTCTATTTTGAAGCTTGCATAATTCATGTCAGAATATTGTAGTGACAAAAATATGAATTAAAGCACTGTTTTTTTAATGGCAAATAAGAAGTTTGCCTTGTTTGTTTTCTTTCTGTTGCTCTCTGTGTAGTGTCTGGCAGTCAGTCCGTTGTCGTCGTCGTCGATGAGGGCGCCAAACATTATTGCTCCCGCGAGAGCATTGTGTAAGGCAAATAGTTTTGGTGGCAAAAACAACAACAACAACAAGAGCAACAACAAACGATCGCCCCGTGGCATAAGGGCGGACATTTGAGTGCCAAGGGTTAAAGGCACCAATGACAAACCAGGCACCCCCTGCACAACCCACCCCTCCCCCCACACGCAGCTCAGCCCCTTGCTGGCAATGATGTTGATGGCGACGATGATTAGAACTGTGGAATACGGCCTCCAAGGGGCAACACCAGCCGGTTGCTGTCCATTGCCTTAATTACGTGCAGATAAGAAACGCAAATATGGAACAACTTTAACTACACCCTGTTCCATCTGCTGCCACGCCTACCCCCACCCCCCACTCCCTTTGGCCAGCAATTGGCCAAGTGATGTCTATGGAGCAACAGCTGCGTCACTAAACGCCCGGGACATAAACATAAAAAGTCTATGAAACTGTCATAAAGCAGGCAATAGAACTGAACGACAAAAATCTCTATCTATCTCACTCTCTCTCTCTCCCTGTCTCCCTGTCTCCCTCTCTTTCTGTCACTCTCAGCATGCTCCCTCTCTGGCACCTTTGCTCCCTGGGGAGGCGACAACATTGGCCTTGTGCCTTGCGCATAAACTCATTTGTATTGCGAGCATCGTAAAAAATTGCCAAAAGAAATTAGACTCCAAACTTGATGTTTACACAAAAAAAAAAAAAAAATGAATAAAGCGCTCTTTAAGGATTCGTTCAAGTGACCCGGAACCGGGAATCGGGCACCGGGAACCGGGAACTGGAAGCGGCAAAACTAGTTGCCATCACAAAGCTCATTTGCCAGGCACAGTCAAGTTGTCATATATTGAAAAATGGCTACTAAATTTGTTAAAAGTTATTCTCTTTCACTCGTAGAAAATGTTGCTGCATTTAAGTTTGGATTAATTGAATGATTTAGTTTTGCCATACAATAAAAGCTCCAGCAAAACTAACTGAAAGCAGCTGAAAAGTGAAGGCTACTTTTTTTTTGTTTCTTAATAGAATTCGAAATTTTGATCGCTTTATATATTCTTAGATACAATACTAAGCTGAAAGTTATATACTTGCCACTCCCAGCACACTTTTTATCCACACAGAAATAAAGAGCTCCGCCCATTTTCTATCAAAAGAGTTTCGCTTTTCGAAATTTCACTGTAATGCGGAAGCAAAGCTCAAAATTATCTAAGCAAAAAAAAAAAAATGGAAAAAATGAAAAAAAAATAAAAATAGTGTGTGTAGCAGGATGCTTAGAAAGATGGCTTAGTGGGTCTTAGCCATTATCATTTTTAGCCTCTCCGTTGCGTGCTGCCCCTGTGTGTCTGTGTGTGTGTGTGTGTGTGTGTGTGTGTGTTTGTTTGTGTGTGTGCATGTTTTCTGAAGATTATGCGCTTATAATGGGGCGCCAGAGTTTACTCGACGGCCATTCGAGCCATTTTCCAAAATCTCTACAAAATTGGCTTTTGAGCGCACATAAAATGTGTAAAGCGGGCCAAAACAACGACCTCTTACAACTGTTAAGCGCAGGGCCCAAAAGTAGATAACAACAACATCAACAACAGCAACAACAACAACAACAATAGGCTATAAATTAGAGCAGTTACGAAGTGAGTGCATTGTGTATCCGCATTCGCATTCCTTATATTCCATATATACCGTTATATGATACCAGCATGTGTGTCTTACACACACACACACAAACAGGGAGTTCCCACATGAGTCGTAAAACGCAACATAATGAAACATTATAAAAATCATAAAAATCAGCATCATATTTATGCAGCAGCAGCAGACAGGCAGACACACAGACAGACACCGAACGGAAACAAAAATGGCTGTAAGCAGCAAAGAAGAACAAAATTTACACACATATTAGAAAGTGTTTGGATGCAGGAAAAAAATGTATTTTAGTAACTAGTTTTAGGAACTTCACTTAATAGTAGAAAAATAAGACGAAATAAAAAGAAATAAAAATCAATAATAACGTACAATTTTTTTGCAAAAGAAATAAGAAAATATGACATTTTTCCTGTGTCCAAACACTTTCTTGACGTAGTGTATCATATATGCAGTGACGAATTAAGGAATGGAGTGAAGAAGTGAAAATGGATCTTTCAAAGTGTATGTCAGAGATAGAAAATATATTTAAATACTTAATTGAGACTTATTTTTAAATATATTAGAGTGAAAATATTTATGTAATATTAGGGAGAAAAATTTATTTTTCTATTATAAAATTATCTTGTAAACTATAATAATTCAGCGATAAACAAACAGGAAATTTATAATATCTTTCGCTGCTACTGCTACATATATGCAAAGTGTGCCCAACACTCAAGAAACAGCACACACACATACACATGCACACAAAACGATATTGAAATAGCACATGAAAGAGAGAGAGGGAGAGAGAGAGAGAGAGAGAGAGCGAGAGAGAGAGAGTGGTGGAGAGAGTGCGGCAGAAGGCGTGAAGAGCGTGCAATGCTCGTAAATTTTGGAGTTACACGCGACGCCAGCGTCGCTGCTGCTGCTGCTGCAAATTCTTTCGCACAGATTATAACTTATGAGACTTGACGGCAGACTGAGAGCGAACGTGAGTATGCGAATAAGTGTGGGGAGGGAGTAAGAGAAAGCAAGCAAGTAGCCGTTGCTATTGGCTATGCGTCGCTTGCTTTTATTATATGTATATTATGCCAAATAAGCGCGTGACAGCGTACAAAGAGAAGACACAGTACAAGTGGATCGGAAGCGGGAGCGGGAGCGGAAAAGAGCGAGACTGAGACTGCTAGCAGTTGCCTTTGTGTGGTTCCGTTGGAGCAACTTCTGTTTGTCCACCTTGCTGTGCGCACAGTGGGTTCAAATGGGTAATTTCGCTAGCAGAAGTTAATAATTTATATTTTATGAAAATATGTTGCTTAAACTAAACTGAATTTATAGTTTGGAGATTTATTTTATTTCGATTATATTTAAATAGATACACTAAGATGCTTTATAAGAAAATAAGCTTACATAAATAATTGAATTAAGGGAATTTATTTAAAATATACATTATTCACGCACGTCTATTAAAGTTAATAAAAAAAAATATACATTTTGCTCGACAATGCATTTGGCAGAAGTAAGTGCATATGTTGGGTGTATGTGTGTGTGTGTGTGTGCGTGTATGTGCAACCTTATCATAGACCACACGATTCTCTCTTTCTTGGCATATTAACATTTATTTTTCACATTCATTTTGACTACGGCGACAACACAGCAGAACATTTTTACTGCTGCTGCTGCTGTTCAAAGGCAAATAAAAACTGACATTACACAAAAAGTGTTGCATAAAACGCAACCGCAAGCACAGCTGTCTCTCTGTATGTGTGTGTGTGTGTGTGTGTGTGTATAAGTGTATAACTGTCGGTTTTGGCTGACTTTTGCTTAACGCTCGAACCGAAGCAGCCACAATATGATTTATGCATACTTCACCACTGTGAAATCTATTGAGAAATCTGTGACAGGCAAAATATGCATAAATTCATACAGACACACACGCAGACACAGGCAGATATAGAATGGGAAGAGGAAGGAGGAGAGTTAGCCTGGAATGGCACTCTGTGTGCATAAGTCGCTTAGCAAATGGGAGAAGTTGATGGATGCATGCGCACTCGCCTCAAACATCATTTCACATAAGCACTAATCTTACCATCGATCTGAAGAATTGTTGTTTATTTTATGCGCTTTCCACTTTCCATGCATTTTTCCACCAAACAACAGTTACATTTTATTCAACAGAGAGCAGCAATGCCAATGAAAACACCACTTTTCAGACTAGATTAGTGTCCAATTCACATCACTTCCCAATACTCTTTATAATGCGGTGCGAGTAAGAGAGTGCGAGATCATCAGTGTGTTGTTGTTCTTCTTGTACTCAGTGGAATTGAGCTTGTTTGTGTGTTTGGAAAGTTAATGGGAAGCGCACACACAGACACACACACACACTCACACATGCATATAGCACAATAAGCGTTTGTATGTGTGTTATGTAGGTAATTGCGTTTGTGTTAATCTGTGATTCAAATGCAAATCGCACGCTCAGCTCGCTCTCTCACTTTCTCTCTCTCACGCTTGCTCTCTTTCTCATTCCATTTAGCAAGCCATTGAAGTGCATCACACGCCTGAGTGTGTGTGCGAGTGAGACAGATAGAGCTGCTTCATTGCATTTCAACTTAACGGAATGCAAAGCAAACAATTTGATTAGCGTCTCGTGCAAGTGTATGTGTGTGTGTGTGTGTGAGTGTGCTGGCAACATTTGATTACTAAATGTTGCGAGTGTCAGCAACAGCTTTGACATTTACTTTTGCTTATTTTCCCTTATTATCAACACCTGCCGTCGACAGACAGACACTAAAACCTTTGCCAAGGATAACATCTGTGTTTGGCTGTTAGCTCGTATGTATTTTTTTCTCTGCTGCTGTTGTTGTTGTTGCTGTTGTCGCCTTGGCCTGTCCCATTGCTGTCATTCGTACACACACACTCACACGCTAACAGTTAAAGCAACTCCTCACACACACTTGCACACACAAAGCAGCAGTAGCAGCAGTATACAAAACACACGCACACACACACACAGAGTGAAATTTACTAAGTAAATAGTTTAGCCCAGGCAAGGCCAAATACACACACAGAGATGCATGCATATATGTATAGAAATGTTAGCATTGCATTGAATTTGAAAAGGCACAAAGCCGACACCGCTCAAAGAAGAGGAGATAGAGATAAATGTGTGTGTGTGTCTGTGGAGAGAGCACAAATGCACATAAAAAATGTATTTGATTATTAAAAAATAAAAGTAAAATTATACAAATAAAATACTATTGACCTCATTTATTTAGCTTGTTTGTCTCGTGCTGAATCTATCATCTAAGCGTCCATCTCTAGCTTAGGTATTGCGAACACAACAGCAAATTGGTCATAGAGCGATAAGTAGGCGTGGTAGAGAGGGCGGCCGTCTCACTGATGGCATTTATAGAAATTTTGCACAAGCGCAAGTCAAATATGAACGCAATGAATGAAAGTGAACAAGGAGGGGAAGTGGAACGTAAGAAGATGGAAACCGACAGGCAGATAGAATAAGGATGATGGATACAGTTACACAGTTACAGTTACATGTGACTCTCTATCGACTCTCTCCCCTCGCTCATTTAGCATGAATGTGGCCTTTGCATAACAAATAGCAACATGTTTCAATAATGAGTTGCCTCTCTCCGTCTACCCCTCTCCCTCTTTTCCTTTCGCCCCCAGCATTCATGAGCATTAACTGGGCACACGATTGAGCAATACACTGCCCATCTCCCTCTCCTTTTCCATTTGTTTCCCCCGAGGTCAGCCGTTTATAATGTGTCTCCAACTCAAATTGTAACTGTAAATGGAACTGGAACTCTGACTGTCTACCCCTCCGCCTCAGCACACACAAATTAATCGTTTTCACAGTGCGGTCATCATTGCCTCTCCCTTCTCTCTCTCTCTCTCTCTCTCTCTCTCTCTCTCTCTCTCTCTCTCTCTCTCACCCTCTCTCTGCCTCATTTGTTATGGCAATTTGCATAAATAAGTCAACTGCCAGTCGGCAGTTTGGAGTCCAGTTTGGGTGGGTGCTTGGTTAAAGTGGGGTGGTGATTTGTGTGAATAACTTGATGAATGCTGCTTTGTGGCCTGCAGTCAACTTGGTGGTTGTCTCATCTCATCTGCTTCGCTTTCTCTCTCGTTCTTTCTCCCTTTCTTCTAATTCTATGCAGCGAGCTTTGATTGTTGCCATGGAATTTCTTAATCATATGAAATTGTTGGCCAAATAATTTTCTAGATAATTGTGTACGCGCAGCGCAAACCAAATAAGTTGAATACGTTTGGAATTCGATTTAAGAAATTTATAAGCCCATTTTTTTCGTGGTATTAATTTGTGGCCCTGCAATATTTATTAGGCACTAGTGAGACAGCCCGACTAAGCGATACACTGCTAAACACCCTTTGGGCTTGCAATTTATAGTTTTTTCTTTGTTAAAATAGGTTTTGGTTTTCGAAATCTATGTTTTTACCCGATTATAATGAAATTTTTACAGTTTCTCAATAATATGTCAGTGTATATTATGTATTACTTTTCCTGCTTTATCTTAATAATTGTATATTTTATTGTTATCGATAATCGATTTGTATCGATATTTTTGCAAAGCGTGTGCAGTTATCGACAAAATGAAATAAACTCAATCTGAAGCTGCTATATGAGAATTTGTATTCAACATTTTGAACTCTTCAGCTCTTATAGTATCTGAGTTCAAATAGACGAAGGATTGTTGATGCTGATTAAGAATATAAACATCTTATGGAGTCAGATATGCTACCTTCTGCGTGTTCCCTACTTTTACAAATCCTCACTTATTTTAAATGGATTCGGGGAATAAATATGTGAAAAACAGACAATCTCAGAGATAATTGAACAGAGAACTGTTTTCTAAAGTAATAAAAACTGGTAGCTTTGCAATAATATTTCAATTCTCAATTGATGCTACAAAATATATTTTATAAGAGCTCAATACATTTTAATATAAAGATCGCGTTGCCTCTTGCCTTTCGTTGCTCCTATTAAAGTGTATTACGTGGCATGCCTCGTTTCAATATCACATCGCATATAAAATTTCAATTATTCAATCCATAATTTCACTCACTCATTATGCTCGCAATTTCTTTAATCTAATTTTGAAATTTTCCACAAGCTCTTAAGCAACTTTTTGTTGCTGCCACCTCCTAACTTTATATCCCTCCAAAAAAAAAAAAACACAAATCACTCCCACTCCACCCAAATTGCAACAGGCAAGAACAACATGCAGCATTTAATGGCAACAACAAACAACAAAGAACAAAAACAACATTAATGGTTGTAATTTTTGTAACAGAGACAGACCCACCCAAAAGTGCTTGCCACCCATTTGTCCTTGACGCAAGGCTGTTATAGCTCCCACTTCCTTTATAGTCCTGTTGCAAGGATGCGTGACAATATGCCGTTTAATTATACGCAGCGACCCTTTTTGCAACTTCTACTCCCCCTTCTCCCCAATGCTGTTGCTGTTGTTGTTGTGATTTCGCACACACATTTTAAAAGTCAATTATCCGCATATAACGCACATCGTTCACATGAACACACTGTGGGGCAGATAAGCGGGGCTTGTTTGGGGGTAAGGGTTGGCTACTGAAGTCCTTGCCATATTCTTTGCCACGCGTCAATTTTGGCGCTCGCTTTTTCAACTTTCTCCGCCAAGTCCAACAAAAAATTAAAACACACACAAAATAAAGAAAAGAACAGCTATTTTCAAGTTACTTTAATGCCGAAGATTTAATACTCTTGCAGACGAAAGCCTTCATTTAAATATATTTTCTAAAAGCTATTTTAAAGTTATTTCTTATAAGTAAAACTTTTAAATCTTTAACAGAGTGATTTTTAATGAAAGTTTTTGCACAAAAAAAGTTTAGCTTCCATTTTTGTTTTTAATAAATTTAATATAGATTTAGAATCCTGTTTTTATAGTAGATCATTTTCAAATCTTGATTTCTTCTTTTTTAAGGTTAAAGATTTACATTCTTAACTGATCGGCTTTTTATGACTTCGTTTTCATCTGTTTTTTACATTTTCAAACAGGGAGAAATCTGTTTTCATAGGAAATCTGGCTTAATTGAAAATATATAAATCTATATGTTCAATATAAATTTAAAATCTTGCAAATCTTAGCAGAGATATTTTTGGGGAAAACAAAATGCTTTTTCTTCGAGCCGCTTCAGAATTTGCAACAAAATAGAAATACCCAATTGTTACACTTGCGAAAATGAAAGAAAAGTTTATTCATTTTTATGGGACAGCGCCTTGGCATGCGAACAGCAGCAGCACAAACAAGCCGTGCAACAACGGCCTCCCCTCGAATAATGTGCCACAGAATAGAGGGAAGAAAAAAGCAGAGAAGGCCAAGATAACATAAAATATGGCAACCAGCGCTACTTAAAGACAGCAGATGACATAGGAGAGGGGGAGGGGATGGTTGAGTCTCTGAGTCGATACTAAAACCGATAATAACATAATCCGCTAGCTATATGAGGAGTTGTAGTTGTAGTTGTTGGCCGCACTAACGAACAAGACACGAGCTACAGCTACAGTTAACAAGACACGTGGCATGCCTCAGGTTGAGGGAAGCAGGCAGCAAGACAAGCCAAATAAGCATGTGACATTTGACACTGTGCCACAAAACCTTAGTACATCTATGCATACAGTGATCCATCGATAAATGGCTTATGGGTTTGCCCATTGAGGCATTTTATACCTTATCTGAGTTACTCAAATAAGTACTTAGTTTATCGCTCAGCAAATTTCTTAATATTTAAGTACTAAACTACATTTAACAGATTAGTTTTTAGGTGTTTCCTTATCACAAACTAAATTACTGTCAAGTAACTACTATTTATATCAATTGTTAAGGATTTTAATAAATTCGTAGTTCTGTAAATTATTCTTAAGCAGTCAAAGACAAATTGATTTCAATTTAAATACAGAATACTTTATTAAATATACTTAAATTGATATTCATTTAAAGGGGAGATTACATTTTTTAGAAAATAAATATGTGCTAAAATCTTTGATAAATTTCAAGATACAATTTCTGAATTCCCAGCATCAGCAAGCAAAGAAATATTTCTATTTTATATATTATAAGGTTTAGATATTTTATTTACTCCAGTCTTTTCTTTCTTAACAAATATATATGCTAATCAATGTATGTCACTACAATCTTCAATAAATCAACACACTATTTAGAGCAGGAATTCATAATATAGCTGTACTAAAATGATTGTACCACATGATGCATGCTACATTCAGAGAGAGAGAGAGAGAGAGAGAGAGCGAGTTTCATCTGCTTACAATCTCGATTAGTTCATTTTTGTTTGCAGACACACAGAATTGATTTAGAACCGCAAATTGTGCGGTTCAGTGTAGTTTTTCAATGCAATTGCCGAGGTAAATTCAGTCAAAGAAGTACTTATTGAGAGCTATGCACGATAGAGTTGCAGGTGGATTGCAGATGGGATGGGATGGGATGGGATGGGAGGGGAGGGAAGGGGAAGGAGCAGAGCGAAGTTGGGCTGGTTGGGCAGGCATTTGTCATGTAATTGGCTGCAATTTGCATAACAATTCTGCGACTGTTTTGCATAAGTCCTGCGACGATGCAACATAATAGCGGAGGCAGCACTTATTTTCACATTAGAAATTCCTTTTTCGGTTTTACTGGCTGGGAGAACATGCAACATGCAGCAGGCAGCAGCTGAGGCAGCAGGCAGAGTCAATTATGTGCTTCGCTTGAGCTGCAGCACTTGGCACACACACACACACTGACACAGACACACCTCTCATACACACACACACACACACACTGTTGCGATACAAAACTCAAGATGCAGCCTCATAAAAGTCACTGCCGGAAATGCAGCGGCATGAAAAATGAGTAGAAAAAAATCTAATATTTTTTCGGGGCATAGCAAATATTTGCTACCCTTGCGGAGGGAAGTCGAAATTTATATACTAATTTGATAAACGCTTTAGATTTATTGTGTTAAAATGTTTGAAGCGATTACCTTCAACTAGTTTAAGATCACAGTTATAAATGTTATATGGCTATAATATAATTGAATTTGAAGAATCCCGAGGAATATCTTAGAGATGTTATAGAAAAATGTGGCCCAGAGTGTGGTTCATTGGTAACAACCACTCCGAGAAGCCCAGAACAGGAGGGAAAACTCTAGCTAATGATACGATTTATATATTTGAGAGATCTTAAGGGAGTGTCAAGGATTGATTATCAAGAAGTCTAGCAAATTAAAGTAAAAGTCCAAATGAAAATTAAGAAAAATCGAAAGTTTTCTTATTCTGCGATTATTCCTTTTGGAGCTTAAAATATCAATAAATAGCAATAATAATATTAATAATAATAATGAAATTTTATTGAATAAAGAACTGCAAAATGTCAATTCGTTGACTTCAAATCAGAGTTGAATGAATAAAAGTGAGCATTAAAGCACAAACGACAAAGATGTAAGAAAGCAATAAATTAAACAATTAATAATGAATAATTTTGTTAAAAATATATTTATTTTTTCTTTAGATATATTAGCATGGTTAAGTTGCAAGACAGTTTCGAAAAAGTCTCAACGCGCATTAAAAATAAAATGAAATTATGAAATTTCAGAGTATTCAATAAAATACTTACACACTTTATAAAGAAAACCATATACCTTACGGAAGGGTATTCAAATGAGCAAAACGAAAACCTTACTGGCAGCGGTAAGAATGCAAGTCACTTCTTTGGGACCAGCAAATGAAAAAAAAGAACTGGTAACAAAAACCCCCAAAAATTGCTATTTGAGCGCGCAGAACGGAACTGCTCTGCAATTGCACAACTGTGTGTCTCTGTGTGTGTGTCTCTGTGTGTGTGGTTTACCCCTTACGTCGGCTGCAAGCCATCTTGCCATAAAAGTTATCAAAATTGAAATTTTATTTAAAAAGTTTCTCGCTTTGGCCTCGTCTGCTTGCATATGCACTCAAGAAGTTTATAAGATCTACTTTAATAATGTCGAGTGCATGATTTATAAGCCCAACCCCCTACACATTTACATATAGACATATGTACACTCGTCATTTCCTCTTGATGCACATACATATGTCTACATATCTACAACTTGTGTGGCTGCAACTGTGAAAAAATCTCATCAGAGAAATTAAAACTTAAACACAAAGTGTTCCGGCTGCTGTTCTAAGTAAATGATGACGACGTTGATGAAGATGATTGGTGGATGCAGGGAATAAAGCCAACTTGCCAACTTTTGATGTGGATCAAAATTAAAATTCCCATTGCGCTGAAAAGTATATTAAAAAAAAAGTTGTTAATCTGTTTCAAATGCAAAAATTTGTTGAAAAAAATTGGTGGTTTTCTAGCAGGCTGTCAAATCGTATCGTATTTCACTTCCGGTTGAGGTACGTGAAGAGTAAACATTTCGATAAATGTTCCACACTTGTGACACATTAGTTTTCGCTATTCATTTCCGTTTCGGTAGTTTCAATTCCTGTAGCTGGTTCCTAAAAAAAATCGGTTCTGTTATTGATTTTTTATTGGTAAAGTTGCGAAGTATTCATAAAATTTAACTAATTTCACAAAATTGTATGTAAAATTTGTCAGGTAAAATTAAGTGAACATGTTTTTGATTTATTTTTAACAAGACTGTTTAGCTACCCAAAATCGATCTAATTTCCGAGATTTATTTTTATTTGTGTTTATTTGCCTTGAACAGCTAAATTCTAAGAATTTTGTTGAGCGCTTTTCCCCGAATATTTTGCTATTTTCATTTATCCTGTGTCTATATTATTAAGTTACAATGAAAAACAACAAAAATTACAAACAAAATTCTCCAATCGATGTCGTCATTAAACTTTTAACTCAGATTTGAATAACAAAAAAACTGGAAACTTTCCAACACCACTATGTATATCGAATTTATCTGGAATATACATTAAAAGCATTTCTTTGACGTTTCAACAGTTTCGAGCTATTACGCTTGATTGAGTTTTAGCTTGAAATACAGCCACAAAACCAGCCACATCCCCATCCTCCTCTTATTTCATTGCCAGGTAGCAATTGCCATGACCCTAAAAAAAAAAGAAAGCGAACCAAAAAAAAAAAAATAAAATAAAAGGACGTTAAATTAATCAAAACGTAATGTGGCGCCCATGGCAACTGTGAAGCTAGCTAGCCACTCAGCTCCCCCTGCCACTCAGTCCCCTTAAAATTAAGCTAATAAATTCACAAAAATGAGTTCGACGCTTAATTTGCCATGAGCATTTTTCATTTTATTTCGCGGCCTCTTAAGCCGCACGAAACCAAACCCGTAGTGGTCCTGGCCAAATCCAAAGCCAAATCCAAAGCGAAAGCCAACAACAAAATAATAAAAATAATCATAATAAGCAGGAATACAAGAAATGAACAACAACTGGACAAAGCTGGATGCAGGAGCAAGCTGCAAGGATACTCGAAAGTAAACAAACAAAACGAGCAGAGCTCTGGACTCTTGACTTTGAGATGCTCTCTGCGGTTATTTAGTCAACTTGTAAGACAAATTGTTCAAAATAAGCAGCGCAAATAATAATAGTAAAATGAAAATAATAAGCATAACTGAGCTGAGCTGAAGGAGAGTTGCTAGCTAAAGCTTTAGGATTGTGATCATCTGGTTCTCAACCTCGTCAGATATAATGTTTTGAAGAAAAACAAATCAAATACGGAATACACGTGTATGCAAAAGCCTCACCACGACAGTCTGGAACAGGATTTAAATCTGAATGACACAGCCAAGGTTTTAAATGTCAAGATTCAATTGAAATTCTCGAAAATGGTCCTTGCCTGCATAGGAGCAGGACAGAGAATTCAAAAAAAAGAGAAGAAAAATGCAGGAGTTGCAACATGTTCTAGGTTTATCAAGATTCCAAAACTCAAAAATCATCTCTCAACCGATTACTGAAATGTCAACTATATTTTATAGTGATCCGATCAGCTCCGACACATTTTCCAACATATTTGCTGATATATGCCAAGTTTCATCAAGATATGTCTAAAATCAAACAGACAGAAAGATTAACTTGGTCATATCGACTCCGGCTGGTGATGCTTATCAAGAATATATGGGATCGCCGTTGTCTGCTTTAATGTGTTACAAACTTGACGACAAAATTATAACTCCCTCTACAAACGTTGAAGTACCTTTGCTTATGTTACAGGACCAAATAACAAACCAATATGCTTTTATATAAAAAAAAACAACAAAATGAAAATCACAGGAAATTTAATACACATACCTACATATAAATATAAAATATATGTACTGATATATACGCAGTTCAAGCTGTGTAAATTTATAAAGTATGGCCGCAGTTAATTTACATAAAGTAGAAAATATTTTTCTCCAACTTTTTGCCTTCTTTTTTTGTCTTGCCTTACCTACTACAAATCGGGGCCCTTAACTCACACTCTGCATTTTTTATTCGCTGATTATTCACTTTTTCTCTCACTCTCTCACATTATCGCTGTCTCTGTTTCGCTTGCAGACTTGACTTTCGACCGGGTCGCGGCATTTACGATCTGCAAATTAAGAACACCTCGTACAATCGGGACAATGGACGCTTTGAGTGCCGCATCAAGGCCAAAGGCACCGGGGCCGATGTGCATCAGGAGTTCTACAATGTAACGGTGCTGACGGCACCACATCCGCCAATGGTGACGCCCGGCAACATTGCGGTCGCCACCGAGGAGAAACCACTCGAGTTGACCTGCGCAGCAGCATCGGTGGCTCGCCGGATCCGATGATAACGTAAGAGCCCATTATAAATGCAAATTGAAGATACACTTCTCTCGGGATATTTGGCATATATTTAGTACTTTCAGGGTGTATTATAAATGTGAGATCAAATGTCTGACAGTTGAGGGATAGTCTAAGTAACAGTGAGATTAACTATAACATTAACAGTGAGAGGATAGTAATAATGAGAGTAAAATTATTTATAATAATAATTAATATTGCTAGACGACTAGATAGTGTTTTTCTAAAAATACATTTAAAATATATAAATTGATCATAATAAATAATAATATTGATGGACGGACTAAAACATTTTTTCTATTTAAATATATTTCAATTGTAATTCAATTTAGCGCGACTCATTTTTTTAAATGTAATTAATCCTTTATCATAACAACTTTTTCTTATGTGTACAGAGTGTCAATTGGCCTTAAAAAACATGGGTACATTTTAATATCTATCGTGTTTTGTTTTTAAATATCTATAAAAATAAGTTTTAACTGCAGATGAGATTAGCTACAAAATATTATCATATTACTTACAAGCCCGCAAGCGTATTACAAATCCAACAAAGAAAAGTTAACTTTTTATTTTTACTTTTTGTTTTTTTTTCTGAGAGAATGCCTTCATTTTGTGTATAGTAGTATTAATAGGTTTTTTGGGGGACTTCAGCTGTCGTCGCTGGTGCTGTGGTCAGCGACAGTTTAAGCACATCCGGCGGCAAGTAAATCACTTAACTGGTCGCCTTCATTAATAATCCCCAAACCCGACACAATTGCTATTTTTACTTTGTTTTTTTTCGGCACTAAATCGCTGTTTCTGCCTCTCGCTTGCAGCTGGTTCCGGGAGGGTAGCAAAGTGCCGTTGCAGTCGTATGCGCTGAAGGGCGGCTCCAAGAACCACTACACAAATGCCACACTGCAGATACTTCCCAGGCGGGCCGACGATGGTGCCAAGCACATATGCGTCGTTTGGAATCGTGCCATGCCCGAGGGTCATACGCTCGAGACCAGCGTTGCTCTAAATGTCAACTGTGAGTATAAAAGCAGCGGGGAATCGGTATGAGAATTGGGTGGCTACTACACTCTCTAGACCTCAAATGATACGGACTGCAGCAAAAAAAAAAAAAAGGAGAAATAAACATAAAATGGAGCAACAAAAAATAGTAAAGAAATGCCTGCCATAGACTCAAAATTTACGACTTTGGTGGCTTTTTGTTTTATGCTTTTTAGTGGGCTCTTGCAAATTGTTGTTGCCGTCCTGTTTATGAAGTGTGCAATATTTACGGTGCCAGGTGATATATATAAATGATAAAGTACAAGAAGCTCAAAATAAATGCCTTAACTTCTAAACAATGAAGTTTGTACATAATAAAAAAATTAGAACACTCTACAAGAGACAGCTCGACTAGAAGATACTCAATATCCAGAAGTAGACTTGATGATTCTAGTTTGTTCTATATTCATTCGATTTAATGAAATTTAAACAGTTGATCAATAATAAGTCAAAGTATAATATGTCTACGTAGTATATGAGAATTGATATTCCAAGAGTCAAGTCTCATAATCTCTGAGAACGGTTTGTGCAAGCAGTCAGACAGATATACGTAATCGATACGGCTGGTAATCCTGATTCAGAATATTCAGAATAACTTTATGAGTTGTCAGATGCTGCCTTCTATCTATTTCATACTTTTGCCTATAATCCTTAAACCTTTTTTTTTACCATATTTATGGGTGCAGTAAAATATATATCAGTGTAATCATACCATGATATGAATATAAATACAATTAAAATATATATATATATATATATATATATATAGAATATACAGAATATATAAATTTATATAGCCTGAGCAATATAATACTGGTATTTTTTTTTTTTTCAATTTTTATTTGCTTATACCACTTTTATTTGATTTTAAACTTGAACAAAACAAAACAGAATTTATTTCAAGTGAAAATTTTTATCAACATTTGTTTTGTAAAGTTAATATACATTTAATGTTCATTTCACTTTAGTTGACTGTTGACAGGACACTTAAAGTGGTTGCATTGCACTCTCGCTTTCCTCGCTTGATGTCCTCATATTATTTTTCTACTATTTCTCTTTGTCACATTTTGTAATTAAATGCTGCAGTTTGCTGAACAAATGTTGCTCGTTCAGCTTAGTCGCATGATCAACGTGACCCAAAAAGCCCCACACATGACAGACGCATAAAGTGCCTGGTGTTTACACACACACACACACCGACACCCTCACACACCCTCCAACACACATACACACACAGTAGTTGATTGCTAGTTATTGGTTTTCACACACACACACACACAGCGAGTGTAAATGCTGCTCCTGCGGCGAGGAAGGCGTCTCAAGTCTCAAGCTGTTATATTAGCTGACAAGTCTGTAGTGCAGCATAAAGCTGGGTGTGTGGAAGTGTGTGTATGTGTACAGTACACATGGCAACCGTCTTAAGCATTTTATCATTTTAGCCAATATTAAATTTCATGGCTGAGCCAACGCTGCGTATGCGCAATAAACTTGTCACGTTACTTGCATTTAATAAAAATCACTAAAAATGACAACAAATAAAATCTGCATCAAGTTTATGCAATCAAAACGAGTAACAGTTAGGACTATACTCCAATGTTGCTAACCGGTGGAAAAATAAAAATATGTGAGAGCGAAACAGTTTTCACAAGAGCAGCGGGAGGCGTGGCATAGGCGGGAGAGGAGAGGAGCGCAAATATATTCATAGGAAAACATAAATTGCAGTCACTTTTATACAACACGCCGGATTTGTAGACAAGCAACAACAACCGGTACATGTGTAAGTGTATGCTCGAATGTGTGTGTGTGTGTCTGTTTATGTGTGTTTGTGTCTGTGTCTGTGTCTGTGTCACATGCAGCGTTCACGTAACGTCAGCGTAACAAATATTTATAGTCCTCGCAGCAGCACCAACCAAAAGCCAAAATAAAAATAAAATAACTATTCAAGAAAAAGTCAAACAAGAATGTAAAAATTTGCAGTCACAACCATAACTAAATGCTCTCTCAGCAAAACATAGATAATAGAATACAAAGTTTAGTGTTTACAAAAATACATGTATAAAACAAAAGAATAAATTATTGTTGTGCTTGAATTATATGTGCAACTTTAATATGCCTCAACTTTACATTTTTGCAGAAATCAATAACAAGTATATAAATGCCTTAGCTTAAGTTTGCGAAAACAACATAATAAAAAAGTCATAATAATATTAATAAATGAATTTAATTTAATTACTGAATTCAACTTTATAGCTTAATGATTTAAATAAATAATATATAAAAATATAAATGTAATTATATAAAAAGCAAAATACTTATCAAATTGTACAGAGAACTTCGTATGGCTTTATCACCGTCTACAATTTAAATCGCTCACAATTATTAAACAAACTCAAATTAAATTTCCAAAAATATTTGGAAATGAACTGAGAAGAAAAACAATTAGTTTTAATTATAACAGATACAAAGTTAAAGACTTCTCATAAAAGAGTCGTCGTATTCAGAATTAAATTTCAATCAAATGTGAACTAGATATAATTAGAAGAGCAAAACCTTGAAGACTTCTTACAAAAGTTACACAAATTATGCAAATTAAGCAAATTGCGAAAATAATCCTTTGAGACGTTACAAACTTAATGACAAATTTGAAAGCACACCTAAGCGGCATAAAAAGGTATTACCGAAAGCTGGTTAAACTCCTACTCAACCCCTAACAACCCACCGCTCCCTCTTCCTCTTTCACACACACACACACACACACACACACACACGCAAATACACAAACACACACACACGAATCGAGTGTAGTAGACACAAAAACAGACAAAGCACAATAAATGATAGTAAGCAAAAAGTGGAATATGAAGACACGAAACAGGCAGCAACTGAGAAATTCAAGTTAGTACTGCCAAAGAATTCTAGGCACAAATACTAGTAAGTCTGCCTGCGTGTGTGTGTGGGGGGCGTTGAAGCAATTTTGGGTTTAGTATTTATGATGCTCATTTAAAATCCATTAGCAGGCATAGGCCACAGCAGCAGTAGCAGCAGCAGCAAATAAAAGGCATAGAGAACACATAACAGCAAGCAGCCAGGAGCCGAGCACATTGGCCATAATGTGTATTTGGGCCACCAGCCAAAGTCAAAAGTGCCTCCAAGGTGCATTTAGCCGGAAGCCAAATGTGTTTTGCTGCTCTGCGCTGCTTTCCCATACGAGTAACGCCACTGGGCCACAATACAAACACAAACACATCCAGGGACCTCAACCTGGCCAAGACGATTAACAACAATTGAATTTTGAGCGCAAAGGCTGCCTTTAGGTCAAAAAGTCCAGGCACCGCTTATCACAGTTTGAGAGCCACTGTCCGATGCATGAATCGAACTGGAAATTGAATGGTTCTTGAAGTCATGGTATATGCTTCAGATATTAATTATGCAACGATGCTTGCCTGGCAACTCAATTAGAAACGTATCCAAATACTGGAAAATATTTTCAAGAGCTTAATCTGATTATTGATAGGACACAAGTGATCCGATCAGGCCGGCTCTGATGTATGTACTGACTGCAGCAAAAATACGGCTGGGAAACAGCCGTGCTGTGTTATATAGTGATTGGATGAGGGCACGTTTTGATAAATACTGCCTGTAGCAAAAATACGGCTATCTTCATTCAAACTAAGTAACTCTTTTGCATGCACGAATATATCGACTCGACTTGGGATGCTGATGCGAAGTAAATATTCCTTAAGAGTTCAGAGATGCCTTCGTCAATACGTTGCATACTTCTTGACACATTTTCATAAAAGCCAACATTTGCTAAGAATTCAACATGAATGAAACTTCACATCAAATATCGAAAAACCTCGACAACAATAAGATTCTAAAAAAAAAACACAAAACACAGTTTGCGAAGCACTGTCGAGAAAAGAAATGAATGCATTCGGCAAGCAAGGACGACGTTGTTGGATGTCTAATGCCTCACTTTGATTGTGATGGATAAGCAATTGGCAATATTAGACAGTGACAGTGAACGAAAGAAATGGACAAGCAGTCGCACTCACTCGCACACCGCCGCACACACACACACACACACACCCACACATATATATATATAGCCAGATGTATACTGACAAATGACAGAGCAATTTTTAATTGAAAATGTTTGCATGGATTCTTGGCTTCCGTTTCCCCACCCTACTCCCAACCAGTCCACTGTTGCTGTTGATCTTTGCGTGCATTGTGTGTTCTGCCTGCATTTGATTGATTTATATGCCAGCAAAGCCACTGCGCTTGCCAGAGACAAAAAACAACTCGAGAGACAACAAAACGAAAATCTCTCAACCAAAAATAAAAAAGAAAAAAACATATTTTCACTGGCATTGTGAAAAAATAAACTCGCAATGCGTCATATAGTCAATGTCAACGGGTGCTGAGTGTTTTATAACGTGCAAAAAATCATCAAATGAAATTATTAACATTTTATGACCATCCCTGTCTCACTGTGTCTGTGTGTGTGTGTGTGTATGCCAATCAAAAAGTGTTATAACCCACTGAGCGCAACATATGATAAAGAGACTGAAATTAGTGAGACGTAGCATCGAAAATGAGGCTGGCTAATTGCGCATACGCAGCGTGGCGCCACATAACAGATAACAATTGGAGCAAGCAACGTGGCTCGACGAGGAGATGCCCCTTAATCAATTGTTGATTACTTATTATCACCTGGAAATATGTTCTTGTTTCGAGCTCAAAACAAACAGAATGAAAAAGGAAACTTTTCTTTTTGATTCATTTGTTTTCGGTTTAATAAAAAGCAGCCTGGGAAAATAATATTCATTTTTAGCACATACTGTTTTAAGCTTATAAGTCCGATTTATGCAAAGAGATTCACTTTATTTAAAAAAAGACAGAGGTGTGAAACCTAAGAACATTTCGGTTAGAGTTCGGGTTCCGGTCCGGTTCCGGTTAAGTGTAATGGTTCCGGTAAAGCAGGTGAATTTCTTCAATATTAGAAATAATATTGGGTCCTGTAACTGGTTCTCAAGAAAAGTGGTAAATTTCCGTTCAGCTCGGGTTATAAATTGCAGTTACGTTTATAGCTGAGCCATCGAATTGACTTCTGACTTTTCAATAAAAAATAATTTGCAAAAAAACAAATTTACACTTTATGGCGTTAATAACTCAATTATGAGTTTATACTTAATGCAAAATAAATGTATTCCAATTTGTGTTGCAATTATATTGTTTGCTGCATTCAAATATTTAAATGTCTCAAAATGAAATTCAAGTTGAAAATCAATTCATTAAATTGTACTGAACAAAATTCAACTTTAAATTCAATAATATAATAATTCAATGAATTCACAGTGCAATGCAAACTCATTAATCAAAATGGAAAATTCACAATAATATTTTCAAATTGCTTCTGTATATTTTAAGTCAATATCAGCACCTTCAGCCAAAAGCAGATAAAACGAACTAAAATCAAGAGTATATAAACTTGATACAAGCAAAACGATAAGTGACAAAAGTGAGCAGAGCTTTCTACTGGATTGCTGGGTATAACTAAACCTGGTTATACCATAGAAACAACAACAACAGCAACAATAACAGATATGAAAAGCAGTTGCGTAACAGACACGTGCGAGGCACGTTTTCACATATTTTCAGTTGCCAGCAGCATGTGTGTGTGCATGTCCTGGTTGGGTTTGTTGTGGGTGCGGATTGTCAGGGCATGGCGCGTGACTTTTGTGCAGTTGCATGCAGTGCACGTAATAAGCCCAGCCACGATTTGATGGCGTTCGCCCCGCGTCCTTGGCCAAAAAGTCGCTGGCGACGAAGTCAAACAGAACTCATGTGTCCCGGGCCTGCTGAAGTGGAAAGCAAAGCCGTTGAAAAGACATTTCAATTTGTTTGAAAAAAAAGGGAAAAGAAAACGACGATAGACAAGATGCCACGCCAAGGAGAATTGGGGTTGAGATTGGGTGGGAGGCCAACATCCGTGTGCAGCACCTACTCAGGTGGCATGCAAAATTCGTGCGGCGGCAAACATTTCTGACAATAATGCGCTTTTGGGCGTGAAATTTCTTGGCACACAAAACCCAAAATGGAACTGCAGACAACGACAACAAGTACAAACAATGCGGCAGCAAATTCGATTTTTGATTCGTTGGTCAAACATTTGCATAAAGCATTTTTGATTCGATTATAAAACGCACACAAACCACGTTAATCGCTCAATCATTTGATAGTTTTTCAATTCTGCTCGTTTGAGTCTTACGTAAAAGTTAGACAAAATGATTTTAGTTTAGTTAAGAAATAGATTGACTAGATACATAAATATAAATCATAGAAATTTCATCATCAAGATTATTGAATTGGTTGAGAGCAAAGATCAACTTTTATCTTTGTTCATCTCAAAGTTCTTTCAGTGTGAAATAATCATTAGTTGTTCGATTGCTAAGTTAAATTGTAGCAAAAGTTGGACTACTAGTTTAAATCATAATTTAATAATGAACAAAGAATATGTTGCTTAAATATCTACTTAACAATATATTCAGATTAAAAATATTTCTTAAAGACTCTAAAGATACGAAATTTAGATTTTATTTAAACTGTTTTACTCGAACAGTGTTTGCTGTTTGGCAAGCGAATGCATTAGTTCCACTCGATGTTCTTGGCTCCCTAATGCATTGACACTAATCGATTACATGCCTATCGATTGCATTAGAGTACATGATTTGAATATATCAATAAATAATTGAAAGCTGAAGTTTTGTGAAGCTGTGTTTTTAATAATTGATGGCACTGTATATCAACTAAACGACACTTTGACAAACGAAATGCTTTCCCTGCGGCAGCTAAACTATAACATCAAAACGAAGAAGAAGACGAAGAACAAGCAGAGGAGAGAAGAACAGCAAACAGGAGTCCTGAGTCCTGTTATTGCTTACCAATATCGAGAAGGAGCTTGTTTGAGCGCGCCGGCAGCAAGTATTGTGGCTTGTCCATTTTGATTATGCTGTTGCCAAAGGCAAAAGGCAAAGTGCCAAAAAACCAAAGGACCAAATGTCCTCTGCCAAAGCAGAGCACAAAAGCTTTTTGCAGCAACTTGGGGGAGTCTAAGAACGGCAGGTAGCCTTAGGGAGCGATACAGACACGTGCTAATGCCGCACACAATTGCAATTAGTGTCAGTGTGTGGGCAACGTGTGGCAGCTGTGTGCCAGGCTGTCTCTTTCTCTGCCTCAGCCTGGTGGCTGCATCCTGGCACCAGGACATTTGCATAGCCACACAGCAGGCAGCAAGCGGCACCTTAAAAGGAATGCCAGCAACAAAAATAACAACAAAAAGTTGCACAATAGCAAGGAGTTAGCAGATAGAACGTTGGCGTCGCTTGGCATGTTCTTTTCGTCCTGCCCGTTTGTTATGCTTTAAGATTGGAGCTGGCAGCGATTTTGGCTCTCAGCTTTCTTAAGCTGATTTCAACTTGTGACGTTTTTTGCCGCCAGCTGTTTGGCTTTTTACACTTGAACAAAAAGCTGCAGCGGAAATTAGAAATTGGTTGCTAAAAATAAAACATTTCTTCAAAAATACAATTGAAGATTTGCCAAAACGAGTTGATGTTTTCATTTTACTCAGTAGTGTTGAACTCAAGCTACACAAAGTAATGAATTCACAACATTGTTCTCACCGTCAGCTGAAATTTCAGTTGTTAAACTCAAATTATCTGCATAAAAGTTGTAAAATGTTTTGCTTTACAGCTCATCAGAGCAATGAAGAGCTGCATGGGGACGGGTGGTGGTGTGGTAAAAAGTTAACAGCTTTTGTGACAAAGCAAATTAATTGCTGCCCAGTTTCAATTAACTTGCAGCAAGCGGACACAAAAACGAGCCGCACAGTTCTCAACCAACTTCATCAGCAACCGCAAGTGTCGACTGAATGTTGCTATTGCTGTTGCTATTGTTGTAGCGGCGACTATTGCAGCGCAAAGCCAATTCAATTAATTTCAATCGCCATGCATATGACACCTACGGTCCACTGCACACAACCCACACACCCTCCCTCGCACACCCAAGCGCGATGAGTTTCGCATCGCCCAAAAAAGTAGGCAACACTTTTTATAAGCAATGCAAACGAATGTTAAATGTTGGCAAAACTGGGTTACCAATGCATAAGGGGGTGCTTGGGGAGGTGGGAGGAGGCGGAGTGGGGTGCACAAGCAGAGAATGAGTGTAGCTTTTGCCTCTTTGGCTCAGATCGCTGACAATTGCAACGTTAAAAAATAGCAACTGACTGTTGCACTCAGCAAAAAAGCTCAATTCAAAAATTCAATTTGTGGTTTACCAGTCGTTACTTTAATCAGACGCAGACGGTTGGTTGCCCATAGAAAATCAAAAATATAAGACTGAACTATTCTCGAGTTTTGCCTATTTTTTAAGATATATACTAGATATCCAATTAACAATCTTTTTTATAGAAAAAATCTTACATTTTTGAATTTGGGCCGAATAGCTTAGTAAACAGAAAAGTGTTTCATCTCTCAACATATCGGGTCCAAAGCCAAAAAATGGGCAAAAGGATATATTCTAAGTTTCATTCAGGTAGTTTTCAAACTGTTATATATAAAAATAAATAAATAAAAATAATACTCGTTTAAAAATGCAGGTTAAATATATGTCCTAAATAATTATCTTTATTGCCACTCTAAGCTTCAAAGTCATAACACAAAAGAACCAACAAAAATTAACCGAATAAAAAATGCAAATGAGCAGACAGTTTTGAAATGTGTTTTTTATCAGCAAGTTTACTTTAAATGTTTAAGCCAACCACGCATGGAAATGGCGTTTCAATATTTATTCAGATGTTTGGCAGGCCCACAGCGGATCATAAGCCATCGAAATGGTTGGCTGATTGCGTGGGAGGAGTCAGGATGGAGAAGTATGGCATATACAACATATGAATGCAGGTGTTGCAAGCACGCGCAGCGGAAGTCACGTGACGTGTTGTGTGACACGCACGCCACAGTAGCAGCAACAGCAACAGCAGCAGCAGCAGCTGGATCTGCTTCTGTTTGTTGTCGCTGTTGCTGTTTCAATTTGGCCAAGACATGACGTACAAATGAGGGAGGCGGGGATGTGGTGCAAGAGCAGCAGGATTAAAGCAAATGCAAACTCGCCTCATTAAAATAACTCCGAGCAGTTGTGTGTGATACATCCTGTGGCAGGAATAACGGACTGGGTCTCGGCCCAGTTCCGGGCTAAATAATTTAATTTGGCTGCAAAAAATGGCCAACGGGCTTAAGTAAAGACCACGCGGCGTATGAGCAATGCTCGCTCATTTTTATTTAACGCCCGCCTAACCGGAAGCCAGTGCCTCGTTTGGCTCCAGTAACAAGGTCTGCCTGCTAGTGAGTCTTAGTTCTACGGGGAGCTCAGGTGCTGCCAACTGCCGTTGCAAGTGCAGGCAACGCATGTTGCACGGCGCTAATGTAGCCAGTCATGAAATCACAATGCCTCCCCACGTTCCACCAGGGTGTGGCAAACATGCATGTGAACAGCAGCAGCGTAACTAAAATCGCAATGCGGCCCTGCCAACTCGTTAAAAAAAAGTTTAAATAAAAAGCAAAATACAATGAACTGAACACAGCCAGAGACTGAAAAAATATTGTATACCCTCATTGAAATTATGTGAAAATGTTATAATGAAGTCAGAAGAAAGTTTCTCCCATCCCGTAGAGTATGTATAATCATGATCAACAAATTTTAGACTATAAGAGAGAAAACACTTTAAGACAGTCTAATGCATGTATGGAATTCATATGCAGTCGAATTTATTTGTTACATTCAAAAAAAACAATTCAAAATAAACTTTATCAAACACCAGACAAATAAGTGGTAGTAGAAAAAAATATATATTTATATTTATTACAAGCGAGTTTTAAAATATCTTATCTTGAGATAAAAACATAATTGAGTTAAATGATTGAGATTCAGCTTTATCATTTCACTCGTTAATACACTTTTCGTCAGTTTATAACCATATAAATTTTTAAGTATTAATAAAAATAAGTACTTCAACTAAAGCAAGTGTCAAAAGCAAGATACCTTTAACGATGACAAAAATTTAATAGAACAAAAAGAAAAGAAGGTAAGAAAAATATGAAAAACTGTGCAACCAACTTCATGGCGAATGTCAGCAAGTTTGTAGCAAGGAAGTGGGGCTAAATGGGACGTTAGGTGGCGGCAACACCCGTCAGCGTGAAACTGCATGGCTGGCTGGGAATAAAAATGGCATGGGGGGAGTCCGGTAAAAGTTGGCGGGAGGATGGCAACATACTGAGCAGGGCAGCATGTGTTGAAATGCAAAATTGGAGTATTTTTTTTTTTTTTTGTTAGCTGTGCTCACGCTGACAAGCATTGCTCATTAAATTTTATTTTTATAATTACACACACCAACACACATGACGCACACGCACACACACACACACAATACACTCGGGCGCAGACGCATGTTTAGTTTTTGTCCGGACTTAATGTGTTGGTTGCCTCGTAATTGGGCACAGAGCAGACGCAGTTTTTGATATGCCCCCGATTTTGTGGCAGTTTAGAATATTTTTTTCTTGCTCTAAAACAACAACAACAACAACCACAACAATAATAACAACTTGGAGCTGCGCACAGCAATGGGCATTTAAGTATTTGGTCAGTGGGTGATTAAAGTCAAGTGTTTCAAAAGTTAATTGGCACTCTAATACTGAAATAACAACCAAAATACAAAAACAACACGCATAAAACCAACAACAACTAAAATAGTTAGGACCTGTTATGTTAGACGCTTGACCAACCAGCCAATTGGCCAAAACCCGGCATAAAAACCTATTTGAAGCGCACGTTAACTATCGGCACATGGTTGTCATTCAATCAGAATCACCTCGGCACATTGGTTACAAAATAAAAATAATGAAAATCATGCTCATTTTATTCTAATATATTTTTTAATGCAAAGAGAAACATTTACCTAATTCATCAAAATATAATTGAAGTTCTTTTCATTAAAAATGTTATTTTAAAGCTATTTCTCAGCATATACAGAAAAAGATTAATATCCAAAAAATATATCAAAACCGAACTTAAAATCAAGCTTTAAAATCATTAATACGCTGTGTTTCTAGCACAAATAAATTTAATTAATTTTAATAGGAAAGTTTGATTCAGATATTTTATGGCTTTTCCATTTAATTAATATATCGAAAATACTTGTAGTGAAATATACAGATTTTTTGCAAACTGAAAACTGAATAGTAATGATCACAAATTATTTTTGTTTTACCAAAATAATAATTGGTTTGGAACCAGTGTGCTTTGGGCAAGGTACTTGGCCGTAATGGTTGGCCAGTCTCGGCCTTTTTTGCTAGTTGTTGCGGCTGTTAGACCTCAAATTGATGTTATTTTCAAATGTCGATGGCACACGCCGCTGAAACGTCAGTAGTTGAATGACGGGCAGTATAATTGAAAATTGCTATTGGCAACTTAATGGGCCCATTTAACGAACCCGACTTTTGCGACCTTAATTACAATGTGTGTGTCTAACCCCAGACTCGAATAAAGTCAGCTAATATCCTGAATTACCATACCTTCTCTGCTACTTTCTTTTTTTTTTTGCAGATTATCCACGCGTTGAGGTTGGGCCACAGAACCCGCTGCGCATTGAACGCGATCACATTGCCAAACTGGATTGCCGGGTGGACGCCAAACCGATGGTGTCCAATGTTCGCTGGTCACGCAACGGCCAATATGTGAGTGCCACCCCAAGTCACACGATCTATCGTGTGAGTCGCCATCATGCCGGCAAGTCACCTGCAGTGCCGACAATGGACTGGGCAAAACCGGTGAAAAGGACATCATATTGGATGTGCTATATGCACCGATTGTTACCATCGAGTCGAAGACCCACGAAGCCGAGGAAGGTGAAACCGTTTTGGTGCGTTGCAATGTGACAGCAAATCCATCACCAATTGCAGTTGAGTGGCTCAAGGAGGGTGCACCCGATTTCCGTTATACGGGTGAACAACTTACCCTGGTCTCGGTGCGGGCAGAGCATGCTGGAAACTATATTTGCCGCTCGGTGAATCTGATGCAACCGTATAACTCAAAGCGTTTAGAGGGTGTTGGCAACTCGACCGTTGCACTGCTGGTCCGTCATCGTCCCGGCCAGGCGTACATCTCGCCAAATAAGCCGGTAGTGCATGTGGGCAATGGCGTTACACTCAGTTGTTCCGCAAATCCACCGGGCTGGCCAGTGCCACAATATCGCTGGTTTCGCGACATGGACGGTGAGTTGAGCAACACGCAGAAGATACTCGCTCAAGGGCCACAGTACTCCATACCGAAGGCGCATCTGGGTAGCGAGGGTCGCTATCATTGTCATGCCGTCAATGAGCTGGGCATCGGTAAGATGGCCACCATTGTGCTGGAGGTGCATCAGCCGCCACAATTCCTGGCCAAGTTGCAGCAGCACATGACTCGACGTGTTGGCGATGTCGACTATGCTGTGACGTGTAGTGCCAAGGCGAAACCCACCCCACAAATACGCTGGATCAAGGATGGTACGGAAATATTGCCATCCCGTAAACTCTACGAGATACGCACCACGCCCACAGATGCGGGCGGTGGTGTGGTGACCGTACAAAGTATTCTACGCTTCCGTGGCAAGGCGCGTCCAAATGGAAATCAATTGTTGCCTGGCGATCGAGGACTCTTCACGTGTCTCTACGAGAACGATGTGAACTCGGCAAACTCATCGATGCATCTTCGCATCGAACACGAACCGATTGTCCTCCATCAATACAATAAGGTTGCCTACGATATGCGTGAATCTGCTGAGGTTATTTGCAAGGTGCAAGCCTATCCCAAGCCAGAGTTTCAGTGGCAATTCAGCAGTAATCCCTCCCCACTCACCATGTCCTCGGATGGCCACTACGAGATCAGCACACGCATGGAAAACAATGACATCTATACATCGATCCTACGCATTGCACATCTGCAGCACTCCGACTATGGAGAGTACACCTGTCGTGCCGTCAATCCGCTGGACACCATACGCACCCAGATACGTCTGCAGCCGAAGGGCGCACCAGAGAAACCAAATGCTTTAAAGGTATTATACTTTAAACTTGAAAATAGACTCAGAATCACATTTCAACTTTAAGAGTAGTATTGATCAGAGGTCATACCATGATCAACAAGTCGAAAAGAAAATCGATTGAGTTTTGACAAAGCTTTGGACCTGGAAAGCTTTGAATATTATATAACATGGGAGTCAGAATAATGACTGAATGAATAATATTACATCAATTAAAAAAAAACACTTAACAAATAATTAATTAAAGTTGGTTTTATGTATTTTTAAGTACATATTTGATAAAAATCCTAACGTAAATGTTTTTTTTTGTGTATTTAAAATAGGTACTCGAGGTGGCTCACAACTATGCAGTGCTCAGTTGGCAGCCGGGCTTCAATGGCGGTCTGCTAAACACCAAATATTTGGTCAGCTATCGACGGGTGGCAACGCCACGTGAACAACTGCTATCGGATTGCTCTGGCTTGGCTTATTCATCAGTCAATAGCTATCAGCTGAGCAGCTCGGGACAGGGTGGTGCTCACGAGTGGATTGAGTTCAATTGCTTTCGCGAGAATCCCTGCAAGCTGGCGCCACTCGATCAGCACCAGAGCTACATGTTCAAGGTATATGCACTCAATGCCAAAGGCACCTCGGGATACTCCAACGAGATACTGGCCACAACCAAAGTGAGCAAAATACCACCGCCACTCCACGTCAGCTACGATCCCAATTCGCATGTGCTGGGCATCAATGTGGCCGCCACTTGTCTCTCTCTGATTGCCGTTGTTGAGTCGCTGGTTACTCGAGATGCCACAGTGCCCATGTGGGAAATTGTGGAGACTCTAACGCTGCTGCCATCGGGTAGTGAAACGACCTTTAAGGAGGCCGTCATTAATCAGATTGCACGCACTGCTCACTACACCACAGCGACCACGTCGGGAAGGAACTTAGGTCCTGGCAGTGGACAGCTTGGAGAGGATCGCACAATGGCATTGGCAGAAACTGCGGGCCCTGGACCAGTGGTAAGGGTCAAGCTATGTCTACTCGCGAATCATGAGCATTGCGGTGCCTACGCCAATGCCGAAAGTAAGTATATAAAATATATATATTTAAAAATATATGAGAGAGAAAAATATATAAAGAAAACTCGCTAGAAATATATAAAAATATTGTGCGTCATATTTAGAGAATTTAATGAATATTTGGTAATTAGTTGAACTTAAAATATAATTGAAAAAACATTTTTTGAGCAATTTTGGTTTTCGTTTTTACTTATTTCAGTTCCGGTTTGAATTGTTCTCGTTCTGATTTTCTGACTTAAAGTTCTAAACTTCCACCAAATTTAATAAGCAAAACATGAAAATTTTATTTTATATATATATAACATAATTTTGGACTAAAACTCCCTACTAATTTATAATGCTTACCTAGCAATTTAGAAGTATTGAAATATTTAACTTTAATGCCAATTAAATGCATCAGCTTGCCGCACAAATGACCGCGGGTGGAAACTAAAGCTAAAACACCCAAATTCAGACACATTGTGGCAAGGCAATAAATCAACATGAAACGTTTCTCCCATTGCAGTTGGCAAATCCTACATGCCGCACAGCTCCTCGCTGACCACATCCGCTTTGGTGGCCATCATCATCGCGGCACTCTCATTCCTTGTGCTTGTCGCAGTCCTCTACGCATTCTGTCGCTGCCGCCGCACGCATGCGGCCAAGAAGCAGGCAGCTGCAGCGGCGACAACGACAACAACGGCAACAGCAACAACAACAGCGACGACGACGACAACGCCAACAGTGATTCAAGGCGCCAAAGACTATGATGTGGATGGAACGCTTAACGCTGCAACGGGAGATGTCTCGCAGCAGCTGCAACAGCAACAGCAGCAGTTGCAACAAACATCGCTGCCACCACCACCGCCGCCATATTATCCGACGGGAAGTTTAAACAGCAAGCAGCTGGATGCTGGCATGGAGCTCACTCTAACAGCACTTCACGATTCCGATGAGCAGCTGAACATGCAACAAAGCGAGATGCACCAGCAACAGCAGCAGCAGCAGCAACAACAGCAACAACAACAGTATCCAATGCAGGCCAAATCCTCGCAAGGACTCTACCAACAGCCGCATCCAAATGGCTATGGATATCATGTGACAAGTGCCATCGGCATCGATGGCGACAGCTATCAAGTGCTGCCCTCCTCCGTCTCTGGACACCATGGCGAGTGTAAGTAGGCAGCTAGGCGCACACTGGCAGTGCAATTGTGTTTGTAAATGGATTGGGTGATTGTTCATTAAGCGTCGTATTCTGTATACCCTGTACGCATTGCAAGCTGAATTAGAAGGGAGACACTTATAATCCTACTAAGTAAATTTATTATTGATCAGCTATACTCCTATATCTATATATATATATATATATATAAATATTTATTTACCTGTCTGTCTGTCCGTATTGATCTCCCTTATAGACAATAAAGCCATAATCCATATGTATCTCTATCAATATATATATATTTTTTTAGATGTTCTTATAACTACCATGCCAACAAAATTATTAGGATTAGAATCTAACAAATAAGTCTGCAGTTTAATTGATAAAATCTAAACTATAAAAATAAAATATATTTAATTGAACTTCGAGCTCTCCAGCATGTAACATGTGTGTCTGATTGTGTGCAGGGTATTCGTTAGTCGGTCACTCTCGACTCGAGTGCACTTTAACTTGTTTTGTTTTTGAATGGGACAGCGTAGATTTATGGCTGCCATTTTGACGCCTCTTATTGCCGCTGATGCTCATTCTGCTTTTTGGGCGTAATTGCATTGCCTGTCAATCTAGACGTCTCCCACCTCACCCCACCCCAGCCAGCCCCCACATTCCGTAATCCTCACTCCATCGGTCGCCATCCCTTCATGCAAATTGTGTGTTCTGCATAAGCAGCTCAGGCAACGGCTTCAGCTTCAGGCCAAACGAAATGCCTTGGCAACCAAAATGACATCATCAGCCAGTGATGGCATCGACTATCCGATTCGAGTCACATCTCTGTCTCTATGGTGTTTGTGTGTTTGTGTGTGTACGTGCATATTCAGTGTAGCAGTCCGGCGTAATTCCAATTAAGTGAGAATTAAACCGTTAGCCGTTTCTTTTGTGCTAGCAAAATTTTAATTGGCTTTAAGCCGATGGCCATGCTTCACAATTGCAATTGCTCTCAAACAGCAGCAACTTATAAAATACAAAACAAAAAAACCGGAAAGCATCAAAATTACAAGAAAACTGTTGCCAAAGTCGTCCCTTTTGGGAAGCAGTCAAGTGGTTTGAGCCACTTGAGCGGCAGCTTGTCGACTAACGAACACGAGAGACAATTAAAAACTAAATGGAACAAGCGACCAAATCACACTTGGAGTATTAAAGCAATAAAAATGAGATTAAAGATTAAGTGCCAAACTAAAAATCTTGTTGGAATTAAATGCACGAGCACATCAACTAACTAGCCTCGAGGGAACAACTGATTAGTTCAAGAAAATGGCAAAAAGACAAAGAAATGAGAGATGGGAGAGAGATATAAGCCAGAACTGAAGTAAGATAGAAACCTCATTCAGAAACCTCAGACAAAAGCACTAAAAAAAATGAAATCAACTTAAAATATTTTGGATTATAGAGCTCAGCACTCTAGTTCCTAATTATATTTAGGAAACTCGGGTGAGCTGAAAATAATCTGACAAAGAAGCTGCAATTAGATAAAAAAGTAGATTAAAATGAACAAATGAATTATAATTAAAGATATTTGAGAAAAGCGAAGCACAAATACAATTGTAAAATTAATAATAGAAGAATTTGGAGGCATCAGAAAGTATTTTAGATCAAGCATTGTTTAATTACTCAAAGGCAGCGCTAATAATAAGCTAAGAAAAAAAATATTTTAAAAATTGCATAAGCAGATGCAAAAACAATTGATCATCTTTTAGATAGAGTATTAAAATATGCTTTTGCTATTATCAAATGCTTCAAATAAATACTAAAAGAGCAAGATAACTTTTGAAACACATAGGTCTAAGCACTTTTCGAAAAATGCCTTAAACACTTTTTAATTATATTCCATGAGCACAATGCTCATAACTAGTAGGAATGCTCTTTCTATAAACGCTTTGCCAAAATTGTTTTTGCTGTTTTGGTTTTTACGTGCTCTTATTTAAGTGAAAAACCCTAGATGGTAAAAACCTCTAAATAACAGGGACGCGCCAGGACCAGAAAAATGTTTTGATAGTTTTCAGAAACTGTTGAAAAAGTTTTGCGCCTCACTAAAAGGTAGTCCCATGCCCTTCCCCCCAGCCTTTGCCAGGCACCCACACTCCATGGCTCTCCCTTGGCACACTCATTGACCAATGTTGCCTGCAAGTTTGACCAAAAAATATGCACCACAGAATGCAGTTTAATTGTATGTGTGAGTGTGGGTGAGGTGTGTGTGTGAGTGGGTGTGTGAGTTTTTGGTGTGTGGAAGTGTGTGCTGTTAGCCTTTGGCAACATTACACTGTGGGCAACATGTGCAGATTATGTGGCATAAAATTATTATTCAAAGATAGGGTCGCATTTTGCAGGAAAGAAAATTCAATTTAGACACATTTCATAAGAGCCACAGAAATTTGAATTAGTTTCAAATTTCAAAATTCAGAAAAATTAAAAAATATAATAGAAATTTGTTCCATTAAGGAATTTATATTTAATAGCTGTTAAATTAAGAGCTTCTGATCACGTTGACATTTTTGACATAGATCGACTCAGTTAAGCAAAAGTGAATTTATATTTAACAGCAGTTAACAGAACAGTTGCTGGTTGTGCTGACATTTTTGACTCCGTCCAATCTTAGCCCTTTTTCGGTCAAACATTTTGGCCAAAAAATGTTCTTTTTGGTGCCATTGTACAACTTGTTATTGGGACTGCTTTGTTGTTGCTGGTTTCATTAGGACGCCGACGTTGTTGTTTTCACTTTTCTATTTTCTATTTTCATTTTTTTTTAATTCTGCACTTAAATGCGCGTTGCCAACGCCAACTTAATTACTATTTCCTTGCAAACCCAACCCTTTCGGAACATCCACAAACGGAAATTCAACGAAACTGGCGACACACGATGACGTTGTGCGCTGCGTGTATCTGTGTGTGTGTGTCTGTGTGTGTGGGTGTGGATGTATGTTACTGGGTGTGTGTGTGTCTGTGTGTGTGGTCCATGTGGTTGCAACCAAAGCAGGACCACTTGAGGCGACACCAGTCCCAGCCAACAGCAGCCACCTACAACAAGCACGCGCCGCCAAACTAACGAAGCAGCCCACCAACAACACCAGCAACACGAACACCAGCAGCAGCAACAACAACAACATTAGCAACAACTCCACCTTGAAGCGTGGCAACCTTAGCAGGCAGCAACAGCAACAGCAGCAGCAGGTGGTGACCGCAGCGACGGCAGGAACCACAACGGCACTGGCAACGACAATTACAACAACATCACGTAATGCCAAAACCGCAACAACAACAACAACGCTAGCCATCACAGGTAACACAGAGAGACACACACACACACACACACACACAATCGCACACACACACACACTCGCACACACACAGAAACACTCTCGAGTGGGTGTCGAGAAAATATGTTGCGGGATTAGAGAACAGGGGTGGCGCCAGCACCACTCGCACAAGCACCACTTGCAGCAGCAGCACCACCACCAACACCACCGCACACTTGAACTTTGCACCACAAAATGCACACACGACGCCAATAACAAACTGAATAGCAACTTGCACCATTGAAAATTGCAACGTTTGCTGCTTGCAACACTCATTCTATAAATGCACCAATGCACCAATTGTTCTATTCTCCTTCTTCTTCTTCTTCGTCTACTTTTCCACTTCAATGTCACTTTTATGCACTATATACATTGTAGGTCATTGTTGGCAATAAGCCATTGAATTGTTGGCCTTAAATTAAGATATGAACAGCTTCAAAATATTTGCGATATTTGCCTGGCTTAAATTTTCCTTTAAAGTGCACTATAAACAAAAAAATGAGGTTTCAATGATGAAGTCACATTCCATATATAGAATATATTATCATATATATATTTAAGGTAATTTAATCATTTATTTAAAATTTATTATATGCCGGGGAAAATATTTTAATCTGTTTGTTTCTATACGAACTAGGTTCTCAGCTTTTAAAGTATCTCAATTAAACTTGGATTATATTTGACTTTTTGCTACAGACAAATATATCGAAATCGGAATAGTCTATATCTGCAATATTTTTCTTTTAGTTATAGTGATTATAGAATTAAAGTATAATTATCAGCAGCTGCAATTTAACATTTTAAGAGTGGTTCATTGTTGAAGAAATAATCTGCTGAGTTTTTTGATTTTATTTTTGCTTTAGAAAAATATAAACTAGAAATTTTAATAACTCACACATAAATGGATGCAATATATACATATATAATATATATATATATATATGTATATATATATATATATATATATATATTCACAGAGAACAAACTATAACGTGAAACAATTACAAATTAAGTTGACTTGCACCAAATTATTTCCAGGGGATTGTCTGAGTTGATATTTTTTTAACGCCATTTGCCGAAATCTTTGTTCTTCAGTTGCTGTATATAGTTGATGGTGCCGGCCACCAGTTCTCTTGATCCTGTGACCAGGACATCGAGTTCGTTGCGCATGCCATAGCGTTGCTTGCCATATTTGTCGCGCAGATGATCGAAGAAGGCTTCGATCGAGATGGATAAGTGGGAATTGTCGCGAGTGCCGGTCTCCTCGCACAAGGAACGCCAATTGCTGGCATTGCGGCGAGCACGTTGCAGCTCCTCCATATCTTTCCAACTAATGCCAGCGTTGCCATTCTCATCCTTGTTGGACTCCTGCTCCAGATCTGCGACGGGCTCACCTTCAAAGTAACTGGGACTGGGCACAAAGCCCGCCTCCTCAAATCGCGTATTATGTCGCAATATAGTTAATAGATCCTTGGAGTTGTATTCATTGACCTTGCTAAAGAGGAGGATCTTTGGGAAGCGACTGCTGCGAGTGCGCGTATAGAACCATTCCCGACACATCATCATGCTCTCCAGCGTATCAGCACAATCCAGATGTACATTGAATATATCGTGCTTCATGATCTCAAATTGACCCCGCCGCTCAAAGAGCTCGAGCCCCCGCTTTGTGCCCGGGGTTAACTGGGTGGTGTTATGATCCAAGCCCGCAACATATTCGGGTTGATAACGCCTCAAATAATCGTAGGCCAACTGAATGGCCAGCGAGGCATTTAGCTTCACCCCAAAATTAATGCCATTCAGCAGCTGTTTGCAGTCAAGATTGCTCTCGATATACGCCGGAATGCCGGGCACACGATGCAGTTCAACGCCCAATTGTTTGGCACGTTGTCCAAGGACTTCGCAGCATTCCGTTTGACTGGCGCTGGTATAGATGCTGGCATCCTTTTTCATAATCGCCGCCTTGGCCCACGCAATGTCCCGCAACGAATTGCCCAAACTGAAATTCTGCTCCCAGCCCAAGCTGCTAATGCCAATGGTTTCCGCATGTCCGCTTATATTGGTACAATCGGCGGCACAAGCGCTGCCGATCTCCACAATGGCCACATCCACGCTGTCATTGCGAAACGCATGAAAGGCCATCACAGTTAACAGTTTATTGTAGCTGGGAGGCGGCTGCATTTCTCCAAGTTGCGATTGTAACTCATCAAAGAGTTGCGTAAACGTTGTCTCCTCCAGCGGCGCGCCATCAATGCGAATGCGTTCGTTGGTTAGAAAGAGATGGGGTGCACACAGGACACCCGTTTTGATGCCATGAGCTCGCAATATGGACTCGACTAGGAGGCAGGTGGTGCCACGCCCCTTTGTACCAGCTACCT
This sequence comes from Drosophila hawaiiensis, assembly GCA_037043685.1. NCBI lineage: Eukaryota > Metazoa > Arthropoda > Insecta > Diptera > Drosophilidae > Drosophila > Drosophila hawaiiensis. Next base: position 1,703,139 of record JBAMBA010000216.1, read on the forward strand.
GGATGACAGGCAAACTCTGCAATTGCTCCGTTTCGAGGCCCGTTTGGCTCAGACACTGCAGCGTATGCGTAATATTTGGATCCATTTGATCGCCGCTGGTTTTTGACACGGCTCGGCCCACGACTGGTTCGTGCATTAGATAAGTGTTTAGCTGCTTAATGGTTGAGAGATAGGCTAAACGCTCGGGAGTTTTGGCCACAATCTCAGCGGGTGCTTCATCTGGTTTAGCTTCAGTTGCCTCAGTGGATTGAGATTGTTGCATTTTTTGCATCTTTAACTGCTGCATATCGCGTCCTTGCTGCTGCTTGGCCTGCATGTCCTTGAGCCACTGCTCCTGCTTGGTCTGTTGCTTGCCATGCATACGATTCATCCAGGAATTGCGCTCGGAAACACTGCTGCTGTTGCTGCCGACAGTTTCGTTCGGTGATTTTGTTGGCGGCGGTTGTGTCTGTTGAAATTCTTGTGGCATGCCAAATGCTTGTTGAGGGAACTTACTGCCTGCCCCAGCAGCTGTCTTCGCCTTTGATTTGCTTGGCAATTTTGGCGACACTTTTGCCAGCCATTTGTCTCGCTGATCCTTGATATTGATAATAGGCGGCGTCACAGCCTTGGGTTTCTGCAGCTGTTTGGGCAACTGCTTCTCATTGATCGTCTGCTCCTGCGGCTGCTTCTGCGTGTTCAGTGACCACTTGAAGAAACAATTGCTACATCGGAGCATTGGCAGTCGACTCAGCGGTACCGGTGATTTAAACAAGAGCATTACAAAATCGGACGTAGTAAAAATAAATCTGGCTAAAATGTTAAGAACGTGCTCCTAAAAATTTAACAGTGACCAAAATTGTGCTTTGTCTGGTGTTGATTTTTTAAAGTTGTTTTGAGTGTTTTGTTTAGACATTTGATAAAAGGGTACTGGGAGTCAAATGAGGGATATATTGAATATATAAAGCTATATATGACTAAAAATGATTATTATATAAATATTCTCACCGAAATATTGAAATGATCTTGTTTAGAATCAAATATGTATTTATTTTTAAATGATTTTCACACTAATTTATTAACTTGGGGAGGTAAATCAAATCTTGTTAAACACTCCGTGAATCCATAAGCTCTATTAAATAAATATCAAGTAAATAATAAGTAATTTTATATTAAAGTACTCGAGTTACCTAAAAACCAATATTAAATGAAATCGACTCTAATTTAAACAATATATCCAAAACGCGCTGTTTATTTGATGGCTATTATAATACTTTAATGCAAGCATGTCAATTTAACAGTGTTGATTTTCTTTTCCAATTTGCACAAATCAATTTCTCGCACAATACACCAAAATCCATATACAACAAAAATTGAGAAGCTCCCGCTAAGCTGAATAATTTGATATAATTCAAAGCATTTGAAAAGTTTTTGCCCGAGTTGTCCGAGTAATTTAATCCCTCCATCAACATCAGACTAAATTATGCAAAATTCCGTGTATATCAAATGCAGATGGCTGAAACCCAAGACGAAGGCGTTGTTCCAACTGGACAGCTCGACAGCTGGACAGCTGGATGGAGTATGATGAGCATGATGACATGGCACCTTTTCTGTATTCCAATTAGCCATTGTGACTTTCATGTTTCCGCCTGAGCACAGCACGCTTTTGTTCTGTCCCCACCCCAACCCCTACCCCGCACTCATCACTTCACATCTCTTTTCGTGCATTAAAGAGCATGTGGCGCAGCAATCCTTTGCTAATTTATGTATTCGTATGTTTGCAGGGTCGAACGGCAGCCAGGAGAATAACTATAGCAATGCACGCGATCTGTCGCAGGAGGCACTGTGGCGCCTGCAACTAGCCGCCGCCCAAAGCCAACAGATCTATGTGGAACAGCGACCGCCATCGGCATTCAGTGGCCTGATGGACTACTCCGGCTACCCGCACATAACCACTGTGACCAGCTCGCTTAGTCAACAGAGTTTTGGACAGCAACAACCACCATCGGCATCTGCGCAACAACAACAACAACAGCAGCAGCAGCAGCAACAGCAGCAACAACCGTTAACGCCGCACGAGATGCTGCAGGCAGCTCAGCGTTATGGAACGCTGCGCAAGGCTAAGCAGCCTCCGCTGCCGCCGCAGCGCAAGGATCAACAACAACAACAACAGCAACAGCAACATCAACAGCTGCAGCAGCAGAAACAGCAGCTGGGTAAGTATTTTTCGTAACAGTTTTCGAAAATTCAATTATTCAATAAGTCTGACTGCTGTTGTCGAATAGTCGACTGCGAAATACCCTGCATACAGCTGTCAAATATTGGCTAAACAAAGCTAAGGCAACGTATGTTTTATTCATAAGTAATGAGTAATCAATATGATAAGTATATTTAACCAAAAAGAATGCCCATCCCAGACATGCCAAAAATGGCATAACACTGCAAACTGAAGACAGACGGAAGGATATCTAAATTCCATTTTAAATTTGCAACATTTTTACAGTTGTTCCAATAGCAGCTATATGATTTAGTCGAACGATGTTTTTGCTGTTGATTTGGATTATTTGGGAAAAAAAACAGTTTTTCAAACATAAACTCTTTTTTCGCACGATATTTCATATAATTAACTGAAAAAAACGTGAAACGAATTCGGAAAGCAAAAAAGTATTCAATTTGATACACTAGTTAAAAACCAATAAGCCAAGCAAGTTTAATCAACTCTTCTTAACAAATCAAACAAATGAATATTCACAAAATATTACAAATTTAAATCTTTGCTACTTTGGCAATAAATTTGGAAAATTAAAAAACGGATATCATCCATTTTGTTCAAATCCTTGAAATTGCGCACAGTTGCAGTTCGACCAAATCAGAGATTTAAGGGGAATTGCGAAATTGTCAGCACTGCTGTTGACCGTTTGTCTTGGCTGGCTGCTGGATAAGCAGGGCAGATGAATGGCTGGGAAATCAGTTTGATTGATAATGCAACTAAGTGTTGCAAGTGCCGACTTACAAATACGAAATAGAATTGCCAAGCAGCTGTGGAAGCTGAGCAGCCACCATAGGATGTGTACAATTTGCATCTGTATCCTTTTATGCATGAACAGCAGGATTCAGACACAGCTTGCAAACAACCCCTAGAGACACACACACACACAAATACAAATAAACATTTTTGTATATGTACATACATATCCATAGATAAATGCACAGAAAGTAGTCTATGCTGGCTTCTGTATCCTGTTAGTCCTGCCCTTTTCTATCAAATGTTCCTGTTCCTGTTGTTTTTTTTTTTTGTTGCTTCGCTTGCAGCGACAACTATTGCTGCAAACTCCGATGCCCCGCACACCTGCTAATCCCAGCTTCCAACATGAAATGGGAGTACAAAAATACTAACTGAAAAATAGAAGGAAAAATAACCAAAAACAAGTATAAAAAAAATATATGGCCAAACAAACTGAAGCAGCAACAGCAGCAGCAACAGCAACAGCAGCAGCAGCAGCAACGAAAAATGTAAAATGCACGAGCACGAGCACAAAATATTTTAGAAAATCAAACTCAAACAACGCTGCGAGCTATAAGTGAAGTGAATCACTGAACAGAATGCAATGCCACATGCCCAAAAAAGAAGAAGAAGCAGAAGGAAAGTATACAAAAAAAAAGAAAATGCAAACCAGACACAATGGGAAAAGCTGCACAGCAAACCATTGAAAATCAGAGTTGTTGATGGTTGGTGTTTCCATATTTACGACACAATTTATGCTAAACATTCGCTTAGTTAACCCAAGTCGTTATTCACTTTTTATTAGCAGAGCGCATAAATTTATTCAGTGCTCAAGAAATTAGCCACAGCTTTTGCAATTTATGACTTAATTTTAAGTTATGAAAGTGAATTTGCCATTGCCACGGAATAAGAGCTTCATGCGAAATATAATTGATTGCATAGGTTGTTTGTCAAGCTTTAAGCTTAAGAACGCTTAAAGCTTTTAAGTAATTTTAAAGTTGTTTTCGAGAGTTAAAGCATTCATATTTCTACATTCTTAGCATTGACTTGGTACTCAAGTAATATGATATTGATTCACTTTTATACTCTTGCAGAGAATATTATATTTATGTTTATAGCAGGCGGGGAAAACAGAGTTCGCAGAAAGGTGAATGTTTTTATGAACAACTGTTTTGTCGACCAAACTCCCCAGCCATGTTTATCGACCAATAAGATACACACATATAAATACTCTAACTTCAACCACAACAGCTTTTGCAAATTAGTTTTGCCAGACACTCAAAGAGCTTAAAAGTGCCACAATAGTTTCGTGTTTTTACAACTGCAAAATTGTCAGAAAAAAGCGTGCGTTGTAAAAAACACAATTTGATTGGGCTGCTTATTCCTGCAAAACAAAAACAAAACCAAAAAATAAAAACCAACAAGCAAATCAGAAAAAAAGAAACATAATACCACGTGTCGTATGAGTGTTGTGCTATCCTGTAAATAAGGAAAAGTATAGGAGACAAATAGCAGAATCAACAAACCCAGCAAATTGTTCATCTAAAATAAAGCCTGTAATTTTTTTTGTTGTAACATATGAATATAAAATAGGAAAGATGATTAACTGACTCTATAGAAAATATTGTATGCCATGAAGCATACACTCAGCACTTGAATGTGACACATGTTCATGGCTGCTTCTTCAATTAGTCAATGGCAGACGTTTGAAGTCAGTGCTTTGATTGTTTTGCTGTCATCCATATTTAGCAGGCACGTGCATTATGAATGAGCTCTAATCCGCTTTGCCACCGAAGCTGCAACGGCAACAGCAGCAGCAATTGCAGAAACATTTCAGTTAAAACCAAGCAGTCAAAGTCGAACAGCAACAACAGCTGCCAAACAGAGCTGTGTACCACAAAACAGCATCGAAACAAAAAACAATACAACAGCATTGGGGCAGGCAATACAAGCCAAAAAAAAAATGTTCGTTCGTCTGTTGACTGCAATAAGAAAGTAAATTCCAAAAGAAGGAAACTAGAAATGATTGGCTGCAATAGTCCGAAAAAAAAGCCAGAAATGAAGAGGCGCCAAACCAGCTGGCAGCTTCAATTCTTGCTTCAAATTTATAACATCTACAAAGAGAGTGGAAAGTTGAGGGCCACAGACAAAGACTGTGCCAGAATTGCGTAACAGACAACAGAAAACAAGCTTAAAGTAAATATTGCGCAATCTTGAGTGTAAATTCCTTATGCAACTGAAAATTCTTGTTTTAGTTGCAAAGTTGCCTTTTGCTGACTTTCGCGTCTTAAATACTTCAATGTTGCATATTGCTATGAAATTATAAGTTCTTTAATCTTAAAAGTAGTTCGATTTTAAATGTTGCATATAATAAATTGCGAATATTTTTAAAGAGTAAACATTCTTGAATCAAACAACATTAAAAAATAATGTGGCTGTTGGGAATTATCAAAAAGAAAACAAAATATAAACGGTTCTCAATTAAAATTATCTGCTGCTTCAATATACTTATATATATTTCTTTCTATTGCCTCCGCAAAGAGTATCATTTAGTCGGATATTGCCAAGAGTGCTCAGTATTCATGTTATGCAGTTTCTGTTGCTTAGTTGTACTCCCGCCTTTCCTGCTTATGCTTTTTAGCATTCCAACTGCCACGCGCCAAGCAATAACCAGAAAAGAATCTGCAACAACAATAAAAGTTAACTTGAGTTGCAAGTGCAACTCGACTCGACTCGACTCGGCTCGACTCAGTTGCAAAGAGAAGAAAAGTTGTAAGTCGGTGCGTTGCTTTTGACGTGGCCAGCGAAAATATTTCGCCATTGTTTGATGCATTTTGGCGAGAAACGGGTTATTCCAGCAGGGCCGGGGGTGGGGGGCGGGGGAATGTGCAGCAATGCTTTTGAGTTCTCGATCTTTGCAATTCAATTGCCGCATTTGCGGCTATTCCTCGCGGGGTGGGAGAGAAGAATGCCAACAGCGGCAACAATCAGAGTCAAAATACAATGCCAAACATTTAACGTCTCTTTAGATTTCCACTTCGCTCTTTTCCCCTCCCTCTCTCTCTCTCTCTCTCCCTCTCTCTATCTGTCTTTATTCGCGTTTATTTGAGCAACATTCCGCGTATCGCTTTGGGCTTGTTTCTATGGACTGTTTATACCCTTGTAGAGGGTATTCTAGTTGTGCTGTCAAGTTTGCAACCCATTAAAGGAGTATAAATTACAATCAGCATCATTAACTGCCTTTCTGTCTATTAGTTTCTATATTATTATGCTCCTTTTCTGCAAATTTATAGTTAAATTCCGATTTCGGCCATTTGTCTCCTATCTACAGAGTATATATTCTATGGCGTCTCTAGAATAGCAGCACTTTCTTGTTTTTTTCTTAATGCCAGCTTTGGGAAACTTTGTTTTATTAGTTTAATGTTTCTAAGAATTTTAATTTTTTAGTCTTTGTTTACAATTCGATGCTAGCATCAATTTTATAAGAAATAAATGTTTGCTGTTCGAAGCAATTTTCCGGGAATTGTAAAAAGCTAACAAAATAAGAACAAAAAAAACTGGCACGGTGCAGTATTTGTATAAGAAACATTGGAAACGAGAAATTCTAAAGGCACAAAATATTTATAAATATGATTGTCAAGGCTACAGGATATCTGCTAGCTGGGTAGTCTTAACCATGCGTCATCCTATCGACTCTGACAACACAAAATTAACAATTAGAAGCATATTAGCCGCATCAATTTGCCGGCCAACAACAACAAATATAGCAGCCAAGCAGAATTTCAGTTTGCACGACAGATCATTAAACACACAGCAGGCAATAAACACACATACTCTCTGCCACACACACACATACACACAAACACACACATATACAAACACACACACACACACACTATAAGATATGCATATAGAGCACAGAGAGTACCGCCATTATTTACGCCTTGGCAACAACTTTTGACAAATTTTTTTGCCAAAACATTTTGCGTAATAAATTTATTTTAATTACAACGCCAAAAAAGGAGCGCACTTTGTGAAAAGCTGATGGTGGCGGTGTCAGAGGGGTGGCACAAGCCACTACTGCTATTACTGTGGTCCGTAATGAATGTGCTTCAATTAAATGAAATATTCATAGGCATAAATACGTGAGAGGGAGCGAGAGAGATAGACCATGTGTGTGTGAAAGAGAGAGAAGAGAAGCTGGTCGTGCTGAAGCTGGCCAAAGTAGCCACTGAAACCGCTAGGAGCCAGGAGCTAACTGGAAGCCATTGGAATACCTGCGGTCAAGCATGTTTTATGAGCATTGCACACGGGGCGTTAACTGACAACACACACACAGATACATTTACACAAACACACATATACACACTACACACACAATTAAATAACAAGCGAGTAAACAAAAATTATGTGAACCATTAGATAAACTCCAAGACACTCTTTCATTGAAATAGTTTGAACGTATTAATACATAGATATTGATTTCCCGATAAAATACCAATTTAGAAAATTATACATTATTATATATAATTTTATTTAATCGATATTTGATTTTTCTATCCCAACAAAGTTAAGCTTAACAATAAAGTTATTTCAATAGAAAATAGAAGAAAAATTACTGACAAGCTTCTCATAAAGTAATGAAGGCAAAAAAGGCAGCTATGATGAGAAATATACTGGTAATTATCTGAATATGAGCAAAAGGTCTCTTCGGATTATAACAGGCTTACTGACAAGCCAAAAAAATTATCTACACAATGCCTAAAATTGTGCCATTTGTGGAGTAAAATTGCCGTAAAATTAACAAGACTTCAGAACACATTAATTCTGTACGATTGTGTGGCAATAAGCAGTTGTAAGACTCTCTCAGCTAGGGAACTTCTCTTTTAATTTCACTTAAATGAGAGATATTTGATTGACGATACTTATTGCATGGTTGTCAGTATCATTTATAAAACTCTAACTATAAAAATAAATACAAATATTTAAATTCTTTACATCATCATTTTCATGTTACATTCTCAATACTGTTTTTAACATTTCTCATACAATGTGATTTTCGTTTAATTTTATATCATGTTGAAGATGTTGATTTCAGATGTGAATAGCATAAATTAACTCATGTCCTTTTAAGTTGAAGCTCTTGAATTAATACAAATATTTTTCTTAAGGACTTTTTACAAAAAATTCAAATGTCCAATATTGGTTAGAGTATCAAAACCCCAAATGGCAAAGCATCAGCAATTGCCCATTGGAGCCCGTTTCGGAGGTTGTTAATTATGGCATAGCTAACTGCGCGCTATCCGGTGGCTTGCCTCTCAATTCTGACGGGGAAACTGTGACCTCCGGCGTCCGGACATCGGCTCTATGCATCTTTCAAACAATTTACCAATTTCGCTTTGTCTATTTTGGGTTGGTTGTGTTGACGTGTGTGTGTATGTGTGTTTACTGACCGCTCATAAAATGTTTATTAGGTAATGAAACATAACAACAAGCGTTGCACACATAAATTTCAAACGAGCCTTTTGCACTTGTTTGCACTGCTCTTCACAAGCTCAATTGTGCTTGTTAATTGAGTTCTTCACGCTAAAACTCTTTCAGGCTGAAACAATCGGCCATTCACCATATATACGTTTATTATTCTGGAAATTGCTTCAAAGCATATTTATGTTTGAAAAGTATATTGGTTTTGAGCACGGCCCATAAAGCTGTCCGCAGCTACAGACTTGAAACTAGTAATATATATTCAGTACGTACAGATTCTTTGTTTAAATTTAAATATAATATGATTTATCTTCATAAATAGTGTGTTTAACAGTTGAACTAAATACGTGTCTAGAATTTTATATACTAAACAATAAGCTAAAAACACAACAGACTCGCGCAACATTAATAGAAATTTTTGCGTGCGCAGAAAAGTATGCTAAAGTATTTTTTATTGTGAGCGCGATGCAACCGCAAGCGACAATTTGCAGTTCCACTTGACTTGAAGTGTGCATAGAGATAAAGGGGAACGGTGTGTGGGAGGTAGACAAAGCGGCAAGGGGGTGGATAACTGTCACGAAGTGTGAAGTGTGCGTGGCAAATGCAGAAAATGTATTTATGCAAAAGTTGCAATTGTCAGCGTAGCAACGCGTTAGTGCAGAATGCCAAAGTGTGCGCGAAATCAACAACACACACACACACTCACACACACGCAAACAGACACAGCTACACACACACACACACACACACACACACACACACACACACACACACATATGGAAACATAAACAAGTGTGGCAAACCTATACGTGTCTGTTCGTGATATTTGGCACACTTTAAAGCAGTCAACATTTTTATCAAATTTTAATCATTTTCTAATTCTGTCGCTTGCTCATTAATTATATATTAACCCACGAAACTGAAACATTAAACTTTAAAAATAGAAGAAGCAGATCTGCTTATTATACACAAGTAAAATATATCAAGTGTGTATAAAATATATCAAAATCTACAGCTTATTCGCATTTTAGAGATCGTAAAGTGAGCAGTTCTTTTAAATTTGAGAGAAATATAAACCACAATTTCGTATGGAAAACTTATTTCTAAATAAGAAAAACCATTTTTAATTCCAAGCTTTTTGAATGGAAAGATTGTTAAAGTGGAAATGCAACGCATAAACGTAGGAAGCGCCACACTGCCACAAAAGTGGGCAAAACTTGACAAAAGTTGCCTTTTCAAATATCCCAAACACACACACATACATACATGCATACACACACTCACAAACACAGCCAGATATACTAATACACACACACGCAGATAATGGCACACAGTTGGAAGAGCTCAGAGCTCAGAGCTCACCTAGCTGAGTGTTTTGGCATTCGAATTGCGTTTTGCATTCCAGAACTGTCGCTGAGTGTTGATTATGTTTCGCTGCATTTGTCACATAATACAGTTAGATTGATATGTGGATGATCGACATGCATGCTTCTATACATATATATATATATATATATATATGTATACATACACATCGCATGCAAATATATATTGAATTCAATACTCGTTTTATATTCATCCATCAACACAGCGATTGAACCCAAATGCATTTGGAGCGGCAATCCATTCAAATAAATAACACAAATATATTTTTAGTTTTAGATTTGCATATTTTGTGGTTTTGTAAATAAATACTCAAGTATTTGTATTCAAAACGCGTACTTATAGCAGTGCATTCAAAAACTTTGCTGACCTATTTTGGGTTTATGGAATGAGGACTACGCACAAGCTCCCCAAAAAAATAATACCCTGTACAAATGTAAACAAATTTGACGAAGCATTATTAAAAGAAAAGTATTAATAGACCTATAAGCTAGTCCACTGTATTCATATTTTTAGATGGTGTTCTGGTTTTCCGGTTCAACCACTTGATAACCTTTTCCAGAACCTTAATTAATATATATTTTTCGATTTAATAACATTGCATTCTAAACACATTTACACTAGGTATTTCTCCGTTTATCTCCGTATCTTTTGATTCAATAATAATACATTCAAAACATATCTGCCTGGGGTAATTCTCTGACCCTCACCCGCCTCAACTGCTCTTCCTCCTATTTAGCATGCAAATTAACTAAATTAATAGCATTGCGGGTGTTTAAATGGGAAACTAACGTGAAATTAAATCACCTTTTTAATGTAGGTTTATATTAATTTAAATTGAGTCATTTGTGCATTATTTATTAGTGAGATTAACTAACGCTAAACAATATCGACTTACCCTCTCTCTCTCTCTCTCTCTCTCTATCTTTCTCTCTCGTTACAGCGGACATAATACAGGATTTAGCAAATTAAATTGCAATTTGCGAGGCAACAACCAACAACATCAAAATGCAAAAACACAAATTAAAACATATAAAAATAGGATTTAAAATTAACAGCACGTTTTGACATTAGCATTAAGTAAGTAAAATTAGTGGTAATACATAAAATTCAAATTTTAGCCATTTAAGTTACACTTAAACTGAAAATACAAATTGCATACTTTTTAGGTGTCTTCTATCTAAATGAAAAACAAAACAAAAAATACAAAACAGAGAATTACAAAAACAAATTTCGACCAAAAAAGTAAAGCAAAATCCAAAATAACTAGATCTAAGCACAGTTACAGGCATTTAATGTATAAACCACCAAATATCAAAAGTAATACGCTAAAATACCAAAAAAATAAATAATAATACAAAACGTGCACTTTAATTAAAATTGAATTTGTAAAATACACACTCAGAAAAGAAGTTAAGTAGCATTTGAAAAATATAAGTATACGAAATGATTTAAACACGATTTTTGTATGTGTGCTCGTAGTTTGTTGCTGGATTACTAAGGCATTCAAAAAGTCATTCTCGAAGGATGGAATATGTGTAGGCGTATATTTAATAAGATTAGTTAAATAAGTGCACAGGCAAATTCCCAGATTAAATACTGCAAGAAAAATACAAGGAAGAAGCTCTAGTCGGGAGAAATTGGCTTGGAGATACTCTGAGACCAGCTTTTAAGTACGTTTAATCGATTAAGAACTAAGATGTCTCTCATTTTTGATGGCTCTCCAAAGAAAAGATCTCCTAATAAATCAAAGGACCCGCCAGTTGTTATACCCGAACTCGAAACTGAAATCACCTTCTTGCATATACAAATATATATATATATATATATATATATTATACATGTGTATATTTACTCAAATGGGGATTCAACTATCTTTCCACAATTTTGCATGTCTTCTTTGCTGTTTCCTATATGATCCTTTTTAAATAAAAAACTTTAAAAAAAAAGCTAAGTCAATGTTTATTCATATCCAATAAGAAAGATATATCTGTTTAATTGTGTGATTTTTTTGCTCTCAGCAATCGATTGGGATTGGTATATTTCAAAAAGTATAAATAATCATTTCTCTAAAGTTGATATGAAAATTCGGTTGCCCTTCGCTAACTTAATTAAAATAAATCACATTTTGAAAGTGGGTCAAAACTGAGTTCTTTCATGCATTACTTTTGATAAAGTTAACAACATTTATCACAAATTAATTTAATTTCAATTTAGCAACAAGTCTGTATTCCATTTGATTTATTTCCAGTATCTACATAAATGTACAATATGTGAGCATATTATTCAAAAATGCGGCCAAATTGAGGTTACGCATTTATTACGTATTAAAATTGGCGACATATACAAATAACCAGCAAATTCGGGTTAAAATCATTGTTGTAAAACCAAAAGCCAAACACAAAAAAACCTTTGAGGTTACGATTGTGCGAAAATCCAAAACAAAAACTGTGTGGCCAATATGGAAATTTAGCAAAATTAAATAAACCGTTATTACACTCACACACACACACACTCACACACAATAAAAACATATGCAGACACAACAAAATTGCATTTTAATTGCAGCGACTAAAATAAATGCGGCAGACAAAAACAATAGGCTGACTTTAGCAAAGTGGTAGATTTAATACCCTGATTAGGTTTTTGAATAAATAATTTATCATTTTAAGATACTTTTCATTTTTTATTTTCTTTAGTTAATGCCTATAATATACTTATTCTCAGTTTGGTCTACATAATCGGATTATTTGATTTATTATTTCATTATCGATTCAATATCACTCTGTTAATTACCAAAAGCAGAATCTATTATAAAATTATATAGAAAATACATGGATAACATAAACGATAATCGTTATCGAATTGTTCTCCAAGCGCAAGCGAAATTCGATAAAAATGAATGTAGATAACAGTTATCAATGTATTTTTCTAGGTTATCGGTAAGGATGTGAGTTATGTTAAATACCTGCGAAATGCATGTTTCAAAGTCATAACACAAGTGCTGACAAATTTAAAGTGTCCACACCGCAGGGCATTTATATAGTGAAACCATTGAAAATGACAAAAGGCCACTCATTAGCCAATGTTTTTGTGTGCTGGTCAAATTGAGGGCCTACTCTTAATGGTGTGGGTCAAGCGTTTTTATTGACAACAAGAACAATGATCAACAACTAATTGCTCTGCTAATTTCAATTGTCGTTTATAATCATGAAAATTGTAATTACAAATTACAATTGAGGGCCTATTTGCGCAAATTAGATTGCGTAAATGTTGCAAATTAATATTTCTACAAAATCAAAGCGCAAATTTCAATTTATTTGCCACATTTTACAAACGTAATTGGCAACTCGCTAATAATTGGGTCACACAGATATTTATTAAACTTCTAATGGCAAAGACGCAAAGGTAAAACCGGTAAACCTATCGAGATATACAGTTATTCAACTTCTGTTAGAAAACATAAACAAACCTCAAATATCACATTCAAATTAATCAACAATATATACAAAACTCGTCAGCCATGCAATATAAATGTTAATTCACGCCGATAAAAATGGCGGGACTTGAATTATGTTTTTCGAAATCCAAGTGCAATCAACAAACTAATTTATATTTAACCGACAACCAAATGAAATAAGCTGGAGAATTGCATTTAATGCCACATTGACCAAAAATAGAGAGAACAAAATTGCATTCTAGTATGAGAAATCCTTAAATAAGCATTTTAATCCCCATATTAAAATTAAAAACTCAACAAATACAAAAGAAAACACAAGAATTATTCTAATTTATTTAAGAAACTATGAAGCAAATTTTAGAGCATTATTTTCGCTACTCTGTGCACTTTTAAGTCCAGAAAATATTCTTGATTTCAGTATGGATTTTTTTCTGTGTATTCTGCTCTTTATGAGGCCAAACTCGGATCTTTTTAAGCCAGGCTGCAACTAAATTTTGTTTAAGCATCTAATCGACAATGTTAGATCTACAATTAAAAACTTGTTCTATAAATTCAAAATTGGTAATGCAAATAACCTTCGGCATTGCTTGCAATTATCATTTTAATTTTAATTAAAATTTAGTTTCAATTTCGGCACGCCACATCTAATAACCATTATTAGACCCTAGTAGAGAGTAAAATATCTTTTTTCAGCACGCGAACGTCCAATGAGAAATAGAAAACCAGAATATCGTATTTGTTATATATTCATGTTTTCTATTTTTCATTTATAGTACGAATTTGACAGGCTTTATTGCTCACAGAATATTCATAATCTAATCTCTTGCACGTTTAGTTTTAAGCAATTTTTCAAACGCACTTTTCCATTTATGCCAACTAAAATGGGTTGCATATATACACAATAAAATAATACAGAATATGTTTATAAGTTTTTTCTTTTTTTATTTCGCTGCGTTGTCTGTAGCTAGAATAAAAATAAAATATGTATGGTAAACTATTAAAGGCTATGTGCAAAATATAAACTGAAAATAAGTTTTGTAGAAGAGTTTACCCAATTTTATTATTTTTAGGTAAATAAAAAACGTAACGTAAACGCAAAAACCTTTCAAATACTCCACCAAAGCATAATTGAGGCATTTATTTTGATATCTGCTCTAACCAACTTTAATACTGAAAAGAAAGCTAAATAAACGCAACTAAAAACCATGCGAAAGCAGTTTAATACTGAGATACCCTGTGCCCAGTATTAAAGCCCAAGGCTTAGGTTAATTAAAAAATGGATTTGAGTAATTAAAGTTTAGGACTTGCTGAAAGATATGTATACCAAATAACGAAGATTGTCCATTTTGCTGATCCTTAATCCTAAAATATTTGAAATCTTTGATTTCGTTGATAAATTTGTATTTAATCAATTTTTATTCTTCCATCTATTTTATATATTACTACAAGCTTATAGTAAGTTTTCTGGGTACAGGGTATGCTCAAAAATAGCATAAAAGAAAAGTTGAAAAAAATCTACATGAATATATAATGATGAATGATTGAACAGTATTTTAAACAATTTATGCAAAGCATGCATAAAAAACGAAAATATGTTAAGCAAAAGAATTACATTTAAAATAAGCAACTAATTATAAGTTCATTGTATATACAAAATATTGATACAATTTATAATAATGAATATAAATCATTGTAGTATGCAATATAAAAAAAAAGGATTAATTAATGTAAATACACATGAAAATATAAAAAACAGAATACATCAAAAATGGAAACAAAGAAAAAAGTCGAGTAGAAAATGCGTTGAGATTTAATAAAAGCAAAATGAGAAATGCTTTTTGAATTCCAGTCAAATTTTAATCCATAATTGGTAGCTAATAAAGTTCCTGGGCTTTTTTGTAGAGTTTTCTGTTAAATAAGTTGATATTATAATTTTCTGTGAATTTTAATTAAGGGAAGGGTGTTAAGCGAGAACCGAAACCGCAACTTTAACGATTACAATGCTGAATCGAAATTAAAATTCTTTAAATTTTCACAACGATTCCAATTTATTCCCGTGATTTTTGACACACTTGAGAAAAAGATAAGCAACTAAAAATTACCAGATTTCTCCGTGTTCTATTTGCCACATTTAATTTGTAATTAAGTTTTAAGGTAGCAGTAAGCATAAGCAGTCAAATCTATGTGTTAATTATAAGATAAAGAAAAATGAGAACAAAAAGTGTAACTCAAGTCAAAAATAGTCCAACAACAAGAGCAGTGTAAGTAGCCTAAGCAATTAACGATTTGATGTCCAGTTAAAGTCGTCCTGTTATTTCATTTTCTTAAAACTCTAAACTCTCTCTCACTCTGTAAACTAGTAGAAAACGGTCCCTGAAATGGCTGATATAGATATATAAAAAAGATATATATATTATACTATAATACATAATATGCATTACTAATTATAAATTCGATTTGTGTATGTAGATGTTGGTCGCCAGGCGTTCCAAGCATTTTACTTAAACTAAATTTTAACTATAACTTAGCTGATAATTACTATATATATACATACTATATATATATATATAAACGATATTATATATGCATAATACGATATGAATAAACATAAATGTAAAACTCTACAAGTAGGAGATTTTTTTATTGAACTGGGCAGGTTTTTCATTATACATATGAAACATATCTACATTAATACTAAACAGACGGAAATTAAAACTTATCGAAAAAATGACAATTCATAAATGGAGTTTTATCAGTGAGATAATCGCGATTTTGCTGCTGCTGTTCGTCTATTTGATACTCAAGTACGTGTTTCAAGGACTTTACACTAGAGAAGCAAAAAGGGCAATGAGAAATGCAACAAAAAGTGGCATCAAAGGAAGAGCTGTGGTGCAGGTGCAGGTAAATTGAAAAATGTTGCAATTGTTTTGCGAAACAATTAAAAAATGGCCGCCTTTTTATGTATGCGTGTGTGGCAGCTGTGCGAGTATTGCCCCCGCTCTCGGTGTGTATGTTTGTGTGCGTGTGTATGTGTGTCTGTGAGTGGTGTGTAAGTCTTTGTGTGTGTGTTGGGAAACCGCAAATGGTGACATTGCGCAAATAAAAAACAATTTACGATAAACATCAAATTTCCACAAATTACCTTATATTTTACGTGAGTTGCGAAACAGATTGTAAGCCACATGCAGACACAGAGGCACAAACCCAGACCAATACACAGCACACACACACACACAACACTTGCCACACCAAAATAAAAAAAGGCGAACAACAACTGAAAAAAAGAAGAACAACCGCGACTCGCTGATTTTACAGCACGTTGAGCATTCGCCTCGTTGCCCATTGTTTGTGCAACACAGAAGTGGGTGGGGCAGCGGCTGGGGGGCTGTATGTATGCTGGCTGTGTCATCAGCAGGCAGGTGCCCAGGCAGGAGGGTAGCATACTTTAAACGTAGCAAACACGCCTACACTTAAATTTCGAAATTTGCAATTATTTTTATTGCTTGCCATTTTGGTGGCCCTGTTTGCGCTGTGGCTTTGCCAAACTCGACCAAAATAGCCGTGGGTGTGGTGCGAGGAGTAGGCCTACCTAAGGAGTTGGGGGTATGCTGCCATTTGTGGTACCCATAATAAATATACGCGACCGCGCTACCTAAAAAACCATATACATTTATGCAGATATATGCAATATATGTATATGTATATCTACAAATAAATATAAATGCTTGTTAAGTGTATGCCACGCCCTCCTCTCCCGCTCTCTCTTCCCCTCGCGTCGATCCTTTGGGCGACACTAGCGAAGTCACTGCTCGGGACACTCTGTCTGCCGTTGGGTTCACAGTTTAAAATGCTTTGTAATGTTTAAGTAGACCTTTGTTTAGCTTAAGTACACCTTGGAGCTTTCTGATAAACTGTATCTTGAGCAGACGCGTTGGCTTCCCAGCTATACCTTCAAGTATTTCGATTTGGTTGATAAGGACTTACAAACCTATATGCAAAAAAGGTGCCAAAATCATTGGGTGATTATATCATTGGCAAGTCGAGGCTAACTAAATATAGCTGACCAATGTCAACCTGGCGGAGCTAATTTTCACTAAGAACAGAAAAGACAAAGCAATTATTCCCATATCATATATGATATAGTTCAAGATTTGTTGCCCAATTTTTACAAGTGTAACACATCTTAGCAAACAGAAAAGTTTCACATACAATAAATCATCTTTCGACCAAGTGTTTGACAGTTATATAATATAGTGATCCGATTCGGCCAGCTTCGACATATGTACTGCCCACTGCACTAGACTATTCACGCCAAGACATTTACTTAAATGGAGAGATTAGATAGGAGCTAGAAGGACCAGGGAACAGAGTTATTAAAATATTGTTATTATTTTAAATGGAAAATTTAATTTAATAATACACTCAACGAGGAATTGATTCTGTTTTTGTGTGTCATATATAATGACAGGTATATAATGACAGATAATTCTGTTTGTGTGTTTCCGTTTCACATTTTCACATGAGCACTTTACAAATTCTACCCACCAATTACACAAAATGGTTTAAGTACATGTCTCGAAGCACCAGCTTAAGTGTTTGAAATTCTCGCGTTGCTGACGACAAGGATATTTGAGTGTGGAAGTACAGTGATCTTTCGATAATTTAGACTGCCAGAAACGTAATTTCACTTTAGACAATTGTCTTGAATTTAATTGAATAGTATTGAATAAAGAAAAACCATAAGTTAAAAAAGATCTAACTATTTCTGCAGTCTATTAAAATCATTGATTATTTCATATATTAATTTTAATTTTGTCTTTACACAAAAGCAGTGTTTATCGTACTCGCTCTGTCGCTGACCAGTTCAATGGCCTCCGAGTCAGTTTCCTAGTCGGCATCTGATTTGATAGCTGCAACCTGGCCAGCGGGCAACTAATTAAACGCCAGCCTTGGCTTAGGCCCAATGAAACCACTTGACAGGCAATTCAAGTTAAAAACACCCACACACACCCACACACACCCACCCACGCACACACACACCCAAGCAGAGGCGCACAAAATGTGATAAGTTGCCGTAAAGTAGGCAACAAGCAAGTGGGCACAGTGAGCACAGTTGCCTAGCACAGAGAGACGTCTGCGCCTCCAGTGTAATTAGAGAGCATTAGGATTAGGCTTACAAATGCCGACCAATAACAAACACAAACATGACGCCAACAGCTAGCCGCAGGCTGATGGAGAACTGGCTGGAAGTCAGCCATCTCTCGCTTTTTTTCTTTTGCGTATCACAAATAAATCATGTTTTAGGGGCTGGTATTTTAGGGGTCGGTATTTAGCTAGGCTCACGTCCATAACGAAAGCATTTAGTCGGAAAGCAGTGTCGCATGCCAAATGTCTCGCGGGTGGCTCAAATTTAGCTGCAGATTGACAAAAAAAAAATAATATTTACAAATAAATATACACAGCTACAAATACTGACGTAGAAGTATTCCGTTATTCAAATTTTTTTGGCATTTGCTTTTGGTTTCTGTCAAGAGCTGCTTCCAATTTGGATATAAGTTAAAGATCTGTCAGTCGTTAAAATACAATTTAGCTTTAAGATTTATTAATTGTCTGTCCTTCAAAAATCGGTGAAAAATTATAATAAAATTGCGCATTGAGTATGTATATTAAGTATATATATTATAGATCAGTCGTATCAAAGTTAGTTAATCTATTCGTCTGTCTGTCTCAGTAAACTACAATTTGTAGGATATTCCTACTACTTACTTCAGAAACAGTTTCAGATTATCCCATTTAAAATTTTCCACATTTAATTTGTTGCCAAGTTTTGAAGTATTAACCAAATTAAGCAAAAGCAACAGCTAACATTTTCAGTATACAAATTTAATTATCTTTAATATTCATTATTTATTTCGGTTTTTTTTTTTGAGCTGTTTTGAAAACAATTCCATTACCAATTCTATGCATAGCGAAATGAAATGTATTTGTTAATGCTTAACAGCCAAATGCAATTAGATCAAACATTTGCCAACCAGTTCGTGCCACATTCCCCATGTGAAGCTCCACTTGAGTGGAGCGCATAAACAGCATCGACAACATTAATTAAAGCGTCAGCATCTGCATCAGAAGCGTCCATTTTTCACATGCAATTTTCTGATCGCCTTGCGGATGGATGCAAGATGAAGGCACGCTCTGCTCAATTGGGGGTCGATGAAGTGGCTAACGTTGAACTGGCGACAAAACCGCAGAATCTAATTTGGCCCAAACCACCAAAGCAATTAAAGTTGCAACGCAGCTGAAACGGACAACGGGTGTAAATCCAGTCAAATGCACACAGCGAAAAACACATCAAATGCATTTAAAATACAACAAAATAATATTTATGCTAAAGCTCATTTATAGCAGAACAAGCGCACTTAATTCAAGCATGACTTTGCCTTAAGATTTGTGACGCTTTTTCAACTTGAAGTCAGGAATACATTTTTTATGATTTCAGCTTGCGTTTTTTCTCTGTGCAGGTGTGCGAGTGTGTGTGCTGGTGTGTGTGCAGGTGTGTGCGTGTGTAAATACACTTCAAATGTGTTGGACGTCAATTTACTGTTGATATATTTTTAACATTCGCTCAATTTGGCACCGTCGACGCGTTGCGTTTTAATTAATTTGCGAACAACAAAACATTTTCATCTTTTAAGCAACAATTTTCGGTAGCTGCACTCAAATGACGATGCATGTGACCAGATAATTTGCTGAAGCGAAACCAAGTCCACCTACACACCCCACAATTTGCCACAACATTTGGCTACTGATGTTGCTGCTGTTCCTGCTGCTGCTGCTGACATAGTGGGAATTGGGGTTAGCATGCGGCTCAAATGCCATGCCCCAAAAGCGCCAACCACAGCCATAATTTAAAATAATTTCCAATTGCCAGCAAATCGTGAGTTTTCACATTTTCTATCTTTGTGAATTTTGCGTGTGCTGAATGGCCCCAAAGCAGTCAATGCAAATGTTTCCCATTCAATTTGAGGGTATTACAAAGTTGTAGCGAGATATGCTCTGCATTTATACGATCAAAGCGCCATAAATGTCACCTTGATTTAGAGGTAAAAGTTGTGGCTAGTTTAAACTTTAAATTTAGCCTTGACCCACTTTTAATGTAGTATTAATTTACACACCTTGATAAAAAAAAAATCCTACGCTATAAAAATCCAATGAGTTTCGACCAAGTTACTCTAATGTGAAATTAGAACTTAAGTTCCATAGAAATTCAAATACTTTTAAAGCTTTTTTCAAATTTATTTAGCTGTCTTTTTCTTAAGTTTACAGTATGCGAGACACTTTGAGTGCTGAGAACTTACCTGAAAGAGTATTAAATCTTGATTACAATTTTTATATTTGTTTTCGTTGCTGCTGCACGCAATTGCATGTCAACTTTGTAAGAGAGGCGCTGGGCCACGCCCACTCTTAAGCGCTCTAAGCATGGTCACATCGATGCCCGTCAACTTTACATCTTCTCTCGTCCCTCGTCCCTCGTCTCCCGTCTGTCCGTTCCCATTCCCATCCCTGTTCCCGTCACGATTTGCTGCTCCCTGGAGCGCGTTCAGCCGGCATCAACTAGCCCGTTGTTTGCTTTAACGATATTAACCGCGTGGATAGTCACAGTCATTGGTCACGCCCATAACGCCCCTAAACGCCCAATGCGATAAAGCGATAGAACCAGCACGATGAACGATGGCAGTCGTCCTAGCGATGGTCACGTGAACCCATCAAAAACTGACTAATGAAATACGTGTTCCACTGCTCAAAAACATTTCAGATTGTTTCTTATGTTGTACATATATAATAGATATCTGAAGTAGTGATTAAATTAATTAAATTTAACTTGGCAAATATTTGATTATAGTATTGGATTTATTATAATACATATATCAGACTATATTACAACATTATAAATGGCCGGAAACAGCTTCAATATTTCTTTAGTGTTTGTCAGCAAATATTTAGCAGAAAACATTTGCCTTATTAATGTTAAATTATCAAATAATTTATATATTTATTGTGTAAATTAATATGAATATATCACACAGTTTTAGAGAAAATACAATTATTAAAACAACCCCATTAAATATCTTTTAACTTTAAACAAAAATTCACCAGCAACGATTGCAAAAGCAGCGTTTATTTTATTCCCTTTACCATGGTTTTAATAATTTTCTTGAACTCCGTCCGACATATTTAACTACATTTATTATTTACTTGATTTGGCTATATCTCGACTCATTCACTTGCTATCGGTGTGCAATATTTGGTGCAATAGTTTTTAGTTGCTGAGCAGCAAGGCAAAAACTCACGCGCTCATCAATACATAGCCCAATGGCCACTGGGCGACATGAGCGCCATCTGTTGGCTGGTTGCCGAGACGCGGGTTGTCGTTGTCGTTCTTGCTGCTGTTGTTGCAAGTTGTTGCTGCTGTTGTTGTCGTCATTGTCGCTTTACACATTGCATTTTATTGACCATAACTGACTTTGTCATTGTATATCCCAAACGCGACAGCATTGCCAGAACAGGGGCTTAGCGGGCGGAGTGGTCCTGTTGAGACTGGACTGAGTGCGAATACAGTAGCCACCCTGCAGCGGCAACGATGCTGCAGCAGCTGTTCGTCCTGTTTCACCGTTGTTGTTGCTGTCGCTGTTGCTTGTCATGCTCTCGTATTGGGTATTATCAAGTTGTCCTGAGGTGTGTGCGGCAAAGAGGGATCGATTTTTGACTGCACAGAATATGCATATTCTTGCTGAACATCAATAGTTAAGTCGATATAATCTCGTCCGTCTGTCTGTCCTTCTCTATGCGAACTAGTTGCTCCGTTTTTAAATTTGGCATATATCCTATATATAACTGTCATGGGAACCATCGAACAATAGATAAGTTCTTCTATAAACAACTTATTTATAACCAAGGTATACAAAACAAATTTTCTAGTTAAGAATATGCTTCAAAATTAAGCGTATTTTTTGTTTCTGTTCCGGTATGTGAAAGAATTCTCGATTCCATTTCGATACTATATTATATTACAGACTGTACTGTACTTTTTATTACACTATATTTACAGTTAATATCGGTTCCTCTAAAAACATGTTGAAATTCATTTCCAGTTCTCTATTTCAAACTGCTTCTAAAATGTTGGCAATATATTATTAACCACAGACCGCTATATCATATAGAAATAATCGTTGAATTTCTTAAAAGGTTATTCAAAACATTGAAAGGGTATATAAAAGTCGGCATTCCTCAGTTAGTTGTGCTTTCTTTTTGCTTGTTGCTGGTGCTATTTGCAACAACCCTGCTTGCCATTGCTCATACGCCGCGTGGCACTGAAATGGCGACGCTTTTCCGCGTTGTCATCAACAGCAGCAGCAGCAGCAGCAGCAAGAGCAACAACAGCAGCAGCAAGTGCAACTGCAACAGCAGCAACTGAAAGGCAGTTGTTCGTTTCGCCCGCAGGAGAAGTTTTTGTTGTCGCTTGTGCAACATTGTTGTGTTTGTGTTTGTTGCTGATGTTGCACCTGTGTGCACGCTTCGTTGTTGTTGCAGCTATTTTTGTTGTGGTTACTGTTGCCTTGCTTAGCAGGTTTAGTTGGCTGTTGGCTATTAAACTTTGTGTGCTGCTCGTGTTGCAGCTTTGATGATTTTGTTAACTTGACTGCCAGTTTATCGTGCGTCTGGCAATTTGTCAAACAATGTGTCAAAATGCTCAACGACACCCCAGAGGCCCCAACCCTTCAGCCCCCTAATCCCCAATCTCCCCTCCCCCCCCCCGTGCACACATTAATTAAATGACTTTTAAACTTTTGCATTATTCATTAGTCAAGTGCATTTATGAAAATCTCTAGATGCTTGCTGCAGTGGCAGCCTCTAATTAAAACATTTGCCACTCATAATGAGGCACGTGCAGCACCACCAGTAACACCACCAGTAACACCACCACACATATCTTCCAGCTAATCCCCCAACAACAAGAAACCACAAATATATTGCACTAACCACTCGAGTCAATTGCCTTATCGGAGCTGGTCGGCTACAAACGGCTTATCAAACAGACAACCACAATAAACAAGAACCACAACCACCACAACTACAACAACAACAAAAACAAGTTGTTTCAATTGACACACTCGTGACCCACAAAACAAACAAACCAGCAAAATGTGCGAAAAAAAGAACAATAATAACAAGAATAAACAGAAATAAACAAAATTCAGAGAGTAACAAAAAAATTAACGCTTCCCAAACAAGCAAAGAGCAGCCACACAAACAACACAAATACCCTACACAATATTCTATGAAAAACTAAGGAATAAATAGAAATATTAATGTCTATAGTTAAACACATTAAAATAAATATTTGTGTGTATATAATATAATAATTATATATATATATATATATACATAGTGTATAAACCGGAATTCAGAATCGGAATTAGAACCTAAATTTTAAATATTCTATAGCCGAAATAATGGAACTGATATTATTTTGTACTGATGCCTAAATGAATTTCCTTGTTTTGACCTTGTTTCCAAATTCAATTAATAATTTTATTGGAGTGTACAGTATGCAATTAAAGGTCCTCTGCATTTACATAAATAAAAAGGCTACACATCAATCCGTACAGTTAAATGATATATATACTCAGTGAGGCTTATTGGGTTAACCGAACCCACATCTAACGCAGCAAAAATCACAGATGGGGGTACTTCAGAGGGGGTACTTCACTTGCGAACCTCGTCATGCATTATTTATGGCATCGTGAGCGCATTCAAGCTTCGGTTATTCACTCTTTGTGTTTTCCCTTCCCCTATATGCTTTTTATCAATTCGAAAAATATAAAAAAAAGTCCAATAAAGTTGACCACTGAAAAACAGCAACAAAATGTGTCCAATGAGCAATACAAAAAGTTGAGAATTTAACGAGGAAAGAGATGGCGCAGTGTGAGAGTGTGAGAGAGAGAGAGATTGGGGAACAGAGAAAGAGAAAGAGAGAGAGTGCTAAACATTTTATCGTCACTTAACCAATGAGTAAATGAAATTTATTTTTATATCATGTACTTGTGCCTATTTGCATTTTGAAATTTTCTATGTGGGTGCAGTCCCTCCCCCACAGATAAGGGGCGCAGGGATCGGTGTGGAGCTATCACTGTTAAAGTCTCACAAAAGCTCATAAAAAACAGCGATTGCGATTTTTTTATGCTTGTTTTTGGGTTCGGGTTCGGGTTTGTTTTTTGGGTTTGTGTTTTTATTTTGTCACTGGACAATGAGTCATTTTAAACGCCGAATGCTTAACCCGAAGTGAAGTCCACAAGCTCTTAATGCTAATTAGGCGCACAATTCGGCTGCAAAGATAGCAAACATGCGCTACAATCGGGCACATGCACAAATGCACTTTGGCTTAAACCATCTTGAATAAAAATATAATTGTTAGCTTCGATTGACCTAAATAAAATAAATGCCATATTATGCATTAGGTGTTCAATTTAAACTCTTTTTAAATAGCATTCTCTTTTAGATTCGCAGCGCATAGGCACAACTCAAATACCCACAACAAAAATCGTCCACAAGAAGCGCTCAGCTGTTATCGTTGTTTGCGCTCTTCACGCACGCTTCTCTCTCTTGCTCTGCGCTCTCAGACTGTGTGTGTGCACAGCGCGCTCTCTCTCTCTCTCCCCCAAACGGCTGTCATGTGCCAGTATTGCTGCTTTGGCCGGCAGTATGCCATCGATTTTTCCAGTTGTCGCTTCGCCTGAATTCGCCGGCATTTTTACTTGTTGTCCTAGGACTGGAGGAGAGCGCATATAACAGCTGATTGCGGCGAAAGCCTAGCTTCGTCTGCAGCCGACACGAGAGTGCCTCGTGCTGTGTTCACGTGTGTGTTTGTGTGTGTGTGTGTGTGTGAGTGTGCAGTGCATTTGACACTTCGGTTCACGTTTCTGACAGCTGCAGTTACCGTTGCAATTGCTGTATTTATTTTCGCACTTCCGAGGAAACATTAAAAAGTGTTCCTTGTTTTTCTTTACATTTTTGATGTTGCTGGCCATGCGAAAACGTAAAAAATCGAGTCTCCTTCATTTCGTAATGCAAAAATCGGTTTACCTCAAGCCAAATGCATTTAAGTGAGAGTGAGCGAGCGCGCGAGAGTGAGAAAACTGAGAGCGGAAATTGAGACTGTCACGAACTTGCCGCATTAGCACAAAACCAACAACAACAGCAACAACTACAACAACAAGAGAACCAACGCTCCTCAGAGAAACAGATTTGTATAAATTGCACCGGAAGTGCGACTCAGGTTTGTAGTGTGTGTGTGTGTGTGTGTGTTTATGTGTTTGTCGCTTTTCACTTTCGCTTTCATTTCACCAAATTGCACTAAATTGCGCTTTTGACACAATTAAGCCTCCAAAGTGTTTTCGTCATTATATTCCACCCCACCTGCCTCCCTTCTCTCTCCCTCTCTCTCTCTCTGTTCATAATTGAAAAGTGATTTGTGCTTAAGGGCAAGAAATGAGGCGCAAATATTTCTTAGTCTTCTCATTATGCAGTGCAAGGTGACTCACTGTGGGCGGAATACCACAACAAAAAATAAAACGCCTCCCTTTTTGCCTTTCTGTTCGTGTCCAGGACAACAAGCAACAACAAATTTATTGCTACCAATTAATTTGGGGCCAAAAACATTTTTTAACAACAGCCCCCCGCAACACACACCCCTTTTTGGACCACGCCTCAGGTATTTTCAATTAGCTGCATAATAAAAGCAAGGCGGCCGAACGATAAAATAAAAATTGTTGCTAATTTGTTTTGTTATTGTGATTTATGTAGGCGCCGTGAGCGCTAGAAGAGAGAGAGACAAAGAGAGAGAGAAAGCTCTGACGTCACACATGCAAAAAGAGAGCGCCTTAAAATTATGTGATTCAATTGAACTGAATTTAATTGGCAAATTCTTACGAGTATTTTTAGTTCTTATTAATTTTCAAGCAAGGTTTTCTCTTTTGGCTTGTAACCATTATCAACCAGAACCTTATCAGTTAGCGATAAAATGCCAAAATGACTTACAAGATATCCGCATTAAAATATATAGACACAGATATGAAGTGTGTAGAGTTAATATTATCAATGTCTATTATGGCATCGAGCAGTTCAATGAACAGTAAATGATGATTTATCGACTTCTTGGCCTTTGACTGAACCCAGTTACGGGCCGTGTTTTTCAATCAAAATCATTCACAAATGTCACAAATTATTTCTAACAAGCAAGATCAAGGCCATAAATTTAAAAGTCGATAGATTTTTCCAATGAAAGATATGTTTTATTGTGATCCGATATCGATGATTTTTCTCCAACTTTTCAGTGCTTTACAAACTTCACTACAAAATGCTTGAGTTTGAAGACCGATTAATTTATTAATTATTAAATTGAAAAATGTAGTTAAGTTTAATTGAAATCCACATCATTTTGTGATTTTTTTCATTAATTATTTTGCTCTTATTTGTTAAGTTGAAGCATGTTTAGGAAAAATAATACAATTAGTACATGATGAATTTTGATACGCACAATTCGCTGGAACTTAAACTTCACAGGCTTTCAGAACAGACTTTGAAGATCTTTGCCAAATAATAAATACGAAAATTATTCTATTTTCCCACTCATTTTTTGGCTAAATCTCCATGAACAAAACGTTTATAGTCCTTATCCAAATAAAATACTTGAGCTGCATGTAGTTCTAATATTATCCCGATATTTAATTTAAAGGGAAAAAAATTGAACACGTTTCCCAAAATGTGGCAAAATGTATTTAATCAATAAATATTTTAGCAAGCTGCAGCAATGCTTTATGGCTTAATGATCATTGGAATGGAAAGGTAAAAGTTCAAAACTCAATTTACAGTTTGTTGCAAGTTGCCACAGCACTACCATTAAACAATATCTACATATATATATATATATAGTATATATATGTAGTGTATATGATACCTTTATAAATCAAACAACTGAAGCAGCAACTTTTGTCAACCAGCTACCTGTGCAACTAATTCATTTCATTTCATTTCATATTTCTGCAACATTTTCGAGCCAAAAAACTTTCGTTGGCCACTGCAATCAAAATAAGCCACGTAACAGTACACCATTTGGGAGTGTGTGCGACTATCAGGATACCCTGTATAACTTAAATTAAAGTTAAATGTTCTTGGTCTGTGAATAATCAAGGTAGCTGGGTTAGAAATAAATATACATACATCGGTTTTTACTTGGCTGTCAAACTGAAACGCTTTCTTTTCCTCCTCCTCATTCATTACATAACATAACATGCACAACAACATGCCACAAATTTTTTACTGTTGACAGGGTATAAGCAAAAGTCGAAAATCAACCAACCCCCTAAAATGCAGCTGATTGAAAACTTTTTTAATTGATTTTCGTAAACTTCTCTTCTCTTTTGCTCTTCTTCTCGTCTCTTTTGCAGCCGTCAGGAAAAGCGACACCAAGTTCGAGAGTCAGTCCCAGTTCCAGTTGCAGTCCCCATCTCAATTCCGATTCCACATCGACCGGGAGTGAAATTTCAATGGGCAATGCACACAGCCAGAATCGCGGCGGCGGCGGCGGCGGCGGTCGCTGCTCTTGAAAAGTCAGCAGCAGCGTCGGGCAGCCTGCTGCGACTGGCCGCCGTTGGGACACACAATGCGCTGCCTGGTGGGGGCATGCCCCAACCAGCAGCGGAGGAGCAGCGACGCAGCAGTCGGGCGCGAGTTTTCAGCCGTATGGCTAGCCAGAAGCGAATCCGGGACGCATTCCTGCAGGCAAAAGTCGATGGCACGCCCGTGTCGCCCACTTCGTTGGCAGCGTCGCCAATTCACGAGTGGAGCGCAGCGGAAGTGGAGACTGGACAATTGAATGCCAGCGTGGAACAAATGGATTTTCGTAAGTCAATTTCAAAGTTTACCAGAAATATTTTTTTACTTGTTTCTTTTTTTTTACTTTTTAGTTTTTGTTTTTGATTGTTATTACTTAACTCGTTTTTTTTTCTTTCTGTCGTCTCCAATTCAGTTTGTACGAAAGTTTGCTTTATTTCGTTTTTTTTATGTTGCAGTCTAAACCTCAAACCGGGCAAATCATGTCACCGACTAACATCATTTTGCCTTTTAACTTTTTAATGCAGCTGTGCAACCAAAACAATAAATATTTGAGCTCTCTTTAAAAAGTTGCCATCGCTTTGGAATTAAAACAAAAATGTTTCAAATATCTGCAGGCCAATAATCATTATAAATGAGGTTTAAGATTTGCCTTTTGATCAACCTTAAACTTAAATTGTATGGATAAAATAATAGTCTATAAATATACTTTTTAAAACAACTTTATTAACTTTATTATCTGCCATTAAGCTGGCTCTGGCTATAATGCTCAGTTTTGTTCGATAAGCTCTGACATTTAATCTAATATTAAATGGATATAGTTTTATTGATATATTTTGAGTTTAACTGAGTCGCTGTAATCAACTGAGGAACAGAATCTCATTTGGAAATTGAAAAAAAAAATATAAATATTTAAAATGGTGGCTATAAAATAATTTCTTATTTTTCGCTAATTCTTCTCGGCTTTTGTAGTATGGCAATAATAGTGATCTTTATAGGCCAGCTATTAAAAGCGGAACTGCAACTGAATACTAATTTATAATTTTAATAGCTTTCCATTGTTCGCTTATATTTATTAAAATATATATTCATTAAAGCGGGTCTGTCATAATCAGAGTGCATTTATTCTATATATATAGAATATATTTAACCTGTGTGGCAACTTTTTGTTCTTTTCCTTAACTTTTACTAATGTTTGTTTTATTGTTCAGCTCTTCAGTACTCTCTCTCTCTCTCTCTCTCTGGCTCTCTTTCTCTCTCCTTTCCCTCGCCCTGTCGCCCTCTCGCTGGCTTTTCCCGTCGACTTATTTCAATTTAAGCGCAGTTTAAATAGGAATTTTCGTGCAAGTTTTTTCGGAATACAATAAACACAAAAAAAATATCGAAAACTTTTCATCGAAGTTTTATGAAATTTGCTGTTTTTTTTGTTGCTATTTTTTTCCAGTTTTCCCTCTATTTTCGAAAAAAGAAAATAAAATTGCTATCTCGCTTTTGGTCTGCATGTTTTTGTTGATTTTTCCTTTCATTGGACTTTTAGAAAATTTCTGAGTTGTACTTTTCCGCTGCCGTTGTTTTGTTTCGACCATGGCTTATGTGCAACACCCTTCTCTGCGGCTCCTCCACCTGCACATCGTCCTGCGGCCCTGCTGCTCCGGAAAGTTGTTGCTGCTCTTCGTACTCGTAACTTATTGGCGTTTTCAGCTGGCAAAAATAATATCTTGACGTTGTTGCGTTTCGTATCGGCAAAATGAAATAAAAAATGTATAGATTTTAGTTATTCATGTAAAATCTTTAAGATGCTTTAAACAAAAACAAAAACAAACAACAAATACAGAGAGAGTGAAAATATGACTTGGCTGCAGTTGAAAGCGAGGCAAGTTTACAATCATAACGCACACAGATACACACACACACAGACACACACACGCACACACAGAACAGAGACCCACTTCAAAAGCCCTACTCTGTCTATTAAAAAATACGTTGAAATAAAAAAGAAAGATATGAAAAAAGAAATGAAGATGAACCTGCAGGCTTGACTTGAACTCGACTGCTGCCTTCGCCTCTGCCAAACAAATTGAAATATAACCGAAACGCATTTCAAATATACTCCAAACAACGACGACTTTTGTACACCCTAAAATGTATCACCATAATTGGAAGCAGGGCCAAAAATTCAACAATCTCTGATTGCTTAACTGCAATTTAAATAATTTCAAAATTAGAACACAAATTACACATTCCTTGATTCCTTGATGGGGAAACAGATCGAAATGTAGGCCAAAGCCGACTATCCCTGAACAGGAAAGTAAGCCAATTGAAAATGGAGCATCGAAATTTGACATCCCTCGATTTTTGACAGAACAGCCGATCGACATTAAACACTTGAAACTCAAAAGCAAAAATGAAGCGTAAACCAAAATTCGTTTAGGTTTTATTTCGTGAAATTACATTTTTTAATTGCATAAAGTCTGCGTATTAATTTCTTGGATATCCATTCCATTTCTTCAATCTAAACGACCCAATATATTTAACAGATTCATTATTTATATGCACTCGGATATAGAGTATGCAAATTGACGCCGACAACAAAAACTGAACGAGTATTTTTGGATGATGCTTTTGCCTCTGTTTGCCAAAGACTCCAACCATGCCAAGCCGTTGAGGAGAAGGACTAGTTCTGTGGAAGGAGAGGCAAGTTGATCAGAAGTAGGGCGTTGGGGCTGCTGGGGGAGTGGCAGGCAGGGAGTTTTTGCTGTCTTTATCAAAAAGCAATTCAAAGGCATTGCTGCATGGCTTCTTTCTTTTTGCATTGCAGCACAGGGCCCGATTCCAAAATCAAATCAGCACAAAAAATCTTAAACGTGCCAAGGCGCGATTTGCTCTCTATCAAAAATTCCCTTTCAGCCTGAGATAGCAGCGCCAGCAATGAGACACGCCCCCTCAATTCATACTCGTTTTGCATTTACAACACAACAAGTTGTTCTTCATATTTTTATTTATTTTATTTATTTTGTGTGTATTTTTTGGGATCCGCTTTTCAATGCATAAATTCATAATTCATGTGGACCCCGTTTGGAAAACTCGGCGCGGCCTCCATTTGCACAAATATAAAAAGGAGCCTGCCAAATTTGTATAAGCTTAGCGCTTGAGGGGGTGTGGTGGTGTAGCTGGTGCCTACACTAGCCAGAAATATGTGCTCTAGAATCTGAAAATTAAACTCTCGACCTAAAAAAATTCGAGTTTCGAATATTGCATTAAAGTTAAAATAAGAAAAATATAACAAGGAATTTATAAATAACTATAAAAATACATTAAAAAAAAGAAAAACAATTTTGTAAACAGATATTTTGTAATTAGATCCAAATATCACCGACTTTCTCAGTTCATATATGATTTTTCGCTCAGTGTAGAGTCTCCGCCGTTGCTTAGTTTTGGTTTAGTTGCGAGGGCAACTGCAGCATTTTGATGTCAAAACATTGCAGCATCCAACAACTACAACAACAACTGGCAACGTGCTCAATTAAGCGCTCACGCAAACTAATACACACCAACACACACACATTAACTGTTAAAATAGTTTTGATGGCGCGGCACGTGGCAAGCCGTTCAAATTTATGGCAATTAGTTTTAATAGTTTTCCTTGTACATTTCTATATAAAGTTGTAAACTTTCAACACTCCACAATGCTATTTCATTTCCCTTCCCCCTGTTGACTAACAGTTTTAATAACTGTTTAACGCTGTTAACTATTTGTTATTATGTTACCGCAATTGTTTAGTGTACTCTGCAATTCAATTTCATTAATTATTTGGCTCTCGAGCGTAATTTTCAATTTATGGACAAAACTCTACAAATAATAAATATCAATATTTGTGAACTGTTAACAATTTTAAATTGAATCAATGAAAATGAGATATTTTTGTTGTCTCCTAAAACTATGCAACACGCAGTAAGACAAACTTCCAATGAGTAAAAGCTTTTGCGGAGCTTTTTAAATTCACCTCGACAGTTTGCAATATAAAAGCATACAAAGAAGCGCAGAGATCGCAGATCGAAGCTATAAATAGACTGCCAATTCAGGCATCTATTTTAAAAAACTTCATTCAAATTTTAAAAATAATACAAGCAGCTGTGAATTTCGCATAATCAATGCGCGACAAAGTTTTTAAATGTTTAAATTAAATTAAACCACACAAAATTTGCCGTTATTTTATTTCTCATGATAAGGATTAATGCATTGCAATTTTTCCACACGTCAGTTTACTGATATTGACAGGAGACCGCAAAATAGAAATAAATAAATACCCGTGTGAGGACGCATCCGATAACATTGACAAACGCATACAGACAAAAACCTACTCATTAGTATCGGCACTAATATGTAAGCCAACACATACACAAATAGAATAGTAACGGTATATTCCACAATCATGCCATTCACACAACTCTCTCGCTCTCTGTCTGCAGAATATATAACTAATATGTAACAGAATGAAAGAGTAAACAACTGCCTTGAAAAAAGCCAAGCGGCATGACGGTTACCTCTAGCAGTTAAAATATACGCACTTTTTCTATTTGTTCTATGTAAGCGTCCTCATCAAGAAAATATTCAAGATAAATTTAACATGAATAAGCCAAAATGAATAAATTATGGTTTGTACATATTTATTCTAGTTTTTGCATTGTTTTTTTTTTTTAATTGCACCTTTAAGCCGCTCACAACAATGACGAACCGAACTCTTCTTCACTCTCACATTTGATTTATTATACTTAAGCTTTAAGCCGCTGCCAACAATGACGAACCTGCTCTTGTTCACTCTCACATTCTCACACCAATACGCTCTCTTTTGGATGCTCTCGCGCAGAACGCGGTTGGCTTGACTTCCAGGCGCGTATGGTGAGCACGGCTTCTCTCTCTCTCTCTCATATATGCTTGCGGCGGCCTAACAAACCAGTTGCTCTTTTTTGTTGTTGTTAGTATCGCTTTGTGCTTGCTGTCGCGCAGATCGTTCAAGTCGCAGTTGCGCCGCAGTCGTCGTCGTTGTCGTCGCTTTCGGCTAATTGGAAAATGTATGTAGTGAAAAGTGAAAAGTTGTGTTAAAATTCACGCTTAAAGCTATAACAAAAAACAAGCGAGCGTGAATAAAAGAGATTATTGCAGGTGTCACATTCACATATTACAGGTGCTGCACAAAAGTTCTGCTTCATAATTTTTGGTTTTGTTTTGCTTTTAGAATTTGCTTTGATTTTGTTAAGGCACGCACGAAATTAAACAATTTGTTTGACCAACAACAATAAATACATAAAAAAAAATGACGCTGTTCTCGTTTCCATTCCCGAAACTTCTTGCTCTCCCCGCTGCCCCTGCCACCCGCTCGCCTACCTTTAGCCTATAACCAAACCAGTTTCGAGTTGGCTGCTTGCGTTTTGTTTTGTTTTGTTTGGGTTTTTCATTTTTCGTTTGTGTTCTTTTTGGTGTTTTTCTCTTGTGCCGTCATTTGTCACTATGTGTAACCTTTTGTGCTTTTGAGTTCATTTTCCATATGGATTTTCCATATAATTTTTTGCTCTATGGATTTTCAGTTTACGTTTTGTTGTTTGTGGCCATTTTCCAATAGGAGAGAGTGTCAACTGCCACTCTCTCACTCTCTCTCTCTCTCTCTCTCTCTCTCTCTCTCTGGTTGGTTAGCCGCTTTCCAGTGGCGCTTTGTTTTTATTTACTTTTATTTAATTATTATATTGTCCACACATGTTTCGTTTTCTCAATGAGTTCCATAAACCCATAATTCAATGAGTTTAGTTTTTTTTTCGTTTAATTGTGGAATTCTTGTGCACATAGCTCATCTTGTGCGCACTTCTATCTCTCTTTTCTTCTTCTCTTCTCTTCTACTTGTTTCCTACTTCACCGCTGCCTTCGCCAGATGACGTCGTTAGCCTGGACTATAACAGCGATTCAGCAGAGTTTCACAACTGCAGCAGCGAAGATTGCTGCTATGCATCGACTTCCACATTGACGCAGCAGCACGAGCACCAGCAGCAGCAGCAGCGACGCTTGCACTCCCTTTCCATCACTTCTTCTTCTTCTTCATCTGCTTCTTCCACGCCAAGCAACGATTCTGATTCTCTCTTTGGTAACTAAGCAAAAACAATATTCTTGTTGGACTCGACTTTGGCACATGTTTGCAATTGGCATTGGTATCCAATATGAACTTGATATTGTTAAATTCCAATTAGCTTTTCGAAATTTCCTTTTAATCTACATTTTTAAATAAGAAATAAAATATGTAGTTAGTAAAAAAATACCTATCTAGATTTAAAATATGGTTTTAGGTTTATTTTTTAATATTAATAATTTTATATATATTTTACTGACACTGCCAAAAATGTATTTTCCAAAACAGATCTCAATAATAAGGATCTGTTGGAGTTGCAACGACGTTGTCGTGCCGATAAAATCGCCTGCCTCAGTTTGAGCCGTATCACGTACCTGAGCATTGCCAATGAGCGACTGGCGGAGGGGCAGGAGCGGGGGGAAGAGCGACAGCAGCAGCAGCAGCAACAACAACAGCAGCAGCAGCAGCAGTTGTTGATAATAACGCCGGAGAGTTCGCCGGACGAGCGAATGGCGCTGCAGCTGGGCAAGAAACTGGCTCAGGTGCTGGGCACAACAGCCACCACGCCCACCATTGAAACGCCTACAGCAGCAGCAGCCTCAGCCACAACAACAACAACCGGTGGTGCCTCCGTTGCGGTTGCAACGCCCCGCGTCGACTCTCCGCTAGGCAATGGCGAAATGTTTAACATATCCAAGGCCAAAAAGGTCGAACTTCAAAATCTGTCATCGCGTTTCAGTGCTGCCGTCAACCCCCCAGCCACGCCCACAACAAGCGCGACGGAGGCGTCGCCAGCAGCAGCAGGTGAGTTCAACAAAGTGTGGGAGGGAGGAGGGGTGGAAGGGGGATATATGCTAGAGTTGAGAGCAGATTTTGTTAAACGCGCTAAAATTCAGTTTCAAAATCTCCTTTTAAATTGGGTAAATGAAATTAATTAAAACTTAAATAATAAAAATTGAAATTATTCAATTTTATCTTTGAGGCATTTCCGCGATCTTTAAATTTGTAATTTGAAACCAATTCTCGTATTTGGATAGATTGGTAAATCATTTTAAATTCGAATATAGAACAAGGTATAAATATGTAAATAGTCCAGTTTTTTAAGCGTTCAAACGTTTTTAAGCCAGCGCTGGCTTGGAAAATAACTCCCAGCAATTGTCCATTCCCAAAATGCAGGCATTTATTTGCTCATTTCGCATTCCGGGGCGAGGCTGGCGGCGTTTAAAGTCACGTGGGGGTCGCCGTTTGCCATTACAAACGCATTACGACGGGGTTTAGCTGGATTGGGTGGTGGCAGCACAGTTTGTGCCTTTTGGCAAAATGCGGGAATTATTCAAATTCCCACTTGGCCCCGTCGCAAATAAACGAAACGCTAACAAACCCAGTCCAGAATGGTCCACGATTCAAGCTTAACTGTGTTGTCCCTGATGCTGTTGTTGCTGCTGCTGCTCTTGTTGTTGTTGTTGTGGCACTCTCGATGCCATGTGTGTCTGCTCAAGTGTGTGGCCCTTGAGTCCGAAAATACGAAACAACCAAAAAAAAAGCAGACGGAACAACTAAAAGCCTTGTCCTCTTTTTTTTTGACTGGTGCTCAGCGCCAATTTCAAAGGTAAACACACGCATCGACCAAGTGCTTGCCAAACTGTACGGTTTGAGTGCAGCATCGAATCCCAAAAGGTTGCGACAAAGATAATTGAAGTTGCCCCATGCTCAAGGACGCAAAAGATAACTGTATTTACAATGTTTCTAAACAGCATTGAGTGTGGATGAAGACAGGCTAACAGCAAAAGTGGGTCATGTTTTGGATTATATATCCTTGTGGGATCGAGTCCAGCTATTGACTTTAAAATCTCATTATAAATCTGGATGTCATTCAGAATTGTATCCGGTTCCGATTCGTAAAGTGTAAAGGTAAAAAACGTCAGCCTATTCAAAGGATACAAATTGGTTTCAAATCTCTTTCAATATTCGTTTCCATTATGGACCAACAATATCAGCTTCCATAACTGGCTCTTATGAAAACATTGAATTTCGTGGAAGCAAAATTGCATTTTAAGCAAACAAAATTCCATTTCAATTCCCTTTTTAGTCGACTAATAAGCATCCCATCAATTTTTCAAAATTCCTTATCTAGAATTTATTGAATTATATTTTCTGCTTTCATTGATTTAAATGAAGTCTGCTAATTGCAATTTGTATGGAAATGGATATATTTGATGTACTTTTCAATTGTTTCTAGGCACGTGCATTATATTATTGCTGAAAAGATAAGCCCTCACCTCCAATAACCCTTATTGCTTGCCCCTCGCTCCCATTAACCCTTATGTCGCTGCCCTTTTTCAAAATAAAGTTCAACTTGCTTCTTAAGGGCTGTTTATTTGGTTTTCTTTTTGTTTCTGTTTTTTTTTTTGCAAATTTGTTTCAAGTTTTTTAATTAACTCGTGTCACCAACTTTTCTCCCACTTCAATTTTTCTTCTTTTTTTATTATTTTTCATTGCCTTTTCAACTGATTCGATCAGTTTTGGGCCTAAAAACAACGTCACCGAAATGTGTAAAATAAAAATAAAAATAAAAATGAGTAAAGAAAACAAAGTTGAAAAGTAATTATTGGCACATTTATGCAAAGGCTCGTCCATACGATATTTGAAGTATACATACTACTATACAATTGCTGCCTAAAATATATACATAAAATAAACAAAATCCCCAGCGCACCCTTAAGTTGAGAGTAAACTCCATCCTGCCCCCATCCACCCCACCGCTCTGCACCCCTTAATGTCCATCTAATTGCGCGCTCCTCGCAAAACAAGAGGCGGCTAAAAGGGGGGCGGGGTGGGCGTGTTTTCGTTGCCCGGCACGCCGAAAACATTTGTAAAAAACTTAAAAATTGCAAACACGTCTTCATTGTTTACAAAATGTTGGCCGGAAACAGGCTTAAGGCTCAACCTCTCTCGCTACCCCACCTCGCACCATCGGTAAATCATTTGAGTCCCTTGCCAAAAAAATAAAATACAGCAAATAAAAAAAAAACAAAAGTTTAAATTTTAATTAAATCATGTTGTATATAGAATGATGCACGTGGGAACAGCAACAGCAGCAGCAGTAGCAGTAGCAGTAGCAGGAGATGGGGGTGGCGGCGGGGTGCCTTGCCACTTGGGGCACACAAGTCAATGATGATGGTAGCGATAAGCGCTCCACTGGGTGTGCTCAGAGGCGCCACCAGGCACCAGTTCAGAAATTGCCTACAAAGCAAATGTTGGCCAAGTCTATTGAACATTGCCAGAGAGTTGGGGAAGATGAGCCACTGGCAGGAGGCAGACTTGGCCATGTTCTGCTCTCTTGCTTGCAGCATTTAATAACGCATTTATATAGAATACCAAAACGATGCCTCTTAAGATATAAAATTTACTCAAGATTGCGCTTCGCAATGCGATTATTGACTTTATTTTTTGGTCTACTAACTTCTTGCTTAACAAAGCTGACTTCGATTTAAGTAGAGATCTGCTGAGTTACAAAATTTTGCAAAATTATATATAGAAAGCAAAAAATATACATTGCCAAGGGACACAATTTAAATGAAGTTATTTTTTCACTTCTTTGAATGCATCTTTTACATCTTTTTTTATACAATTTGTTGTAGTTTGTAGAATATGATATGAGTAGTTTCTTGAATTTCTTTGTAAGATAGATATATGAATATATTAAAGAAGATTAAACAATTTTTAGGAATTGAAAAAGTACTATTAATAATACTGAGCTCTACTTTCGAAAGGGTTTTAATATTATTCAAATATATAAAAAATAAAGAAATATAATTTTAATTCACTTAGATGCAAAGAGTATTTATACCTTAAAACATCGCTTTTGATTATAATGATATTTATTTAAAAGCATTAAATAGAAGAAATTGAAAATTCGGAAAACTCAATTAAAACAGTCTCAGTAAATTAGTACATTTTAAATAATTAATATTTACGATTTACTGACAAACTATATGCATAAATATTATGCACAAATATTTTGTAATCATTATGACTAAAAGCAGTTCGTCATTCTTATAACACCTATTACTATGCAAAGGAAACATTTACGTGATGGACTTATTTCGACCAGAAATAGGTCACTCAGCACCCAGCAACAGCCACCCGCCATTATACCAACTCCTACGGACGCATTCAAATTCGTTTTGATCTTTCCACTCGCTCTGCAAATTTGAGCAACTAATGCGACCTCGTCATGTATTTCATTTCTCGATTCGTTTCGTTTCATTTCAGCAACAGCAGCAGCAGCAACAACTACAACAACAGGGACGCCAACATCGTCATCCGCATTGTCGTCCGCGCTGGAAACGCAATCAACTGTTATAATTTCGTTTAAATCATCTCAAACACCTGTGCTGTCTCAAAGGCCAGCAGCGACAGACAATGCTGCCACTGCCACTGCTGGTGGCGAGGAGCTGTTGCAGCTGGCAGAGGAAATGGATGGCGAAGCGCCACCGCTGCCGCCACCGCCCGGCTACGGAACGCCAACAAATCCGCTGCTGTCTAGCAATGTGCTCAAAAAGGTGGCCAGCTTCTCGGTCGAGAGATCGTCGGTGGGCAGCAGCAGCAGCAATAACAACAGCAGCAGCAATTGCTGCGCGCTCGCTGCTCAGTCGCCCGTTGTGGCGCCGCCTAGCGACGAGAAGGAGTCAACATTGACGGCAACGCAACTGGAACAGCAGCAGCAGCAGCAAAATTACGCTGGGTCGCGACGCGGCTCATCTTTTGTGCCGGAAAAGTTAAGCTTCGCTGCCTATGAAAAGTTCGAAGGTAAGTCTCGTTCTCTCTCCCTCTCTCTCCCTCCCCCCTGTCTCACTCTCTCACTCCCTCTTTCACTCTCCGTTGAATGACTCAACTCAAGCGCAGCCTGTCGAGCTGAGCTGAGGGTTGGGAGTTATTTTTATATGCCTTATGTATATTCATATATACACATTTATATATATATATAATGTATATGCATATTTATATATATATATACATTTATGCCGACATTTTTGTGCGCTCTGCTTGCTGTTTGTCTTTGAGCCGTTGAGCTTGGCCAATTTTGTGCGCCACGTTTGATTGCGTTTCTCGGTTCGTCATTGTTTACCCAAAGTTAACAATTAGTTTACCCAACTCCCTTCTACCACCTTGGCCCTTGGGGCAACACAAATCAGTTAACCAATCAAAAGACAATGCGCCACTTGAGTGAATCATTAGCTCCCCCAAAAGAATGTAACAATAACAATTTATGACTGGCGCCATCTATCGGCGACAATGTTCACAGCTTGTACATTTCTTATTCTTCAACAACTGTTAAACATTGTTCAACTTTAATGAAAATTGCATTTAAATTTTGTAAAAATTTTGAAAAATACATTTAAAAAAAATTACCATGATCCTTCGAGCCGGATTTGAACCAGCGACCTATGGATGTCTATCAAATTCAATCGCCCAATTCTACAGTCCACCGCTCTACCAACTGAGCTATCGAAGGTCTATATTTGCTGGCGCACAAATCAAGTCCAAAAGCTGCTTTAGCTTAATCAACAATAAAAAACAACAACACAACACGAAACAACAACAATAACATTTCAGTGCGTATTCAATAAAAGTGAATGCAAACGCTTATCGCAGCAGTTGTTGTTGTTGTTTGTTGTTGTTGTCTTGACTTCTGCGTAAATCATTCGCTAAACTTGTTTTTTTGTTGTTGTTGTCTGTCTGATCAATTATATCGATAAATGTTGAGCATATCTCAAAGGGCATTTACTTATTTATATGTTTATGCATGTATATCGAGTAAACTTTCGCTTTCTTGCTGCCAAAAGTTTCAGAAAAGAAAACTTACTCAAAAACTTTTATTTTAGTTTTCTTCACTATTTTAAGCTACTTTTAATAGTTTTCTCATTTAAAAAATGCAACAACGTCTTTGATTGTTTCTTTTAAAGACTATTGTGACGTGTTAAGTATTTAGGTGCATAAAAAACGATTACAATCCTTCGAGCCGGATTTGAACCAGCGACCTATGGATGTCTATAACTTTAGTAAATCACTCTACAGTCCACCGCTCTACCAACTGAGCTATCGAAGGTATATATATGTGCAGCGAATATATGTCTCTTTGATGTCAGGTGATTTCTTTTGTGCTGATCACTAAATTAATTGAAATTTCGTACAATCAGCTCCATGCTACTTCCAAGTTTTGTCTCTTTGTCAAAAATTGAGCAACTTGCAATGCATGTTCAGACATAATACTCTCTTAGTAATATCTCTCTCTATCTGCTATCACTTGCGTCTTGCTAAAAATAGCCCAATAAATGCCACTCTACAAATGCAATTCCACAGACAACAGCTATCAATAAGAGAGGTGGACCAAAAACATTTCTTTTTTGATGGAAATTGAAATAACTTAGTTTTGCATAATAGTTTAGAGTATGCAAATATTAATTCATAAGAAATATCTATATATAAATATACATACAACTCTCCTTTAAAGAAGAGTTTAGAGAACTTATAAATCCGTTTTCATAAGTGAAAATCTTTAAAAACAAGAGAATGAATTGAAAATGTATTTGCCATTTTCAACTTATTAGCCTTAATGAAAGATTAACAAAATGTAAATAAAAATGCATCTAAATTCGAATCTGAATGCTTTCAAGTGCTTTAAATAAAATTATTTTAAGGAGAACTGAAACTGAAACCGAAATAAAAACTTGGCTGACTGTTTTTTGGATGATCATAATGGGCTGGCAAATTTCTTGCCATTTCCATTTCCTAACATATATAATTAATTTTTTGAAAATTAACTTGTTCAATTTCATTTAATTCTGCTACTTAATAGTTGTCAGAAATCCCCCTGCTTTCCATTTGCACATTTATTTTGTGGAATTTGTTGTCTAGTTATTTACGAGTATTTGTTTCAAGTATTTGCTTGGTTGCGTCTGCAGTTGACAGCGTTGAACATGAGAAACGTGCTATGCAAATTCACAAATTCTTTCACTCCTACCGAGTCCCCGCCAACCCCCTCCAGGGACGAATATTTTGCTTAAGAAAAGTGTTTCCAACTCCTCCGAAAATCCCCCTGGGCTTGCAATACGCCACTTTGATTCTGATTAGATTAGGTTAAAGTTTCACTTTGCCGCAAACAAATATTTGTGGCATACTTGCGGGCGGCGTTTTTAAATCGATGCGTCGCATCGCAGAAATGTGAATGGCATGTCCACCACCCCCACCCCCCACCCCTTCTCTTCTGTTAATCTTCCCCTAAAACTTGTCACATTTTTGCGCTTTGGCGAATTATTTGTGGCGGCAACTATGAGAAGCATTTGAGTTGCGCCAACACATTTTGGGGCCATTTTGAAATGCACTCCTTGTTTTTTTTTTTTTGTGTGAGTAGGGCACGCTAATTGGTTGCATGCCGCCTGACTGCGTGCTGCAATCGAGGCTAAGGTCTGCGGCAAATTAATGCAAACAAACATTTTAACGCCTCGCTGCGCAAACAACAAAAGCTCCAAGGACGACGACTGCATTGAAAACCTAAAAGCCCCACGCAATTTTCACTGTCCTTCACAATCTTCCCCTGGCTGCAACTACAGCTTCTGCTCCAGCTCTAGCCTGCTGCTTGTCACTCTGTCTGAAGTGGCCATCAATTCGTTCGTTTGCTGCGGTTAACCCACAAAAATCTGATTTATATGCCCGGCAACGTCCTGCGTTCACTGCTGAGAGCTGCTGCTGCTGTAAAAGGATCCACGAAAAGGAGCTGCGAACGGGCATCCTCTTCCGTAGCCACATCCTCATCCCCATCATCATCAGCTCTTTGCCATCCGCAGTGCCAAACAATGTTTGGGCAACGCTTAATGAAACAATATTTTAGTAGACGAATATAGCGTCAAAGTTGCGGGCGTGTAAGAGCGAGAGGGGGAGG
This sequence comes from Drosophila hawaiiensis, assembly GCA_037043685.1. Classification (NCBI taxonomy): domain Eukaryota; kingdom Metazoa; phylum Arthropoda; class Insecta; order Diptera; family Drosophilidae; genus Drosophila; species Drosophila hawaiiensis. Next base: position 1,745,180 of record JBAMBA010000216.1, read on the forward strand.
AATGAAGGAGCAGTGGCTGCAGTTGCAACTAGCATCACGGGAGATGTGCACGATATACCCTGTAATGGTGGGTAAAAAGCAGTGTACAAATCGAATTGAATTTAGATTCAATTTTTGGTCCTTCTCCATAAGAAAATTTGGCAATTGGAGATTCTGCTCCTTCTGGCTCTCAATCTGAGTCGGCTTATTCCTGTTCATAAACTAGAAGCGCCAGAGCTAAAATTGTAAATGTATATTTGGCTATATTGTAATTGCAATCAATTTGATATATTTGTCTAGAGTTCAATCAGATTAAAATATAGAGACACTCCAGCTTTAATTTTATTCACAAATATTTGATTATTTCATTTGGTTGGCACATTTGTTTATTGCGAAATGACTTTGAATATGCCGAAATAATTTGCAACAAAAAAATGTTGGAATCCTTCGAGCCGGATTTGAACCAGCGACCTATGGATGTCTATCTATAGTAAATCGCCAGTCTACAGTCCACCGCTCTACCAACTGAGCTATCGAAGGTATATATATGTGCATCGATACGAAGTCTTTATAATGTCAGCTCTTTTCTTTAATGCTGATAACTGGCAGCGCTTTAAGAAATATGCATAGTCAGCTCTATGCTGCTGCCAAATTTTGTAGATGCATGCAATTTAATATGAAATCACATTTAAGTGACATCAGACATAAGACATGTTGGGTTCTAGGAAAAATGAAGGTCCTTTGTGATTTATGAATTTGCATATGTTATGTGTTCTTTGTATTTATTTTGGGGGACTTCCATTCACAAATCGATCTATTATGCTCCCCAGTTGCATCTCAATCTAGGGTATCTCATATTGCGCACTTCCGACACAAATACGCTTACTTCTTCTTGTTGCTGTGTGCGGTTTTCCTCTGTGCAACGTTTCATTTTCAGCAGAGTTTTTCGTTGTTGTCTGTTGCTGCTGTCTTTCGAGGTAAAAAGTGTTGTCTGTCTGCCCCCGTCCGCCTGTCGACTGCTGTCGTTGATGAATGCAACGCATGCATGCGTGCAGCGTCGCGCCTCCCCACGCCTAACTTGTAATCACCACCCCCACAAACCGGCCGACACTCAGCGAAATCAAACCTAGAAACGAGTACGTTTTTCTAGCTTGCTGAAATAATTTCTAAAAAGAAAGAATGTTTTTTTGGAAAATGTAGAAATTCAAAAGCTTATTTTGAATAACATTCTTAGTAAAATTATGGAAAAGTCACTGGAAATTAATTTAGAAAAATATTTCTAAGAATTAAGAAATGAAGACAAAAACAACTTTTCATTTATTTTGAAATGGACTTTTTCTCTGAGTGTACTGCATGCTCGTGCTCTTCTTGGATTCTGCCCGCTCGCCAGTCAACGCAGCAGTTATGCAAATTTGTTGGCCGCCGTTTCGCGCACTTTCATCAAAAGTTGCCAAACGTTGCCAGCCGCTAAGTTGGCTGCCACAAACACCCTCCCCTCCCGTCTCTCCCACAACTGTTCCCTCTGCCTGCAGCTCACACTGAGGCCGCACTGGCCACAAGCGAACGCCGCACCTCGTCTCACTTCGAGCCTATCAATGACGCCAGCTTATCAGCTTTAATTACATCAGCCTAATCACCATTGTTCGGCATTTCGATGGGTTTGGGCAAGCCAGGCTTATGAGATATATTGCGCTTTGATTTCTGCTTTGTGCCAACAATGAGCAGATTAAAAATAAAGTCGATCTTTAAGATTTCACATCAACAAAGAGATTGAAAGCTTGTCAAAAGTAATGTATATTATATAGAGAAAGTGAACAGTTTTCGTATTTAGATTATATATGAAAAATGTATATATTTATAAATTTGATAGTATGAGTAGTATTATTGTGTCATTCAAAATGAGTAAAAGGGGTATTCAAAAGTAAGTAACAGACAGAAAGATGGATTTACGGGCCCATAAAGTATACATATTATTGTCTGTCTACTTGTCATATTTACCATCACTTCGATACAAATCTATGTCCGATAGCAACAGAAGTAGCCTTCCAATTGAGACATAATTTAAACAGATAGTTGTATATTGGTTATATAGAACTGACTAGAATCAGCATATTAAGTAAATTTAACAGCTAAGTTCAGGCAAAGGCTATATATATATATACTCGTAGATGTAGAATAGATTACTCTTACTTAATTTCACACTTATTATTCAACTTTAGCTCTCCTCTCACTATTACTCTCTCTATCGCTCGCTCTCTCTCCATCTCCGTCTCCATTTATTTTACACTAACTAACATGACTTGCGTAGTAACCAATTGTACCCATATCAGTTGGCAGTCAGCTATCAATTGCACTAACTCTTTGGCTAAGACGTACAATGAGTCAACACTTTAAAAGCGGACATTTACTGCGGTTATATAGAATATCTGAAAGCCACTTTAATTGATTTGCAAAGCATTTAATTTTAGAACAATTTTAAAGAAAGAAAGTTCACCAACGCTTGGACGAAATCATTAAAATTTCTAAGTACTTGAATCAATGTCTTCTTCGTTTCTTGGGCTTATCGTTTCAGTGCTTTCGATTGGTATCAGGGCTCACTAATGAAATGACTCAGTTCTGTGACTGGTTTCTGACGCACTCCTGATGCAAATCTCTACACACCTGATTAAGTCCAAAAGCACTTCCATTAAAAGTTCTTGACTCGAGGATATCCTGTGCAAAATTATTGCAGGATGGAAATAGTACTTATATCAGCCTTTATTTTCTTTAAGTCTTTAAGCCAACAAATGAAGGCGTATGAAAAAATGAGTTGTTGGTTGCTAAAGCGTTTAATACAAGCTGGGGTATGACTAAAATGATAAGCATAAACTAAAAACATAAATAAAGACATTATTTATTCTTGGTTTTTCAAGTGCCTGTCATTTTCTATGTGTTACCTTATACGCCTCCTTATAAAAATTATTAAATATAGGGCATATGCTAAAAGAGCCTTACACCTTTAGTTCTTCATATCAGGCCATGACTGATAGTCAGCGACCTTGCCAGGGCGTTCAATAGAACGTCAAACTGAAAGAGAGAGAGAGAGAGAGAGAGAGAGAGAGAGAGAGAGAGATAGATTGAGAGATTCTACAACCAGCTGGCACTTATCACTAGAACCAATCGGAAAACAACAAAACCAATACTAAAATAGAGCATTGACTCTGACTCGTTATGCCCTGCAGCCATAAAAATGGCTAAAAAAAGTGTACTATGAAGTTGTGCAAAATGATTTAACAGGCAGAATGAAGCAGCTAAGACCCCGCAAGGTATATATGTATTGGCGATCTGCATCGAAGGACAAGTTGATTTAGCCATGTCCGACTATCGGTTTATATCAGTTAGAGACTTTAACAGCCAGAGACTACCAAATAGGAATATAAGTTCTCTTTAGGCAGATTATGTTTATTTCATGCTGTACGAATACCGATTATTGATAATAATAAAATCTACAATTTCACAGATGTGACCATAGTTGAAATATATATAGATATAATATAGATCATCTATAAGCATTGCTTACCACATGTAAGCATTTTATTTGTACAAATATTCATATAAACATTTATCCATATATAGTTGACAGCTTGAGTTTAGGGTATCTGCTAGTCGAGCGCTTTTGTCTAGCAGCCTCAAACTTGTTGTGCTCTATTCACAATTCTGATAAGTGTCGACACATTTAATTTTGTCAAACAAATAGCGAAGCTAACGCAAAAAGTTGACAGTGAAAAGTACGAGCTTTAGTTGAAAACAGTTTTCGAGAACAAGTCGTACGGTTAATAAGTAATAGTAGCAGCAATGACTACCACCAGCCCAGTGCTGAGCAATGTCTGGTGTCCACTGCTCGTCAAGCGCGCCCAGCTGGGCACGAACTATGAGTTGGAGTTGGAGTTGGAGTCACCACCCGTGGAGAATCACGTGCCAATTAGTCGTGTGCCGGATTCTGGCATTATGCGGGGGGCAGTGCAGCAACAGCAACAGCAACAGTCGCAGCCGGAAGCGTTGTTTAACGTGGCCGAATCATCGGCGCATTATCTGCAGCTAATGTCAATGGCGGGCAAACGCGTTCAGCTGACCCGCCATCAGCAGCCACCACGTTCAAAGTTGCCGCCGCAGAAGCCACCTGATGTCGCACTCGATTTACCAGCAGTAGCAACAGCGGCATCATCCACTACGGTTAAAGTCTGCCCGCCCTCGCCGGTGGCTCACAACATTAGCGTGCACATCGTCAGCCTTCGGTTTGACCCACACGCGCCAGACCCACAGCTGGCAATGGACATTGTCCCCGCTCGACTCCCACCCGCTCCCGCGCCCTTTCCCGCTCCACAAACACGCGCTGACAGCCAGCGTAAGTTTTTATTTGCCATACAACACTCTGCACCAATATTAAGCTTATGCATTAGATTGTTAGATTTGTTGATATTTATTGTTTAATATTGAATCTTGAATTGAATATTGTATTTATATTTCTGAACGAAACTTGATAAGTTTTATGGGGTTGGCTAACGATAACTAAATGTGTTTATAATTTCGTTTGCCTAAGCAATCTCAGTTGATCACATTGATCACTGTTTGTAGAGTATAAATCTATTTTGAAAATGAATCATTTATTTTCGTTAATCATTCAAAACATTGTACCTAATCAGAATCTATAAAAAGTTGACAGGCTCATAAAGTTTACTACAACAATTTGCCAAAAAATAACAAAGTAAGAAATAGAATTTGACTTGTTTTGATTTATTTTAAAATTGTAATCACATTTTGATTACAAACAAATGAATAAAATACCAACTCATTTAAATTTCTACAAATTTAATTTAAAAACAAAATCGAAAATGTTCTAATTTATTTTCTAACTTAAGTTCTAAAAAAAACAACTCTGAAAATATAATATTTAATGCAAGAAATCGTGAGAAAACAAGATTAAAAATATATTATAACTTCTTACAATAAACTCCATTCAAACATTATCTTTAAAGTATAATAGAACTTTAAAAAATAATAAGTGATGTTAACAATCTTTGATTGTACTTATCAATACAGTGCTTTTTGGAGTACATACTTGAACATAAAGAAAAATAATTATACATAATAGTCTATATTTAAAATGAAATTAAAAATGTTGAGAATACTACAAGATAACATAGAAACTTACACGTGTCGCCTCTTTCTTTGGATTCGATCACAATTGCTACCAGGTCACAATTGTCAATCAATTGCATCAGCGATAACTAACAGCAACAAACATCTATCAATAGTTAAGAGGTAAAGCAATCACTCATATAGGGTATCTTATCTTCGTTGCACTGTTGACAGATTTTTTTTGCTTGGTTTTTGTTTGTTTGTTTTTTTCTTTGTGTCGACAACAGTTAAATTTATTTATGCCTAATGTTTTGGTAGCCAACACGTCTACAACATCCCATATACACATCACGGCACCTCCCCTAACACCACAACACCCACCCCCAACCCAGCTCTGCTGTCCACTCCTTGGCTCCCATTTGCATTCCTCTTGACTTTTTCTGCCAACGCACACATACATAAATCATTGTGTCCGCGTGTCCGCGTGTCCGCATGTGTAGTATGTGGGTACAACTTTTGCCCAGCTGCGCAGCTGTGGCCAAACTTTATAGAGCCCCTAATCTGACTAAAGGAAGTAGACTCGTAGCAGGTTGTTTTTCTTCTTCTTTTTTTTTGCTGTTCTTCAAATTCGAGCTTCATCACTTTTGCAGAACAGTTTCTCAACCATTGGCTTGAACTTTTTAAGCTAGACCAAAATGAATAAGTAAATATGATGCATAAAATCGAATAAAAAAAGGTATAGGTTTAAAAATCCCATTTGGGAAAAAGAGAGCAAACCCGAATTCTAAAGTGAGTTCTTTTTTGATCATCATTCCGGCTGCGTAGAGATTTTAAAAAAATGTTTAAAAAATGTTCGAATTTTTCATACTTTTCTCACATGAACAAATTTAACAAATGATGAGCATTCAAGTTGATACAAATTCAGAACAATTAGAGTAAACAAAATCTACTTTTCTCATTGGCTTTCAAAATTATTAACAATATTTTGCAATAATCAAAATTTAAAAGGATTTGGCTAAGAATGTGGCTCCATTAGAATTGTAGACTGATTTTGCTAAGAATGTGGCTTGCAGTTCTTTATATTCAATAAGAGTTGTATGATTGGACTAATGCTTAAAGTTGCTAACAAAGTTGAGGTCCAAGTTTTATCTCAGGTTTTCGTTTCCTCTCTTTCATTCCATAACATTTCTTACAGTACTTTAACACATTTGTATACCTATCCTTCTTCTCTTCCCATTGTTGCTTTGGTGACTTCTATGTAGCAGGCTCCCATATTATATCATCTATAAGTCGCATAATTTTTTTTATATTATCTTTCTTCTCTCTTTCCCCAAGTTGCTAACTTTGTCGACTTCCATGCCCGATTACAGGTTCTGATTTCATATCCACACTAAGTTCAATAACATTTCATAGACTAAAGAAAATAAACTTATCCTTTTTCTCTCATTCATTTATTCGTAGGTCAAATGCTGATCAAATGGCTAATCTCAACGCTGCAGCAGAGCAGCTTACCGGGCATCGTTGGACAGGAATCTTTAAATGCAATGGCTCTGCAGTTTTGTCATAATCTCAAATATGTCGGCGTACTCAAGCAGATCTCCAACGAGCAGCAGCAGCATCAGCAGCAGCTGTTGGAATCGACATCCGGCTTTAGTGTAAGTTCAATGAACCTTCTGTCACGGGAAATTGGTCAACGGGCGGAAGTTGTCACGGCGCTAACGGAAATAGAGCAACAGTGCCACGCCTACTACCCCCATTCCCCCTATTGCTGTAACTTAGTTTAGAGAGCAAGCGACTTGGCTTGCAGGTCATTAGCTATTGATAAGCTACGAATTGGACCTCAAGTTGTGCTTCTACTTCCTCCCTCCCTATCTACCTCCCTCCGTCCCGCTTGCGGCTTACTCTCTCTGTATGCATTTTGTGGGCATATTCTCTAACTTGGCCAACACGAAAATGAGCCGCAAAGTTATGCCGGAAATTAGCAATTCCATTGCCAGGCAAATCGCAATGCACTTTTATTTTATGCTGCCCTTGCTGCTGTTTCATGTCAGCTGCACCTAACTGCTAACAGCCACCCCATCTTGCATCCTGCCTCGTCCTGCCGCATGCAGCTGGTGACGAGCCTGCAAGTGTCAGAACTTGTTAAAACTTTGCCATCAACTCGGCACACTCACCCTATCTCTCTCTCTCTCTCTATATATATATCTCTCTCTCTCTCTTTCTCTTTCCCTGTCGAACTTCCCAGTTTATAGTTGGCCAACAGCACCCAATTTGCAGCCTTTTTTCTATGCTAAATTATGAAATCATCAAGCTGACACTGCAATACTCGGGAGTGCTTAACTGACAGATATCCTGTAGACAGCAGGACAACTTTTATTTAATGACAAATTGTTCTGAATTATAAATTTGATTTGTTTATTTTTATGGTGAATTCATTTAAAATATTTCATGCTTTTTAAGAAAACTTGTGCAAAACTTTATAATAAGTAGAAAGAGGCATTTACGGTCCCATAAAGTATATATATTCCTGATCACCATCAATAGCCGACTCAATTTAGCCATATCCGTTTGACAGTCTGCATAAACATATATAAACTATAAACTTTAAATTTTGAATAATAGTTTTCCTATTTTAGATACACATATAAAGTTTCCATTATGTTATCGATAACCTATGTAGATGCAAATCTATTACCGATAACAACAAACTCTTCAATTTTCAAAATGCAGCTTTCTGCAAAATTACAAATAATGAGAAACTTATAACTAAAATTCGAATATTAAAATAGATATATAGAGCCACAAATTATTCTTTATAATATCTAGTTGTACTTGGACAAAGTTATTATATAATAAATACTATATTCGAGGCATCAACTCAGAATTATAAATTAAAATTCCCACAACTTTATTTTACCCCTTTAAAGCACTCTTCAAACGCTGTGTAACTTCTCTAAGGAAGTGGGTGAAGGGGTGTTTGGGGGTAATTGCAGCAGCAGCAGCAGCAGCAGTTTGTTTGACTCTCCAACTCACTCTGGGTGCGGCTGACTAATGGACTATGTAATACGTTTGCTTTTTGGCCAACGTTGCTCCGTCCCTCCCCGTTGCCACACCGCCTCAGCTACTCCTGTGGCTCTGAAAGGCTATCTAAACAAAATCTCTTGACGCTTTGCTGCTTTAATTGCTGGTTAACCTAGGCACAATTGAGAAAATGCTCCCCACAACACCCTCTACTACATTCACGTGTTGGCTTTCTTTGGCTCTTACCTATAGTTAACGTTAAGTGTTATTGGCCTGAAGACATTACACAAGAGAATGAGACTGAGAGACTAAAACTGTGAGCCTCAGATACTGCTAGTGTTGGCTTGCCACACACAAACACGCACACACACACACACAAGAACAACACTAACAAATAATCAAGCACTCGTCTTTTGGCCCAAATTAGTTTAGGCCAAAAGTTTTAGCCACAGCAGCTTAACATCAAATCCCTCTGAGCAAAAGTCCAAGTCCGCCAAAAACGAGCAGACAACAGCGTTAAGTGATTTTCTATGTGATGATACTTGAGCTCGACCAGATTATGATATCACAAAATTCTTACTACTTGTGCCCCAATGTGTCCTCCTGTGTCCTGCGTGTCCTGCGTGTCCGTTGTCAATGTGCGCGTCATCAAGTTTTTGGGCAACAGGCCAGAAAGATACTTGGCAAGCTTAAGCTTGATTCCCATACTACTTACCCCCTAAACAGTCCAACCCCCAACCCCAACCCTCCAACCCCCACTCCCTCATATTTTGCCACTCTCGTTTTACTGTTGTTGCAGCTCATTGAAAGTTTTGTGCGTTTTTATTACTTTGCGGCAAGTTTAGCGTTTATTATTCTTTTGTGCCCGACGCATCGCATCTCAAAATGAAAATCAAAGAAGGGACAACTTTTCTTAAACAGACTCCTGCTCCTCAGTTGGGTTTTTGGGATTTTTAAGCGCAACGAAACGTAAATAGTTCAAATTACAGGGTATTAATGTGGACCTGATTTCAGATAAGAAAAACCAATTTCGTGCGTTTGCTTTGCACAACAATAAAATAAGAGCCTTGGTGCGGAATGCAAACAGATTTTTAGATGATTGGAGCAGTATTCTGACTGTCTATGTTTATATCCATGAAGATTTAAACAAGAATAGCAAGAAATTTACATAGGCATGTACAAATATTAACTATATTAATATTTAATATATATACCACACTCAAAACGAACACAATCAGAATATATTTTGATACTTGAGCCTGAATCAAAATAGTTAGCTTGTAATAGTACAAATATCAAATATCATTCATCCCAAAAGTAGATAATGATTGGCCTCAAAATGGATTTTAGTATAAATACTCAAATACTCAAGTCAAAAGTAGTCTAAAGTATTTAAGTAAGCATATTGAAAAACTAATCAGCAGTAACTCAATTGTTCTTTTAGTAACTTCTTAAATCAACGCCACGAAATGCAATTAAATATTCAAATTCAATTATGTGACGCCGTTTCACACGTAATCACACACTCACACACACACGCACACACATACACACCCACCACAAGCCGCTAATCACATCATGCTGATGAGTTGTGGCATCATCCATTGGTATGACGAATGTAAATCAAGTGCAGCAGCTGCCACACTCAGCTGCTTGGAAAGCAGTGTCTGTGTGAGAGTGTGTCTCTGTGTGTGTATATGTGTGTGCGCCTGTATGTAAGTGGGCGTGGTCACGTTTATTGCACTTGATGCCATTTACTCAAGTGTTGGCACTTTGGCGGTGCCAACAATTTGCATGCCGTCGCATTGCGTGCAACCCAAAAGAGCCATTTTCTCCGCCCTCAAATCACGCGCAACCCTTCCACCTCAAGCATCCTAATCTCAAGTTAACCCAACCCAACCCAAACGAATCTCACGCATGACAATGCCAAAATAGGTAAGCAGCAAAAAGTGCAACAATAAAACCAGAAACGCATAAAAAAACAGAGTGAGACAATGTCGACCTTGAAATGCCCTAAAAAAATAGCTGGCACAATATATGTATTATGGCAAAAACTATACAAATTAAAGATGTTCTCTGAAAATACAAATTCTTCAATTAATGAATAAATAAGAAAAGTCAACATATTTAAAAAAATTTAAATTCTAAATTAAAGTTACACGTAAAATTATTTAAAATTCAAAATGAAATATTGCAAATATTTAAAATTTAGAATAATAAAAATAAAACAAATCAAAGATTTAACATATCTTAAACATTAATGGGAAGAAATTAAAATAAATACAAATAAAAACTAAAATTATTTTTCTGCGTAAGAGCCAAGTTAAGAAACTCATTTGTCAGCTAGACAAATATTGGCCAGCAGCACATCAAAAAGTCAAATCCGACTGGATTTCATAGTTATGCTGGCACAATTTTCCGAAAGGCATTAAAAACTGACTTTGCATTCCCCAAATGGGAAATTTGCCAAAGGAACAGTAACAGTGGCAACAATGACGTGTGCACAATTTGAAGAGCTGAGCTTTCAAAGTTCAGAGTGTAGTTAACGCCTGGGGATAACAGGAGAAATAGAAGGGGTGGATAGGAGAGGGGAAGGGGTAGGGATAGATGATGAGGGGGTTAGAGAGCGGATGGCTTTTAAGTTTTTGTCGCTTGCCTCACACACACACGTACACACACACTTGAGCCCGGGCTCAAAGGGTTTGCTGCACTCCAGCTGCAATTAGAAGTCAATGGGCTCATCTCCAAGCTTAACTCTCAATTTTTATACCCCATTCTTTTTGCTACAGCCCTATGAGATGTACCAGTGGACGCACACGGAGCAGCCAACCACATCGCTGCCCCTCACACCCGGCAAACTGGATAAGGTCGCCGCCTGGCCATTCTCCAGCACACCAGCGGCGGCTGCAGCAGCGGCAGCTGCCTCACAGAAACCCTTGGAAGGCGCCGGCTCCACGCTGACCGACAGCCAGAAGACACTGCAACACATACTGCGCAAGCGACTGCTCAATTGTGCCACTCTGGCCGAAGTCCATGCTGTTGTCAATGAGCTGCTGAGCAGCGTGGATGAGCCACCTAGGCGTCCCTCGAAGCGCTGCATCAATTTCACGGAGCTCCTCAACGCCAGCGAGGCAACCATTTACGAGTACAATAAACCGCAGGAGGGCAAATGCTTTGCGGATGCCGCCAGTCAAACCAATGACGAACTGTGTCTCGGCTCCTGCAAGTGTGCCGCTGCCCAAGAGCAACAAAATGTTGCAACTGCTACTCCAGCAACTGCAGCAGCAGCAGCACCGCCGCCGCCGCCACCACCTCCCCCACCGCCACCGCCTGTGCCCGGCCAAGCAGCCGGCGGTGCACCACCGCCACCGCCACCACCACCACCTGGTATTGGTGGACCACCCCCGCCGCCACCACCTGCACCGCCTGCCCTTCTCAATGCTGGCAATATGCCACCGCCGCCACCCCCGCTGAGCACCTCCAAGTCGGGCACAGCTATCTCGCCGGCACCACTGCCAGATCCCGCTGAGGGCAACTGGTTCCTTCGCACAAGCGGTAAGTGCAATCGAAAAGCGACTGCGAATCTCCGACTACGAAATTATATTAATATATTTTTAGTACGTTTAGTATTTGGTTGCATAGCCTTAATTAGAAATGACAGCCAGATAGCTGTGTTGCATAGAAATACATTCATTTGTAGATGAGTCGATGTCAAAGACCTGTTCTTCAGATACATATTAGTTTTTATCATTCGCTTAACTCACCTGCTTCTCCTTTCATTCTATTTATCTGCAGTACAACGTAAGAGTGCCGTTAATCCGCCAAAGCCGATGCGTCCGCTTTATTGGACACGGATTGTGACGTGTGCGACGCCCGTGCCGCGTCCACCTTCGGTGGCCAACTCAACGGATAGCACAGATAATAATACCAGCTCGCCGGAAGAGATGCCCACAGCTGCTGCCGTTCCCTCAACGTCGCCAGTTCCTGCCGCCGCAGCTGCACCCGCACCCGCTCCACCCACTAAAGAGATGTGGACTGAGATTGATGAGACGCCACTCGACAATATCGATGAATTTACCGAGCTCTTCTCGCGCCAGGCAATCGCACCAGTTAGCAAGCCAAAGGAGCTCAAACTGAAACGTGAGAAATCCATCAAGGTGCTGGATCCGAAACGTTCGAGAAATGTGGGCATCTTCTCCAGAAGTCTGCATATGCCGTCCAGTGAGATTGAGCATGCGATCTACAATGTGGACACCTCCGTGATTAGCCTGGAAACACTGCAGCAGATTAGTCATATGCGTGCAACAGATGAGGAGTTGCAGCGGATCAAGGAGGCGGATGGCGGTGATATTCCACTCGATCATCCAGAGCAATTTCTGCGCGACATCTCCCTCATCTCCATGGCCAGTGAGCGCATCTCGTGCATAGTCTTCCAAGCCGAATTCGAAGAATCTGTGACGCTACTCCTTCGCAAGCTGGAGATTGTTTCACAGCTCTCGCAACAGCTGATGGAGAGCGAGGATCTGAAGCTTGTCTTCTCCATCATACTGACGCTGGGCAATTACATGAACGGTGGCAACCGACAGCGTGGTCAGGCAGATGGCTTCAATCTCGATATACTTGGCAAGCTGAAGGATGTCAAGTCGAAGGAGTCGCACACAACACTGCTTCACTTCATTGTGCGCACCTACATAGCACAGCGACGCAAGGAGCGAACGCTGCAGGAGATGACGCTGCCCATTCCCGAACCCTCGGATGTAGAACGTGCTGCCCAGCTGGACTTTGACGAGGTGCAGCAACAGATCAAGGAACTCAACAAGAAGCTCATGGGTAAGTTTGCAACTATAGAAGTAAATCTCTACAGCTACTCATGTCCCTTCTTCATTGCACAGCTTGTAAGCAGACCACGGCCCTGGTGCTGAGTGCATCCAGTAATAATACCGAACCCTTCAAGTCTAAAATGGAAGAGTTTACGGCGAGTGCTGAGAAATCGGTTGCCAAATTGAATCAGCTTATCGATGAGTGCCGTGATCTCTTTCTGGAAACAATGCGTTTCTATCACTTCTCGCCCAAGGGCTGTACTCTGACATTGGCTCAGTGTATGCCCGATCAGTTCTTTGGTTATTGGACTAATTTCACCAACGATTTTAAGGACATTTGGAAGAAGGAACTAACAAACCTGAGAAATGAAATGTAAGCATAACTCAAATAAGCAACATTTACTGCAGCCATCTAACGATTTGTATTTGTTTTTCTCTCTGGCAGCATCAAGAAACCGAAACAGGTGCCTGTGGAAAATCGTCGCGATATCTCCGTTAAAGAGCGGATTTCATGCAAAGCACGCGTGCGACGCAGCAAAAACTAGTTGTTAGTTCAAAATTAGCAGTACTTTTATGTAAGCTTAATAATAATAAAAGAACAAAAACGCCTCGCACACCATGCGAAATTACTCAAAACATTCGAATTTCAAAAAAATACTATATTTAAAAAAGCGCTAAAATAAATATATATATCAACACTTTGCAACACTGAAAGCTTGTGTATTAAATTTTGGGTTATCGACCGACCACCGCCGATATCGCATTACCATTTTGAGAAAACCGAAATCTGGCTGCAAAACTGGCGTCCCGCAACAAAACAAACAATATAAACAGAATAACAACATGTCGCATCCAAATACAACGCGACGCAAACATGTGCTCAAGGAGATGATGGAGGATGACTACTCGCTGCCCACGGAGCTGCAGCAGATCGTGCGTGTGGTCAGCAGTCGCGGCAACAATCTACACGAGGTTGAAGCACCCACAACGGACGCAGATAACTTTCTAGGTGAGCACAATTGGCTGGTGAAATAGGCGTTAATCGATAAATTGATTGCATTGTTGTGTTTTGATTTTGATTTCGCAGTTTCCATGCCCAACAAATTTCGCAAGAATGTGTGGGTGAAGCGAGGCGATTACTTGCTCGTCGAGCCCATCGAGGAGGGCGACAAAGTCAAAGCGGAAATCAGTAAAATTCTAACGCCCGAGCATGTCAAAGAGTACACAAAATCAGGCATTTGGCCGGAACGTTTTGCTAAGAAGGCGACGCAGGCGCCGCAAAGAACCGATTCCAACTCAGATTCCGATGAACCGCTCTCCCCCAACACAAATCGTCCGGTGAGCCTAGAAAATGATGATGAAGATGAAACGGATGAGGACAGCAGCAGTGAAGAAGACTGAACACTGAGGAAGAACTGCGATGCATTCGTTTTTTTTTTGTGCATTACAAAAGTGTTTAGCTATGTATATTTTTTAACCAATTAGTTTCTTCTCTGTTAACAAAGTTGTGTCTTTACTACTACATACATAAAACCCAAAATGAAGACAACAAAAAATACATAAATTATTTTGCGGCGTTTTCTTTGTTGTTGTAACCAAAAATTAAAATTGCTTGCAGAAAGCTTAAAAAGCCTACGAATTAAAAAGCGCGCTGAGATCTATTTTTTTGTTGATGTTATTGTGGAAAGCTTTTTGTCGTGGGGCTAATAAATTCTACTCCTGTGCATCACAGATCTCAATATTTTCCTTATGCTCCTCCTGCGCAGTCGCCGACGCCGTCGCCTCCGTCGACTCCTCCTCGTGCAGTGCATCATGCTTGGATTCCAGCGCCAGTGTTGATGGTCTTAGTTTCGTAAACGGAAAATTGCTCAAATCCTCAAATTGTGGCGTATGCACAGCAATCAGATCCGTTTGCGTCGAGCTAGTATCCCTTGGCTCAAAATTGTTATAGTCCGTATCCTCACCGTCCGAGGAATTGATGTGCTTGCGCAGCGCATCCTGCGGCAAATTGCAGACCATGGTCAGACAATTGACAATGGTACCAATGGAGCTCTGCAGCTGTTGCACCTGATCCGTGAGCAGAGTGCAACGCTTGGCCAAATCATTGACAACCGCAGCCGAATTGTTATCCAAACAAACTTGAGATTGTTGTTGTCCTGGATTGGTGCTGCTGGTGGTGCTGCCACAAGCATCCTCAGTATTGTTCTCAGCCTGTTCAGCTTTGGGTTCGACCTGCATGGTGGACACCTTTTTCCACAGCGCATTGATGGCCTGCATCTGCAGCTGTTGAATCTTACGCTCGTTCTGCAACTGCGCCTTCGTCAGCAGCATGTCCTTATTAAGTTTGCTGTGGAATATGAAGATATAGATATGGATATAGATATAGATGTATAGAATCTTTGGCTGCACTTACTCAATGTACTCGTGTGTGCGCTGTTTGTGCAGCTTCTCGGCAATGTCTTTGGTTTTCTTGCGTGTATGATAGCCACGCCACATTTTCTGTATGGTCACCGCCGAGGATTCAGTCACATGCTCTATCAGACGATCCGTACAATTGAGATTGTTGTTGTCCAGCTGCTGTTGTCGCTGTGCTGCCATTTTCCGTATGGTCTTTAGCTTCTCAATGTTGATCTGTTCGCCATCGTCATCGGTGCTGAAGCCACCAGCATCGGTTGTTGTCGCTGTGGCAGTTGCGGTTGCAGTCATCTGTTGTTGCTGTTGCTGCTGCTGATTTTGCGGGCGATCTGTTTTGCGTGGACTGCTTGTGGGACTCTGAATGCGTCGCATTTGTGGACTGCGCACACGCGGCAAATTCAGTTTGTTGTCTGGGAATGTGCAATATTTTAGAGTTTAAATATGTACAATTATTTCACTTGGCCTACCTTTGTTCTTTGTGCCTTTGGTTTTGTGCAGCTGCGACGAGCTGAGCGCTGTGACGGTGACACGCTGGGCAACGGCGGCGGGACAAACATCGGGACTCATCAGCGTCTCCGGCACAGGCACCATTTTAGAGGCAGCAGCCAAGGGGCCCCCAGCAGGAGTCTGGCTAATGTACTGTTGCTCTAAATACATAAATATAAATATAAACACAAATATATAAATATAAATATAGATTTTAAATGACGAACCGTTGTAGGGATTTGGCGTTATGTTGCGAGGCGTTGATTCAGTTGAATTGTAGGTTTTGGTGGTCACGCTGCTGGACATGCCGGACAGACTGGCCAGCGAGAAGTTATCGCCATCATTCCGAATATTTTCAATCAGAGATGTGCTCATTTGCAGCGCATGATTCGAGATGCCATTGTCGCTGCTGATGCTATTATTGCAGCTATTCCCATGATAGCTATTCGCCATGGACTCGGGTGAGCCCTGACGACCACTCAGTCGCGAAACTACAAAGATTACAATTAGTAATTATATTTTATAGAAGAGCAGCTCTGCAGATCTCACAGCGTGGTGATTGAATGCGACTCGTTGGCTTCTTGCGATGCGAAGATGGCGATGTGTTTGCCGAGCTATTTGCATTGTCCAGGATCTCCTCCTGCAGCTGTCGCTGATGATGCTGCGCCTTGCTCAAGATAAGCCTCAACTTGCGATCATTTTCATTCTCCAGAGCTTTACCCACCAGCGGGCACACCGAACTCAAGTATTTTGCCAGTGGCGCCTGTTCCCCGACGCGAAATTGGCGACCACGTCCCTGACTATAAAGCCACTCGGCCTTGAGGCTCTCAATGGGATCGACAACGTAACCATCGATAAACTTCAGACTCATGCACCAGTTGAGCACAAAGGGACGATAATCAAAGCCACTAAATTATAAAAAGAGAGGAATGAGTCACGAGTGTTCTAGTCTATCAAAACTGATCCCAGACAGCGGGAGCTAAACTTACTCCGTGCTATTTGGTCCCAGTGTCATGGTCACACACGGATTCTCCGTTATGGAGATGCTCAGCAGATTGCTCAAATGCGACAGCGTACAAATCTCATTCAAATCACTGATGCTGTTCTTGGCCAGCGCTAACGTCTCCAGCGAGACGGGCAAATATTTGTCACACTGGCGCAGATGCGTCAAACGATTGCCCTGCAAATTAAGTTCGCGCAGCGAACGCAAATAGGACATATCCGATATGCTGCCAATGCTATTGTCCGCCAGATTCAGTGACTCCAGATTCACATTCGTATTCAAATGCTCAATGGTCTTAATGTTATTGCCCTCCAAATTCAGCAGACGCAAATGGACGCACTCCTTCAGACCCTCAATGGAAAGTATGCCATTAAAGGAGAGATTCAGCTCACGTAAACAGTGCAGTCGACAGACGCCATACATCCGAAGCAGCTGGTTTTTGCTCAGCGACAGCTGAAAAGGATTTACATAAAAATATTAATTACACTTGAAGTTGGGTATATATAAATATAACTATTAATATACATATGGCATAGGTACCGTTTCGATCTTGAGATACGAGTCAATGTTGTCGATCTTCTGCAGTTCGTTCTCGTCGAGGATTAGCTTGCGTATATTCTGGGCATCGTCCTGTTTTGGCACCTTCTTCAGCTGCTGCTTGGACAAGTTGAGCGTCTGCTTTTCGCTGCAGCTTTCGTCGTCGCCTGTCGCAGACAAAAGGAGAGCGCCCGAAGCAAAAGAGTGTGTGAGTGAGAGAGAGAAAGAAAAACACTGATGAAGTCATCGTGGCAGGTGTTGGGGGTGGTTTTGGGTGGACGCTTGAACTCGCAACCCCTCCTCAAAGTAGGCTCCACATTGCAATGCATGCCACAGACGCCAACCGCAGCAAAATAATAAACAATGCTCTGTTTTGCACACATTGTTTAAGCTGCTGCTGTAGTAGTTTTCTTTTTTGTAAGCTTACCGCTCATTTTTGTTAGACGATAAATTCCTTTAGTTGTTGTTAACAAATTTGGCTTGCGTTAGGCCAATTTGGCAGCATTCACTGGCGTCCAATAACGAAAAATCAATGTTTGGGAATGTGAGACCCCCACCATTTGAAACCAGGGCTACAAGCGACTTGCAGCTTTTACATTAACATTTGCACTGTTAACTCTTAGCAGCAAGCCAGAAATGCTCCAATTTTAATAATATTCATATTATTACATTAAACAATAATTTGGCTTAGGCTGTAGCTTAAATAATAATACCTAAACAATAACTAAATGTGGTTTAATAGCTGTAGTTCGCGATATCGATGCCAATAAATATCGATGCTTTGCTGCGCATTTTCATGCTTAACGTGGCTGGTCACACTGCTGGTCATATGTTATCCTTTCACTTGTTTTTGAAAATTCGCTCTCAATTTTGTTATTGTGTTTATTATGACTTAAAAATATGATACAATCAACTAAACTATTATGCCAATTTTTATTATAAATTCAACTGTTATTTTAGCGACTATTTCGCATTCCGCTGCGCATTGAAAGATTCGTATATTTCGTCGACGAGTTCTGAGGCCCTTTCCATATCATTTAAGATCTCAATTTCCTCTTGCAGATTGTTATAATATAAGCGTTGAACGCGTCGCATAATTGGCGCCATCACCTTGAGGCTAATCACATCCTTGGCAGTGACCAACGCATTGTTCACATCTAAATTATCCATCGCTTTCTGCGATGACATTTTCTGGGGATTTGAACCCATAATGAGACGCTCTGTGCTTTTGGCAATTTTTGATATAGATTGTGTGAGTTCGTGCTGCATCTGTATCTGCGAGCGCACAACGTCACGCAAGTCAGTACCGCTCTTGCCCGCTATCACCGTTCGCACCGAATTTGCGATGTTCACCGATTCGCTGTCCTCCGCCAGGAGTGCATCGAATCGAGCATTAATCTGATTGCAATGTTCGCTGGTCGTTTCCAGCGGGAAGCGGATCGCTTACGCATTTCCTCATACACCTCGGATAGCATCGTCTTGCTGGAGTCCTTGCCATAATTGGGATTTATATACCGCACACAATCGCCGCTGGCGCCCAGTTCGGGATTAGCAAATGTTGATTCAATCAAACAATCCTCACTTGACAAACCTGATGCGCAATCCACATTAAAAATAGATTTGAACTGCCCTCGATTTGGTTGCAGAGGCTGAGCAGGCCGGGAGACCATATAAGTTTTTGTTATTGGTTGTTTTTGCTGTTGCTGCTTTGGCAATCGCATTTTATGCAACGACTCCGGCTGAGTGCGCAGCATGCAAGTCTGTGTGGATTTCTGCATCACTTCCTTGGATCCCTCCAGACGATGCACCTTGTTGCGAGGCACAGGCACCTTTGGCGCATGCTTTTGATTCGCTTGAGTATTTACCTGCGATTGCTCTGCATAATGCTCTTCATGCTGTATTTGAATTTGGGAATTGGTTTTAGTTTTAAGGTTTAGTCAATTGACACATTTTCAACTACCTTTTGGGAGCTGCGTGTAGTGTTATTATTGTTATTGTATTGTTTTTCCCCGTGCATTACATATTTGCTGTAAGCATCCATTGCAAAGGAGTCCCTCAATAAAAGAGGAATTCGAACTAGTTTGTTTTAAGTTTCAAATGAATTTGAGTTGTATTTAAATCGGGTATGTTTTATGTATATTGTTATATAAATTTGACAATTATTGAATTGTTTGTGTTTACTTTGACAAATTTGAAAGAAACAGTTATTACTTGAGATAATTTCGAACAGATTTGAAATGTATTTTTTTTTTATTAAATAGCGATTTTTATCGCCATACTATTTTAGCAATTTTAATACTTTAGGCATAAAATATATTCTTATTTATTTTATGTCAAAAATATTGAAAGCAATCTGCTTCGATTTAATATAGAGATGAATCCATCATTCCGTATGACTATCAGTATTTATGTTAGACTTAATACAGCTTATCATATTTTTTTTCTTTTTAAATACTTTTAAATATTAATTAGCCTAATCATTAATAACTAAAAATAGTCAGTTTGCTTAGTTCCGGAATCAGTTAAAGTTCTGCAAAGGATTTGCAGCTGTTACTCTCTCACTCTCACTCTCTTCCACGTTCTCTTCACGCGCTCTCTCTCTCTCTCTCTCTCTTCTCTCTCTCTCTCTTGGTGGCCTCAGCAGCTGGGCTCGCGACAGCTTTTGGGCTCTCAGTCTTTTGCTGGCTTTCAACGTTGTCGGTTGTCGTTTATTTTTTAACGTCCGAACGTGTCTCGATTTTAGGCTATTCCGCTGCCCGTGTCCCGAAAGTGTTGCCACTGCTTCTCTACTATTATAACTGTTCTTATTGTTGCTGTTGTTGTTGTTGCTAGTGCTGTTGTTGTTGTTGTCGTAGTTGCTGCTGCTGCTGCTGCTACTTTGTGTTGCACGTCGCTAACGTCGCTCTGCCTACTCTCCCCGCTCTCTCCACAAGCACACACCAACACACACACACACACACACACACAAACACACACAGCAGCAACTTGTGCCGCGAACGCTTATCTCTATCTCTCTCTCTCTCTTTCTCTCTGTGTCCGTGAGTGCGTCCATCTATCTGTATACGATACGAGCAGCAGCAGCAGCAGAAGCAGAAGCATCACAAGCCTGTCTCTCTGTCTGTCTGTGTGTGTGTGCGTGTGCGCGCGCTGTGGCTGTGTGTGTGCCTGCGTGTGTGTAGGCAAATGTTCAAAGCAGCAGAATGGCCCGAAAAGACAGCACAGGAAAAAAACGTTGCACACTTTCGGGCGCACTGAATAATGATTTTCATTTTGCCCGCTGCAAAACAAATGCAAATGCGAAATGTAAATTGCATTTTATCGCAAATTAAAAAAAGTAAATATTACAAATACATACATACATACACACATGCCAAGCCAAATTACAAAATGTGTGTGAAAATGTGTTGTTTGCCATTGCAATAATTAAAAGTGCTTTAAAAAAAAGTAATTCAACGAAACGTGTGGAAAATATGCAGGCAGCCAAAACGAAATCGACGCTAAAATACAAATCTGACATTGGCACGCACACACTCACACACACACACACTCACACACACACACACTCATACACACGCATACACATGCAGAGGCGACAACAGCCTGCGTTTTGTGCTCAACATATTGGCCGATGAATGAACTGACATAAAACTTGACGAGCATAGCCAGAAAAGCACACACACACACACAACTACTCTCACACTTATACACAAACACACACACAGAACACACAGAACATTTAAAATCATATAAAAAGGCAATTTTTGTTAGATTTCTGCGTGCCCTTGTCAAAGAAATCGAAATCGAAATTGAAATAGAAACTTCTTTGTTTTATTTTTTTGGGAACGTGCCGCGCATTTGCTACAAAAATAGCAAAAAACCAAAAAAAAAAGAAAAGAAGAAAGCCCAGCAGCAGCTGCAAATAAATTTCACACACCAAAAAGAAAGAGGTGGGTCAAGTGCAAAATAGAAAAAAAAACTAAAAAAGTATATATATATAAGGAAATTCTTTTATTTAACTAGTTGTATACACGAAATGTTGCCGCCCACAACAACAACAACAAGAACAACAACGAGAACAACACAAGTTTGTAGAATGCTTTGCAGCGCGCTGCTTTTGTTGTTGCTCAACTAAAAATAGAGCAGCGATTACAGCACTCACACACACGCACACAAACACGCACACACACACACACACTTATGGATGTGTGTACATATGCAGCACAGCATAAATCATAACGCTTTTGGACAGCTCAAATTGTAGCCAAATGCCAATATAACACTTTTAAGTGGAGCCACTGAGCCGTAAGGAAGCGAAGTGTGAGAGCGTCTCTCTGTGTGTGTGTGTGTGTGTGTGTGTGTGTGTGTGTGTGTGTGTGTGTGCGGGGAGATGGGGCAGCTCAACGTGCTTGCTAACAAACAAAATGCTTCGCACACACACACACGCACAGACACAGACACAGACGTACATGTACAGGAAGTGACAGGCGAGTCGGGCAAAGTCCTGTCTGCAGCAATTTTGCTTCCTTTAAATCCTTTGCCCAACAACAACTCACACTCAATTCACTCTCTCTCTCTCTCTCGCTGCGTCAGCTTACTATGCTGCCACTCTGCTGCTATGCTCTCGCTCTCCCTCTCTCTCTCTCTCTCTCTCTCTCTTTCTCTCTCTCTCCTATTCGCTCTCCACGCGCAGTCGCCTCCCTGCGCTCAGTTCAGTTCCAGTTCGCAGCTCAGTTCTCTTCGCTCTTCGCATTACTTTTGGGCGCTTGGCTCATTTGTTTATTTTTAGTTGCTGTCATAGCAGCTGCACACACACACACACACACGCACACACACACACCTATCTCACACACACACACACATTAATTGTATAGCCACTTGTATGTGCAATTAAATTGCAGTTTGGCTTTTGCTCATTATCAATACGAGAAGCGAGCGCACATTTTGCCACATTTTGGGTCGACATCCAAAGTTATTCCAAGCTGCACGTCTCGTCTACAACTTGTCCACAACCAAAATTAGAAATGAAAGTGGTTCAAGGTCGCCCGAGGCACATGCTGCAATCAAATAGCGAAACGAGGTTGTTGCACCGCCCGCCATTTGGGGGTCGCCACAAGCTCTGTGGAATGCGATTGGAAATTAGAAAAATATAAATAAGTAGAGAACAGGAATATCGAAAAAATTATAATAATAATTGCGTACATCAAATTATATTTTAAAAAGCAAATCTTAGTTCACCGTTGGAAGTTGTAAAATAAAATAAAAACAAAATAAAATATAAAAAATTATAATAATAAAAGCAAACATAAAATTATATTTTAAAGATTAAACTCCATTGTATTCAAAACAAAAAGAAGCTCGATTTGGTTAACTCCAGTCCTCGCGGTCCGCATTTAATGTCCGCATTTATGTAGCGTAAAACAAAAGCCAAACGGAGATTTGTAGCAAAAGTGAAAGCGACATGCGGCATGAACTCTGTGGGGGGCAGGGGGTAGAAGCAGGAGCGTCACGTGTTGGTAAAGAGGTGGAGAGATGGAGAGGGAGCTGTTCTGGGACTTTGGGGCTTGCGTGTCGCCGTATTCGCGTCCATGACATGTTGAGGCCTCCTTTTTTTCCATGGAGCTCACGTGTCAGGTGAGTTCATGGCATGTCCTAGCGGGCACAGAACTGAGGTGTTCATTTCAGCGAGACGCGCATAAGCACATATAAAGCAATGATATGCAGAACATACAACAAACACACACACACACACATACACTAATACACACACACACACGTTAAATATCCCGTTAGGAGCTTACGTAAGCAGCGCCACCTGCGCCCGAAAGCTGCCTATAATTATTTCTAAGCACCTTTTTTTTGGGAATTAACAAGCGTTAACGCGTCAGCTGAAAGCGAGAGAGTCACAGAGTTGGAGAGAGGGGGGGCGACAAATGAGAGATGAGAGCGTGAGCGTAATGAGTCCCTAAATAGATCTGTCAAAGTTTTCTTTAATATATTCATAGACCACTGATAAATAACTTTTGTGTTGCGTGGATTTAAGCGTTGAGTTTGCATAAAGGTTAATGACTGACAATATTTATGAAGTACTTCCTACTAAGTAATTACATAGTGTAAACGTAAGTGTAACGTTTATGGCATTTACCCTATTAAAAGTAATGTGCTCTTTTGTGTGATCTCCACATACATGTGGAAAGGACTTATCGAATTGCAACATTTTTCCTATGGTTTCTGAATAGCTCGTTCGTTTTACGAATTTATTTCGACTGTGAAGGGAATATCAGGTGGTCAGGAGTAGTATATAGATATATAGCTTAATGGTTTCAATACATAAATCCACTTATCTAATAATAATAACAGTATTTAGCATTTTACATTATATATTTTATACTTGTTTTACCTTTAAAAAAAAAAAATGACAACAGTAAATTTAAAAATTTCTTCTCACAATCCAATGGCTTCTGGCAAATCATGATATCCTTTAGGAGTAGAGAATATTGCGTAGAAAACGCATTTCCGATGTCTGCGTCGTCTGGATTCGAGGGGGTATCGTATTAATCGAATTCCTCGACGCGATTTCCGGATGAGTTGCGTGCTCGGCTTGGCGGCTCTGAATCGATTCCCTCGGCTCCGGTGTCCGAAAATAATTCGTTGCCCGCCGTCGTGGATACAATTCACACATGTTCTAAAAATTTTCGATTTTTTAGATTTCATTTTATAACAAATTGAACTGTTTTACATCCATAAAACTTACCGGCTGGAAATTCATTGTCGGTAAAATATAATAAACGTGCTCTTAAAAAGATTTCTTAAAAATTTATAAACAAATTTCTGCTTAAATTTATAGAAAATCGGTTTTTAGAAAAATTAAAAATTAGTTTTGTATTCCAGAAAATTCTGACTATACTTAAAAACATTTTATTTTTGGCCCTAAACGATTTGTTCGAATGAGTTGAGCGTCAAAGTTTGCTTTATGTATAATAACAATACTTATAATTTGATTATTTGTTTATAAATCTTTTGACTAAGAAATCTTCAATTTTCGGAAGGTAATTTTTTTAATTTACATTCTACGAATGCATTAAATTATAATTGCAATTTTTCAGGTTACTTATTTATTTACATTTTGCATTTGTATTGCTATTGAATAAAGTCCTTCAACTAATATACGGTGCAAAAAGGAAACACTTAACGGATGCAAATAAATGATATTAAATGAATAACAAATGACACAAAAGTTGTCTAAGGACTCTAAGGATCTCCGTCGAGCTGAAAGAAATTTTCCTCTAATGGAGAGGAGAATATACAAAATTATATTTATGCATTCCAAATGGAGACTGCTATTAACCTGAAATGCAACGACTTTTATGCCCCCTCAAGAGTCCATCTCATTTGGCAGCGTCTGTGTTTTTCTGCACCGCATTAATTACCCAGTGGGTATAATTATGCGAGAGATGGGCAAAAAAGAATGTGATTGAAAAATAAGTGGAAATAATTATGCTTAATGTTTGTACATCTGGTAATGTTGTAAATCGAAATGTTGGCAGTTGTCAGCTGCACTTTGTTGCTTCATCTGCTTCTTGTTGTTGTCGCACTGCATTTTAATTGAATGGCCCAAATGGGGCGAACCGGAACCATTTCCCGGAAACGGAAGGCCATGAAGACAGCATAAGCGTAAGGTGAAACTGCTAGCCGAGCCACCGCCATTGCCTGACCCCTTTCCCTCTCCCTCTCTCTCTCTCGCTCTCCTGACTCTTCTGCATGTCTGCTAATGAAATATTCATTCGTAATCGATAATTCCGCAAGTGGCGAAGAGCGGGCAACTCGGCGGCATAATAAGCAGCGAACAGCAAGCAGCAGGCAACAGACAACTGCCAGCTTAGCTCAGCTTAAGCCCCCTTTTGTTTCCTCTATCCCTCCTCCCCTCCACAGCCATAGCCCTTGCCGCACATCTTCAGCGCCAGCCGCATTGAACGTCGCCATTGAGAATTGAGGACGAGAGTCAAGTTGTCTACGGGCCGTTTTCCGCCTGTCCGCCCGTCCGCCCGTCCGCCGCTGTTGCCCCCTTTCCGTCACTTTCATCGCACCACATAAAATTCCAATGTATTTTTGGGCTACAATTTATACGCAGTTCTGGGGGCAAAAGTCGATGCCACAGCGGCATAAATCGCGATGATTCGAAAAACCAGTTTATGCGGCCTCATTGGACACGTGGCGCAGCTGCTAGCCCAGGTCAGGTCATCATCATTATCATCATTATTGTGGCCATAAAAGCAGCTTTGCGGAACATAACGCTTAAGAGCAACTAAAAATACATTGTATAGCATGGGTATAAAAAACTTTAAAGCTAGCAATAGACTCGGGTAGTAAAAGACTGAAAGCTACCCGGCAAACACTTGCTTAAGCACCTGAAGGACTTAATTTGATCTTTAATATCCTGGAACACCACAGCACCATCAAAGTGTTAAATTTGAATGCAAAAAGAAGCGGAACAAAGATTTCTGACATTAATTTGAAATTAGTTTTAACATATGCATGCATATCTTAACATACATAAAAAGTAGTTTATATTGACAACAGCTAAGACTTTACACCAACTATCTGCTTGGGATATAGTTAAACAGTTACTTCTGGTACAACTTTTAATCGTATAACCTTAAATCTTACCTTTCGAGTAAATAATGGAAATATATCGGATACCTTTAGCCAATTAATATATGCTCCTTGATATTTCATATTTATATTTCTCAATTGCTGGTGCACTTTAAGTTATTCAACAAATATTGCCCATACGACGTGTTGTACACACATTAATTTGACATTTTATGAGGAAATACCTACTTTAAGGATCCTCACTGACTTGCTTAAAGCGAACAATAATCGTTATCAATTATTGAGTATATATACATATTTCAGGCTAGACTACAATCATAACTTGTCAAGCGAAGGCAACCATACAGAAATAATGGCTGTATTAACATGTTTAATGTATTGGGTCTCTCGCCCAGTGGCCAACTCCATTAGAAATTCTATTAAAAGTTATTTACGGTGCAACTTTCGGGCCATTGAGTGCGACAATGGAACGAATACACGAGCATGAGTACGGGCACAAATATGAGTACACTCACATGTACACACACATATGTGAGGCCATTGTAAATATGAAGTAGAAACTCAAACAAAGGCCGAGCCATTGTCTATGCTATGTACATAAATAAGAAATGCAGCAAACGTTGGCACCTCAACCATCGAAACCCAACCCAAATAAACCCACCCAAACTGCAACCCCAATCAAGCTGAAAGCATTGACAATAAATTTGCATGCGAAGCACTTCCGCTAGGTGGCGGCTCTAGTCAATGACAGACAGCCAGACAGACGGACAGAGAGACAGGAAGCTTACAAGTCCAAGTCAGTTTATATGCAGATGAGCATAATTGATTTTAAATTGTGCAAAAAGCCGAGGCAAACTCAAGTATTTTGAGGTTGACGGGGTTTATAAATTTATTGTTTGCAACTCAAGTGCTTAATGCCTCAATAGATAGCGCACGTCTTCGTAGTAGTAGCAGAGGAGCACAAAAACAATGACGAGCATGATTGAGATGATGATGACGAGGATGATGAAAGATGGGATGAAAGCTGAGCACACTCATTATGCACTTGATGCAGCCGCAAGTCAGCTAAACTCAGCGCTGCAGATATGCAGCGATAACAGCTCACAGATTATCAGACAGCAGGAGAGACAGACAGGGAGGCAGGCAGTGAAGCTGCAACAGCCTCGCGCTCAAACTGGAGCAAGGACAAAGGCGACAGCAGCATCAGCTACAACAAAAACAACAACTTCACATCCAAACAACAACAATAGCAAAACGAGCAGCTTACATTGCCTCTGTCAGCAGTCAGAGTTGGCCACAAGTCGTGTCTGCCTTGCATGACACGATTTCAATACGACTCAACAGGATGTGCTCCTAGTATAAGAAATGAAACAACTTTTATATTTAAGAAAACAAGTATTGATTGTGTAATCAATTGTACAGCACTATGCATATACATTCTTGATCAGCAGGAACAGCCACGTCGATTTACACATAGTGCAAGGGAATTGACGACTCTGGGACAGCAATTAGGGAACAATTTTAATTAGAGTCAGTAATTAACGATTTATTTCATTTTCAATGGGAAAGGAACAGGTGTTCAGTATTTTATAGAAAAATTTGAGGTTGAGATTTGACATTTATGATAGAATAGTAAAGATTTATGCTTGCCAAGTTTGTAATGGGTAGAATTAGACTTGTAAGGTGTAATCCGCGTGTTTACTACTACTATTTTACAACTTCCTGTTTGCTATTCCAATACTGTTAAGATACACGCATTAAAATGATCAATTTCTAATTGAAAAAAGAAAGTTGTCTGATGATACAAAATTATAATTGCTCTTATAGCCTTGTGGAGGGGATTTTAATTTGGATTTCAAACTTGAAACGTAGAAAGGCGTTTCTGATTTCATACAATAAATATATATTCTTGATCAGCATGACTACCCAATTTATTTAGGCTTATACGCCCAGAATTTCCTCAGCTTAAAGTACACTTTCCAATCCGGGAAACTTAATTATTAAGGGAAATTTATGCGGCACGCAACCAGCTCTGATGTCGACTCACAAATACAGTTAAACAGAGAGTAATTCCCACAGTGGCACGTAGACACATGTGCAGAAGGAAGGCAATCAGGATCTGGCTGTGGCCTCAGCCTCACTGCAGGTTGACTGGCCAGCAGCTGCAGCTGCCTGCTTGTTGTTGTCCAGCTGCCAGCAACCAGTCCTTGCAACCACCAACAACAACAACAGCAGCAACACCAGCAACAGCAGTAACAGCAACAGCAACAGCAGTAGTAAAAGCAGCAACAATAACTATGACAGGCACCCTCATTTGTGTCCTGTTTATGACAACTCAAGGAAATGCGACCTGGCAGAAAGGCAGGCAGGAGGCAAACAGCTTTTGGCAATGCTCGAAATATACCGAAATTCTCCATGGAGTCAGGCTTTCAGGCAGGCCTCACACACACACACACACACACACACACTCAACCCACATGTGGCAGGCGCAGTCATAACTGCTTCGGTGTCTGTGTTAATTGCCTCGCTGTGACATAAAATATAAATATAAAAAAGCATTGCATACGCGCAGGGGAAATTCAGTTTTGCAAAACGGGGGAAATCAATTTGATTTCATTTCGAGTTGGCAGCCAAACTGAAATCGACGGCAACAGCAGCTCACCAGTATCAAGCCGCAAATCAGACAAAATTAAAACGAACAACACGTGTGAGCTTTTGGGAGTAGGTCGACTTTTAAATGCTCTCGTCTGGCATTAAAGAAAAGTTCATGATTTCTACTTTGTAATATTAAACATAAAGCGACAAATATTTTGAAAACTTGGTACTCCAATTTAAGGTGCAAAATTAGACTAGACTAATCTGGAGAACATATAATGACCTGAATTGAAAATCTTTTCAGTTCAGATAGATGCATAAAATTTATCTTTGATTGAGTATTTGTACATGTCTCTAAAGCGAAAATCATGTTTCCATCTTTAAATGTAGTATTATTCTAAGGAATAAACCATTATCTAAAAAAGTATCATCGTTTTTAAATATCGGTTCAGCTTTGACAACGTTTTGGCAGTCGAAGGATAAAACTCGGTATTCAATAAAAATTTTGTTGGCCAGATTTTTACATTCCGAATTTCCAAATTTGTTGGTAGTATTATTCTAGAGGCCAAGCTATGTATAGCTTGTAAAAATCGGTTCAGTCGAAGTCTTTAATTAAATTTGTTTGTTTTTTTTTAAATCTGAGATCTTCATAATCTTTTGGCATATGAAAAAGTCACGTTTTTATTTACATAACCTTTTGCTGTAGATAGAGTGTATTATGATTGGCATCTCTCCTGGGGTCACGACTTAGTCGCCATGTTGGCGTGGACCTGCGTGGCGTATGAGTGACATGTTATATCAAATTACCGTTATGCTTATGCACCACCCATGGGAGTCTAATGAGAGCTGTGGGAGACACGGCAGAGGGGAGATTGGAGTGGAGGTTATCATGTAACTAATATCGCATTTTATGTTGCCCATTGCAGGTGAAGGAGTGAGACAAACAACGAGAGATACAAGAAGAGAGAGAGAGAGGGGTATCTAGAGTGAGAGAGTGAGAGTGTGTGAGAGAGAGACAGAGAGACGGAAAGGAAGAGCGCCGATTGGGAGGCATCCGATTTAGCACGACCAGGCCACGCAACGGTGATGTGGGACACATCCCGCAACGGGAAATGCAACAACCCCAACGTTATATACCGTCTGTATCTGATCTATATGGGACGGACGAGATAGAACTGCTGCTGGACGAGATACGTGAGCTGGAGCTGGAGCCGGTCTGCTGTCAGCTGGACGATGAGCAGGACTTTGAAATAGCTGGCAGCAGGGCCGGTGAGCTCTCGCTCTCACTCGAATCGCCATTGGGTACGTGCACCTCATGGGATTCGCACGCCAACTACAAACAGCAACAACAAACGCCGCTGCCATGGGGCGTTGCCCTACACTGTGATCCACAACACTTGAAATCGCCTACAGGGATTGTGCGCATACTATTGGTGGTCAGTATTAACCAACTGACTAACTAACTAACCAACTTTATGGCTATTAATAAACATTCTCTGTCTCTCTCTCTCTCTTATTGCTTGCAGTTATCCTCGGCCGTCTGTCTGGCCTGCGAATGCTCCGCGGGCACTGTACAGGTCGGCCTCTTTCTACTGCCACTCATCGGACGCCTGAGGCTGATGGTCTTCTGTGCGCTCTTCTCGCTACTCATCACATGCCTAATGCTCTTTCTCGATATATCGCATATAGCGCTCATGTTTCCATTCAATTGGACGAAAGTGGTAAGAAAATCCATAAAAAATGCCAAGTTCAAATAACACATTTAACATTGGCTCAAGCCAAACTTGCTATTTATTTATTTATTTGATTAAACTTAATTCATTTTTTTATTATGTTTATTCGATTCCATTGAATCAATGATTCGACAAAATCAACCATTTATAACATGTAGTTTTATTTAATTGTTGTTTGTTTTCGGTTGTCAGCAATGAATAAATAAATCAACAAAATCAAAAATGTACAAATCGTTTCATTTGTTCAAGGATTTTTTGTTTCTTGTGGTATATTATTTATTTTGTAATGCAAGCAAATTAGTTCATTTACCAATTAAAAATAATTAAAGTGTATTTAATAAATTATGGATTGCGTTTGCTTTGGTTGCCTCAACAGAATACGTGGATGTACCTGAGTGTTGGTTTAATATTTATTTTGAGCTCCACGCTGCTCGTCCACATGGTGCTGTATGCCACTGAGTATACATTTGTGTCCAAGCACTCCAAGGACACGTTACTAGCCACGGGCGTAAGTAATTGCAAAACTTTGCCAATAAACATGCATAACTAATTTTGATTGCATTTTTGAATGTTGTGCCTCAGATAATTGGCTATATTTGCGCCTTGGAGGCACTGCTGTTGTCCGCCATTGCCTCGTGGCCCTGGTCCCAGTATCGTCAGGTGCCCGACGATGCCAGCGAACTGTTTATCGAGGATCGCGAAATGACGCCGATGAGTCCCATCAACAGTACCGATCTCCTGGCGCCGTATCAGCACAGCAGCCAAACCAATGGCAATGCAACGGCCGCCGATCAATATAACCAACAACAACAATCGTCCTATAATCAAAAGCCTTATATACCTGGTAAGTGATGTTTTATCGAGCAGATATAATATTTAAATACTTGCAGCAGATGTGAAATAGTTGTATTGCTCTTTAATTACTTGTTAAATCTTTCCATTTTGAAAATGGTCGCCATTTCCAAAAGTAAAAGAAACTCCTTTTATCAGCTAGGTTCACTAGAAGATACTCTCTACTAGAGCTGTCTCGAATAGATAATTTTAATGTGCCAAATTGTAGTCTATAGCTCTTACAGTCTCTGAGATCGACGACTTCAAGCAGATAGATATAGGACATTTAAGTCGAAATTGAAGTGAAATGTTGGCTTCAAATACTTTTAGTTTTATCCTGGGGTATTTGACAAACTTAAGCGCTAATCTTAAATAAGAAAAATTACTCTCTAGATTATGATTAGATTTACCAGAACTATCTCAATTTTTGACAGTATCTTATATATGATTTGTTTATTAAAATTATTTTTATTTTTATAAATAATAAATAAATATATTTATAAATTAATATATTAATATCAATCTGAATGTCATCAACAGCCAAACGACCCAATGAGCTTAACCAGCGTCCAACATTGGGTCACACACAAACCGCACGCATCAAACCCAATCAGCGTTATCGCGAGGGCTATCATTACCAGCCGGTTGCGTCCACGTCCCGCCAGAGTCCCACATTCGTCGTGGGCGATGATCTGGGTGCCGGTCCATCCACATCCCGTTCCAATGATAATTCTAGTGCGTGATAGTTTTTATTCCTCAACGACAACAACAAAAAATTTATATGAACAACAAAAACACAAAACACAAAAATCGAAAACTCAAAAACTTTGTCCACTAAAAAAAAACAAACAAAATTTCAGCGTTAGAGAAAGTTGAGGTTGCATTTTGGTCAATGTAAAAGACACAAATTGTTGATTAGTTTAAACAATAAAGCAAAACTCGTCAAGAAGTTGAAAAACAAAGAAAAAACAAACAAAAAACAAAAACAAAACGCAAGCAAACAATAATAAATTTAATATCTGTGTGTGTGTGTATAACAAGGTAAATTACGAGCAGAACTTTAATGAATTTAAAACAGGATGAACAAATTGTATGACAACAAAAACAAATTTAGTTTAAAAAAAGAGAAAAACACAAGTAAAATTGTCGCATAGGACTCGAAAGTTGAGCAACATTTGGTTAGTTGTATAAAAAAAAATTATATTGTTAGCCGAAAAGGATTGAAAACTCTTAATTTGAATGTGAACAATGTGGAATGAAAACAAGAAAAAATAAATAATTGGCAATGCTTTGGGCCAATTGCACAAAAAAAAATATGAAAAACCAAAAAACACAATTTTCGACAAATTCGAATGCAAGCGGGAAAAAGTAAGTGTCATGAAAAACAGTCGCATACAATGAGCATGGAAATGGAAAATCAACTTGTTATAAACGTAGTTTTGCTTATTTTTTAATAAAAACAATAATTCAAGAAAAACCAACAAGAACAATATACTGATGATTTCTCTTTTGATTTATTTGTTTCTTTTTCTTTTTAAATTTGTTAGTCTTTTTTCACAAAATACGGCTTCAAGTCGCAGTTGTCACAAATGCAAAGTGCTGTCAAAATTGAATTAAACTGTGGCTGCTGCTGCTGCTGCTGTTCCTGTTTACTTCAAGCCCAGATCCTTTTCGATGGTGTGCGAGCAGACGGCCATCATTTGATCCTTGACCTTCAGGAAATTCTCCACAGCCGCCGGCTTGGCCTCTGGCCATGCGGCCAAATCCCGATAGATGGGACGACAGAATTTCATGCGGAAATTCGAGTTGGCAAACTCAATAAGCTCGGCCAGCCGTTGGATGAGGCGGGCACGTATAATCAACCGATTGAGACGGAAACGGATCTCGGCATTCTTCGATTGCTTCAGATTGTAGGTGGTCTCGAGCAGCTCAATTTTACGCGCATTTAGCTCAACAATGTCCTTGCTCTCGATCAGTTTGCCCAAGAACTCAATCAGCTGGTGTATGGAGATGGACTGCTTAATGTCCGAACTCTTGGCCAGCTCATCGACCGTCTTGCTGCTCCATTGAGTGGCCAGCTCCTTGGTCACATTCGACAGCGATTCATCGAATCTGAAAACACACTGAATGAGTACTTTCAGTTAAACGCAGAGCTTGATAAACTTACTTGGGTATAATTGGTGGCATGCCCTCGGATTTGAGCCACAATTCCCAGTCGACGAGACCCAGTTTATCCTTCTTGTCCGTGTCCTTGAAGTAGTCGTACAAAGCGCCCTTAAAGTCATCCGTCACAATCGATTTGTAGGCAAACTTATTGAGGTAGTCGCGCAGGAAGGGCTCAAACACCTGTGGTCCGCCAAGCAGATCCTCCAAATAGCGCAGGAATGTGGAGCCCTTGATGTAGGGCACCGAGGAGAATGCATCATCGGGTCCACAATTACTCAAATCGACAACCAGCCGGGTGAGCTCTGGTGTGTCCGAGAGTTGAGTGCGTAGCTGAAGATGGAAATTAAATTAGTAAATTGTAAATCGGAGGAGAGAATCCATCTCAGCACTACTCACACATTCCTGCAGCTCCGTCAGATTGCTGAGCATGCGAAAATCGAGCTCCTTGGCGCCCTGCATGCGACCCACAATCTTCGACTCGACGAAGACGGTGAAACCCTCGTTTAGCCAGAAATGCTCAAAGTTCTTGTTGGTCACCAGATTGCCCGTCCAGCTGTGCGCAATCTCATGGGCCACAACATTCGCCAGCGATTTATCGCCGGCCAGCAAAGTGGGCGTGACAAAAGTCAGGCAAGGATTCTCCATGCCGCCAAAGGGAAATGAGGGTGGCATCACCAATAAATCGTATTGTTTCCACACATATGGTCCGCACAAATCCGAGGCTGTCTTCAGCATCGTTGACGTCTCCGAGAACTCCTCGGCACAGGCATCCACAATTGCCTCTTCGGCCCACACATTCGAGTTGGCGCCCAGGGGACGGGACACAAGTTTGCCAATGGCAATGGCCACCAGATAGGCGGGTATGGGCACCGTCTGCTTGAAATGCGTCTTGCCCGGCTCATTCTTATCGATGATGGCGCTCATCAATGCCGTCAGCTCCGTGGGATGCTGCACGACCGCATCGTAGGTGAACTTCACCGCCGGCGTATCTTGACAGGGCATCACGGAGCGAGCGTGTATCGCCTGACATTGCGAGAACATGTACGGATGCTTCTTGCCCAACGTTTGGGCGGGATTCAGCCACTGCAGGCCACTTGCGTTGCTAGCCGTCTCGTAATCAATGCGCACATTAAGACTTTAGATTGCAGATATGATTACAAATATATATTATTTACAGTTGCTATAAAGATTAGATTATCTAACGCACCTGCCCTTTGCCGTGCCCGTCGGCAGCTCCAGCGTCAGCTTCTGTCCCATATCGGGCACGGGATCACTGACAAAGAAATTAATGGGCAGCTCCGTGCCACCGGCCAGCAACGTGGCATTCTTCACTTCAAGATCACGCACATCCAGCAGCTGGCAGAGGAGAGGAGACGGGATTAGTTTACAATTTAGTTTGCTAAAGATGAAATTCAGTCAACACTCACAATCGACTCCAAATTGCTGGCAAGCACTTTGAATCTGTGCAAAACGCTGCCACGCAATTTGGTGGCTCCAAAATCCACTTGCCAATTGATGGCGCTGTGCTCGGTGGTGATTTGATCCGGCTGGGAAAAGGAGCTGGGATCAACTGTGCCCAAACGACCCATATTGCGTTGTTGTTGTTGTTGTACTTTGTAAATGGGCAACAGTTGCGGATATTGCGACGAGCACAAGTTACGTGTGGCAACTGCAAAATAGCACGAAAAGGAAAAGAATTGTTTAATGCTTAATTCGAGTGGCCGATAATTGAGATTAGACAAGAACAAATCATAAACCTAAGCTGAACAGCTGCACTAAATAGCCAAATGCTCACCAGCTGCTGCACAGACAATTTAAGACGCAGATGTTGACGATGATCACACGCTCCAAAAATGCGTAGGAGTTGTTGAGAAAAAAACAAAAAACAAAAAGAATACCGAGAACAAATGCAAATCACTCACAAAGCGTCGATTGCCGGCAATAGAAAATATATGAATTACAACCAGGGATACTGCTGTGCTATCGATATGAGAAACATATCGATGAGCAAACTTCTGAATAAGTTGCGGTGTGTAGTGTTGGCAATTTAGCCTTTTTGCAGTCAGATTTGTCCTTAACTTATATTAGTGAGTTTAGTTTAATATTTTATTGCGTAAAAATGCTCGTGAAAAATCGAAATGAAGCGCTTTGGACGTGAGATCCACATTGAGCAATCATAGTGTGGATTCTGTTTGCTTAAGCAGCGCCTTTCCTCCACACCATATAAAAAAGAAAGACAGACGAACAATCCCATGACAATTGCAGTCTTCCAGTCTTTTAGTGATGCACATTCCAAGGGTATCAAGTGAAATCCACAAAGTGGTTATATAACAATTTATATTTGACTTAACAATACACTTCTGAAAGGACTGCCTGCTTAGCGCAGCACATAATCCTTGGGATAATCCATAATTGCTGGAAAGTTTTCCAGTGTCTCCTTATCGATATGATCCAGTCTCTGTGGCACAGTGCGAGGCGTGCGAATTTGATTTGTGACATTCGCTAGAATATCCTGTGGAACTTGATCGTCGTGGAAGAGATGCAGTCGCTGCATTGTGTGTCTGCGCTGCAGATTTCCAGCCATGGAATTGTAGACAGCCTTTTTCATGACCATGGTGGGGTCCTTTTCGTGCAGCTGCCAGGCGAGTGTCCACGAGGCGCCGCCCGGATAGCCAGTGTGGTGGAAATCAGACTCGCTTACCCACTCGTCGCCAGGTAGCGCTGTTCTTGGTATTAATTAGCACCACGTGGTCGCCGCAGTCGTCTAAAACGAATACAATCCCATTAAGGCTAGACTGGGGACAAAATGAAATTAAAGCTAACCTAGACGTGTCTTCTTCTTCTACTGCATAAGCACCCTCTCACGGCCGGCCGCAGAGGCTTCACGACACACTTGCGCCGCTTGTGACGTAATTGGCACACAAACATTTACCGATTTCCACGCGTTTTTTCACTTAAAACTATTGCAAAGCAAGAAGTTAAATATTTCTACTTACTCATTGGGTGATAAATAGGCTTGTGCAGGCCCATTAGATGTGTTTTGACCAGGCTAGCAGACTCGAAAGGATTTTGCCAGGTGCAATCGTAAATGTGCCAAGTGCGCGCAAATGTCGCCCATTGCTGCAAGTAATCGGGGTTTAAGTTATGGCTATTGATGCTCTTGCCTCTAATTTATACCAACCTGTACACGCTTTGCTATCGACATTGTTATTTCTTTTTAAATTAAACTAATTTCAAGACGGGCAATTTAAACAGACTTTATTTACATGCCTACCAAGTTAAGTTGGCTGCGCGCACTTTATTACTCACGAGAAGTTGGTTGCGCGCTATTTTGGACTCACTTGAAGTTGGATATGCGCAATTTGTGACTCACATGAAGTTGGCTGCGCTCCAGTAGTGCTGCCAATCGATTTCAGAAGGCTATTAAAAAAGGCAGCACTTTCATTGTAGCAAACTTAAGTGCGCGCGCTCGTTTGTAATTTAAAAAATGAAATAAAATTTGAGTTGATGATTTTTGTTATTTATTTTCGTTTGTAATTTCATTTAAACATTTTCTATAGTTACTAAAATTACTTATGCACTGTTTATTATTAATATTATTTAAATATTATTGAAAATACATTAGTTGTTTCACGAAACAATTTATTAAACATCCTTGGTACGTTCGCTGCCTTACAGTTTGCCTTCGTTTTATTCTATTTACTCTTTGTGTTAATGCAAATATAATTAAAAAACTAACAAATAAGTCTAGATTTAGTTACAGTTTCTCACTTAAATACGTTTCCATATTTCTTTCTTCCTTTCCATCATTTCTCATTTTCAATACAACTTTTCATGAACTTAAAGTATCTGTTTTTTTCGTTTTTGTTTTGTTAATTCGATTTACAACTGGCCAAGTGCATTTACTTTTTATAGTTTAGTTTACTTTGCAGTTTACATATATTTATATATATATATATATATATATATATATATATATATAT
The DNA here is from genome assembly GCA_037043685.1 of Drosophila hawaiiensis. Classification (NCBI taxonomy): domain Eukaryota; kingdom Metazoa; phylum Arthropoda; class Insecta; order Diptera; family Drosophilidae; genus Drosophila; species Drosophila hawaiiensis. The sequence goes on from JBAMBA010000216.1 coordinate 1,782,477, forward strand.
ATACATATACCATATAATACACACGAGGTTCTTCTTTTTTATCTTTTTGTTTTTTCGTTATAGTCAGTTTCTCGTTTTTTTCTTTCCAATTTGGTTTTACTGTACGCATATGAATTTTGTGTTGTTGTTTTTTCGATTCCTTTTTTTTGCATTTTTAATGAAAATATATATATATATACGTATATATATATATATATATATATATATATATATATGAATGTATTTATATAAAAGTTATTTACAATTTGTGTTTAATGAAATTCCCTACTTGACGAGATTTTTTTTTTGTTTTTTTTTGTTTTTAATGCGAAATTATTGTTAAAACTTTTCAAGTGTATGAGCATTTTTGTGTTTTTGTTTTAGGGTTTTTTGTTTTGTTTTTTTTTGCGTAATTAATTTAATGCGAAACTGAACAACAGAAATGTATATTACATAACAAAGACAACGACAAAATGAAACTGGAAACTGTATCGTCGGCTCGCCGCCCCAAATACCGAGAATCAGGGAATATCTGAGAAACAAGACCCAGAAAGGCAAGGGAGCCTGGCCAGATCCCCTAGATTTTGATCTTAAAGCCAGCCAATGACCTATCCACACGAATTATCTTTTCTCTTTTTCTTTTTTTTGGCACCGAATCAAAAAATAAAAAACAGAAAAACCGATAGACGAATATTCTCTTAAAGTGATCGCTCGATATATTGAATAGGACAGGAAATTTAAAATGGAAAAATTGAGAACATTTCCTGATGAATTTGTGGTCTATGGAAATCATTGAATTTGTAGTAATTAAAAAAAAACAATTCCAAATCAAGAATTCAGTTTGTTGTTTTACTTTGCTTTTCTCAAATCTCGCGCTAAAATTCTTAATTTAAGTTCAAGATTCGCATCGATTTTGTGTCTCTTTTAACGAGCGAACACTGTACATAATTTGCCCAATTGCCACAAAGCCCGCTAGCTGTTTTTTTTATTTTGGCGCTGTTTAACAGCAGCCAGCAGCACTGCATCCGCATCAGCATCCGCATCCGCATCCGCATCGTCACCGTCACCAATGGAGGCCAGTGAATGTTGGATTTGCGCTCAGAGGACTGATGCCGGCGAGCCGGTAACTTTCTGTAGCATTTGCATTAGTTGCTCCGTCGCCGACTGATTGGCGGCGATGAGGCCACCGCCAACGCCAAGGCCCAAGCCGACGCCCAAGCCCACGCCCACAAGACCCACACCACCACCACCACCATTTGCACCACTTGCAATACCACTCGCACCATTTGCACCACTTGCACCCATTGCTGATGACGGCGGCGATGAGATCGATGTGGTTGCCGATGCCGATGACGAGGAGGATGGCGTCAGCGCCAGCTTGGATTCTGGAGCAAAACGAAAGAAGCTGAGATTAGATTCGGTACGTTTTGTCTATGGACTGCCTTGCATACTGTCATCGCTCTCCAGGTATGTCACATACGAGTCGGTGCTATCCGGATGATGGTGCGACGTTATGCCTGAGTCCATGCTGCTGCCCCCGGGCGGACCATTCATTTGCTGGCCAGGCGGTCCTCCTCCGGGATGTGGCCCCTGTGCCGGATGCGGTGGCAGCACCGGCATTCCATTCAAATCATAACCATGCATCTGTAAACGTAGACAAAGGTGTTGAAAGTTGTTTTAGTGGCAAGTAGAAAATAGGAGATTACTTAAAGAAGTAATGGAAATAACTATGAAAGTTCAACTAACTTTAGATCTGAAGTTCTAAAAACAATAAGCAGATAACCAAAAATGTATCTAGCAAATCTCTTTAGAATCCATTTAAGTTAAAGATCGATCGTTGCTCACCTGATTGACCAACTGTTGAAATGCGGGCGTGTGCGTATTGATGGCCCCATTGCTGTCGAGATCGGCGTGCAGGGCAAAATCGCTTAAGGCTTTCCATGGCGGTTGATATGTCTGCACATCCAGACCCTGCAGATTCAGCGGCGAATCGTGTCGCACCGGCGAACTGGCAATCATCGGTATGCCCTGCATGGCACCATAGCCCAGTTTGCGACCCTCCTAAAAAGAGAAAAGTTACAAAACAAAGTGTTTAAAGAAAAGTTGTTAACAACAAACAGTTATCCACTCATATTGCAACCTTTTGAGTAATATCCAGAGAAACCCTTTCAAAGTGATTACAGCTGAATATAGATTTTTGGCTTACCTTCTCCTGTTGCATTTGCAGTTTCATTTGGATGGTCTTCTTTTTGTCCTTGCAACGCTTGTTCTGGAACCAGACACGGATGACGCGCGGCGACAGGCTGGTCATCTCAACCAGCTGCTCCTTCATGAGCGCATCAGGTCGCGGATTAGCATTGTAGCAGGTTCTATTTATGAGGAGGATGAGGATTAGCTTAATTTTGCCAGGATTTTTGGCTGTAAGTGTGTCTTACCTCAGCGTATGCAGCTGCTTCTCATTTAAAACGGTTCGCACTCGCGTCGGCTTGCCATCCGATGGACCCGAGGGACGCTTTTCCCTAATACTTTTATGTGAGCCCGATTCGCTGCCGGAGTCTACAAAGAGTGAGAGAGAGAAGTTTAAATAAAATGGGCAACATTGTTGTTGTTGTTGTCAATACGCAATCATTTGCTATTTTTGCACACGCTTTGAAGTTCTCGTTGATAAATTGCCTGCGTGCAAAACAGGCGAATTCCAATAGATCGCAACCAGCCAAAAATAGCATTGAGTCTCCCCAACCAACCGCCCCTCGCTTTGTTTTCAGTGCAGATCAAAGAGGCTGTGAACGGCACAACAATTTGTGTGTGTTGTGTGTGTGTGTGTGTCTGTGTGTGTGTATGAGTCGTTTTTGAGTTGTCGTGAGTCGTAATTAAGTCGTGTTTCACACGACGCACATCAAATGTTGTTATCATTGTTATCTAATTTCGATAACGATCGCATCGATGAATGAACGATTTCGATTATCATCTACCGCTTTTGAAGACGGAACTCATTTTGGCAATTTGGCGAGGAAAAATATACTCAAAAACTTTTATACAAATTAAAGCCTCAAGCGGCTGCGATGCCGACTGTGACTGTGACTGTGACTGTGACGGTAAACGGTGACTGGGAACTGCAAACTACGAACTGCGAAACTGTGACTAGACTTCAAAGCGCCGCAATTGCTGTTCAAACACTTTTGGGGACGGCAACTCGAGTAGAAAACAAACAAATGCGGAACTATGAATGGGCAGACTGACGACAGAAGACTGCAGACTGATTGATCAGGTATCCGCCAAAAGATTCAGGTTTGAACACATTGAACATTGAATTCCCAAGAAGTTGTTGTCAATGTTGAATGTTTGCCCGCTTGAATGCTTCAATGCAACTCTGTCTTTTTGTTTGCCTCCTCTTGGCAGTGGAAAAAGAAGAAGAAGAAGCAGCAACTGCAGTTATTTGTACCTTTTGCGAAATTCACAAATCATGGGCGTAGACGAGACGAGCAATTGACCCGGTTTTAGATACTAGTCAACCCCTACACAGCGAAAAATGGTTGGTTACTAATGTTTGTCGAATTGTTCATGCTGGAATGCAAAATCTAAAATTAGTCTGGTTAAATTCCAACTAAGAACTACAAACACAAATCAAGAATGTCTGCCTAAAAATGAAAGTGAGAAAACTATAAGTTTGACCTATGAATATATATATTTTAAGAGTTGCTGACCTTTTCTCTTTTTATTAATTTTTTAATCGAACCAGGAAAACATTCTGAATGTTAGATTTCTTTTTTCTTTCAGTGTAATATGTGAACGTCTAAAGAAAAATGTTGATTTCCGCCCAACTGAAATGCAGTCCTACGCCCATGCTTCCAATTAGAGCTTTCCTATCCTAGTGCCTCCCCCTCTCTCACTCCCTCTCTCTCCACTCTGTTAGCTGCTCTCTCTCCGTCTCTCGCTCTCTCTCTTTCTCTCGCTCTTTCTCTCCCTGTCTCTCTCTCGCGCTCCCTCTCTCTCTCGCTCACTTTCTCTCTCTCTCTCTCTCTCTCTCTCTCTGTTGCTGTGGAGCCCGCACACGAGCTTGGGGCGGCTTTGACAACACCGCCAGCATGTTGATAAGGTCTGTTCTGTTTCGCGTTGTACTCGTTGCTCGCTTCTCTGTTTTCAGCTCCCTCCCCCACCCCCTTAATAGCCATCCTCCATAGTGACTAGTCGTACCCTTGCCACTACCCACTACACACGGCATGTGTTCAGTTTAAACAATGAGATTATGTTGACGATATGGTTTGACAATTGTCGAACATTGTTTGACGTTTGCCGATTTCTATTGACACTTTATCGCTCATACAAGGATGTAAGCGTTGTCTTTCTAAGAATAAAACACGCTCGCCAAACCCTTTGTGCTGCCGACCCCACTCAATATACCCAATATGCCCAATACTACCACTCAATATTGGCTGGAGTCTAATTCTATTTAGCCTAATTGGGCTAGACTCTGTTCAATCTGTGCGAACAAAACAAAAAAACTGGGCCAGGTGATAACAGCTCAGTTCGAACTTGGCCACTGCGGAGAGAGAGCATGCAATTTGGGCTAATTGAGTTACGCCACTTCGAACTGCCAACAATGTTTTCTTTTTTCTGCAATTTAATAATGGTTGCACAAGATTGCAGCTAAGAATTGGAAGAAGAAGAAGCCGCTTTGGCAAACCAAAAGGCAAGTGTCATACTAAGTACTATGTGAGAATACGAGGCAGCCAAAATGGGAACCGGCTAAGCTTTAAATCAGCTTCTTGCCTTAGCCTCGAGTTACAAAAAAAAACGCCAAAAAAATAATAGATCCGTTTATCTTACCAAGGAAACTAAAGTCAGAGGAGCTCGAGGCAATTAAATTGGGAACTGCAACTGGAGTTTAAGCTTAAATACTTATTAAATAAGAAAATTACCTCAAATATTGCAAGCTGATTACCTTTACACAACCGTCTTAATCACAATCGTTGCTTTGAGGGATTCAACCTCAGTCCAAAAACAGACCCACAAGTAAGACCCAATTAAGAGCATAGTCAAGTGTGTAAACACGCACACACAACACAACAAAGACACAGCTCACACACACACAGGACACACACATTGACACTCACCTGACATTGAGCCCAATTCGCTGGAATGGTTATTATTGCTAAGATTTGTATTGTTGTTGTTACTACTGCTAATGTTGTTGTTGCTCTCCACAGATGATGATGTTAGACTACTTTGCGATGATTTCTCTAGCACATCGTGATCCTCCTTGCAATACAGGGCGCCCGCATCCCGCAACGCGAACTCATCGCCTATCAAATCAATATTTGGATAAGTTAAATAGTCGGCTACAATTGGGGTTAAGAGGGGCTGGGGTTATCCACTCACCTGGCAGCAATTGTCTGGCACACGCTGAGCAACGAAAACACTCGATGTGAAAGATTTTCGTTTTTGCACGCATCACAAAATCATTTTTGCTAAAGGAGTTACCGCATTTATCACATTTTGTACCAAATAACCTGAGAAGAAGAAGAAATTGAGATGAGTCCCATGATTATTAGTTAGATCCACTGTAAATACGGTATGTGTAAACAGCCTTGAATGCGTTCAAGTCGCTGTCTGCCTCTCTCCTTCTCTCTCTCTTTATCTGTCTCTCTTTTTTATGACTATTGAGAAACATTAAGAAAAAAAAAAAAATCAGCAAAAAGGAAAATCAATAATAAAAAAACAAGCATTTGTCGGGGAGACATGCGTGTATCGGACTTGTATATACCCTATATGTATATATGTAAATGTAATAAAAGAATATAAATATTTCAGATTTATTAGGCCTCCTTCTGAGCCAATAGCACTTCTTCTTAATCTTTGTCTGGTTGAAGGTTTATATATCTTTCGAGTGATTTATATGTTGTCCTAAGATGCAACACCTTTTTCTAGACTATGGCTATATATTCCGCTCTAATGTGCTTTGAGGACTACTGCCCATCTACAATTTCGCTTCCGAATATAACTATTTTAGCTAGGTCATATCCTAGTCCATAATGTTTCATACCCAAGGATAATGATTGCTTTTTCGTTTTTTGTACATATATTGTATATATATATATATATTAATATATTAGCTTCTATATAGTTGTAGTTGTAGTCTGTGTGTCTAATAATGAATAAATAATATTTCTGTAAGAGTTGCAAGCTTAAATATTTTTTACTGAGAATCAAAGATGTTATATCAAGGAAAAATAAAATAAAATCCCTTTGTAATCGGCTACAAATTCAATAAAGCAAAAGGAATTTATGCAAAGTAATCAAATCAAAAAGAAATCAATTATGGCTTCTTGAAATGCCTCTTTTTGTCCGTAATGCAATTTGAAAATATGGAAATAAATTTAACAGTCTTTTTACGATTTTTCGCCTATTACAACAATTTGCACAGCTTTGCTGCTGAGCTCCTCTGCACATTTAAAGCATGTAGGGTATGCAATAATAAAAAATAAATAAAGAGGGAAACCCGCTATTGACGTCGTCGTCTTTTTGTTAGCTGCTGCTGCTGCTGTTGGTTGCTGTTGCTGTGTTCTGTGTGTGTGTTTCTGTCGGCCGCATTGAACATCAATCATTTGTGCAAGTAAAGTGTTAATTTATAGCTTTGCACGTGCTAATCAATTATTCAAAGATTTGCATGTCAAATAGTTGGAAGTCGACGCGACGGCGAGAGACACCAAACCCGCCGCTGCCATCGCCTCCGCTTCCCCCCTTTGCTGCCATTGTTGGTAGCAGACAAATTTTGTGAGCCATCAAAAGTTTATTGCACGTCATACATTTACCGATTTGGCAATGGATGAAAGACGTCAAAAACAACAAGCAGTAGCAGCAGCAGCAGTAGCACCAGCAGCACCCACAACAATGTTGCGGCTTGAATGCTCTTTAGAACCAGATTTGTTTTGCTTGGCATGCTCCATCTAATTAACATGGCTAACAAGTGTTGGCTGCAACAATTCCACACACAAGTCGCATGACCAAAGCCAACTTACAGCTACTGTTCGACTCAGGCTGTGTGTAGGGTATGCGATTTGTCGTCAGCTTACTAATTTGTACAATTAGCTCATGATTGAACAAGTATGAAATGTTTAGAGCGGTGCTAACAAATTGCTATTTTATTTTTGCAAAAAAATATTATTAACTTTTCATGTCAAGCGGAATTTCATTGACGTTGTGAGATATAGCGTGATTGATCAGACTTAAAATGTAGTTGGGTGTTCAATTGAAATCAATTACATTTTAAAGACAGTTTGTATTTGAAGTAAAACTATTTAAGGGAACAATTATTTTATAATCAATAAACATCTCTGAAGGGAAGAGTTTTAAAGTTCACGAAAACAAATATCAACATATTTCACTTTGGCAATTGCTTTGAAAACCAGTTAAGGATTACTATGTAAAAAGAAATTGGAAAGCTTCTGAAAGCTGAGTGTGAAACTTTAAGAATAACAGAAAATTTGTGCAAAAGTTCTAAGGTGTATGACAGATAAATATAAGTTTAATTTGGTATGTGATAGGTTGATAAATATATGTACTAGAGTAAGTCGATCATATTTATGACAGCTACATAAATATAAATATTATAGTATACATAGTTTAAAGAAATATATTTGAACAAATTTAAAGAAATTAATATTAATAAACAGAATTTTGTTATTAATATTCATTTTATAATTACAGTCTCTTCTGAACTAAACCAAGTTTTCTAAAAATAAGAATTTCTACATGTTCTCTTTAGTCATGATTCACTGTATTATTCACAGTTTCAATTACACTTTTCTTTCGCTTACCTTGAACTACCGCACCTACTAGTTCTTACCCACTTTTATGGGGTTTATAGTTTATAGACACACCCATAATATAGCGTACATTATGTTAATGCATATTTTGTTAGATAACTCACCTAACATAATCACGCTTGCAATAGGTTTTGCCATCGCGCACAAAACACGTACAGCTCTCGTCCAGAAATTGCCTGCATTCCTGGCACTTTAAGCACGCCGCATGCCACTCCAGATCGGGTGCAACGCGCAATATATACTGATCGTGTATCTGACCGCCACAGCCCACGCAATGCGACAAACGTTGTTTTTCTGCAATGAGAGAGAATACACAAGAAAAATGAATATTAAAACAAACACTTTCAATTTCAATTGATATTGTTGCATTTTCATAGCTGACTGCTATGTAACGCAGTCTGCCCGCATAGCTATCAGTTTTTAGTCGACACATTTTGTTATTCAACTTAAAGGCTAATTCAAATTTCAAAAATGTTTTATTTATGAGAAATCAATGTTTTGCCGACGGCATTTGCTTGGCCCCGTTGAATAATTATTTAGTCCGCTTGATGCTGCACTTTTTAGCCAATTATTTGGCTCGATTTTTAGCTGTAAACAAAAAATAAGTAAGTCCCAAAACAAAGATGGCGCTAATTAACAAACTGTTATCAAATAATCCTCAAGCCAACAAAAAGAAGAGGAAAAGATGAAAACTTTTCTGTTTGCAAAACATTTGAAAAATGCATAAATCTGCCAACGCGAACTCACAAAATTTCTCAAGTATTTAATTTTGTGAGCAAAACTTTTGCACTGAGTTGGGTGCCAAAAAAAAAAAAAAATAGAAGAAAAATCAATGTAATCATTGCCACATTATGTGCGCAATGCCAAAGTTGCCCCCTCCCCCACACACACACCCTTCCTCCAACAATTTTTATAAGTATCTAGATATATATATATTGGTGTGTTGTAATCCAGCGAAAAAAGTTTTGCAACAGGAAAAACTTTGTTGCCTGTTGAAAAATTAAGAAAAACTTTGACGCGCGTTTAGCACGTTTTAAATGTTCACAAAACACACATACAGTTGTATATAATATATATGTATATGTATGTGTGTGTATATAGACTCACACACACTCGCATACACACAACATACGCGAGAAGAAGCTTTGTAGCTGTTTCCTCTTTGTATCTTTAAACGTGGCTGCGTTGTATCTGTATTTGTGCGTCTCTGTGCGTGTGTGTGTGTGTATGTGTGTGTGTATCTTGCGTATCTTTCGCACTCGCTGCTGCTCTGCACATGAATTATTTATAAAGGCGGAGCAGACAAGTTGCTGCCGTTGCCCCGTTTCTCATTGTTGCTGTTGCCGTTTCTGCTTTTATTTTGCTGTCTTTCTTTCTTTCGTTTTCGATTTTTTTTTTGGCGTGCGCTTTTTTTCGCCTGTTTTTTTCTCGTTTGGTTGTATTTGTTGCTTTCATGCTGCCAAGCACTTCAGACGCCAGCATTTACTTCCATGTGCAGCTCCCCCCAACACTCCAATCCATCCGCCCTCTAATATTAAGCAGCCTCAGCCGGCCTTCAAGCTGGAAGCTTCAAGCGCCCAGCCTTTACATTTTATTCTTTTTTTTTGTATTTATTCTTTTTTTTGCGTGGCATGTGCGCTTTTTTCTGCCCGCCTCTCTGTCGCACTTGTGCGTTTGCTTTCGCTCTCTCGCTTTGGCGCTCACTGCTCAAAGCTACCCTATATAACAACAGTCAGTCATGTGCTGTTTCTGCTGTTGCTGCTGCTGCTTCTTGTTCTTGTTACTGTTACTGCTGCTATTGTTGTTCTTGTTGTTGTTGTTGCCTTGTGCGTGGCCACCATTTTTCTTCTACCACTTCTACTCCTCGTCAGTGTTGGCATTTTGGCCATTTGATTGCTTCAGCATTTTAGCATTTTGCACATCAATTTGCTATTTTGTAGAAAAAAGTTTTCTTAAAATCAAATTGCGCGTTTGAATTCCAATATTTATATTTTTTACAATGAAACAACTTAACTGAAGAATAATTCAACAATTCACACTCATTTCTAAGAGCACAGTCTTAAATATGTGGTTTAAGAATCTGTAATATATTCTAATAAATGAAAATAAAGAGTAAACCAATAAACCTAATTCAATGTTGAATGATGAATTAATACGCTTAAATGCGTTTGCTGAGCTTTTTTTTTTAATTAAATATGCTTTTAGCTGGATGCATATCAAGTGTTTTTTTTTATTTTTTTTATTTTATTTATTCCTAGCAATTTGCTCTGTTAAATCAAATTTATTTTTTTAGCATTTTAAAATGCTGGCAACACTGCGCCAACATTGCTGTTGTTGCTGCTGTTGTTGTTGTCGCTTTTTGGACAGCTTCTTTTGTATAAATTTGCAGGCTGCGTATCTTTTGCTGACTGACATTTCGCATTCATTGTTAGCTGCTCTTGTATGTGTGTGTGTGTGTGTGTGTGTGTGAGTGTGTAGATGTTTGTGTCTGCCTTAATGATCCTGCGCACTGCGTTTTCATTTTTCTTTTGGGGCACGCACACACACACACGCATACCCACAACAACTCATACACACACAAACACGCACACACACACACACACAGATACACACACACACGCACACACCGCAGCCATTACGAGTCGTAATGGGAATTTAAGCGCAACTCCAGCGCTTGTATCTTTTTTCCGCTTTTGTGGCATATCTTTTGCATGTTGTGCTGGGCTCCCCATCCTCTCACCATCCTCACTCCAAAAAAAAAACCGCCCTCGAAAATTCGGCTGATTTTTTTGGGGGTTGCTGGCACAGTCAGTGCGGGAGTGGCAAGTGGGGGGTGGTTGGTTTTGGGTATTTGGCGCGCCGTGGTCTGCTTGAACATTTTTGCGTTTTTCGGCGCATTTTGCGGCACAATTTGGGGGCAATGGGAAATGCAATTTTCGTCTCGTGTTTGTCGTCTACGAATTTGACGAGGTGCTGGGGCAGTGGTTGGTTGGGTGTATCTGTGGATGTGTGTGAGTGTGTGAGTGTGTGTGTTGCGTGGAGAGGTGTGACAGCAAATGCGGCTGCGGCTGCTGCTGCGGCTTTTTCACTTTTAACATTGCAGCATTTTGCATTTTGCCGAATTTGCCATCAGCTGTGTGTTTGTGCCATTTTCGGCCATTGCTTGCCAATTTTTGGCTACACATTTTTCAATTAAACAACTGACAACAGGCAACCGCAAAAGCAACAACTACAACTTCAACAACAACAACCCGTTGTTGCTATGATCTTGAGCTTTTATTTTGTATTTCTTGAATTTTTAATGAGCTAACCTTTTGGCAGCTGCCTGCCCTTCAACCCTTAACTAAAACTAAATTTAAGTGGAAACTCAGTTGTGCAAAATTAAAATCTAAATAGTTGAACATTTTTAACTAGCTTGGTAAATTAAAAAACGTTTAGCTTTTTGCATAGCTCTGAGTATATATTTATCCCTTTGAGTAATATGGAAAAAAAGTACATGAAATTCAGTAAATAGCCCTGAAAACTATAATCATTTTCTAGTTTCTTGAACTAATTTCTAAATATACGAATAAAATATTTTGTAAAGGATTTTTCTATTTTTCAGAAATAAATTACTTAATAATAGAACATTTTTTAAGAGTAGAATGCAAACATCTCGAAAAAACTATAACAGTTACTTCTCTCTTTAGCTATTTTTTCTAATGTTTAAAAAACGTGCCCTGAAATTAAAAAAAGAAAACTACAGAAAAACACAACTTTCCCCTTAAGAAATATATTTTATTTAAAGGCTACTTTTTTCTGAGTGTATGTACTAAACTCATCGAACTTAAAGCTTATTCAAAATTAGAGACTTTTGCGCAAAATTGCACGCCAAGTCAAAGCCGTAGATAAAAAGTTAAGATATCTAAAACATGAAGCTAAAAAAGTAGCTCAAGATTTGCCAGTTTGCTTAGAATTTGTAGCTGGCTGAGTGAATATTCGTATCTGGCGTGCTTAAGCGTTTTTATCTAATTACACGCGTTACGCTCGTGTCCAGAGATGCTGATGGAGTTGGAGGAGGAGCGAGGTTGAGAGGGGATTGAGGGGGGATCCGCGTTGAGTACTTGATGGATAGTTGTATGCTGCACTCTGTGAGTGACCGATGAATTATTTCTTCTTCTTATTTTGGGGTGGAGACTGTCTGCCAATAAACATATCAAAGGCAAATAATGAACGCCACAAGCAAAAGGGAAGCAGCAGTAATTTTAGCATGAGATGCGCAACTAAAGCAGCAACAGCAACAGCAACAGCAGCAGCAGCAGCAACAGCAGCAGCAACAGCAGCAGCAGCAGCAGCAGCTGCTTATCAAAGTCGGCAATCTTTCAAAAGACCAAAATCGAACTGGGCAACAAGAAGAAATTGCAGTCCGTCTTGCAACCAGTTTTTTTGCAATGGCTGCCAGCACAGAGGAGTCGCCTCGCTGCTGCTGCTGTTTGCTGCTTGCTTCAATATCAATTTTTGCAGCCACGTTGTTGTTGTTGTTGTTGCTGTTGTTGTTGCTGTTGCTGTTGCTGTATGCGGACAACAGGCAACATGCAAAATGCAAAGCATCGATAAGATATACGAACAACGTGCGGAGAGTGCGAGAGCTGGGTTAAAAAAATTATGGAAGCTCTGCGGATATGCGCGCGATTTGAAAAGCAACTACTGTTTAAGTTCCCCCCTCAAAGGGGGGTAGGGGCGGGGGGAGGAGTGGCAAGTGGCAAGTGGGCTGGCTGGAGACTGTTTCTCAATTCCCCCGGCGTGTCTTGCAGCGTTTTGACTACCTTTTTTTGATTTATGGCGCATTTGTTGAATGAAAATACAAAGCGTAGCCACTGACAGTTGAAAAGCAAGTGCCGCCAAACAAAACTAGGAATTTCACATGATCATAAAGCAAACTGTGCACGGCGATAAAACACTCGGAGAAAATATCGAATTCACTTGTAGTAAATCAACGCAAAGCAAGTTAGAATGACGCATGGAATAGATGAGATGGCTTGACGAACAGATACCCTGTCAATGTTCAATATGAAAATACGTTTTGTTTAATAAAAATCTGTGTTTTCAATTTACATTTTTCGTCATTTTTCGAGTTGTTCAATTATTTGCTAGAGGATATATCAATTGGATGAATATGTCTTAATAAATTTGTATTTGAATGCTACCGAAAGGAAGTAATCCTGATCAGCTTTTCAAAACTGTCTTTAGCTCTTCTAGTCTCTGATCTATTGGCTTCCTCATACAGAAGCTGATCAAGCATATATATATATATATATACCTTATGCTGACTAAGTTGCTGCTCTCTGCACAAGTTTATTACATGGGTTCTGGGTATAATAAAGATCCCCATCTTTTTTAATAGCCGACAAATGAGACGAGCTACGATTCTATTTGCTTACTTTCGTTTTTCTTCTTTGTGGGTCACGCGTTTTTTTCTCAGTGCAGAATGCTCCCACCAGCTATCAATTTGATAGCCGCGTGACTTCTACGAAAATTTGTCATTTTTCCAGGAATAAAAAATAAAAGTAGCCTTTTTTTGTCATTGGGTTGCCTTGGTGGGTTTTTTACCTGCGCCAGCGAAAACGCTTAAAAAATTAATGATGACAGCACACAGAGCAGCAGCGACGAGAGGATTGAACACGTGCCGGTTCGTGAATCGTGAATTGTGAATGGTGAATGGTGAATGGTATTCGTATTCGTATTCGCATTCGCATTCGCATTTGGTCGACGATTTTCGATTTCTCGCATTCACATTTTGACAGACTCATCAATTTTGTAGATATACGTAACGAGCGTTTCATCCGAGGCAACCTTCATCCTTCATGCTCCTGCCGCTGCTCCGCTCCTCCTCTGCTTCTCTGCTCCTCTTCTGCTGCTGTCCTCCTGCCTTCCTTTCGCCCCCGTTCTTCCCTTTTCCAGTCTCATTCAGGCACTGATTAGGCAACATTCGTTGGCCATTGTTTTGAAAGCGCTGCGTGGGCAGAGGGCAGTAGTTAATCCCCCCCCCCCCACTCCTGTTGGCACCCCTCTTCCTCATCACTACTTGTCTGTCTCCTGGTCAGTGGTCATTTGGGTTGTTGTGTGTGTGTGAGTGTGTTTGTGTGTGTGGAAGGAAGCTTTGTGGTTTTTGATTTGTTTGTCTGCCTTGGCTCGCTGGGGATCCTATCAATTATGTGTCCTGCTCGACTCATCTTTCCCCCTCTCCCTCTCTCTCTCTCTCTCTCTCTCTCTCTCTCTCTCTCTCTCTCTCTCTCTTATACTCTATCTCTCTGTCTCTGTCTTACTCAGTCCCTGTTTGTTGCAATTTTCGGGCGTTTCTGCAGCGCTCAACGTTTTTCGATTAAGTTGGCTTAATTAAGTGCAGTTGCTTTGACAATGACAACGTAATCTTCATTTGGCTATTGGGCTCAGATCAAAAACACTGCACCGCCCCATAAGCATCATATCCACGTATATATATATATATATATATATATGTATATTTTACATGTGTGTGTTTGTTTTATATAAATTTGCCTAATTAATTACACAAAACACCAACGAGCAGCAGCCAGCATCAACTGAAGCTGAGCAGACCTGCCTGCATTTTGTAAGCTGACGTTGGCGATCGCAGCGTGAGTGTTTTTTGACTCTTTTTTTGAGTGTATGTTAGTGACGGGATATGTGAAAGGGTATAAAATTCAATTTGTAGATTGGATGTAAAATGTAGATTATGAGTCAGTTTGTTAGTAGAACGAAATAAGCAGAGAGTTAATTAAAATTTGGTATGCAACTTTGGAAGAAAAAGAGCAGCAAAATAACAAAGAGTATTATTTGTAAATTGCACACAATTGCTGCTTAAATATTACATAATGAAAAGGTTATATTAGAGTTGGTGGCTAGAAAAATATCTAGCTTAAAATAGTGTTAGTTGGGGAATTAAGGTGACAGCAAAAATAGCACTCAAAAGTCGCTAAAATCTAATAATAATCAGCATCTTTTTTAGTGAATTGCAAATCACACAAAAATGTAAGTCAAGAAATATGTGGCAAATAACAGAAATCCTCAAAGCACATCAGCGCAACATGTGTTGCCTAAGGATACTAAAAAACACTCTCTAATCCATATTAAAGAAGACTTTGAAGAATTAGATCTAATAGGTCGCGGTGCATCAATAATGATAAATGGTCGATATTTTTTGATTCTATACTGAAATTATTCTTAGATGTACCATAACAAGATGCTGAATGGACAGCAAATGGCTTCATTCAACAACCTATCCTTATATTCTACACCTTTAAAAAATATGTTATCCTAGGAATCCTCCATGATCTTTTGGCTTGCTCCAGCAGCTATTATCATTTATATGTGGCCATTTCTTATCTTTTGTCTTCTGCTGATTAAGCTTGGCTTGAATTTGATTAATCTCTGCCTACATTCCCATTAATTTTAAGCAACATTTTGATTGATTTCATTGTTCATCGATGTGTAGACAAAAAGAAAGGGAAACAAGCGAAGAAAACAGAGAAAGAAAGAATGCTCGTGTCACGGGGCTTCTTCTGCGATCATCTCAAAGCGCAGTCAATATAAATATAACAGAACTGATCAGTGCAAACAGTTGGCTTCGATTTCAAATCAATGCAACAAAAAACACAAAAAACAAAAAAACAGAGACAGAAGAAGAAGAAAGAACAACGACAACAACAACAAAAGACAACAACAACAAAGCCAAAAGAAGCCGCCGGCTGCAGAGTCACTTTGAAGTGTTTGATTTTTGTACTGGCCGATCGCTGTTGCTGTTGTTGTTGTTGTTGTAGTTGTTGGCTGTTGTTGTTGTTGCTGTTGTTGTTGTTGTAGTTGTTGGCTGTCGTTTTATTGAAGCCAAATTTGAATACGAGACATGCCACAAGCGGCAGAAGCTGCCAATGGCGCGACATCAAAGAGTGCCTGGACTCAAAATGGACATGGGCCTGCAACATACAATTTATGCCAGCACACACACACTCATACACACACACACGCACACATACACTGAGAGATATTTGAGTGGTGCAACGGAAATGACCTTTTTCTATATGTATGTGTGTGTGTGCAACAAAATGCCGTCGAGCTGCAGTCAAGAAGTTCTGGACCGGGGCTGCTCTGTGTATGTGTGTGTGTTGTGTGTGCGTTACGTGTGTGTGTGTGTTGCGTGTTGCTTGGCGCGCAGACAGATGACAAGCAGCGATAGTGTCGGAGCCTGAGCTCCTCTGAGCTTCTTGTACAACCGGACCGCAGAGCGCAGAGCGCAGACCAGACTCTGATTCTGACGCTGACTCTGACTCTGACTCTGGGTTCTGGGACGACAAGAGCTGGCTAAGTGATGATCATGATGGGTTATTAGGCAGGTTGCGTTGACAACGCATTTGTCTTGGCCCGAAAACCCGCCGACGCAGGATCGTGTCTCTCTCTGTCTCTCTCTCTCTCTCTCTCTTGCTCTGTGTCTTTGTGTCTTTTTGTGAGATAAGCGCGCGACATTTATTTATGGTGTTTTAACACAAGTGTCGCCAATGGCTAACAACAACCAAAAACAAAAAAAGGCGCCGTTTGTGCCCGTTCAATGCACAAAAAAAGCCCCTCACAATAGCAACAACAACAACAACAACAACAGCAAAGAAGGAGTGAAAGCCGTTTGCCGGGCAATTCAATTCTATGTCTCTTCTCTCTCGGCTCAGCGTCAGAAATGACTCGAAAAGTGTCAAATTAACGTCAACTCGAATCTCAACTTGAAGTCAACTTCAACTTCGATTCAGCTCACCTCCCCACTCTCCTCTCCCTCTCCTTTATCCACACATCAGCCCACATCAATTTGATCGCAGGCAAAAAACAAATACGAAAAAAAAGCAATTAAAGCTAAACAACAAATTGAAATTCAAATACAAATTCGATAACCAAATTCGAAATCAAAATGCAGTTTAACCTTTTAAGGCCACGCAACATGTTGCAAATGCTGTGACAGCCACAGCCTCACTATCAATCCGCTACACAGTAAAAAATGGAGTAACGTAAATGATATAATTGAAAATGGAAAGCCAAACTGAGTAAGCAGAAAATATAAATTGAGCTATTTTGAGGCATAATTTATATAACATTAAATGGTGAATGCAACTTGAATTTCTTGCTGTGTAGCCAAACACATTTTTTACTAGTTTTTTTGGTATTTGGCTTATCATAAATGCGTTTGGCATTTGGCAGCTGTGCTGGGCTAATTAGCCAAACAGTTTGGCCGCCAACTTTTTGTGCGCGTGGCTTTTTTACTCTTTGCTTCATTTTTTTTTCTCAATTTCTTTTTACCAACATTGAATTGAAAACATTGTTGCATTCAATTGTGTTGTTGTTGTTTGTTGTTTTGTTTGTTGTGGTTGTTGTTTGTTTGCTGTTGCTTTTGCTCTCCATGGCAGGCGGCTTGTGTAAATATTTGACCTGACGCGTGTGAACTTTAACAGTTTTTATGCTTTATTTGTCGCAAATATTGCGCAAACACTGAGACACTCACAGAAAAGCAAGAGCAGCTTGCCACCACCCCCCATACACATGCCCCCTCGCTGAATCCCTGCCAAGTTATGCTTGGAACAACGAAGCTGCCTTGTTTGCATTTCGGGCCTCGGGTTTGTTCAAGTTGTTCTCGTTGTTGTTGCTGTTGTTGCTGTTGTTGTTGTTGTTGCTGTTGTTGTTGCGCATGCGCGCACCTTTTGCACTTGAGCTGTTGTTGTGTTCTGGTGTTGCCTTGCAGCATGGTGCAACATGCGTTAGCAACATACTTTTTGCAATTCGAATGCTGCAAATGCTGCAAATGCTGCAACAGATGCAACTAGAGAGGAGCCAAAAGCAGAAAGCCGAAAGCAGAATGCAATTCAAATACCAAAAAACTTTGCGAATACTTAAAAACTTAAAAAACTCGGAATGAGACAGAAAAGTGAGACAGAAATTGCAGTTTAAAATCGAAATGAATTTTGGTTGCGACTGCGTCAAGGATTATTGATTATTACATCGTCTTATCCTTGTTCGATTATGTACTTGATTTTTGGTTACGCAACGGTCTGCTTGGTCTACTTGGGACCAAGTAATAATAATAATCTTTTGAGTTTCGATTTCAAATCCGATTACGCAACTAAATTCCATTCGGTTATTTTCGCTTAATGGTTTGACACTCTGTTTATAAGTAGTCATTATTAAATTAAATAAAGTAAATATATGAATACAATTATGAAGTGGCAGATAATATCCATTTTAATCAATAATTGTTTTTTTTCTATTCAAGGTGTCCAAGCAATATCTCTACTTGCATAAATACAAATTGCTATAAGAAGCCAAATTTATTGTTGTTATATTTATTTCACAGCAACTTGCCTAAAGGTATTTAAATTTTGGTTAAGTTTAAAAACAGCTTTGAAATCAATTTAAGAACATTATTTTAAAGCTCATCTCTAGTTAAGCAATGCAGGCGTTTTTTGCTGGGCTTCTTGGTAAGGGTGTGCCTTTAAGCCACATTCCATGTGCACACACCATGTGCACTATATAAATGTGTGTGTTTGTGTGTGTGTGTGTGTGTGTGGACCGTTATAAAAACTTAAGACCTCATTAAAAGAGGCCGCCGCCGTCGCTGCTTTATGGCTGGCCAAGAATCGAGTTGACCATTTAACGCCGTCTTCTTAGCCAGGCTTAGCCTCGTTGTGGTCCTTTTATTTGAGATGCTAAAAGAACTAAATACAAGCATATATATACACAGTATATAGATATAGCAGCTATATATATGTATATATATATATATATATATATATATATCGAGTCGATTACGCGCACGCAAGGGCAGAGCAGCAGCAGCCGCAGCAGCAGCATCGACTGAGCAGCAGCTACTACAACAGATCGAAAACTTGGCATAAACTGACCCGTTCAGTCTGAAAGGAAGGCCGCCAAAGGCTGCGCGTTGTTCATGCAAATTTTAACTTCATTTCGGCTTCGTTTTGTTAATTAATTTATATTATTTTATTTGGGTGTCGTATACAAGCGGAGCGATCCACAGATCTTTGTCGTTGTTTGTTGTTCGTTTCCCGTTGCTGTTGTTTTTGTTGTTGTTGTTGTTGACATGCCTTGTGGCTGCCTGCAATCGTTGTTGTCTCCTCTCTCTCTCTCTCTCTCTCTCTCTCTCTCTGTGACAGCATCTGCGTCTGCTGCGCAAACGAACGACAAATTTATATTTAATGAGCTTCATAAAATTTGAATTTCAAAGGAGCATTGCACCGCTGCGGCATGTTCCGAGATCTGTTGCCCGCACCCATCTCCTGCCCCTCCCCTTGCACTCAGAAAAAAAATATGTTTGGGCCAGAATTGAGCCATCCGAACTAAGCTTAAAACTGACCTAAGATTTGAATAGTAAATGCATTTCCAAACTTGAGATATAAATGGAAAATTGAGTTGTTGCAAGTGCGCAATCATCATAAATAAATAAGCCAAAAAATGGCAAATTAGATTTGTATAAATACTTTCTGAACGTAAGATAGAGTTTTCTTAAAAGTAAAAGAGAGGCGAAATCCAAAAATATTGTCGACTTCTATATTTTGTAGAAATTCTCAACTTTAAAGAATCATATTTCAAATAAGAAATAAATTTCTAAATGAACGAAATTGCCCAAAACTATTTATTGAAATTTGTCAACTGTTATTAAATTAGGTAAATAAAAAGACACAAAAAATATTTCTTAAAAGTCGCAACATTTGTGTTTAAGGATTAAAGAAAAATAAACTTTCATTCTCAAAATGCAGGCAGATATTTTGCCAAGTGTGGCCACATTAATAGCCATTCGACAAACTCAGTTCGAGTTCGAATCGGAGTTGAAGTCGAAGTCGACGTTTGTGGCTGAGTCAAGACTTGAAGCAATGATGGTATATAAATTGCTGGTTTTACGGCGATTTAAGTAGGCCTGCTTTATGGTCTTGCTGTTGAGGTCCACTCCAGTCCCCATCATCAATGCCAGGCTAGGTCCACTCACATTCGCATTTGCATTCAGATTCGGATTCGTATTCACACTCGCATTCACAGTCACACCTGATGCTATGATTCATTGGCGCTGTGTGGTCGTTGCTCGTCCACATCGTTCTCGTTGTTGTTGTTGTTGTCGATCTCGTTGCTGGAAGACTTATTGCTGCCCACTTAGGCGACAAAACGTTGTCCGGACTCACTTCCTCACTGACTAAAGAAGATGAATCCCAGACCAGACCAGACCAGAACAGAACAGATCAGATCAGAGCATTGCTTTCGTTATTTATTCTTTTTCTCTTTGTTTTGAACACACATCTGCAACTTGTTCAGCGAGTTTTTCTCACCTCATTGGCAACATTTCAATTTGACATAATGAGCTACATTTTGTTACCAGTAGGCATTACCACGGCGACTTGGGCTACCTTAACTAACTAGAAACCCATGCGAGGGCAAACTACATCAACTGTGTCCAGAATAAATCAAGATAACTGGATTTTGAGTTGGCAGATGGAGTGGAAATATAATGTAGCTCTGATGAAAATTTATTTATTTGTTTGAAAATTTAAATCTTATAATATTGCTACAATTAGAAAGAAACATGAGGAAAATTTATAATGTACGAGTATTTATTGAAAATTGGAATATTTGGAATATCAAAATTAGATTTGTATAATTTGTGTTTTGTTATGAAACTATTTAATACCAACAAAATTGTTTGCTAATTAGAAAACGTAAATATTTTGCACGTTTCGAAAACTGAGGAATTTTGCTGAACGCTAAAAAGTATTACGCAAATGGAAATACTACAAAATATATTTATCTGTATTTGACTATGCAATAAATTTACCTTGCTGGCATTTATGTTGTTATTCACATATATCGATATATTTCTCAGTACTTCAACATTCGATATACCTTTTCTACTTTTATTTACACAAGTATCTGTTTACTGGCTGCCTCATTTCTTTATGCGTAAGTATTCTGTTATTATATATATATATATATTCAATGTTTTCGACATGTCAATTTTTGTTTTTATAGATAGCCAAATTGCAAACCAGTTAACTGTTTGATATTGATTTATGTGTTTTTAAGTATTTGTGAAGCTGTTTGCAGTTTGTTTACTTTTCTATATTGGTTTTATATATACGATATGCATGTATTGACGTCTGTTCTGGAACTGTTCTCATATAATGTAAATCAAATCAAATCAAATCTCTCTTGAGCCGAAAAAACTAATACAAAAGAAACTCGTCTAAACAAAGTGGTGAATGGATTGAAAGATGATGTGCAACTTGTTTGGCCAGTTGGGTCTTGGACCGGGCAACATTTCAATTTGACATAATGAACCACATTCGGTTGCAGGTAGTGTGTCGAGCGGAGTTGCAGAGTTGCAGTCAAAATATTAACAGGTAACGGTAATTAGCTAGACGAGGCTACCGTCTGCCAGCCTACTGTGTTGTCCCTGCTATGTGCCCCTTGCCACTGCCACTGCCCCTGCCCCTTGGCCGTCTGCTTGCGCCTCATCTAATTTTGAATGAGTTGCCCCGCGGCGCGACGCGACGTCGCAGTCGCAGTCACAGCGAGCGGTCGGGATAGAGAGAGACACAGAGACAGAGACAGAGACAGAGAGAGAGAGAGAGAGAGAGAGAGAGAGAGAGAGAGAGAGAGAGAGAAGGCGGTCAACCTGTTGATAGCCTCGTCTGACTTGCCCAGACGATACTTGAGATTAAGAGCTCTCAATACAAAAACAAGCGACATGCTAAAATCGACTCCTCTCTCACTCACTCACACGCCCTCTCTCTCTGTCTCTCTCTGTGCTTCTCATCCAATCTCCTGCTCAGTTTCGAGTACTTTATAAATAAGTGATGCGTTAAAGTAGTTCTTGTAATGCGATATATATACTTGGTACTTGGAACATTATATAAGTATTGCGTCCTGGCGCCTACTGCTGCTGCTGCTGCTGCTGCTTCTATTGTTGCCTCAAGTGTTTTGTTTGGAGTACCCTCAATGACGCCACAAGCATTGTTGCCACGGTGGCGCGTCTGGACTTTGGAGGCGGCGTCTCCGTTTTTGATGAAACCAAATCTCAGTTAGCTTCAGCTCCGTATCTGAACAAACATCTATCAAACGAGTGTCTTTCTCGTTGCATCCTGCTTAAAAAGTTATTGCGCTTGCTCTTCTCTTCTCGATTTGTTTTTTTTTTTTTGTTCTCTTCTGTTTTTTATTGTGCTTCCCGCTTAATTAGTCATTAAAAGTGTTGCGACTAGGGAGGGGACTGGTGAGTGCGCAGGGTGCGCAGGGTGGTTATAAAAATGACACTCGTAAAATGCGAGGCGGAACAGAGACAGAGCTACGTGTGTTGTTAATAAAGTGAAAGAGAAGCCAAACCCAAAAGAGCTTTAAAAGCGACGCCATTAAAGCGAGCATCGAGACGCGTTGCATGCAACACGCGGCAGGCAAGCGAACGACGCAGAGCTCCAAAGCTGGCCAACGAATGCACCTGAGCACACACACACACACCAGCACACACACATGTATGTGTAGAGGTGTCATATGGCGCAGCGGGTGTTCCCAGCCAAAACTAACTCGAGCGCCCCAAAAATCCCAGCGGGAAATGCGACGCCAAAAGGCGCCGTTTAATGAGCGCCTGGAGAGCGGCACGAGCGTGCCTTTAACTGCCAAATGGTCGCTTTATTGGATACCCTCTCCACTGGGCATTATAATTTGTTAATGAGCTAAACTGGCTTACAAGCGTGAGCTCAGCATTTGAAGTCTATATCTTAGTTTGATGAAACTCTGGCTTATTATATACACATATATATATATATAATTAAAGATGGCAGATTCACACAGCATTTAAGTGGGTAAATGGGCAAATTGAATCCTCAGCATTACGTAACGAATTTATTATTATTATTTGAAACAAAATATACTCGATTTTTTGGTCATTAGCGCTTTGGGAGGCAACAAAAAGTGCTAAGCATGAAATGGAATGGATTCCAGGTCGTTTTTTTTTAATTACAAGCTATTATATATATTTATAGATAAAGAAATAAATTATGTATGAATGATGTATTTTTAAAGCAGGCAGTGACTTGAAAATCTGCCCGAGCAGACCACTATATCAAGTAGCTGACATGGCAACTATCTGTCTGTTTTTTAAGGTTAATTTTTCATAGAATTATATTTGAAGGCAACACTATATTTCATTAGGTTATTTAATGTACCTAATACAAATCAATTAAATTAAAATTAAATCAATAAAAATCAATAAAAATTGTTTGTTCAGCGAGGGTATTTTAACTTCGACGTGCCAAGCACAAATTGTTTCTCTCTTTGGTTTTTGTATCTTTTAGGTTTTTTGTATATTTAATTCTTGGTTCTGTCCGAAATACACACGCGATAAACAGGCGTGGTTTCACTGAAACTCAAACTGGCCAGTCAAACAATTTTTGGCATTATTTATCAGTTGATTTATGTGCAACGCGCTCAAAATGCACAACTCTACTCCTTGGCTCTGCCACACCTCCCCGCCCCTCCCATTCTCGATCAGGTTATAATTCTTTTTTATTTTTTTCTTTTTTTTCTTCTCTGGTGTTTTTTTTTTATATTTTTGTTGGAAATTTAATATACGCTTGCTGGGCCAAAACAGTAGCTGGAGCCGCAGTCGCTTTGACAAGCGCTGACACCTTGACTGAACTTAAAGAGCTCCAAATTTTTAATTGCACTTTAATAGGCGGCCACAGCCGCTTTAATATGCCCAGAGAGTCCGACGGGTCAGCTCTCTTGAACACATGGCCCGGCTGTAATTAGGCCAATAAACATTTGGTCTTTAAACGACTGCAGCCAGCTGATGAACGAAGCAACGAACTAACTGCTGGATGCGCAGCTCCAAACTGCAACATGAATGAATTATTTTACTGAGAGCTTGCGTGCTTTTGGGACTAGACCTTGAAATAGTCTAGATATATATAAATCAAAGAATGTGCTTGGCATTAGCTTAATTCTGTCTCTAAGCTAAATTTTAATTAAGTCTGAAACATCTTTTCTTTGGAAAAGTATTTTATTTGATAGCATGCAGAAAAATTCAAGCAATAAATAAAGTGATTAGTAATTAAATTAAAAACTTGTTTCTATTTTTGCAAATATATCTAAAATTAAAGAAATTTTAATTAAAAATTTTTTATTTTCATTTTTGTAGTTTTCAAATTATTATTAAAATATGTACAATTGATGGAATATCAACTAATTATTGGGATTTACAACAATCTTAATCAATTAGTAAACCAATCAGCAAATCTATCTTTGCAAGACAGAAAGAGAGACTGAGTGAAAGAGAGAGTGAGAGAGAAACGTTTTCTCGCAATTACTTGTATAAAATTAAATTATTACTTTGCTTTTCGCCAAAAGCACAAGTGCAACTTTCAAAGTGCTGCAACAAACAGATACACTGAAACAAAGTCCCATCGACTCCCATGACATAATAATAAATGTGTCCTAACCCTTTTGATTAAGGGCCTTCAAAATGGTTGACCGGCACACCCACAAGCCAGAAATTTATGCGCCAATTGGTAAAACCAAAAAAAAAAAACACACAAATGAAAACACAAAAATTTCGTCTATATTTTATGGGTTTTGCTTTTTTCGGGTTTCCGGCCAGTTGTATTTTATTTAGGTATTTATTCCTGTCTGCCTTTTTTTTGGCCCGCTCCCACTCCTCAAGCTGCTGCTGCTGCTGCTGTCTGGCTGTCTGGCTGTCTGCACTGGGGTGATAAAGTTATTTAGGCGCAAATCATAAATTCCAGCCAAAGAAAGAACCCTGCGACGAAGCTTATCTGATTTTGCACTTGGGCCCCGGCACTAGATCAATATATGTATGTGTTGTGTGATCTGGCCTGAAAACCTGTGCGGGCCCTGGATTTGAGGAGATATTTTTATATATATATATATATATATATTTGTGGGATACGGATACACAGATTCCCAAAAGGAATTGTCCCAAAAAACATCGAAGACAGCTGTGCGCCTGCGCCTGCGTCTGTTTGTTACCATTTGAAATGCATTTGTGTGTGCGATTGTGTAGAAACTGTGACACACACAGACAGACAGACAGACAGAGAGAGAGAGACAGACAGAGAGAGAGAGAGAGAGAGAGAGAGACAGAGGGGACTTCAGACAGAGCATCGACTTTGAGAGACACTCGTAGTTTGAATTTGATTCAGGTAAATTTGCCAGAGATTTTTTCGTAGCTGGTTTTTTGTTATGTTGTTGTTGCTGTTGTTGTTACTGTTGCTGTTTTGAGCCTGTCTTTAATTAACAGCTCTTGGCGCGACTGTTTGACTTGTGAAATTAGAAAATTATGCCTCGAATTTCCGTTCCAAATAAATTTAAGCAAAAAAAAAAACAAACAAAACAAAAAAAAACAGCAGCAAACATTTTACGCATTTGCTTTGCTGATTAGTCAATTTTAATAACTAAATTTTAACTGAACAAGTTTTCCACATGAATTCAACATTTAATTACTTGCTCACCAAAAAAAAAAAAAGACTTTCGGTTTTATATTGTCAACGATTAATGATGTGTTGAGAACATTTATGACCACAAAACAAAATCGAACCAAAATGCCTTTCACAAGCTTCATGGCTGTCAAATGCTGTCCCGGGTGAAGGGGACAATCTATATAAGTAGTAAGATCCATCTATCTATGACAGCCATTGAGCTTAAGTTCTGTGCCATTCTCCTGGCGTTTGCAAAAGCCACTTTGCCTTTTATGGCAAATGGCAAAAAATAAACATTTTAAAGCCGCATTTCTTTTTTATACCCTGAATCCATCGAAAGGCAGGAGAAGGGCTATAATGCAGTTGTGCAATATAATGTTAAATATTAATACCATTAAGTATATATATTCTGCTCATCATCAATGGAACTGTGTATATATGGGATACTGGATCGGATCACTATATCATATAGCTGCCATAGGAATCTTGTATGAAACACTTTCTTCTTTTCGTTTGCGAAGATATATAGACAAAACTCTTTTTATGCGATATTTGGTGTGCTCCTCACATTTAGATAAAAACAACATCTTTAAAATTGGATCACTACATGATATATAGCTGACAAAGGTCAGTTTTCATTTTAACTTCGCTTGGCTAAGTGTATCCAATCTTCGGCGTTCTTTGAGTTTTTTTTTGTTTGCTCATTTAACAGATTTGTAGAATTATCTCCACTTCGTGTTTAAATTATTCTGCACATTTGCTCCATCCATTTTTCACAATTAACTTTCGAAACTTGTTAGCCGAAATTGTTGTTGTTGTTGTTATATTTGAAGTTTTATTCATTGCCACATTTTACACAGTTCACAATTTAAAGCAGGCGATTAATTTTTGATAATTATTCAAATCAAAACAAAATTAATTAAAATTTGAGCATACAAATTATACGCAAAATAATCTATTTTGATGCTTTATCTGCAGTATAAAAATGAAAACCGTTTCGATTTTGATGACCGCAAATAACTGTCAATTTTTGATGAGTGTGGCATAAAAATCACAAAAAACTATAAATCCAAAATGTTAACAATTTGTTCAGCGCCGCGAAGTATGCAAAAGAAAGTCAGCAAAAAAGCAAAAAAAATATGTCGCATTTTTTTTCTTTTTTGTGTAAACAAAACTTCAACTCGAGCAGCTTTTTGTATATTTCCTTCTACTATATTTAATTAATTTAACGACTACTTGAGAAGTTAGCGGATATATGTGTGTGTGTGTGTGTGTATGTATGTTAGGGGGGCTGTGGAGAGGGGCCTCAACGGGCCTGTGACATGAAAAACTCATTAAAATGTTTACAGGCACACAAAATCAACAAAGCAACAAAAGCGACTTGGACAGACAAACAGACGAGTGACAAAAAGTGACAAAAACAACAAAACACACACAGCAACTGAAATTGTTTTCATTTCAAATATCAACTAAAATCTCTCAAAAACTCGCAAAACCCACTAAACTGGCAGCTAGAAAAAAGTTTGCATTGCAAGTTTTCTTTTCGTACCCTGAACGCAATGGAAAATGGGTCAAAAGGGTATGATAAAGCGGTGCCAAAGTATGTGACAGTCTCCGACTCCATCAATAACATATATTTGCTTGTTCTGCATCAAGTCGATATAGTCGACATAGCCATGAGCCAATGGATCTCAGAGATTATAAGATCTAGAGACTTTACATTTGAAATATGGGTTCTCGATTATTTTATTTTATTAAATATCGATACAAATCGATTTTCGATAGTAAATCGCAGTTGTTAAAATATAATATATTACTGAGCAGCTACACAAATTCCATAATCAAATCATATTTGAAAATACAGAAATGAATTTTCATATTGAACAATTTTATGCAGCAAATATTTGATGTCTTCAGCATTTAGTGTTCAGGGTATCTCCCAGTCGAGCTCTCTCGACTGCCGCATTCTGACTCGCTTTTCATTTTCTTTTTCCGTCACTTGCGAAAACTTGTTGGGAAAAGTTTTTAAATTAAAATTTTAGTTTCTTTCAATATTTAATGTGTGCGCAGCGCAAACTAATTAAGAATTGACAAACAATTACATAGCGGCTACACTGGCAAGCATATTTGTATCTACGAGATACAAATGTGCAATTGTAAATGCAGCTGCAATTTCTAGTTTCTGGTTCTGTTTCTGCTTTTGGCTCATTTATTATTCAATGCGCTTAGCGGACGCGAACGTGTTTATGATTATGATTTCTCGTCTTTTTCTCGTTTTTATTTTTGGTCTATATGTTTATATGTATATGTATATTCTTTTTTGTACACAGTATTTATGTTTTCTTTTTTTCTTTTTTTTTTTGGTTTTTTTGGTTTAGTGTTTTTGCGGTCTTTTGTCTGGTTACACAATTGGCAGCTAACATTTGT
Source organism: Drosophila hawaiiensis (assembly GCA_037043685.1). Classification (NCBI taxonomy): domain Eukaryota; kingdom Metazoa; phylum Arthropoda; class Insecta; order Diptera; family Drosophilidae; genus Drosophila; species Drosophila hawaiiensis. The sequence continues at coordinate 1,810,228 of JBAMBA010000216.1, forward strand.
CACAATTTAGCGTCAAATAAAATTTAAATAAAATATATGTTTTGTCACACACACATATATTTTTTCCTGACACTTCTGCTGGCGCTTAAAAATTTATGAAAATAATTTAGAAATGCATATTATATGTGAATATGGTCAGAAATTTTTGTTTGTGTGCTAGCCAAATTTGTCAGCTGATAAACAAATTGCATGCAATTACTGCATGCAATAAATTCGACTGCAATTCGACTTTAATTGGGCCGAGAAGCATTTAAATGTCATTCAACCATTAATTGGCCGCCGGGCACAAAAATTATATTATACTTAAAATTAAATACGGTTATCATTTTAAGTTAATGCCACGGCAGAATAAAGTCAAAAGCAATAACAACAAAAGGTTGAGGTTTCACTTTTTTATTATCAAAAAATTAATAAAACGGGCTGCAAGTGAAAGATACTTAAATGTTGATAGCTAAGGTTCAGGATATTCTAAAGTTAGAGTTACTTGATGTTAAGGAATATATCTGTTGATATATATATGAATACCATAGAATTTGATAACAGATCAATCAGTGTTTTATAGCCTTTCAATAGATTGTTTAATGTTCTCAATATAAACTTTATATAAAACAAATACTTGTTAATGAACACAATATCTCTTTTTATCTTAGAATGTCCTTATGCGAGTCTTTTCTGTTATAATCTGTTCAACAATGTGATATTTAATGCCTGATTTAAATATAAAATAAGTAAAGATTTTTAAAAACAAAAGTATACAAAGACTTTCACATATACACATAAAGTATTTTAAGGCATAAATCTTTTAAACATGTATGTATTATTTTAATTGAGCACTTTATTTATTTTTATAATTATAACCTGAATTTTAATGCACACATTAAAGTTTAACGTTTTCAAATTTATTAAAGTGAATTTATGCTTAGCAAATTCGTATTTTATGTATTTGAAAATGATTTTGCATCGATAATAATTTGTTTGCATTTTTGAATAACTTTGAATAAATACATATTAAGTATTTGTATCCGAATGAATCATGAGTGCAACTGAAACCTAAAGCTCTCAATTGGAAACACATTATTAAAGAGTACAAAGGCCATAAGGGTCAGAGCTATGTATGTATATTAAATGACATACTGTACAATCTGATAATAATATAATTAATAATCAATAAGCCGAATTGACTGAATAAGGGTTATTCAAATGCAGGAGGATAGCACAAAATGCCCAAAAACTAGATGATCTAAAGATTTTAGCCATAATCTAAATTGAATAATATTGTATAATAATGATAATATTCGAAGAATAATAATAACTGAGATATAACAACAGAGATAAGCTAATTATATAAACAATTACATACTGAACTTGACCTGCTGCTGCTTAACATCATTTATAATATAATCAAAAACTTCAATCTCACTCTCCGAATTGAATTGAGCCTTTCTCCCAAGTTGACTCAACCAAATCATTGTTTTTAAATACACAAAATACGTTAAATACTGTTTTCTATAGCATTCGTCCATTATTCAATTTTATTTTAGCCACTCACTTCTTAATTTTATTTTTAGTATCTGCTAACCTGGTTTTGTTATTTTCTTTTTTTTTACATTTTTTTATGACAATTTTGATAGTAATATGATTTACTTTTACCAAGAAGCCTGTATTATTTTTATTTCGCTGTTTACCTTTTTTTTGAAAGGCAATTAAATTTGCAAATTTTCGATGTTTTTTTTCTAATTTACTTGTGAGTGCGACAATGGCCATAAATAAGTCATTAACTCGTTTAAATTGCTTTATTAGCCGCATATGATACGATAATACGACGATAATGCTGTGCAAAGTGGGTTCTGGTTCTACGAGTTGAGAATAGTTAGACATAATTGCTAGTTAGTGTGGCTAGTTAAGCGAGATTGTCGTTAATTGGGTATTAATTAGAATATAGGACTGATCAACTATGAGAACAAATTGTTGAGCGCCAGGCGAATACTCTTGAATACCTTGAAGTTAAATTTACAATGCAACAAAAATAATATTCAATATTGTTGCAGATATTAGCAATGCTTGAGGCACACTCCAACTTGCTGAGTTAAATCATTTGACACATTTGAATATTTAAAGAATTTGATTGGTCTTCAGCAAGAAGAAAGGTTTAAACTTTTCATTGACCAGACTTGCAATTTAAATATTATAAATATAATTAGTGACAAGACTTTATTGACTTGAAGTTTTACTTCTTTACACGCGCTTTTGGAAAAATTGAAAATGCTCTAAGAAAATGTGTGAATTCTTTCTCAAATTTTTAAAGAGTTACTTTTTTCAAAGAAGGTCACCAAGATATGACCGCTTGAAAAAAGGTATGTGTTTTTCTTATTGTCTATCCAAAAATGCGCCACTTTCTGGTCTTGATATTAATTCAGTATCCGCAAAACTGTTTTAAATAAGTTATTTAAAGGCAGAAAATACAAGAATAATTGTTAAATGTTTTCTGCGAAAATCAAATTCAAACCTTCTGTTATTCATCAGAGTTTATTTTATCGCCAACTTTTATTGTATTTCAAAAACTAGTTTCGATTCACAAACAAAAACACCGGCGGAAGAATCTGAATAAATTTGTCGATTCTTGCAGTTTTTGAGGGACAGTATAGTCGACTATATATTGGGTAAATAGAGAGTTATATAGGAAGTTAACTTACTTATCACATCGTGGCCGTGACAATCCAAATCCAGGTGATGATTCATCACCAGCGATGGCTGTAATCCAGTTTGATTGTGATTGTGGTTGTGCAATGGTAGCTGGTGAGCCAAATGGCCACCAATCTCTGCCATTACCATATATTTGGCTTATAGACCCCGGCTTAACCACCCAAAAACACACTTGTGTGTCTTAATTCAAAATCAAAAACTAAAACTCAAAACTCCTCCAGCTAAATTCTCCAACATTGAGCAGCAAATGTTGATGGGTGGCGGGGAGTTTTTTCTTTACTTTTTTTTTTTTTGTTGGGGTTTTTTCTCTCTCGAAGGCACTTTTTGTGTAGAGTTTAGTTAAGATACTTTTTCGCTTTTCTATTTTCTATTTTATTTGATATTTTTGTATCTTGTATCTTTTTGAATTTACGCACGACACTCTTTTGTTGTTGTTGTTGTTGTTGTAGTTGTTGGTTAGACGCGAACAGGTAAATGTAATAACGCCATAGGTCGAAAAGATCTCGTCGAGTTTTCGTATCGTATCCAACAAAAATCGGCGACGGCGGCAAAATTCTACCTTTTCTTTTTGTATTTCTTTTTTTTTTTGTTACAAGAAGCGACGACGGCAAAAAGGCGAACAACGAACAGCGAACGATGATGATGACGACAACGAAATTGTTGTAGGGTGTGTGTGTGTGTTGCTGTAGTTGTTGTTGTTGTTGTTTTGAACGTAACGCACACACCACAACGACGACGAGTAGCAGCAAAACAACAACAACAATAATAATAATAATGAATACGCTAGAAACGGGAGGAGAAACGCGTTGCACACGATGCTGACAGCGCTGCGATTGCTGAACGACTAAACCGGCTGTGTATCTTACAGAGACGAACGCCTCACTTCGTGTTCTGCGTTTCGTTCGTGTGTTGGTGACGACGCCGTCGCTGTCAACGTCAGCGGCGACGTCAACGCCAGCGCAGCTAACCCCTCGTTGGTTGGCTTAACGGCTGCGCTCCTTGCACATTGTTGACTTGCTTCTTGTGTTAGAGCAGTACAGCTAGCGAGGGTTTGTTATATGTGCGTGTGTGAATGTGTGTGTGCGCGTGCAACCGGTTTGGTTCTTCGAAAAATGCGAGCAGAAAACAGAAACAGGTGTTTGGCTGCGCTGCTCGCTCACGCACACACACACACACACACACACAGAGACGCTTACATGCGTCTATCTCGCTCGGCGCCGTTTTCTAAATGGCGTCCAAGCGGGCCAATCGGTTGGCCCCACTGCGCATGAGTCGCCCCCAAAATCAGCAGCAGCAAGAGCAGCAGCAGCAGTGGCAGCAGCAGCAGCCGAGACACACACAGCTGTGCGCGAGTTAGTTGCAAGCGTTGCCGTCGGCTACATTTGCAATCCACACACACACACACACAGGCAATGGAGGCAGTCAACCCTCCTTCGCCTCTTTACAACTATCACGTCTTTTTTTTTGTGCTTCTCTTTGCTGCCTTTGTTTTGGCAATTTTCGCTTTTGGTTTTCGAAGTTTGTACTACAAAATGGTTGCACTTGTAAGCAAATGCCGCTAGTCTGCCCCTGCCCCTGCCACTGCCATACCCCTACCCCAGCACCCCCCTGAAGTTGTTGGCTGTGTAATGCGCTTGTCGAAGTTTTTGGCAGCCACAGCCGCACCTTGTCTTGACTCTTGGCTGCGGCTGATTCTCGAGCTGCTTCTTGCTACTTGCTGGTTGCTACTTGCTAGTTGCTACTTGCTGACTGCTGTTGCGGCTGTGGCAACGTCTTTTTGTTGGCCTCGTCGCTACATCATAATAATTATTGATCTTTTGATTTTGTGTGTGTGTGGGTTGTGTTGGGTTTGTTTTACTCTCGACTCGTCTCGTCTCGTTTACCGTTTACCGTTTATCGCTGTTACTGTTCAAGGCTCCTCTCTGTTGCAATTTTAATGACATGTGCCACGCCTGCAACGACCTACACCTCCCCATCCTCCCCCTCTCTGTTGTAAGCCCAAGTGTGTGTTTTGTTGCGGTTAGCAGTTCGTTGACTTGGCACCCAGTTCTCTCTTTTCGCCTGATGATTTGTTACTGCTGTTGTTGTAATTGCTGCCTGAGTTGCCAAAGTTGCCAGTTTGGCTGTCTGCTGTTGCTGCTGCTGCTGCTGTTGCTGTTGCTGATTCCCCGATTCCCTGTTGTGTTACCCAGTTAGCCATTATTTTTACCGTTTTTATTTGATGCTGCTTCCGTTTCGCTGCTGCTGCTGCTGCTTCGTCGAGAGAGGGTTGTTGGGCGGGGGGCTTGTAGTAATCAAGGTCATCAGCTGCGCTTGGGCCACAACGCTCAGTCGGAGCCGTCACAGTTAGCCACACGCTGACACATTCCACAGTGGTCACTTCAAAATATAATTGCTACTTTGCTAAACAAAAATTATGTTAACTTTTTGATAAATATGAATTTAGTTATTGAAAAAACTTGTTGTTTTTCAATCTGTCTTTAACAATAGTATAAAAATAAATTCAATATAAATAAATTCTATTTCAATAAAATATATTACAATATTACTTACAAAACGTACAACAAATTCTTACTTTTAAAAGAGAAACGTTTCTTCTGACAACATTTTCTAAATTATATAAGTTAATGTGACTTTTACACTCGGATTAAATCAATGTTTAAAAGCATTTCAACTGCTTGATCAATGCCAACAATTAAATAAATTAGACATCAAACAATATAAATAAATTCAAGTTCCAATATGATAAATATATAAGTATAATAATAATAATAATAATAGTTTCTTAAATTTTATGATTTCTGTACAGCATAGGTCAATTTAATAGCTTTGATGAACAATTTCTGTTCGCAACAGAAGATAAAACATATTTTCTGCTTATCCAAATTAAGCACTTAAAATTTTCATTAAAATCTTTTTAGATTTCTAAATTTTCTAAATACCACTGTACGTGATAACACACACACACACACACACACATAATCACAGCCACGTATCGTTTCTATACAACTGTAAAAGCTTTCGCGCCATCTCCTTCATACACACACACACACACACCCACACACACCCACACACACGCACACACAGCTGGGCAGCAAAAACAGCTGACTGATTTGTCCGTCTCTCTGTCTGTGTGTCCGTCTCTGTGTGTGTGCTGTTGTTGTTGTTGTTGCTGTGTGCAAGGCTGGCAGAGCATGATTTCAAAATTTAATTAGGTCCCGTCCATTAATTGGGTTAATTGAAATGCCGGTAAAAGTCTGGCCAACGACGAGCAAAACGAGCAAAAGCAAAGGCAACAACAGAAACAACAACAGCAACAATAAACAACAACAACAACAATAACAACAATAACAACAACAAAAGCAAGCGCGCTTACAAAATTTAGGACATGTCACTCAAGCAATGCGAGCTCCACATAAACCCAACAGTTCCTTCCCACCTTCCGCCCCCAACTGAATCCCCCTCTTAGTGAAAATGAAATGTTTTCAACTTGTTGGTGGATTCATTTAGTTATGCAGCATTATCATTGTTGTTGTTGTTGTTGGCATTGATGTTCAATTGCTATTTAAGAGAGACAGCGAGAGCAAAAATATCCATTTATTACAACTCAATTCTCAATTACTTAATTGCTGCCAATTCGCCAAAAAAAAACTTGTGTTGCAAGCAGTGTTTAATCTTTCGTATTTTTAGATTATTACTAAACTTCAAATAGGAAATTAAGCTAAATATTTGGAATGCAGGCATTTTTAGGTGTTTATGTTTATGTTGTATGTATTTGCTAATATGCTTGCTTCTCTGAAATAGTTTAAAGTTGGTAATAGTCTAATTATATAATTAGATCTCATTTTTCTTCATGGAAAAAATCTTCGTTCTACATCAAAATTGAACTTGTATTCTAATATATGTATTATATATATATATATATCATTTTCCAAGCTGTCTTAATGCTAACTTCAAAATGAAAAGCAGAATTTCTCTAATTTTCTTTAATATTATTTTCTTCAACTCAATTCGATTATTCATTCGATAACTTGCCTCAGCAAATTGGCTTTTGCATTCAGTTGTTTTATTTGCTTAACTGACAGCTGCTGTCTCCCTTTCTTCCTCTCTCCCTCTCTCTCTTTCTATCTCTGGATTCCCATTGGGATTGCTACACTCTTAACTAGTTAATTAGAAATGTTGTGCTAAATCAACATTGAGTTTGCACCCTTTGTAAATCTCTGGCCTGTCCTGCACTTTGATTGCCTCCAATCTTGTTTGCTCACAAGGTAGCTGAATCGGCAGCCTCCCCAATATTGAATATTGAATGGACAGCTTAAGGTTAGCCAGCAGCTGTAGTCTCTGTTTAGTAATCAGCAGTCAATTTGCCCGACCAATGTTCGATGTCAGTTACAAAGATATATTTACAATAAAAATAAACGACTCATCTCAGGTAGAAGTTTATTGCACTTGCTGCAGATATCTAAATTTCACTATTCTCGTTTAAAATCAATCGATTCTTTCTATGAAAACTATATGATGTTGTAGTCCGAGAAGTTTATAGTTATTTTGGATATATTATTAAATTAAAATTGCTTTCTTTCATATAAGAACTTCTCTTTTCGATCGATTATTCCAGTTATATGATATAACTATTCAAGACTGAGGAACTAGTTCGCATAGAAACAGACAGACAGCTATATAGACTCGGCTAGTGATGCTGATGTAGGATATATTTACCTTGTAAGGTCGGAGATTGAGAGAAAATTGCCAACAAAATTATAAAACCGAGCTGGTTTCTAATAGACGATATTATTCTAAATACTTTTTAAAATAGTTGCCAAAATGTCTAAATATTTGTTTAAATTATTATATCACATTAAATAATTAAATAATATATTAGAGATCAGAAAACTTGAGCAAAGTGTTGTTAGGCAAATTTAAATTTTCCGATTCAAGTGACTAAAAGTTCTTGACTAAAGATATTCTTTGTAGTTGTAGTTGTAAATGCTGCTGGAGGTTGTAGGTGTTGGTTGGAGGGGGTTTGGAGAGCTGTTTGTGGCAAATGTTTGCGTATATTTAGCATAAATTGCGACTACTTATGAAAGCAACCAAAAACCGAGCGAACCCAATTGAAACCCGTTTTGTTTGTTGTTATTTAACCCGAACGGCGAACTCAATGCAAATTTCGGAATTCCAATTTCAATTTCAAATACTAGACAACGTTCACGTTGACGTTCGTATCAATCTCCGCTCCCACTGACACCCCCCCTGCCACTCACCCCACTCCGTTCCTTGCGCTCGCTTCACGTTTGCCCAGTGTAAAAGTAAATAGCAAAAACTTATGCAAATAGAAACACGCAAAACACCTACGCAAATACATGCCACAGCAGCGGGTGGAGTAGATCTAGGGGGCAGTAATAATGTGTGTGTGTATCTGGGGGGAGGGGAGGGGTACATTCTGAAAGACGCCGAGTCGAGCTCATCATCAGCAATGGGGAAGCTGCTGTTGCTGCTGCTGCTGCTGCTGCTGTTGCCCCCGATTTGCGGTTCATTTAATTTTCGCACTTGGCAAGGCTACCCAAAAATTTGTGGCAAAAAGGCAAAATGTTGTTAAGGGGTTTTTGTTTTTTGTTTTAGGTAACTGAGCGGGTTTCCAAGCATTTGCAACTTTAACTCATATGGTCAATTTGCACTGAGAGAAAGACATCTAGAATATATTTGTGACTCAGGCAAGGAGTGACAAAGAATGAATTCTTTAATTCATGCTGATTATTTTTAGAATAATTCTTACTTAAATATCATATCATATTTTCAGCTTCAAGTCTTTTAATTTAATTTTTATTTTTACTTAAACCAAGATTCGTTTTCTGCACATTTTTTTGCCTCTGTGTTTTTTTTAGGCCGTGCAGCTAAAAATCTAATTTTCGACTTTAAGGCAAAAGCAATTCAAGTCTGGACAGATAGAAGGAGATAGTGAAAGAGTGAAAGATATATAGAAAGAGAAAGATAGAGAAGGAGAAGGAGGAGAGAGAGAGAGAGAGAGAGAGAGAGAGAGTTGCCAACTGTTTTTCGCTGCATGACGTAGCTATTTATTTATTGTGTGAGGTTGTTGAGGTGTGCTGTGCATGTATCCATGTGTGTGTCTGTGTGTGTCTGTGTGTGTGTGTGAGTGTGTGTGTGTTTGTCTATGCTACGGTTTGTGTGTCAGTGCGACGCACGTAGTCCTTTCGTCCTACCTTGCTGCCGCCCTGTCGTCCTGCCGCCCTTTCCTTTCCGTCCTTCGCTCTGAGCAGCGCCACACACAACAAAGTCCAGAGTTGACTTTTATAGAGTCGCATGCACAATAAAGAAGTCTATTATCCTTTTTGCCAGCGACGACGACGTCGCTTTTGTTGTTGTTGTTGTTGCTATTGTTGTTGTTGCTGTTGTTGTTGTTGTTGTTGGGCGGCCGACCAACGACTGGGATCGATATCCATTAGGAAAATTAAAATTGCGGCAGAGGCAATGAACGTAAAAAGCGGAAACAGCAGTCAGTCAGTCAGTTAGTCAGTTAGTCAGTTAGTCAGTTGGTCCGTTTGGGCCCAAAAGGCCGACAACCGTTGCTAGTCATTCAGTCCGTTAGTCCGTTAGTCCGTTAGTCATCCAGTTAGTCAGTCAGTTCGTCGTCTAGTCATGCATTCATTCAGCTCGCTGAACGGTAAAGCTTTCGTTGTGCGACCGCCATTTGTCGCGAGCGTCTTTTGGCGCTGCCACTTCCGTTTCCGTCTGTCACACACACCCACACACACACACGCACACACACACACAGGTGTTTATAACTGTACATACATGCTTGTATCAACTTACATAGGGATGCTATCAGCAAAATCGTTTAGCTTGTAACAATTGTGTTGGCCACAAGTGAAAAAAAAACGTTTTATCTTCAAAGAGTTTTTCGTTTGAACTTTTTTTAAATCTTTTCTTCTTTTAGTAAGAAAAAGTCCGTTTATATTTATTACTGAGATTATTCTATACTAGGTTTATTCATTATTTATGCAATGTTTATTTTTTTTCCTACTGTTTTGAAATTATTTATTATTCCATTAGAATTGTAATCTTAACTTGATGTTGTTGTTCATAATATATGGTGTAGGAGTGGATATCAAATTTATATACCTCTAAAAGTAGACACATCAACAGCCATTGCTGTATATATAAAGTTGTATACAATAAATTGGATAAAGTGCATTAACTAAACGGAGTGTTTACTTTACTGATTGGAATTGCAACTACTTGCTAACTACAACTAAGTTCATAAATATTGCAATTGTTTATGAGTGCTTATTGTTATTGTCAGATCGATAATTGAATACATAAAACTATAGTTCTTACAAGAAATATGAAAAATATGCCAGCAAATAACTTGAATAATATTTATTCACTTGGGATTTTCTATCATCAGTTTTAAAATAATGAAATAGGATAATTCTCGTTTTTTTCTAGATAGTAACTTAATGCATAAACTGGTCTTTCAGTCGCATTATTCAATTTTATTTGATTATAATTATTTACGGAATTAGTTTTAGTTTTATTTCATTTCTATTAGTTGTAATTTTTATTTTATCATTTTAAAATCTGAAATATTGCCACATTTAAGTATTCATCATTTATGGTCTACTTAAAACTGTTCAGCTTCCATATATGGGAATATGAGTCTGCATATAAGTGTATTCTTATCAAAGCCACAAGAACCCACTCGAAAATTGCTGCCAGTGTATTTGGCTTTCGGGTTTCATATTTGACAGTCTTGTTCCATTTCATTGTTGTTGTCAGTTGTCAGTTGTTATTGTTGATTTTGCATTCAGTTTCCAGCCCGCAACAAACGCCCGCACACATTATTGTTGCTGTTGTTGCTGCTGTTGTTGTTGCTGTTGCTGTTGTTGCTGTTGTTGTTTTTGCAATCTGCCATTTTGCAGCTGTCGTTTGCTGTTGTTTTTGTGCTATTTGTTTTTAGCTCCGTTTTTTGGCAAACACGAATACGAATTCGAATGCGAATGCAAACGCGACATTTTCATTGTTGGCGCTTTGCAGCAATTGTTGTTGCTGCTGCTGCTGCTGCTGTTGCAACAACAGTAACTCATCTGTCATTCAAAGTCACGGTGCATGCAATTTTTCGTTATCATGACTTTTTCAATTCCAATTTTCGACATTGCCAGCATTGCAAATGTGGCATGTGGCAATCACATTGCCACCTGCAACACCAGCACACATCGACTTGTTTGCATTTCAATTTGATTGAATATATATTTCATTGGTTTGCCGATGTGCGATGCGTCAAATCTATTGGATTATGTAAGCAACAACAACAACTACAACTACAACAAGAACAACAACAACTGCAACTGCAACTGCAACGGCAACAACGACAGTCAAACGCGGTCTGTGCAGCTTTTGGCCTGCAGTTTGTTAAATGTTTAAGCAGAGCTTTAGTTTCCATTGAAGCTTTAGCACAATCCCCTCCTCCCCCCGCTCTCCACTCCCCTATTCCCCACTAGACCTATTTGTATAGCGTTGAACTAAGCTGCTCCGCTGCAGTTTCGTGGCAGACTTAGCGGCAGCTCGTTGAATTTTTATAACGTGGCCACACACATACACACACACATACACACACACACATACACACAGCACATACACACACACATACACACACATACACACATACACATTTTTACATAGTCATTTGCTTGAGCTTTGCCTAAGCGAGGGTTTTCATAATATGTTTTTAAAAGAATAAAGTCTGCGAGTTAGTTTTAAAACTATCTTGATAATACTTTGAATGTATTCTACTTTATAAGTCAGAGATGCATCTATCGGTTGACCATCACTAATATATTTATTAAATACTTGGCTGCCATGGGAATGATCCGGCAAAGGATGTGTTCTTATATAAACAACATTTTGTTTAGCAAGATATTTTAATCGAACTCACTAAAAATGGTTGCATCCCAGATTTGGATACAATTTAATGGACCTTTTATTTTATATAGCTTTCGGAGCTGTTTCTTAATTTTGGGATTCTGTTTTGCAAAGATTTGTAGTCTTTGGCTTGCCGTTCTTTCTTGTACATAATGTATTTTTAAAAAATGTGTGAATTGAGGACAATCTAAATCGCAATTGCAAATTTCTGCAGAAGTAGTTAAGTTAGCTTCAATAACTTATTTTAGAAATTGCATTAGAAATTCGTATCTTTTGAATGGGATCATATTAAATGTCTCTTTAATTATACTTTAGAGTTTTCTACAACATTCAGTATAGTTAAAAAAAAAACAACTCTTACTAATTATACTTTGCTATATTTAGTTGTTAAAATAATGGCTCTGAGATGTCTTAAACTGCCCTCTATTAATACTAGATAAAGTAAGCGTGGGTGTCTGTGCCTCTGTGTGTGTAGGTGTGTGTGTGTGTGGGTGTGTGGGTGTGTATTCGTTTGGAGCTACGTTGTCCAACCAGCTCAGTGGAGCATAATTTTTGCGGTTCCTTTTAAGTTTGCATATCAATCGAAAATTTATATGACGGTAAAGCGCACACAAAACTCAACTTCCACCAAACCCTAAGCGCAACCCCAAAGCCGCAACAGCAGCCCCCAAGCAAATGCAAATACCATATGCGATATTTGTATGTACATATGTATGTATGTGTGTGTGTGTGTGTGTGTGTGATGGGTGTGTGTGCGCGCGCATACATTTGCAAAAATGTTTTATATGCAAATCCAGATGCGGAGCCGGTGCCAAAGTTGAAGCAGCAGCAGCAGCAGAAACAGAAGCTGAAGCACAAAATGAGGCAAAGCCATAAAAAGAGGGCAGCGCAATTTTTCTAGCTTCAAGTTGAGGTGTAAGAGGTGTGTGTATGTTGCTGTGTGTGTGTGTGTGTGTGTGTGTGTTTGTTTGTTTGTTGTGCGCCATATTAAAAATGGCGGCAAGCGCTTGGGTTGTTGTCGGGCAAAAAAAAAAACAAAAAACACAAGTACAACAAACGTTGCTGTTGCTGTTGCAACTTGTCTAGAACGGCAGCCAACCCCACAGCCCACAGCCCACAGCCTACAGCCCACAATTCCACAATGCCGCAACAGCCCCTCCCCTCCCCCACGGCGCCATAAATCCACCACCCAGAGTCACCCCTTTGTAGCCCAGCTGAACACTCTGCACTTGTCGCTCTTTTGCTACCCTTTCTCGAGGGTCGCTTCTGAATTGTTGCCAGCACCTGCGACTCAACGAGTCGTCGACAGAAGCTTTACTGTATGTGTGTGTGTGTGTGTGTGTGTGAATCCAACCGAACCCCCCCCTCAACTCTCTTCTAGCCAGACAGCAGCGAAAATTGTTGAGGGGAAATTTATGCAGAGCTGAGCAAAAATAAACCCAAAAGCAAAAATGGTGAACAAAAGTGCGCAAGCAACAAATACAACAAGAACAACAATTGCTTAAAATAAGTACAATGAAATACTAAGAATGGTTGAGCCGAGCTTAGACGACTCAAAATATGCGCTACAAGCTGGCGGCAATTATAATTTTAAAATATCTTTTTTAAAAGCTTGTTTGATGCTTATGAAAATATAGAAAATGTTTATATTATGGCTACAACTTTTGCTAGAAATAATTCAAGATAAATAAAAGCAAGGGGAATATAGCCTTTGAATACCATATGATATAGTAGATCTATACTAATGATTCTTTACCCAAATGTGAGAAGCATAATAAGAAGAATATTTATTTTGCTTGGTACTAATAAAGACAGTCGATTTTTATATATACTATTTAGTTATCCGATCCGACTTTGAAATATTCTCATTTTCTTAAAGATGGTTTTATTGAATTATAAAGCATATCAGAAGAAGTTGTGTGGATTATCCTGTTAGTGTCAATTATATTTAAATTATTTATTAAAATATTTTCATATTTTCATGAAAGTTTTCTGCAGACTTCGTTGATTGTAATTGTAAATGATTTGTAAGCTAATAAACTTTACAAACGGTGTTCTTGGTTATTGAGTTACCAAAAAGTATAATATTAATGATATATAATGTTTTTTAGTTAAAAATATTCCATTTATCTGAATACTTATAAAATAGTAATTAATCCTTCCTATTTTCTTTCATTTAGAAAGCTTTGCTACAAAAACTAAAAAGTCACTTTTCAAAAATTTTATGAACACGATGAGAAAAAAGGTGAAAAACAACGAACACAATAAAAAGTTACAAGAAAGTTGGCGCTGAGGGGGTGGCAGCCCCAAGCGTTTTCCCTGCGCCCAACTAAATAGAGTACAAGTTTGAGGGGGGTGGGGGCTTAAAGGGAAGTTCCAAAACATAATGCCAAAGATAAACCGTTTGGCTAAGAAGAAGGAGAAGGCGAGATGCAAATCATTTTGGTTTTAACGGTTTTTTGTAAGTCTAGAGCTAAGCCGCCAACTTGGCAACTTTTGATCAACCCTTTCGGGCCACTCGTTGCCCGGGCTTAACCCTTGACATATGTATGTATATTGGGCGGATGGCGGGTGGGCTGTGGGTGGGGGGTTATACATATTATCACTGCCATATTGTCATTAAGTTTAATGCGGCTGACAAATGTAGCAATTCTCTCAAATTTACTGGAAGATGCAACACAACAACAACAACAAAAAACACAACAAATAAAAAAATGTGTCGCGTGTTGCCGTTTGAATTGAATGAATCGCGTTTCCGGCATCCTTTCTGGCCATAGCCGATTGCAAATGCGTTGAAGCGGCAATGTTGCAACCCCTATGGAGGAAGAAGCAGAAGCAGAAGCAGAAGCAGTTGAAGTAGAAGTGGTGTCCAAATCAAATACTCAAATCCCACCAGTCACAGTCAAACATTACATAATTGCTGGGCGCGGCAACGCCCACAATTCTTTATTTCGTTCTTGTTTTTTTTTGCATTTGTTGGCTTTTGTGCGAATTGACGCCTAATCAAGCGGAAGATTTTGAATGCATCGCTGGAGTCGAAGTTGGAATCGGTGGGTCTGAGTGGGATTCGGGGTCGCAGTCGACATCGGTTAACACCCACAGTGAAAGATGCGTGGATGCGGGATCTAAGTGTGCTAAGTGTTGTCATTTTGGTGGCAATAAAAGTATATTTTTGACAGCCACATAAAAATAAAAGACTAGTTAAATTATTTGAGTGGGTTGTAAGCGACTGCTTTATGCCCTGTGGCATATCTATTAACAGCTGCATAAATGAAGAAGGCCTATTTGGCTATTGAGTTTAACTCTTTGAAATTATGACTCCGAAGGCAATGGCTCTAAAACTGTAAGATGTATTTGTCTGGCTCGACAATTGATCAAGTCCCTGAGAAATCTAGCTACAAAATGAGCAGACTTCGAAGTAAATATATGGAAAAATCTATATTTCTAATTCTACTGTAAATGTTTCGCTCATCTTTGGAGAAGGTAAACTGTAATTTATCTTAGCCATTTGAAAACATTTTTTTATTATTGCAAAAAGTATGGATATGAAGCTAGTGAATACATGGTTGGTGAATATTAATTTGAATATATTTGAATAATCCAGAGTAACATCTCGATCACATTCGGAAATCTAAAAATCTACCCAAAATTAGTATTTGCCTTGAAAACTATAACTATTTGCACTTAATCAAAATATACTCTATTTAACTTCGGCATTAGAGTATTAAACAAAAAAAAAAACAAAAAAAGTGTCGTCGTCATCGCATCAGCCACGCCTCGCTGCCTACGCTTGGGAGGGAGTGGCAAGAAGGCGTTGCCTGAACGCGGCTGTTGCGATTTCGCCATCTTCAGGCCAGCTCCGAGGCTGAGAGTCAGAGCTAAAGGATCCTGGGCGTAGGTCAGCATTGCAGAGGCAGTGAGGCATTCAAGTGTGTGCACAACAACAGCAGCCTCTGCTCTCTGTCCAGCTTCCACTTGGCTGCTCTTCGCATTGTTGCTGTTGCTGTTTCTATGACCTTTATGCCACTTGATTGTGTGCCATAAATCACGCATCGTTTGACAGTCGCCGCCCCCAAAATCACACACCAACCAAAAGAAAAAAAAATGTTATAAGAAATCCTTGCTCGACTCATTAGTGGCGCCAGGTGCAACTGGAGGCACGTGTCCGCTGCCTAGAAGGCTTCAAAGTGAAAGTTTATACACTTTTAATTAGCGCTAATGATGAAAGACAAGACGAGCAAAAGCATAGGATGTGGATGGGGATGTGGATGGGGATGGGGATGGGGAACTGGAGCTGAAAGTGAAGTTGGGAGGCTGCGGTATTGTATTGACTTACAGGCAACTTAAAAGCAGTCGCCGAGTTCTTCTTCGCAAATTTATTGTAGGCAATAATCCTTAAAGTTTAAGTTACATTCCAAAGATAAGGTGCACAGGATTCGGATTGGGATTCGGATTGGGATTGGGATTGGGCACATGACACACTCCAGACTTTTGCTCAAAAGAACAACAACAAAAATGCATCAATAAAAACTCTCGACAAATAACAAAGGAACAAAAATAAAAACAAAAACAAACTCAAACTCAAACTCAAAGCAAAACCAATACGAAATACGAAATCCGAAAATGACGATGCCGATGCCGACGGGTCGCTTTAATTGTCGTTCGCTGCGTTTTTACTTATACCCTGTAACCATTAAAAATGTACACCAAAAGTGTATCATCAAGTTGTAGCAGCTT
This sequence comes from Drosophila hawaiiensis, assembly GCA_037043685.1. NCBI lineage: Eukaryota > Metazoa > Arthropoda > Insecta > Diptera > Drosophilidae > Drosophila > Drosophila hawaiiensis. The sequence goes on from JBAMBA010000216.1 coordinate 1,826,605, forward strand.
TGTTACGGTACAGCAGAGCGACATGTAAATATTGAAGATATGCTCTGTAAATTGTTAACCTTAGATAAATAGTGAAAAATTCAGCAAGATCTGATTAATTATATATCTTCTCAAATAATTCCGGTAATTACTTGTTCATATTGGATTGCCATTTAATACATCGTATATATCGATATCTTTATAATAATAATTATAATTATATATCGTGTATCGTAATTACCACGTCAATTTCAATTAAAATTCGACAAATGAACTCAGTTTTTCAAAATTCACTTCGATTTGAAGTCTTGTTTTTTGAGAACAACTTGGACAACTTTTATCAAATATTATTATTACTATAATTAGATACCAAATTGGCTATAATTGCTCTCGTATAGCTAATACAGATGCAATATAAAATGCCTTTTTGGTATCAGTAAATTCTTGAATGAAGTTTTGAAGTCTTTCAAATTTGAGCAGGTTTAGATAATTAGCACGGTTGCCATATAAGTTAAAAATAATATTCTTCTATCATAAATTCATTAGTTGCTTATTAATGTATTAATTTAAGAGAAGGTAAGCAAATATATTTGTATTTAACCAGCTGCCAGGGCTTTCGGCTTCCAATTCTTTCATTGATAAACATATATAATGACCAAACTTTATAGTTCTAGTCGATTGATTGATATTTCCCAGCTTTCGAATATAATATATATAAAGCAAACTTAAGTTTAGATAGTGTTGAATTGAATGTTGCTTGCCGAATTGAATTTCGCTTAATAGTTATAGATACGGATTGATTTGCTGCTTCTAACTAGAAGATTTCCTTATGTTCGAAATGATGTAAGCCCACTTCAGAAGCGGATACTGAGTATCTTTGAGTCTGTCACATTTGGCTAGAGAACACCAGGTTGCTTTTATTGTTTTAGGCGCTGCGCAGGCGCAGTCGCTGAGTCAGCGACCGGTTGCGAGTTGGCTGTGGTCCGACTGGGGTCCGGAGCTGTTGTTATCAGTGCAGGTTTAACCGAACCTATAAACAACCGCGCGGAATGCCATGCATAAATGTCCCCAAATTAGATAAACATGGCGCCAATGCAATCGAACCGCGAGACGCACACACAGCTGCCCAAGCTGAGCCGAAGCTGAGCCAAACCCAAACCCAAACCCAAACCCAAACTCAAATCCAAAACTAAATGTTGAGGTCGCCATTTCAAGGCGTGTTTCGTCTCCCTCTCTCGCGCTCTCTTTCTCTCTCTCTCTCTTCCTCCTTGTGCGCCTCTCATTTTGTAACTGCCGACAGACAGTTGTTGCTTATTCTTCTTCATCTTCTTCGTTGTCTTGTTGTTGTTGTTGTTGTTCTTCTTTCAGTTTTATCTTAATACCTTTCCTAATTTCTGCGCCGCACCGAAGTCGAAGCCAAAGCCGCAGAAGAGGCAAGAAGAGCCGCCGGCTGGCGCTCATTTGAATAGATGCGACTCTGTCTACCTCTAGTTCCATTTTGTTGCTGTTGCTGTTGCAGTTGTTGCTGTTGCAGTTGTTGCTGTTGCTTGTACGCCTTATCAGCGTACAAATTTTCGTTTTGATAAGACGACTGCGTCCAGTGGTCAGCAAAGGAGCGCGTTGTAAATGCTACAACGTCGGGTCAAGGCGGGCAGTAATTAGTTTTTATATGTTTTGCGCCATGGCAAGTTATCGCTGGTCTCCCAACAGACAAAGAAAGTCTATATATAAATATATATATATATATATAAATATATGTACATCTAACTGCAGCAGCTGTCTGCAGCTAGTTGGAAATAAAGTGATAGCAACTAATTTCGAGTGTTTCCAAAAAACACTCTTTGCGTATTTTAAATGACTAGAAAAATGTAAATGAGAAAAAAAGTGTTGAAAAAATTGCATATCTTAGTAATTAATATATATTTGGTAGACAAATCCAAAATGGAAGACGGCAAATAACCAAAATGGTATTTGTAAAAGAAATGAATAATTTGTAGCTGCTTTGCCAAACAAAAAAAAAGAAAACAACAACAAAAGAAGAATTTCTGAAAAGCTTTAAGACTCGTTTATCTAATAAAGTTGTATATTTAAAAATCATTTTTATTCAAATTCCAAAAGCAACCGGCTTGAATCATTTTATAACTTTGATCATTTTTGGTCAACCTATTAAAAAGCTATAAAAACATTGATTAGAACCAGGTAAAAAAAGAAACAACAAAAAATACACGTTTTGGCAATATCAATAAATATGCCAATAAAATCATTGCACTCGGAAATATCAATCTGCATTGTAATCCAATATGCTACAATATTTGTGCAAACTGATAAGGATGGCTTAATTACAGCTTACAGCTTTACGGTCGACACGCACTTAGCCCTGTCATGTGGGTGTTGCAAGAGGGGGTGGGGTGAGCTGCGTTGCTCGCTTGTTTTTCGTGACATGTGTTACGAGCTGATAGCGTAACCCCCGACTCTCTCTCTCTCTCTCTCTCTCTCCGCCTATCCGCCTATCTGCCTGCCTTGTCAGAGTATTGAGGCTGGCCGCAGTTGCACCCACCCCAACCGATAGAAGTGGCAAAAACCGAACAACCCAAAAGCACCCAAAACCCAAAAGGCTCTCTCAATAGCCCAAGTCATAAATTTCACTCCTGCGAAACACATGAATTGCATTTCCAAAGCAAATACCCCCTCCGCTCCCCTCGACCCAAAACAACAACATGGAAAATGCACAAAATATTGCGCGTTAAATTCAATTTTCAGCGCAACCCCCCCGAAAAAAACAAAACAATACAAAGCAGGAAAAAAAAAAGAGAGAAACATTCTCTTGGGCTTAATGCGGGGGTGTCCTTGCGACATGAGCCTTATTAGTTGATTACAGGACGCATTATCGTGATTATCGCGTATGTTCGCCAAGAGACACAGGCCCATAAATAAATTTGGCAGCTCTACTCCCTCCCCCCCTCGCACTCGAAAAGGGGAAAAGGGGTGTGTCCACACACAAAAAGTGCACTGCAATTTCCAGCTAATAGTTTGATTAATGGACCGGGACAGCAACAGTTTCCACTGCCCCGAATCTGATCTCTATAAGGAACCCTGCCCGACCTAAGCCCTATAATCATCCACAGGATTTATGCTGAGCATGCGGAACTCTTCTGTCTATTGGCTTTTGCGGCCAGCGGCTGCACTGATTGATAAGATTAGAGCTGTAAATAGATTATGCATGGAAATTATATGGAAAATGTGCAATATGAAACAAATGTTGACATTTTCAACCAAAGACCAAACAAGTGAGCAGCCAGCGGCAGTTAAACATAGCCGACTGCTTAATGCGCTTAACTTTTAGAAACTGTCTCTTGAGTTGGGTAAGTATTTTATTAAGAAAATCCAAGTTATATTTTGGAAGGGATTTAGGTATATATAACATTAGAAATGGTTGAAAATTTCATGTTGGCCTTAATCTGTAAGCCGGACCATGGGCAAAATGCTTTTGCTTTTGAAAGTCTGTTCATTTTTGAGAAAGTTTTGGCTTTTGACAGTCTAGATCCATGTCCAGACAATACTGGGCTCTCGACCCAGAATAATGTTTTTTAATTTAAATTAATTAATTATTATTATTAATTATTATAATTAATTTAAATGTAGCCTTGATCTAGACGTCAAATTCGGACCAAAAAGGCATTGCTTTTGAAAATGGGTTCACTTTTGATAAAGTTATAGCTTCAGGTAAACCCAGACCCATTTCTATATGGTATTTTTTGGGCTACGATTTGGACATATTTTTCGACCCATAATCACAAGCTCAAGTTAGTATCAAGTATTCATCTGGAGGTCAGACTATGATTCAAATAGCTTCATTTTCGACGAAGTTATGGCTGTGGAAAGTTTAGAATAATGTTCGTAAGCAATTTTTAATTAGTATAATTTTGCTATGTTTTTCGACCACGAATTACATTCTCCAGAGGTGAAACTACATTATCAAAATGTGTTTGCCTTTGAAAATCAATTCCTTTTTGACAAAGTTACGTTGGAAATATGCCATAATATATTTTCCTCGAATTGGGTAGACTATAATCTGTCTACTAGCATTAAACCAAGTTTCGACTCTCTAAATGGACAAACACTGCACAAAACTAGAGCAAATCTATTTTTCCTTCGAATTCGAGGAATCAAAATTCCTTGCTGGCGCCGTGAAATTTGAGGCTAGTTGTTGCTGCTGCTGCAGCTGACCAAAAGAACTCATTGCAACTGACAGCTGCTGCTGCTGCTGCTGCTGCTGACTGGCACACGTCTAAAGTGAAAAGGGGTTGTGGGTTACGGTTAGGGTTAGGGCTGGGGCTAGGGTTGGGGGGTTGCAAGTGTAAACTGCAGCATATTTCAATGTTTATTGCTCGGACTCGTCAAAAATTTCCACACTTTTGATTTTGTAAAGGATGCACGTCGAGTGTGTGGCTGAATATTGAACTGAGTCGCGTGTTGTCCTTCGAGTGGCTGCCACAAGCAGCAGCAGCAGCAGCAACAGCAGCAGCAGCAGCAGCAACAGCAGCAACCACAGCCACACTTGAAACACAGTTGCCGTTTTTGTGTTGTTGTGTTTGTTGCATGCCACAGCAACATCGAACCGAAATGCGCTGCGTATTGCTTTTATTGGTTTTCTACAAATATTTAATGGATTTCAAGTGGACGCGCTCTTGTTGTCGTCCCACTTCATAATTCTTTCTTTTATTTTTTTTTTCGTTTCCATTTTCCACAAAGGGTTGCCAATCGCATCCAAGAGTTGATTTGCTGAGTGAGTCACATTGGAAGGGAACTGCAACTGCCAAATGTAGTTCAATGCCAGCTGCCAGTCCAGCAATACCACTGGATAACTTTAGATAGTACAATTACAATACAATACCAGATCTGATAACTGATTAGCTCACAAATATAATTAAGTAATTTATCTGCTTATTTAGTTTCGCATACTATTTTTGGAAAGTGCACGATGTTTCTTCAAATTTTGCTTATAAATAATATTTCAATTATATTAAATTAAAATGAATTCATGTTCTTATTTTTGGCACGTGCACAGAGAGTGTCCAATTTTCGACAATGGATAATTTTAGATGACAAGTTGTGAATGACAAACCATTTAAAAATATACTTCCAAATTAAATCGTTTTCGTTATTTAAAATAACGATGATTTTATGGCTTGGTATTGAATTTATATTGTTTTAAATTCAAAGAATGCTGTCAAGCGAAACGGTATAAATTTCTCATAAATACAAAGAGTTGATTAAGACTTTACATCACGACCAAACCAGCAATAAAAATCAAGATCGCCTCGGTTAACCAGTTTTTGGACTTGAATGTTTTAGAAGAACGCTTCTGGGGACTTGAAAACTATTGCAAATCTTGTTAAAGTAAGTTTAGTGAACTCTGTGATGGTCAAGGATAAACCATTCCTTGCAATTCCTTTCATAGGCTAACCAATTTGTAATACACTCTTTGAGTTCAACCCTTCTCCAAATTGCTTTTCTTTTGCTTTTCAATATGGTTAAGAGCAGGAAATAGCACACGCTGCGAGCGGGTAGCACTTCCTAGTTGAGTGATTTATAACTGATCTGGAATAGAGACTGGCTGCAGGTAGAGTTAGTAGGTAGACTGATTGCCAGCATGCCGCGACTGGAGGCGACTCGCATACCAAAGCCATGACGCAACAGGAGAAGACGATCGACGATCGACAATCGACGAGTGAAAGATGCGCTCATAATGAAATGGGTGCAGCGAATGCGACGGCGACGCTGACGTTGACGCCAGCGGCTTATTGCGGTTGACTCGCCAGCCTTGTCAGTCCAAACAGACAGCGGGACAGCAGGACAGCGGGACGAACGCACTCGGTGGGCGATCATTAGGGCTAAAAGACTTGGGCCGCGTTGTCGCGCCGCATTGATTGTGGCCAATAAATACGCAATTGATTTCGGGGCTTCTGGTATTGCGTGTCTCCGACTGACGGCTCCGACTGACGACTCCGACGGACGACTGCGTCGGTCGACTGCAGGTAAACAAACGCCTTATCAGGCAGCAAACGCGAATTCCTGACGTGCGGACAACCTTAAGCGTTCCTTAAGCACATTAGCGTAGTCCCCGACAGCAGCAGCAGCAGCGGCAGCAGAAGCAGCAGCAGCAGCAGAAGCAGCAGCAGCAGAAGCAGCAGAAGCAGCAGCAGCCGCAAGAACGCTTCACCTTATGATTTATTGGTTCGTTCGTCTTTGTTTTTTATCGACACAACTCTTCACGGCGCTCTGCCTAAGCGGCTTACGCGAGCCCCATGGCTGCCCCAACTGCCCCAGCTGCCCCGTGAGAGCCCCGACTGAGCCAAAAAGAGAGTGACAGAGATAGCGGCAGAGTGCCAGAACTTCAACTCCCCAGCTGCCGGCTCAATGGTTTCTCTCCCCTCAAACTTTATGCGCTTAAAGTAAAGCTGGCAAGAGCGTGTAAAAGACAGAAATATGTGTGTGGAGAGAGTGATGGTGGCAGTCTTATAAATGTACATTGCAAACTCATTTTGTATTCGTAAAATATTTCACATTTCTTGAATATGATTTAATTTTAACTTCTTATGTAAGCAAATATCAATAATTAGCATTACAAAATGCCAGAAATATGAAAGGGTAACTGAAAAATTTGTGTGCTTTCCGTAAATGCTAAATATTATTTAGTATTAAATAATTTCATTTTCTTTAAATGAGACGTTTTCTACCTCATTAATTATGTATTCTCAATAAACATCAGCAGCCGTTTCAGTATATCTGCGGCTCACAGTTCGTTTTTGATTTTAATAGTATTGAAACCAAGTCTCAAGCCTCACATTTTGAGACACTTGAGTCCCACGCAATCAGTGAATTTTATGAGAAATTTAACATATAATTTGTATTTGTTTAATTATGGTTTCCACTCTAATTGATCAGTGATTTAAGAATTTCTGTGAAAACTCTCGAGTTGCTTTTCATTCATGTCTTTAATTTATCTTGAATTTATTGTGCGCAGAAAAAGTCGAAAGAAAATGTGAAAATGCGGCGTTTGCGGCTGTTGGCAAAAGCGTGCATAAATTGTCTGTGGTAACAGCAACAAAAACAGTAGCAACAACAGCATTAGTGACTTGTATGCGCATATGAATAAATTATTGACACACACACACACACACACACACATACAGAAAACATGTAAGAACAGTGCGTGCAAAAAGCAAAGCGCCAGTCAGAGTCAAAGCCACAGTTGGCACAAACGCATTGCCTTTGAAGTCAGCAGGCACAGAAGCGGGAGCTGTGGTGTCCAGCTTGTGTGTGCTGGGACAACCCTCAAACGAGGACACGGACACAGGACACGGCATTATGCGTCCTCCTCGTCCTCGTCCTCGTCGTTGTGTATGCCATATGGTGGCTATTTTGGTGATTAAGCAGATGATACTTGGGTATACTTGCTGCACACACACACACAACGCACACAACACACACACGCCACTTCAGCGGCAGTCAAAGGGCAGCAAGCCAACTCTGCTCAACTCGACTCAACTCGACTCGACTCATCCCTGCTCTGCCTCACTCTGCCTCAACCCCCACCCAAAACACAGCCCTTCCACGGCAGACAGCGAAGCAGCAGGAAAAGTTCGTCGTCATGTCGTCGACGGCAACTGGAATCATAAATTTTGTAACCCTCCTGTATTACAAGAGCTACTCTCTCTCTCCAGCTTCGAGCGAGTAGTTTTGCTTGCTAGTAGTTTCATTCACCACATTCGAGTGGACTTTTTGTGTGTTCTCGGGTAGTTAATGCCGCACAAAATACAGCTGATGACTAAAGTCAAAGTCACAGCCAACTGCCCCAAAACAAAACGCCAGACAAAACATGCGAAAGCCTCTACAGTTAGCGACTCTTTAATGGGCTATATTCCATTACAATTGCATTGTGAGTCGAAATGCTTCCAGCCATCGAATTGACAACTCCAATAACTCATTGGTGTAGTTTCAAGTGGCAGGAAAGTATTTGCCGATCGCCGATAAGCTGCTGGAGATGATTCAACTGTCTGAAGCTGGGTAGAAAAGCGTAGACATTTTATGGGGACCAAGTTTGAAGGTGCCATTGGAAATGTATTTAAATCGGCTACTTAATTTATCTTACTATCAGAATTTTTATTTGTTAATTTTTGTAACTCTAAATTAAACATATATTTGATTTACATAAATAAATTATTTGCTCTTAGAATAAATAAGTTTAAATTCGATTTACAACGAAGGAAAATCAAGCTAATATTTAGTAAAACATATTTATTCAAAAACTGTATGCATTATATATATATATATGTAATAGATGTAAATCACTTAAGTATGCTACACACTAAAATCGGATTAGTTGTGTGGCATGTACAGAAAAAAGAAGAAGAAGAAGCAGAAGAAGAAGTGGGGAAAACAGATGAAATCACTTAGTGCAGCCGTAATTATGATTGTTGTGCCAATCATTGCGTAAAGGTCGAAATTGTAATGTGCACAATCATAATAGAGTCATAATCCACCACTAAAAAAATGTCGAAGAAAAGTGTGACCACTGCCATTCCAGGGTTTCCCTTCTTTTTCTTTTTTTGTTTTTTTTGTTGCTATTTTCCCAGGCAACCTGTGAACTTTAGAGAGTATACGGTGCCATAGAGAACAGAACTCCCCTTCAATCAGCGACAAATAACATGATGAAGCGCTGCAAGTGCGCCGCATGTGTGCCACGTCCTGTGTCCTGTGTCCTGTGGCACCGCTGTGCGACAAGCCGTTAATGAGCAAATTTCGCCACAGACGGAAAAATATTAGCCACAAAACCGCATAAAAAAATTGATAAACGCTTGTCGGGGGAAGTACAGGGAATTGAAAGCGTTGCACGCGCCGCACGCCGCAGCGTGACGGCAAAAAAGCAACAAAAAAAAATATAATAAACGCTGGCAATATGGGCAAAAACAATTTCCCAGGAAAGTGTTGAGCATTGCGCCATAAAAGTCAAAGGATCAACGCCTGTGAATTAACCAATGAAAAACGGAACTGCATAAAAGGAGCAGCAGCAGAAGCGACAAAGACACACGTGCAGCCGTAATGAAAACAGAAACGAAGCAAAGCCCCGGCCACAACCCAAAGATGAAGTGCCATGCCATGCCATGCCAGGCAGGGCAGTCTATTCCCCAGGGGGGAGTCACAGTTACAGTCGCTGTCGCAGTCGCAGTCGCCGTTCACCGGAGTTGAAGTCGAAGTCAGCCGGACGGATTGGCACGTGGTCGCACACGGACGACGCTCGCCTTCGGTCGCGTGCCCAACAAAAACAATAGGCCCAAAATTCAAACGAACGTCGGGCAATCAGGAAGGCGCTGTGGCAGTTGACAGTACACTCAGCGAAAATATGCCACACAGTTAGATAATCGTAAAAAATTCCAAAATGAATTTATTGAATACACAAAGTAATATAGAATTTATTTCTATTTCTGTAAAACATATTCATAACATAAAGAAAAATGAAATGACTTGCATACCAATGAAAATATTTTTAAAAATTCATTTCTTGATTTATTAAACATATTTTAGAGAAGCAGAAATATTTTGAATTGCATTGACAGCCCCAAAAAGTATTATGTTTATTTTGAGATTATTTACATAATTTTAAGATGACAAATTTTAATGGAAATTCATAAATGCACAATTCATAAACGTGAAGACATATTTATGATATTTGGAAAATAATACTTTCCAGAATATAATTAAAAAATCATCAATTGATAGATGCATTTATTTAGCAAATAGTTATTTAAACACAAAACATCTTTCGAAGTTGTAGGACACACATATTTTTCTCAGTGTAGGGTAAGGGGTACGCCTAGTGTAGCGGGGCTTGCACATAATGTGCGTCTTCCTCTCGCATCACAAATTGTTAGTATAAACAACAATTGTGCGCACACGTGTCGGCCATTGCTGAAAGTTGCCCAAAGTTAAGCGCAGCCTGGCAGCAGGACAAGTGCAAGGCGTTGCCAAGGACGACCCACAATGATGTGGTTCAGTGTTCAGTGAAGGGGTGTGGCGCACTCGAAGCACACAATTTATTAGAGCAATTGATTTGTAGATTTAGATCGATGTCCCGCAGCCAAATTGCACAGTTCCTGCCGCGGCACGCGCCATTCAATTGTCGCCATATCCAAAAGTGATTAACGCATTAGGCGACTCATTTTCCCACTCAACACCCCCCAATGGCAAATCCAAATGCAAATGCAAATGCAAATCGAATCAGTTAGCTTGGCGCTCTCGAACACATTTTGGCATATTGAAACAATCTTAGCCGGCTCTTACCTGCCAGAGGCCCGCGACGGTTGGCTAAGCGGCTTAGGCCACATTTAACGCGTCTTGGGCAAACACAAAAGCCGGCAAGCAAAGCCGCTCTCGCAGTTTAGAGGCGTGAAAAGCGCAGGCGGCAATTTTCCTTTAGACCCAAGAAAAAAACAAAACTTCTTTGGCTCTATCTCTCATGTTACAATCTGTATATACCACATACATGGCCTGCTATCCGACAATCCGACTATCCTACTATCCGATTAGCCTAATGCCCTGCATCTTCACTGCTGATGATGCTGATGCTGATGCTGATGCTGATAATGATGATGTTGCATTATGTCATTTGCTTTTTTCTACACCTTTTCCTTTTCATTTTCATCTTTTTTTTTTAGGTCTGCTTATCGCCCGATCGGCGATCGTTGCAGCTGCCCCTTCAAAACTGAGACGCCTCTGGCTAACTGACTATGACTCAATTGTATCAGGTTTTTGGTATTCTTAAAGTAGAATGTGCAACAATCGTTGATCTATCAACGGCTCATGCCTCAAAACAGTGCTAGACGTTGAAAGGTTGTTTCATAAAATCAACTTTTCAGTTTCGGCATTAAATTTCCAACCTTGGCAATCAATAATATATTCACAGCATAAACTGAACGTATTCCATTTCAATCTAGATTCATTTCTGGGTTTTCTGGCTCAAATGTTGGCTTGCCCATAAATTTAATTATAATTTGTAGGTGTAATATTGATGTAACATTGAATATAGTTTTGTTTTATTCCATTTTTATTTTCAATTAACAATTTAAATTTGATGTTAAAAATATTTTATTACAATATTCGACTTAATTTTGTACGCTATTAGTTATTTAAATTCCGACTAAAATGCTAAACTATAATTAATTTAGTTTTTATCTATCTTTATTGGATCTGATTTTATGTTCTTAAGTTTATTCATTCATCGATTTTTTGTCTCAATTTCCATTCACATTTCATCATTTTAAATAAACCTTTCTTAACTGAAATTTGAAAGTTCTTGGAACCAGGAATTCGCAAAACTTAAACTATATTTTTGGTCAACACTTTATAAGATTTATTTATTTTAATTATTAGTTTCTTATAACTATTAAGTTATTTATTATTTTATAAATTAATCAACACTTTCCATTGATTTTTATTTATTGTTTATCATTTATTCTTTCTTCTATTCTCTAAACTGCACTTCAACTATTTGTGTCGAATTCATCTCTCAAATATATCAATTATATATTTTCCATATAATTTTCTACTAATTTCAACGGATAGAAAAATCTCTTATCGAAATAGCTATCAATATAAATCCGATGACTATTCATCTTTCCCTCGACTGTTATTCGAGTTTTGATGAATGCGCATTGTTTCGCCGGCTATGTGGCAAGGGGATGAGGCGGGGGGAATTTGTTAAACGCCACATTATGTCAATTTGCCGTCGCTCACCTTTGAGCACCTTTGATCTTCAAGCTGATCGAGCGCGCAACGCGACTTCTAATAACCCAAATGAAATTCAAGAAAGAAAGAAAACGAAGAAAAAAATTGTAAAAAAATAATATTGAAATATGAATGCAAACAAATATCTTTAAATCTGCCGCTTCTTTTTGTATTTTTGTTGTTGTTGCTGTTGATGTTGCTGTGTATTTTGCGGCACGGCTCAAACGTTTCCGCGTTGCCGTTTGGGCATCTTTCGAAAGGGTTTTTGTTTGCGGCCACGGATTGACTACCAAGTAAACATGTCGCCACTTGACTGACAGCTGCCTGCCTCCAGCCCCTGCCCCTGCCCCTGCCCCTGCCCCTGACCCCGACACCCCTACCTCTGGCTTTGATGCGCACCAAAACGCGCCGTCAGCTAATCAATGCAATTAGCCCAGCCGCAGACCCCGCCAACTGCCGCCTTGCCCCCTGGCTACCCCCAAAAATCGAACAAGAAAACAAAAAAATGTGGAACCTTTTAAAATGCCAAGCATTTTACACAGGTTACCCCCAAACAGCAACAGATCCCCTCCACCCCTCCACCCCGCCCCTGGTCGATTTGAGCGACAGGCCGCCTACTTTTACTTCCTTTCGCCCCATGTTCGAATTATTGTTTATTTTGGTTGGCGTTGGCGGCTAGAGCAAATGGACTGCCATATATAAAAATGCACTCAGCTGGGCCTGCCTAGACAATAAATATGAATTTGAAAGTATGCCTCCAATTCCGCCTACTCCTCTTTCACCTCGAGGGCTCTGTGCCTGCCTGCCGGCCTGCCTGGCTGCCTGGCTGCATCCATTAGCTGCTGCCAGGCAGCATCTAAATATAGTTTGGTTGCAAGGAAAACGAGTCACATGATGAATGCAGCAATGCTGCTGCGGCCTTTGACTGCCACACACTTTTCCACATTTTCATATGGTTTACTTACTTTTTTCTAGATTTACTTTTCATTTTTTTTATTTTTTTTTTTTTGGCATTTCTCTTAACACATCGTCGTCTTGGCTGTCAGGCGCATAATTGTGCCACATGTTCTACAAAATGTGTTCGCAGTTCGTTTGTCGCTCAGCCGTAGCCTTAAGTAGCAGCGCGATTTGGATTTTATCCGATCCACAATCGACCATTGACTGCCAAAGCTGCCAACTCACGCCAAATCGAGCGGCATCGATTGCGTATCGATGCTGCACAGCGCGAAAAGAAAGTCACTAATATTGGTAAGAGTTGCAGGAAACATGAAGCCATGACGAAGTCTACTTTCCAGCATTTTAATTTCATTATCAACAAGTCAATAAGCCGACCAATTCTTCCTATCTGCGCTATAAGATATAGTTATGATATTTGTCCAAAATGAAACTGGCGTGTTTGTTTCGGATATCTTAGTAAACAAAAAAGAAAGAATCGTTCCTATGACAGCTAAATAGTACAGTAATACGATCAAGCTGGGAAAAGCACGGATATATTTCATGATTCATAAAACTGACGGACTAATTCGCATAGGAACAGACAGACAGTCGGGTTTGGCCATATCGACGCGATGCTGATCAAGAGTATATATATACTTTATGGAACCAGCGACGTCTGGTTCAATACGTTTCAAAGTTCAAGTCAAACTCAGGCAAACACATAAGGATAGGAAGAGAATATATTCCTAGTAAAACTCTGTTTCCCCAAAAATATAATCCTTGTTTAAGTCAGTTTCTTCAAGAACAAGATTTTAACTTGAGCTTAAAGTGCTATGGTAAAGATATTCCATTCTAGACTGAAACATTCTATGAAATCATGCCTGTTGCATGTATTTTTTCTCTGTGTACATTGGCCGCCGCTTATAAAGTTGAAAAGCGGCGGCGGCGGCGTCTGCGATCGAGCCAATTTGTGAGTTATACCAGTACATACACAAATATATATATAAGTATATAGATATATACTTATTTTTAATGCTGCATCATGATCCGTTAGCGACGCCAGGGCTGAACTGACTGTCTGTCTGTCTGACTGACTGACTGAGTGACGTGTCGGACCTCATGACGTTGGCATATTTGTTGTGTTTTTTTTTCGACTGCTTTTAAGATTGAGATCGAGATTGAGACATTGAGATATTCTCATAATACGCGCATTTTGACTGCTGACTTGACACTGACATTGACGAACGTCGACTGACTGCATTTCCTGCAACCGAACAGGTGACTATCCCGTTCCTCCCTCTCTCTCTCTCTCTCTGTTGGTCTCTCTCTGGCTTATAGCTGTCTCTTTCGTGGCTTACACCTTTGCTCAGGTGCTGTTGACCGATGCGGGCGTCGCGAATTCATCAAGTTGACTTTTTTTTGTCAGCTTGTCAAACGGTCGAGCAATTAAAACCACACAAAAACCGTCGTCATTAAAGATTTGTTTTTTCGCTTTTGTTTTGTTTTTATTTCCCTTTTTTACGACCCGCGCGTCCCAGCTTGGCAAATATGCAAACACTTTTATTGTACAATCGCATGCGCATTCTTCATCAGAAGTCATAAAGTTAAAAAAATAAAATAAAAAAAAAAACAAGAAAGTAATCTTGGCACTAAGAATTGACGAAGTTTCAATACGCTTTTGCCACATTCACCTCATCTTGTCTATTATAGATTTTAGAGTATTAAGTAAAGTAATTGCTAGTGCTGGATAAAGCTTCGACTTCTTTTATAAAATATAAGAAATGAACTCAAAAACTCAGCGAATACTTTCCATAATATGAGGCACACATAAGTCCAGCTAGTTCAGATTAGACCTAATGCATGATAATCCAATCCATTCTCTATATGGCAAGCGTATAAACATTGAAGTAGCCATAAAATTGCTGTGTATAATGTTAATGTTTTCATCAGACGGAATCACTTGGGTCTGGTTTCGGTTTCAGTTTCGTGTTTTTTGTTTTTTGTTTTATTTCTTTTTTTGTTTTTGTTTTTGGCGAAAGGTGTTTCCAAAGCAGTTCCTCTATTTGTAGTACAAATGCTATTTTATATTAGAAATACGTGCCATAGATTTGATTTATGCTAATCGAATCACATAAAACGAACGCGAAGCTGAACATATGCAAAACGTTTGCTTGATTGCGGACCCACAAAGCACCGATTATAGTTTAGAGCAGGAGGAGCAGGAGGAGGGTGGCGAGTAGTCGAAGGCTGTCTCATCTCGGCTGGCGAGTGGCGACTTGCGGCTTTTGGGGTTTTTGGGGACCCATGTCAAACGGAAACCTCACACAAACGTTGCAAACTGCAACGTGGCCAACCTAATGGATTTCCGTTAGCCAGAGCGGAAAAGCATTGCCACTTGAGCAGTTTCAGCACCCCCTCCATCGTCCCCAACCCCATTCCCCATCCATCCAAAAGCCCGCATGAAAATTGCAGCGCTTGAATGACATTTGTAGGCCTTCGGCATTGGTTTTCTCCTCTCTTCAAGTATCGCGGGGCTTTTTGTACAACTTGTAAGCGGTTTGTTTCGTTTTTTTTGTCTTTTGCTGTGGGTAAACCATTAGAGGGCAGAGTGGGAGTGGGCAAGTGCAACGGGAAGTTGGTGCAGGAACGTGTGGCAAGCTGTTGATGAGCCAGCTCATTGTGTTGTGCAACTGCTGGCCAACAAACACACACACACACAAATTGACTGGGTGACTGTATTGTTGCTGTTTTTCACACCGGGTTTGTGGTTGTTGCTGTTTTTTTTTTTCTTATTTCTTATTCGTGCACCTCGAAGACATCGCCAAAGCCCTTTTGTTGCCACATATATTTTGTGGGGAAACTTGTGTCGTAGCACCGCCAGCTGGTTGTGCCAAGATACGCTTGCTCGTCAGAATTCTGAGTTGATGAAAATCTCACAAGCAGCTGTGCCAGCTGTTTTTGGCTTAGGCTCTTAACTCCTGACTGTTTAATCAGTTAAGTATTATTGTTAAGAGTAACAACATGTACCAGTTATTGAAAGTTAATGATTAGTGGCTGTTCTTAAAAGTTTAGTGAAAGTTAAAGGCATAAAAATGGTCAACAGATTAAAATATGTTTCAGGTGATTCAACTTCAAGTTTATGGTGATTTTATATTAAGATAATCGTTTATATTGGGCACATTGATCAACGCACTCGGAAGCTATAAAATTTGATTAGATAAAGCTAAGAAAATACTCATTAACAAATAAAGCATAATATGAATAAGTAACTAAGTTTATTGCCGGTTGTCAGCTGCGACATCCAATACGGTTAAGGTGATTGCGATTAAATCATCAAACTAAATAATATGTATATATATATAGAGATATATATATATATTTTTAAATATATCTTCTTTTCTCAATACGCCAGCTCATTGATAATCAGCTGCGCTGAAAATGGTCTACTCATTAATTATTAAATACAATCGAAGTTGCATTTTTTTTTTTGTTTTAAAGTTGTTGACTTATTTAACGGACTGTATTTTGATATTTGAACACTTACGCCTTTTTCGCCCGCATTAGCATAACAAACGCCAGGACACTCTATAGACTTGTTGTTGTTGTTGTTGTAGTTGTTGCTGCTGCTGAATTACAAATGATATTTGCACAAGGGCGCAGAGAAATATTGCATAAATTCACTTTTATTACAATGCGTCAAACAAAATATACAAATACGTCGAAGAGCACTACAAATACCATCACACACACACACACACATAATCATGTATATACATATACATGATATATATATATATTTATATATATATAGGCTGCTGTCTGTAGTAACGATATTTATTGCGCGTCGACGCCATTTTGTTTGAACCTTTTGCAATATTTATGCGTTGAAATCAACACGCAACACTCGGAAAATGCCAGCGAAAACCCCAACAGCAGCAGCAGCAGCAGCAGCAGCAACAACAACATCTACAATTGTAAGCCCCAATAGCAACCCCCTACCCTCTGCCCCAAACCCCCCCCTGATCCCTCAACCAGTCAACCAGCTAACCAACCAGCCAACATGTTGGTTATCGTTATCCTTTCGCCTTGACTGGCGCTACAAACTGTGCGCGTTTCTCCCTCGTTGAATACTTTAGCTGTACCCCCTTCCCCCGCTCTCTGCACCCTTTCTATATGCCCCCACAACTCGGCTCTTTCGTTGCTGCCCCATCGCTGTAATTACAATGCAGTTTAGGGTGCTGAAAGCTTTTGTGAAAATGTGCTTTATGAAATTATGATTATAGCTCAACAACTGCATACTGAATGTTTTTAGCTGGTTGGACCTGAACCTATGTTCTGGGTACTGAATATTCAGTACAACGAGTGCACAGCCTGTACTCGGCACTAGTTACTAAAGGGGCAAGCAGTTTTGGGGGAGGGGTAGGGGGTGGTGTGTGTGCAGTGGCATTTAAATGTGTGGCAGCTTGGGCAAATAATGAAAATGAAACAACACTTTGGCGCATTAAAAGCATTAAAAACAGTTTGCCACATAAATGTGTCCTTTTCTCCTCTCTCCCTCACTCTCTCTCTCTCTCTCTCTCTCTCTCTCTCTGTCTCTCTCTATGTGTTGTGTTCTATGTGCGTATACATAATGTGCCTTTAGCGAGCACACATACGCCGCGTAGGCCGCCACTTAGTTTGTGCTGCAGACGAGGTCAAAATCGAGTCAAGCTACAATATTTTGTTCTACTTATGCAGTTGTTATTTCTTTACTTTTTAGTATAGATACTCTTTAAATTCAAGCACATGTTCTTGCAAGTAACACAAAGAATTTATTTCCTAAATTGAGTCAGTTTTTTCTTTAATATTCTTAATAGAATTAGTTTTGTTTTCTTCCCCTAACTTCTCATTTTGCAAGCTCATCATTAGAAATACTTTCTTGACTTCAGATTGTAATTGTTTGTTTGAGTTTCAGTTTGCCACAAAGTATACGTATAAATATTGTTTTATATATGTGAGCAAATTGAACAGTAAAACTAGTCATTTAATGGGATTACTCTTGCTCTTGCATATTTCAGAATAATAAAAGTCTGAGTCAAAGAGTCGAAGAATTTACAGTCCTGTTAAGGGTTAAGGGTTGCCTGGAAAATAGAATTATAATAAAAACGTTGATCACACTTAACTATATATTAAATCTATAAAGCAGCCTATGATCTTTAAGATAAGTCTATGCTTTTTTAAAGACTAAAATATTTGCAGTGTAGTGAATTGTGTTAAGCATCGAATTATGCTGAAATATGAATAATATATTTTAAAGAGTAAAGAGACACAGAGAGAGTATCTTACGTCTCTTTGTAGTATGCCCCATTGCTGGTTTGACCTCGCACTAAGCGTCAGGCTGTATGCCTCATGTTGCTACAACGCCCCTTTATTCGTGCCTTCACCTAACTGCCCCCCCTCGTCAGCAGGCCTTGCAAATTGCATTTTCAACACTTTTGTTTATGCAACAAAAATATATTTATGCATGAGTCTCGACACTCAGCGTATTGTGTGTGTGTGTGTGTGTGTGTGTGTGTTTGTGTTTTGGGGACTAAAGCCATGCCCACAGTTTTTTGCAGCGCATCTGGCGCTGTACTGTACATGGTAGGCGCAAAGGGGGCGGGGCTACACTGCACTTAACTCGTTGGCAGTCGAGGGGGGAGGGGCGGACGAGTGGGTGGGGGAGGTGTGCCTTGCAGTATGCTGTGCTGCATAATGCAATGCAAACATGATTAATGCAAATGTTTTGCGTGGTGGGCATGGTGGGCGTGGCTGGGCACCTACTGATGCATGATGGTTTAAGGGGCGGCTCAAGCGGTTTGGAAGGTGTTGCGTTACATTTGCATTTTGGCTTACAGGCGATGCTGCCGTTGCCGCCGGCAAAGGATGCAGCCGTTGCCGCACTTAGTTGCTATCTAAACAACAGCAACAACAGCAGCAGCAACAGCAACAACAGCAACAGCAACAGCAGCAGCAGTAACAATAATAAACAACAAAAAACAGCAGCAGCAGCAGCAGCAGCAACAAAATATTGCTTTGCTCTCATATTTCAAGCACTTTACGAGTGCTTTGCCTATAAACTTGGCAAATTTATGACAAATTGCGCGACACATTCGCGATAAGAAAAGTGAAAGGCGAACCGCATTTTTCACCATTCCGTTTGCCATTTGTGTTTCTTCTGCACTCGTTTTGGCCAATGCATTTCCTTCTTTCTGGCCAATCATCACAGTTAAAAATTGATGAGAATTTGTTCGCTGCCAGCCATGCGCATAGTTTAAATGATTTTATGTTCTTGCACAGTCCTGCCTCTGTGTGTGTCTGTGTGTGTGTGTGTGTGTGTGTGTATGCTGCTTGTGTTTGTGTGTGCGTATGCTGCTTGTGTTTGTGTGTGTGTACACAAGTCCTTTTGGGGCTCAGACGTTTGAATCTCTTCTTAAGCTGCTCACGCTACTCTCATCACACACACACACACACTTGCAACACACACACACACATGCAACACACTCACACACACACGTGCAACACACATATGCAACCCACTCATGCAACACACTCACACACACACACACATTGAAATGGCGTCACTTTCATTGCACACACAAGAGTGTAAAATGTTTACGCTTCGCCTGGGCTTCCTTTCAGCTCCTTTCACTCCTTTTGGTTCCGTTTTTTTTTTTTGGGTTCCTTTTGCGTCCTTTTGCTTCCGTTGCTTTCTTGCACAGCCATTCGTGCGGAATGAGCCGTTTTATGCGCTTTTCGAGGGTATTATAACTATCGCATATTCCTAGGGTATCCCAGCATCTTTGCAACTTGAATAAATCCCTATTTCATCCACAAGTATTCTTTACTGTGCGAGAGAAGAATAATAACTAGTTGTTCGATAATAATAAACATATTTAATGATAGACAACTTTATTCTGATTAATCTCGATTTTTATATGAATTTCAAGTCAATATTATAATCCACAATCTTTCACAGATAGATTTTTATATTTTTCCAGTAAACTTTATCATCTTTCCCAGATTGTTCACGTTCAACTCAGTTCTAATAAATGTTTTTAATATTCCCAAATTTTAAACGAGCTTCAACTAATTATAGCCAGGGATATTCTGAAAGGGCATCTGAATGTCAGCTCGATTCTGTTGGCGAGCTGCAGTTTCTTTTGGCTTGGTTTGGTTTCTTGCGCATTTGTAGCTGCCATTTTCTGGCTGTCTTTCATTTCAGACGCTGAGCTTTTCATTTGTCTGGCTATTGACTTTGTTGCCATTGGCGTGTCTGGCGGTGCTTTAGTCAAGTAAACTCCCAAAACCACCCTACGTTTATGTCATGTCATGCTGCTGCTGCTGCTGCTGTTGCTGCTGTTGCTACTGCTGTTGCTGAAGGTGTCTCCATATGTTGTGTTGTATGTTGTGCTATGTTGCACGTTGCGCTATGCTGTGCTCTGGATAATCGAAATCAGAAACGGGTAAACGTCAGATTTGTTGCGTGTCTGCAGCGCATCGGTTTTATTCGTACTCATTTCGTGGCTTTGACTCTGGTTTTGATTTGGATTTTCGAGACGAGTTTCCCACAGTTTGGTTTCTCAGCGTTCTCTCAGCAATTTCCGCTTATTAAACGGAACTTGCCACACATTACAAAATGCCTATTTCCTTATCAACAGCTGCGCTTTTTTACTTGCGTTCACAATACAATTTTCAATTTTCCTGCTTTTCCCCATTTTCGGTTCGACTTTTCATTTTGACGGCGCCTGCACTCACAAGTGAAAAATATATTGTGTAGATTTCTTAAGTGGATCCCGCATTTCAAGTGTTTAATTTATGACGTTAAATATGGAAATCGTCGCAAAACACAAATGCCGACAATAAGAATAAAACATTTCTCATTCCTCGTGGCCGCATCTTGAACTTGGCTATGAAATCGTTGACTAAACTTGAAAGATGCTGCAACAAAGTAGCACTGACGAAGTCTAGATACTCTTTGCTAAAGAGCTGAAACTATATAATGAAATAGCTATATGATATAGTAGTTCGATTGGGTTAAAGTTCCTAAAAGATAGCTCGAAGCTTACAGGATTGCATAGAAAAAAACACACGAAGATGCAAAAGTTGTGCAAAAGAGGGAATTATCTGCAAAAGAGGGAATTATCTCCAATCCCATAAATTATATATATTCTGAATAAGCATCAAGAGTCGAGTCGATTTTGAAATATGCGTCTGTCTGTCCCTCAGCATAATCATGCCAATCTCAGAAACTATAATTGCTGCAGTCTTCAAATTCAGAATATAAGTTCTCGTAAAACGTACTCAACTCTGGTTTATATAATTTTATCGATAACTTTCTTCGTTTTCGCGATATAGATAAAAATCGATAATAGAGTCGAGTTCTCTCTGCTAGAAAACTCCTGCTCGACTTTTGTTATCGATCTACAATATATTTAGGCAGTTTAGCGTATCTGACAAGGACAGCATTAAATATACCCTGCTCGGCGAGTGTAGTCAAAAGTGATCCGTTGGCTGATCTGCCGCACACGCGGATTTTTATTGATTTTCATGTAGCAACAACACTCGAAAATGAGTGGCAACTAGTTGTGTCTGTAGTTGTTCTTGTTGCATTATATGTTCTGCTAATGGAAGGGCGCACCGTGACAGAAGAGGGCGTTCTACTAAATAAATGCCAGAGAAACAGAGAGAGTGAGAATGATGGAATGGGGGGAAGTCCGTCTGTGTGTCTGCTACCGTTGCCCGCTTGCCACACGACGGACGCTAATGGAATGGAAAAAGAAGCAACGCATCTTAGCCGCCTGCACTTGGTCTTCATCAATGTCTCCCAGTCTCCCGCTCTCTCTCCCTCACTCTCTCTCTCTCTCTCTCTCTCTCTCTGTCTGACTCTGTCTGTCTGTCTACTCTTGTCATCATCATCATCATCTGTGCTCTGCTCACCTCACCTTGGCGCGTCGAGTGGCAAGAGCAGCAAGCGATCAGCCGCCTAATTTATGCCCCTGCAGCGCCCCGTTCTCCTTTGAAGTTTCAATTATGCGCCTCATATGTCATTTTGTGCAAGCTGTTGACGTTGACGTCGGCGTCGACGTTGGCTGCTCAGTCAGCGTCAGCATTGCTGCTCTTGAAAGTGGGAGACGGCAGACGCTAAAAGCCGCGACATGTTAATTGTGCCGCTTGGCCCATAAACACGCCAAGTTGATGGCGAGCGCCAGGCTCAACAAAAAAAAAAACAAAAAAAAAACCGCAACCAGTTGCAACTTGCCAATGGTCCTGCTCGAGGGGGAACGGGGTAGGGAGGGGGATGACAAACGAGGCAAGACAGACGCAGACGCAGATGCAGATGTAGACGTAAATGGAGTTGGAGTCGGAGACTGCAATTTGAATTTGAAAAAATATATAATGGAACTCGAAAAATAAAATTGGGGTTGATAAAAGAATTCTCTGTACGAGTTCAGAATACTTGAACCGCAAATCGTAATATTTTCCAAACTTTTTCATTTAATTTATAAAGTTCTGCGACATATTTCCCTCAATCATAAGTCAAAACAAATGATTTTCATAGTGCTCGTTAAAAGTAGAGAGCAAAACTCAATTTGAGTTAACTGCTTAATGTTTTGGGTATGTTTTTAATATTGAAAGTTTTGCAGTTTCCTCAAAAGTCGTATCAAGATTCTTGGGGACATCTGTATTCAAAGTTTCTGTATTAGAATTTTTTGCCTTGACCACCAACAAGTATAACAATCCTAACAAATCGCATAACCGGTTTGGGAAACTTCTTCAATTTAATTGTAATTATTTGAAATATTCTTCAAAAAACATTGTTTTATTTAAGAGAACAAAATTTAAATTCTTTGCTCAAAAAATTCAATTTCAAAACAACTAAAATTTGGAATCCATTCTTATAGAATTCATGTTAAGATTCTCACATTTTATTAATTATTAATTAAATAACCAAAACAGTTCTAAATGTTTAGCCAATTAGTTACCAATTAGATTTTTCTAAGTTAAAGTAAAAGATACAAATATATTGTTCTTGGAAACTGTAAGTCAACTCGCACTGCTCTTTTGGAAGTCCAGTGGAACTCCGGCTAATTACAATTTTGTAATGAATGAAGAGTGCTTTATTTGTAGCGTGGATCAAGTTAAGTTCAGTCCGGTTGTCGGTCCGCTATGCAGTTGTGCAGTTAACCCCGTAGTTGACCAAAGCTGACCAAAGCTGTTTAAGCCTGGTCATGTGTCGCCCGTCGGCCAGTTGACCGAGGGGGTTTGTGAGACAAGCGGACAAGTACAAAGGTGTGCAAATTAAACAGGCAGCGTTCGAGGATTACAAATTATGACACGCCAATGCCATCAAGCAAATGAGATGAGGAGTTGACTGAAGAAGAAGCAGGAGCAGCAGGAGGAGCAGGAGTTGAGGAAGCAAGATGAAACTGGCGACTGGTTTGGTCAACTGGTCAAGGGTCAAATGAGGATTTGCATCCATCGTGTTGACAGCTGGGCTCAGTTATGGGTGGCGGTTGACAGTTGTTGTTTTGCTTGTTGTTGTTGTTGTTGTTGCTCTTGTTGCAGCTGACAGCTTGCTTGCCGCATTTGAAATGCACCGCAAAATTGCGCGAGAAAGCAAATCGCTTAAGCCGTGCCGTATAACTGATTAAAATGGCTTTAGCTTTGATGCCTCGACCAGCACAGGGCTTATAGGCTGTTAAACACCTACATATATAGATATATATATATATACAGATGTATTTGCGCTATTTTTATTTGCCAAATGGATTTTGTTTGGTGCATTATTTATGCCTTTCACAGCTGCAACATCGTCAACATTTTTAGCGGCCCTGCATGGCCCATGCATATTTAATATTAATGTTGTGAATTACTTGGTATCACAAAAAGACAAAGCGTACATACAAATGTATAATATATATCTCAAAAATAGTCCAAATAGATGAAAGCCACACAAAACCAAAGAAGTCGTTGCACAATATGCCGGCGAACTTTTTTCTGGCCAAACAATTGCAGCCTTAAACCAACAACAATAACAATTGCAGAAGTATGAAAAAAGTTCCCAATCCACACAGTTATCGTTACATACACACCCCCCACACACCACACACACACACACACACACACACACACACTCGACGCTTCAGTTGGCCGCAAAATGCAAATAGCTAACGGACCGCACCAGTTGCCCCACCCAATCCCCATCCAGCGCCACCCATTCGTGGCACGCCCACACTTCCAGTTGCACGCCATGGCCAATAACAATGCAAAATGCAAATATGCAATAAAACCAAATAGCAGCACACAAAACAACACACACACACACAAAACATATGCATACATATATAAAATTCAAAAGAAAATATTGCTTAAACCCCAGACGCGACTTGCAAATACTTTATAGAAATGACTATGGAAATACTTAGAATAAAACCCTTATGAAACGCTAAACGGACTTCTCGAGCCGAATCGATATGCAGTATTTTCCAGCTACTATAATTATTGAAAACAATTTGAAAAACAATTTATTATCTTCACTTTACGATTCTTGAAACTTTACTTAGCTAAAAACGATTCAGTTCTGATTATTTTTTATTACTTCTCTTACTCTATAAATAAAATAAAAGTTCTTTCGCAGAAGCAACTTCAAATTAATTATTCAACTAAATTCAAAATTGAGCAAGTCAATTTCAAAATCAAAATGGAGAACAAACCATCAATACGAATTTAAAAATCTGTTTTATTACATTTAAGTTTAAGTTCTTCTCAATTTTGATTTTTTTCTTGACGTCTTTTTCAGCTTGCCACAGCAAAGACATGCCTCGTTGCAGGGTATTCAAAAGAGCTGAGAAAATGCGAATGTGAATTCAAATTCCAAATGCGTTCACGTTGACAACAAGAGCAGCAACAGCAACAAGAACAATGGCAAAAACAACAATGATAACAATAACAACAATGGCCATCAACAAAAGCGGCAACAATGTAAAAGCCAAGTTTAATCAAAATATAGCCTGGCTTTTTGCGTTGCCACTGGCGCTGTATGTGTGTGTGTGCGTGTCTGTGTGTCTGTATGGCTGTGTGTGGGCGTCGATGTGGCCGTTGTGGGCGTGACCATAGCTTGTAGCATTATCCGGTGCCTGGGGCACAGATTTTTTTGGTGTAAATTTTTTATAAACACGCAAATTCGTTGCAATTTGTCAGGACATGCAGAGAAATTGTTGGGAATCTGTTTGCCTGTCACACAACCATTTTCAATTCCATGACTGATTATTCAACTGTTTTTTCGGTCAGCATATTTGATTAGCTCCCCACCCAACCCCTCCCCCACCACACTCCCGTCCATCCCATTTACATGACACTTACCTGGCTGTGCATGTGGGAAGTTCCAGCAAGATCTAATCAGTTGTATTTGGCCCACATAATGTGGCAGACACACACACACACACACAAAGTGTGTGGCTAACAGCTCGCTGTGCTAATACTAACTCGTTCTGCTAGTAGCCCAAAAATTAAATCAAAATCAAAATCGAAATCGAAATGTGCTGACAACGAACATGATAACTAATTGACAGAGTTGTTGTTGGGCAACAGCTGCAACTGTTGCCACTCAATCGCTCAATATGATTATGGATGGCAGCAGGGGCAGCAGCAGAGCAGTCTGAAGTTAGCCAGCTATCCAACTGATAACTGATAAGCTTCATTGTTAACTGTCATCTGGAGCAAGCAATTGGCCAGCAATCTGTTCGACAATCCACAAAAAATGTTGTTTGCTCAATTATTTAACAACAACAAAACATTTTGGCATTCAACATTTGTGTTTAGTCTGTCTATATTTGTATATATCTATTCATATATTTGATTATGCCACATAGAAACTGTACGGCTTGTAACTGCCTTATTAGGGCTAATTAAGGCCAGTTTTACAGCAACTGCAATCGATTAAATATTTAACATATATCACATTTAATGTGGCAGAACCTGTTTCTATTCTTAATTGTAAACAGTTTCCTAAATATTTGCCCAACTTATTTACCTGTGTACGAAGCAACAGTTATTTTTTACTAGTACAAGTTGCAGATTAATGATACAAGTTGATTTAAGTGGCAAGTTTGAATCTGCCTAAATGCCTTCTTTTTTAGCATAAACATATTCTTCGATCGTATTTCCAAAACTTAATTCGGTGTTTTTCTAGTTGTCGAATCATGAATGAAAATGCATTGACAGGCTTAAAGCAGTGGCATGTTTGGATCCGACCCTAAATGGAGTTTTGTGGAACAGAATCTGAATATGAATTTCGAGTAAAAAAATCTCTGTTCCAAATTCAAGTGCAGAATTATTCTAGAGCTCAAGCCATATTCAAAAATCCATACATTTTGTCGACTGCTCAGATTCGTGCCTCTGTGCAATGATCCATCTATAAAATAATCCTCTTGATTCTTTAAACTAAATTAATATATCTACTTAAATATAATCGCTTCATAATTTGGTTATTATTAATAGCAGATGTTTCAGATATCCGTGCATATGCACAACTTGATAATACCCTTTATACGCATTTTCATGTGTACATAAGAAATTCAAATGAAATTGCAAAAAATAAATAAATAAAAATGCGGGCAAAAAGAGGAAAAAAACAGACTTTATGCAAATGCAAATAATGCTCTGGCTGTGGGTAGCGTTGTGGGGTGTGCTGTGGGTCGGGAGTGTTGGCGGAGGGGGTGGCAGTTGTGTGGGCGTGGCTGAGCAGAGCTCCTGCAACGTTTTCGATGATTAAATGCAAACACGCAAATATGACGAGCGACTGACTCCACTGCCAGTCTATACTATCTTTTCATCAGAAAGCCTCTGTGTGTGTGTGTGTGTTTGTGTATGTGTGTGTATGTGTGTGTTTGTGTATGTGTGTTTGTGCTTGTGTTTGTCTGTGTTTGTGTGTATGTGTGTGTTTGTGTTTGTATTTGTCGACTGCCAACTGTCTTCAAAATATGTAAAAAAATAAAAGTTGGCATTAATAATTTATGCAATATGTACACACACACACACACACACACACACCAACTCACAGATGGATAATATTTGCATGAGAGATGCCGAAAAACTGTTGTGCACATAAAATGAAAATTGAATGCCTTAAAACGTGGATCCAAAGTAAGTAGATGATTTGAATACTCACATTTTGGCAGACGAGTACTCAAAATAAATGCAAACGATTCTTATTCTTATGGCTTTTGGTCGTTTTGTGACATTTGCGAACAAAAAGCTGTCAACGCTGTTTGCCTTCAAGCCAAACCTCACCTGCTCGACTCACAGATATCCTTGCAAGTTGGTATCAAAGTCTGACAATTTAATGAATTATTTGTTTTACGATCACGATGAAATTTGCATTAGAAAGAAATAATAATAATCAAAAAAGGAGTTGAAATTATATATATTTATATCGTTATATTGCATACAAATATATGACCTACAAATTTACTAAATGTTCTAAGGAAATTAAAAAGAAAAAACATTCGAAGCGCAAATTTTAATAATTTTTACATGTTTTTGTTACCAAGATCGGGTTAAAGATATATCTTTCAAACTGTTGCATACGCTTCCACAACTTGATACCACCTCTTCCACACATTTGAATTTTAACAGGGTATGCAAAAACAACAAAATATTCAAATAAAAAACAAATGCAATATGAAAATGCTGAAGAATATGCTCCACTCACTGCAGCTCTGCATATTTCATGAATGCATTTTGTTCTTGCCCAGTGAATCGAACTGAATGACAAAATACGAAATACGAAATTCAAAATCAGAATACCCTCTGGCCAACGAGTCGTATGCAACATGTAGTAAATAGTAGCGGACTACGTATCTTATCTCGAATTGAGCCAAGTCGGCAGGCAGCCGTTGGAGGGAGGCGCTAGAACATATGCTATAATTTAGTGACTGGTTGGCAATGCGTTTAATTAACCACTTACATGGATTTAATTCAACTGCAAATTCAACGAGTGCATGACTCGGCGATAAATGTGGCAACAACCTACAACAGCAGCCGTTATCGGGTGGCTTATCGCGTCAGCAATTTGTCAGATAGATAAAACAGCAACAGCAACAGCAGCAGAGGCAGCAGCAGGCAGCAAGCAGCAGCAGCAGGCAGCAGCAGCAAAGGCAAAATCAACCACATGGCAGTGATTTATGCATAGAAATCCCCCTACTAAATTAAAACCATGGGCATCCAAAAAAGTTTTGGGGCAGGCAGCTGTTTAGTTAGCTAGTTTCGTGGCCAGTGCCAAAAAACATTTTACCATAAATATATTCGAGTCGAAGCAGAATATTGGCAAGGCGATATGACAAATGTAACACAAATTTTCGAGTTTTCCATTTAAATCGATGTATATATTTTCAATCTACCCTTAAAGTAGTGCTATTCAAAAAGGGTAACTGCCAGTCAACCATTCTATATATTATAATAAAAGATTACTTGTTATTTATGCATATTTAATATCTTTGAAATTAACAAATGAACGCTTTTGACGAACAGGGAACGGGGAGCTCAGTTCGGTTCGGTTCGGTTCGGTTTGGTTTGGTTCTCTTTGGCTCTGCACGGTTTCAGCTTCTGACTAGTTATTATTAAAACAAAGAACGTGTTCAAATTTATAGCCATATTATTTGTTATTTATTTAAGCTATAAATATGCATATGAAATAAAGAAATGGCAGCAGGTTTTTTACGACCAGAATACCCTCAACGAACGGCAATGGGGATTTACTTATTTATTTTATTGTGCTTTCATAATATCAAATATTCAAAGGAAACTTTTTATTAGAGATGGATTCTCTAAAAATTAATATTTTATTGTTATTATTAATTTACTCTTTGAAGATTTAATATACATTTTATTTATTTTTTTTTTCTTTATCTTTATCACTTTTATTTAGGAATAGTTTTTAGAATTATGTATATCGAGGCAAGTATATAAAATATCTGAACTATTGACATTATGTAAGACTTGTAGACTTTCTGAAATATTAATGCCCTTCAAGTTATAGCAAATTTGCAATATATTTTCATACTTTTTACTGGATTTATGATAAAGTTAGTTTAGTTGAATCGTTGCACATTTTAAGCCACGTTCCCATGCATAGTTGAAGCACTTTTAAAGAGTATCTAACAGTTCGTATTGCTGGTTTTGTTGTTGTTACGAGCAGTGACTGCTGGGGCTGTTGCTGCTGCCACTGGTTTTCTCAGTTGCGTTATTTATATGGTCATAAATTTGCAGCTGAAAGCAAAGCCCTGCGAATGGAATGGCATGGAATACGACGACTTGGTTACGGCCACAAATAGTTGCACATACAAAAACATAGCTCGGTAGCTGCTCGGTTCCATAGACCACTTCATGTATGTATCTAGCCCATTGTCGTTCCGGCGTAAGCCTTGACGCTTCGCTGCCTGCGCCGCCTCACGTGCAAATGAGCAGCAGCAGCAGCAAATCCGCTTAAGGACCACGACATGGACATGCCAGGAGCTTAGCCGACTGCGGTTCGCTGATTTTCAATGCGAATGAGTCCTGATCGGACTACGACCAGTTTCAGTTTCAGTTTCAGTTCCACTTCCAGTTTCTGTTTCAGTTTCAGTTCCTCTGTGTTCGCTGTGTGAATGCTCATTTTGAGCTCGTGTGTTAGTTACATAATTTAACGTTTGCTGCGAAACATTTCCGCTGAATTTGAGGCATACACGCAACCCACGCCGAAGGGATACGACTATTTCTTTATAATCAGCTGGGTGTCATCTCGTAAGGTCATCGCCACACGCAATCAAAAGTCGCCCAGTTTGTTGTCCACATTTACGACACAGTCACAAAGTCACTTGCTTTCAGCTTTTGTGGAGTCGCATTCGCAGTCGCAGTCACAGTCGGAGTCGGAGTCGGATTCATAGTCATAGTCGGAGTCGAAGTCGAAGTCGAAGCCACCCCACATTGACGAACATGTGTCCAGCTGCTTATCGGCGGCCGTGCATCGCGCATAATGTGCGCCGAGCACGTCAACGGTCCGTCGCTTGTAAACAAATTAGAAGCGTATCCTGGCCGGAAGTCCAGCACACACACACACACACACACGCAAACACACTCATTGGACAATGCCAGCAAGCCCATCTTGGGCCAAGCGCAACGCAGCAAACAAAACTCTAAACCAAAAAATAAAATAAAACAGCAAAATGAACCGGCAACTTTCCCTTTTTAATATGCCGCCAAGGGGCATATTAACTTTGATCAAAAGCAACCCAAGTTAACTTGAGTACTTAATGAAGTCCTTGCCTTACTCGTACCAGAATAAAACAAATGATTTTTTAATTAATTTTTTTTTACTTTTAATTTTTATAATCAATCATGATTACACACATCATTTAACTCGAAGCAAATTACTTGTCTTAAAATAAAATTCTTTTGCATATTTATAAATATATATTATATATTTTTGTATCTTTCTATGAACAGCAAGTGTAGCCAAATAGTCGTTTTCGGCCAGCCAAAGCAGAATACACTTCATTAATTTCTTATGCTACTTTGTTGTTTGACTCTGCTTTGGTCAACAATTTTCCTCAACGCTTTTTTTTTGATTTTGTTTTTGGTTTTTGTTTTCTGCTGAACTGCGGAAAAGGCGCGAAATTTGTTTGTCTAACTGTTCTCGTTTTGGGGGAGGGTAATAGGCACACCTTGAAATCAGTTTGTTCTGCTGCCGCTCTTTAAGCTGCAATTAACTTTGCTGGCTTAAAGCTGAACTGACCCAACCCAGTGACCAGCGACCAGCGACCAGTGACCAGCGACCAGCGACCAGTGAGCGACCAGTTCCCAAGCCCAAACCCCAACCCAAAGCATTCTCATCATAAAGCTGTAGCCTTATGCGCCCATTGCACGCAATGTTGCCTCGGCATTTTTTCATTATAATTGGCATTCGCCTCTGCGCTTAACTAATCTAACACAAAACGCAGCTCCCCAAGGGGGTTGCTTAAATGTAGTTGTTGCAACTGCTGCTCTTGTTGTTGTTGTTGGTATTTTCTATTGTTGTATTGTCATAATTTTGATTGAGGAGCCAACGCGGCCCAAATTGGTATTTTGTGATATATTGACTTTGTCACTGAACTGTCGCCTGCTTAGTCACTCGCTTTTTTATACATTTCCCCTCCTCTCCCCTTGCTCGGCAATTAGAGACCCCCTTTTGGCCAGCGACCACATCTACATAGCAATTATGGTTTTATGGATCTGCTCGGAAGGGTTGTTTGACGCACTTTGTCATTTGTCCCTGTAGTATCCCCCCTCCCCCTCCCCCTCCCCATCTGCTGACAGTATTTCTCTGCATATATATCCCTAAATAAAGTACTCGGTTATATTTTTATATATGCCAGACCCCTTCCATTGTGTACAGCCGTCAAGCACTTGCCTTCTGCTAACACCAATTTGTTCATTGATTTTGCGCTACAAATTAAAAATAATGTATCAACAAAAATAATAAAAAAGGCTGAAATCGACGTAAAAGAAAACTGGATGACAATAAGACGACTGAACGAATACCCTTTTATTATCTCTGGAAGGTATTTATTAAAAAACACACCAAATACTCTTGTCGTAAATAAATAGTAAAAGATATTTTTATAAATAGTGAAAAGCTTTTAAAAATATAAATTTTATATTTATAAATATTGTTTAGCTATTATTAGTAGTATAATTAATATTATATTTTGAAAATAGTTTTTTAATGAATTAAATAAATTGAACTTAAAATATGTGGTTAATGTTTTTATTAATATATTCTTCTTATACAATTAATTACAAGAAAATTATATTTCTAATCTTCAAAATTTGAGTATTTCACTTATAAACAAATTTGAATAGTTATAAGTAGTTTTATATATATTGGTTTATATGCATTAAATGAACTAAATTGCCCATGCTTTGTGGCATGTCTTGCCGCATAGCTGATGTGCTCAGAGTGCCTTCAATTGTTGGCTTTTTGCACTCGCATATTGTTGTCGATGTTTGATTGTGCAACTGTTCAACGCTGTCGCATTTCATTTCAAGTTGAGTGACTTCAATCTGTCGCCAGAGAGTTTCTTGAGGTCTTTTATTATTATTATTATTATTGTGAGCTGCCTTTCAATTTTCTGGCTGCTGTTTTTTCTTGCTTTTTTTTAGAATTCGCCAACCCCTCTGGCTGGGGTTGTGCATATGGCAGCATTAAAAAACCCACACGTACAATGTCCAAAGAAATTAGATGTTGTCGTTGTCGTTGTCGTTGTCGTTCTTCACGTTGTCGTTGTTGTTATGTGCCCCTCTTCACTGCCCTGCTGCTGCTGCTGCTGCTGCTGCTTATCGTGTGACATAATTCAGGCTAGGTGCAACGACGTGGACAATGAGACAATGGGCAGCTCAACGCACACGCCCACCCGCCGCCCACCACACAAACATACACATACACAAAGAGAGAGAGAGAGAGAGAGAGCGAGAAAGAGAGAAAAGGGGGAGAAGACAAAAGGCGCTCCACAAAGACGCATGTCGCCTGATGAGTTTCGTCGCTTCTCTGTGTTTTGTAATCCAGGACACGCCCACAAATTGCTAAGGCACATTATTATTGTCGTTTTTAATTTGCGTGCCCCCCGCCCCCGAAAAGGAATTGCGAACAGTGCCTGCCCATTGTTTGCAACACTTCAAACGTAAAAGAAAAAATACGACGGACAAGAGTCGACGCAGTTTGCAGACAAAATATTCCATATTATTTACCATCCATCTTAACAGGTGAACCCTGTAATTTATCGCCCCTTGTCCACTTCTTGAGTGTAAACATCTATTTAGTGCCATATATATTTCTTCATTTTTGAGTTTATAATATCTCTAATAAATTGTTTACATTCTTCATGAAATTTGGCACACATCTTCCAAATATAAATCTGAAAATTTCTACAACGATTCCTTTAAAAACAGAATGGTTTTTTAAAGAAACAGTTTTATCTTTTTTTCTACTCGTTTTTATGTATATTTCATATATTTAAAAATCTGAAAAATTATTGAATAACAAAAATGATTTAAGTCAAACACAAAGTATTAGTTTTTCACGTATTTATTTATTACATCAATAATAATTGTTTGTTTGGACAGAACATTGTTAAAGTCAATCAATTAAATAAACGTAGAAATTATTAGCTGGTATAAAAATCGAGACGTTGGTTAAAAAATAAGTTTTCAAACCAAATTAATGCAAAAGAACAAAAAAACTGAGAATTTGTCAATAAGTGAAAAAGTGAAAAAGTGAAATGAGTTGGTTAATTGAGATGTTGATTGATGAATGTTGTTAATACTTTTTTTTTTTTAAATAACTAGCATAAATTAAGTGTAATAAAACTATGCGAGTTGTTGTTGCTTGTTGCTTGTTGTTTGTTCTTTGTTGTGAATGTGCCAGTTAATGAGTTATGAGTGTTATTACTAGATATATATGTATAGATATATGTATAATGATGTATATACCAATTATAAATAATTGTAAAAATAATTATAAATCCATTTTGCAATTGCGAATGTTTAAAGTTTCCTCTTTTCTTTTAGAATTTTTCTTTGAAAATAATATCACTTTGTGTGAGAGCGAGACAGGCACACAAGTTCACTGTGGCAGCGAGAGAGCGAGATGGCATTAGAAAATTAGGCTCTATTTTTCTGGCTGTTGCTGTTGCTGCTGCTGCTGCTGTTATTCTTGTTGTTGTTGTTGTTGTTGCTGTTGTTGTGCGCCATATTGACCCAACAATTTTGCTTGGCTGCCTCCGATTTGCTGTACTCATCCAGAAGCTGCAACAAAATGATAACGAGTCGATTTTGGCAGTTGTCGAGAATGGATCGTTGGGAAAACATTACTCACCCCTAGATCAAAGTCGCGCGATATGAGCTGCCGGGCCGGGGCATTGTTGTAGCATATGGTGACCAAAAATGGATAAATCACCGGATTAAACTGTGCCGACAGCTTGGCCAAACTCTTAAAGATCACCGCAAACGTTTCCGATATGAGCAGATCCTGATGCCGACGATTGTTAACGCTAAAGAACGACAGCGATGCTATCAAATCGATCAGCATTGTGGAGCTCTCTCCACTCCTCGTTCCGATTGTTGAGTTGGCGCTACAGTTGAGTATTCTGGTCATCACATCGAGCAGCTTCAGCGATAGGGGACCCTCCACCGTCAGCACATCCTGCAAGTACACAAGTGGAGTGGAGTCATTTAATTGGCAACACAACAACAACAACAAACAACAAAAAAAAATGAAATGAAATGAAAAGGACTACAAATATTTTGTGGAATCACTGTGCAAATGTTTTAATTAAGTCAAAGCAAATATCAAAGAGTGGCACTTGTTTAGACCAGCAGCAAGTGAAGTGCTCAACTGTTTGTTGTGCGCGTGTGTGTGTGTGTGTGTGTGTGGTGTACATTTATTTGCATAGCGGAACGGAAGGGTACGCTGCAGGATGCAGGACGACAGGGGGGGAGTGGCGACAAACCAATGGACAAGAGACAAGAGACAACAGACAATCAGCTCTCGCTTCTAATTTGTTTGCATTGGCAGCCGTGCGAAGGCGAGTGTGGCGAAGGACCAAATCAGAACAATGAGAAAAACAACAGCACTTACAGTGGGCACAGGCTATGAGCTACTCTGCACTTAGTGTTGATAAGAAAGAGTTCAAATTGAAAGCAAATTCGATTAAAAATAATTATTGCTAATATTATGAGAGAGTTTTTGGTTTCTAATGCAAATAGAAAAAGCAAATGTAAACAAATTCAATTGTTTTTTTTTTATATCCTGCTAAAGGATATAAACCATTTCTCATTCGAGTTCATTCAAATTTGTTACGGAGAAGGTTAACAAATTAATTCTTTATCTTTTTAGATTACTTTTCGCACCAGAACCTTATAAAATTGTCTCAAATAAAACTAAATTAAGACTTAATTTAACCAAGTCGAATTTCTACACAAATTGCATAATATAATAAAACTTGCATAATATAAAAATACGTCAATTTTGTCTATAATTCAAAGATCAATTAAAAGTTGACATCTACAAATCTGAATTGGAATCTGATTAAGCATTTAAGAACAATATTAAATTATATGATTTACTAATATACAAATTTCAAAAAGAATTCCCAAAATTCTTGCTGCTATTGTTGAATTATTTCTGTCCTTCACAGAGTTTTATGCTAATCGCACGTACTTCAAAACTTGGGCACAAAGTAATTAAGCAACCCTCACTAGACAATGACACGCACAACTCAAGCCACCCTCGTTGCGCACAGTGGGCAATGAAAATGCAAAAGTCCAAAGACCAAAAAAAAAAACAAAAGCAACATAAAAAAGAAATCAACAACTAAAACTGAAACTGGCAACTTGTACGAGCATTGAGCAAATATTTAGCTAAACAATTGACGTGGCTGGCTGACTAGCAGGGGCTAGGGGATGGAGAGAGAGAGATAGCGGGGGGAGGGGGAAAGGGGGCCGGATGTAGTAGGCAGGATATGAGCGAGGATTTGTTGCATGGCTCAAAGAGCAAACGATGAGCGCGATGCGCGCGGCGGCATCCTTCAAAAAACAATCAGGCTACCAGTTAATATCTCTCTCTGTGTGTGTGTGTTGACTGTGTGTGTGTTGACTGTGTGTGTGTTGACTCTGTGTGTGTGTGAGTTGACTGTGTGTGTGTGTGTGTGAGTTACTGCCGCCTTTTGCTTGGGTTAAACTTGAAAATTTCATTTTACAAAGTCAATATTTGCAAGGCAGGCAGCAGCACTTGAACATTGAGCTGCTCTGTGGTTGTGTGTGTGTTTCTGTGTGTGTGTGTTTCTGTGTGTGTGTACGTCTCTCGCTGATTAAAACCAAATCAAATTATTTGCCAGCCCTAGAGTTAGAGATGTACACATCTATTTTTTGTTAGCAGCTAGCAATAGCAATAATAACAAGGGCCAAAGATGAGTGGATGAGAGTCGAGTTGAGGCGAGCTGAGTCGAGTTGAGTCGAGTTGTGTCTTGTGGA
Organism: Drosophila hawaiiensis; assembly: GCA_037043685.1. Lineage (NCBI taxonomy): Eukaryota > Metazoa > Arthropoda > Insecta > Diptera > Drosophilidae > Drosophila > Drosophila hawaiiensis. Next base: position 1,862,374 of record JBAMBA010000216.1, read on the forward strand.
CTTTGTCTATTTTTGTGGTAATTTAAAACAAATAAACTGGCTAGCCAACTGGCTGACTGGCTGTCTGGCTGGCTGGCAAGTTTTTGCTTAGCTTGGCCTAATCCCCCCAGCAAAATGCCGCTTGGCTGCATTTTCAGTTTCGCTGTTTGCGCAACAAATTAGTTTGTCAAGTGCGTTTCTACAGCGGGGGAGGCAGGGGCATACAGAGAAAAATTTAGTCAGATAAATCGAAGATTTGTAGGCAAAAACTAACAACTAATATTTATAAAACACTTCTTTTTTTTTAATAGAACAGCAACAGAATTTAGAAATTAAGTAACAATTTCTGGGCTCAAATTCGAATTAAGAATTTGACAAAGTTTCTTTTTCAGTGTAGAGCGACTACAGCTTGAAGCTGTGCCACACATATTGACACAGCACAGCAGGAAATGAATTGTAGACAAAAGCCAGTCAGTCAGTCAATCAATCAGTCAGTCAGTCAGTCAGTCAGTCAGTCGTTTGCTGTTTACATATGCCGTTTCATCAGTCAACCTCAACTTGCACATCTGAAATGCGTTGTGTTCTTGCCTACATGGAAAGTACAGTGTCAAAATATTTGTACACCCGCTGAAAACACAAACCCACCTAAAAACCACAACAACAGCAACAGCAACAACAACAACAACAGCAGCAGCAGCCAGCACCACAGCTGCTCAAGTTGTTCTAGCCAAATGTCAGCAGCGGTTCAATGGCGCCGATAATGTTTGCCAAATGTCATTGCAACTACCTCCCCACCCCCACCAGCGAACCCACCTATGCAAATACCACCCAAGACTGATGACAACTGATGTCAACTGTCAGGTGGCAGTTGGCAGTTGGCAGTTGGCAGTTGGCAGTTGGCAGGTGACAGGTGGCATGTGGCAGTCATGACATTTTGCCAATATGCAAATTTCAAAAGACTGCGTCGACAATTTCATCGCCTAAACTGAATCCTAACTTTTTTTTGGCCACACTTTCTCCTGTGTCGTTGCTTCTACTCAATTTTCTTAGGCGATTTCACGTGCCACAAACTTCTCAAGTGCAAGGCAAAGAAAACCCAACAAAAACCAAAACAAAAACCAAAACAAAAACCAAAAACTCAAAGTCAAATTGAGTTGGTTAAAGATAAAAATACTCTTTCAGATTTATGACATTTACAGAACAGCGATCCTTAAAAGTCTCCTAACTAAACTGGGTATTTAAGGAGGAATCCTCAATGCACATCCTAGCAGAGTGTGTCGCCTTAACCAGGAAAAGATGAAGCATTCAGAAACTCTCAACCCATCAAAGCTTCTAAAATAGGCTCAGAATGGGGCACAATAGATCTAATAGGTCGCAGTTCAGGTACCCCAATAATAATAATAATAATAAGCAAATAAAGCATGTTAAACATTTTTGACAAGTCCAACCTAAGATTGGATTTGATCAATGGTTCCAAGACAGCTTAGCTATTTAATGATCTGATAGTTGGGGTAAGAATAGACTTGCACAGATTTATTGAATATATTTATAGGTTCAGCAAGTTGTTCCAATCTTGTATATGACTGCAATTTGAAAATGCTAATTTTTTATGTGTGTTACAAGGTCTGTTTGGAAACTCGACTACTCAATGCAAGTGTATCCGTTGGGGAAAAACTTTGACATAATGAAATTTTCAACGACTGACTTTGTGATTTGTTTAAGCGGCATTTGGTATTTGGCATTTGGCGTTTGCCCACTTGTTGAGAATGTTGAGTGACACAGACATGGCGGAAAGGAGGGTGGACTGAGGATGCCAGCGGGGTGTGTTGCGGGGGCTGACAACTTACCTGAAAAGTGTTCACATCCACCAAGGCCAGCGACACGTAAAGACTAAAAGTCGATGCCGCCAAGGCGGTCATGCGCGGCGGAATGCATTTATCTGCAATAACAAAAAAAAACACAAAGAAGTCAGAGAAGAATCAGTAGCAGCAGCAGCCGGAGTAAGCGGATATTGATAGCTATATGCCATAAAAAATACAAGTTTACAATTTTACAAAAATCAAAATTAATTTCCGCCAGCGCTTAAAACTCACGTAGCGCTCAAACAAATGCAATTAGCACCCCGCCCCTCGTCCCCTGACCACACCCCTTCCTTTGCCTGACCTCATCCGGCTACTGTTCTCAATTTCTGTTGTATGTAAGATCCGTTATAAACTTACCAGTGGGCACCACACAGCCGGCGAGCATTGAGACGGTGCCGAAGAGCTCTGTGGACTTGGCAGCGCTCAACAGACGTGTGGGATCAGCAGGACCTGCAACAAAAAAGCAACAACAACAAAAAGGATATAGGAAGCAGCAGCAGCATTGAGTCAATTAGTTTGATCCTGTTTACTTTGGCAAAGGTGAGAGTTGTGTTTGTTGTTGTTGTTTACCTGGCGGGCAGACATCACTGAAGCGCGTGAGGAAGCCCAACGTGGTCAGCAGGCTCAGCATTAGGCTCTGGTTCGGCTCAATGGGCTCGCGCACCTTCATGCAACGATGCGACAGCATTCCAATTAGTCCAGTGATCACTGCATAGCTGTAGAGAGAGAGAGAGAGACAGAGAGAGAGAGAGAGAGAGGGGGGAGGAGAGTGGAAAGAGAGAGATATATTTATTAAGATATGTAATTCATGGCAATATCAACAATTAGAAAAGAACTTTCTTCCAGATAAAAGTCCACCAGAAATCTAGAAAGTATTTTTGGTTTTTAGAAATAAATTCTTAATGTACAACAAAAAACTGTTTAAAGTATAGATTCTTACCCAACATTAGAAGATTGTTTTCACAAATATATTTTTTATAAAAAACTTGCAAATTTCAGATTTATATTTCGCAACAATTTCTTCTCAATTTAAAAATATAACTTGCCATTCTCAAAGAAAAAAACCTCATTTTTAGAATGCGAATAGTTTAAATTTTTCGAAATTAATTTCCAGAAATAATGTGAGCTGTTCCTGACGCCAACCTATCAAATTTGCAGCGCCATTTGTTCATTAATATATAAGATATAAGATAAAGACGACTTTTCAATGACTATATCAAAAGCTGATCATATTTTGTACCTTTCTAGAATAGCTCGACGAAAACATTGTGAATATAAATTAGTCATTTATTAAATCTGAGCTCAACCTGAACAAAAGTGGAATATATGCATAAATTGAATCACCTACATTTAAATGCAGACACAATTCTGTGCCACTTTTAATATATGCATTGCGAATGTTTCTTTTTTGTTCAATTGCAGGGAAAGTTGAGTTGAGAGCTAATATCCTTCATATGGTAATCAGCGGCACGCGTTTGGCATTAAGTCTGTGCTCGGAATGCAAAAAACGATTAGAAGGCGGCACTCGCATAAAATGTTGCTAAATGTTTGTAAGCAAATAAGGACTAAGCCCTCGGTCAGGTCTTTTGTGACTGTGACGCTGCATGCATTGAGCAGCTCAGCGCACTGAGAGGGAGAGAGAGAGAGAGAGAGAGAGAGAGAGAGAGAGAGAGAGAGCAGAATACGAGAATTGTGGAATTTGTTTTTGCTGTTGTGCAAATATATTTGACAGACAAGCATGTTGTGCATTCAATTAGAGTCGAGCTGAGCTAGTTGATTACACAAAAACACTAAAAATATCAAGAGCAAAGATTTACCCTTCTGCTCTCCTTATATCCTTAAACCCCTTGTTTTTGTGATTTATCATAATAAATGGTTGTGAGTTGTGAGTAAAAACAAATCATCATCAATTACAAGACTCCCCCTCTCTCTCTCTCTATGTAAAGAGCAATCGTTGATTTGCACTCGACACGCCACTTGGTGTCGCCTCTCTCCACAGACGCTCCACAGACGCTCCACCTACTCTACAGCATACTCCACACTTGTCATCAGTCGTCAGTTTGTGTACAAACTAAATGAATGGCATACAAATTTTTACTATTTAAGTGCAGAATTCATCAAACAATCGACTAACCCCAATACAAATACAAACGGATGCTGCAATTCTGCCAACTACAGTGGTCACTCGCTACAACACGTACATATGCATTTTGCCAAACTACATTTGATTGAGTCTTATGAAAATTCTATACTTAAAGTGTTTAAAAACTGTTTGTTCTCTTAACAAATATCAGTTTTTGCCAACTCAAAAGTTACAAAACTTATAAATTACGGTCTAAATAAAATACCAGTTTTTATAAGCGATTTTTATAGAGTATTCAGCACTTTTAATTTTCCAATTTCTTAATTATTTTGTTGCAAACAATTACAAATTCCACTGTGCAAATAAATGCTTGTATGCCTTGGATATATAGACATATATATATATATATATATATGAGTGATTGATACGGCATGACAATGTGCGAGAAAAACGAAATAATAATGAAGCCAAATGCTGCCAAGGCAAACAAATATGGCCGACAACAACAACAAATGCGGCCAGAGAGGGAAATATAGCATTTGACCCCTTTTGACACTGAGCCTTGACTACAAGCATCCAAGAGTGTGTGTGTGTGTGTGTGTGCGCTCAAATAAAAGCGTCCATTACTCAAACTCGCACACATCCCCACTTGGCTGGCTGGCAAACAAAAGCTAGCCAGGCTACGTGTCCTGGCTGCGACTCTTGGCTGCTGAATGGAAACTGCGAATTGCGAACAGCGATTCCGATTTGAGGTGTGGGCTGTGTGTGTGTGTGTGAAGTGTGTGTGAAGTGTGTGTGATGTGTGTGATGTGTGTGTGTGATGTGTGTGTGTGAAATGATGCTTCTGATGCTCTGCTCTGGCGTTGTCAACTGTAAACATACTTGAGCTTCCTGTTTTGCTATTTGTGTTCGCTGCCACGATGGACGCACACTTAACCAACACACACACACACACACACACACACAATGAGCTGATGTTTGCTTGGGTTGGTTGGCTGGTCAACGTTCTGGCCGAAAAAGTACTCGGCAAACTCATCAGCACCACAAAAATATCCTTAATAATTTTCTTAAACCAACAAGCACAAAGCTGTGTGAAGGATGCTTTTACCCAGTCAACAGCAGAGCTCGTCTTCCACATCCCCTCATCCTGTTGTCTCCCTTTCGTACTGTCATCGTTTGTCATGTGTCCAGTGTGTCCTGTGTGTGTGTGTGTGTGTGGCGAGGACATCGCTTGTGCAAAGTATTTAGCTCGCCACGCCGGGGCGCATCAATCCAAACACACAAAATGGCCAACGCCGACAAGGAGTATCGGATGTGGCTGAGGTTTCCTTTACCCCGCCAACCATCCCCTCGCACAGCATACTCCGGGAGCCACATAATCGTCACTGCCCGTAAAATAAACAGCAACAGAAGCAGCAACATCATCGCCAGCCGCTGACGATGGCGTCAAAATAAAAATAAAATACGAGTGTCAACAAACTAGAATCGTCATCACGAACCACATCATACACTAACCCAAAGTCCAACAAATTCTCTTTGATTATTCCCTAAATATTTAGCTAAAAAAAAGAATATATATATATATATATATATATATATATACATTAATTCAGCCACTGCAGTTATAATCGGCTTATTGCTTTTAATAAAATAGAATATTTTGACAACATTTGAATTTTGCTTTACTTTTCTTTTGACTTTATTGAGCGACTTATTTTTAATGGTTAATCCTTTTGCAGGTTTCTCGAGTGTTGCAATGAATGAAAATAAAATTAATTAAATATTAAATTTTCTTAAATAAAATATATGTATATATATACTTTATAAAGCCTGAGTTGAGCTGAGTAACTTTCTTAGCTAAAAGTGAAAAGTGTATATCATAAAATACGAGACCCTGGGCGCTGGACATGAGCATTTTGGATGTTGGTGTGAAAAGGCATTTGGTGGAAAGCTTGAAATAAAATAAAAATAGTGCCGCAAAAGGACGACGTGCAACAAACAGCAACAGCAACAAAATTAACATCCTTGTTAGTTGTGAAAACACGTTCGCTAAATACGCGACAGGCGCTGAGCAACCCCGCCAGGACAAACCAGGACACACTGAAGTGTTGCGAGTGTGTTTTTTTTATCTCTCTCTCTCTCTCTCTCTCTCTCGCTCCGTTTGAGACAGGCGCAAATATTTTAACAAGTGTCAAATGCACACGCTACTTAACTAAGTTGCTGCTCGACTATTTTATTTTTGCTTTTCCGAAGCATCATTTTCGATGTTGTTGTTGTTGTTGTTGTTGGGAATTTTTATTTTGATAGGATTGCCGACTCACGTGCTCCACTTCACACAGTCAGAGTGAGAAATAAAAAAGAAAAAAAATAGAGTATAAACTCAATTGATTAATAAACAAAACAGCAACACTTGCGAGAGTCCGCCTCACCCAACCCCAGTCGAGGCCAACCCCCGCTGACCATGTAATTTGGCCATTTGTGTGCATTGATTTCGGCACTTAAGGCGCATAATCAGGCATCAGCGGAAGCTGCAACGGCAGCCATAGCAGTTGTGGCAGCAGCAACCGGGACACATCAGCGGATTTGTGTGTTCAACAACAAGCAGCACGGATCGCTGCACAACAATGAAAGGCACTGGCAGTGGCAGTGGCAGTGGCAGTGGCTCGCTGCCCGAATCTGACAGAACAGGACGAGGCCGATGCCGAGGCCTGTTTGCCCCGCAGGTCCAGTGGCATGCAGCAGCAGCAATATTCGCATCGGCTTCACGGCGCATAAGCAGGATTAAAATCAAAACAGATTTGCGTTGACAACAACAGCAGCAGCAATGACATGTTAATGTCCTGCCCAGTTTAAACAACGGCAGGCAGGCAGGCAGGCAGCCAGGAACAAGTTGTTGATATGTGAAACGAAACACCTTGCCCGGCGCAACAAGGATATACACACACATACAAACATATATCTGACATGTACAAGGCGCGGCGAGCCAGCAAACTGAAAATGTCATTTCAAGTTGATTACTAGCAACAGGACCACGGGGTAATAAAGGATTTGGGGTTGGGGAACGGACTTAAATCGTTTTCAAATGAGTGACGAGAGTTTCGAGTTTGCAATTCGGGGCTTTTGTTGCCCCGGGGCCGCTTAACAAGTGCCAAGGCGGCGCACTTGCGAGTCCCTGCAACATATGCCACACCGAAACTAAACAAAATGGCTGACCGCATGTCAAAGGGTGGAGAAGCTGTGCTGTTGGCGGCATTGAAAAGGTATATGCATATTATAAGAGTTAGCAGCTGTCATAAGACATGTTTCTAGGTGAGTAGTAGAAGATTAAATTCCATAAAAAAGAGCAAAACTAATGCTTAAAACTTGTTGAATTTCGAATCGGTTCGAAAATCTTGATCTAGATTTTCTATATAGCACAATCATTTCTCTTTTCTGTTAAGCATAATAATTTCTTTGATTCATATACGATTTCTATCACCAAATAAGTAGAGGCTGCATCTATTAAAGATCTGTTTATCTTAATAAAAATAAGTCAGCTTGATAATAAAATACTGCATATGTTATAAGATCATCAACTTTTATTTACATTTAATTTGAAAAAATTCCAATATTCAAGTCAAAACCGCACTTCAATTAATTCGATGATTTTCATTCACCGCGAACCCTTCACAAAATCGAAAAGTAAAATGAGAAAATCATTAAAAATCAGTCACTCAGCAAAGTCAACAACAAATGGCTGGGGACGAAAGAGGCAGCTGTAAGTAGAAACCGGAACCAAAAACCCAAAACCGAAACAGTAACCGAAATGGAAATGGAAATAGAAATAGATTTAGATACAGTTGCAGATTCATAGCCAGGACACGAGTAGCCTAAAACAACACAAGCGACACAATTGTAACAACAGCCAGAAAAAAAGGTGTTAAATGAAAACTAAACCAGAGACTGTGTAGAGTGTGGCGAGGACAGAGCAGAGGAGGAAGGAGGCAGCAAGGACATGGCATGGAAGTTGATTAAAATGCAATTGTGAAATGTGAAATTGTTGTTGTTGCTGGTTGTCAACACTTGATTAAGAGCAGCCGTCGCAGTTGTTGAAACGTCGAAACAATCGCAGCAGCGGCGAGGGTTGCTTGAACAAGTCGCGTCGGCGCACTGAGAGCAGAACCCGCAGCTCCCCGCCTCGTACTCGTGTCCTGGCAAGGAGGGAATCTGTAGCTGTCGCGTTCCGCTTGGGTGTCATGTCAAAACAATGCAACTCGAGACACATTTTTAGGGTTGAACCCGAAAGCAAATGCAATTTGAATAAGCGCCATGGAAAATAATATCTAATTGAAAGTGAGAGGCAAACTGGAAGGGGCCAGAGACCAGCTGATAATCATAATGATAATGATGATGATAATGATGATGCTGACTGCTGACTGCTGCACACCTGGTGACTCCAACTGACTCCAACTGACTCGCCCCTCTGTCATTGCTGTGGCTGTTACAAAACTTTTTGGCCATGTTTATGCATTAAACGTGTCAAATATTTTTTGTTACTGCAGTCGTGTGGTATTTGTTGTTGGGGGCTGCCCTTTAGGGCCATTAAGTTACCATTGGCCCAAAGAACGAGGCCAATTAGCTATATACACCGCGTAGACGCATAAAAGGTATATACATACATATATATATATATATATCTAGTTAAAATCTAGTTGATTTGTGCGTGGCAGTCAAAAAGGTAAATGCGAAAAGCTCTTGAAAAGTTTGAGTTGAATAAAGTGCCAAATACTAAATCAGAGATGCTGGAATGAAATTAATATTTTAAAGTGAACTACACAGATATTAAAGAGTATAATGAAAGCTATAAACAATTGCAACTTAATATTGTGAAAAGCATTGACGAAAAATTTAGCAAGTAAGTTTTTTAGCTGCAGAAAGTTAATCATTCAAAGTGGATAGATTTATGGAAGCGATTCAAACTCCTTAGCAAAGCATAAACTGCACAAAATAAGTATAAAATTCAGCTATTGGCTAAACACTTGACAAACACTTCGCAATGCGATAAAAAACTGCATATTTGATAAGAAATTAAGCCAATAAAATATGTGAACAGATTGAGTCAGCTTGCAATATGTTTTGCAACTATGATAATTAAATATAACATTTTAAGTAAAGCTTCTCAGAATCTATTTTACTTAATATATCTTTTCAAAAATCGATACACAAAAATGTTTTATTTAACACACATTTTGTAACGTAATTTTCACAAATTAACATATATATATAGTAAGCTTTGTAAATCACATATAAATCGCAATAAGCCCCGCCCATTGTAAACACAGGGTATTAGGTTAGTCGACGTCACATTGCTGTTGTTCTGCGCGTTTGCTGTGTTGCCACACTCAACCCACTTTTAATGGGCAGACGGCAAAAATGTTAGCATGTGCAGTTAAGTAACGGTAACAATGATAATAAGTATAAACATTATCAGAGCAACGCCAAAACAGCCAACAGCGCAGCAATGAGGCGTCCTCTTATCATTAACAGGCGCGACAAACAACAACAACAACGCCAACAACAACAACATCATTATCATTATCATTTTATCATCATAATTATTGAGCGCATTAGTGCGTAAAGAGCGAGAGAGAAGGAGAAAGATTCCAGCCAGATATATATATATATATATATATATATACAGAGTGAGAGAGATCTCTTAAGGCAACATCACGTATTTCGCAAATCCGTTAAAAAAAAGAGTAGAAGAAGCTGGCCAAGACTGACACGTTCACATATACTTATAAGTTATCAGCCCGACAGAGTCACAATGCGACTTACCACAATTCGTCATGTCAGAGGGCTCAACTTGCCACACACACACACACAGAGAGAGAGAGAGAGAGATAGATGCAGAGCCAAGTTAAGATCTCAGTTCCGGCTAATGGAGTTATATGCGGCAACAAGAACAACAACAACTGCCTTCTTATGAATTTCAATTGGCCCACAAAATGTCCTAGAATCAAGAAAAGGGGAACCAACAACCAACAACAACAACAACAATCTGTGACACACACTGCAATTATGACTAGTTTTAGTGTTTGAGATACCCTGTAAATGTAAGCATGAGCTGCAAAAATCTTGGCCAATGCTTGAAGGTAAGCTTCTAAACAGAATCAAGGCCGTATTGGTCCTAGTTAAACCTTTATATTAAATTAATATACATATCAATTATAACCCAGAAATGGCTTGTGAATATGGGAAGAAAGAAACACATCCATAACTTCAAAGTCAAGGACTTGATTTGGCCTTTAATACTTTGACCTACATATAAATTTGATAACTTGTTACTGGGTCAAAAATCGTGTAAAAATTTTACCCAAAAATAGCTTGTGAAAATGGATCTAAACTTTCCACAGCTTTAACTTTGTTAAGACTGAAGCGATTTTCAAGAAATGAACTTTGGCCTCGACTTGGCTTCCAGATGAATTCTACATCTAAAGTCGAAGTAACTAAATTCTCAAAATTATTAATTAACGGTGTCTTTTGTTCAAGGTCTGCTGACTGATTTGTACAAAAATGTTGAACTTCAGTTTCGAGTCTGAATTTTAATCGGTTAACTAAAAAGTGAATAATAATATTTTGATATGCAAAGTTTGCTTATTCCAGTTGCTGCTTTTGAGGAGTATCTTTTAGTGTGCTCTGCTGACTTGATGTGTGTGTGTGTGTGTTTAAGTATGTGTGTGTGTTTGCATTACTAATACGAAACGCCCACCGCAATAACAACAACAATTGCCGATTGCTACTTACAGCAGCAGCAGCAGCAACAGCAGCAGCAGCAACAGGACAGCAGCAAAAGTACGTGAGTCTCCCTAATACACAGCAAGGCGCTTGTGTCCTGCATTGAGCCGCAGGCGGTCGATCCTTGGGCATCCTGCGGCGCTAATAACCCACTTACTTATAGTTATCCCTTTGTCCGACGATGCTGCTGCTGCTGTTGCTGTTGCTGTACTTCTGACAGGCCATCAATTACGAGTATTATACGAGCATTACTCATACATATACATAAATGCACAGCGGGGTTAGCAAGGGGACTACGCCCCTAGTGGGCGTGGTGAGCGTGGTGTGGGCGAGCAACAATTGCAATCAAATTTAGACCGCAAACGAATTTTGCACGAATCAAAATCTTTGGCATATCAAAAAAATGCAATCAAAATAATCAAAGCATTGCGAAAATAATCCCACAGCGTTTTAAATTTATTTTAATAGATTTTTTATTATATGTCGAAATATTAGTCATGGGTGCACTGAAAACAGCAGCAGCAGCAGCAGCTGTCAACTGAAGAGTTTTTTTTTCCAATTTGAACATTTTTAAATTTCCAAACAAAATGAGAAGCGTAGCGAAAAAAAAAACAGAAATTAAACTCGAAACACAGCTGTGAGCAGCCGCACCTTGAAGAGCGACTGATAAGAGACTGTGACAGGCTTGAGAGGAGGGCAGGAGACAAGTACACTGAGAAAAACCTGGTCAACTATTCATTCTTGATTCAGTTTAAAAACAAAAGCAACAAAAAGAAATGTTTTTATGTCCTTTTCTTTCTCGCATTAATTTTGAGGCACACTTTCTGGATTTAAGTTGACAGATCTAAATAATAATTTAAATTTAAATTTAAGATTTATTTTTCTATAATCAAAAATGCTTAAATCAATGTTTGCCATATTTTAAGGATTACTTTACCACGAACAATAGCAGTGTAATTAATTTCATGTGTTTTTCTTGATGAATGCAAATGCAATTTTTACATGCCAACAATATTTTAATTCTGTTAACGCGCATAATCAGTCAGATGACGTAAATTGAACACGAGCAGAGAACTTGGCAGTGACTACAGTGAGAGAGGGAAAGGGAGGGAGAGACAGAGAGAGAGAGAGAGAGGGAGTGAGAAAGAGACAGAGACAGAGACAGGCGCCGCAGCAGCCGCAGCAGTTGACCGCAAAACCACAGCGACGGAAGCAGCAAAGCCACAGCCAAAGGATTGTGCTCGCGTGTGTGTGTGTGCGTGTGTGAGAGAGATAGAGAGTGGGAGTGTGGGGAACTTATACATACACACACACACGCTACATATGTGTGTGTGCTTGTCGGCTGCTCTTTTTCGGGCACATCATAAATAATGCGACCAAGTGACACGCATCCCCAGCGCTTATCAAAAGAAGCGCCTTGAATTGAAGCAAAAAGGAAGACACGAATAAACATGAGTGGGCAGGGTGAAGCTTGAAAAATGCTACGAAAGGTGCGTAGTAATGGAATTGAATAATAACGGTTAATGTCACCTCTCGTCTCACTACGGAATTGAAACTATGGATTAATGATCAAAACTTTTAGGTATCCATAACAATTTTATATATTAATAATCTTCAAAGCCTTCGAAATAATTTGGTATATTTATGATTAATCAGCATCACTGGCCGAGTCTATATAGTCTAATCTGTCTGTCTGTCTGTATACAAACTAGTCAATCTTTATGAAATTTGGAATATGCAGGCAAATTTTATATATCAAAGCTGATATAGGAACAATCGGTTAATAGATTAATTCGTGTATTGAACACATTTTTGTTTACTAACTAATTATGAGTTTAATTATACTTAAGCAAAGATCATTAACTTCACATTACTATTATAGCTATACATATATTGGAACAATCGGTCGACTTCTTAAATTGATAGTGCAATTTTGAGATCAGAAGATAGACTGCAGTCTGTAAGAGCTGTAATTTGCAGCATGCCTAAAGATAAACTTTTCTTCTTCATTTAGTTTAAGAATAATTCTATTAATTAATTTTTCCTGCTCCTAAATAGGAAATCAATTTACTAGATTAAAAGCTGAAATAGGCAAAGCTAAAATTGCAATATGACTCAGATTAAAAGCACCCCCTTCACACCCCACTCACAGACGCACAACCCCGTTTTTAATGGTATAATAATAATAGATTAACCGTTAAGCCCCCTTTTAAAATGCATATGTTGGAGTTGAAATTATTGAAGGGTTATTTATATGACAATTAATTCGTTATTGACTTATTGCCAAGTGCCACGCCCCTTAATCAAATGAGTGAAAATGCAAATAAAATTTCGCGACAGTTGTAAAAACGAAACACCCCCCAACACTATCCCTCTCTGTCTCTCTCTCTCTCTCTCTCTCTCTCTCTCCTCTCTCCCTCTCTCTCTATCTCTCCCTCTGTCTGTCTCTTTAAAGTTTAGATTTTTAAGCGTTGCGGCTCATTAAGCACACAAAATGTGAAAATCTGCGTTAAAAAAAAATACGATTGCGATTTGAAATCGTGCCAGGGCCAAGGTTAGAGAGGGAGGAGGAACGGGAAACGAGGAGTTAGCTGTGGCTGCTATTACCACGCCCATTAATGCAAATTAAAACGCAATGCGGACATATGCCCAAAAAAAAAAGAAAAGAAAAACAAGCTGAACCAAATCCAGAATACAGAATTCGGAATCCTGAATCCTGAATCCTGAATGGGATGTCGGGATGTCACAGCGCATTATCATTCATAAATCACAACATGGAAATTGCCGAGCTGTAGTTGTATCTCAATCTGAAACGGAATCTGAATAGGGGTTGGCTTCTGTTAAGGTTTTTTCTGTTTTGTTTTTTTTTTTCAATTTGCGCCTTTTGCTGGAAAGCCCCGCTACAGCCCGCAACCCCCTCGTGCAACACAGTCTAATAAACATGTACACAAGAGTTATGAATAAATTAAGACATTTGTTTTGCACGCTGCTCATTTCGATTGTTTTATGCTTGTGTTGCCAGCTATTAAATTGGCATTAGCTTGAGGGAGAGGAGTGGTAGGAGGGAGCGGCGGGGTGGTTGAAGAGACCTAAAGCCATAAAGCCCTGTGGCCAAGTGGCTGTTGCAGCTCATTCATGCAACTCAAATTGTCATCTTGCCAAATTTCAAGTGAAATGTGCAGCAAAATAAATACTTGTAGTGAAATTTAAGCTGTGTGTTGTCAGTTGGCAGTCATGTGATATATAGCAGATATATATATGAGATATGATATGATATATGCTTATGCGATAGGCAAAACACATGAAAACTAAACTGAATACAAAAACCAAGCAGAAAATGTTAAGTTTAGCTTGCCGAAATCTAAATACGCTTGCCGGATATATAAGAGAAATCAGATATAATATTGTGAACCAATTCAAGTCCGTCTTCAATTAGCAATGGGGATATATTTCATAAATATATGCATCAGAAATATGTGTATAATCTACATATCAACAATGTGGTTTAGGTTATGATGAGATTTATAATTCAGCCTCCCATTTACGAGAAGCTATCCACACCCTTGCCAAATAGTGAAGGGCATATAAAACTCAGTATTCTTCAAGGCTAGATAACTCTTTACAGGATAGATAGGTATAACCCTTATTTATGACTTAAATATATATATATATATATATATATGATATTTATTTATAAGCAAACAAATCACTTACATACATACACATATCCCCCTTCTGCTGCTGCTCCCTAATTGCGTTACACATTTCATAAGACAATCAAAATAGCCCCGTCCCCGGCAAGGGCATACATAAATACGGATGTGGCAATCACACGCAGCAGAAAACAACAGAAAACAACTGAGAAAAAGAAATCCTGTCGAGCGGTTTTCAATGAAAATTCATCAGCATGTCATCAACGTCTCCAAGACGCACAAGACTCAAATCTTCTGCTGCTGGCTGCTGGTTGCTGGCTGCTGGCTGCTGCTCATCTGTTTTATACCCGGCTATGCTATTCTGTTCCATTCGGAATCCATTCAGTTTGCTGTGCTTAAGTCTGGGCCGTTGTTTTCTTAGTAGCGCGAACGCCACCCAAAGCGTTTTCCATTTGCTGAACGGGAAAAACAGCAACGGGGTAAACGTTTTTGGTGTCGCCTCGATTTTTAAATATATATACATTTACAAATATATATATATTTTGACAGACAGTTGGCAGCTAAATGTTGACGGGGAGTGGGTGGTTAAGGAGGGGGTTGATTGTACTAGCAGCAGTGCGTCTTAAATTACGACACGAGCGTCGAAAATAAAATTTCAGCAGACCGCTGCCCGCTTTGCCGCCATATGGGAAATGTCACTTGGTTAAGGAAATCCAGCCAGAAAACAGACAAGGAGTGGTGGGGGTAGGGGGATGTGGCAGGTTTGCTGAGCTGGGAGGTAAATCAGAGTTGTGCCTACCGCAGACAGCAGCAGCGGCCAACGTCACCCAAAATGGACAACACACGTGGGGCCAAACAACAACAACAACAAAGATGTGGACGCTGATGATGATGATAATAATGATGATGATGATGATGATGATAATGTGGATAATGATCATGTTGATGACGGCGGCGTTGGGGCCGTTAAAAAGGCAGCGCCAAATAGCTGCGAAAAGTAAAGCCGCTCGTAAAACTCAAACGAGGCGAGGAAAGCAAAAACATGGCGCCAAATAGCCACAAACATAACGGCAACAAAAACAAGGAGCCAGCCCCAAGCGCAAGGATCAGGATGCTGGCGACGTTTGCCGCCATTTTGTAAACGAAAAGTGCATATAATAATAATATAAAACCGCAACAACAACCAAAGCAACAACAAACAGCGACAACAAACAGCAAACAGCAACAGTAGCAGCGACTACACACAAGGAATCATGCCAAAAACAGCATTAAAACCAGTATAAAAAAGAATTTAGAAAAAAAATAGACGAATTTTTGATGCGCTATCAAAGATGTTTTGATAGACCTTAAAAACAGGAATTTTCATTATAAAATCAAGCAGTTGAATAGAGGTATATATTATAGATTATAGTCTTTAATTAAGATATGTAAAATATTGGATAAATGTAGGTATACGAGTGAACTAACACATTTCAAAAAGGCTTCAGAAATATGAATAACAATTTTTGCAAAAAATATATTTCAATACATTAGAAATAAAATTGTAGAACTTAATTCAAAAATAGGTTAATGGTTCTTTATTCTTAAATGAATCAAACTTTTGATAGGCTATGAAATATATTTGATATATATAATTAAAACTAGTGAATTAATATATCTTAAGTCTTCAGAAATTAGGGTTTTATTTACAGATAAGTAATTCGAAATCATTACTTTATGCGTTAAAATGGGTTCCATGTTCTTTTCAAGAATAAGAAACTTTTTGCGAAAATAAGTGGACTCTAGCCAAGCATATATGCTTGGTTTACCCTTTTTGACGCTCCGTTGACTTTTAAAGAAGCCCTAAAACAAACTTAATAACAAAATCAATGTACTCCCTTAGCAAACGCAAGGTCGCATAAAAAGACGCCCAGGGTGTATTCGAGGCGGGCACAACTACAGCTTGAAGGGGAGGGAGGGCGGAGAGCGGAGAGCGGAGAGCGGAGAGAGGGTACAGCTTGAAATGGGCGCCTGTGATTTGGCTTTTGTGAAAAGTGGAAAGTGGAAAATGGCGAATATGTCGCCGAGCATCGTAAAAATTTATGCCCAACCGTAAGGCCTCCATCCAAATGGCAACTCAGGACTGGAACGACAAAGCACAAAAAGGTGGGGAAGAACTCTCATATGAGCACATAAAAATATAGAATGGCTAAGGAGGGGGGTGTGCGGGGAACTCTGGTCAAATTGCGTTCTTATGGCACTTTAGTGGCAAAATCAAATTAGAATTTATGTTAAGTTGGCAATCATAAATGGCGTCCAAACAGAAGAAAGCCAACCATTGAATAGTCATAATCATATTTAGTGGAGTGCGAAGAGCCGACCAAATGAGCAATACACAGATAATGGCAACTAAAACTGCAAATGTGAAAGATTTTTAGTTTTAATATCGTTGATTTTTATAGGCTGTTAGCGGAACGTGAAGTTGGCTGCGCATTGGATCAGTGGCTTGTAATGTGCGCCATCTGTCGGCCACTTGAGGGCATTACTCACGCCACATTTGGCGCATTCAAGTGCTTAGCGCGTTAATTTGCACCAGTTTCTACTCGAAAAGGGGGTTGACTAACACTGCACAGAGCAGGGTTGCTCAGACTGTTGACTGCTTGCCCCTAGGCGAAATTCAC
The DNA here is from genome assembly GCA_037043685.1 of Drosophila hawaiiensis. Classification (NCBI taxonomy): domain Eukaryota; kingdom Metazoa; phylum Arthropoda; class Insecta; order Diptera; family Drosophilidae; genus Drosophila; species Drosophila hawaiiensis. The sequence goes on from JBAMBA010000216.1 coordinate 1,879,388, forward strand.
GTTTCTAAGCCCTCACAATTGCCGTTTGATTGAGTGATGCGCTCTGAAACTATTGTTGCTCTCTTCGTTGTTGTTGTTGTTGCTGCTGCCGGCGATGCGCATTAAATAACAACAACAACAACGGCAAAGAAGAGACAGTTGTTTGTTGGAGGGTGCAACAACATAATCATTATTATCATCAGACAGCAGACTACTGCTGACGAGCATTAAATTAACTGTAACTGGCACCGGTAGCCCGCCTGGCCTTGCCTGGCCTTGCCTGCCTGCCTGCCTGCCTGGTTGACCTGCCTGCCTTGCCTTGCCTTGCCTTGCTGCACTTTACACATTTTACATATGTCGCACAAGATCTGCTCTGCTTTTGGTTTGTGGGTGGTAGGTCTACTTGGTTTTTTGGTTTTTGGCTTTGCTTGGTTAATAGTATTCCCTCGAGTGTATGGAGAAACAAGTAGAAATGCCCGACTCGAGAGTGCTCGACCAGGATATACCTAAGATTCAAAATTTATAACTTAAAAAATTCAAATCTGTTCAATCACGATATACGCATAAAGGTATATATTTCAAATTGTGGCTTTTTTGATATCGGTAATCGATTTTTATCGATATATCCTAAGCGGTATTTGAATTGATGATGACATGCGTATATTATATGTATTTTAATGTCTTTGACGAAGACTATACCTTTATATTTATACCCTTGTTAACCACTTTCCATGAGTTTACAGGGTACACAGTAAAAAAAGAAAGCATAAGAAGAACAAGGCAAAATCAAAGCAAATGCACTCAAAAGATCTGAAACTACGGACTCTACGTAATTCAATAGCCCAAAAGCTGCCTCCACCTATTCATCCTCCTCCATCTCATCCACCTCCCCATCCAACTCATCCTTTGCCCATTTCGCCTTTGACATGCGGCTCTGGACAGGCACTCATCAAACTTTTGACATGCAACTCAGCATTCGAGCGCTGTGAGGAGGGGGGAGGGGGTGACTGCTGCGCCTTTTTGCATGCAAAATGTCAGCGCATATGTCAGACTTTTGCATATGACTTCCCCCTTCATCCAACCCGCCCATCCTTCAATCGAGGGCTGTCTGTTGCATTTCAAGTTAAATAGTACACACATAATACTTGTGATATTATTTGAATATCACGACATATTGTGGCTATAAAAAAGTTATATATAGCCAGAGTATAGTGTGAAGTGAAGAGCTTGATATATAATTTGAAGTAGCAGCCAGGCCTAACATTGTAATAAGCTATTTATGAAGTATTTATGATTTATATATATATATATATATATATATATATATATATATATATATATATATACTAAAAAACGTTCCACTCTTCGCCTAAAACCCTATGAAAAAATTAAGATAAATGCAAATCAGACCAAATCTTAAGGAATACATTTTGAAACTACAATTTATATATGATAAAACTAAATAATAAAAAATAATATAAAACTATAATATATATATATATGTATATGATTTGTGTGTGTCTAAATCACTTTGGAATCTTCTCTTTGCTCGCTTCAAGAATTCTTTTAGAAACTCTCGTCCAGCTTGTTATGAGTTTCTGCCTGCCAAATGCATTTTGATGCAAAAATCTGAAGCGAACTTTGGCTCGCACTTCTTTCGAGTGCTGACCTCCACACCCATCATCTCCTCCCTCAGCCCCGCCTACCCCGCCTACCACACTCGATTTGTAGCCGTTGTATGGCATTCTGTGTGTGTTTGCTCTGTGATGTGTTTCTGTAACTGTAATTGATGCTGACTTTTTGACAGTTTGAATGTCGAAAAACGAAAAGCGAACGCAACGAGGAGGGGGTGGATAATACCCTGTACCTCTGCTCGACTACTGTTTCAACAAAAAACCAAAAACAAATACAAAAATGTCAACTCTGATTAGTTTTGTGACAGTTCTGTGATTTGAATTCAATTATGACATGCAGATTGAAGAAATACACGCGAAATGCAGTTTAGCACAGAACACTGAAATTTCATAAAGAGCAAATACGATTTGAGCGATTTGAGAATTGCAGCTGATTTGTAGGTTTGCTGCTGCTGCTGGTGCTGCTGCTGCTGCTGCTGCTGTTGAGGTTTGCTTAGGTTTTTGGCAATGGATCAATAAACACGCCGTTAAGAGTCAATATTTTGATTTTGAGCGACGTCAGCAGCAGCAGCAGCAGCAGTGAAAACAAAAGGACGACAAAAAGGAGCGCAGCGCACTAAGCAAATAGAAAAACTTTCACAAGGACAATGGAGACATAGACAGAGAAGGACAAGTAAAAGGAGCGGGGTATGAGACCAAGAAGTGTTCAATGCCTGCGCCCATTGTCAAAAAGAATCAACAAAAAACTGAAATCGGATATTAAATGCACAACAAACAGCAGCAACAACAACAACAACAAAAACAACAACAAAAAGCAGCTAGAAACGAGCAGCGAACAAAGGCGAATGTTTGAAATTAATATGGGCAGCAGCAGGCGCTGCAGCGCACAGCAGCGTTTAGCGCAATACACTCAGAGAAATAAGCTTAACCACACATTTTTCAGAAGTGCAAAAAACGCACAGCTTAATTTGTTTTATTTATAACAAAAGCTTTTTTGTTATCAGCTTTCTTTTTTTAATGTTATGTTATCAAAATTATCAATAAAAGTGAAAGTGGGAAAGATAAATTTCTAAAAAACAAAAATAGCAATTTTCCTTAAATATCCTAACTTACTAATAATAAATAGTTAATAGTTTATAATAAATAAATAGCTAAAAGTACAAAAGGCACTTCGTTTTTCTCTGTACTACTTATTACTGAAACTTTGTTGATAACATTATACAAAATAAGCTTGTTAGATGTTGTAAATATATCAAAATTTAAATTATATAACATATTATTATAAGAAGAACAAAAAAACTGTACTAAGAACTGAAGAAAAGTAGTTATGTTTCCCATCTTCAATTAACAATTAATTAGTCTCAAAACACTTGAAAAATTCTTTTAGTTCTATCAAGTCTTGGCTCTCTCCTCTCTGCACATTTTAGTTACCAGTTTCATTCACAAAGTGCCAAAGTCTTTTCGCACAGTGTAATAGTGTTAACTGGCGCAGAGTTAGTAACTGAAGGAGGGCAAGGCGATGGGAGGGGGATGGGTTGGTGGCTGTGGTGGCAACTAAATAGTTGCACTAATATGTCCATGACGTTGGCAAATGGTAAAATAAAACCCACAGCACGTGTGTGTGTGGTGTGTGTGTTGTATGTGTGTGTGTTATGTGTGTGGTGTGTGTGTTGATGTTGTGTGTGTTTGGTTTGGGCGGCAGCTGGGATTCAGTGTTGGGTTGGCTAGGAGCTGCCCGTAATTGAGGCAAAAGTTGCGGACCAGTGCAAAGTGCAAGCAGCAGCAGCAGAAGCCAGGCACAAAAGGACTACAATGAGGACGAGGCACGGGAGGACCTGTTCCCGGTTCCAGGACGAGCCATAACTCCAAATGGCCATTCGATATGGTTACTTAAAGGGTAATTAAATTAAATGTGCAGCAGGAGCTGCTGCTCAGCGTGTGCTGTCCTCCTTGCTGACATCCAAAACAACAAAAGGACACGCGGCACAGCCCCCACACACACACACACACACACACACACACGCACACGCACACACATACACAAAGAGAATCAGAGAAGCTTTACCCCTTAACTGGTTGGCAACTTCTTGCCGTATGCATATTTCATAATGACAGGCAAAGAGAGCGAGAGCAAAAAGGACCAAAAAAGTTGGGGGTTGATTGTCCAGCAGCAGCAGCAGCAGCAGCAGGGTGAGAAGGGGGTGTTGCTAGGCAAAGGGGGTGGGAGCGGGGGGTAGGCAGAGACAGGAAGGATGCTTTCGCCTTATCGCGTGTCAAATCATCGTTATGATTACCAATTCATACACTTTTTTATATATACATCATTTGTTTAACCCAAAAGAATGCCTTGAAATTGATGATCAAATGATGATTAAAATGTATTTCCTAAATGGAATTGGGAGTGAGGAGTGTGTGTGTGTGTGTGTGTGTATGATCTGCCTAATGATTCTGTTGATTAATTATGAATCAATTACATTGTAAAACACACACACCTAAAAAAAATTCTGTTTTTAGGGGAGTAATCAAATTTGTTCCGCTTCAAGCATAAGATTATAAAAATAGGAAGGGGCGGGGGGTTAAAGGTTACGGGTTGAGGAATTGGATTGCAAATATCTAAAGCTATGATTTATTCAATTGAAAGTAAATGTTAATCAGAATCAGCTTAAAAAATTATTTATTTACTTCAAATCAAAGCTTAAAGCTTTAACAAAAAATTGATTTGGGACTTAAAGTGATCAAAAATGGTGTAAAAGCAGCAAAAATAGTAAATATTATTTGAAAATACATCAAATTTGTCAAATATGTTGAATAACAAAATACCAAATCAGAAAATGTAGTTAAAATACAAAGTGAAAAAAAGAGGAAATGAAAACAGCAACAAGAATCAAAACATTAAATTCTATATTTTAATTATAATTTCAAAACACAGAATAAAGGGAAATAAAGAAACTTATGAATTATAATAATTTCTCATATTCCTTTTGCAAAATGTAGTTCAATTTGTTAGATTTTAAATCTTAAATTTTAAAATATTATCAGAAAAGCTTAGGAAAATTGCAGCAAAACTACAAAATGGAATTTTGGCAAGCTGATAAAATTATTTATGTGGCAAGCTCAAGCCACGAGTTTGTAGATAATAATAATAATAATTAAGATGATGATGATTAAGCTGATGTTGCCGACTGAGTCAATGATTGTAGTTCTAGGATATATATATATATATATGTATACTTATATGTATGTAGAGTAAAACAACAACAAAATTATTTGACTGCATTATTAAACTGAACTCAAAGTAGGAGCAGAGAATATGGGCAAAAGAAACTAAAAGTTTCTTAATTAAAATCAAATTTGTCTTACATTTGGACTTCGGGGAAAAGTATTGCGAGGCTCAGTGCCAACCACCAACATCCCCTTCTCCCCGCTTCTCAACTTTGAACTGGTCTTTCATGTGCCGCTCGACCAATTAAAAGTAAACAAAAATTAAATTATGCAGCTACAAAAGCTGCACGTAGAAATGCCGAAAAAGATTGACTGCCCCCCACCACCCAAAACTTCAATTGAATTAGAGAGCAGCACTGGTGGAAGAAGAAGAGGAAGCAGAATAGGGGGAAGAGGAGGAGCAGCAGCAGGAACGGAAGGAGAGCGCCAAACGTTAGGTGTGGCCCAACGGAGGAAAGGTGGCAGCCCATTCAAGTGCGGCGAATTCAATTTCTGTTTGTATTTTTATTTTTTTCTCGGTTATACCCTGTAACTATTTAAAAGGTGTACAAAAAATGTAATTTAATCGGGCGAAAGTATGTAACAGGCAAAATACAAATATATAAATATATATACAAATATATATATATATACAAATATATATTTATATACATATTCAAATGAGATTTTTGTATGCACCACAAATAATACTAACCATATTACTTATTTATATGGTTTATTTGTAGTTACTTAAATGATATATAAGCTGAAATATTATTAAAGTCACTCCATTTACATTCTTTTAAACAATTTACATTGTTTGTTCTGTTAAGAATAATACGAAGCCAAATTCTATTTTTCAAAAATAATCAAAATAAAAATGAAACTTTATTTTTCATTTAAGTTTAGTTAACTTTGAATAAATAAACACCTAAAATGAAATCGATTCTGCGAGGATTACAATCACTTTATCTTCTATTTATCTTTATCTTCTTCTTAAACTTCTTACTTAAGAGTCTGCATTATTATCTTTTTTGCTATGCAGGGTATCTGCTAGTCGAACACTCACTGCTCGCCACCATTTCACTACAAATTCTTTGCAGTATTTTTGGCAAAATGGCGCAGCGTATTGTGCTGTGGCTATTCGAGGGGGAGAGCAAGAGCGAGTGGAATGGGGGGAGGGGAGCTTGGGAGAAATTATAGTCAAAGAAGAAATTTGATTTTGCAGTAAATGGCGAATAGCGAACGGTAAATGGTAAATCGTAAGCAGATAGAGAGAAACGCAGTCTATTCAAACCGCCAGCAACGCTTTGTAATTGAATTGAGCGACGAAAAAAGCGAGTTGCGCTAAAAAACCCGAGAAGAAATGAAAAGAAAAGAACTAAGCAGCAAATAAAGGAGACGAGCACAGTAAAAAAGGCAAACAACCACAAAAGGATGCGAACAAGTGGGCAAGGAGAGGCAGAAGAGAGGAGGGAGAACAATGGCGACGGTTGCTAATAAAATAAACGAAAAGCTTTTGTAAGCAAATTGAAAACATAAACAAACGAAAATTGATCAACAAAAAAAAAACACAAAAAAGAACAAACAACTAGAACGAACAACTAGAAAAAGTCAATGTGGGTGGGGGGAGGTGGGTGGAGAAGAGCACACACAAAAGGATAAACCAAAAATGTTTTTACTATGCAAGCAGCAAAACAAAAGGCAGCTAAAATGATAAAAACTACAACAACAAAAAACTAAACAAAACGAAAAGCTCACAAAATGCATAAGAACAAAAAGTTTTTTAGCGTCACAATGATAAAAAAAAACACAATAGCAAAGCACAATAAACAAATGTATATGAAATTCAATTTGTACGGAAATAAACAAAATGGCGCCTCTGTGTGTGTGCGTGTGTGTGTGTTTATGTGTGTGTAACAACAGCAGCAGAAATTCGATTAAAACTTTTGCACTGCCCAAAACACACACACACACACACAGAGAGAAGCCCAAATTAAAGAAAAACAAGCAGAGACGCCGAGCAGCGCAGCCAGCAGCGAGCAGCATTAAAGTTTTTGCTGCGACTAAAAATTCAAGCAGCAGCAGCAGTCATAAAAACGTGCACGTAAAATTAAAAAAAAAGATGTAAAGTACGAGTGTTGAAAGCTACAACAACAACAGCAACAACAGTTATAACAATGGCTGCTGCACTTGCTCATAAAATGCGGTTTGAGCAGCACTGGCTCAGCCTTGCAGTGTTGCCACAGTTTGAGAGTCGCATGCAGTCATGCTCAAACATACATACATATGTATGTACTGGCAACACACTAGTTGTCTCGCTCGCACAGCGTTGACACGCCCCACACACACACACTTGGATGCGTTCTCTCGCTCACTTGCTCTCGCTCTATCTCTCTCTCTCGCACACACGTGCTTACGCACATTTTCGAAGTTCCTGCTTCGAACTTGAGTGATTTCCCCTCTTTTTTTTCTTTTGCTCTATGTTAACTTTGTGCAGTTAGTTGTGCTCTTCTTCTTGTTGTTTTTGTACTCACTTTATCATGTCCGGTAGGCGTTCCGGCACTTTGGGGTGGGTGTTTTTCTTCACATAGCTAGATGATAGCGCCTCGGTGCATGCCAGCATTAGCTCCGTGGATAACTCGACCGGATGTTGTGGTGATATTTCTTTGGGTAACTGCAAAAACAAATACCGAAACACAAAAAATATAAAATATATACACATATACATATATATACTGTAATTGTAACGGTAACGGTAGTAAGCAAAAAGTGTCAATGTACTCGAAAAATACTTGTTGTTGTTGTTCATGTTGTTGCTTGCACAATTGTTGCATGCTTTGCGGCGTTAGGCGACATTTTTTATGTGTGTGTGTTAAAAATTAATTATAAAAAGTTAACAACCAGAAGAAGAACAACAACAGCAATATTAACATCAAGCACTCACATCAATCAAAATGTTAATTGATGTTTTTTTCACGCAACGCTCTTTATCTTTTTATTTATTTCTTCTCTCTCTTTCTCTTTCGCTTTGTTTCTTCTTCTGCTTTTTGATTACATGACAAGCGACGTGCGCGCTGATCCATCAGCCAAGAAAGGCAAAGGCGATGAGTATATGTTTATGAAGTGCTGGAAGGTGGGAGGGAGGGAGACGGAGACAGGCGACAAAGCACCGCAATAAGCACGAGCCAAGGCAAACAACAGAAAAAGCAACAACAACAACCAATGAAAGTGCGATGAGGCGCAGTTAAAAATATATATATTTTTTTTTATAGAATTCAAAAGCGACCGACAACAACAACAACAATACAAACAACAGCAATCACAATGGATAAGCAACCGAAGAGTGGCTTTTTACGCGCTTTAACGATTGATTTAACAGCACAGGCCACACAAATATACACACACACACATATATAAACATAAAACACTTATGTATGCCACATATAAAACAATAATAGTAAAACAGGAATAGGCAGAGTGCACTGCTTGACTAACAAATACCCTGTATTTCAATTTATTACAAAAACAAAAGCAAATAAAAAACACTTGCTCTAATCAAGCAATAATAGATAAAACAAGAATTGACACAAAGCGCTGTTTGACTAGCACATATCCTGTAAGCAGCTCTGGTAGAACTTGTACATTTGAATTTATTAAAAACACCTTTTTGACTTTTGCTGTACGAAAATTTTTCAGATCTTCTATGAATCTATCCCGCTTGTCACAAACACATGCACATAGTCAATATACCCACTCTAAGATAGCTCAAGGGGTACAACGCATAAAATAGGCTCGCACGCAAAAGCTTGACAGGCAAATGCTGACAAATTGTCAGGCGGCCAAAAGGGAGAGGGACAAGGACAGAATGAAGAGTAGAAGGAAAGGGAGAGGAAGGGGGCGACACATTTGCGCTCGAATTTATAGGCAAAGCGACGACGGCGACCAGTAAATAAAATTCAAATAAAAATGCCACACACAAATCGAAAAGAATAACAACAACAACATCAACAAAAAAAAACAGAAAGCAAAAGCAAATGCGCCAAATAAAAGCGTCAAAGCAAATGGCAAATAAACAAGCGAGCCAAACAAGAAAACAATAAAGTTTAAACTTGGCAAAAACTTCGTGTGCGTTGAGCGCTGCTCAAAAATGAAGTCGACTTTTAAATACACTACAACTAAATATTTAATGTATATAATATTATATAAATAAAAAAATAAATGACCAATAAATATTTAATACATATAGTATTTATATATAAATATTTACTTTTCTTACCAAGAAAAATATCTTTTTTTAATAGCACAAAACTAATATTTATATAATGTAGATTTTAAAGAAATCTATACAAACAAATAAATGATAAAGCACTCAAATACCCTATAGTTACTTTCTAGAGTACAAGAAACAAGATAGAATTGTTATTTAGGTACATCAAAGAACCGAGTCAGATTGGCGACTTTTTAATTATACTCTAAAGTAAACAAAAGTGTTCGATTGTTCCTATTCAAGCTATAGATATAGTAGTCTAATTTTGTTCGTTTTATTTATGTTAGTAATTTAATAATACACATAACGGCTGCGTTTGGTTAATATAACTTGTTAAAGTAAATGTTTGCCAGGTAAGAACTTATCTTTATATAGTAGTTATATATTATAATCTGATCTCACTGATTTTTCATCCAAATGTGAGAAGATTGCTCATATTGGGTAAGCTTGGCCAGAAACAACAACCTTTTTCGATCTTTCGATCGATGGGATCTATATAATATGGTAAACCGATCAGGTTTACTGCCTGCAGCAATAATACCGATATTTGACGATTTAAATCAAGACAAACGATTAGATGAACATGACTATATCGATTCGGCTACTTATGCTGGTCAAGAATATATACTTAACGGAATCAGAGACATCAACTTCAAACTGTTACAAACTGCACAACAAAATTGCAATACCCTCTCTAAAACACAAAAAAATGGAGAGAAAAAATCAGAGCCGCCAAGTTTAAAGTGGCAAAGCCAAAGGCAAGAGGCAAGGGACCAGGCCAAAGGTGGTAAAGGGGCAGCAGACGTAAAAGGAACCATTGCCAATTTTGGCCCGAAATGCGAGAGCTGGCCAATTTGAAAGCGTCTGACGATGATCTGCGGGGAATAAGGTTTTGGGTGCGACGCCAAATGGCGACAAGTTGGCGACACTTTTATTGTGTGGCACTTGCCACACCAGGCCGATGGCTAATGGCTGATGGCTCACCTGGAAACTCTTGACGATGGCATCGAACATCGTCGCAATGGAATTGCCCAAAAGTGCATGACGCGCGATCTGTGGACAAACGGAGCAAGCATTCCGATACAGCTGCACGGCCAGGATGACGGATCTGCAAGGGGTGAATAGCAAACGGGGAATTTCAATTAAGCTGCTAGTTAACTGCATGGGCTAACTCACTTCTTCGAGATCTCAGTGTTGTTGGCGTCGTCCATGCCCTTGCTGATGACATGGCTGGCGAGGATGCCCAGCCCATCCATGATGAGGAATGCCTGAAAATCACAGGTCTGCGCCTTGGGTATCACACGCAACAGATTGCCCAGCGTCCGATCCAAGCCCTGAGCACCGCCGCCCTTAATCACCAGATTGAGCAGCTTGGGCACGCTGCTGTCCCGCTTCAGATGTGCGGGAAGTGCATCCAGCGTGGCCAAGTAGTCGGCAGCACTGCGAGAGAGAGGGTGAAAGGGTGTTAGGTAATGCCAATACAGATATAGACTGATGATTCTTCATTTAAATATTCTATAGCATAGCGAATGGATTTATAATTTCACTTCTGGGTTATCAAGCAAGTTGAAAGTAGATTAAATTCAGAAAAGAATTGCAATTATTAACTAAACTGAGCTTAATTAATGTCCTCTGTGGCCTTCAGCTGTATTAAAAAGTTATAATTTTCAAATTGCTGCTTTTCTTTAAGTACGGGAAATGAATCCCTAAAATGAAACCAAGTTAGACTCTGAGATCTATTGGGTTTCCGATACTGATCAAGAATATATATACTGTTTGGGGCTGGAGTACATTATTTTGATCTGTTGCATACTCTTGGTCGACTTCATTATATAATTTTTCACATTTTGAATGGTTTTAGTATTTTTAGGTTAACAATTGGCCAACATTATACAGATCAAGTTTGGCTTGCAATCTTCTCGGAGATCTAACTTTAGTAGACTACACGAAACTCATGGATTTAGTGCTACTCACCATTGACTCATGCGTTGCTTGAGTTTCTTCATCTTCTTCTTGTAGCTGCGCGAGTGTTCGCGATTACCGGTGGCGCCACCGAGTTCGGACAGTGTTGAGGAGAGATCGCAATCCTCGTTGGTGGTGCTGGTGGCATTCCCTCCATTGAGCAACTCATCCTCATCCTGATCGCCACGCGTCTCGTCCTGTTGCCGCTGACTGGGCATGGTTAGCTCCACGGCACGTTGTCGAATGTGCTCGATGTTCTCCTCATGCCGCCGGGCGGACTCCAGCTGCTTCTGTAGGATCTTGCGCTGCAGTTCCTCGGTGGTCTGCTGCTTCTGCACCTGCAACGCGAGCAGACGTTCTTCGCGATCGCGCGCCTTTTCGCGGGCCAACGCCTGACGTTGTCGCTCCTTTTGCTCCTGCATCTTGCCGATGCGCTGCTCCTTCTCAAGCCGCGTCTCGTTCATCTTCTCCAGCTTGAGCAGTCGCTCCTTTTCGAGCGCTTGACGCCGTCGCTCCACAGCCGCCTCCTTGGCTGCCTTCTCCTCAACGCGCTTCTGTCGCTCCTGCTCCAGCTCCTGGAGACGACCCTCGGCATCCTTGACGGACTCCATGAGATCGAGTCGCTTATTCTGCGCCTCGATATTCTTGATGAAATTGATCTCCTTCAGCTTCTTGTCCTCGTCGTGAGCCTTCTCGATGATCTGCCTCAAGTAGATCTCGCGATTTTCGGCGGCACGTTGCAGACGTCCCTCCATCTTCTGGCGCTTGTCCTCGATGAGCTGTTTCTTGACAGCCTTCACATCCTCGACTCGTATGAAGAGTTGCTGCAACTTGGCCGCCTTCTCCTGCTGCAGCAGGATGCGTTTCTGGTGAGCTCGTCCCTGCTTCGCCTGATACTTCTTCAGTGTTTCCTGCAGCGAACGACGACGCGACGGCGATGACAGCTTCTGGTGCAACTCCTGTGCGCGTCCCGGATGACGTGCCACGTAGGCCTGGAGAGTGGCCAATGCCTCGGCACGTTCGTTCCACGACATGTCGGAGAGTAGGGCTTGATAGCGCAACTCCAGACTGGCGTTCTCATCGTCGCTCATCGTCACAAATACGACGGCATCGTCGACGAGTGTCTGCTCCGTGCTATCATCCTCGTGCTCCTCCAGCTGCACCTCGCCGTCCGTCTCATCTGTCTCGGTGTCCACATCGATTTCGGTGCTTTCCAATTCGCGTATTTGACGCTCGAGAGATTCCTGCACCTCGACTAGGATGCGCTCATTGCGCTCCTCCTCGACATCCTCGGCATTCTGCTCCTCGATCTCATCGCAGGCACTCAGCAAGAATGCATTCGGCTTCACACAGCCATTGGGCAGCTTGCAGCGTGCAAGGCTCTCGTAGAGCTCTCCAATTGTCTTGGAGAACTCACAGTTTGTCTGAATCTTTATGTCGATCTTGTTGTGGTCATCATTGTTGGCTGCAGAAGAAGCGAAAGATTAGGATTTTATTTAAATTTAGCATAAGAAAGGAATAGATTTGTCTTTAATTAATTGTCTTTTGTAAGCATTGAAGCAATTATTAATTTTATTTAGTCATTTTATGATTACTAAGAACAACTCCAGTTAATTTTAAAGACTATGAGAATCCTTGCTCGTAGAGCTCAGAAATCCTTATTTTTCAGACAATAAATTAACTGAAAGGAATCTATTCCAGTTCTAGAATGAGTGTACTTTGAAAGAAGAAACTGATTAGTCTCAGATTTGTGCTGCGACTAGAATACTTCTCTATACTTCTGTTTACTAGGATTAATAAGACTCACTCTGAACTACTAAATCTAACGATTATCTGCAATTCTATAAAACTATAAAGCAACCCCTAAACATATATACTTATTTCTATATATATAAATCCATATCTCTACAGACTCAAGTACTGCTATAGTATATATATATACATCTAAACATTTCTATCTGCATCTATATCTATATCTATACCTATAAGTAATTCTCTACATATTTCTGTATTTATATATCTACCTCTACAGAGAATACTTTAAATATTTACTCTATTTACCTCACATAATAACACTCAAAATTCTCTTCCGTATCCCCACAAGAGATGCTGCTGATCTTGCTGATTATATCTATATCAATATCTATACCAACATCTTCATCTACATATCTATATTCCTCGAGACTATGCTCAATCTATTATTTAACTACTTTTAGAGTATATATATATATATCCTCTACACACAAATCCCTGTATCTATATTTCTACAGATCTATACTCATACTCAACATTCTTATCCCTACCTCTGCAGGACTTACTGTTGCTCTGCTCCTTTTGCTGGTTATCCGTCTATATCTGTATCTATAGCTTTATCTATACATATACCCATACCTACATCTCTCTTATGCTACTGCCTCTACTTCTAGTACTTTTAGAGCATGTATATACTCTGTAAATATCTTAAATTACTTTTAGAATATATATACACTCTAAGCATTTATATCTTAAATATATACTCCATATTCTCTCACAGACTCACACTCAACATTCTCATCCGTGGCGCCGCAGGAGTTGCTGTTGCTCTGCTCCTTTTGCTGTTTGCGCAGAGCGTTCTTCTCGCTGCGCATGTACTCCTTGTGGAGCGAGGTCATCTTGAGTCCAGTGAGATCCGATTTCTGGCGCTTGATGATGGAGGTGCGTTCGTTCAGCGAGGAACTTGCCACATTGCTGCCAGCAGAGATGCAATTGCTGCTGCTGCGCATCAGAGCAACTGCCGGCTTTGGCTTCTCCTTGTCCTTGTTCTTATCCTTATCCTTATCAGTGTCTTTCTCTTTATCATTATCCCTTTCCTTATCGTTGATATCCTTGTCTTTATCCTTGTCTTGCTTTGTCTTGAAATGGGCAGCTGTGCGCTGTGCTGGAAATGAGTTGACCTTTGCCTTGGCATTCTTAATTTCTGGCCGGGATGCAGGATGCGCCAACATCTTTGCCGATTTATTGGCAGCCTTTGTTTTAGTCTCAGCTGCTTTAGAGGCGACACTCTTTGAGTTGCTGTTATTGGCCTTATCCTTGTCGTCCCTTTGCTCGTTGAGCAGCGCCAGTGTGGGCAGACTGGCATATCCTGTGGGCTGATTGAAACGATTCGACCAATGCATGCTCGGCCTGCGTCGATTCTTTACCGTCAGCCAACCATCATTGTTATCGGACGACAGCTGTTTGGGCTCCGAGTGACGCTCGTCCAGCTTGAGGGTGCTCCTCGAGCTGCTCAGCTGCTCGTTGCTCGCCTTCAGTGTCGACGTTGAGCTGGCAATGTCCTCGCGTGAACTGCGTCCAAGTGTGCTGGGCAGGCTCACCCGCTTGCCAGCCGTCAGCAAGGCGTTTGTGCTGCGTTTGGCCAAAGGTTTGATTGCAACACTTGCTGCCGCAGCTGCCACTGCATTCCCATTCATATCCAGCATGGTGCGCGAACGTGCCGATAAGCGCGAGGCAACATTGCTGGGCGGACCATAGCATTCGGTTTTGCTCGACGGACGTGGCGGAGGCGCAGCACGACGTGCCGCAAACGGTTTCACATTGCTGTTGACATTGCTATTGTTGTTGCTGTTGTTGTTGTTGCTACGTCGCAAGCCATTTACGGGAGCTGTTGCCTTTGTCACAACTTTGCTGCTGGCCAGCTTGCTGTGTGGGGCAACTGCTGCTGCTGTTGCTGCTCCAACTGCACCTGCTGCTGCTCCTCCTCCAGCTGCTGCTGCTGCTCCTTGCTGTGCGTTGCCCTTTTGATTGGCGCCACGCGTTGCAACTGGTCGATTTAGCACACTGGAATATTTGAGTGGACTATTTTGCATGTTGCCGCTGGCCGTGCTCAAGGCCGTTGCTGCTGGCTTCTTCTCGGGCAGCGGTCCAATCTGCTTGAGCTGTGTGCTCGGCGGCGTTGCCTCCTTGCTGGCCTGGGCCGTCAGCAGCGCATTCTCCATGGCATCCAAGCTGGCAACGGTTAGCTGCAACGATGTTGGCTCCATCACAGCGCCAACACTTGGCTCAACAACTGCGGATTGTGCTTCATTTGCGGCTTGTGCTTGCTGCATGTCAGTTTTATTCTCCATTGGCGACTCCTCAGTTGCAACTACAACTGCTGCTGCTGCTGCAGCTGTTGCAGCTTCTTCTTCCACTTTTTTCTGATTAGCTGTGAAAGGTAAACAAATGTTAATAGCTGCAATGTTTATATATTTATACAGTTGCGCAGAAAATAATAGCACCACAACAAATTGTGAAAACAATCTTTAAGTGTTGCAATCTTTTTCAAATGTGGATTTATAATATACATTGTTTGGTATTCCCCTAAATATTTATATATGTTTTTAATTAGAAAATAGATTTTGTTTATTTATTTGTACTTTTGATACTTACAAGTGCAAATTTGAAAAAAATTGCTATTATTTTTTGCGTTAATTTTGTGACTTTTTCATAATTTTAATTAAACTTAAATCAGTTGAAAACGGTGAATAAAATTCTACTTTTTTTCTATCTCATTTTTAAAGGGTCTTCTTCCACCTCTGAAAACGCAACTTACAAATATATAAATGAAACACCTTTGAAAACATTTTTTTGTGAGCGTGGTGCTATAATTTTGACTGCAACTGTAAAGCTCACCTGCCGCAGCTGCTGCTGCCTCCAGTTCAGCTGCCTCACGTTCAGCTGCCTCCTTTTTGGCTGCCTCCCGCTCGGCTGCCTCGCGTCGCATCTTCTCGCGCACATCGGCCAGCGTCAGATGCGGATCCTCGAGATCTGTCTGTGAGTATTGTGTGCTCAGCTGCACAAATGGCTTCTCCTCCAGCTGGGCAGCTGCTGCTGTTGCTGCTCCTGTTGTTGGTGTCGTTCCCTGCGGTGGCGGTGCATCCAGTGCATCCGAGTTGGGTGAGCCACGTGTGGTGCCCCGTTTGTTTGCCGCAAACAGTTCGCGGACATTGACACGCATCGCGCCACGTGGCAGCTGCTCGTAGGCACGCAACAATTTCTTGGGCGTCACGCGGCCATCGCAGCACGGCGATGTCTTGCCGGAGCTGCAGGGAAAGAAGGCTGGGCTGGATTTGCCCGAGGCAGTGGGACTGCAGAGACTCTTGGTGCGCACACGCGGTGTGGGATTACTTTTGCGCACCTCCCAGGCCAGGCTCTGCGGACGCTGTTGCAGCGGTCGCGACTCGTAATCCCAGCTGACCTTGAACCACTCGCTGAGCGCCTTAAAATCACGCACATAGTTCTCCAGCACCAGGATGGCTTCCTGGCAACTAGATATATTCTCATAGCACTCCACGGTCTGATAGATCTCGTTCACCGCTCGCTGCAGATTCCCAAAGAGCAGGGCCCAGTAGCGTGCCTGCAGCTCCGACTTCTTGTCCCGTCCCGTGGAGGCGCTGCGGACACGTGGTCCACTATTGGAGCCAGCTGCGCTGCTGCTGCTGTTACTGATATTATTGTTGTTGTTGTTGTTGCTGCTGCTGTTGTTTGGCTGCTTGGAGCGGAGCATTAGAGTTGTGGGCGATTGGGGACAGTGCTTGGTGGGCGTCTGTAAGCCATTCGGCGACTTCGGCGGCGCAACTGGCGGCTTGCGGCATGTGGGCGTCGTCGAGTAGCCTAAAAATGAGCACACATTAGTATTTAATGGAATTAGGTGACTAATAGATACTTTTTATTTACTTTATTTATTAAACTAAATGATTGAATGTGCTTTTTGTTTATTTAATTATTTAAAAACAGAAAAATACAAAAGAAAAATTAAAATAAATTCTATTTAAAACTATTCAAAAGATATAAAACACATAAATATTTAAATTAAAAGAATCTACAAATATTTAAAAGATTTATATTTTCTAGATTTCTATTTATTTAAATTCAAAATATTTCAACAGAAAATCCCAATCAGACCACAAAAAAATAGCTTGAATTTAAGCTGACTTGCTGACTGTAGTCTAGCGATTGTTCCTAAGACAGCTATAAATATATATTTATTACTGGGGATATATAATATGTCTGGTTTTGTTGAGACATCTTGGCAAGCCAAAAAGTGGTTTAGACAAGAAGTCAGCTCGAAGATATAACTTCTATTTTCTATTACAAAAATAGATGTAGAACAAATTCCCAACTCGGCTGACCAGGAATATATATGTGCATATACTTTGTTGGCTCAGCAACATCTTCCTCACTTCCTGGCACAATTCACGACAATTTAATAATACCCTTCGAACGTGTATGCAAAATAAGCCGCACACGAAAACTAAAGTCGCAAAAACAAACGATAAAATTGATTTCGTTTTTTCTATTTTTTCTTCTTTTTTTTTTGACTTACAGTCGCCATTGGCTAGAACGTCTCTTGCATCTTTGGCTGCTGCTGCTGCTGTTGCTCCGCTGGGGCTTGTCTCATCGCAAAACTGGTAGACGAGTAAATTTTTCGCCTCGCGCCCCTCGCGACTCAGCACCTCTCGCATCTCCATCGTTGCTGCCTCGTTGTTTGTTTTTGTTTTTCTTATTGTTCGTTGTTTCTGTCTTCGTCTCCGTCTCTATCTCTGTCGCAGTCTCAGTCGCTGTCGCTGCCCACGCCAACGACGACGTCGCAACGCAGCTGTTCACGCACCTTTTATTTAGAACGTATTTCGACAGATGAATTGTGTTAATGGGCACAGCTGTTGTTGTTGCATGCACAAAACTATGACTATTTGATCAATTTTAATTGATTGCTTTGCAATTTTATGCACTTCTCTGTGTGTTTGTTTCGTTTTTTCTATTGTCTTTTAACGGCTGCTGCTGTTGCTTTTGTTGTTGTGGTTGTTGTTGCCGTTGTGTCTGCTGTTGAAAATTTTGCAATGGCAGCTAGCAACATTTTTGAGCAATGAGCACGCTCTACACAATTTTTGAACTAGACACACACAGGCTGCTCAGCTGAGAGTTTTCAAATGCAATTTGTTGGCAGTTGTTTGTATTGATGTTACGTGCAGGTGTTTTTATTAGAGAACTAAAAATAATTTTAAATCGCACCACGGACAAGAATTGCATGCCAGCCAATCAGCTGTTCTACTGCCCGTCTGTCAATCGAACAGTGTGTACACACATTGCACTCGTACAGCATATCGATTACAACTTTTGTCAATCGATGCATCGTACATTGTATATATCGCACGCTTCGACAGCTTACCGCTGGCTGGAAATATCGTTATGACTCTTCAGCGATATATCTTTCATATGGCAAATTCCTTTAGGTGCAATATTTAATATTTTCAATTTACTTTAATTTAAAACAATTAATATGATTGCTTTCAATAAGTTCTGCTCATCTGTTAGCCAAATATCGCAAGTCAACTGAGTGTTTCACAATCACACACAATGCACCGATAGTTTGTAGTTCTGACATCACTAATTCGCATTCCGTCACAAACAGTGTGTGCAAAGAAGAAGCAGGCACGCACGGACTGTGATTGCGGAGTTTTTGTTTTTGCATTCTTAGAAAAAAAAGAAAATTGTTCGATTTTTATCTTAATTAATTAGCAATTTGTGCAATTGCTCTAAACAAATATTCCGTCTATTGTGCAACGAAAAATACGTAGTAGATATATATAACAGCAACAAACAATTAATTGAAATGAAAGTGGAAATCGTGTGATGTCATGTCGACAACGACGACGACAGCGATGACGACGCCAGCAGCAGCAGAAGCGACGTCGACCGTTCTTGTGAATTGAAACTTCCTCTGTTCTCTCCCTTTCTCGCTCGCCCCCGTCCCCCCGCGCCGCTTTGTGTTTTGTGCCTGCCGCCTTCTGTTTACTGCAATTGCGGAGATCCTTCCAAAAGTGCGACAAGTGCCGAATATAAAAAACAATTCCAATTTTCATTCCACAAAAAACTCCAACAAATGTGCCCGTGAATAACAGCACAAAAGAGAAAAGGTGAAACGAGCCAAACAGACACACGCACACACACACACACACACGCACGCACCACTTTTGACCGTGTGTCTGTGTGTGGAGTGAGTTTTGTTTTTGCTGAAGCACTCAGAAAAAAATAACATAAAAAAGAAACCTGGTTTTTTGATTGATTTCCCTCCAAAAAAAAAAAGAAGAAAACATTAATTGACGACAATTCCGCCCAAAAGCAACAGGAGCAGCTGCTGCACTTTGTCACGCCTACTCGACACCGTGGTACCGTCCTAAAAGCTCCACATATACATACCCCTCCCCCCTTTCACCTTTCCCTCTTCATACACACTCATCATGGCAGACACACAGACAGTTGTTGGGGATCTGCGCATGGAAGTGGAGCGTCTGACACGCGAACTCGATCAGGTGACCAGCGCCAGCGCCCAATCCGCTGAATATGGTCTATCGCTGCTGGAGGAGAAGTCGGCACTGCAGCAGAAGTGCGAGGAGCTCGAAACACTCTACGACAACACAAGACACGAACTGGACATCACGCAGGAGGTAAGCAAACAACAAAGAGAAAAACAAACAAACAAATAAAAGCACAACTCAATAAAAACAGCTAAACCGATCAACAGCTGTGTTCTTTGGCCTCTGTTGGCCATTTTCAAGCCAATTGCCGTTTATCTATCGACACTCAAACACACACATACACTTATATATATATAGATATATATGCACTCACTCAAACACAGACAGCAGCAAACTTCTAGCTAGACCATAAAGTTTTGCAATCGGTTTCCAATTTGTCATGTTGGCAGCAGACACAGTGCAACCTCAATATGGAGTCAAGTGTGCACTTTGCTCAATTTAAATGCACTTAATTTTATTGTCTTGGAAATATTTGTATCTACTTTATGCTTATCTAAATGAGTCATAAATTGCTTGGATGCAAAACATAAAATAAGCGTTCTTATATTTATTTATTTATTTCTTATCTATTTTCTTTATTTAGTTTATTTTTTACCACTGCATAAAAATCTGTGCTTTTAATATGCTATCTTTAAAATCAGATTCACCTTATCGAGCGCTACCTGTATTTGCTCATCGGCTAACTACTCGCTCCGCTCCTCTCTGTCTCCGTCTATCCACTCCTCGCTTCTCCTCTCCTCTCTGGCTACCTCTTTCTCTCTCTGTGTCCGGCTCTGATAATCACGAATGATTCAATCGTTTCGTCTGCTCTGTTCTAGTCAGAAGTTCATTTCGCTCGTTGTTGGTTAAACTGGGCTCTTGCGGTACTTGGCGCCGCCTCAGTGAACGCCCAAACGCCCCGCTAACCGCTCTCTCTCTCTCTTTCTTTCTCTTGCCCACCATTTGGCTCTGATCATGGTCAATTTGGTGTGCGCTTTATCATCGACTTTGTTGCTTTGTTGACTTTGTTGTTGTTGTTGCTGCTGCTGTTTTTATTACAACTTGGCCAATGTGCCGTGTATTTTTTGTTGTTGGTATTTTTTTTTTCGTTTTTCGCCATTCCATTTTGCACCTATGAATGTGATTTGAGCATAGCGGCAGCTTTGGCCAACTGTCCGACTGGCAATTAGCCATGGCAATTGTTTTGGCATTTCCGCTGGAATTTCAACGTGCAATGCGCCAAAGCCCAGCAATAAAGTTTGTCCTTCAATTTGTCGGGGGTTGGTGGGAGGGTATTTAATATAAATAACTTTTGCCTGTCGGCTCATTATCATTTTCCTCCTTTTTTCCACCACTTTATTTATGCTGTTTCCTTTGGCCTGTGGCGTTAATTACTCCACTTCGTTGCCAAAACAAAGAATCGATTGTTGGAATCGCAGGTGGAAATGGAAACAAGTCGAAGGGTGAAAGGTGTTTTTTTTTCACTCGTTAATCTGTATTTGGCCATGGGATTTAATTTATTATTGTGGAAAGGGTTTAATATAGACAGTGATTTAACGAAGATTTTTTAATTGATTAAATCGCAGTGGGGGTTTTTCAATTTTAAAATAACATGACTATTGTGAAATATTGTTATTTCTATTTAGATTCAGTTGTGGGAAATAGGTTTATGGGAACCATTGGCTATAAAAAATATATTCGATATTTTTGTCCATTTGATGAGGCAATTTTTATGTGCATGAAAGCTCTCAAATCTCATTCAAAAGCGAGCGATTATTATTAGTCAATTGACTTTTTAGTTTTGTTTCGTGTAAATTGAAAAAGTTTCACACAAACTTTTAATTAACAGCTTGGAAATAAGTTGCCCCATAAATTTATCAAACTAAACCCACTACTCAACTCGGATATCGATAATATTATTATAATGCAACTTTTCATTCAGCTTACAACTTTATAAAATGTTGGATCAGCTATAATGCCGCCATGCTCGTTTCTCACACGTTTCTCCAGTATTTGTGAAGGTAATTCAATTTAGTATGCCTCCCCCTCACCCCAACCGTTCCCTTTCCGCAAGTTGATTAATTGGCCGACAGGTGGCGCCCACCTGCCCATTAGTCCACTCGCTTGATAGTTTCCAGCTTGTTAGCTTTGAACTCAACTGAACTTTTACGAGAGCGCAGCCAGCAAAACACAACCCACTCACACACACACACACACCCAAGCAACACTATCTCATTCACACATACACACAGATTAATGCATGCTTAAAATTAAAATTCAGAGCGGAAAAAAAAATAATTTGCTGCGGGCATTTTTGTTGCTGGTTGCGTGCAATTTGTGCCGGTCGAAGGGAAAGGATGGAAGAGGAAGAGCACGAGAGGAAAATGGGGGGAGGGAGGTGATTCTACAGAACGGGCGACATATTTCCACTTGCACTTGTAATCAAGATATCAGCCTGTGGGCGCGACAACCTGCAATGCCATAAGTCAGAGACGATTTGAGGTGGGGCGAAGTAGAAGTAGAAGTTTATCGGTGGTTGAACGAAATTAGCCGGGCCAAAATGAATCGAATATTGTGCAAAAAGTGTCGCCGCTGGCACCGAATTTTCGTGCACAACGGGGGCGAATTTTCAATTACAAGTCTAACAAAATGAATGAAAAATTGAAGAGAATGCAATCGATGATGCACAAGCAAAGGCAAATATACACAGCAAATATTTGTACAACGTTTGCGATGGACAATTTATTTAGTTGCACAAAAGTGGTTGTAACGAACATGTTGTTTTGGACACTTTGTGTAACTGTGGCAATTAAATGGCAGGGGCACGCGGTGGCAGAGGCACCTGCTCTAAAACAACAACAGGCGAAGCATTCTCTATTTATAGATATATGTATATATATATATATATTCGTGTGTGTTTGTGGCCATACTTTATGGCTCGCATGTACGTCGAGCCAAGGACATTTCGCTTGGGGACTTGCAGCAGTCAGAGAGTCGTCCTGTGTTGTCCTTTTGTCCCGCTGCGGTTCTGTGAGTTGTTAACTCGCATGCTTTGCTCCCTGCCGCCCAAGACGAAAGCCAAAAAGTTTTTAATACAAACTTGAATAATTAATGTCGTTATTTGCACGACAAACTCCTAAACAAAAAGTGCTTATGAGTGGCAGAGGGGTGATGGGGGCGGGGGGATTGAGCAGCGGCATTGTTATGCAAATTGAAGTATTTTTAAGTGAGTGAAAATAATGTGTTCTCAGCAAGTTCGCCAGTAGAGCAAAATGCCTTAGTGTTCAAAACCAGGATGTCAAAGCACGTAGTATTTTGGTGCCGGTTCCGGTGCGGTTTAAATTGTTTTCAAATTCTGCTGTAACTGGTTCGTTAAAAAATTTTTAGAGATTGGGTTCAGGTTCTGAATTTCAGTCGGTAAAGTTTTTGTTCATAGAAACTAGATCATTTTCTAGAGCACAAACAATTCTTCCAGGAACTTCCTTAAACTTCCATAAAAATAAACTGATTTGAAATGCCAAGATCATGTTTATCATAGTAGAACTGTATGAAAGGATTATATTTCTAAAATGTAAGCAATTACAACATTTCCAATTTTCTGTTGAATTTAATGATAATCATTTTAATATGTAAAAATTTTAGGTACTTCGAAATTACGATACAAGGCTACAGTTATAGCTTTGTCAAAATTGAACCACAATTAATATTTCAACTAAAATACATTCTCATTTTATTCTGCTTTCCATTATTGCCAAGATGACTCTTAAATTTGTGATCCACAATAGTACAAATCCACAGCTAACAAACTATATTGAAATAGTATTTAATAGTTAAGAACCTAGTCATGTGAAAAGAACTCAACTTAACTAACTCTAAAAAAATGAAATCGAGTAAAAATCCAGTCTTGCCATAATCCGTGCACAATTCAGTTGGCAAACTGTGCAGCCAAAAGCCGTTTAACGAATCCTTGCCAGACACTTGCAGTCATAACAACAACAACAACATCAAAGCGACAAATAAACAGGACCCAGCTGCAGTCGACGAGGGGAGAGGGGAAGGACAGATAAAAAAAGAAATCCCGACGAAGAAATTATAATGATTTGACGCTGATGTTCTGTTCTGTTGGCGCAAATTGCAATTCTACGGCAATCAAATCCGGCAGCAGCAGCAGCAACAACAACAACAACAAGGACAACAGACAATTGGGAGCTGCAACTGAGGATGGGAGGGGTTGGGCTGGCTGTCAAGTTGGGGTTAAGGGCGGCTGGGCCGAAGGGGTTAAATGCAGCGCTTGAGCGCTGACAAAACATGTTTCCGACATTGTTGCAAGCGCAGTTGTCATTATACCCTTTTAAAAAATTGCGATAAAAGGGTATAATAGGTTGAGAGATTTATATGAAACAGGTGGCAGAAAAAGGGGAGCAGTATATGACCCTTTACTATATTCTTGAAATAAATATTCCCCATTATCCATCTATTTAAATGATCTCAAAAATTGGGAATAGAGATTCCAATATACCAAACATGTTTAATTGATATCTTTGATAATTAGTCCTTTTGTTATGAAATCAATCAAAAGATCAGACAAGAATTAGAGAAGTTATTATAAAATCAGTGTTGTAAAGTGTGAAACAGCTTGCAACATCAAAATTAACTACAGGGTATCCTTTAGAACAGCCTCATTTTTATTCATTTCATTTTTTTGATAACTAATTAATGTTTTGCCGAAAGGACCACGCAAGAAGAAGATTAGAAGTTGTTGAAAAATCAGTGTTGCAAAGTGTAAAACTGTGCGAAGATGCAGCTTGCAACTTCAGGCAGCAACAGCAACCGCAGAGTTCAAGTACAGGGTATCTTTTAGGCCAGTCGCATTGTGACTCCTTAACTGTGGTTGCCTCTGCACAGGCTTTCGCGGTTGCAAGGGAAATGAGCAGGAAAAATGTTGCAAGTGTGGCAGTCACCAGCAAGCCCCCGCAGCAGCTCCACCCACTCCACCAGCAATGTTAAATGTAAAAGCAGCGCCGTCAAATGAGGAGAAAAAGTGTTGCTGTGGAGGCGCCACACTGATGAGCAGATCGCTCGCAGATGTTGAGGATGCGGTAACACGACAAACACTTGCAACATTCCATTCATTTTTCTTTCTTCTTTTTTTGGAGGGGGGGCGCTATGCTGGCCATGGCCATAAGGGCCATGCAATTTATTTGTAGCAAACATATTTGGACGCTGATTGGCTTCCGACTCGGCTCGTAGACACTTTTTATGACCCTATAGCTGGTGTCCTTTGTGCAGCTCGGTTGGAGTGTTGCCAACGAGACAAACTTGCAACAACACATCTGCTGCCCCAGTTTATATGCAAATGGATGTTGCAACGCCTTCCAGTTGGCCAACACATGATTACGACTCTGCTGATTGGCTGTTAAGTGCAAATGATTTTTGTTGCTGCCAAACGACAATATGCACACACACACACTCAGTTATCCTCGCTGCATCAATGCGACAGTTATCCTTGCGTGCAACAAAGATTTTACATTTGCTGCATTCTCACAATTCGCAATATCCATTTGGCTGAGAGGACTACTTGAATGCGTTCGCATATCCTTTTATACCCAAAGGGGCATTACAGCTTAGCGATGGGGCTATAAGTTAAAATTCATGATTTTTATCTTTAGACGAATCATTACTCTATACTTATGTGTATTATATAGTTCAAATGTAATCTAGGAAGAAAAAAAGTATATTAAATAGCGCATTTCAATAATCAGTTTTAAACTTTTTTTGGCATCCACGAAATCTAAAATTTAAGCATGTTAATCTGGGTATCAAACAGAGAAAAACTTAGGTTATGGTTTCGTTTCGGAACGTAAAGTTTTTGCTAAAAATGATAATATTTTGCATAGATTTTTTGCGGTTCCGTTTTGGTACCGGTACGAAGCAGTACCAAACAAAAGCCTTAAAAAAATGGACAATACAAATATATATATGTAGAATGGATGTACATATATCTCTTTGTTTCGATTCGTTAGTAATAATATCGGTTCCGGTGACTGGGTCTTCTAGTTAAAGAACAAATAACGTGGATTTCCGGTTCCGGTTCTAAGTTTTGATTGGGTAATTTCCATCTCTAAGTTCACTAACCTTAGTTGCCTGATTTAATTATACAGATATTTAATTCAATGATGGATGTTAACTGAGTAACAATGATGCTCATTTAGCTTTTTCCTTCTCTCAGCTGAACATGCAACGCAATTTGACTTTAGTTTTATTTGTAATTTTATTTTGTGTTTATCTTATTATTTCTAAGATAGCTTAAAGCATCTTTCTGCTATTCCTCACATTAATATTTAAGTCATCTCTCATTAAATGTTGCTAAAGAGCATTTCCACTTCGACTTGCAATTAGGATTTAGTTTTTTAGCGCGGACTGCTTTCCATTTAGATGAGAGCGTAATTTGTGTTGCTTTTGTGTTTTTCATGCTGCTGTTGTGAAATATTGTACACATTTTATTCCACTCGTCGTCGCATTTGCTTAATTTTTTTATTTTTATTTTTATTTTTTTGCTTATTTTCATTTTGGCGACATTTCTAATTCAGAGAGTGTCAAACGCGTGCATTGACATGGAGGCCACAAGTGCGTCCGCATCCCATTTCCATGGTGTATCTGTGAGTGTGTGAGAGAATGTGTGTGTTAATGCGAGTGTGTTATGTATAGGTGTGTGTATATGTGCTTTAAGAAATTACACGACACAGCCTACAACAAAACATGAGCATTTGTTCTTGTTTGTTTTGCATTTTCACTGTTGCCTGCCACTGATTGTTATTTCCCGAATGAACGGGGGAATGGGATTTTCTATACCCTGTGCTCATGAAACACATAAAGTGTCTGCTCATTTTGTTGTATAAATCTATGTTGGAGGCTCTAATAGGTTGCTTCTTTTGGTTGATGTAGCAAGTAATTGTGCTTGTCAAACGGGAATCGAAAGGAGTTCAGAATTGAACAGAATATGTTGAAGAGAAGCGAGAAATCTCACGAGAGATTGTAAGAAATGGATTCCGATTCCTTTATCAACATGCTTTGCGATCTTTTAAGAGTGTCAGCTACTTTTTGCCACTGGAAGATAAGAAAACGATATCGCTCACAAGGAATTATTTTACGTAGTTTTCAATTATATTTCTGGCTTACACTTCAAAGGGTATTTGTAAGTCGAGCACTTTCATCATCTCCAGCCTGTTGGTGTTGTTGCTGATGCGGTCGTCGTCATTGTTGCTTGTCGCCTGCCGCTTGTCGTTTGTCGTTTGTCGCCCCCGAAACAACCCCAAACAATCAAAACTGCTCGGTCATTCATGGCAAACTTTATCCAAACGCGAGGGTGTTGTGCAAGCTGTGGGAATGGAGAAATTGTGGGTGTGGGGAGGGGGGGAGAAGGAGGGTTAGGAAATTATTATGAGTTGCCCATTGCCGCCGTTGCACGTTGCTCGTTGCGCGTTGCACACGTTTGGCTACCTAAGTGTGCACGTAGCGCTGCTCCAAAAATGTTGAAACGCTGCCCGGCCGGTAATAATGTGGGCAATCTGCTCTATTTTTAGTAGCCGGCAAAAAGTAGGAAGCGCGCTGTGGCGTGGAATGGGGGCAGGGGGGTTGCATATCGCAATCGAGACAGCTGTTGCCACGTCAATGCGGGCCAGAACCGGTCTGCGTTTGTGCCTGAGCCTGGGCAGCTTCATTTAGGCCATTTAAATGGCTGCTGCCTCACAGATCCAACCACAAAAAGAGCGACGGAGGGAGGGATGGGGGATGGGGGCATGCGTCAGACAACAGCGTAACAAACACACCTAAAATGTTTTGTCTGCTCGGCAACGGTTGATAGTCGTGCTGGTGCTGGTGCTCCTGTTGCCTGCCACTGAGTGTGTTAATATTTGCCCGACTTAATTAAAAATCTTTTCTAATTTGCATAAAGTTCATGTCAGGGTGCCATTTATTGCGGTTTTGTTATGCTGCCTATTCAGCTTCACCTAGGTGGCGCCACTGCGTATTTTGACAATTAGGAAAGTGCGACAGAGACGGAAGCTGGAAGATTGAATTTTGGGCAAAAGCTTAAACTGTTGATTGCAATTGCTAATACTTTAATCTAACAAAATGATGTAAACTTTGGCAAGTTTATTCATATTTTACTAGTTCATACTATTAATTGTGATATGAAATAATGAATTTAGGCATCTCATAGCTTTAAATATGATTTTGCACTCTTTTTGCAAACTTAAAACGCACTTAAAAATACACCGCTACAAAAAGTACGTATATATGCAGGTAGATGGCGCCACTAAAGTTACGTCTTTAAAAACAAAGAGTTGACAAAACATCATAACAATATTTGATAGCATTGAGCAGTAGCTTGAATTGTTTGCTTTGTTTGGTTGTTTCTTGATCCCGCACCCACATTCCTGTTGACACTTTTCTTCTATATAAATAAATATATATATATGTATGTTTATGTATATATGTGTGTATAATTATAAATAGCCTAGATGGCGCCACTGCACTCGCCTGGTTGAATGTGACGGCAATAGAGGTCTCAAATTTCCAGCCAACTCGGCCTTTTGTTTGCTCTTCTCATCCACCCCCCTCACGCTCCTTCTGCGTGCCGGCTTTCATTCCATTCCACACTAATTAACGAAATGCACTTGCCTCAGTTTTCGCCCCCCAAGGAACGCTTTCAAATCGAAATTACAAGCAGACGAAGAAAAAAGAAAATAAACGCGTTGACGTCGCCCACAGTCATTGACAATAATTATGGTGGGCGACAAAAAAAAAAAGAAAAGAAAAATAAAAACCGAACAAAAAGGTATAGTAGCCAAAGGGTCTGCCGGCGAGTTTGCATTGCATTCTTTTTGTCACTAAAGAAAAATATTACCGCCGGGCTAATTGGAGCGGCATTTAAGCGTTGCAACAGTAATCTTAATCCACTAAATGTGCCAGCAGCTCTTGGTGTGGTCATTTCTCTACTCCTAACAGCACTCATCAAATGCGCTGTGTGTCAACACGTACTTCAAATGGCCCATACAACAAAACTAACGACTGCTGCACGGCAAGATTTCAATTAAAGTCCACACACACAACGTGATTACAGTCGCAGTCGCAGTCGTAGTTGGGGCAGCAGCAACAGCAGAAGCCACGCCCAGTTGCCCAGGTCGTCCTGACCATATGGACACGTCACATGCGTGCAATCAGCGGCTTTTATGGCTGCACACAGGCAACAGAGGCTTGGCCTTCTCGCATTCTTTCTGCCCACATAGTTTATACACTGTAAACAAAATGTGTGCTGAATGAATTAAATAAATACACTTTATAAATTCTTGCATTAGACAAAAACAACTAAACTTTACTTTTATAAAATACTTTTCACAACACCTTCAACTTTATCCCGTCTCTAATCACCATTTTATGTGTCGGCTACAAATTTTTCTCAGTGCCTCCGGGTACTGATACATGATAAATACATATTTACCTTGAACTATGTCGTCCTGGGCGTGCCCGTTTGCCTATTAAGCGTAACGAGCATGTGCGTCTATGACGCATTTTGCAACACTGTCGCAGCGCAATTAAGTAACAACAGAAAATCCAATAAATTCAACTTTGGGATGCACTTGCTGCTCCTATTCCTCCTGCTCCTGCTCCTGCTCCTGCTCCACGGGGAGATCTGCAATAAAGGAAGAAAGATGGGAAAAAAAAGAAAAGATATCTGCGCCATTTAATGAAAAATGTAACAAAGTAAAACGAGGGGCGTCTCGTCAGCGGCAGCAGCAGCAGCAGCAACAAGCAAAACTCCCCAGTGACTGACGCCCCACATTGGCACTAGCCCCAGTTGCTCCTTCTCCTCCTCCTCATTCTCCTCCTCCTGCCATGCTCATCGTACACAACTTACACATGCAAATGACTGCAATAAAAATGGCAGGCTGGCAACTTTTATGATTGCGCTGCTCTGCAACATTTGGGGGCAGTCAGAGTGGGTATATTACACTTGTGTGCGTTGTTTATTAAACGCAAACGATTTAGCAGTAGTTTTTGCATGAATTCCAGTCACAAAACGGGTTATTAAATCTAAATTATGTTTGAAAGAAAATCTGTTCAATTTTGATAAGCTTATCGCAGCGGCAAGCTTTCAAGCCTGCAGCAAAACTCTGCAGATTTCTTTTATTTAACAGTTAACACAAGTTCTAATCACTTGTCTTTATTTGCAGGCTCTCACCAAATTCCAAACGTCACAAAAGGTCACCAATAAGACGGGCATCGAACAGGAGGAGACGCTGCTCAATGAGTCAGCCGCACGCGAAACCTCACTCAATCTGCAAATACTCGAACTGGAGAACGAAGCGAAGCAGCTGCGACATGAGCTGGAGCGTGTGCGCAACGAACGGGATCGCATGCTGCAGGAGAACTCGGACATTGGACGCGACAAGAGCGACAATGAGGCAGACCGGCTGCGTCTCAAATCCGAGCTAAAGGATTTGAAATTTCGCGAGACACGCATGCTCAGCGAGTACTCCGAACTGGAGGAGGAGAACATATCGCTGCAGAAGCAGGTCTCCAGCCTGAGAAGCTCGCAGGTAAGTTCTCAAGTTGCCCATTTACTTAAAGTTGCCACTAAAAGTTTCTTTTGGTCAACAGGTGGAGTTTGAGGGTGCCAAGCATGAGATACGTCGCCTTACCGAGGAAGTGGAGCTGCTGAATCAGCAGGTCGATGAGCTAGCGAATCTCAAGAAGATTGCCGAAAAGCAAATGGAGGAGGCACTCGAGGCACTCCAGGTAAAACAAGAAGGAGCAAGGGAGAAGATAAAATATCCTCCTGATAAAGATTTCGAGCATCTCTTCTTAACACACTCTGTTTCCATCTTTCTCGCAGGGCGAGCGTGAGGCGAAATATGCGCTGAAAAAGGAGCTGGATGGTCACCTGAATCGCGAGTCCATGTATCACATCAGCAATTTGGCCTACAGCATACGCAGCAATATGGAGGATAATGCCAGCAATAATTCCGATGGCGAAGAGGAGAATTTGGCACTGAAACGTCTCGAAGCGGATTTGAGCACTGAACTCAAATCGCCCGATGGCACCAAATGTGATCTCTTCTCCGAGATCCATTTGAACGAGCTAAAGAAACTTGAAAAGCAGCTGGAATCGATGGAGAATGAGAAATCGCATTTGACAACCAATTTGCGTGAGGCGCAAAGCAGTCTCGACAAGTCACAAAATGAGCTGCAGAACTTTATGTCACGTCTCGCACTGCTGGCCGCCCATGTCGATGCCCTTGTGCAGCTCAAGAAACAGATTGACGTCAAGGATCAGACGAACGGCGGCGGCAAGGATAAGGATGAACAATTGCAGCAACAGTTGCGTACGATTATCACACAATATGCCAATTGGTTTACGCTCTCCGCCAAGGAGATTGACGGCCTCAAGACTGACATTGCCGAGCTGCAGAAGGGTCTCAACTATACGGACGCCACCACCACTCTCCGCAACGAGGTTACCAATCTGAAGAACAAACTGCTCTCCACCGAACAAAAGTCACTCGATCTGCAGAGCGATGTCCAAACGTTGACGCACATCTCACAGCATGCTGGCCAGAGTTTGGGCTCGGCACGCAGCACTCTGGGTGCGCTCAGCGATGATCTGGCGCAGCTGTATCATCTGGTCTGCACTGTGAATGGCGAGACGCCATCGCGTGTCCTGCTCGATCACAAGAGCGACGATATGAGGTGGGTTTCCCGCTACTCTTGTCTATCTTAAATCTATTTCGCAACTGACATTATTGTTGTCTCCCTTCCAGCTTTGAGAACGATTCGTTGACTGCCATCCAATCGCAGTTCAAATCGGACGTTTTCACTGCACGCCCGCAAATTGTTGAGGATCTGCAGGGCTTGGCGGATTCGGTGGAGATTAAGAAGTATGTCGACACCGTCAGCGATCAGATCAAGCATCTGAAAACGGCTGTCGAGCACACAATCGATTTGAACAAGCACAAAGTGCGCGCCGAAGGAGGTGAATGTGAGTACTCCAGCAAAAGAAGAGAAACATCTTTGTTTACAACTTGCTTTTACTTTGCAGCCGTGGAGAAGGGCAACACCGAGGAGGTGGAGGAGTTGCAGGAGCAAATTGTCAAGCTCAAGAGTCTGTTGTCCGTGAAACGCGAGCAAATTATCACGCTGCGCAATGTGCTCAAGTCAAACAAACAAACCGCCGAGGTGGCACTCACCAATCTCAAGTCCAAATACGAGAACGAGAAGATCATTGTCAGCGACACCATGTCCAAGTTGCGCAACGAGCTTCGTCTGCTCAAAGAGGATGCGGCCACTTTCTCCAGTAAGTATATCAATGTAACTCTAAATACTTCAACGAATATATTTATTTTCCGATACAGGTCTGCGCGCCATGTTCGCCGCACGCTGCGAGGAATATGTTACCCAGGTGGATGATTTGAATCGCCAGCTGGAGGCTGCCGAGGAGGAGAAGAAAACGCTCAATCAGCTGTTACGCTTGGCCGTCCAGCAAAAGCTGGCACTCACCCAGCGTTTGGAGGAAATGGAAATGGATCGGTGGGTGCATTTGGGTCGCTAATCTTAGCCAGAGAGCTCAAGACACACAGAATCACAGTATCCCATCAAATCAGAAAAAAAAACAAATCTTTAGTTGTCCTTTGTATAAAATATCCCCAACCCGACAAAATCAGCACACTTGGTAAGCATTTTGCACTGCGGCAAAATCTTTGTTGCATGTTGCGCCTCTCCCCGCTAACCTGCTGCTGTTGCTGCTGCTGGAAAAAAAACGCCTAATCCCAAGCTTGGAGTTGACTAAATGACAAGTTGAAACAATTAATGAAATATACAAAGACACAAGTTATGAAAGCTAAATTTTATAAATATAATAAAATCAGTAACTTAAATCGATAGTTAGTGAGAATGATCAAAGTTTATTTAGCAAAACAGAAATATTAAATTTGACACGAACTCAGTTTTTGTGATGTCATCGAATTTCAACAGATCTTTGCTAAAAACTTAGGAGCATAAAAATAATGTAATTTTATGAAAAAACTCAATTTTAGTCCAAACGTTCTGATATTAATGGGACTTCGATAGAATGAAAAGAACATTTTTAATTTTCAAGTTTCATAAAAAAAAAAATTGTTTCATACAGCTATCCATATTATTATATATTATATAGTAACTTCTGAACTGTCAACAACAAAGATACTGATTTGACTCAAGTTTTATGCAGCTTATATTTTATTTTAATTGTGTGATATATATATACACATATATATTATAATTATTATTTTGTCAATTAGTTTTTGTTAATGTTAATGTTTTTATGAGTTTCTGCTACCAACTAACTCATGCCACATATGTTGTAGAATATGGCCGCACTATTAACACTTAACTAATCGGTTGCTTCCTCTCATTGCCACAGCGAGATGCGTCATGTGCGCCGTCCAATGCCTCCGCAACGCGGCACCAGCGGCAAGTCGTCGTTCAGCACCCGTCCATCGAGCAGAAATCCGGCGAGCAGCAATGCGAATCCCTTCTAACATAAGATCAGCGTGCAGCGTAAGCTTTTGGCCTTGGTTTATACTTTGCTTAAGTTATAAATTCGTTTTGGAGGAGCCTTGCTGTGGATAAACCGAAGAACAAGAACAATTGCAGCCAGCACCACCTCCCCTCCTTCTCCTCCTCCGGACACACAACCACACACACACGCATGAGAGAGAGCGAGCGAGATCGAGAATACTGTTGATGTATTATTGGGGGAACGATGCTATAGCTACGATCTATCCTATTATTAATGATAAACGATTTGTATCTGTTTCTATATTTGTATTTATTGAGAGTTTAGTTAGACGAAAGTTTTGTGTTAGGCGTAATTAGACGCAATACGAACAGTTATTAACGGTTAGTTACTTAAACGTCCAATTAATTTAATTAACAACTTGAGAAAGAGAAAACGCAATTCTAATTCTAACATAAATAATTGTATTTTTCTATACATACAAAACAAAAAGATAACAATTTGGAACGTTTTAGTTTGATTTAAGTTGAGTTTTGTTAACTTTCGCGTTGATTGTTTTGATTTTTGTTATCAACGCTGTGCGCAAGCGAAACTGATAAAAAAAACTAAAACGATATACAACATTTTGATAAGATGATGTTTGGAACAAAACAAACAAAATATGCAACAAGTCTATTGGCAAATGGAATGTATTAATTAGCCCAATAACTAAATGGGTATTTTTCAAATGGGCTGCTGATGAAGGCCAAAAACTGTTAGGGGCAGCTAAAAACTCAAACTAGAGCAGCTAAAACCGACCCCAAATCAAATGTAAATTATACATAAATTATATATATATACATATATATATATATATATATATATATATATATATATATATATATATATATATACATGTGGAAAGCAACTATTGTACTATTTGTAGCAATGGGCTGCGTCTTAAAGACGGATTATATTTTGTATTTACTGTGGCCGCCTTTAATTGAAATTGTAGTAAATTAATTATTGTTTTGTTTTTGCAATCACAAAAGAAAACATAGTTTTTTGTTGCTTAGCTTACTGCAAGAAAATTTATATATAATTTGTGCATTATTATTTAATTTAATTAATAAAAATATATAAAAATAAAAAAACAACAACAAAAGAAAACAGCTCTCACTAAGAAAACGATTTTAGCGAGGATTGTTTTCAATTGGATTTTAGCATCCACAACATATTTATTTATGCAGCTTGTTGCACAATTGCTGGATTGGAATATGTTGTTGCAACAAGCTGTTTTATGATACTTTGCATAGAAATACACAGCCTTTAAAATAGAATACTCTATTATGACTAACGAGCAGCTTAACCAACATAAAATAGCAAACAACGCGTTAAAGTTTAAACTAATATTATTATTATCTTATCATTATAGTAGCCAATTAATTAAACACTCACAAAAACACACACAAAGTAGCGACTACAAAAAACAGCACGTTTTAATCACCCAACCCCTCCAAAAGTAGCAGTTTTACTCTACCCCCCAAAAAATATTATGTAAAATGTGTTGCTTAAATTTGTGTTTTCAAATATGTTTCGTTTTGTAATGGAAAAGAATCAAATTGA
Source organism: Drosophila hawaiiensis (assembly GCA_037043685.1). Lineage (NCBI taxonomy): Eukaryota > Metazoa > Arthropoda > Insecta > Diptera > Drosophilidae > Drosophila > Drosophila hawaiiensis. Next base: position 1,913,909 of record JBAMBA010000216.1, read on the forward strand.
AAAAGAAAATTGACAAAAAAAATTGAGATATACAAATGCGTATATTGTGTAAATTTACCGAGCCATTAAATTGAATTTATATTTAAGACACACTCAGACATTTTCACATCGTCCACTCACATATAAAGCAGAGATAAACTGATATCCGTCAGTTGCCTATAGAAATTATTTATGAGAATTTGTAAAAGTTGAAAAATGCATACATAAATATTTCAAAATGATTTTATTGTAATTTTACCGTCCCTTTTTGCAAAAACATATGAAAGATGAACAAATATCTATATATATTTATGCAACTCACTAAAGCAAACAACCAACAAATACAACATTAAGTTTCATATGTCCAAGCATCCAAAACATAAATACATCAATATATACATACATACATCTAAATACATACTAACGACCCAACAAGCCAAAATATTGATAGCCAATACAAATACAAAAAAGAGAAACAAAAAAAAATATGAACTATTTCAATTAACAACAAAAATAATAGTTTTCTATTTCACAAACAAAAAAGAAGAAAACAAAACAAACAAAAAAATAACAAACTTAAAAAGTAAAAAGCAATTGAATTTAAGATTTGAAGGATACTTAATATAAGTTTTATGATAGCAAGCGAAATGGATGGCAAACCAACAATTTGCCAGTGCTGGTAACAGTGGACACACATACATATGAGAAATGCATCCGAAATGGAAACAAACAAAACAAGAAATTAACATAAATTATACATATGTGAAAAATAAACAAATTAGCAAATAAATATCTCTTTTATTTCTAAATATGAGTTTAAAAAACAAGCATACTTTTAGGCGGAAACATAAAACTCGGTCTGAATTGTGTTTGAATAAATGAAGCATGCTTTTAGGGGCACACGTGCGACAATAGTAAAAAGGATATTGCTCGATTGCATCCTTACATGTTTTCGAAGGACATGATGGGTTAGAATCACATGGCCCAAATTTATCGAACTGCATTCAAGGATTATGATGTCATCTAAGAACCCAAAGCACTCGCAGGGCGAACGGAATCGAGTCGAAAGTACAAGGACAATTGGAATGTCCTTTGGCCAGACGGCAGTAGATGATCGAAACGAATTGTCTGACACAGGACTTGCCAGGATCCACCATGATATGTCCGAGTTAAGAGCAATTTTATAAAAGAAAATAGCTCTAACTCGGCCAAATGTTTACAGTTTTTCGAAGGACGCGTTAGAAACGCTAGGACGAGCTCTGTCGAACCGCATGCAAGGATTATGGGGTCATCTAGGAACCCCAAACACTTGGAAATTTCACACGCACTGCGAACGAAAATGAGCTGAAATCAGAAAATGTTTGTTTTCCCAAACGATTCGACGAGTATCCATTCGCCAGCTGATTGCGCTGGACAGCACAAGCTCTTTATAAGATCGGCACATGGTGTATATAGTACACATACTGTGCGTCATAATAAGTGCACTGATCCATATTTATAGTTCACGTACATATGGCATTGGCCTTGAATTAGCTAATTAAACAAACAGGCGACTTTGCGGTGATCTTCAACCCAATTCGAATAAGATTCAACTCCAAGTGCCAAGCGCAATATTCAAAATAACCAAACTGCCTGGCCAAATGAGTTGGCCGCAAAGGCAAACTGAATGATATTTACAGATAGATTTGATTGCCGTGTAACTTGTAAATGATTCCCCATTACGTTATCGATACCGATTCCAAATCACCGGCGATGTCTGAAAGTCACGCGCCATCGTCACGCGGCGAGCAAAACTACCGATATTTTAGCCAGGCGAACATAAGTCGCAAGCAGCACGACGATGCTCTATCGAACAGTCGACAAAACAAACCAATTGCTCGACAGCCGGCAGCAGCTACAAGAACACACACACACACACACACATACAGATAGACATGAAGAGAGGGAGAGACACAGTTTTGCACTAACGCATACACACACAACATATATAAGCACACGCACACACACATACACGCACACTGGCGCATATGCAGAAACGAAAATTGAATGCTGAGTCAGTGCCGTCGTTTGCCTTCTGCTGCCGCTGCTTTGGTTGGTGGTTGCTTGCAGCGCCGTTTCTATACGAAAAACCAGTGACGTATGTCGGGGGAAACGCCCTTCCACGCTTTGGAAGACAAATAAATAATAAATGAATTTGCAGTGTGTCCGTGTGTGAAGCAAAATATCCCTTTTAGTATGTGTTATCTCCTTTGTGTGTGTCGAAATATGGTTGATATGTTAATAAATTCTTAATATATAAACTAAAATGTTTTTTCAGATCAGTTTGATAACTGATTTTCGGAATTAATAAATATATTTTATTCTTAACTTTATAAATTGTGTCAGAGTTGGGAGAAATAAATAATAACTGAATTTGCGATGTGTCTTGTATGAAGTAAGCAATGTATTACTTTTAGTGTATGTTATTCATTTTATTTCTTTGGAAAACCTATCAAAATTTGGATAATACATCAATAAATTATGTTTACTTAAACTGAAATCGTTTTTCAGCTCAATTCAACAATCGATTTCATATATTAATATTATTAAATTTAAAATTTCATTCGTTACTGCTTTATAAATGTTCTCAGTGTTGTCACATTTTGTAGCTGAACTCTTTTAATTTCAAGCTTCACTTGATAAAACAAATTCACATTTAAAATTTAATATCGAATTCGTTAAAAATCCCCCTGCAAAGATACTACAAATTGACTACGCGCCTGGGAATATCGCTTTATTGGTTGGTGAGCCGTCGCCCAGTGGAACTTCGAAAATTTTGTGTTGTCGAATTGCACAAACCGAAGAACAGGCGCACAGCAATGTGTACTGGTGCTCGCCATGATATAGTTGGATGGCAACTCTTATTGGCTGCCGTCTCAGCTGCTGTCGCTTGGCGCGCTTAACGCTGTGATGCGCGCACACAGCCATAAAACGTTCTCTACGTGTGTGTGTGTGTGTGTGTGTGTGTATGCATGTGTGTGTATGCTTATGTGTCATGCATGTGTGTGTGTGTGTGTGTTTGTCGCTGTATTGTTTTTAAATGATAGCGGCCGGGCAGCTAGTCAGCTGTTACTGTTACTGTGACTGGTGCGACAGGCGCAGACCAACCAGAAATGCTTTAAAGAGGGATAAAGACCGGCCCAATGGCCAGTAATCAGCTCAACTCAACACTGATACCGAAGGGCAGCAATTGCATCATCATAAGCAGCAGCTCTCCACCATTCCCCCTCATCCCCATCAACATTAAGCGCTCCCCGTCTTACTTGGTTTTCATTGCTGGTTTCAGGTTTCTTTAAATCGTATTGCATTTGGATTTTTTGCATAAGGCTCTGTAATTTTTGTGGGTGGAGTTGAAAGTGAAATCGCTTTGAAATATATCTTTTAATTAAAGCAGAGTTCAGTTGCCGACTTTATCGTATTCAAATTGTGTGCTTAGTGATGCATATCGTCATTTAATTAATACTTTGAATATTTATTGGCTAAAAGTTAATTGATTAAGCTGACTATTCAATTTATTTCTAATTTATTTATCGTGAAATTGATGAATAAGTTGTATGCAATGTAAATCGATTGTAGTTTTAAGTTTACTATTATTATATTTACATATGTATGTATTTATATATTAAATATTTTAAAATGCATTTGATTTGCAGTTTCTGCTTTTTACTTCATGCCTTGCCTAATTAAAATTTAGTTAGCCAATTTGCACAGTAATTTTCGCACACCTCTAAAATGACCTTCATAAATTGCATGCCCTCTATATATGTATATATATACATATTTGTGTATGTGTGTGTGTTTGTGCAAAGGGCTGCCAATTATGTGGGTGGAGTTGAGAATCATATCGCATTGGCCATTTGTGTACTGTGCCTCCTTTGCCTGCCTGCCTGCCACGGCGCCGTTTTATTCGATGATAGGCCTATTGGCGGCTTAAATTGGCCATCGGTATTTGTAATTGGCTTTTTGTCTCTCTTACCCCGAAGGGCTGGCAAGCAGCAGCAGCAGCAGCAGCAGCAGCAACAGCGAAAGCGAATCCAACAAGTGGGCGCCTCGTTTTCACTCGCATTGCGAATGGAGCAACGGGCTCACATAATGCAATGACGCCACACACACACATACACACGCATCTGTGTGTTTTTCTTCTTTCTTTTCAAACAACGACAGTAAATTTGTGTAGTGCGATTTGTTGTATCGCGCGTCATTTAACAGGCGCGCAGCGTTTTCAGCCAGCTGCTTTTCGTGCATTTTCAACGGGCTGCAGAGCGAGACGGCTACAGTGCACACGGCATATGCTCTTTGTGTTGAAGTGAGCTAACGCTAGTGACATGCGAGCTTTTGAGCGGTTTGTGTCTCCGCTCATCAGGTGGCGAGCTTTCAATCGATGAGCTTTGCTTTGCAGCCGCAGCAGCAGCAGCAGCCATAGCCACAGCAAATTCAAAGTTAATACTAATATTTGCTTTTGAGCGACAAAAACCACAAAGAGAGGTCACACAAAAAATTGACAGCTGCAAATATTTAACACATTTCCAAATCAAAATCCAACAACAAATTTAAGTACTTGAAGTGGGTTAGCACATGTGCTAAGGTCGCTAACAAACATTAGACCTATTCAGCATCCCCTTCCCCCCCACCTATCAAGGGGAGGGCTCAATTTGAATCGTGCCAAGATTAATTATCTGCTAATTAAAACATTATGCAAGATCTAATAACTGGTTCGTGCGAATAGCTCCGCGGATTTATTAGGCTATTTATTAGGAATTTTTCGCACTAAACCAAATTAAAATCTCGCTTGGAGATAGAAACTTTCAGTGGTAATTTCATTTGAAATTCTTAAATGCTATAAATTTAATTTTTGATGTCTTTTAAATAAAGAATATACTGACAGTGCTATGCACTTGGTTCATCTCTGTAAGTGCCTACTGTACTACAGCTTACAAGACGTCTCTTTTATCAATCCCATTCAATGGCAAAGATTCATTCACTGAATGGATTGTTTGCGCATAAAATATATCTAAAGCAATCAAGTCCATCAAAGTCATGGCCACATGCACTGCAGTAAAATCCCCAGAAAAAAAAAATAAAAAACAGGCCCAAATATTAGCAGACACATGCTGCTGATCCTCCCCAACCATAAAAAGAAGAAGACGACAACAACAAAAAAACAACTGTGGCTGGTTTATTGTTCTGTCACGCGCTCGGACAAACGTCATCAAGTGGTTTTAGTTTTACATTCACTTTTTTTTATTCGCATCCGCGTATCTTGTGTGTCCACTGCTACCGATGAGCGGACAGGTGGACGGACGGACGGATTGGATGGACAGAGAGACAGATGAGCTGGTTGTGCTGAAGAAGTGCTCTTCACTGTTACTGGTACTGGCATCTCTGGTACCTGGGTACGAAATAGCATCTTGTCGTCGTTGTTGTTGTTGTTGCCTCTCAAGGTTGAGGCAAACTGGTATCAGCAGCAACAACAACAATAAGACCGCTAAACTGTTAAGAGCAGTCGAAGTCGGAGATGTTAAAATCCAAGACATAATCGCAATAGCCGTCGTTGTAGCATTTAGTGGTTTTGTTGTTTGTTTGTCTGTTGGCACGAGTCGATATGCATTAATTAATAGCCATATCCACATATCCATAACCATAATCATACCCATTTTAATGAAGTTGGCGCCGTTTAATTTTTTTCTGTTCTTGAAATTACGCTGCAATTTAGAAGCCTTTCGTTGGGTAAATTGAAAATAAAATACAAACAGAAATTTGCTTGCCCTTCAACAGCTTGCTTGATTGCACAGCTGCAATTGATACACTGGCACAAATAAGCGGTAAGTTCTAAAATGTATGCCGGATATATGGCACATAGCTAAAGAATATACAATTAAAAAATTAAATTAAAAAAATAAATGGGGTCCAAATTTTCCACTACTAAAAGTTTGTCAAGTTTGAAACTGTTTTCAGTAGCCATGACTTTTTGATTGTGGCTTGAACTTTAGATTAATAAAACATTTAAATTTAAAAAACATATTTTTGCTCGAATTAAATATTCTGCAAAAATGTTTTTCAATAAAAATACAAATAAAATTGTGCATTTAACACAAAGCTGATCAAATAAAAAAATATTCACGCTCAAAAATAAATAGACAAATATTTTGGATAATGAAACAAGTTATTCTATATTAATTTTATTCAAAAATTAATTTTAAACTACTATTTGGCTTCAGAGAAGAATTTATAGACTCGATTTGCTGTGTGTGTTCGTGTTGGTGCATATATGTATTATTAATGAAGATTTGTATATATAAGCTGTATGTATGTATGTATGTATGTCTGTAGAGTCTAAGCAATAAAAATAAAAATTATATTTAGATGATAATGACAACGAATACAATGTCTGCCTGCACTTAGCACTTCTTCAACTTGAACGTTTTCACATTTTCAAAGTTGGCTCGTTTTATTTTTTATTTTTAATATTTTTTTTATTTTTATGATTTATGAGCAATTTCTAAAGTGCACTTGTTTGACCGCGTGCTACAACAAGTCGAACAGGTCGTTGTTATTGCTATTGTTGTTGTTGTTGTTGTATGCTTTTAACAAAAATGTAATAACAATAACAATTTGTTGTACTTACATACGTCGGCAACAATTTCAGCTATAGCTCGATTCTTCATGACGATTCTCTTCATTCCGAAACTCAAATCCCGGTGCGGCCAACAGACGAGATCTGTGGTTTTATATTTATTGTTGTTGCTGTTGTTGTTGTTGTTGTTGTCGCTTCTAATTTTGTTGACAGATGAGGTCGCCAAAACGCCAACAAGTGACGCAGTCGCTGATGGTAAAGCAACAACAACAACAACAACAACTGCAAAAACAAAAATAACTAAAATAAAAACCTGGCAACCCTGAAATTGCGGAGCTTAGGCGCACTGCTGCAATGCAGTGGCAACCACAACAAAACAACCAAACAACCAAACAACCAAATAAAACGGGCCGGCAACGACCCGTGAACTTTACAACATCGATTGGCAGGGGGAGGGGGAATGTGGCTGCAACAAGTGCGTTGCAACAAAATTCAAGTTGTTGTTGCTGCTGTTGTTTATGTTGCACATGCAATGCCGCCTGCAGTTTTGCTTAATTTGTTCAGCATTTTATCCAAAAGTTTGGGTTTTCTTTTAAATGGTTTTTATTGTTTTTTTTTTTTTTTTTGGTTTTGAGTAAATGAGCAAGGCTGCTGGGTCAAACGGCAGGTCATTGGTCTCCATATCGAAAGGCGCAACTCAAGTGTGGGAAGCATCATAAAACCACAAATTTGTTGAATGTATTAGTCGGCCTGTATAAGCACTTGGTAAATTGTAGCATCTTCAACACACAAACATAAACAATCAAAAGTTGTTCTGAAAGTAGAAACGTTAGCAACACTTTGAAAGAAACGTGTTCCATTAAAATTTTACAAATCACGCATAAATTTGATTAGGCCGATCATTAATAAAATACTCAAATAGCTTGGAACATATTTTATGTTAATTATTTACGTAAGAGATTCTGTGTTTATTGAGAATATTAAACAGACGATTCTTTTGTGGTTATTTCTGGCAGAACAAACACTCGATCAAAAATATATAAATATTATTTAAGATATCCAAGCTAAAACAAACAATTCGTTTGTAGTTATTTTTGGCAGAACAAACACTCGAGAAACACTTGAAAATACAAAAATATTACGAACGAAATTCGAGCAAAAAATCCACGTTCGTTGCCTAAGTCTTTTGTTCTGTTCCCATCCATAATGTTAAATAAGATACATTAACGTAAATTGCTGTCTGTCTGACTAAGCGCTTCTGATTTATGGGCGAAAAGCAGACATATGTTCAATTGATTTCATAATCATAATCATGACACCGCACACGGCCCAACCCAGCGGCAAAAAGAAGCAGCTGAATGAGCAGCAACTATAAATATGATTTTATAAATAAGTAAGAAAAAAATCTTATAAATATGCAACTTCCTCCACAACAATGTTTGACACACTGACTAGACGACGACGATGATGACAATTAAGTAAAAAAAAAAAATATATCTATATATATGGAAAAATGGAAAACTGAATGTAAAACACAGATAAATTATGCAAAGTAAAGTCGATTGCATATTCACAATTTAACAGCTGAGTGTTGAGTGTTGGGTGTTGAGTGTTGTGATGCATTCTATATTATGCATATTGTGTGATGATGTGTTTGCCACATCCGCATTTGCCCCTAAAGTGAACTTGTGGCCGCACAATTTCGCACACACCTACTTTTGTGTAAACGTTTCTCATAAATGCTCGATACTTATATAAGTAATTTGTCAGATTTATGGTCGACGATTAGAGACAATTGCTGATTCTAAATGATGATGCCCAACAGTTGCAGTTGTTGTTGCTGCTGTTGCTGCTGCAGTTGTTGTTGCCACTGCTGCACTTCTCTTATGCAATTAGCCAGCGGCTTGTTTATGTTGCATTGTTTCGTCCCAGACACTTACTAAGTCTTCTAAAGCAATCCAGCTGCCTTAGCTCATTCATAAAGAAGATTTAAAACATTCTAGCTGTGTATCCATGTCTGTGTGTCTGTGTGTGTGTGTGTGAATGTGTGTCAAATTTTGCAACCATCTCAATCTAAAAACTCTTGTGCTGTGTCTTTGATTTTGTGTTTTGTTTGTTGCTCTTTTCGTATTCTTTTTCGCATATGAAAATTTTTGTCACGTTTTCCGTGACGAATTTAAAATGTGCCTGGCACTTAATTCTTTTGTGTCACACCAAGCAACAACAAAGCCATTTGATGCTGCTGTTGTTGCAGTTGTTGCTGCTGCAGTTGTCGTTTTACACAGATGCGCTAAATTGCAGACATCAATCATTTTTTGCCATTGCGTAATCTTCTCAGATGCTGCAGTCTGTCGCGAGGCGTTTTTGGATTCTACATATAGCGCCCAAGTGTCAGTTATCTATATATACATACATACATATACATACAGACAATAATTTACTTAGTCAATTTTATATATAAGTAAATTTGGCTGTTTGTTTGATTTTGTGTCTCGGCAAGGTCTTGATTAATTTGTTGCCAATCACTTTTTGTTGTCGCGCTGACAAAAGCTGATGCCAAACTCAAATAAATAAACGAAACGAAAATACATTATTACACATATATACATGCCTATATATATGAACATATATATATATATATATATATCTATGAAAAAATTTAAATTTCAACTAATGTGTAAATGAACAAAACGACTGCCTCTTGGGGTCACATTTGGCAACATTTCATATAATCAGCAACGCATTTAAAAAGGCATTTAACAAACAAAACCAAAAACCAAAAGCCAAAAAAAAACCTGACAGGGGCTTCTTCACAAACACACATACACACACACACACACACACAGACACAAATTGCAATTACTCGTCGTTGTTGCGTCCTTCACGCATTCCCAGCTGATTCTCCATCTTCGTCTCGAAGTCCGTCTCCAAGTCCAACTGTCCAACTCAACATCGCCGCTCAATGCTAATGCTATCAACAACAAAAATATTCTATGCGCCTTAACAAATCGGTTTTTGGTGGGGTTATTCAATTGCGAGGGTCACTCACTAAGTAATGGAATCCGTTTCCCCTTTGCATCTGCCACAAAAAAAACCCCTGATAAAAAGTGAAACTTACTTTGCTAAAATTTGTTAACATACTAGTGATAATTATCATATTCAATCGAAATTGTAATAATCTTCTATATAATATCCTCACAACTTCAAGAGCAGCCCATGTAATTTGGCTTATGGTAGTTGAAATAAAGAAGAAGACGAAGTAAAAATCGAGCCGATTATGAATTAAACCACAAACGCAACCAATTTAAGCCAATTCCATTCCATTCAATTTCATTTTCATTCAATTCAATTCCACTTGTATCGATTCGATTAGATTTGAATCGTTTTTATTCGATACGAATCCATTTAATGCAAGATCATAACTCAAACTAAGGTCAGCTGGATACTCTTCTCCGACCTGTCTTATTTATAGTTTGAAATTTTGTTGGTTGCTTAAATAGATTGATTATACAAACATTTTTGCTGCGCTTTATTTCTTCTTGGTTTAGTTTCTTGGCAATTAGCATCTTCATTGTTGAATTCTGTTTTTTCTTTAAGTTTTAAGAGTATTTTTTTTTGGTTTCTTGAACAACACATTCACGGAAGTTTCAGTTTCAGTTTCAGTTTTTGTTTAGACAGTCAGAAACTGAAAACGAAGATGAAGATGCTGTTGTTGAGTTGCGGGCCTTCCGCGCTTGGAGCGCCTGATCTTGTTTAAATCTTTAAGCATTTCGATTTTTGTTATTTTTTTTTTGATGTCATATGCATCAAATTATGGAAATTTGGCAAAAATGTTTTATCAGCGACGCCTATTGTGTAGTAAGTTGATGGAAGATGACTTGATCTGCTAACTTGCTTAGTCACCGAAGGTCACGGGGGCACGAATAAAACATTCAATCAACCGACAAAACAGCCTACGGAGAGCATACACAGAGAAAAAAGAAACATGTATTCTATGAAGCAAACCTGATAGTTTTGATTAAATACCTTTTTGATTTAGAATGTTAAGTCTCAAATGTTGTATTTTAACCTCACATTAAAATGTACAATCTCCAATCAAGAATGTTTTCTTAATATTCACAAAAAAAGTCAAGGTTCTTCATTCATCTACTTTTAAGAATATAGACTTAATTAAACATTTGTATGTTTTCCTAAAACTCAAAAATTATCAAGGTTCTTCAGTCATCTATTTTTAAGAATATAATCTTAATTAAAGACTTGAATGCTTTTAAAACGTTTTGGAATCCAATTTTGACTGAATAACTTCATTTTAATACGTAAAATATGAAATGATGAATTTTAGCCTCAGATTAATAAAAAATCTCCAATCAAGAAAACATTCTATAAACAAGAAGTAAGAAGTGAATCAAATTAAATCAAGGTTCTTCATTCGAATCGAATAATTTAGTCTTGGCTATAGGTATAGATTAGATTAATACGTTTTGTAAACGAAGTACAAATTTTCTCATTGTGTATGGGCAATTTGCATATGCATATGAACAATCATATATGACACGTACGTTCGTTCGATCGATCGATCGAGAATCTTGCCAGCTGCTTGTCTTTAATGACAGTAATTGACCACAATCGATGACGGCTTTTAGGAACTGGATGTGAGTGACTAAAGAGTGACTAAGCTAATCAGGTCGGCGAATCAGTTTTCAGCAGATTTCCGAACTTGTCAAGGTTCAACAAAACAATAAAAAATATAAATGTGCGACTACCGCAGGAAATGCATGTAAGATACAAAAGAAAAAGAAAAACCGGCTACTAGGGCAAACATGATTAAAAAGCACAAAAAACAAAATGCATAACATGATAAAAAAAAACAAAAACAACAACAACGGATGCTGATTTATGCAGCAGATGCAATAAGCAAAGTGCGAAAAAAGAGACAACAACAAAAAACACTCAGCAAGTGCGGATGCTTTCAAGATCCAAGATCCCAAAGCACCAAAGGGGTGCTCAAAACACATTCAAAATCATTGCATAATTTGAACAAGTTTTCAAGTATGCATGGGTGGTAATTAAATCTTGGCTAACTCATCTCCAAAAACAAAGCCGAACAACCAATTGGCAACTATAACAAAAAACTGCACAAAACGTGTGTTATAAATGTATTAATTAAACAATAGCAAAAAAAAAATGAGACAAAAGAAATATTGGACTTTTATTGATTTAATTTATTTATTAATTTATTAAAATTATGCAATTTGAATAAGTAGATGATATATGGTGTGCTTTAATTCCAGTTTTCAGAGTAGTTCCTTGGACTTACAAATCAGAGTGCTTGTTGGGAATACGCGACTGAAAGACTCAGTCTACACAAAGCTATAATTAATAAGGTCTTTGCATATTATCCGATTAAATGTAGTTGGGTTTTTTTTTATTAAAGAAATGCGTGTAGAGTTACAACAAAAGTTAGAATAAACCTAATCAGATTAATACACAGAGAGAAAAATAATATGTTTTCTTGTAATGCTTGAAATCTGATCTTTAATAACAAGTGCTTAAGAAAACACAAAAGAATCATTTCAAGACTTTGTTTACTATCTACACAAATATATGTTAAAATCCATAAGCAAATCCATTTGCATCAAACTACAGGGTATACACAAAAAAGTCATAAATTAATCAGTTTTAAGCAACCAATTAAGAAATTCTTCACTTCAATTTTTCATTCTTCTTATATTGTTTTATTTATTTACCATAAACTTCCGCAAACGCAAGAAAATTGCGCGATTATCATTTTTGCAATAGCTATAAAAATTTTTCACAAATATGAAAACATTTTGGCTAAATATAATTAATTCACATTTGGTGTTAACAGTCTGACCCCCCCTGCTGAGCTGTATGCGCCCCGTTGGCATGAACCATATTAATAAGACTAATTAAAATATATGTATAATAAATGATTAAAGCACAGCTGGAAGAGTGCAATTATAAACTGGGTTTCTTTTTTTCCATGCTTGGGCTGGACTTAAATGTGGCACGACCACGTGAGGAGAGGCCTGCGAATCCGCACCATAAATTAGTTTTCTATTAAATGCTACTAAATGGCAAACAATGGCGCCACCCAAACAAAAAGTCGCACACACGCACACACACACACGCATATATAGTGTATAATATATAGGTGTATCTTTTTCATGGTCAATTAGCAGACAACAGAAATCAAGTCAACAGTTGTTGGCCATAAGGTCAGCCATTAGTGCTAAGCGAGTGTCAACAGTTCAACGTGGCCAAAATGTCAATGTTTTACATTTGAATTTTTCTTTTTTTATTTTCTTACATTTTATTTTTTTTTTGAGGGAACATTAATAAGGATTTGAGTTTGAATACGTGAACCCAAAAAAAAATCACCGACTTTCATTTGTGTTCTGCTCAGTAAATTACATAATCAAGCGTGTTATACATTTGCATATTGATGAGCGAAAATAAAATAAAAAGCTAAAATAAATGTCAATTTGTTTAGAATTGGGTACAAGCCGAACAGCTCTCCAGATCCGGCTGGCACCGCCAAGCAATCACAGTCTGTGCTTGAAGAGCATGAGAGAGACGATGGCGGCGATGGCGACGGCATGTTAAATATAATATTTATGAGAGCAAATTCCAAAATCAATAGCTTATCCTTTGCCAGTTCATTCACATGGCAATTAAAGCAGCGAAAAAAAAACACAAACACACTTAACAAAAAAAATATATATATATAAAACACGTTGAGGGGTTAAAAAAAAAAAAAAAAAAAAAACAAAAGTAAGTTCCAAAAATTGTAGCTTCTAGTTGTTGAGCGCGTGCGAAGAGCAGCCGCTGCGGAAGCCAAAGAGCCGTAGAGCCCACGGCGACATTTCGAAAGGCTTTTCAAGATCAAGGCCTAGTAATTCAAACAGCAAATAACAATAACAAAACACAACACTTGACAAATCGATATATGAAGTAAGCCCCAAAGCCATCGCCAGCAAATCAAAACGATGCGTAAAAGGTGCGCCAAGTGTTTGCATATACAATTGGAAATAGAAGGCATTTGTTTTGACTGCCTGGCACTCCACACAATCAGATATTGCAATTAAATTAATACTGTCGTACTACAGATTTTAGCCGGGCCAACAGACAGCGTCAGAAGAACAAACAGACTTTTGCTTTAAATTTAAAGTAAATAACTTAAATTCGTAGAAGCGACAATAAAGCGGGGCTTCATTTATATATGTGTATACTATAGAGATTATCTGTCTATAGACAAATGTAGTCATTGTCTCAAGCTGTTCTGAGTTCATTTGCTGATCTTTCTTCTTTTTTTTTACCTGCACAGTGTGCCAGCAAAAAATCAAAATAAAATAAACAACATTTAAATCCGGTTAATATCCATTTATCAATAGTTTGGTTTTCCTGTTGTTTTTTTTTTTGAGAGAGAGAAGAAAGATTTGCGTAAGAAGTGTAGCAAATGTGAACAGTCTTAGTTCAGACGAAATAATTTGTTATCCCAGTTCTTTTTATCGTAGAATAAAAGTGTTGATTTCAAAATCGAGTTTGTTAACTTTTTTTTTTGTTTGGTGCGCCATTTTGAAAAGTGATATTTCATATGCTGCCATAAGGTTGCACATCATTTCAACTACTAACTGATTTATGATAACTGCTCGTACTCGAGATGCGAATCAATGTGCAGCGCCACCAGAGAGAGAGATGGAAGAGAGACAGACAGAGAGAGAGAGAGAGAGAGAGAGAGAGAGTGCGACTCAAGCCAAGCTTAGCTCGGAGAGAGAGAGCGTCAGCTGGAGCAAGAGCGTAAGCTTTCAAGTTTTACTCTCTGGTCGCTCCAAAATGCTCGCTCAGCTTGAATGCTCGGTGGATTTTTTTAATATTGGGGAGTGGCAGCCGCCCATTTTGCCAATTGGAACGTATAAAAGCCGGCTGAACGGCTGTCTGAATATTCGTTGCTATTCACATTTGCGTCTGGTCTCGTCTCGTCTAGTTTTGTCTCCGACGCAACATCGGAGTCTGATTTGGACCCACTGAGAACGCAACTGAACTTTTGTGGTGTGTTTTGGTTATAAGCGAACAAAATAACAAAAAAGGTAAGCAGACATTCGCGCTCCTCAAGGATATTCAGTGTGTGGATACATTTTGAAAGGACTTCCAGTGCCCAAAAAAATATACAAATAATTGACATTTTGTGATGAGAACAAAAAAAAAAAAAACAGTTTACATGAAAATTAAATATTATATATATGTATATACGAACAGTGCTACAAGGACGTGAAAACAAAATTTCGGATTTTATATGGATTAAAAGTTGCGCAAAATCAAACGAAAAAAATTATATTTTAGAAGATTTTTGAGGAAATGAATTTGAAAAGTGAGACGAGCAAGTTCGTTGCCTAAGTTCTTTGTTGTGTTGTATCGAGAATCAAGTTTGTTTCCCAAGTCTTTTGTTATTTCAACATCAGTTCATTGGCCCAAAACTACAAATTCTGTTAGTCTATAGGAATGCCGAGTTTACAGTTACAGTTCGTTGACTCAGCTTTGAACTACAACATTTTTGTGGATCTTTATGGCATTTGCATAAGTCGTACGATATTTTTTGACCCAACACCCTTTAACACCAAAAAAATACGCTGTTCATTTTGTAAGGCACAAACATTTGCGCAATGTGGCAAACGTTAAACTGCCAACGCACACACAACCAAATTGTACATGCATAAATTATAACGAGAAGCAATAAAACACAAAATGTGTGCCGAAGACATGTGTGGCTGTCATAAAGGGCTACAAAGCTACACACTGGTAGACATATGTATCCATAATTAAGTGCAGTCATCAGTGTTTTGTTCAAGCTGATTGATATTGATTAACATGCATGAGCTGACGAAAAACAAATACGGGCGCCAATGGACAGAAATTACAAAACGCAACTTTTAAATACCAACAAAACAGAGACGGACATAGAGAAATAAATACTCGTTGCGAGCGCTGCTTGAAATGCAAGTTTCCAAATCTCCATTAAGGGCAGGCATCGTACTTTTCACCTCTAATCGAATCGTTTTTTGATGCTTTTGGTCGAAAATTGAATTCATAATTTGTGTAGCGCAACAAGTCTTGAAATCGTATCAAATTTTCATTATGCATGAACTTTGTGTTCAATTTCCAAGCCCTGTGGCTTGACTGCGACCATTAACCGATTCCATTAATGATTTATATTGCCAAATCGACGACAGACGACAGACGACGGTTGAGGGTATGGGCGGTAATTCCCCCATACCCGCCAAGCTGTCATAGCGATCAAGATCGTAACAGCAATGAAATCAAATTAAAATGCAAAATTTCAAATTTGAAACTGGACAGACCAGTCAGGCATTCGAGCTGATTGATTGATAGCATTGCATTAGCATCACGTTAAAAATTATAAGGAGGAAGACAGCGGGAGCAGCAGCTTTAATCGATATGCAAAAGACGTGGAAGGTTCTAGCCGGAGTCGAAAATAAAAATAAATTTACAAAAATAAAAAACAAAGCAAAAAAATGTATATAAAAATAATAACGATACAAAAGTCAAT
Source organism: Drosophila hawaiiensis (assembly GCA_037043685.1). Taxonomy (NCBI): domain Eukaryota; kingdom Metazoa; phylum Arthropoda; class Insecta; order Diptera; family Drosophilidae; genus Drosophila; species Drosophila hawaiiensis. The sequence continues at coordinate 1,930,090 of JBAMBA010000216.1, forward strand.
AATACCAGTTAAGGTCAGCAGTCAGGCCTGGCCAGGCAGGCAGGCAGGCAGGCAGCAGAGTGGCTAAGCTTGTGGCTTGTGTAATCAACATGTTTGCTGCAGATGCTAAATGAATTTTTTATTTATGAATAATGTGACGACGGTGCCCAAGCTGCTGTTAATGCTGATGCCGTTGCCGATGTTGATGCTGATCACGTTGCCAACGCTGCTAAGCTACAATAAAAATAAAGTTTCAAGTGTCGTCGTCGACGTCGCTGTCGTCACTGTGGCAGTGTGTCAGTGGCCGCCTCGGGGCAACCGGTTGGCTGGCACCAATGCATCCTTGACATAAAAACCGTACACACCAAGTTACATCTTCGCTATACAAACACACACACACACACACGCACTCACTTTTTAAGATGCACGCAATCAAATCAAATTTAAACAACATTCCGCACTGTGGTCAATAGCCTAAATATGGCCATTTAAATATACATATATTGATTTTTTTTAAATGTATTTGGAGTTGATCTCCCTTGTCTTAATGGCTAAATTGGCTGTAAAATTTAACTAATATTTTTTTATTGTTTTTTGTTTTATTATTCGTTGTTATAATTTAAAGCAGTAAAGTTATGAGCAAGCCCAGTCATGAAAAAGGCCAACTTTTAACCACAAATAAACATAGCAAATAAGTGAAAAATGGTCAATTTTTTGTTTTGCCTAATTAAAGCTGAACACTACAAATACTCAGTAACTTGATGTAAAATATTTTTGTTATCACAGCCAAAATAAGTAGCTTAAAAAAAATCACACAAAACCAAATTTAGGTTAGCTGAAGATGGATGTACTATTATACTATATATATGTATATATATTTGCTGTGTATATATATATATATATATATATATATACTGTTATATACTGTTATGTAGCTAACGAGCCAAATACTTTTTGCAAAATGTTCAACTCACGTTTTCGCTTTTCCGCCTTTGCTTGCAGATGAAAGTCACTTTGGCGATAGCGACTTTCTGCCTGGTGGCCGCCTGCGCCTCAGCGCAAAGGGGCAGAACCACAACAACCACAGGAACCAAGCCGGGTCGCTTCCTCTCGCTGCCCGTGCCCGCCAAGTGCTCTAGCCGTAAGTACACACTTTTACTATCAAAATACATACCACAAAACATTTCACATATTTCAACCATAAACAAAAAAACAAAAGTAAAAGTGAGCAACGTTAGAAGAATAACAATTAGCGAAGCGATTTGCCAAGTTTGCACTTGAAATTGTTGGGCAATGCGACGTGTGGCGTGCAAACGAGACCACAATAATTACAATAATACTATATGTGCGTATGTGGGTGACTATATATATATATATATATATATATATATATATATATATATATTTCATTGCGTTAGGTCGCGAACGATTCGTCGAAGGTCGCGTGCATTTTCTCACCCACGCACTTTCTTTGCTTTGCAGCTGAGTTGCTCAGTTTAGAAGCCGAGCGTTGCCACTTTGAACGGCTGCCACTCAATTGTATCCAATTAGACAGCAACACACACACACACCTACACATTTAATGCAAGTCATCTAATTCAGTTGCGCTCCAACCCAAAAGATTGCAAAAATACATCAGCAGCTACAAAGATTTAAGATGCAAACAATCGCGTCATCGCTGCATATCCGCTACGAGTGCAGTTTGCAGCTAGTGCTAATTACACACGTATTAAAATGTATTAGGTGCAAAAATAACTCGAATGAATGCATTTGTGTGCATTCCGTTTAAGCTGAAAAAAAATGCAACTTAATTTGGATTTTTATTTGTTTTTTTTTTTTAGTGGACCATAAAGTTGCATAGCTAGTTTTGTGGCGCTGCTTGTGTGTTGAGTTTTTCATCTTTTTTAGAAATTTCCAGTTATACAAGCACAACTTTATGTTAAATAAATTAATTATCTATTCAAACTTAATTACCTGCTTTAGACGGCGACTGTCTCGTTAATAACGACTCTAAAACATGACACTGTGTGTTTGCTTATTGCTTGCTTATTAATTTACATTTAAAAACGTAGATTGCCTAAGCCCAAAACTACACGTTGAGATTCTGAGTGATTCTACTTGTTTAGTTGAATCCACATCTTTTTTTTAATAGCTTGTTTGGGAAGTTGCTTGGTAAATGATGCAATTGTGAGCATTTCTTGTTTTATTTATTTATTTTTTAATTTTAACAGGAGAAAAACAAATGGTGGGGAAGAAAGTGAGGTTAATGTGACGAGCTATTTTATTGCCTTGACCCGCAAACTGAGGAAATTACAGCAGTCTGGCAGCATTGGCAAAAAAACTAATAATGTGCAAACAATGGCAAATAAGGTCATTATGTTAGACTTAAGTTGATTTGACGTGAAGTGTGGAGAGGGTAAGATGGGGAAGGAGGGTAAGGGGGCGGTGGAACGAACAGGCAATTGCAAAAGTGACGGCAACCAACGACGACTGGCAGCTTTAAAGCGGCTTAAAGTGCACCTAATGACGCGTGCCGCCAGCACCAGCGACAGCAAACAGTGGTAACAAGAGGCGTGGCACAGGCGGGTAGCTTAAAACAAATCAAATTAAGTCGAAACAACTGCAACGACTGCACAATGCACTGTTAAACAGTGCTAGAAAAGTTTTCCCATTATTAGTTTCTTGCGTTATGCGGCAGTGGGCGTGACAGCAATATTCTTGACTTCTTTTTCCTATAGTTAAAGGCATGTCAAAAGATTTGCGCAATATACCAATATACTCGCACTTTTAAGAACAGAGTAGCGAAAAAAATCAAAGTAGCTAATCAAATGGACGCTGCTGCAGCAGCACTGCAGTAGCCGCAACGGTGGCAGATCAGCGAAGCAGCGATGTGAAACAAGTTTCGTATTTATTTTTTTTGCCGAGGAAACGAAGGTGGCAGCAGCAAAGTTGTAGCTTTATGTCTATCGGTGTGTGTGAGTTAGGGGGGAATTCCATTGTTGGCTTAGCCAATATAGTTTTTGTTGTGCTTTGGCAAATGGAAAACCTTTTGACACACAGAAGACAAAGGAAAAAGCGGGCAGACGGCACCGGGAGGAGTCGCAGAGTAGCAAGCAGCAAAGCAGCAAGCATCATGCTGCACAAGATTACGCAACGGCAATAACAATAACAACAACACAAACAAACAGTTGGGGGAAGTTGTGTAAGCATCCGTGGCTTGTTTTGCCAATCATTGGGCCAAGATGCTCAACAGTCAGCCAAGCATCCAAAACGCATTAAACTCGAGACACGCCCAACTCTAAGCTTAACGCTAAATTGAACTCTAACTCGATATTTGCAGGCCCCAAGGAGTTCTCCTATCGCGGCAAAAACATGTTCCTAAGCACCCATGTGCCGGCGCTGGCCAACAGGAAGGTCGACTGGTTGGATGGCCGTAATCTGTGCCGTGAATACTGCATGGATCTCGTCGCCCTTGAGACCCAAGAGAAAAACAATCTCATCTTCCGTGTCATCCAGCAGAATGATGTGCCTTACATCTGGACAGCTGGACGTATTTGCGATTTCGCTGGCTGCGAGAATCGTCCCGATCTGGAGCCCAAGTCCGTCTATGGCTGGTTCTGGTCCGCAACCCGTGAGAAGATCCAGGCCACCAACCGCATTCCACAGGGATGGGGCTACAATCCCTGGTCGCAGACCGGTCACAAGAAGCGTCCACAGCCCGACAATGCCGAATACGACATCAACCAGACCAAGGAGCAGTGTCTGTCGGTGCTGAACAATGTCTATAACGATGGCATCGCATGGCACGATGTTGCCTGCTATCACGAGAAGCCCGTCATCTGCGAGGATAACGAGGAACTGCTGCGCTATGTGGCGGCCACAAATCCGGGCATTCGTCTATAAGTTTTGCTGAAGATGTCCAAATGCTTCTTCGTATTGTTTGTGTAATTTTAAAACTACTTATTATAATAATACTCCTTAAATGAGTTTTTTTTGTATAATTTTGTTTAATGTGTACGACGAATGCAAGACAAATAGACTTTAGAATTTATAATTCCCCCGATCTTACCACCTATATTTTACCACATGTCCAAAATTCACAAACTCTCCTCCTTTCGAAACTGCCAATCTTATCGACTATCCTAAAAAAAACAAAAAAAAAAAACAAAACACAAAACCAACAAAAAACCACAAATTATATTTATAAACCAATTTTAAAATGGTTAAGAGTATTCACTGAAATTTCGCTTCGCCTCAAAATCTCACTATTATATTTTGCCTTCCAAAACAAAGAGATTGAATAAAATGTTGTAAAAAAAATCCATAAAATAAAGAATTATATAATTTATTTTATTTGACACTAAAATCGTGCCTAGAACTCCGTTCGTAGCTCGATGTGGAACGACTCCTTGTGTTTCCTCGACTAGCTTGGGATTTGTGGCGTTTGCGGCTTTGATCTTGCCTCGAATGTGAGTCACGCTCTGCTGCGATGTTTCCGGTGGCTGTTGCTCGAGGATTGGGAAGAAGAGCTCTTCACTTCCAGCTCAGGACTCTCGGACCAACGCCAGTTGCGAGGAGATTCCTATCATTGTCGTTCCAGCTGTCGGATCAGTAAAATATTCATTTCACTTCATTGATATAATAATGTATTTAAAATACTCACCTGGCTGGTTTAGTTTTGGGCGTCCTACTGTGAGATCGATTGCTCTTTGGCGTATCGTATAGCTCCAAGCTGGTGTTAAACAGATTGTTTGGATTGCGAAACAAGTGAAGGTAGCCACAGCTATTACCTTTGGGACATTTGCGTGTTAAGGACAAACCTTAAAGAAGCAACAGTTGGATAAGCAATTATTATTATCTTTGGCTCGCCAAAGATTGAATACCCTTGCAGACATAAATTCTAAGCTTAGACTTAATCTGCTCTTACAGATCTTAGATCTTGATCCGATAGACTACAAAATGAACAAACTTTCATTAACCAAAATGCACATTAATTTGCACACAATCGAAATAATGGCTATAAAAGTCAGTTGTTAAAACTGATTAGGAATAGAAATATATAATATACATTACGAAATCCTTTCACATTTGGAGACATGATTATTTTACTAGCTGCAAGGGTATACAATATAATACATATATATTATATATATAATTATAAATGTGCGTCGTATTTGTGTTTGTTTTTAATTTAGCAAAGGATACGGCTGTTGAGATGCGGTTCACGTACCGCAAACGGCGCCACGCCATGCCTTCAAATTGGAGAACTCCACATTTAGGCGCCTGGATGCATAATAACGACCCTGCAGATTGACAAAGGCGCGCAGCGCATATCTGAAATTAATTATATATATTACTAATATATTATTATTATTATATTTTATCTCAGATACACACCGCTCCTGGGCATACTCCACAAAGACGTGACCTCGCAGATGGGGCAGCGTATTACACACTACACGAAAATTAATGATTTTGCCAAATTTTTGCAACTCGTCGACGACATCGTTGAAGAAGGCATCATAATCCGTTCGCAGATCTTTTGGAGTCTGCTCCAAATGGGCATCGGCATTGGCATACTCTTTGTGCGTATCGCCAATCTGTAGCAGGGGATGTGTGAAAAAGTGACGTATTAGAAGGATCTTGGCCAGCATGGGCCGCCGGTGATTGAAGGTGCAACTGTGACCATAACGACAGCAATTGGTACGCGTGTAGAATTCACAGAGTCGCTCCTCGGGATGGGTTTCGAGCACACGTTGCAATTCGCTGGGCGGTGTGCACCGTGTGGTATCCTCCATATAATCGTGCATACGTTGCAGTAGTGCCTCAAATTCTGCTGCAGCCTTGTCGGCCAGTCTTTTCCTTTCCTCGCGCCGCTTGCGCTGCTCCTCGAGCATTGCTGCCAATTCGTCTGCTTGCTGTGCACGCAACCGCTCCATTTCAGCCTGCTCCTTGCGATGCTTTGCTGCATCGATTTGGAATTGACGTTGAGCGAGTGCCTCGCGGCGGAGCCATGCCTCTTCATCAGCCTGTTGTTTGCGCTCAATTGTCAGACGTTTAAATTCCTCCAGCTCCGCTTGCTGTTTGAGCCATGTTTGGTATCCTGGTTCCGATTCTCTTGCGCTCTGCTCGATTGCCTCTTGTTTTTCGCGCTCTCGCGCTTGCTTCTGGCGTCGCCGATGTCTTTGTTGCTTTTTCACCAACTTGCGCCAAGTTCTGCGAATGCAAAACATTGTGAATTGTATATTAAAGCAGCAATTCAGTTTTACCTTTTAGCCGGCATTATTGTTTGTGTTTTGATTTGTCCTAAAACCGACGTCACCCTGTAAAATGATCTGTTAACCTTAACAGCTCTTTAACATTCGCATTGCGTTAGCATAAGCGCTCAATTTAGAAATTTCTATGCATCAGGTCATTTATAATAACCATAAACTCTATCTTTTCAAATATATTTGTAATAGTTAACAAAAATAATAGCTACAACTGCTTCCACTTGCTAATCGGCAGCCGAGTTTAGAGTACTTACTCCACACTTAACATGCTCACTTACGTAAACGACTCAACCTCTGCAACCGTGGACTGCGTGAGTTTTAGTATTTTTTCGGTATTATTTGGTGTATAAGAGAAATGCATTTTATGGTGAAACGCAATATTTGCGTGCACGGTCGCACTGCGCTCATAATATTTTGGTCTATTTTTAATTGTAAATACTAGAAGAATTACCAAATAAAATACACCATCGAGGATATGGCGCTCATTATTTAAAATAAAATAACGCAATAAGGGCTAAAACAGCAAATACACAAATTCCAAAGCACACACAAAATTGTCGACGGCAGAAAAGCGATGAGCAAAGTGCGCAGGCTGTACCACCAGAAATATCGGGAAGAATGGGAGAGATGCCCATCTTTTGAAGATTGGCTCTCCCGTGGCGAGGATGGCCTGTCGGCCCACTGTAAAATATGCAATGCGAACGTGTTGGCGCGACTCGCATCTATCAAGCAACACCACTGCACAGCCAAACACCAAAAGGCTCTCAAACTGCATCAAATCGAGGACATGGTGAAGAAAACAATACAACAATGACAACAATCATATAAAAATTTATTTTTATTTTAGGGCATTCCGGTTATGCTGAAGCAGGACGCAACGCAAAAGTATATTATTTCATGTAAATCGAAATCGAAATCAAAGCGTCTCAAGACAATTAAAATTGAATCGGTTGAGTCATTGGATCCCAATACAAATTCAAATGATTCGATATTGGAGGATCTGTTGGGCAGCGATGATATGGAACAAGAATATATGCAGGTGAGCGAAACGGAAATGGATACAGAAACTAAGCCCGATACGTTTCAAGAGGATAGATATGATGAGATGCAGGAGGATAATATAACAGACGAGAATATTATAAGCGAATTTGATCTGTTTGGCAAGAGCGTGTCCCTACAACTAAACAACATGGAAGTAAGTTTCGATTGATCTACTGTTTGATGAAAGATAGCTAATAGCGTATTCTCATTTCAGTTGGAGGACGCATTGCTGTGCCAGGAGCGTTTACAGGTAGTCCTCACAGAGTTCAGACTAAAGATACTAAAGCGTAAGGCGAAACGTCAATTTTAAACTTGATTTTAATCCGACTTAAATTTATTAACAAATTATACACATTTATATATTATGGTATATATTGACGGCCATTGCCAACAATACAATAAATGTTTTGTCCTATTATTTCGCCTCGATTTCGTCTATGAAAGCGCGACACTTTTTCTTCAACACTTTGACTGCCTCCAAAAAGATCACCTCAGGCTTCAAGGCGCCCACCGATTCCACACTAAATATATAATGATCGCGGACACGTGCCATGATAACAGTATCGGCGAGTTGTGGATAGCGATAGACATTGCGGCTGCAGCTGTCGTAGCGTGCGTCTTTCACATAGGCACATTCGTTTTCATCGATGCCAATGACGCCGGGCGAAAAACAGTTCTGCAACAGGTAGGCATCCTTGCCAGAGACTTCCCTGGTGAGTGTAATCTGTGGCAGCAGGCGATAGAAGGCGGTAGCCACCGGTGAGAACTTGGCATGATCCTTGCCAATGCCCTTGACTGCGATCAGACGGAGATCAAGCTCGTGACCGGGTCTCAGTTGGGCAATGAGTATATCGTCATGGATGCAGTTCACGCTGCTCTCGCTATAGATTTGTCCCTGTTTTCCCTTGGGCAGCCACTTCAGGTGACCCGAATACACCTTGTGATTCTTGTAGATATCATCGAAATTTGACTGCTCCTTGGTGGCATCCTTGCGTCGTGTGCACTTCACCTTCAGCTCATATTCGAGGGTGTCCTGCTCGCTGCCCTGCTCTGTGCTCTCCTCGGTGCGATAGGCGAAGAGTCGGGGATCGGCACGTAATGGCAACAGGCCCATGCGATGTGCCAGAACCTCGTCCTGTATGATAGATGTGTTGTTGTAAATGTAAACCTTCTCAATGGCCATGCTGGGAACCTCGCTCAGCATCAGACGACGAAAAGCATTCGCAATCGCCGGATAAACACCAATCAAGTCGAATTCCAAACCGTTCTCCTCATCGTTTCTGCAATTGGCATGAAGACCGTTTCAGAGACTGAACATAATTGTTTGATAAACAATCTTACCGTACAATGACCACTTGCAGTTTGTTTTTGAAAACTTCCATGTTGAAGACCTCGTCAGCCAGGCCATAATCCTTGGGATCCTGTTTGACCCTGTACTCCTCCATGTAAAGCAATGGTTGCTTGGTATCGCCAGGCATTTTAATAGATTTGTAATTCAGCAATACTCCAGAAATGAATTAAAATTGAAACCTATTTCAAGTTTGCCGCACGTGTTTGTTGTCTAAACAATCAGATATGCGCAGATTTTCGATACAAGTTACTGAGTTTCTGTCGTGACTGGCAAAAGTATTTGCTGTGAAAATATATAGGCTAATATACCTGCCAATTAGGTTTTAGATATTGAAAAATTAACAAAAAATAATTCATACTATCAACGAATAGTATTACGTGCATATAAAAACATTACTTACACAATAGTCACTAAAAACAAAATTGACCTGAGTTGGCAGCTTTTTGCAGCGCTTGTGAATGGCAACCATTAGATCTCTTAACCGGCAGAATTCGTTCATCAGCAACATTAGTAAAAGCAAAATAAACAAACAGGTATGCGCAGATCTTCGCTACCCATTACTGAGCTGTTGCTGTGACTGGAAATTTGTTTAGGTCTCTTCTTTGCGACTATATAAAGTCTAATAAGCCAATTAGGTTTTAGATATAATGGAAGAATATTCATTAATTTGAACCACCAGTCAAAGAGACAAATGTGCATTAATAAAAATTCGCTTCACAGCGCCTAGGTCACTAAAAACCAAAATTGATCTGAGTTGGCAGTCGCGTTTGCAGCGCTGTGAGTGGCAACTCTTAACTCCCTTAACCGGCGAAATTAGTTGTCCAGCAGCTTTTACGTAAAACATTAGTAAAAGCAAAATACAAAAATGTCGCGCACATTGCAACGTTTAGTGGGCAACTGTAGACGCTGGAACCAACTGCAAACGCAGCCAATTCCACGTGTGCTGCAACAACAACAACGTAACTTTGCAGTAAAATCCACAGATCCGACAAAAGGCAAAGGTCCGATTTCATGGAAGAGTTTGGCGGTAATTGGTGTTATGGGCGCCGGTGGCTTGGGTTTTATGCTGTATGTGAAGAGCGAGAAGGATGAGGCGCTGATGAAGGAACGCAAAAGACAGCTGGGCAAGGCGGCGATTGGTGGACGCTGGGAATTGGTTGATGACAAAGGTCAAGTGCGCAAATCCGAGGACTTTGTGGGCAAATGGCTGCTCATCTACTTTGGCTTCACTCACTGTCCCGACATTTGTCCCGACGAGCTGGAGAAGATGGCGGCGGTCGTTGACGAAGTTGGTTCGTATACATAACACATAATTAGGGAATATCTTAAATAAGAATCAAAATGATTCACTTTCACAGAGAAATCCCCGCAGACACCCGAGGTACAGCCCATATTCATAACTGTCGATCCGGAACGTGACTCCAAGGAGGTCGTCGGCAAATATGTGAAGGAGTTCTCGCCCAAGCTGCTGGGATTGACGGGAACCGTTGATCAAATACGAAATGTCTGCAAAGCATTTCGTGTTTATTTTAGCGCTGGACCCCGCGACTCGGACAACGACTATATTGTCGATCACACAATTATCATGTATCTGGTCAATCCGGATGGTGAATTTGTTGACTATTATGGCCAGAATCGGGACAAGGATCAGTGTGTGTCATCGATTTTGGTCAACATCGCCAAGTGGAATTCAATGAACAAAAAAGGCTGGTTCAGTTAGATTGATGTATTTTGGGGCTGCCACAAAGTCTGTTGATTCATATTAAAAAAAATTCTATCAAGTTGGCAGTGCTGCGCATAACAACCCAGTCTAAAATTGTATTTGCTCGCTCTTTTTGACGCTGCGTGCTGCGTGGAGGTTGCAGAAATTGTTTTGTTTTCTCCCAATAAATATTTAATCAGCTACAAAATGGTGTGTGCACAATATTAAACAGATCAATATAGTTATTAAATGTTGTATTTTTTGGTTGCATTAATCATGCGCATGCTTGGCAAAGCAAAGCCTCTTCTGATTCAGGCAACAACATAACCTAAAAAAGGCGGCTGAGTTTATTTTTAGTGCAAATTGCAGTACAATGGTATTGTTTCGTTTTCCAGCGTCCGTTGATGTTGCAAGGTCACGAGCGTTCCATAACGCAAATCAAATACAATCGCGAGGGCGATTTACTTTTCTCCAGCTCCAAGGATCAAAAGCCAAATGTTTGGTATTCACTCAACGGCGAACGTCTGGGAACCTATGATGGACATCAGGGAGCTGTCTGGTGCCTGGATGTGGACTGGGAAAGCAGAAAGTTAATCACTGGTGCCGGTGACATGACCACCAAGCTCTGGGATGTCGAATATGGTACGGTTATTGCCTCCATAGCAACGAAATCGTCGGTGCGTACCAGCAACTTCAGTTTCTCGGGCAACCAGGCCGCCTACTCCACGGACAAGGCGATGGGTCAGAGCTGTGAACTCTTCATCATCGATGTACGCAACGCAGACTCGACGTTATCCGAACAGGAGCCCACGCTGCGCATACCCATGGTGGAGTCGAAGATCACATCGATGCAGTGGGGCCCACTGGATGAGACCATCATAACAGGTAAGTCAAAAATCTTTATGGAAGTTTTAAATTGAAATGAATTGCTCAATTTTAGGCCATGACAATGGTAACATTGCCATTTGGGATGTACGCAAGGGGCAAAAGTGGTTGACTCTGGTGTGGATCATGCAGCTGGCATCAATGACATGCAGCTGAGCAAGGATGGCACCATGTTCGTGACCGCGTCCAAGGATAACACTGCCAAACTGTTCGATGCCGAGTCGCTGATGTGCTTGAAAACGTACAAGACAGAAAGACCCGTGAACTCGGCAGCGATTAGTCCCATTTTTGATCATGTGGTGCTGGGCGGTGGTCAGGATGCCATGGAGGTGACCACAACATCAACGAAAGCAGGAAAATTCGATTCACGTTTCTTCCATCTGATCTACGAGGAGGAATTTGCACGTCTCAAGGGTCATTTTGGTCCCATCAACAGTTTGGCCTTCCATCCGGATGGCAAGAGTTACGCCTCGGGGGGTGAAGATGGTTTCGTGCGTGTCCAGTCCTTTGATAGTACATACTTCGAGAACATATTCGAGTAGACGCCCAGCCGGACCGTAGTTGTTAGTAGTTCCCCTCCCATTCGCCATGTTCGTGTGCATAAAAAATTGTCAAATATACGCGAGAACAAGACGAAATATCATCATTTATTAAGTAATCTTTTAAAACATATATATATATATATGTATAGTGTGTATGTATGTATTTATATAATTATTAGTCATTCGAGTAATTGCAACTGTCAATCATTTAACTGGAGAAGAATGAGCGTTTCTTTTGCTGCACCACCACTGGCTGCCCTTGCATCGCAGCCAATTGGGCAGCTGTCGGCAAGCAGCCGGGCGGCGGTGGCGGTATGACAACAGCTCCAGAGGATGTGGTACGCAACTCTGCGCGCGAATCAACATTTATAACATGCGAGGCAGCCGTTGCCCCAGCCGATGTACTCGGCCCTGGAAAACCATATCCCAGTCCAGGATGCAAAGCCGGCAGCTGTTGATGATGCGTCATGCCGTAGTACTGATTGCTGGGCACATGCATTGGCATGCATCCTGGTCCCGGGGGGCACGGTGCATAATTGGTCCGATGTTGTTGGCTCTGTTCGTACGAAGGCGGCGGAGCTCGCTTCATATTCACATGAAAATTGAAATTTATAACCCAAATTTAGATTTAAGTAAGCTGCATTCTTTCATACGAACCATTGAAGCGGCACTATCATATTCAAAGCTGTAAGGTGGCACAGCGCCTGCACTTGGCGCACCTGCTGTTTTTTCTACACATGGGCGGGGATTAATTTAATTGAAGCTGGGTGAAATCATTGCCTACCTGAATTTGGTTTCGACATTTCTTTGTGTTTACTGAAATAAATTCGTGATTTGTACGGGCTCATGAGGTTGCCAGCCTGTTGAAAATAATATTGATATTGTTATTAATGATGCCATTCGCAGTGCGGCGAAACAGCGAGTCAGCTGTTTGCCAGACGAGAGCAAGACGAACGCGCACCGTTGTTAGCCATATTGAGACAAATATATAGAAAAAAATCTATTCGACAGTACCACAAAATTGATTTGTTACAGAAAAATCGATATTAAAAACCCAACATATTGTTGTGCACCGTAGATAATGTCCCACGCAACACCGCAGGTTTGTAGAGCATTCATTTCAAAAGCTTCCGCGTTTCTGTGACGCAATAGTTCAACATTCTGATAAATCATTTTGAACGGTTTCACAGGGCGTTAAACTGTTGAATGGCTTCAAGCGTCCCAATCGGTTCGAGAAGGGCCTCGGCGCCCAGCTGCCGGATGCCTATAAGAAATTCTGGCGCGAATGGAAGCTAACGAAACCAGCTGCGGTGCATTACATACCCAAGGAGAGTGAGTGGGAACGCGACGAGGTCACGCATGCCATCAAACCGGTTCAGAATATACCATTGCCGCTAATTGATACACCGGAATCGCATCACGGCATTTGGGGTGGCGAAGCCGTCATCAAGGGCTTCCAGAAGCGAGCACAGACAAAACGACGAGTTCCACATTTTTGGGTACCGACTCTGCGCCGCTCGGTGGTGCACAGTCAGGTGCTCAACGAATACATGTCCGTCGTTGTCACCGAACGCACACTGGAGCAGATTCACGAATGCCATGGCTTCGATCATTATCTGCTCAAGAATTTGGCATGTGATTTGCGCTCGGCGCTGGCATTGAAAATCAAGCGAAAGGTTCTCAAGGCACTGCAACAGGGCTGTCCGGCATGGCAGGCGGGCCGAATCATCAGCAGGATATGCTCAAAGAATACGGTCCGTATCTGGCATCCTATACACCAGATGAGATCGACTGGTATGGCCACACCTACCTCGAAGCCATACGCAAGCTGCAGAATCTATTGCGCGCTGCGGAGCAAGTCCTCCCACATAAGATTGAATTTCGCAGTAAATTAATTGAGCAGTTGCGTGAAGCGGGCATTCCCGAGGCGGGCAAAAAGGAGTCAAAGGGTGTGATTGCCGAAGCCGAACACAAGGATGCGGACATTGAGGCATTGACCAAGCTGTAAGTATTGCCGATGCTTCATCCATATCATTTAAATAACCTCTTATTCGTTGATAACAGTGAATCATCGCCCGCATCTTCGAGCTGGCTATCAAAAATCAATCCGTTTGGCAAGAAGGAAACGTAAAAGATGTTCCGTGACATTCAGTGAGCAACTACTGGTTATGTGTTGAAAATTAAAAATAAAAAAAAACATTAAAACTTGACTGGGAGTCTCCAGTACGTCAAAATGAATGCTTACATAATATTTTGTATGCCCTGGGGAAACAGATTGAACGCAGTTTCCCACAGAAACTACTCGATCACTTTTTAAAGCTAACTGACGAAATTTGCAATATATCCGTCTTCTTCCTGCAGTCGAAAACAATCGGATCGGACCACAATATCAAACACAAAGAAAGAAAGAAAGATTTTAATTAAAGAAAATAGAATTTCTCAGAAGTTGGGAAGAACAGATATATTGCCGATTGAAAAACGTATTTTAATTAATGTTCTGAAATAAAATTCATTTAGATTTTATTGGGTTAAATATGCCGTTAAATAGGGTTTCAGCCGAACTATTTATCTTATCTTACAATCAAACAGTATATTTTTAGGCTAAACTTCAATTTCGTCATACACAACGCAAATACAAAGCATACTTTTAGGGTGTACAGTAAAATCACTCGTTGGGGAAATATAAAATTTTAAGGCATACTTATAGGGCGAACCATGGTCAGTCGCAAAAAAAAAGGCTCTAACTCGACCAAATCCTTACAGAACTGCGAGGAATATGATGCGTGAGAACCAGGAGGACGATCTCTATCGATCTGCATTCAAGGGTTATGGGATCATCTAAGAGCCAAACTCTTGATAAATTGATTGATTGGTAAATTGATTTCTTTTTCTTGTTATTTTTAACATATTTATTGCATGGGTATATTCGTTTGGTTTTTGGCTAATTACAAATTATTACAAAAAGATAAATATTTAAGGAAACAGTATAGAGAGACATCCACGGTAAGAATATAAAAAATAGGAATGATTGCAAATCCCGTCGAGAAAACAGTACAGATAAACAACGAACACTTTACATACTTAAGCACTAGATCTATATGTAATAATATATAAATGAAACTCTGGTGCAGAGCTTTGTGCCAATTGAATCCAGGTCGAGGTGCGTACACATCCCACTATGCAATCGGATTCTTTTTCATCAGCTCGATGTCGGCGTTCATCATATCGCTGACCAGCTGCTGGAAACTAACCTTTGGCGTCCAGTTCAACTCCCGCTTAGCCTTGGAGGCATCACCCTGCAGCAGATCCACCTCCGTGGGCCGAAAATACTTTGGATTAATGCGTACACGCACAATATCTGTGTTGCGCTCAACGCCCACCTCCTCGGCGCCCTTGCCACACCACGTTATCTCACGTCCAATATGTTTGAACGCAGCCTCAACAAATTCGCGCACACTGTGCGTCTCCCCAGTGGCAATGACATAATCCGATGGCTCATCCCGTTGCAGCATCATCCACATAGCCTCCACATAATCGCTGGCATGGCCCCAATCTCGCTTCGAGTCCAAATTGCCCAGCTCAAAGTATTCCATTTGATTCAGCAGTATCTTAGCCACAGATCGCGTTATCTTGCGTGTCACAAAATTCTCGCCACGTCGCGGACTCTCGTGATTAAAGAGTATGCCATTGCAGGCAAACATGTCGTACGCCTCCCGATAATTGATCACAATCCAAAACCCGTACATCTTGGCGCAGGCTATTCAATTTTTGAAAATTAGTTAATAGACATTAATTGGATTTAATCAGCTTACCATAAGGGGAGCGAGGATAAAACGGGGTCTGCTCATTTTGAGGTGTCTCCACCACCTTGCCATACAGCTCCGACGTGGATGCCTGATAGAATTTAACGGATTTCTCCATGCCGCAGGTTCGTATGGCATCCAGAATCCTCAGTGTACCAACGGCATCCACCTCCGCCGTATATTCACTCAAATCAAATGAGACTTTCACATGCGATTGTGCAGCAAGATTGTAGATTTCCGTTGGCTTCACCATATTGATGATCTTCACCAGACTGCTGCTGTCCGTCATGTCGCCATAATGCAATTTCATACGTCCGCCCTTGTGCGCCTTTGGATCTGCGTAAAGATGCTCAATGCGTGTCGTATTAAAGGTGCTCGCACGCCGGATAATCCCGTGCACCGTATAGTTTTTCTTCAGCAGAAACTCCGCCAGATATGAGCCATCCTGCAAGCAGCATAAGGAATTATTAAGAAAACAATACACGTAAGCATTTACGGCTAAATAAAAGCAACGTAGCAGCGTAAGACAGAGTTTAATCAATCCGTGACTCATTGTTATTATTTACCCGTTGCTTGTAACTGATAAGCCCTTACCTGCCCCGTTATGCCGGTTATCAGCGCCACCTTGTCACGAGCGTTGGCTGCATCTGTTTCAGTTGCACCGCTGAAGCCGGTCGCTGTGCCATTCAAATCCTTGCTATTGTGATTGTTGTTCATGAGACGCGCTTGTTTGCTGCCCGTGGCCTCATCATTGCTGGTGTTGGACATGGTGTTGACGCAGCTGTATCTTTTTTCTTTCTGTTTCTTTCGTTTTATCAGGGTGCAGGTTTAGTATAAACAATTTTTTCTTTATCTACAGCGACAAATGTTGCCACCCGCATCAAAGATTGTTACAATTTACAAGGTAGCGTAAAGAAGTTCCAGATTTAAATTTCGCTAAGAAATCTTTGACGTCACAAATCACTTATAACTTGCTCTCTGAGAACTCAAATGGTAAATTCAAGAAATCTGGCAGCGCTGGTAAATTCGACGGAACCGACGTACACAAACGCAAGCCAGATATTAAATTGAATTTATTTATATTCTTAAAACCACTATACAAAATGATGGTAAGTAAAAAAAGAAAAATACTTTGGCTACTATAAGCCAGCTAAATTGCAATAAACAAAGCACTATTGCCGTTGAGGGGCGGAGTCACAAAGAACTGCTTATCAGTTAAATGGGCGTAATTACAATGTGTATATATTTATTTCATTGCTTTCGCTTGCAATTAAGGACGGCATGGATGAGTCAAACATTTTGAGTAGTCCCGCGGCCAGCAATGGTGCGACAATGGAAAATTCATCACCAAATCCATTAGCGCCGCAAGCGACAACAATGACAACGGCAACAACAACAACAACAACTACAAATGGCAGCGGAGCTGCAACCACCGGATAGTTCGTCGTCGGCACCAGTGACACCTGCTGCTCTCGGCGAGAATGCGCTGCATGTGGAGATCTCCGATGCGCTGAGCGAGAAGGAGAAAGTCAAGTTCACCGTACACACACGCACCACACTGCCGGGCTTCAACAAAAAGGACAGCAATGTGGTGCGCCAGCACGAGGAATTTGTTTGGCTGCACGATCGCATCGAGGAGCAGGATGACTATGCGGGCTATATTGTAAGTTAGTTATATACGGTAAAAATAAGTAGATTCAGACTGATATTTAATTCCCAAGTCAACCCCTATAATCATTTGCATTTCCAACAGATTCCGCCCTGTCCCCCACGACCGGATTTCGATGCGTCGCGTGAGAAGTTGCAGCGTTTGGGCGAAGGCGAGGGCAACATGACCAAAGAGGAGTTCAAAAAAATGAAATCTGAATTGGAGGCGTAAGTTTGTGCCTTACAACCGTAGTACATTTTAACATAATTAAACATGCAGTGACTACCTGGCCACGTTCAAGAAGACAGTTGCCATGCATGAAGTATTTTTGCGTCGTTTGGCCAGTCATCCAGTATTTCGCCTGGATCAACACTTGAAGGTATTCCTGGAGTATGATCAGGATCTGTGCGCCAAGCCGCGCAAGAAGATGGCCATCTTTGGGGTTTTTGTGAAGTCGCTTGGCAAAACCACCGATGAAATCTTGCTAAGCGCTACCGTGCGCGATGTGAATGATTTCTTTGAGAATGAGTTGCAGTTTCTTACCGAGTATCATGGACATTTGCGCGAGGCCGCATCGCGTACTGAGAAAATGACACTTCGTCATAAGGATGTGGGTGATTCCCATCAAAAGATATCGAATGCATTGACACAGCTCTCCACAACAGAAAAGGGCAACATGGAATCGTTTATCTCCAAGGCAGCCGAGGTCTTTGAACGCATTAAGGTAAGCAATTGAATTTCATTCAATTTGTTTTCCTTTTTAATGTGTTGCAATTCTTATTTTTAAGAACTTGGAGAAACGCGTTGCTAGCGATCAGGATCTGAAGCTGGGCGACACTCTGCGCTATTATCAGCGTGATAGCGATGCGGCCAAGGCTCTGCTCATTCGACGCCTGCGTTGTCTGGCCTCGTATGAGACAGCCAATCGGAATTTGGAGAAAGCCCGTTCCAAGAACAAGGATGTGCATGCGGTAAATCTTGTTAGAGAGCAGAATTTTTTTAAATTTCAAATCTTGTTCGTTCCTATGCTCACCGTGCTTGCCAGCAATTCTCAAACAATAGCCTAGCAGACAACAACTCAACTTGTATTTGTAGTAGTAGGGAATTGTGTCATGTCCTTTGTTATCCGATAACTTACATAACACGTTCTTATATGTCTTCAAACTATAGATGAAATATGACTTCGGATCTATAGTTGATATTTCTTGTATAGATAATTCAATTAGAACAAAAAAAAAACTATCTAACCTTTTAATTTTTACTACAATATTTAAATGATTTGAGAACTCAGATTTATTAACCATTTATTTTTTTTATTTTTATTTATCAAATCAACACATATATTAGCATCTATGGTTGTCTGTCAGGATATCAAAGCTTCGGTCGACCGAGCATATTTATTCTTTTTCTGTGTGGAAAAAAAACACCAACTAATGTGGCAGCTCTAAGAGTGATGTCGTTTTTTTCTAAATATTTTTTCTGGTATTTTTGATTTGTTAAACACTTTGTTATTGTTAAATTTCAACGAATTCACCACTTCACATTGCTCTTTTTCTCTTGCATTTCTCTCTCTTCTCTTGTGTGTATTTCTCTCTCTCTCAATCTCAATCTCAATCTCTCTGTGCGTGTGGTTGTTTTCCATTCTGCTGCAGCCATTGGAGGTGCAAGAGGTATTTGGCATTTATCGTTAACATACCAATATTCTAGTGTCGCGTAATTCTAATCCCAAAACTTGTAAGACACCATCACATAGTTTATTTTGTTCTTCGCAGTTGCGGCATGTTATTTTATAAGCAACTCACAAAAAAAAAAAAAAAAAGTCACAACTTTTAGCATGCTTTTTGCTGTCTTAACTTTGTTATAGACAGTAGCTAATAGTTATACTCTTCCCATGCAGGCCGAAACAGCTCAGGCGGAGGCGTGTGAGAAGTTCGAGTCGATGTCTGCCTGTGGCAAGGAGGAGCTGATGGGTTTCCGTAATCGACGTGTGGCTGCCTTTAAAAAGAGGTATTTCACACAACAAGCACCAACTTAAGCTCAAATATACATAATAATACTCTCTTATTTTGCAGTCTTGTTGAGTTATCCGATCTGGAGATCAAGCATGCCAAAAACCAATACGATTATTTGCGTCAATCCCTGTTGGCTCTAAAGGAAATTGCCTGAGAAACGGAGGGCTTGGCATTGACATCATCATTATCTGCACATTGTTTACATACCCATTTAGCCAAGGCGCCCAAGGAGTAAATCAATTGGTTTTTTGCTAAGCAAACAGTTTTATTATCTCTTATTATCTATACATATAAATATAAATACATATATATGTATATATATATATATATATATATATTTAAATGCATATGCATATACGTATACATATATGGCATATGTTAAAGATCTATATTATCGCATTGCATGTATTACTGAATATGATTTTGTTTGTGAAACAAATTCGCTTTTATAACGAGCATTCCTCTATCATTATATGAGCATTAAATTCTGAAAATAAAACTATAAACAAACAATCTATGTAACAACTGTCGATTCTCTGTTTTCCTTTAATAATGTTTGGAAGTTTGGAAATCGTATCCAGGACAACCAACCAACAAAAAGGAAACAAGCTCAAAAATTTCTAATATCACATTGAAATTTTCTATACATAATTAAATATATATTTATATATTTATTGGATATATATTTTGGATTTAGTTTTGTTCAAATCATGGATGATTTTGGCTGTTTCGACGCCAAGCAGCCGGCTAGTGATAAAGTGCCAGATTGGCGCACATCAACCTATCGCGGCCATCGTCACATTACGGACACTCGACTGGGCAGCAAGTTGAGTGCCCCGGCCGAGTACACCAACAAGGGCATCTATGTCCGGGATCCGCTGCTGCATGACAAACAACTCACCGAAATGGGCGCCAATTACACATGGAAGGTGAGCCAACAGTTGCCGCCAGCTAATCAATAAGTATAATTTTAACTTAATTGTTCCTCTTGTGTCTGTAGTATGGTGATCCGAATGCTTTGCGCAATCCATCGCTGAACATGAAGACGCAGTTCATGAAGTCCTTCGAGGAGTGTAAACTGCGTTTTGTGAAGAGGAAAATCAAGGCAATGACTAGCGTGTCGCAGGACACATTTACATTCGTTGAGCTGCCCTTTCAGGCGGAACCGTTGCCCATGCATATGCCCACACCCGTTGAGGCCACCAAAGTACTCATTGATCGTTCGATACCCAGCTCATATACGAAATATTTGGATCCCGGAGCGACCACATACAACCTGTCGTATATAAATATATCGCCAAATGATCGCATTGCAGCCCACGATAATATTACGTATTGGAATTGGTCAGAGCATTGTCCGGCCGTTAAGCATGTGGCTCGGGTTCCCGACGAGACCATGTGCGACACGGCTAATGCCCATGATTGCCCCAAGCGACGCTTGGAGTATCGCAATCAGGTGAAACACGTGCCGCACACGGGTCTTGGCACTGAGGTGCGCGACAACTATGTGAATCCCAAGCTGAACAAGGAGTATATCGAGTACGATATAACCGATGTGAAACCGATCCTCGTGTCAGAGTCGGTGACGCCCTTTGCCCAACTCAGCGAGTACAATGTGTATGGCTCCGGCAGCCCAGTTCTAAAATATGTTTAAATGAATACATTGAATTTTATTTGCAAAACATATACGAAAAGTTATTTTTTCTAATATATCAAAAAGGAGTGCGGCAACAAATGGTAGATGGATGTGACAAGCACTTCTGCATCGTCTTCAAATGCGGGCAGCTGTTCACTGATCTCAGGCGCCCGTGCTATATAGATGGGTATATCCATTTTAGCGAACTCGTGTATGAACTGCCGGCAGACGCCGCATGGGGCCGCATATCCAGACGGATGATAGGCAACCACAGCACCCGCATTAAATACCCGACAGCCTTCGCTGACGCCCTTGACAAGGGCTGTGCGCTCGGCACAACAGCCGGCCGTGAAGGCGGCATTCTCAACGTTGCAGCCCGTAAAGACCCGGCCATTTTTCGAGCGAAATGCGGCACCAACCTTACAATTGCTATATGGCGCATAGGCGTTGCATCGGGCATTCAACGCATCCTCCAACAATTCCCGCCCGCAGTTATCTGTGGTTAATTCATCGTAGCCGTATCAATACATAGATTAGATTAATCCCTAAATCGCTCCTAAGCTTACCCAGTTGACAGAAACTGATGGTGTATTCGTGTAGCTTTATCGGATGTGGTAGCATCTGTGATTCGCAGACAGGATGTCCAAATTTCTGCGGCTGACGCTTGTCCAGCTCACGCTGCAATTCCTTCAGCTGTTCCATATAATTGTTTAGTTTCTTGCATGTCCTGCGCCTTTGCAGCTCTTTATGCAGCCCATCCAGACGTTTCATGCACTTTTTCAGTTCCTTGCGCTTCTGTGACATACTTTTTGATTTTTATTTTACTTAAATTTTAGTAATTTTTCCGTTCGCCTAGTCAAA
Source organism: Drosophila hawaiiensis (assembly GCA_037043685.1). NCBI lineage: Eukaryota > Metazoa > Arthropoda > Insecta > Diptera > Drosophilidae > Drosophila > Drosophila hawaiiensis. The sequence goes on from JBAMBA010000216.1 coordinate 1,951,822, forward strand.
AGCAAATATATTTATCAATAATAATGATACTTCGATTACGACATTTTATTGGCAGGAAGCTTCCACTTGCTAAGGTCATTGCTAAATAAATACTTATTATTTATAAGCGTTGCATTTGTTTTCGAATTGGTTACGTAAATTGGTTATCAGTTCAGGAAGTAGTGTAATAAAATGTGTGATTCCCAAATTCCAGTAAAACTTGAACAGTTGTGAATTTCTTTGATATTAGCCTAGAAACATACTTTCAACCGGTTCCAAAGAGATATGATTATAAACACAGAAAAACAAGAACAATTACTCTAAAGAGCAAAAAGAAGATATTTAAATTTGTTTCACTAAGATTGATTTTGTCTTTATTTTGTTGATTGTGTAGATAAAAGAAACAGACGTGTGTCTATAAGTAAAGTGATTGCGATTATGTTAGGCTTGAAACTCTCATTAGATACGCCGATTAGTCAGTAGGTGTGGAAACTGATTGGCAGTAGATTAAAGATGGATGTACAAAGAACCGGATCTTCGCTGGCAAATGGCACTTCGGGCGAACGCTCATCCCGGGCTTGTGCTATATAGATGGGTATATCAGTGCTGCCAGCAAACTCTCTGATAAACTGCCGGCACACGCCACACGGCGAAACGAACACATCGGGCTTATAGGCGACAACGGCGCCCGCCGCAAACTGCTGATAGCCCTCGCTAACGGCCTTGGTGAGAGCGGTACGCTCCGCACAGGAAGTTGGCGTAAATGCGGCATTCTCAACGTTGCAGCCGGTAAAGATGTGATTGGTGGTGGGACTCGTGCGAAAAGCGGAGCCAACCTTAAAATGGCTATAAGGTGCATAGGCACGCTGGCGCACCAAATGTGCAGCAACCAGCAATTCCTTAATCGCTGTATCTGCGTAAACGTCATAATAGTGATAATGATAACATACTATCAGCCACTCATCAGCACTCACCCAATGTGCCGTATTCCACCACCGTCTCTTTGATCTCTGGCTGGGCCAGGCCTTTCATCAGATTAGTCATAATAAAGATTAAATTTGTTGTTGTGGGGGCGAAACTTTGTTATTTATAATTTTAATTAATGTGCCGCAAACGTTAGAAATGTAACGCGTGTGTCTCGACAGTCCGTTGGCAAATGGACAGTTTTTGCTGACCGCTTGCCGTTATTTTGTCTAAACTAGTGTTTTCAGTTAGCGTCAAAAATAAACACACGTACTTTGGCTGATAAGAGCAAATATGTACATATGTATACTACGGCGACGACTATTAAAACTAATATGTACATAAACAACAACATTTTGAGGTGGATTTACAATTACAAAAATGGGGTAATCACACGGAGTATTGCATGTAAATGTAGGTAGTATAGGGTATTTCAAAATTAACAAAATAAACACATTGCTATTCGTGATTCGATGTGAGTTTGCAACTTATTTGCCATTCAGGAAACTGAAGCTGTTGGGCAGCAATTGCAGAACGCTGGTGCAGAGCACACGGAGCGGCAAATTTGTTGGCTTTGCGGCATATAACGGTATATCCTTGCCATTGATGGCAAATTCGGATAAAAACTGACGACAGACGCCGCAAGGCGTTGTGAATCCCTTTTCCTGCTGGGCAACCACGGCACAGGCAATAAACTCACGTTTGCCTTCGCTGAAAAGAAAAACAAAGAAATCTGCAACTGTCTCTTAATAAAAATATTGAAGAATAGACTCACCTTAAGGCCTTCACAGCCGCGGTTCTTTCGGCGCATATGCTGGCGGCATAGGCACCATTCTCGATGTTGCAGCCCGTATAAATGGTACCATCGCTGGTGCGGATGGCGGCGCCAACGGCGAAATTGCTATATGGACAATAGGCATTATTTCTGGCTTCCGCTGCGGCTCTAATCAGCTCCTGAACGGAAACATCTGCAAAACAACAAACACAAAGCAGAGCATAATTGAATAGATTTCTTCGTGTATGTATGTATGTGTGTGTATTTATCTGCTCGCACCTAGACTGTCGTGATCCCGAACATTGGCTTCATCTCTGGCACCATTAATGTACACCTGCGTCATTGCTCTAGTTCCTCAACGGTCTAATTGTATCACGCTGTTTTTGCGTTCTAATTTTTTGCTACGATTTGATAACTTTATGATGATTTATCCCAATTAATTGCATTTGATTGGATGCGTAACTCAGTACGTTAACTAAAACATGGTTCTTATTGGGCTTCTATTGAGTGTTAACTACTACGATATCATTTTGTCTGACGTCAATTGGAGATATATTGCTGGTTTCGTTATAGGGAACGGAGACTGTAGCTGCGACTCAGCTGTTTGGAAGCCAATACAAAGGTTATCGATTTATTGTGTACTTATTGCTCTCTAAACAGTGTTAACATTTTAGCTTTTTTCTGGCTCTTCGAATGACTATCAATATTTACTTGATATTTCTTATAGTTTCCTAGCATATTTTTAGTTAATTTGATAGCTAGTCTTATAAACAAGTAGACTCGTTTTTATTATATTAAATAGCATTAAACGTGAGATTGAATGTCTGAATAATGCTTTGAATATCTTCCGCCCTCCACAAAATGCAGCTAAATGTAAACAGGGCAAAAATTCTGTTTTTCGATATTTTATGTCTCGCAAGTTTCAGCTATTTTTAATCGATAGTCTAGCTATTTTGGCCTATCGATAGTTAACGACAAATTTGTAAACAAAAAGTTATGTATATGTGTGTATGTATTTCTGTGTGTGTGGGTTATTCAACGTTATCAGCCAAATAAACGATAACTGGAAAAATTTATCAAGTTAAAAAGCATATTGATTCACAGGCGGTAAATTGTTGTGAGTTGAGTTGCGCTAGTTGTGTTTTGTTCCACATACTTTAAATATGTCGTCGTCCAGCAATCAACAACCTTCGGAAGACGCTGAGCGCGCAATGGGCGGAGGCACAGATCGGGTGCCGGAGCGTTTGCCACCCATTGACTTTGATATGGATCGTTTTCCCTATTGTATTGTGTGGACACCGATACCAGTGCTGACCTGGATAATACCGTTCATCGGCCACATGGGCATCTGTATGAGCAACGGCGTCATTCGTGATTTTGCAGGACCATATCTGGTGACGGAGGATAAAATGGCCTTTGGGCGTCCGACACGCTATTTGCGACTGCATCCGAAACACGTCGAAGGTGGAACGTATTCGTGGGATGAGGGTGTATTGAAGGCATCGGTACTCTATGGCACACGCACCCACAATCTGTTCTGTGACAATTGTCACTCGCATGTTGCAACGGCTCTGTGCAATATGCGGTACAAAGATAGCACCAGCTGGAACATGATAATCCTATCGCTTTGGATGTTTGTTTGTGGCCGTTATGTTGGCTTTTGGGGCTTCATTAAAACATGGTTGCCATTTGCATTAATACTTACACTTATCATTCTGCTAGCCGTGTACTTCTAATTCCCGCAACTTATGCCGCATTATCAATAAATATGTCTTTAGCATGATGAATGTTTATTTGTATGTAGATAAGAATGTAATGTATGTATTTCGTTTTAATATAAAATGCTAAGTACTATCTATGACTTGGGCCACCTCTTTTGTTATTTATTATTTTTCTTTTTGGGACTCATTCTTCAAGGGCGCGAGTAACATCATCGGCACAGGCGAGTAGTTTTCTCCACTGCGAAGCCGACAGCGAAATACCCTTTTGCCCGGCAACACTTTGCCGTCCTTTTTCGTAGTGTTCGCGTATGTCGACCATTTTGCGACCGCGAAATTCGTTGATGCGCACCTGGCGCATACCCTCCAGTGTCCATGTGGAAGTGCCATCACCACCATCTCCACGCTTGACAGCCGATTCATTCTTATTGGCTTTGTTCGAGGTGCTATCCTCCTTTGCCTTCTTACTTGCCGGCGGCGGATTGCGCTGCCAAAAATATATTTGGTTATTTAACATTACAAATTGAACGAATGTCATTTACTAAATCAACTTCTTATTTACATCTTCTGGACCGCTGTCGCTGTCAGATGAGGAACTTTTCTGTTTCCTTATTTTTGGCATTTTTATTTATGGAGTCGAAAGTCTTTTCCCAAAAATAATATTTGGCGCAAATTGTTTCGCGTCGGCTAAAGTGACATTCACACACTCACACTGACAGTTATCGATACGAAATTGACATTCAGTGTCGTCCAAAATTTTGGCGTTGACATTCGCATGTAAACGAGAGTTAGGCTGGACGCCGTTTTTGCCGCATTAATTCGTGAGTGGGCGGCGCGCACTGATTCTCAAAAATATATTTTGTCGGAAGCTGCTTATAAATATAATCAAAAGCAATAAAAACATAGAATTTGAACTTCTCAAATAAGGTAATTGAAAAATAATAATTTGTGGTGTGAGTCAAAGTTTGTTCAATAAAGAAAAATGGTACAATTTTCTCATTTACCTCTTGTGTTTATACATGCATGCATATGCACAAACACACACATGCACCCACACACACACTAACAAATATACATGCGCGTTTATATTTTTGCTAGCTCGAAAAGATTTCAAACACAAAAATGGGAAAAAAGTCAGATAATCCAGAGGAGAACGACGCAACCTCTGGCGCTGAAGAAGAGGATGATAATTATGCCGTTGAAAAAATCATAGATCGTCGTGTACGAAAGGGAAAGGTTGGTTTTCCTTATTTGTTTTTGGTATCACAATGGAAATTAACCAAATCAATGCTGATACTCCTCCTGATTTTTATGTTTTAGGTGGAATATTATTTAAAGTGGAAGGGTTATGCCGAAACTGAAAATACTTGGGAGCCGGAGAGCAATCTTGATTGCCAGGATCTCATTAGACAATATGAGTTGGATCGAAAGGATGGGGTAGGTGCTCATTACGCCTAACAGTTGTGTGGCTTAATATTAATCTCGTTTTCTGTGCAGGCCACTGCAGCGGCCAAGAAATCGGAGCGTGCCGGCGGCAGCCCCAAGGTCAAAGAAACGGGTACTGCATCCAACAATAGCAGCGGGAAACGTAAGTCTGAAGAGGAAGGTATGCCAACTGCGAAATCCATTTTATATGGAAGCTAACCAAAAATATATTTTTCATTTCTTAAGCTGGTCCAGCTGGCACTAAAACGAAGCGTGTTGAAGCGGAGGAGACCAACGATTTGGTACCCGCTGGTGGCACCGGTTTCGATCGAGGCCTGGAGGCTGAGAAGATTTTGGGCGCCTCCGATAACAATGGTCGCCTCACATTCCTCATACAATTTAAGGGCGTCGATCAGGCCGAGATGGTGCCATCAACTGTCGCGAATCTGGCAATACCGCAAATGGTCATACGCTTCTACGAGGAGCGTCTGTCCTGGTACTCGGACAACGAAGATTGAATACCAATTTCCAGAGCGGCCCCATAATTTATATATATATATATATATATATATATATATATAAATATGAGATCAATCATAAGTATACTTTTTATTAATATCCCATTTTAAACCTCATGTATTCTTAACATAAGATTGAATTTCAATAAACATGAAGTTATGTGTGTTCAACATCGCGATTGTTGTTCCTTGAACTAGGGATTCAGCAGCTTGTTGGCCACATTGCATTCAGAGTTCTCCAGCACATTGCCGCAGCAGGACCAATGCCGCCGGCCCGGATGTCCAGCATGTCCATGGCCACAGCCACTGTAGCCGGGCATGCGACCCTCGCAGGAGCACTTGACACTCTTGCTACCCTTGCCGGAGCAGAAGGCGCAACAATGATAGATGCCGTTATGCGGACGCACCTGACGTGATTGGAAGGTGAAAGGACTGCCCTTGATTTGTCGTTCATTGATGCAGATCGTCAACACCAGCGCACCCTGCGTGTCCGGCGTAAAGGAGATGCTATAGGTGCCATCCCGATGATCGGACACTTCAATTGGCAAAAACTTCGCACTCGCATCCTTGTACTTAATCATGCAATTGATCTCCAGCCCGCCATGGCACAGCGCCACCCCATCCACATCGCGTGACAGCAGCAACAAATCCACCTTCTTGTGCAGGCGCAGCTGCGAGAAACCCTCCCATTCCAGGGTGCACAATGACGGCTCCACGGTTTGCATCGTTATAATGCCATACAGGGGTATGTCATGCTGATCCTTCTTGCCAGGCGCTCGTATTTTGGCTAGAAAATGCAATGAATCCGATATCTGTAAGCAACAAGGATTATAATCAGATGAGAGTCCCTTTATGTCAAATGCTAACCAATTAGGACTAGATCATTCACCTTGGGATCCACTGGCGGCTTAAACTGTTGACAATATTCGAAGCGCTTGAGGAGAATCCGAGCAAAACTTAAAATCTCAACATCGGCGCCAATGTCACAGAGCTCCTGGCTAAAGCGTATCGCATCCATGGCCAGCTGCGTGCGTTTCTCTAGAGTATTATAAGAGGCGTCATTAAAGTAGTTACAAGATAACTAAAAACTTACCCAGCTCGAGTTGTTGTTGAATTATTAGCTCCACCTTGGACTCCCTGGCGCGACTGATCTGCTGGAGGAGCGTGCTACGATGCGCTTGCAGTGCCTCAAAATAGCGATTCATATAGGACTCCACCTGGGCCTGGATGTCATCGCAGCGGGCATTGATGCCGCGCGTGATCTCATGCAGTCGTTCAATGGAGTGCTCTGCATACTGGCACAGTGGACGCGTCTGATCCGTTGCCTCGTTGAGCTGCTTGCTCACCTGCAGCTGGAGAAATGCCTTGGCGACCAGCTCATGCCGATGATTACGATGCTGCAGCACCAAACAGTCCGGACAAGCCAACTGCCAGAGGAATAACCGTGTCAAGAATAACCAATTGAGATGCATGCCGGAAGCTCACCTGTTGGCAGGGCAGACAAAAGGATTTCAGCTCAAAGCCGTGCAAACCACACTTGAGCAGCAGATGACTGTTGTCGCCCAATCCAAGCTGTTGCTGCTTCTGTTTGCGCGCACGCCTCAACTCCAGTATATTTCGCATGCGATGGTTGGCCGTGCTGCGCTGCCTTTCATGCGCATCCTTGCACAGCGTGCAGAGATTCAAGGTGCAGCTAATGCAATGATAGGTCGCCTGCAATATATATTAACGTGCTGATAAATCACTTCTCCTTTGAATAGCTGGCAATCTCACGCTGATTTCCTCGCTGCACAGGGAGCACCAGACGCGAGAGATGACATCATCTCCAGCCTGCAGACGCAGTGCCTCAATGCGTCGCACCAACAGAAAATTCTGCGGCAATTGTCGCACGCCGCCCAATGCCGGTAGATCCGTTGTGTACTGGCAAAGGTGACAATGGATGCACCGCACTGTCTCCGGCTCACTCATAAAGCTCGCGGTGGTGTAGGCCAAGTTCGAGCGTTTGCCCTGCTATATCCAAAGATTCCATTAAATTGGTTATACAGATTGAAACTAGAACTTACCCGAAGCACCATGCGATCCAAGGATTTCTTGCTGCGCAGACTGAGACTTGTACCGCGCTGCCTGGCCGGGGAAACTGTGGCCAATTCACTGGTTATATCTGGTGTGGAGGAGATGATGCTGTAGCTGGAGCGATCTTCCCATAGAGATTCCTCTTTGAGATTCTCATTGACCAAGCACTGCAGACAGAACGAGTGGAGGCAGTGCAGCGTGCGTGGATCAGTGTACACGTCCATGCATATGGCACACTTGAGATCCTCCGGAAAACTGATGCTCACATAACTGCTGGCCGGTGGTAAAGTGAAACTGGACGATGGTGCCTGTGGCGTGCCCGCCGGCGATGGCGAACGGCTGCGGGAGATCATCGATGTGTTGTCACAGAAATCAGCGCCTGCTGCTGGTAGCAGCATCGAATTCATCTCCGGATGTACGCCGCTATCCGGCGTTGGCGGCGATATGCGCAACTCCGGTGAAGCCTTCAAGCTGAGTACTCGCTTTGGCACCGGCGAACGGAGCTGACCTTGATTGATCATCGCGATGGGTGGTGCTAGGGGTGCTAGTGGTGCTAGGGGTACTTGTGGTACTACTGGTGGTGGTGGTGCCACAGTAATATCACTGGCACTGCTGCTACTCTGCACAGTGGTGGCAGAGGCGCCACTCAGCAAGTTGTCCAACAGCGATTCGGGTGAAGTGGAACTTCCTCCGGTGATGCTGCTGCTGCTCGGATCACTGTTGCTATCCGTTGAGGTGAGCTGCACACACTAAAAATTGTGTGTTTTAATTAAAGCAAGTAACAATGAAAGCAAAAAGGTTTCAGTTTAATAACAAGTAATTCTGTACTCGACCACGATATACCCTGCATTAAATATATTCTTGTTTTATTACCTAATTTCCCTTTTAATGTTTTGCAGGGAATTTCTTTCCCATCTCTTATGGCAGGCATTTGAACAGCAAAAAAAAACTGAAGTAGCGCATTCACTCCTTTATAAACCCCAACTGAAATTGCCGGTTTGGGATAAACGTTTGTATATACATACATACAGATATAAATACATACGCACATAAATATAAGAATACATTCCACCATACATACCGACACAAACACACACTAAATAGATAACGGGTCGCTTCAGAATACACACACAAAAATATTTACGCTAGCGTCGATTATCTTGCTATCCCTTTCTCATACATGCGCTAGCATATATGTATGTATATGCATACAAAATAAATTTACGCCTGCAAATAATAATGAGATCAATATGAGGATAAGTTTTCGACTATAAATTAAGTGTGCTAATGCGATCTTGATGAAATTTCTCCAATTAAGCAATAATATATCAATGCATATTATATATCAATAAGAAGCAACTGCGTTTAAAATTGTGGCTTTTCTTGCTTTCGGAAATCGAAATTTATCGATATTCGAAAAACGGAGGCAGTTATCGATCAAATATAATAAACTTGATCTGCGAAGCATATACGTGATTTTATATTCCATGTTTGAAGTCTCTAGTTCTTATACTATTTGAGATCCGCGGGCGGACATGGCTATGTCGATTTTGGCTGTTGATCCTGATCAAGAATATATGTACACACATATATACATTAAGGGGTCGGAGATACTTTCTTTTGCATAAAACGATTATACCCTTTACCTTTACAGTTACAACGAAGAGCGCAAATTAAAAAAAAAATTAATTTGAGTTTTTAAATCTTCTCACATTTTGTAGAATGTCTTGTTGCAAGCCCAGGGTCCGCGAGCGCCTGATGCTGCTGCTCGGCTTGTGGGCCGGCAAACGTGGCACAATTTGAACTTCGCCAAATGCAGTCGCCAGTTGCGGAGCAATGCTAAAGGTCAGCAGCTGTGGCGCCGACTTGCGACGAAGTGCATCCAAGCTGATCGAATCCAATTGTTGCTGTTGTTGCTGCTGTAGTTGCTGTTGTGTGGTGCTATTTTGTAGCCTTATCTTGCTGGTGCTCAATTTGAGTTGCATTTTGGCATTTTGAGTAATTGGCGTTGTCGTTGTTGTAATTGTTGCTGTTGGAATTGGAGCTGTTAAATCGGCAGCAGTCAACTGCATTCGCTCATAGTCGATGAGTTTGCTCTTCGAGTGTCGTTTGAATGTGAGTTTCGTTTGTTTCGCGTTGTTATTGCTTTTATTCATTTTTATTTTACTCCATTCATTTACTTATGCAATCGCTTTGCGGATATGGCAAATTACGGTTCGCTGAAATTGCAATTGACCAATATCACCCTGACAGCTACGCGTTCCGTTTCTAACTGTTCTTTTGTCGAAGCTGGAGCTTTGGTGACCAACGCGTCGTATGCTTAATCTAATTACTAAAAAGGCAAACCAAATGTGAAATGGGCAAAATGCGATGTGTGAAACGGTTACAACTGACAACTGGCAAGTGTTTGACATTGCCAGTTGTGGTTTGCATTCGATTCGCTCTGAAATGGCTTTGCTAGCTTACATTTGAAGCCCTCACCCCGAAATCGGTAATATTCCAACTGACAATTATAAGTGACAACTGTTCTCTTGATAACTTGTCAGCTATCTTGAATATGTGGAATTTCAATCAACATGTTAAAGAATATAAGCATAAAATAATAAGGTCATATTTAAGTCGTTACAGTTACTATAAAATTATAAAATTAAAAAAATATATATTAGCAGACTTTAACTAGCATATTATATAATTTTCCATGGCAGAAATTATCATTATGATTGAGATTTAATTTAAAGAAAACTATTCATATGGTGTTTAAAAAATTTGACTCATTTAAATGTCAAATGAATTTGCAGTTCATTCCAAGACGAAAAATGCCGCAACGAAATCGATAAACCTTTGATTTGGTTATGAACGTTAGAAGTCAAGCGAGATCTCTCAGATCTTTATCTAAATATTGACACATAACACCATTAACTAACATCACCAAATAAATGCGTATGTTATGTTTCTCTCCAAATTATAGCTTTTCTATTTATGAATGCTTTATTTTGATATTTTAACGCCTACACCCACAAACTTAATGCACTGTTATCAAACTGCATAATTTATTTCGTGTCGATCAACATATCATCCCTGCTCCCTCCCACACCAGCTCTCTCTATCTCACACTTTTACTCTCACTCTCAGTCTCTTTGTTTGTAATAGTGACGAAGCTTTCCCGCAAGTTTCAATTGTTGCTGCTGTTGTTGTTTCTCTCAGCCAGCGCTCTCCCACAACAACATTTATTCTTAATGACGGGAGAGCTTTTTGCCCCCAAACCCAACACACGCGCTGAGGGGCCCTCAGTGCAATTTGCGATTGAGCGGCGTGCGTACGTTGTTAACGGTTGTTTTCTGCTCAACTCACAATCGGCAGCGACAACAGTGTGGGGTGCACGTGCCTCCTCCTCCACGTTTATATTTCGACATTTTGGCTTCTAAAAAATCGCTCAACAGCTGCACAGAACTTGACCCCCTCAGCAGCATAAGCGAACAACTTTCTATTTTGCTTTTGTTGACTGTTTCCGATATGCTCTTTTCTCTTTTAAGTGCCAAATTAATATTGTGAATCGGTGTTGTGAAACAGTGCTCTGTCCAACAGCAAAGATTTCTCAAGTCTACATAATTGTAAAACATATTTATATGCACCGATTCCATTTCACTCCGTTAAATTTTTAGTGTACTCTCTCTCTCTCTTTCTCTTTTGCCCGCCCGCGCTCTCTCTTTCTCTCTGTGTGTTGTGATTTTCGTTCTCTCCGCGGCGTATTTTCATTTTGTTTTGCTTTCGATTTTCAAAGTTTTCGGCAACCGGTAAAGATAATTATAGAAACATCAACATGGAAACGGTAAGCATGACTTAAAAACTTTAAAGTTCTATGCCAAACAATTGCGTGTATATTCGTATTAAAAGCTGGATGGCGAGCGTCAGTCTCAAAGTGCAAATGCGATAAAGTGATTTGAGGGGGGCGCATTGCGCAAAGGGTTAAAGTCCCCGCTTGCGCCATGTAAAAAAACTGGCGTTTGCGTTTGAGAAGCCCCATCGCGAGCCCTGCTCGGGTTTATCAGAAGAAAGAGTCGAAATAAAAATTAGTGTTATTAACATCTAAGCGGATTAACGGTTAACTTTATTTAGCTTTTGCTCAAGCACATTTAAAATAAGTGGCTTGCAGTTCAAAATTGTAAACATTTTGTTATCGTATGCAAAAATATCACTGAGAATTCAAGAAATGATTATCTAAACTATTCCCAATCTTTTTTCTGCTCTCCTAATTTCAAAAGTAAATCGATTTCTATACATTCTGAAAATAAAATTGCTTGTCAGACTCTTTGTATAATTTAAGACAACGGAGATAAGTCGCTTTTATCAAATAATAATTAATGTTTTATTACAGACAGATGAAAACTACAGATTCGGGAGCGTTGACTATATCGTTTTTCTGACCATGATATTTCTATCCACTGGAACAGGCATTTATTTTGGGTGCCTAAAGTGAGTATTTACCCAACACCACTCAACACTTTGGATACTTAAAGTTTTAATTGTTTTAGAAAAACAAAAAAGATAATTGAGGAAGTTGAACCAACACTGCAAACGACCACACCAAAAGAGGTGCGAAAACATAATTTTGGTTCGGAAAAGATGAGCGAATATCTGCTGGGATCGCGACAACTAAAAGTGTTTCCCGTTGCCATGAGTCTGATAGCCAGGTGATGACATATATATAAATAGTATCTGTTAGATAAATGGAAACACATGTTAACGGCTATAACTTATCTGTTCCCGTCTCGTTAATCTACAGCTATGTGTCGGGTGTGACAATATTGGGCACCACATCAGAGATATATAATTATGGCACACAGTACTGGTTTATTGCCGTTGCCATTATTCTGCAGGGCATTGTTGTCTCCTATATCTATATACCAGTATTTACGACTCTACAAGTCGGCTCCTCCTATGAGGTAGGTGCACATATACATCTTTAAAACTGTATCATTAAACTTAATGACCCTATCGTAACAGCGTAGTGCATAAAATAATTTTTATAGAGAATCACCGAAGCAAGTGATAAGAAGAAACCCGACTCTTGATATGGTATTCCATTAATTTATACCGAGGACGTAATGAAATTGAATGGGTTGAATTGATTGCGGGTCAACATATGCCGAATGCATAAAATTTGTTGATTCACAAACTTTCCTAACGCATTTACACAATCACATTTAGTGATTGTAAAAGTGTAGATTATAATTATATGCACGTTTTTGATTATTATTTATCTGCTTACAATTTTCTCAAGTGCTATTTGTCTATAAAATAAAAAACTAAACAATTTGTGTTTATAAGAAAACAGCGGAAACATGATTTATTTAATGTCTTTTATAAATCAAATTTGAGGCAACTATAAAAAGTTCATAATCACAAAGGCTAAAAATTATTTTAAAATTTTAAATTTACATTTTATTTTATATAATTTATTCTGTAATATTTAGAAAACTAGAATCTACGTCTTATTTTAGTCACTTTTGTTTCTCATTTCATTTTTTTCTTATATTTGCATTTTGTTTTTGTGATTCATCACCTTCATCGACTTGGAAATTTCTATTTGAAACGCAAGTGCCAATTGTAGCGTACACTTTAATTAACGGCAGACGATAGACGACAGTCTACCAATACTTGCCATACTCAATGGACTTTGATCGCCTTATTGGTTGCTCGCTGCTCGTACGTACAAAAGTGTCGTGATGATTAATTACAAATTTGATTCGTAGTTTCAAGCCACTTGACAGTTGTGGGTTTTGCTCGTGTCCATATCATATTTAAAATATATGGTCTGTTAAGGGTTAAGTGTGATGTTAGTTTGAAATGTTTGATTTATTCGTAAGCTATTACTGTATCTATTTAGTGTCTATTAGGTGTTAACTAAGTGAAAAGCACTTAGCATATTTAAATATTTATCTATATATATAAATATATATATATATATATATATGGCTTAACTGAACAGCCGGACGGTTGTATAAAAACCCAATTGTAATTTTATACATTTAAATATTGTGTGGATATGTGTGGAAAAATGTAACTCTTAGAAATTATAAGCAAGTCTGAAACCTCTGTTTTAAATATATAAAAATAAAACAATTCAAAAACGTTTTTCAATTTTACAGTATCTGGAAATGCGCTTCCATTCGATTATACGTAGCATAGCATCCTTTATGTTTATTCTGGATGAGGTGAGTCTCTCCACGTGGATATTTTCATGTCTATCATCCAATTACTATTTAATTCTTTTGCAGATACTCTTCCTGCCATTTGTTGTCTATGTGCCCGCCATTGCATTGAATCAAGGTGAATCAATCTGACATATATTTAACAATGAGATGTATTGAAAAATTCTCCGATTATTTTCACAGTTTCGGGCATTAATTTGCATGTGATATCATCGGTGATTGTGATTGTGTGCGTCTTCTACACCTTTGTGGGTGGAATTAAGGCTGTGGTGCACACGGACGCCTGGCAGACGATGGTTATGTTCCTCTCGGTGCTTGCTGTGGCCGCCCTGGGCACCTATTATGCCAACGGATTCGAAAAGATCTTCGATGATGCCAGCAAAGGTGGTCGTGTGATATTTGGCAACACGAATCCATCCCCATATGTGCGTCATACGGTTTGGAGTGTACTCATCGGTGGCTTCTCCTACTGGACATCGTTCAATGCGGTGAATCAAACAATGGTGCAACGTTATATGTCCTTGCCATCGCTGAAACAGGCCCGTGCCTCGATGGCCATCTTTACAATTGGAGTCGCTGCATTCATCTCACTCTGCTGCTATCTGGGCCTGCTCATCTTCGAGAAGTATCAGAATTGTGATCCACTCAGCGCTGGTCTGATTACACACGATGATCAGCTGCTGCCGCTGTTTGTGGTGCAGAGCGTTGGACACATCCGTGGCATAGCGGGTCTCTTTATAGCCGGCATCTTTGGTGCCGCCCTCAGCTCACTCTCAGTGGTGCTGAATTCCACATCACTAGTTATACTCGAGGACATTGTGCGCGGTTGCTTTAGGATGCAGCCAAGTGAGCGCACCTCCACAGTGCTGGTGAAGGGTTCGGTTATCATACTTGGTGCGGTTGCACTTGCGCTCGTCTTTGTCCTCGAGCGTTTGAGTGGCATTTTGAGCATTTGCACCTCGATGACAGCCATTGCAGCGGGCACAACTTTTGGCCTCTTCACACTGGGCATGCTGGTGCCGTGGGCGAATAATATTGGCACTGCAGTGGGTGGCATTGCCAGTGCCCTGCTCTCCGGTTGGATATCCTTTGGCACCCAGTTCAGCATTGCAGCAGGTGAGCTCAACTCACAGAAACTAAACATATCTGTGGAATACTGTGCAACGAATGTGACGCAGCCCGAGATCGTTTCGGTGGATGAGGAGCAGGTGTTTCCATTATATCGCTTATCCTATCACTGGATAAATCCCATTGGTGTGGTAACCGTTATTGTTGTCGGTTCGATTGTATCGATGCTCACAAAACCCACTGATATAAGAACACTCAATGCGCAACTGTTGTCGCCAGTGATACACCGATTCCTGCCAAAGGAATGCTTTGCTCCGCGCGATCATCAGCATCAGACGCAGCCGCAAATGAACCTACTAAATCGCACATAAGAATCGTTATGGTAATATATATATATATACATATGTATATATGAATTCCTACAGGACAAGCTCTGTTTGCCAGCAGAGTCGCAGCTCCCATATTACATTCTTTAAGTTTATAATAGAGTTTAGCTTAACTTATATTATATATATATATATATATATATATAGTGTTTAGAATCTAGAGGTGTCTATTAGTACAAATTGCAGTTCGATTTCATTATCTTTTTATTCTCTATGTAGAAGGGCGCACACGATTTAAATATGGTACAGGAATTTATGAATCTGCACACACACCAACACACACACACACACAGGCAGACACAAGCAATTGTTGTATTATATACATATTGGTTATATTCATGTACTTATTTAGCATTATTTGTTTGTTTTTGTTAAACACATTTCTTTGGCATTTTTCTTTGCTATTGTTCAACTTGTCTGCAGACTGTGTCTCAAATTCCGTGTGACTTAGCAAGCATAATGTCTGTGATAAAAAATTTAATAAATATAAGCATATATTTATATACATATTAATATATATATATGTATATATATATATAAGAAAAAAGTTTGCTCTTAGATATGATGTATGCTGCGTATGATGTGTGTGAGCAGCAAAAAGCGCATATTCTAGCATTACGATACCTAAATTAAGCCTCTCTAATTTGGCCATGAATCACAAAATGAGCGATTAATCCCCCGGTTGCTCGTCGTACTCCACGTTACTCCGTTAATTATGCTTCTGATGCGTCAACTCCTCCTCCAGCATCGCCTGCCTGCGTCGACTTAAATAGTTGCGTAACTGGTAGGCAATTAGCATCAGGCAGGCAACTCCAGCGCTTACATAACTGTTGGATACAAATTGCTGTGGCAGCATTTTGCATCTGAACACCGCATAATCATCCGGCGTAATTGTGGCCTGCAGTGATAAACAAAATTATGAAGCATAGCAAGCAAAACTGATCGAATCGGTGGTGACCGATGGGGAAAGATTATTTTTGGCTTTTACATTTCCATAGCAAAATCCTTAAAATCCTCAACTTACCAGCATAAAACTGGGATTGACATTGTTGCGCCAGCTGAAGGATGCCACCGTAAACTCATCGATGCCCAATCGATTGACGTTGTGACAATAGTAATGCGAGTGTCCGGCAAAAGCCAGACGTGGCTTGAGCAGTTCCCCCAACAGCTCTGTGGCATCCTTAGAGAGCACATGATAGCGTTCCCTGTATGCCTCAATGTGCGGCGCGTCGTGTTCGCTGCACACCTTGTCCGATATGCGATATGTGGGAAAATGTTGCATGATGATGGGCTGGCTATACGGATGACGACGAGTTCTTGCGCATTCCGCCACATGCGGATGTTGCATGCAGTGCAACGTTCGCGATATATTCTTTAGCGCCGACTCCGCCTCATTGCAGAACATGCAGCCATCTGCCTCCATGGCCATGGAATTGACAACGACAAAGTGTATCTGCTTGATGGTGTACAAATGCACCTTGGAGAAGTTCAGATAGTTCTCAAAGCGTGTCATAAAGAACGGATGCATTCTGTAGCCAAAGACTTATGTTAGAATCTGGCAATTTTGGTTCTACTCCAGCATTACTCACTTGTAGTGGAAGCCGACATCATGATTGCCGACCACACTGATTAATGGTATGCCCGCGGGTAGATTAAACATCTGCAAATAGCGCCAAACATACTCCTGGAACTGTTTGTCGCTGACCATGTCGCCCTCGTCAAACAGATCGCCCAGCACGAAGACAACGTCCGGCTGCAGCAGCCTGGAGGCGGCCTGAAAGGAACGCGTCATGTGCCACTCGCGGTAGAGCTTGTCCAGCCAATGGCCCCGATGTGGTCCCAGCAAATGGGGATCGGCTATAATCATGGCACGTAATGGATCATCCACGTATTTCTTGCGCCGTATCTCGGGCCATTTGCATTTTTGCAGCACCACGAAATCGGCAACGTACTCGCAAAAGATTAACGCACACAATATGATCACAAAGCACGCGTAAAGCCAACGCATTTTTTTGCAATTAAATAATAAAATCACCTGCCGGCTAGTTAAACAGATGCAAAAAACGCCAATACAAAGTGCAGGGCTGGGAAAACATTTAAGTCGCTAACCAGGGATGTACGTTATTCTTACAAATAAAGTCGATAAATCGATAACTGTCTCAATTGGCGCTAAAAGCAAAAAATATTAAATGGAAATATTGTTAGATGAGTTAATAAAAATATTGAATGGAAACACTTTTATGTCCACAGTTAGTACAAAAAGTTGCTAATTTTATTACAGTAAATTCGCACACAGATGATCATTTTTGCTTGGAATGCATTCACTTTAGAAGAGATCGTAGAAATAGTTTAAACCCTGACCCAGCTCCCAAATGGAGATGCCAACGCCCAGTTCCTGGGCCAACTTGATGCGCTCATTGATCGAGTAGAGTGTTGGATAAAACACAGTATGGCGACCAGTTTCAGTTCTACAAAATGAATATGATATTATACATTTGCAAGGCTTGTTTCAAACTTTGCTGCAACTCACCTGATCTCAAAGAAGTTTTCCACATCGCGCTCATCATTTAGCAGCGGTTTCTTGAGTGGCCTGACCAGCTCCAGGTACTGGTTAGAGATGATGGGGCCACCACCATCTGGCGTATAGTCATTGCCATACATATTGAAGCCCATGAGGATTTTGGAACGCTTCACCTCCACATCATGGCAATCATCTGGCGCAATGTGATCAATTGCACTGCGCATCCAATACAAAGGCGCATTGGCACCGGGACGCTGCAGACTGGAGAAATCGTATGTCATCAGCGAGAATGCATATATATGTTTGTATAAGCGATCCATGTGACGCTCGCTAAACAAATTTGACATATCCCGGCGCTGAGGCGGTATCACCAATATCAAACGCAGTTGTTGCTTTTTCAAATCCTTAGCTAAGTGTAAAAAGAGATGAGAGATCAATAATGATGATTTATAATTTGAGAATAGCAGATAAACTAACCCATTTGTAGCACCAGAGTGTAAAGAATTTTATCATCGATGCGACCAGCGATTTGTGACCACACCTCCAATACGAGTCCATCGAAGCTGTGCTCCTTGCACGACTGGATAAGTACCTCGTTGAGCTTTGTGCGTTCGCCGGCATCGCTGAGCAGCAATTTAATATCGCGATCGGTAAAGTGATCAAAAATAACACGAGGAAAGACTGCAATGAGGAATAGACATATCTACATTATAGCTACTAGCTAAAGCAGGGATTTCCACTGGTCACCTTTAACTGTGCGTTGCGCTTGTTGCTGCTGCTGTTGGACTTTTCCCTTCGCCTCAGTTCACTTAGCCAGCCGGCATCGATGTCGTGGGTGCCGGCGACGGCATATTCGTCAAATTGCTTCACAACTTGCAGCCAGACAGGTGATATGATGTCAAATTTCTTGGCAAATATCTTGGCCACGTCATAGCCATGTGAATTCCACTGCAAAAACATAAATGTTTGATTGTCTTCGAGAACTTGCGCAGTTTGTTAATAATTAATACTCACCGGAGTTACATAGCCGAGCACAGTGCCGTTGAAGCGTCGCAACGCCGTGTCCTTGTAGTAGGCCTCATTGTGCATTACTATGTCCTTGGGCGAGGGCTTCGGCGACACCAGTTTCAAATCGAATACATCGTTATCTTGGGGGCCACGCAAAAATTTGGAGTTCTTGTTTTTGCTTTTGGCTTTGCTGTCGGGTGACAGGGTGCACAGTGCGTACTGGCAGCTCAGCAAGAGGCAACAAACTGTGCGCGCATTTAGTGTGCGCATTTTAAAACTTAATTATTCAAATGGAATTGTTGATTAATTTTATTAAACACAGAGATAACAAAAATATTTACCTCCAAATACAAGCTAACCGGCAGCAGAATTGGGTCGATAACGATAACAATGCACGAATGTTTTGATAACTTTCAATCAGCTGCTCTCACTGCGCGGCCATCAGCAGTTACAATATGAACCAGTGGTTCCAGGCGCTCTAAATCTTTCGGCTAAAAACAGCTAACAATATATTTAAAAGTCGCAAAATTTTGAAACGTATGCATGCATTTGTATATACGAGGTGTGTTCAAAAAGTATCGCGAATTTTGAATTTTCGCGGGTTACGTATATTCGAATTGCGACTTTTTTGTAGCGTTATGTTGATACTCATGTCTCTCACTTATGCCGACAAGCTCGGCCATTTTGAATGTTCACTTAATTGTTGACAGCTGCTTTGCTTGCACGTGTTTTGGATCGTCTTCGATTTTTACCTATTCAAAAAAATGGATCAAAGAACCTGTATCAAATTTTGTGTGAAAAACGGAATTAAGTGCGCGGATGCATTCCGAATGTTGATTGTGGCATACGGAGAAGCTACCTTGGACCGAAGCAACGTTTATCTGTGGTACAAAATGTTCTCAGAAGGCCGAGAAGATGTGAACGACGAAGAGCGTGCCGGACGCCCGAGCACTTCAACAACAGACGAAAAAATTAATGGAGTGGAGAAAATGGTATTGGCCAATCGTCGAATCACCGTTAGAGAAGTTGCTGAGGAGCTAGACATATCGATTGGCTCATGCCATTCGATTTTTAGCAATGATTTGGGCATGAGACGGGTCGCCGCGAAATTCGTACCAAAATTGCTCAATTGCGACCAAAAACAGCATCGCATGAACATTGCTAATGAGATGTTGGACTCTGTCCGCGACGACCCAAATTTGCTCAAGAGGGTCATAACTGGTGACGAATCGTGGGTTTATGGTTACGACGTGGAAACCAAAGCTCAATCATCTCAACCAAGACCGAAAAAAGCGCACCAAGTTCGGTCGAATGTGAAAGTTTTGCTGACAGTTTTCTTCGATTGCAGGGGCGTGGTGCATCATGAGTTCTTGCCACAGGGTAGAACGGTCAATAAGGAATATTACCTGCAAGTTATGCGCAATTTGCGCGAAGCAATCCGCCAGAAACGCCCGGATTTGTGGAAGAACAAAAATTGGCTTTTGCACCACGATAACGCCCCTGCTCACATATCGTTGCTTGTGCGCGACTTTTTGGCCAAAAACAACACACTAATGATGCCGCAGCCACCGTATTCCCCAGATCTGGCCCCCTGTAACTTTTTCTTGTTCCCTAAACTGAAGAGGCACATGAAAGAACGACGTTCCGCTACGCTTGACGAGATAAAGACGGTATCGAAGGAGGAGCTGAACGAGATAAAAAAAAATGATTTTTTGAAGTGCTTCGAAGATTGGAAAAACCGTTGGCACAAGTGTATAATATCTCATGGGGATTACTTTGAAGAGGACGAAATAGATATTCATGAATAAATAAATAATATCTGAAAAAACACAAAATTCGCGATACTTTTATATACACATATATATATAGTTATATACATACGTATATAGTTATATTTAAAAGTTTACATTGTATAAATAATGGGAGGGGGTTATTAACACAATTCTTCCTGCTTAACATCAAAAATTAAATTAAACTTAGTGCATAGACTAAACAGAAGGCTAAATATTATTATTAAAATCAAAACTAGCCACAAAACTAATTATCACTTAAAAAAACAAAAGAAAATTGATTTAAATAGAATGTGTGTTAAAATATTTAACATAGGGCGCTAATTATACATAAGTATAATAATCATAAATTGTTATTAATCATATTTGTTATAATCGTAATCATTTCTTATGCATAATAGCATTATTTTTTTGTTTTTGTTCTTTTTTTATATTAATATATGTGTGTTGTATTTATGTGTTTATATTCAGACAAATACGCGCATTAAATCGCTGCCAGCGGAATTGCTGCCGGGCGTTGAGTTGTTGCTCTTCCAGGGATTATTGCTGCCACTGGCAGCGGCAACAGCGGCCGCAGCAGCAGCAGCTGCTGCCTGTATATTGCTGCTGTCGGACAGACTGCGCAGCAATTGCTTCTTCAGAAACTGTTGCTGCGGACTGGCATTCAGCTGCAATGGTAAATGCATGGGACGCTGACGCAACAATTGTCGGTGACTGTTGTTGCTGCTGTTGCTGCTGTGATTGCTGCTGCTCAGTATTGGTCGCTGCTGCTGCCGCTGTTGCTGCTGACGTGTTGCCAACGATTTGCGTCGCTTCTCATAGAAACTGTTTATGCGCTGATTCTCCTCCAGTTGCTGCTGCTGTTGTTGTTCGCTGGCTTCGTTGTTGTACTCCGCCTGTGGCTTCAGTTTGCCCGACAGCAACTCATTCAGACGCTTCACAGTCATGCTGACTCCATTGGTGTTGCTGCTACTGCTGTTGTTGCTGTTGCTGCTCCTCAGCAGTGCTCGCTTGTTGCAACGCAATCGCTCCTGTTGGATGACACTGCACTTTTGCGCATAGATTGTTTTTCCCGGACAGACATTACGTGGCATGGACACAGACGATCCGCTGCCATTGCAATTAACGCCCAGCGTTGCTGGCAACGGTGGCGGTTGGCGGGCCAAGGTGCCCACAACGCCACTGCTGCCATTTAGCGAGAGCAGACTGTTGTTCGCCTTGCGCGTCATCAGTAGATTCTTCCGCAACGTGGCACCCATGCCATTGGGCAGCTTGACCAGGCCGAAGGTGTTCATTGCCAGTGGGCGTGGCGGACCCGCATAGAGGGTCATATTGAAATAGGTGCTGCTGGTGGCATCCTCATGGTATTTGGCATTGGCCAATTGGCGATGTGGTTGTGCTCCATAAGTGCACTCATAGCTATTGTAGGCATTTGTATTGTTGTTGTTGTTGTTGTTGTTGGTGGCTTGTAGTGGTTGTTGTTGTTGTGGCTGGTTAGTTTCCAGCTTGACAGTCTTTGTGTGGTTGGCTTCCGCGCAAACAGTCTCCAGTTTCGTAAAGTCCAAATCGCCCAGTTCATCGTTGAAATAATTGGGTGCAACAGCAGCAGCAGTTGCAGCAGTAGCAGTAGCAACAGCACCAGCACTAGCACCAGCAGCAACATCATTATTAGCTGCCGCCGCCTGCAACACATTCACATCGCAATTATCGTAGCCAGCTTGGGTTAGGAACTCGGCAATGACCTGCTGCTGACTCTGTTGATCCAGCACGGACACCTGATTGTTGTCCGTTATCTCATAGATAATACTTGGCAGTATCATGTGCTCATCGCCAACAGTTGTTGCAGTTGTTGTTTCAGCAGCTGCCGCAGCTGCTGTTGTCGTTGTTGTTGTGGCTGTGGGTGTTGTTGTTCCCTCATCGATGGCATCATCATCGGTGAGTGAGGGCACATCATAAACGCTAAATTGTTGCGTTGCCTCCTGCTCGTTGAGTTCCTGCTTCAGTTGCTGTTGCTGTTGATGCTGCTGATCTGCTTCGAGCATCTGTTGCTGCTGATAGATGAGCTGTTGCAGTTGCAACGCATCAATGGCCGTCAATTGGGTTTGCTCCTGTTGATCCTCGCTATACACCTGTTGCTGCTGCTGTTGTTGCTGATAGTGTGCATAGTTTGCAGCATCGGCTGCGTCATCGTAGCGAATTCGTTTTGTGGCTGGCTGTAATTGTTGCTGCTGCTGCTGTTGCTGCTGCGGCTGGGAGGTGTCCAGTGCGCTCTCATCGAAGGGTATATCGGATTCTACATTGTTCAATATCTCATTGATGAACTTGCTGTCCAGCATATCGTCCAATGTCAGCGATATCGAATTATCATCGGAAGTGTTGTGCATTGGCAATGGATCCTCACTGACCCCAGACAGATCAACCTGTTGCTGGCGTACTTGTTGCTGCTGCGTATCCAGCTCCACATGACCTGTAATGGAGGAGACGGCCTGGTCCAGTTCGCTTAGCTGCTGCTGCTGCTCGTAGAGTGGCGCCAGTTGCTTCTCCTTGGCAGGTTTGCTGCGATGATGCGATACGCTTTCAACTCCAGCTGCTGCTCCTGCTGCTGCTCCTTTCAGCTGTAAATATTTATTAGTTCAATTATAGTCAGTAGTTTAGTATTTAAAGTTAATCATTCTCTCAAAGCTACCTTCTTCTTAGTTGGCTGCTGCGTCTCGTCGAGCAGGCTGGCTAGTTGTTGAGCGGGCGCGGCGGGTGAGTAGTTGATGCCATACTCGTTGTTGCCACCGTTGCCAGTGGCAGTTGCCAGCGTTGGCGTTGGCGGCAGCGAACACGACGAATTCGATGAGGAGGAGAAGACAGTTAAAGCTGTTGCTGTCGCTGCTGTTGCCTGCTCCTCTTTGGATGGCGCCGCAGCAGCAGCAGCTGCAGCAGCAACAATTGCTGCCGTTGCTATGGCACTGCTCTTTTTGGAACCACCACCGATCTTGTGATGCAAATCGGAATGATGACGGTTCTTGGATGACTTGGAGCGCGAACGACTCGTGCTGCTGCTGCTGCTGCTGTTGGTGTTGTTGTTGGTGTTGTTGGAGTTGGTCTTGGAGGAACTGCTACTCTTGCTGCTGCTGCTTTTATGACGCGACGATGACGACGACGATGAGCTGCTGGATGTGTGTGCGTTGTTGTTGCTGCTGTTGTTGAGGTTGTTGTTGCTGCTGCTGTTGTTGTTGTTGTTATTTTGCACCGTTGCCAGTGAGCTGGTGGAGCCATTGGAACTGCTCGAAGTGGTGGCGGATAATGTGTCAGCTGGTGAACCCACCAGCTCCGCCGGCTCACGCACATCCGGACTGTTGTCGGCGGCTGCCACTGCTGCTGCTGCTGCAGCAGTAGTTGTGCTGCTGCTGCTCATCTTGTTGGACGTCGCATCCCAGATGCTCGGATGCTGGAGCGCAATGTGATTGTTGAAACCGGCGAGGACATAGCTGCCATTGCAGGCATTACAAACGATAAGATCACGCGCCGCCAGCTCGGGCACCATGTCATAGTAGGACATATCGGCGGCATTTAAACGCTGCACTTGCACCACATTTGAACTGTGTCTTATGTCAGCTGCACCACTTCCTCCCGCACCACTGCCAGCACCACCACTGCCACCAGTTCGGCCAGCACGCAAATGTTGCTTTTCAGCGGCGCGCAATTGTTTAATCACCTTGTCCAGATCGAAGAAATTGTGCCACTTCTGGCACTGCAGTGCGGCCAGCGGGGAGGGATTGAACGAAGGCGCCAGCATGTTGCCCAACTGTGCAGCAGCAGCAGCAGCAGCTGTGGCAACAGCTCCTCCTCCTCCTGCCACTTCTGCCTTGGATGAGTTGGTCATGTTTGAAGCTGTTGCTCCTCCTCCAGCAACAGCTGCTGCTGCTGCTGTGGATTGTGTTGTTGTTACTGTGGATGTTGCCGCTTTTGTGTGCTTCGTTGTTGTTGTTGTTCCGTTGCCGTGCTCCGTGTACATTAAGGCTGTGGCCACATCACTCATGGGCATTGTTATCGCTGTTGTTGTTGTTGGATGAGAGAAATCCGCGGAAGTGTGAGAACGGGAACGAGAGCGAGAGAACGAGAGGCGTCCAAAAATGTTGATGAGGGTAGACGACGACGAGTTAGCTTGGCGACGCCACTGGCATTTTTCTGCAAGAATAATCCGAAAGGGAATTCCCCAGTTTAAGTGATTTATTGAAAAGCGTTCGAGACTGCATGCAGTCGAAGCTAAAATGTCAATTTTTTTGCACTTTTGATTTAACTGTCGAAAGCGGGACAGTTAAGATTGGCAAATAAATTCTACTTAAAATTCACAAACTATGTCGTCATATAAATAATTAAATTTATTTTTATGCTATTTTTTCTATTTAAAAAGTCAAAATTCAATTTTTTTAAATGCATTTTAATATATATTAAAATACAATTTCTCGCGCAATATACTTATTTCTATTTTGTAAATTAAATGATTTTCTGTTTAGTCTGTTTAATTAAGTTGAGCTTAAGAAATTTGTTAATATGGTTAACGAATCTTTCTCCTAAATATAAATATGTTTTACTTTTAATCAACAAGGCATGATAAATATAATCGAATTGAAATACTGCAGTTACTTTTTTCAAATACATGCGCAACAAAGAAATTCGTACAAAAATTTGGAAGTCGTTTAATCATTGTAAAAGTTATAAACATTTTATCGAATAAACAGAAAATATTCACGCAAAACCAAAACACTTTTTAAATGCCTAAAATTTGTATACGACGAAAAGTGCGCATTTAATAAACAGATTTTATATATGCATACAACTTACATATTTACAAAAACAAATTTAATGTATTGTTGAGGAAAATTAGTAATGTTATTATTTATGTGGCCGCAAAACTGTGTTGCCAGACATTGTTGGGACACATGTAGCCTTGCATTTTATGGCAAGGAGAACAGCTGAGCGCTGGCTCTGACGGTGAAATGCAAACACAAACAAATTGGGTTGGCAGCTCTGCTGATACTAACACAATTGCAAGATATTGCTATCCCGCTCGCACTTGTACGCCAAAGCTACACTCACCCAACCAGCAAACAAAGCCCGATTGAAAAACTATGCACACGGAATATTGTTAACTTTCAGCACTGCATTTACATATTGATCGTAAACGTTCTGGTTTTCACTTACATGTGCATTAACGTTAACATAATTCCATTGTGTTCACTCGGCTTGCTGTTTAGCCAATTTTCATTCGCCTTGCCGTCGCCAGAGTTGTCAATGTGCTTTGCTTATCAAATTAATTAAATTCCGCATCCGCGCAGAGAAACGATTGGTGCAAATCTGCATTTGACTTCTTTTGTTTGAATATCCATCATATGAGTTCAACAATGCTGCAACTTAAACTTTACTCTTAACTGAATTTTAAACGTATTTGCTGCTCTTGAATCTTTCTCGCACTTAACAACGATTGTTAAGTAATCGATGCGTCGCAGTCGATAACATTGACAAGAGCGCAGTTTTTGAATGCGCGTTAACAGATAAGAATCGCATGAAATATAAATAACTCTAGATTTATTTTAAGGCGCTTGACTTTAATGAACTTTATCATGAACTAAACATACAGTGTGGAGTGTATTTGTAATGTACAAAAGCCTCTATGGCCAAAACGAAGACAGTAAACAAGTCTCTCGATACAAATGAGTAAATAGGGCTGGTAAATAGAGAAAACGTTTAACGTTCAATTTCCTGAGTAACCATTGAATAAACAATTATTTAAATTACGATATTGAAGGAAGTACTGACTTGGCAAGACTAATGCAATGCAATTTAACTCTGTTTAATAGTTTTCTGCTTGAGCAGCTTAAACTCTGGCCCCCAAACGATATTGTTGATCAATTCGCCACTTATGTAAAGTACCAAGCTTAAAGCCACCATTCCAGAGAGCATTAAATAACGCAACGGCAATGGTAGAACTTCAAGTAGGGGATAAACCCACTGGCCACTAAAGTACTTGACAATATGCACCCAAATCACGTAGAGCAGCATGAAGGAGACGTTGCCAGTGATGCCCGCCAAGCGGCTGGGATACTGCCGGAAGCAGGTGAACAAATCCATGATGGCCAATAGCGCCACATTCGTGTGAACAACGTGATTTAGCCAGCTGCAAAAATAGATAATAAATAATAAGTTAATAAATACACGGTATTTAACACTTGCCTAGGAAATATTGCGTCGAGTGCTGCTGGAAAGATGAGCTCACGATCCCACAGATAAATGACCCAGAAAGAGATGCAAACATTATGCGCAATGGGAAATGCAAGCGTGGCGAATAAATAATCGCGCAGCTGACGCAGCCAGGATTTTGGAGCCAGTGTGACCCCATTGTGGCCGAACAGATCGTTGAGCAGGGCCACACTGTGGTAGATGGCCTGCAGAATGACGTCGAGAAATGTGAGATATTTGAATTTGCCACCCCAACGCGTCTTCAGCTCCTCCTCCTCGTGCAGCCCTGGCGGCCAGTGTACTTTCCATAGATAATAGTAAATGCTCCATGAGAATTGTGCCGCTGCCAGCAGGTGAACCAAGAAACGCAGATAACTAAATGCACCACTCGTGTATGCATCGTTGCACGTCTCCAGCTGTGCGCTGTGCACTTGAGCGGCTTGCCTTGCCGCCTCTAGTTCTCGTTTGTGTTTCTTGCTCTTTGTCATTGCTTGTACAAAAATCACTAACTGATTTGAGACGCGGCGTTTTGCTTATTGGCAAATCAGGGCTGCAGCACCGGAACATGTGTTGTTTATATTTTTGCGCTGCTGCTGCTCACTTAACAGCGTTGCCTGCATATTAACAGCAACGAGCAAACAGCTGTTGATTGTTTTGATTACCAAAAAAAGGAAAATCGTTGAAGAATGCTGAGAAAATTAATATTTAATAATCAGCGACAACAGGTGTGGGTGTGTAAAATCAAGAAGCAAACACTAAATAAATTGCCACTTCTTGCAGCTAAAATGCCTGGCAACAAAGGCAACGCTGCCAAAGCTTGTGAATCTGGAGCCGGAACACATCGAGGAAGCTATCAAACTGGAACCGGCTCTCTCCGTTTACACGCCCGAGCTGTGGCGCAGAGCGCATGAAACGTTCCAGAATCATGGTCTGGAGACCGTCAACTTCCTGAGAATTGTGACCGCAAATCCAAAGCTGCTTCAGCGTGCACCTCAACGTATTGTGAACAGCTTGGAGATTTGGCGTGCCTGTCAATTTGGCGAGCATCTGCTGCATCTGCTTCTGACCAAATACCCCGAGCTGCTGGACGTCAACGATGCCCATCGGCTGCTCTCATTGATCGCTTATCTTAAGAGTCGCGTCTCAACAAATAAGAATGTGTGGAGGCTGCTAATGAACAGTCCCGATTTGTTGGAGCAGTCGGAGCAGACCATTGAGGAGAAGCTCAACTATCTGTTTGAGATCATGCGAATCGAGGTGCCTGAAATTGTGAAATCCTCAGCGCTTTCGCTGGCTTTTGAGGAACTGCGTTGCCGACACACGTTTCTGCTGCGCTTGGGTTTGTTTAAGCCACGTGCCTTGAAAGCGGATCCCAACGAGCCGACAACAAACAACAGGCTCTATCAGATCACGGATACTTCGGAGAAATCCTTTGCCACCAAGATTTGTCATGTGACGCTGCCCGAATATGAAGCATTCAAGGAAATATTGGCACGTGAATTGGAACGCAAGACACGAAAACGTAAGGAGGAAGATCCGTTCAGTGATGATGATGAAGAAACTTAAGCTAAGTTTTGTTTCATATGCTCAAAGTTGTTTATTTTGGTGTAAATAATTAATACACCTAAATCTTGCTTGTCTTTTATTTTGAAGTCGTAACAGCGTACTGGGCTTGACGAAAGAGTAACAATGTTAAGTTGAGCAACACTTGCTTGTCTTACATTTTGCATGGTAACAGCGTACTGAGCCTGAAGCTAGAGCAACACTGTTAAGTTGAACATCAGCGTAGACATGTGAACGGCAGACATGTAATATCTTGTCCGTATGGGTGGCATTGGGGGAGTTTTATTCAAAATTAAATTAAAACAAAGTATTTGCGTTATCAAAAGCAATTCGCAGTCAATTGGCATACAGCACAAATAACAATTGCAGTGCAATCGCCCAGCGGAGCACAGAGCACATGTAGTTATGCAGACGAGGCGAGAAACACACCCACAATAAAAAGCAAAAACAAGAGAAACGAGAGAGAATTTCACGCTTACTCATTGCTGCAAATCCTTGGCAGAATGTCGAACAATCCTTTCGACGACGAGGACGCGCCGAGTGCCGGCAGTGATGAGATACTGGAGGGTTTTCTCTGTCCCATTTGCCGGGCGGACTTGAAATCGATTGATTTCCTCACCGAGCACTTTGCCCGCCAACACGCCGAGGAGGAGGACGCATTGAAGTCCGTCTTCAAGGATATATTCAGCAAAGCGAAAAAGAAGATACTCAATAACTTTGAGGATGATCGCAGTCGTGGTGCTCTAGCAGGTGTAATGCCCACAGCCGGTGCGGCCAGTGCTGCGGGAGGAGCAAGTGCAGCAGGAGGCGGAGCAGGAGCATTTAGGACGCAGCTAAACATTTATAGCAATATGGCCAAGCAGAGCGTTGGAGCGGAACGTTCATATCTAGAGTATTTTCAATCGGTGCGCAATCCACGCCTGGAACGCTATGCGAGCGAAACGAATAAACTGATTATTCGATTGCATCGCCTGCTGAAGGATCTGCCGACGGATGCAGTGCAGCGCAAGCATCACGAACAGCAGACGGTGCCCTGGCTCGATGGCAGCTCCGTCAAGCTATGCCCCAACTGCGCCAAGAGCTTTCACATCGCGCGTAGGCAGCATCACTGTCGCCTCTGCGGCGGCATTATGTGTCACGATTGCTCCCGATTTCTGCAGCTAGAAAATGCCAGTGAGTTGGGGCGTCTTGTGATTCACTGATTGAATGACTAAGTTTGAGATTGCCTGACTGATTGACTGGTTGCTTCAATCTTTAATTGACTGACCGATTATCAGACTAAGATAAAATTTCTACTCACAAAATGGCTGACCGATCAACTGCTTGGTGATTTACTGACTGATTGATTAATCATGTATCACTTGCTGATTGACCGACTGATTGATTCATTGGCTGGTTTTCTAACTACATTTTTTCAAAAGCTGATTGATCAGCTGCTCATGATTCACTTTCCGATTGATTGATTCATAGACTGATTGACTTGAATGAATCATTGCATCACAGGTAGATTGACCAACTGCTTAACTCACGATTCACTGACTGATCGACTAAGCTATAAATATTATTAAGCATATATAAACTCTCCAATTGTATTCCTTGCAGTGCAATTGGCCAGTTTGTCGTCTACACGTGGCGAGCCACTGCAGCAGATGCGCCACCATGAGGATCGGGCGATTCGTGTGTGCCAGCATTGCCTTTGGCTTCTGGACACGCGCCAGGACATGCACGAGAGTCGCACCTGCCGGCCGATGCTCGTTCACGTGTACGAGGAGATAAGGCAGCTGCAGAAACAGGTTAGTCCCGATCTGGACATGTACGTAAAGGTTGTGAATAGTCTGCTCGACGGCGAATCGATATTCACCATTGCCGATGCGGGCGCCTTGCGTGGTAAGATCGGTCAGGTGGCCGAGAAAATTGATTTGCGTAGTAAACGCATTCTCACCATCCACTCGGAGCCGGGCAGCCGCGACGAGGCGCTGAAAAAGGCCATTCGCCTGAGTTGTGTGCAGGCGATCAAGGAGCGAATGTTGTCGTTGCCACCGCTACCGGATGAGGCGCTCATCAGTCAGATGCAGGAGCGCAGACGCATGGAGACCGAACAACGCATTCTCACCGAGCAGCGCATGGCCATGGAGGCCTACGAGCGTTACGGTGCCGCAAACCAAACCGGAATTAATACGGAACATCGCAGTTTTGCCCAAGGCGTAAGTTGCAAAAAGAGCTCACTTTGTTCTGTTAACTGTTAACCAATGCCTTCCAGTCTGATCTGCGATCGTTGAACAATTGGTCAGCGCCGCAAGCGTCCACAACAATTTCCAGCGTCGATGATCCGCTTATCGAGCAGATCAACATTATTAAGGGCTACATTAAACAGGCGCGTCAGGACATGAACTTTGATGTGGTGGAGACCCTGG
This sequence comes from Drosophila hawaiiensis, assembly GCA_037043685.1. NCBI lineage: Eukaryota > Metazoa > Arthropoda > Insecta > Diptera > Drosophilidae > Drosophila > Drosophila hawaiiensis. The sequence continues at coordinate 1,982,466 of JBAMBA010000216.1, forward strand.
AACTGAATCTGCGCGAACTACAGCGAGAGGTGTACGAGCGGCAAAGGCGTAGCAGCACACCCCAGTTGGACAGCTAGACACTTGCCCTACAATATTTACATATATATATGAATATATGTCTTTTTATCTATATATATATATATATATATATATGTATTCATTCCCGCTTTTGACTAAATAAATGTTACAAACTGTTTATCGATTGACGTGTATTTTTGTTTGCTTGCGAAATTTGTGCATTGTGACATGTATAGAACAAAATGCGAATGCTCATTTGAATAATTTAAATTTTGATATTGTAAAACTTAGGACTTTAGACCCACAGCGGCAATCAGAGATTTTACTTTAGCTATATAAGCGGTTTGGGCGTCGCCATTGCTCATCCCCTTCAGCTTGTTCCAGGCCTCCCATTTGGACTTGCCTTTAAAGTCGAGAAAGCCGGGCTTATCTGTTCACCACATAAAATAATTCTTAGGTTGATTATTTACACATTTCTTTTCTTTTTTTTTCACATTTTACCCGTATTGCAATCGCCCACATTGGCCTGTTTGTAGAGACCGTAAAGTTCGAGTAAATCGCTGTCAGCTGGTGTGCTGCTCAAGTTCTTTACATCCTCGGCGGCTTGGTTGAATTCCTGCAATTAATTAACACAATTAAAACACACATTATTTTTCTTATTGGTTTCGCACACTTAACCTGTAGTTCGGCCATGATTAAATAGTCAATTTCGTACACCGCTTTCGCCTCTAGGCAGCGCCGATAGTTTCCAAGAGAGAGCGCGCCACTGTTGATTTAACAGACATGGGGCTGCCAACTCTGGCCAAGCGCAAGAAATTCTTATAAAAAGTTGACTAGGTGGAATATCATTATACTTTGATACACCTGCAACCACATAAAGTGCACAATTTGAATACACATATTTTTGCATTTAATTGTGTGCACTGCTTAACAGCCAGATTTGCCGCCAAAACTGCTAACAGTGCAGCACTGTCGCTTAACAGTCTCCAATTTGGTTAACAGCTGCAACTTTGTTTACAGCAGTTATTACGCGTTGAACTTGCATAGTGAGCGGACGTATTTACGCGTGGACGTTTCCATTTGTTGTAAAAAATCGAAATCAAAACGCAAATTTTAATAAAAGCCCAGATACAACAAGCAACAAAGTGCAGTGTGTCGCTCAGCAAAACAAAAGTGATCATCTTAATAAGCCTATTGCGAGCGCAAAGAGAAAGTGCAAAAAAAATAGAATAAATAAAAAGAGAAGCCAGCAAGCGATTTGTTATTGGCAGTAATTCTGTTTTGTGTTGTGTTCTTCTTTGTTTTAGTTCTTGTTCTTGTTCTTCTTCTTGTTGCTGTATCGGCGCGCAACGCGCTGCTTATGCAAATGTGGTAAGAATATTATTTTGTTATTTACCTAGCAACTAGTAACCGAAATTTAGATCGGTATATTTCTATTTATATCAAAGCCCTCCCAAATGTTATATTGGCCAGCAACATGTTAAGTATTTATTTATTTATACATTTATTTATTTCATCTTATTTGAAACGTTTTTCAAATTATATTCGTATCGATTGCTTGGAGCCGGCTACGATATATTTTTGTAGCATACCGTAAATTTATAAACCAAGTCTCGCGTTACTCATATCTAAACAAATTTGAGTTAGCAGCTACCAACAAAACAATTGGTAGTGCGAAAGGCAAACACATACAACAAGGCCGACTTTTGATTTTCTATTCATAAGCGGCATTCTACAAATTCCTTTTCTCATTCCGTTTCCGTCGTCTTATTTTCGTTTGTCGCTCTTCATCCCACTTGGCTTGTACTTACATTTTTTGTTTTATCTTGATTTTAGCGTAATTCAAAGCAAACAACACGGTTTTAATAGAGCTGTTAATTATATTTTTTTTGTTTAAACAAACTATTTACATTTTGGCGTCAAGTTGGAATTGAATGCTCTGGAAAACTGTTGGAATGTTTATAATTGAAATTGTGGATTTAGAAAAATGACCGATCATAAATAATTTGATTCACAATGGAAATGCATTGTGAATGTAGTAATGTGAGAGAGGGAGAAAGATATAGAACGAGCGAGATAGAGAAAAGTGAAAGTGAGAGAGATAGTTAAAATGGTAAATGAAGAGCAAAAGAGAGTGTGTAAGAGAGATAAATATTTACACTAATCATTTGGAAATTAGAATTTTATTTATTATATAAATAAATAATATATTTCTTAATAAATGTATTTGTACATATATATAGACATTTAAATAGTTGCATTTAAATCCCTATCTGTTCACTTTGTCTCGTCTCTCGTTCACTAAATATTTTCAATTTCTTTTTCACGTTTGTGATTTGTGTTTGCAGCTGTTGATCTATTATTAAATTCATTAACACAGCGCCATTCATTAACAATGCGTCTTTTCTCATCCAATTTAGAACACGTCTTAATTGTAATGAACAATTTTAATTGAGCGACTTGACTTGCATTTGTTTACGTTCCCCTTATCAACCCCTTGCCGAGTCTACACTCTTGACTGATAACCGTTAGTTTCAGTTTCCCCTTTTCACTTAGCTTCGGCCATTTGCCACCGATTAATGTTGACCTAGTCAGAGTCAGCGTTGCTTTTGTCGTTCTTTCTGATTAGTCACGGCAATCGCAAAAAGAGAGTGAGAGTGAACTGGGACAGATAGAGAGAGAGAGAGAGGGAGACGGGAACACTTATCAGCGGCGACGTCGGCTGCCACTTGAGTTATGCCCTTTTGCTTTTGGACTGCAACTGACAATGGGACCACGGTCAGGTGTTTTGTTTTTGTTATTCTCTTGTTTCTTGTTGTCCTTCGTGCTAGAGGGGGAGAGAGAGAGAGAGAGAGAGGGCGATGGCACTCATTGTAAAGACTCGCGATTGAAAATTCTAACCACTGGAAAGTGTAACAGATATTTTATAGATGCAAGAGATGCCTTGAGGGAATTCAACAGGAAACATTTATCTTCTACATTTTAAGTTATTCACAAAGCTTTTTCGTTCTCTTGCAATCTACTCGAAATATGCAAATTTCTTTTCATTTCTTTTATAGCTGATGATTCAGTTTTAGATATTTTAAATGCATAACTGTTTGTTGTGGTTTTCGGAATTAAAATCAATAAATGACGCATTGATTGAACACCTCCAACCCCGTGAATATGAGGCATTATCAAATATAAACAAATATGGCAAATGCATATTCAAATTAAGAGTAAACTATAAGCAATTATCTATAATATTTGATATTTATTTTCATATAAAATGCATAATAAAATTATTTAAATATTTTCCCAAATTTTTTGCCAATATTTTCATTTTCCAAAAACAAAAAAAAAACAGTTTTTTTAAAACAAATTTTAACAAATTAAAGCAGCAGGCGCATACATAAGTACATAATTATTAACTGCTTTCGGCTGGTCACACTGTTCGAGAATATTTCCAAACGTCAGTCGGCCGTTGTAGATAAAACAACAGTCTCTATAAATATCTGCTAATTCATAAAAAAAAACTTACTAAACGGAAATGTATTCAAAAAAATCGAATTTAATGGAAACTTCATACAATGGCAGCCAATCGCCAAAGTCTGAAAAGGAAACCGAAATGGATGAAACAACCATGTCGAATAGGGCCGTAACGAATGCAAATCCGGAAGAGGCACTCGAACTGGATGTGGTCATCACAAATGTTGTCTGCTCTTTTAGTGTACGTTGTCATCTTAATTTGCAGAACATAGCGTTGAAAGGATCGAATGTGGAGTATCGTCGAGAGAACGGAATGCTGACGATGCGTCTACGTCGTCCCTATACGACGGCATCGATCTGGTCATCCGGCCGGATAACGTGTACGGGTGCCATTTCGGAGATGCAGGCGAAGGTCGCCGCACGGCGTTATGCCCGCATTTTGGAGCATTTGGGTTTTCCGGTGCGAATCCAGAATTTTCGCGTTGTGAATGTGTTGGCCACCTGTTGCATGCCCTGGCCCATTAAAATTGTCAATTTCTCGATGCACAACCGTGAAATGGCCAGCTATGAGCCGGAACTCTATCCGGGTGTCACCTATCGCATGCGTAATCCCAAGGCCACTCTTCGAATCTTTTCGACGGGCAACATTACGGTTACGGCTGCGAGTGTTAATGCCGTTGAGACGGCCGTACAACGTATTTATCCTTTGGTCAACGAGTTTCGAAGTGTTCGTCTGTCCTCATCGAAAAAAACCGAGTCGGACTCCGGCGAGGAACTGGCGGATGCCACTAGGAATGCTACGTTGCCTGGGAAAATTCCAATATCAACTGTTGTTGGTAGTAGTTTTGTGGCGGCAACCAAATCCCCGCCGCCCATAATTGATGCAGCTGATAATATTTGTGGCAATGCTCGTCGTCGTGTCACAGCTTGTTGGGCCAGCAAACTGGATAAGAAACGTCCACGTTACAATGAAGCCAGCTCTCAGGCCACAGTTCAAGCTAACAATTTGGCCAGCTCCATCAGTCACTCCAAAAACAAGCAGCTGTCCAGGAAGCCGGCCAAACACTTTAAGGATCTCAACTAGACGAAAGAAAATAATATTTTCTCAACGGATCTTCAGGTGGATGAGCTTCGATCTGAAGAACTTGAAACACATTCACCCATTTCAGCTTCCCCCTCTGAGCAAGTTGTAGGTAAAGACTGACATTTTTCTACAAGTAAGACAAGCAATTTAAAACAAACATTGTGATATTAACAAGTGGCCTGGCTACATAGTTGACATTGCTCATACTTTTCTAAGATATTCAAAGACTACAATGATAATACTCCTACCTAAAACACTTGTAATAAATATTGTTACCACACAATAAGCATAAAAAAGAATAGTCTGGAATTCCATTTAATTGAAAGTGGTTAAAAGTTATGTTGGAGGCAAAAGGAAACATCTGCGACTCTAATCGGATTACATTTGACACAGTTAGGCCATTGGAAAGTTTGAACCAGTCCCTGTCTAGTATTTTTTGGTCCCTGAATCACGTTTCGAACTTTAAATGCAGTCTTATTATTATTATAAAGGTAAAATCAAAATAAAGAAGCACTGGTTTTTCAAAATCGGATTACTTTTGGCAAAGTTATAATATTGACAAGTTTTGGATTGTTCCTACTTACTTTTTTATTGGGATAGAATACTGGCTGAATGAATTTCGAGTCAGAATCGCGTTCCCAACTTGAGTTCAGAGTATCTCATAAGCGAACTCACTCGACTATAGCATTCTCACATAATGCTCGTTTTCTCATGTTGCTTTTAGGGTCAATGTTAGCTATTGAAGAATTAAGTTGTTAAAATGAACAACAAGTTAGGGGCGCTTCCCAAGAAAATTTGTAAAACTTGAATATTTGTATATATAAATATATTATATGTACCCTTACTGCTTTCTAGGCAATAATAGCGTTCATGAATTCAATTTTAAATTTAATCGCTTTTCAATCAGTTTTTTTTTTTAAGTAAGGACATATTCTATATAGATCTATACCAAATAATGGGTACATTTTGTTCTTGATTATAAAAACACATTTTTATAGCCATTGTTGAAATAATTCTTTTAACTTTTCGCGTATATTGCCAAGAAGTCGATTATTTATTGGATCAAAGTTGGTAGCAATCTCAAGCGCACAAAATAAGTTTTTATTACTTTAAATAAAGTAAATGAAAGAGTATTTTTAATTAGCGAATATTTCCCTATCGAGCGTTTTTATAAATTTGGTGCTCTTACGATCAAGTCAATAAGAATTCCAATCAAGCAATTGATTTATCGACTATTGTCTATTTTGATATCTAAATAAATTGTAATGCCAGATGGGCCAACCGTAAGACTCTTATCAACTGAATGACTCAACACATTTAGTATAATTTATCAGAGTTATTATTTTTTTTTTTGGTATGCCAAATAAAACAAAAACAAACTCATTGTAGTTGCAATTAGTTTCGATGCGCCCAGCGGCCCCAAAAAACTGTTTTCACTGTCAGCGTTAAAAGTCATTTACCAAGCTCCATCTGCCACCAAATCCGCACACAGTTCACCACCAACACACATATAGACATAGACACACACACACACACACCCCACACACACACATTACCAATTTAACTTGGCCCAATGTTGGCAAGCCAAATTTCCGTTTTATTGCCCATCCAACGAAAAATGCGCCCTCAACATGACAGGGCTAACCTAGAGCACAAAGCATGATATTGATATAGACTATATACATATATGTATATATATATATGTATGTGTACTATATAGATGGATAGTTTGGTTCGCCTGGTCTCTAGGTAGGAAGGGTAACCGCATTTGTAAAACTGCAACAGCTGCAGTTATTTTTCAGTTTGTTTGTTGTCATTGTTTTGGCTAATATCGTGCACATAGGGTATACCCATTTTGATGGCAACTTTGTAACGGCTAAGTGCAGTTATTTTTGCTATAAACTATATCCTTCTAGCTTTAAAGATTTCACATTTCATGCATAAGTTTGCATGCCCCTTTAAAGTTTATAGAGTTTTATTTATAAGGAAATATTTATGCCAGAGTATTTCATCGTTGATCAACCCCAAAGGAAATCGTGTTTTTCTTGTCTGGCCAATTTCTCTGCCACGGTACAGCATTTACCATCGAATGCAACATATTTGAATTTCAATCTTTTTTTTTACATAGAACGTCGGCTGTTGCCGCCCAGCCAAATGAAATCTGCGAAATATTCGAGATGAGTTCCGATTTGTTTTGCGCAGCTTGATATACATATGTGTGCAATATTACAGTCTCGAGTTGAAATAAATCAAGTGAACTAGTTAATTGAAACTTGCTATATGGCAACTTGATAATAAACTAAAAAAATGTTTAAGAGTATTAACAACAATAAAATGAGAAAACAATTACAATAATCTAACATATTTTGCATTTTATTTAAAATTTCCGTCATCTAAAATAATCAATATTATATATATATAATTGTCCAATTCTAGTGAATCTTAGTCAAAATGTGAGGATCTTACTAGCAGACATAACTATTGAATTTAGTTTGAATATGTTGATCTGTAACATATATATTGCCTGCAGTAATTAGCCGGCAATATGCCAAGTTTTAACAAGATAGCTGCAAAACTGGGGGACTAATTCGCTTAGAAACAGACAGACAAACACGGCTATATCGACTCGCTTTGTTTTGCGGATCGTGAATGTATATCTTTTATATACATATCTTATATTTACTTTCACCTTATATACTTTAGACGTATACATTAAATTATTTGTATACTGTATGCAAGGGTATAAAAAGGTGTTCCAGAGGTCATATGTGATTCACATGCTTGTTTCCAAATTTGTTCTAGTTCCCATGTTCAAATACCCAAAATGTATTTGCATTTAACCGGTTCGGTTTTCCACCCGCCTTGAACTAGTTCCATTAAAGCCGAACACAATGCCGGCGGCAGCTGGGACGCGCCTAAAAACGTTGAAGTGAATCTGCTTACTTGCCTGGCTTCTTATCTGAACTGCTCATATTTAATTTACGCGCGGTGAGATAATAAGGCAAAAGCACAACTGAAAAATGGTCCTAAGAGCAAATTTAGAACACAACGACGTTGCTTAAAAATCGAACATAGACTGCTGCCGAATTGCATTGGCAGGTTTATTGAAAACTTCTAAATTATCTTACAGCTATATACAACTATTCTTACCCTTCTTAGGACATCATCTAGAATTATTATCTTATCACTTGGGAAAACTCTAATCACGGGAGGTTTCCGTGTCTGTTCACGTCTTTACCTACATATGTTCTCGATAATAATCCTCCTTGGTTATTTTCCATTGGAAGATTGAACAGCTCACCTTTCCCTCCCCCTCCCTCTGTGAGATGGCCTTTGTCATTGGCCAGGTAGACAGCTGGCTGGCCCAAAAGTGCATCCTTCTTGGCAGCAGCAGCAGCTGCTGCTGTTGTTAGTTGGCCTGTTTTGTTACCTGCAAATGGCTGGCATTTCATAGAGCTAACAAAAAAAATACTCGCCTCAAAACAGAAAATTCAACAAATGTTGCTCGGGGGTCAAAAACTAAACGAAATTCCCCAACAGAATTCTCAGTGTGTGAGTGTTTTTTTTGCAAGTTGCGTCATCGTTTACGGAAATCTTCATATGTATGTGGAGACTAGCTATGCCGAAAATGTTCAAGTCTGGTTTTTGACAAAACAAAAAAAAGGTTTTTATTATTAGCAACGGCAAAGAGGGTGTAATGATTGTTGCGCCAAAGTATGTACGAGTCTATAAAGTATATATATTCTTGGTTAGCATAATTAAACCGGGTTCCTATGTATGATAAAGCCAATCTCAGAGAGTATAAGAGCTAGTGACTTTAAATGCAATTGCGAATATAATATACTCTCACAGAATATTAATCAACTGTAAACATTTTCATACATTGTAAAATGTATCTTCATATTGAACAAATTACTATCAGTATTTAACAGTTGAGTGCAGGGTATACCCAGTCGAGCACTTTCGACTAGAGCCATTCTAACAAGTTTTTCTTGCTCTTCATTCATCCGGTCAGTTACAAAAACTTGTTCTATCAAATATTCTATTACATAGTCGGCTTTTAACTACATATTTATTATACATTGTATGCTATTTATTTTATTTTTGTTTTGCGTGTATTTTGATTGCTTTAATTAAGTGACACAATTTATGGCATGGCATTTTTAGTTTTATTTATATAGAAATTAATTTGTAGACATTATTATTTTTGGAACTTTGGCCAGCGCTTATCGTCGCATTTTGCTTTTTTTTTTTTTAATGAGTATACATTTCTCTGTTATATACTATATATGTATATATGTATATATTTGTGATACTCTTCATGCGTAAATCACATTTGTGGGGACCACAGTGAGAGTATTTTAAATACCTCAATGCGTTTGCTTCGTGCAAATATCGATGTTGTTATTGTGGTTATTGTTTGCCTCACACACACTGTATATATATAGATACAAATATATATATATATATGTTCCCAATATGCCTGAGAAGTCGGTCCAAGTGCTCAATGACGCGTTCCCTGACTTTAAAGCGCTTCAACGCCCGACAATTATTTATTCTATCAAAATGATTCACATTTGGCATACATGTTCAAAGATAAGCATGTGCGATTATTATTTGCCTAAAATGTGATTTAATTCAGTTATCATTTAAAACGCATTAATTAAAACAGTTCTTGGGAATGCAGCCAGAAATTCCATCAACTCAATTGACATGCTTAAAATAAACCAAAAAAGATTGAAAATGGAAACTTTTGAGGCGCAACTTAAACTTTACACATAAAAAAAGGAAATGTATATTTCGACTAATAAGTAAAAGGAGCAAACTATTGGGAAACATCTTGAGCTGGATACTGTTGAATAAACTAGTTTTATACGAGAACAAACTATGTTAAATATTTTACTAGCGAAAAATTTCATTGTAAGAAAACTTGCGAAAGTTATGCATAGAGCAAACACATGAAATAAAAAAATAAGTAAAAATGAACACAAAGCTTATAAAGTAAATATTATATTCGATATTTCGTATTCTTTCGTGTTTGGCTTTAATGCAAATAGTTCAAGGCGGGTTGAAAGCGGAACAAGCTAAATGCAAATACATTTTGGGTACTTGAACATTGGAATTAGAACTAGTTGGTAAACAAGTATATGAATCACATGGAACCGTTTTATAAATTTTTTTATATTCTTCATAGATATGAAATGCCAGAATGCATGTGGAAACTGATTATGACAAGTCTCCTATTGTTGTAGTTGTCCATTTAAAATTTTTATGATCTCTTTTTATATTTAAGAATATTGGTGTTTTTTATCAGCAGCTGAGCGCCTAATTAATCACTACTCCTGCTGAATCAGTTTTCATACTTTGCGACAACTGAACTGACTTAGTTTCAACCGTCTGACAACTCTCAGCGACCCCCGCTAGAGCCATTTAATTGCCTGCGAAGAACTGCCATCCTAGTTGAACTTTTATTACAAAATAATTTAATTATATTTCTTAGTTTTTCTTAGACTTACATTTTATATATAAATATGTCATATATTTGCATAAGATCTTAATCTTTTAGCCCTTAATGCCCAGCTTACACAACCATTTACACAGATTACAACACACTTATACTTATACAACACTTAACTCAATTGCAAGTTCCCGCCCCAGGTCTGGTTTCAGTTCTCAGTTCTTGGAGCATACAAATCGCTATCAGCGCTTCCACAGCCAGACAAACTCTGATAGCCCTTTTCACCTCTCTCTCTCTCGCTCCTTTTCTCTCGTAATATATCTCATTTCATTAGCATCTTCATTTCCATGTCTGGCAGCCTCTTGAACTTTTGCTGGGGTGTTGGCAAACTTGTAATAATATTTGCAATTGAAATTTAATGCACTTGATAAATTTCCTTCTCTTTCGCTATACAAATTTACACCTTTTAAAGTGCCGTAAAAAAAATTACAATGATTTTTCCATTCCAAGTCATTTATTCCATTTAATAGGTGGCGCCATCTAGCAGCAGTTATCAAACACCAAACTAGTAATTCGACCAATCCGCGTGTCTAACAGCCATTAATTTCACATTAATTACGCCAACGTCACACACACTAGTGCGCTTTACTTTCTTTCTTTTGATGCCTTGTAACGGTTACTTTCTTGCTGTGGATGGACTCTGAATATTGTGAGTGCGAGGGAGTGGTTGAGTCTTTAAACACATACACAAACAGCTTCTGTAGAAGACACTGTTAAAAGCAGTATAAGAGTTGAGACTTAAGAGTAATATGACAATCGCTTCTTCTAAGCAAAATATCTTCAAAATGTTCATTATCATCTGCTGGATAACTCCTGTTAAGGAATACAGAAAATGTCATTTATTTATTAGATTTAAAGCAGAGCAAACGGAGTTCACAAACTTTAAAATATTGAAAATTTAAAAGAATAGTTTAGTTAACATATAAAATGTACAAATTAAAGTAAACATATAAATTTATATTTGATTGCAGAGGTAATTAGAAATTCCCAAAAATTATCATTCCAAATATTATGTGTTGCTTAAAACAAAACATAAAATAAATTTGAGTTGCTTGTCTGCTGAACCATTTGACATATTCCAGGGCATTTTTATAGTCGGAGTTACAGTTGCAAAAATATTCTTTCAGTTTTACGATTGAAATACCGTCTTAATCTATGGATTATTGTCGTCCAGCTGATGGTACAGTTTTGAGAGCTGCCAGCGGCTATTTTTAGTCTTTTCGTGTTTTTGCAATTGTCTAAAGTCCCATTAACTGTGCCCATATATGTACATATAAACATACATACATACTCATGTATGTATGTGTTGGTGTAGTTGACATGTCACGCGTTGCTTTGCTTTTTAATCTACTTTGCGGCTGATGACGTCACGTTTGCAATGATTGTCAATGTCAATACACCAGAGCCATTGTTAACCCCTTGTCGGCGAGACGCGTGGGGGGGGGGGGGGGGGTGCAATGCCCACCCATCATTTTCTTTTGTTGTTGTTGCTGTGCAAGAAAATAACTCGACAACACGCAATGAAAGCCACAAAAGAGAAAATCCTTTAAAAAAAAGAAACAAACTATATTGTAAGCGCATTCTTCACTGAACACGAGCAATTTTCTAAGCAACTAAATAACAACAATAGGAACAAAAATGTTGATGTTTCATTTAATTGTGCTGCTATTTTGAATTTCAAGAGGTCAGCGACAGTTCAAAGTGTCACGAAAGTGTTCCACTTTTGATATCGAACATTCTAATTTTGTATTTTTTTCTTTTTATTTTTTGGTCGGGTTAATTCAATTAAAAAGCAACAATAAAAATTATTAAAATGACGATGAATCTTATATGGGGGTTGAGCAGCTTGCTGGACATGATTTAGGTCAGCTTGGACCCTCTTCCTCTTCTGACTCTCCATTCTCCATTATACGAAAGTGCAAATACGTATACGTAAATTTCACTGGGGAAATTAATTTTAAAGTGGTTACGCCTACCACATAAAGAGAAAGAGAAGATAGACTGACAGAGAGAAAGATTGAGAAAGTAGAGGGAGAGGAGAGGCACATAGCTAATGGTCTGACAAGCTGTATTCATTCCTTCAGATAGATGGTTGAATGGATGAGCGTATAAAATGCATATCGCCTTTGCTGGCTGCTCTTGGCCTACATATTTATCTATTTGGCCAACACCCACAGTCTGCACTGTGGTGTATTCTATAAAAATAGATTTGCACATTTTTTTCTAACAAACATGAACATATCAATTCTTGAGTGGCCATGCAACAGGTGGCATAGAAAAATCTAAACTTAGAATCGAAAAAAACAGACTCAGTCTAATTCTAGAGACAAAAACGTGACTAAAGGTGTAAAAATTTCATGGGCCAGCGAAAATCATATTTAAATAATAAAAAGAGGTCAACCAAAATTTAACAAGTGACGAATTACGTTTAGTTGTGCAAAAGTTTTGTTACGGTAGTGCAAAATGTGCAACGTACCCACGAACGACTATTGAAAAATACAGACACGACCACTCGTGACCATAATAAAATCTCCCGCGATAAGAGTTTTCCCAAGTGATAGGATAGTGAGTCTAGACGGATTAGCAGCAGTAAATATGTACCTAGATGCTGTCCTAAGTAGGGTAAGAATAATTGTATAGAGCTGTAAGATAATTTAGAAGTTTTATGCAGCAGTAAGTATGTACCTAGATGCTGTCCTAAGTAGGGTAAGAATAATAGTATATAATATACCTGCCAAAGCAATTCGGCATCAGTATATGTTCGATACTTGAACAATGTCGTTGTGTTCTAAATAAAGTGACTACAGCCAATCAACCGGTGTGTCAGAAGTGTAGAGGAATAAGCTCAATACCAGTTTATGTGACTGAAACAGAATACGGAGATTGGAACTCAGGAGGGATCATACCTTTGATAGAGAACTCTGGCAAAGTCACTAATAGGATAACTTTGAGCTAGTTTGCAACAAGCGTAAGTGAGGAGCTTCAGGTTGATTTGAGTGAAATACAACAGATTTTATTTTCTATTCTAAGTGGAATATATCCTAATAACAATGATAGCCCCTGAATCACTTTCTACGAAGGACTATGGAAGCACTACATTTGACTATCCTTCTCTAAAAGATGAATTTGAGAAGATTTGTCCTGATGCATGGATAAACACTGCAAGGGATGAAAAATCAATGGAGCTTCGTTTTGCTGGAGAGGTGTTGTATAAAATTTCACCAGAGTCAAGGAGGGTCGAAACTAGTGGAAAAGACCGTACATGGAGGCTGAAGTTCCCTAAGGGATATGTATTTGTGTCAACATTTAAACATTCTGCCCCTAGTACAACTCAGCCTAAGGTAGATTCAAATAATTGCCTATTTCTCACAATAAAGCAAGCTGGGTTGCTGGCCACGTCAATATTAATTAGACGTGCTGAAATGCTTTATTCATGTACTGATGCAGCAATTTTGACTCCAAGAGCTGGATCAATTTTTTCTAAAAATGATATTGGAGAAATAGCAAAGGCTATATGGGTAGACACACCAGTGACTGATAAAGAGAGGTCTGCAGCAATGAGTATATTGAATGCTAGTTGCCAACCAGGAGGCTTCCACTTAGAAGAGTCTAGAATGGAGGTAGCCATGATAGCAGTTAAGTTTGCTAATATGAAGTACAGTGAACGTCTTAGAGCTTCTATTTTGAATAAGACAAGGAAACAATATATGGTTGCAAAGAATAAACCTTGGGATGAGAACCTGTTTTTAAGGCTGGAAAAGTTTGCTACCGGTGGTATTCCATCAGAAATGAAAATAGAGAAACTTCTAGCAATATTCAACAGGGAAAAACAGAGAATTGCCAATGTTGCACGAATGAAGGCTATGAGGATTGACTAAAGCCTGTGTCTTCAGTAGTTGACCATAGGCCTGACCTGGGTCCTAGCTCATTTCCAGCTAGGCCTGCCAAAAGAGGAGGAAGCACAGAAGATAAGGACCTTCGTCAGTGAGTACTCTGCCAACTGGGCTACTCAACATACATGAGAAGGCTGGATTGTTTTGTTACCTTGAACTATCCGTGTATGGAGGACATACAGATGCATTTGAAATTGATGATTTGGGACCTGCTACGAGAGATGTTCCCATGGAACAAGTACTCTTTGTTATGGCATATATGGCATTAGACCAACCGGTGGATACAATTACAAGTTTATTAGAATTAATACGGCGAGAATTCCATACAGTGTTTGGGGAATTAATAACTACATGCGATGGTTATCTGAAAAGGGTTGAAAATTAGATATTAATTAAAGTGGATGACTAGAGGGAAGAATGTTTAGTACTAATCTTGCATCCACTTAATAACACTTTTATAATACATAACAATCAACATACATATTACAAGATATAATTAGGTTAATATACATTATTTTTCAATACATCATATTAGTTGTTTCGTCATTGATTCAAAATATTATACTATCATTTAAAACCATTTATAATTTAGTTCATTATACGAAAGCCTTAAACTGCTATTAATATTGATATTCATATTGCTATTTAATATATGTTAGCTTAAAGTTTTAGTCTAAATGTTAGTCATAAGAAAATAAAAATATTAATAAAAAAAAAAGGAAAATAATTACTAATTTTGAGCAGCACACGACAATCCACTGTGAATTCAATTGACGTGCAACTGAAGCGCATAAATTTCTTTGTAGTAGTCTCTGTGGGGAACAAGGTGCGCAGCACATCCTGGAGCTTTGAAGGGGCGTGTGAATTGCCCCCAAGTTGTCAGTGGATATTACACATACGACATGCGTTGCGCTTTAGGTTTTGATGCTGATGTTGATGTTGATGGAGCACTGGCCCAGTTGGCGAGTGGGTCAACGTAGAGCGCCATTGACAAACAATTTGGCTGATGCATTCGGGCAAACCCATGTCCATTTTCATGGCTTGTTTATCGCAGCGGTTTGGCACGTGTTGAGCTCAGCAGCTCTGAACCATTTTTCTTTCCATTACATCTATATATATATATATATATATATGCGGTTTTTTTTAATTTGTTTAAAAGGACACGTACAGGACGCATGCCAAGTGGCGACTCTTCACAATTACAACGCCCAGTGAAATGTCGCCGTGCTGTCATCAGTGATATTGAATGAGGCCTAATAGTAGTAGTTGGCCAACTGACAAATGTCATGAGAATGAGCTAACAGTGAAAAGTGTGCGTACACTTAGAAAAAATAGCATATATAAAATGTACATACGTCAGGTGCCAAAAGGCACTATTTTTATGGTCTCAGCCCATTTGGAAATGGGTAAAAAAGGTTATAAAATTGTGAAAAGTATGTGACAGACAAGAAAGCATATACGACTCTATAAAGTATATATTCTTGATGAACAGCCGAGTCGATCTAGTTAAGTCCGTGTGAATGATCAAGTAATAACATACTAATAATATTTAATCATTTATAATATCAGTTCTCGTTTGCCATATCGAATTTATTCCATTTTATCGACAATTTGCATTTTCTCGAATTCGAAAGATTTAGAAAGATAAATCAAATCAAACCAAAAATACATAAGATTGACCATGAGTACAAATTTGAATAGAATCACTGGGGAAACACGGCAGAAAATTGCATTTTCATATTTACCAAGCTATATTCATATAGAAAATATATATTTTAGTAAACACATATATTAGTTTTGTCTTTAGGAAAAATTTGTTCAAATTTTTTCAGTGTTTGCTTTTGCATACCTTACTTTTCTGGCCATTAAATTTTGTTTTTGGCCTGTCATAAAGTGTCGTCAGTTTTCTGTGAATTCCTTAGCTAATTCCATTAGAGTTTCGTCCCTAAGATATAATATTTTTTTTTTCGGCTGAAAATGTCATTGCGTACTTAGTCATCTAGTGTCATAAGCATTCATCCTCATAAGTCAGTTGACCAGCCCAGCCAAAAACAAAATAAACTTGTTGTGGCCTTTTTATGACGGGTAGATTTGCTTGTGGCACAGACACGCAACAGTTCTTATTTTTCATTCGTTCTTTCTTTCGATGAGGAATGTGAGGAATGACAGGCAACTGTCAAATGAGTGGCATTCGGGCGTTTGGCCTATGGATTATGACCTGGCATTAACATGAAAGCCAAGCCACCAGCCAAGTAACATAACACTAACTCAATAAGAGAAATGGGCATGTCAACAGGTCACTTCAAAGTATGGAGAGCCACACAAGGGCTAAATAATTGTAGCTTGGCCGACTGACATTTAATGCGGGCCATTATTTAGTTAATCATATAGAATTTATTAGCCTTAAGTTATCTATTAATGAATGTTTGAACTATGCAGTATTTAAGTAATAAGTTAAATACGTCATAAATGCAAATGTGTATGAATTTAAAGACACACAACAAAAGGATGATTTGCGCTTAACACATTCGTGTTTTGCGAAAGATAAGTTATTGAAAGTAGTCAAGCTAAAAAGCAAATACAATGACGAAAGCGGTCAAAAATGAGAGCAAAGTATACAGCAGCTGAGTCATAAGTGAATAAAGAATCAGCAGATAACAAGTGAGAGCTGTGCTGTCGGGCATAAGCGACTGCAGAATACCCTAATGCCAGTGGATTACCAGCTGACAACAGCTTTTCAATTTGCAAGCTCTAACTCTAAAACTAAGCGAGATAGGTTTGAAAGTTTTGTGGGGATTAAATTGAACTTGGGGAGTTGAATTGTCCATAGAATTTATATTATAAGTCTTAAGAGTGTAGCTTCAAGGCAATGTATATCTACCTAAAACCGGTATATTCTGCTACTTCTTGTATTAGAAAATTAAAATTCACAAGCTTATGTGCAAAAAATCAGTTGGTAGATATGTGTTAAATACTCCCACCCTTTGCAACACATTGTTTCACATGAGTCTCATAAACCAATGCTAATTACACCCAAAGAGACATTCAACTTTATTTACTTGAAGGTTATGCATATCACGTGTACGACACATGGCACACACTGAAAACGAACTAACTGCAGCTGTTGGCATTTGATTAAAACAGATGTAAATTGTGCTTTTCTCAAGTGCTCAAATAATATTTGATTCCACGCCACAAAAATACAAAGTGCAACACATAAACTAGGATGCCAATGAAATGTCCAAATGTAAAATGAAAATGTGTGCCAAGTGAACAAAATGACAGACAATGAAACAATGGCAACAAAAATAAATAATAATTAAGTGCCAATATGATGGTCGAGTCAAAGAGATACCCTCTAACTAAAGATATATACCAAATGTACTAGTTGAAAGGGTTTCGAAAGTTATGGAATTTGTATTAGGTATGAGTTATGAACCTGATATGATATCATCAAAGAAAAATGTAGCAAAGCTGAGTAATATCCTAAAAGATACTTTGCACAGCTGCCGGTTTTTCAAATGTAAATTGATGCTGCCGAAATGCTATTAAAAGTGTATTTATGTGTTGAATATAGAAACAATTTTGAATAGCAAATTTTACAGGGTAATGAAATAGCTTCTTAAGTAGCTTAAGTAGCTAAACCCAGCGAACGCAACAAAAATAAACATTACTAATAATTGAAATTCCACATCGAATCAGCAACAGGCCAAAAGTCATTGGCTGTCTCAAAATGCTGATAGAGAACATCTGCTCGCTGCCAAAACAATATACAATAAAAAAAAAACATGCATATATAATTTCAAGAATCTATCTATATTTAATTTTATCTTTTTTATATGCCAATACGATGCGTGCCCAGCAATCGAATTGGTTTTTCAATCTTTTTTGGTATTTCATATTATTTCGTTTGGTTTTACAATGAGCAGCATTGTTGAACTCCAGCTGTCAAAATGTTTCTGTCAATATAAGCTGCAACACGTGTTTGTTACGCTCTACTCTTAGATATCCAACTCTTCTCACTCTCTCTCTCTCTCTCTCTCTCTCTCTCTCTCTCTCTCTCTCTCAAAAATAAGCATATTCGCGAGATTCTCTTAAAAAGCCTTTTTTCAGTTGCGATGATGCAATGCTTAACTTGTTTTATACTCGTCACTTGGCTAATTAAGGGAAAAATTCAGCAAAAAAAAAACATGATCTAATGTTTATGCCGAATTCTGTGTCAAAAGAAAATAAGTGAACAAAAACTTTACATATCTGTGAGAGCTAACAATTTTGAGATTAGATATATTATAGCCTTTCAGTTTTGTGGATAATATATTCTACATTAATTAATCTTTTTTCCAGTGTTCGTAGCTACGTTTTCCATGTACTTCAATGCGCAATTGTTTTTTTTTCTTTCTGTAAACACATGAATTTTATTAGTTTGATTTAATGTGGAAATCAAGAATCACTCAAGCAGAGTATTTTAAAATGTGTACATGTTAATCAAAGAAGTATAAATTTGTTTAATTCTATATTTCTTTCTGTTAACTGACCAAAAATAATTAGATATGCCACCTAGAATACACCCTACAATCAACAGGTGTGCACACTTATTTGCCTTTCCTTGTCTGTGTGTACACACCGTAATCGGAATAATATCTCTTTCTTATATATTTACAATTCAAAGTGTTATTTCTTAACTATTATGTTGACTTAAATAATATTATGTGTCTGGCTGCTCTGTCTGAGCGTTTACAAGGCTTATCAGTGTGTGTGTGTTCTTACTTTTGTTTGGCAGTGTGCTGTATTAAGCTACTGGAGCGCACCCTCAAGCAACACATTAGACATCTGCTCCGGGCAGTCATCTACTACTAAACTACTTTTCCATGCATACGCGTTTGCATGTGTATGCCTGCTACTTTTTTTATTGCCTACTTTTTTTTTTTTTTTTTGTCTAGCCGCCGTCTGTTTGCCTAAATGTGCGGGGGCAGCACTTGAGCTTTACCGGTATTGCTATCCCTATCTCTCTGTACTGCCTGCTTGTACATAAGTATGTGTGTGCTCGCTTGCTTGCTCTCATTAGCCCATATTATGTTGATGTGTTTGAATGAGAGGCGTCAGCGGCGTCGGCGTCGGCATTGTTGGCTTTTTGGCATTCAAAACAGAACACACACATACACATACACTCACACACACACACACACACACACAGACACATTACAAAGTAATTTTCTTTGTATGTGTGTGTGTGTGTTCGTTTTTGTTTTCATTGTTGCCGGATTTTTGTCGAGAAAAATGGAGAATTATTAAGTTTTTGCACACGCTTAATTACGTCATTGTTGCAGCTTTTCTTCTTTCCCTTATGGTGCCTGTGTGTGGATTAAGCTGCTTTTGTTTGAGTTGCTTTCAAAAATTATTTTAAAAAGTAGTTACTTTCTTAACAGTACAAAAAATTAATGAATGTTAAGGCTCAATTTCATTTTATTCTGTAACTTAAGCTGCAATATTTATACAAATTTGATTTTTTCAATTACATATTTTTTACAAATTTTATATATTTTTATATACATACTCGTATAATATTTTTATATTATATATATTTGCTTTAATATTTAGAATGCAATAGCATTATTTAGTGCGCTTAATTTGTAAAGTCATCTTAAGAGTGGTGTTTTCTTAAGCACAAAGTTGCCAATTTCCTACAAATGCTTTTTCAAGAAGTCCTTAAGCTCCCTTACTTTTCCTAAAGTGAATCGATATTTTGGTTGTTCATGTTTTGTGGTCTAGAACAGTTCTGCGGCTTAAATTAAAGCCCCTATTTACTCTTGTCATATTGTAGTTATTATGAATTTGATTTTGTAATTCTTCTGACAGTAACAAGCTCATTTATCATTCTGTAAGCGAGTCATTTACTCTTGAGAAACCGAGTTTTCTGTTTTCTGTTTTCCTTTTTCCTGCTTCCTGTTGTAGAGCACTTGATGAGCTTCTAATTTGCTTGGTTTCTCAATCAACGATTGCAATTTGTTTTTTGTTTTTTTGTAGCTAGACATTATCGCAAGCACATGCAAATAAATGCCATTAAATGTCAATCGCACATTTATGCATAAGACAGCTCCACTGTGTTCTATGTCCTATGCCCCGTGTCCTGTGTTGTATGTCCTGTGCCCTTTTCCCCACCCAGTAGTCAGAGCATAAAATGGCTAACACAATTGCTCGACTAATAAAGGCGCCTTATTCGCCAATCCCCCACATTGTCAGCAACAGCAACACACACACAAAAACACGCACACACATAAAGAAAAACACACATGCAATTACACACATAAAAACCCAAGGCGGAAAAGCAAAATTGAAACTAACCCAACCAAAGTAAAAATAGCGTGCGACGTCGCATCGCGTCAAATAATTGACTAACTGAGTAACTGACTAACCGACCGACTGACAGACGGACAGACTGACTACTGTTGTCTTGGGTCGGCAGGCGACTTGACACGCCCACAAAATTTATGTGCGTGCCTTAGTGATGGAATCGTGACAAGTTTGCTCAACTCGATTCTAGAGAGGTACAAATAGAGAGCTGTTTTCTCATTCTTCGATTAGATTAAACACCCTTGCAGCAAATAGTTCATCAAGTTCCTACAATTTAGTTTAATTATTACTTTTATATGCCTGTAAACCTAAATGAGTTGCAAATCATTGCTTGCCTTATTGAGTTGCTCTTAAAGCGAACGCGACACAAGCACGCACGTGCTTCGTGCCTAAATCGTGTCACGTGTGCAACATCAGTTGGTCTTATCGCTTTTGGACGCGCCCAACTCTCGTCGGCCAAAAACAGTTTGTTTGTCTGTTTGTTTTTTAGTTGTAATTAAAACCAAGTTAATGTATATAAGCCAAAGATTAAAAAGTTTGCCAGCAACTACTTAAAGCTTAAAGAGGGGGTTAAGGACAGGTGTGTAAATGTCGGGCAGGAAGACGAGAATGTCAGGCAGAATATCAGGCAGAGTATCAGGCAGTCAGGCAGACGAGCAGGAAGGCAGGCAGGCAGGCGCAACAGGGAGGAGTCTAGTGATGCCACTTTGCTTGCCTGCACTTTTTTGCGCCGTGCTCTTCTTCCTTTTGCCAGTTGCCATTAGGCGCGACATGTTCTGACAGCTGCCGCCCTTGGTGACCGAACATAGCCCCTTCCACCCCCTTCCGCCCTTCCCCCACAAACGCCGTCCATCCGACTCTTTTATCTAATATAATTTCTAATTTATTTTCTCCTCTTGGCTTTTCCAGCTGCGCTGCACTGCATGTGGCCGTTAGAAATTGCGCCTGCAAGTTTTATGAATGAGTCGACGTCGTCGAGCTTCGGGTCACAGGATCAGGCGACGGGGTAGCAGCAGAAGCAGAAGCAGCAGCAGCACAGTTAACTCTGCCACATTCGCCCCAGCAACCGCATTGAAATGGCCTTCAGCTATGCATGCCTCGTGCTGCAGCGCGTCGTTGTGCCGGCTGTGCTGGTCCTGGGTAAGTTAAACCAATAAATATATAACAACCAATCCTTATCCATATCTTTTGCAGCTTCGCTGATGCGTCCGGTGGGCATCTCGTTTGTGTACATGTTCATGTTCTTCTTGTCACCGTTCATACCACTGGCGACACGACGCAATTTCAAGGGCTCTGTCACCGCCTTCTTTCTCATCCTGGTCGCCCTGAGCGCCTTCGTCCTGCTCGGTCACATTGCGTTGCAGGTGCTCGCAGTGAGTATCACACTGCCCATTTACGATTGCTCCTTTAGCGAGCAGTTGCTGCGACACATTGGCTTCATCAGTTTCCTTAATCTGAAGTAAGTGAAATGCTCGATTTAGCTTAAATCAGACTTTAATTGTTTTTAACTCTCTTTTGACAGACCCCTGGCCATTGCTGAGTGGCTAACGCCCGAGGTTTTGGTCTTTGCCACCTCGCTGGGCTCATATCTCAGCGTGAAGAAATTGGCCACACAGACCATCAGCGCTGAGCAGCTGGAGAATGGGGATCTGCCAGAATCTCAATCGGAGCACGCGGTCAGCCAGCAGGCGGGCAGCGATGCCAACGGTGCCGATGTGCAACAGGCAACGGCAACAACGCCGTTGCAACAACAACAGCAACAGCTGCGCAAACGCGTCTCCATGATAAGCCAGCACATGCACTTTGAGGGCTTGATTAAGATATGTAAGTAAATTAAGAGTAAAGGTGGCAATATTATTGACGCTCAGGATACTATGAAAAGGAAGGATGGATGAATCAATTATGTGCAACAAATGTTAAAAGTGAAGATGCTTAAGTTAATTAAGGTGAAGCATGCAAAAGGTCGTTGAATCTTAGCTCAGAGTTTCTCCTAACTTGATGTTATAAGCAAAGTAGCAAGTAAAAATAACTAAGGCGAAGAGTAGACTTAAATACTGGCTTGACTGTTGTTTACACAAGTCATTGATTAGCTTAATACATGATGTATTATTTTCTGGTAACTACGTTCTTTTAAAGTTAAAACCAAATTAAATCTGTAGAATCTCTTTAATCTTACACGAACATCCTTAAACATATAAGTATTCTGTAAGTGTAGAATATCTAGAAAATATTTCATAAAACTGAACATAAGTCTATAACAATCATTAGTAATCTATTAGCTTATTTTGCTCCGTTTGGGATTTCGGATTACGTCAGATATTGTTCAACACTTGTTATGCTTTGTTATGCTTTAATAGGACTTAGCAGACTTCAAGCCCGTAGCACAAAACTCATTTAATTGCAAACCGTGTTTTGTGCTGTTAACTAATCCTTAAACTGTTTTTCTCGTTTCGCAGCTCCACTTTTCTGTTTGGCCACATTGTTCTTTGCGGCCGCACTGCGTCCATCGGTGCCGGGTGGCTTTTATTTTCTCATATTTCTGCTTGCGGGCACCTACTGGGCAACCTGCCAGACCCTGCAACGGTGCGTGGCAACACTCTACCTATAGCTAGCTAACCCTCCTCTATCCCAGATGCAATCAAATCAATTTCATACCACATTGTTTATTGTTTCTCTTGTTTTTAGTGGCTTTGCTCTGCTGTTGCGTTGCGTGATGGTCGTCCTTGTGCTGCATTCGCTGTGCATTGTTTCCTATCAGACGCCCTGGATGCAGGATCATCTCAATCACACCAGCCTGACGGCACGGTAAGTCCAAGGTCCACACGGGCACATCCAACACTGTCTGCTCTAATCCATCGCTCTATATGTATACCTAGTTTGATTGGTCTGGAGCCACTCATTGAGTCCACTTGCTCGCGGGATATACGCGTCCTGCTCTACAATAATACTTTGACTCTGGACTCGTATCTGAATCCATTTGCTGTCTTTTTTGCCTATTTTGCCATGGCGCTGACCACAAAACATCTCATCAAACCCAGGGTAAGTTTGGAGCACGCAGTTTCCCTACACTTTTCTATCTGTTTTGCATACTAATGCAGCGGGTAGTTCAGTTTGTGTCACGCTTTGTTTAATATATTGAAGAAGACACTTCCAATCTCAAAATTTGTGTATATATATTTTTTTATTGGAGCAACGAGTCTGTCTGTTTGTACTCAAAATAACTATTGATAAACTTTTTTGTATGCATTTCTTGATCAAACTCTGGAAATATAATTTTGCTTTAAGCTCGCCATATTTAAATATAAAATCCATTATCAACTATATACACATAAATAATAAGCTGATATTGCAAAAGCTTTAATCTTCGGTCATTTCGAAGTTGTGTTATCTTTTCTGATTCGTATTTAAGTTTTTGATGCAACTAACATTGGATATATTGAAAAACTATTTCTATCTGAGTTTCCTCTCGCTCTTTTCCTTTTGGCTGCTCGCTTTGTGCATTGGAAAATTGCTGAATTTGATAAACTAACACAAAACTTTAACTTACAACTTTTACGCATGCAAACAAAACCACACTCTTGTCACTAACTGAACTAAAACATTAAAAAAAACAACAACAACTTGCCGCTTGTCACATTCTGGTGCACGATGCAGCTGGAGCCTAAGCCTGCCACCGCTTTTGGACAGCAGCTTGAGTGCAACAGCGGCAGCGGCAGTAACACAGCCAACAACAAAATCAACCGACAGCTATCGCTGCTCACGTCACAAGCAACACGAAGCGGCGGCGGTAGCAGGGAAAGCTCTGCTTCCGGCGGAGGCGCCACCACCACAACAAGTCGCACACAGCGTTTGAGTGTAAGCTGCAAAGTGTGCATCTCTCTGTGTGTGTGTATGTGAGTCTGAGTGCGAGTGTGTGTGTGGCAGGAAGCGTGTAAATAGTTGCTTAGATTGAAAAAGAGTTGAATGAGCAGCAGCAGACACAGCCTGACACTGTTTATTTAGTTAGTGAAAGAAAAAAACTGTAAAAACCGTAAAACCAAATTAGATTTGGCAATAAATAGTTAGTTCTATGTGTGTGAGTGTGTGTGTGTGAGTGTCTTGGGTAAATAAAACTGGATATGTCTTGTGCTACGGTTGAACTAACTAGTTACTTGGGTTGTACTAACTTTGCTTGGATTTGCGTTAAAACTTTTCAAAACAAACAATTCGATAAGTTTTCACTTGTGCGAAAATTAAGTTTCTTGGCGGAGCTCTACAGATTTTTCAGCTTTTATAATGAAAATATATTCTATTGAAGCGAAAAGCAACAAAACCTACGCATAATATATTCAAAATCTCTTTTAAATTAGTCCTTTATTGATTTTATTTTAAATATTTAATTGGATTAATGTAACCCAATTTTTAAAAAATTTGGTTCCATTTAAGGACATTTAAAAAGGGAATTGAATTTCGTTTCGGTTAAAATTTCGAAGTCAATTCAAATCGTTTCAACATTTGTTTTCAGTTCCAGTTGACTAATTTGATCACCTTACAAAATTTTAAAATTTCCCAAAACATACTAAAATATGATGCGAAAGTTTGAAGCAATCTTTTAAAATGAATACTAATTAATATTCAACTAAATTAATACTTATTTGCTTTAATTACTTAACCTAAGGCACTTACAAGCGTTGGCTGCGTTGAATCTGAATAAAACTCTACTTTCCCCCTAAACTTCCGCTAAATGTTCTTTAGTTAATGACTAATTTGTAAGCAGCTTGTTATATATATTTTCTGTTTTTTTTTTTTTTTTGTTCTGTGCGGTTTGTTCTTTTTATTATCATTTTTGTTTCTTTTATTTGTTGTGTTGTTTTGTTTTTCTCGATTTTTTTTTACGCTCTATCTATTTTATTACTTCTTCTGCTTTAGGTTTCTTTGCGCCGTGAACAGCGTGCAACGTTAAATGAACCGACTGAGACGACGCCTGTACGTAAACTAACTCCACTATTCGCCCCACTAAGAAGTAGCCCCCTTTTCCCCCTAAAAATAATAAAACGAACTAACCAATTGTTGATAATCACTAGTTTAGCTAGCTATAAAAACATCTCTCTATCTATCTCTCTCTCTCGCTCTCTATCTCTATCTCTCTCTCTCTCGCTCTGTCTCTCTAGCTGCATTAGTTATTTACGTATCTTATAATTGTTTTGTTCTCTTGTTGATGTAAAATTTGTAATTTGTCTAACCATCGATCGCTACTAATAATCGCTTTCTTTAGTCAAAATTTGTTCATTTATATATCTACATATATTATATATAAATTTATCATATCTCTTAACGCTAACAACATTTAAACGTCGTAAGTGAGCTGGTGTGTGTGTATGTTTGCGTGTGTGTGACATTTGGGTCGTCTGTAAATATATAGCCAAAAATATCCACTTAGTTTCTATACCCTGAACCCATTAAAATTGGGTGAAAAGGGTGCAATGGTCTTGTGCAAATTAAGGTAACCGGCAGAAGGAAGTATCTCCGACCACACACATATATAGATAGTATATACAGCATATTCTTAATCAGGATCAACAGTCGAGTCAATATAGGCGTGTCCGTCCGTCCATCCGTGAATTAGAGATTACAGTCTCTGAGCCATAGAGTTGAA
Source organism: Drosophila hawaiiensis (assembly GCA_037043685.1). Taxonomy (NCBI): domain Eukaryota; kingdom Metazoa; phylum Arthropoda; class Insecta; order Diptera; family Drosophilidae; genus Drosophila; species Drosophila hawaiiensis. Next base: position 2,008,433 of record JBAMBA010000216.1, read on the forward strand.
ACTTGGAAAATAAGTTCCCGAACACCCCCCTAAAGATCAAGTTTATTTCATTATCATTATCGATACATATCGTTTTCCGATAGCAATAAATATCACTATTTTAAAGGCAGAGGCTTCCAAAAAACACTCACTGACTTAGTTTTTGTCTACTCTTCATCACCTGTGCCTGCCATATTAATGAGTCCTGCTTACATTTGAGTGTGCAAAACTAGAATGGATATTATCAGCTGGGTTCAGGGTGTATCGGAGTCGAGCTCACTAGACTACAGTATTCTTACTTGTTTATTTTTTTGTTGTGGTTAGTAACATTAACAACCGTAGCCTGCCGTAACACTTTGTAGTCTGCGCCCTTCCCCTCTCTCTGTCTCTCTCACTCTCTCTTTCTTTCTCTGTTTATGTGTTGAATATTTGAATACATTTGTCATTTGGTTATTGGATTTATAAATCTTTTGTCTGGCATTTCTATAGCTGGTGCGTCAGAGCACACGTAAAGCGCGAACACCACAAGCCCTGGAGTTGAGTGGTGCAGCACCACAGCCGACAAGTGGGTCGCATGGCAATGATATACAGCTGGACTCGATGGATCGTCGCTCGGAGCAGGAGAACAATACCACATCGATACTCGATCAAATCTCGTATGGATTTGTCAGCGTCGGTGGTTTCATCTATCAAAACAGCTATATATTCACCAATATTCTGATGATGGTAAGTGTGACATATTTTAGAGATTGTATAAATAATATTTTTACCTATATTTCTATTCAGGCCTGGTCTATAGTCTATCACAGCTGGTTAACATTTGTGCTGCTGCTGTGGGCCAATGTCCTGTGGATGATACCCAATCAGCGCAAGGCAATGATGCGCTCCAGTCCATTCATCGTGATTTATGCGGAGTTGCTGCTTGTGGCCCAATATATCTATGGCATGGATCTGAACAACGATGAGCTACCGACAAAGGTCTCAGTAAGTCCCCTTTCCCCGCCAAAGTGACTCAAACGAGTTGTGATATACTAAACGTATACCCTTTGATTGTGCACTTTCAGACGGCGGGTATTAATCTGCAACAGATTGGATTTGAGCGACCCATTGAGAATCAGATGCGTCCTTGTGTCCCGCTGATAGTTAAGACCGCGTTTGTGCTCATGTTCTGGGTGACATCGCGACAATTCTTCAAGGAAAAGCGCGATAGGCGCAGGAATAGCACATTGGCTGATATTATAGCGCCGCTACAGATAACTGTTGGATCGGCGGGATCGACCTACCTCATCAACGATGGCAAGAAGACATCAAAGTTCCTAAAGAAAGCGGGCGATGTCATCAAGAATCTATTGGTGCGCCTCTGGATCTGGCTGCTGGTGTTGGTCATCTTTTTGTGTGCCATCACTGGCGAGTATATGACGGGTTTTCGCATCTGCTATATGGCATTGTTCCTATTCTTCTTGCTCGTCTTTCAATCATCGTCCAAAGCGTGGGTCAAGATCATGTATGGCTTCTGGCTGTTCCTCATCTTCTATGCCATGTCCATATTGATCTTGATCTATACATATCAATTTGATAAGTTTGACACCTACTGGAAGGACTATCTCAATGTGTCCCAAACGCTGTAAGTTCTTTTTGCAACCAGATATCTTCGATTATTTTTAAATTTTCCTGTTTTGCAGTCAAGCTGATATTGGCCTGAAGCGATATAAGACTAAGGATCTGTTCCTGCACCTGGTATCGCCGACAATTATTGTCATACTGACTGTCATCCAGGTGCATTATTTCCACAAGCGTTTCATTGCCTCACTGCAACAGCAGCCAACGGCTGGCGGCCAACAGCAGCGACCCAATCCGGACAACAACGCCTTGGAGCCGGCATCATCGAAGCGTCGCGGCAGCGCCAGCTCCTTGCGCCGCTCGGTTGGACCTACAGCCGAGGTGACCGCTGCTGGTGGTGCCAGCACGGATTTTGAGACTTCAGTGCGTGACTTGGTGCGCATCTCATTCCGCAAGATTAAGAACAAATCCGAGTACATCTTCAAGCGATTCAAGACCGTCTTTTGGCGCTTCCTCGAGCTGCACATCATGAAGGCCGTTTACATCGCCGCCTTCGTCTGCAGCGTCAGCGAAGTTTGTGTCCTGCACATTGTCTTTGTCGGCTTCTGTGTGCTGGGCGCCACATCGCGTAAGGCCGTCCAAGTGGTCATCAGTCGTCTGATCAGCTTCATTGTCACCATCATCGTGCTGTCCAAGATGATATATCAGATTGAGTATTTGGATCACACGCAATACAACGTCATGTGTGTGAGTAATCGCTTAATTTTCCATCTCCATCTCAAATTCTACTTGAACTAATTTCTATAATTACTTTGCTCTCAGTCGGATAATCGCACTGCGAATAATGCCGAGTGGATCGGTTTGAACAAGGCAAACAAACTTGAGGGCGGTTTAATGAGTCTGCTGCGCACCTATATCATCTATATGGTTATAGTCACCATGCATGCGGTAATCTCGCTGAGACAGCTCCAGATGCGCATCAAAATCGGCGAGAATAGCGCCACACAACAGAAGCTGCTCTTCCAGAATATAACGCGTGCCGATGCTGAAAAGGATTTGGTGGGACTCGTCAAATATCTGCTCAACTTTGGCTTTTATAAGTTTGGCATTGAGATCTCGCTGATTGCACTTGTCTCGACGATAACCTATCGTCAGGACATTGTCGCAGTGGCCTACGCCTTGTGGCTGGTCGTTCTGCTGCTGCTCAAGCGTTCGCAGTGTGCCAAAATGTGGGGCATTTTCCAGGCCTTCTTCGCCGTCTCCATACTTCTGCAGTATATTGTGCTGGTCGGTCTGCCGCCCAGCTGGTGCATGGGTATGTCTATTTTTTATATAATTACTAGTTATATTTATAATAATCTAATCTTTTATATTGCAGTTTATCCTTGGGATGATGACGCCTTTGGTGAGAGCATTCAACGCTGGACTATGCTGCCGGGCAGCTTGCATTTCAATCACGTGCCCAAGCTAATCTTTGACTTTATTGTGCTGATCATTTTGAATCGACAGAAGAGCATTTTTGTGATTGAACAGCGTTACGCGACCGCCGATGATTATCCCGGAGGCAGCAATCGCAGTGTGATTGCGGACATTGCGCAACTGGGACGAGTGCCCTTTGATAATCCCACTCATGATTTCTGCTCCTATATACGCAACTATTCGGATATATTGAAGAATGGTGTACTCTGTGGCTTCTACTGGTTCACGCTGGCTGTCGTCTTTTTGGCTGGCACGAATATAGCGGATCTGCTAGCGCTGGGCTATCTAATTGGCGCATTTATATTCCTGTGGCAGGGCTCCGATTTTTATTTGCGACCCATTACAACAATCATCAGTCGCTGGAAATGGCTTTTGGCCTTCAATGTCGCAAATATTCTTATCAAGACGAGCTTTCAAATGGCAGGTTGTTTGTTTATGACACCATTGACAACCCACTGCTGTTGGCTGGTCCATATGCTGGGCATTACCTGTACCAGCAATGTGCTCAAGGAACAGCTACAACTGAGCGAGGAAGTAGATCTTCACGTGGGTCCCGATGAGTGCCCCAAAATCACCCATCAAATTGTGCTGCTCTGGGATGCAATTTGTTTTGCATTTATCATCTTTCAGTTGCGCATCTTTAAGTCGCATTACTTCTGTCACATCATTACGGACACCAAGGCCAACAATATACTTGCCTCCAGGTAAGCCAAGTATATATTTAAATATAGAGTATTATTAACTAATGCCTTTTGCAGGGGTGCGGACATCATTGAGACACTGCGCCAGAAGCAAATTGCCCATCGTCATGATCACGAGAAGCAGGTGCTGCACAAGATCAAGCGAAAAATGGAACGCATACGTGCCACACAGCAGAAGATGCTGCGTCCGTTGGACAAACAGACCCATTTCGATGGTAAGTTGGCCTTCGGCACTGATTGGCATGTGATTCACATTTGGTGGTCGGGTTTTGGCGCTTATTTTTTGGCCAATTTTTATCGCGTTGCAATTTTCCATATTGTTTTTGCATTTTGTAAATTGGAAATTGTCGTCTCGTGAATCGCGCGCGTTGTGTTTGTTTGTTTTGTGTCTGTTCCTCACTAATCCTAAATGACAACAACAACAACAAAAAGGAGAACGCACACCATTGGAACAAAGTTTGGCTGGGGCAGCGCCGTTGGCGCAGCAGAGCAGCTTTGCATCGTGTCAAGGTTCCAGCTACCAGACACCCGATGGCCCCAGCTCCAAAAGCAGCTCTTCCTCCGCCAACTCGTCGCCGGCCCGCGCCTCCTTGCTGTCGAGCAGCAGCGCCGAGAGCGTTGATAGCGCCGATGCTGCTGTCATCATTGAGCCCGAGATTAATATTATGTTATGCGATGATGTCGTGGACTATGCGGATGTGCAATCCATGAGCGATGAGCAAGCGGACCACCAACCAACTTTCAAAGCTCCAAAGCAACCCGATGCCATAACCACAACAGCTGTAAGTGCTGATAGAGTTGAGCGCGTGTCGAGTGTTTCTTTCTATCAAGAAAAACTAGCTTTACTTATATTAATTTGTTCAATATTGTTTTTATATCATTTAATTTTGTTTGCTTTTCACGCAAACACATTTTATTGAGTATATATAAATACACGATTCGTGTCACGAAAGAAAAGCACGACACGCGCACAACTCGAGAGCAGTTGAGCGTGTAGAAATCATCACAACTTGCAACTTGAATTCTTGTGAAGCCCACAACGCCTAGCACCGAGGCGCTTTCAGCGCTGCTCACCGAGGGATTTTTGGAACCGAAACGCATCTCACTGGGCCTGGCGCCATCCGAGCAGAGTGCTCAGGCCCCAATGCGTAGTTTGATGCCACCGATGGTGGCATATGCCAATGCTGTCGCCTCTAGTGCCGGCAGCTCGGTGAATCTGACGCCCAACTTGCGGCGTCAGCATCGCCGACAGTCGTCCACAACAGCGGCCGTCTCCTGGAACGAAACGGTGTCCATCAAGCGATCACCCCTGAAGGAACAACCACATGTGGTATAAATATAATTAAATATATAAATCAAAATTTCGATAAAAGAAAATGTTGTCTTGTCTCGTTGGCCGTCAAGTCATCGGAGCGTGAGGAGCTGGTCACAATGCGTCAGAAGTCGCTACATCGTCGCCATCAGAGCATGGGCAATGCCAGCTACTCGCTGGACGAGGCACAAACACCGAGGCTACGTCGCACCAGCACCCTAACCGGTGCCAGGGATGAGGCAGCTTTGCTGGCGGCACAGCGTCCGCATAGCTGGGGACCTGTTGGTACGGCCTACTATATGGAGTCGCTGATGTGCGCCTTCTATGAGCCCGCACTGCTGCATGGACCATGTATTGGATGAATCTTATTACCTACCCTTACTCATATATATTTCCTATCTTTTAATACTGAAACATTGTACAAAGATTTTATTTAATGTGCGTGCCCCAAAATAAAAACTCAATTGAGGTCGTGTGTAGCAGGCCTCAAGAAAGAAACGACTACTTTCCACCCACAAAAAAAAAGAAACAACTTATGTAAATAACACTTTTCTAGTGGTTTTTCATTTGCATTGATTTATAGAATCGATGCTCAAAGCGTTTGACAGACTTGTGCGCACTTCTACAAGTGTAATATATATATTAACTCTAATTTTAATAAGTCTGTCTCTTTTGATACGGTTAAGACTCAACTTTCTTCTTATCTGTGTGCTGCCCGATTCGATTAAAATTCTGCTGCTCAATTAATAATCTTTTCTTCTTTTTTTTTTTGCTACAGTGCGCTTCTGAAGAACATTTGCTTACAAAATATATTTAACTTTACTTTTTACTAATTGAATTTGAAAACTTTGCGAGATGTGCTTGAGATTAAAACACTTATCTATAAACAGATACTAAAGTAAACTAAAATCCACTCAAAATTCGGCCAGCCGATGAGTATTTTATATATTTATTATATTATAATTTAAGTGCTCTACTTGTTTATTTTATTATTTAATTTATCTTTTGTTTTTTTTTAACATGTGTGTGTGTTTTTTATAGAACATGGTTATCCATTTCCTGCACCAACAGTACGCAGAAGGAAGGAAACTAAATTGCATCCACATGGTAAAGTTTTGTTTATTTCGTTTGTTGTGCTTGATTTGGTATTATCATTAATCATCATAATCATCTAGTATATAACAATGATCGCTATAGATCGCCAGCAACATCATGCCGATATTGTATTGCCTTGTATATAATCTATTAGCAGTACTCTATATATAAATACTATATATTCTATATATATATATATATATATATATAAACATAAGCTGCATGCAATGTTGCTCTCTAAGCTGCAGTTTTGTGTGCGTTGCTCTCTCGCTCTCTCTGTGTAAAATATTTAATAATCATTCTTTAACAATTCTTGAACTATATCTATATAATCTCTAAATGTTGTTTCTAGTTGACATAATTATTATATGCAAAATAACTAATAATTATTTGGTATTTCTTTCAAAAAAGCTACACGCGCCGGCGATTATTATATGTTTGAGGAAATGGATGACAAGTTCGAGCTAGATCTAATCCACGATGAGATTGATTTTCTGGAAGAGGAGAATATTACTGAGAGTGAAATGAAAATGCAGCGACGCAAAACGCTATACGATGTAAGTGAATTCAAATTGGATCTCTTTTTCTTTCGATCTGGGAATGGAACATAATATTTAAATCTTATTGAAAATATGCCTATGCATGTACTGAATATATATATAGATATATGTATATATATATATATATATATGCATTTATATATATGCCCATAATCTGTTGTAAATTCCGTTAAAAATTACGCCACACACTGACATTGACATCCAACAAACACACACAAAACAAAGGTTTGGAAGGATCTGAATGATGCCGAGTATCGTCGCCATTTCTATATGCGTGAACGTTCCTATGCCTCCGAGCCGGGTTCACGTATCGCCCTCAAACTGGATGCGGAAAAGGATATGATGGCTGAGCGACATGAGGATCGTCCGATTTCTCGTGTTGTGTTCGATGACGATGCGGATCGTGATGGCGATGATGACGATGATGATACCATTGAGTGCGATGCTGGCGTACGCACGTCGACGCTCTCCGAGCCCCTCGATTTTGGGAGACGCAGTCAGACGCTGCTTGAGACACAATCGCCCCCACCATATCCACCGGGGCAAGATGCAGTTGTGAGTGTGCAGCAAAAAACAAAAAACAAAAAACATAAACCAAAAATTCTTTAATTGGCGCACCCGTTCAACGTTTTACATATATATTAATATATATATATTACAATAATATTCGATCACGAGTTTTTCAAGCGCTGCAAACAACCAACAAACAAGTGCAAGTTGGCGCACACACTTCTCTCTCAATATACAAGTTAAAAACTGTACAATTACCATATCTATTATATTTTAATTTATCTTGTGTATATATACTATAACTTGGCTTAATTTCGTTTTTTGCGTCTCGATGTTGTTGATTATCACAAGAAATGTTTCTACTTTTAAACTAATCTTCCTCTTGGCAATTCTCTTTGATCCGTCTACAGAAATCGAAAGATGCGCCCACCGATCTGTTTCCCTCGACCAGCAGGGGCATCTCCAAGGAACGGGATGCGGCCACCTTTAGCAGTCCTAAGCCCGTCAAGGATGTCACAGATTTGCCAACAACAACGGCAGCAGCAGCAGCATTATCGACAGCAGCGCCACGGGAGGCCACCTCCAAGGAGACCTCGGATAGTAAATCGAAAATGGAGGTGGATAGCGGCGATGTGACGGCCAAGGATTCGGATGAGGATTTCGATACGAATCCCATCATACGACTGTTGGAGGGCTTCTTGGTCACTTTGACCATACGCCTGAATCGATTCTCGCGCAATTATCGCTTTGTCAATCGCATTTTGGCGGGCGAGAAGAAAACTCTTAAGGTAAGCCGTCAATTGGGGGGTCTACTGTAAGCTCTAAAACTAGTAGTTGCAGAAATTAATGTTGTCTAGAGACTGGAAGAGATTTGAAGGCATTTCTTGTAGTTTTTCTTATACATATACTTATAATTATACTATTAACTCCACTTATCCTAAAGAATAAGAGCCTTAACCTCTTTACTTGTACTCTATCTTATACTTATACTTATTCTGATACTTATACTTTTAACTACAGTTATACTTTGTAGCAGTCCTTAACGCCTTACCTATACTTTATCTTATACCTATGCTTATACTTTTAACTCTACTTCTACTATTAATATCACTTATACTAGAACAGTTTAAACCGCTTGACTTATACTACCTCTTGCATTTACTACTACTACTTTTAACTACACTTTTACTACAGCTAAGACCAGTCTTACTTATACTTTATCTTATACTTAAGATCATACTTATATTCACATCATACCTGTATTGATACACCTTACTTATATCTATCTACTTTATTCCCAGGAATCCAGTTCGCTGAATCGTTTGGGCCTGTCCAGCGCTGCGGCCATGTTCCATTTTCTCAAATCGAATCTCGAGAGGTATTTAGTGAGCGTTACTCCCCACGGAGTGTGCGCCGCTTGCGTTAATCTACCCTATAACTATTTCAAATGTTAACTCTTTTTTTTATTTTTTTTTTCTCAAATTTTATTTTTGGAGACTGAAAACGTGCGTTCTTAGAATAGCGAACGTTTCTTTGAATTTTGATATGATATCATTTTGCGTTTTGTTCAAGTTTGTGTTGAATTTATGAAAAAAGAAAAAAAAAGACAAAATTGATATCGTTTTATTTTTCTCTTCTTATTTTTATTTGCATATGTTTACTTTTTGTGTTATGTGTGTTTGAAACTGTGTACCTGCCTTCCACAACAATATCGAATACCAAACCAAATCAAAATCAAAAACAACAAAAAAAAATCAAAACTCAACACAAAAAACTCACCTCACCTGCATCACCTGTTGCGTTTTCGTGTGCATTAATTTTCCGAATAGTGATGAAAACGGTGGCCAGCCCGTTTCATCATCCACACCGCGTCGCTCACAGTTGGCTGCCACCACAACAACAACAACAACACTACCAACAACAACATCAGCTTCAACAACAACAGACAATCTCACAATTGAACACTTCAGCACACCACTTAACACAAATACAACAACCACACCGCTCACACCGCCAGAACCACATGTACAACCACCAGCAGCAAGTACTCCACACGTTGTCGAAGATATCATCGTAATACCAGTAGATACCGTTGATGCAGCAATCTCTAGGTAACAAATCCAACATCACCCACACCACCAACCCCTCTTTCACATTTCCACATCCTTTTCACTCCCCCTTCAAAAATAAATGCAGTTGAAGTAATGCTTTCTAAATACCCAGTATCAGATATTGCAAGTTAATCCGTCTGCTTAAAAGTAATAAATGTTAGATTTTGAAATCCTGTGTTTTTTTTACATGAAAACGTATTTATTTTGTTTTTGACTATTGGGAATATATATTCTAAACTATATTTCAAGCAAAGAGGTTTTGTGTGATTGTTGTCATTTACTTATTTTTTAATAGATCCGCTATATTTATTTTATCTGTGTACTGGGTATTAGCTAATCGGTGCCTACTCGACAGTTGTATCGTTAGCTGCTTATAATCAAATTGTTGATTGTTCTGAGTACTATATCAATGCGATACACATTTAACTTAGATAAAGTAAAGAATTTAATACGCAATTCCCGTATTTTCTAACTAGAAATACCTTTAAAAAAAATATATTTAAATGTCAAAAAGTATTATCATCAGCAAGACACATCGCTTTGATTTATTAAAAAAAAAAAAGATTTTAGTTTTATGGTTTCAACCGAAAGAAAAAACAATTTTAATTTTGATATTCGAGCTACAAAAAATGCAAAACTTTACTAATTTCTATTTTCTTACATTTATCTGCGCGCATTGTTTGCTCATCTGAAATTTTTGTGTTTATAGAAAACAATCAATCAATTCATCGCCGCCGAACAAAGGGTAAGTAAAAATCTTCAACATAACTATATAAGCATCATTATTAAAGCGATAACGATAACAATATTAAGTAAACGAAAAACTGTCAACTAACAGCCAAAAACATACACACACACACACAAGCACACACACAGTATTCTATATGTGTGTGTGTGTCTCTCTTAAGACTCTCTCTCTCTCTCCCTATCTTATACGAAAACAACTCTTATACTTGAGCAATAGATTTTGCTAATACTACTTCTACAATGTGAAATCAACTCTTTAATTTAACTGTGCATTTTCATACACAACACACTTCTACACATACACATACATATATCCATATGAACACTCACACATATTTAATAAAGCCGCAAATCGGATTGTGGCCTGCCTGAGATACGCATTAAAGCGCCATCTATTGAGCGCAGCGGGCAGACGCCCCACACCCCAATCGCCCATCATCAACATCAACAACAACAACAACAACAACATCAACAACAACAACAACATCAACAACAACCGCATCATCAGCAGCAGGCGAGCATCGGTTCGGGCTCGCTCAGCAAGCACTGGTCCTACGAGCACGTGGACAGGTATTGACCACGCCTCCCCGCCTGCTTCACTCCCCCCTCAATGAAACATCATACATAATAAATAATCACGAATATATACCAGTTGCAAGTACTCGTAGTGCAGTTGCTGTTGTTGCTGTTGTTCTCTCGGCCCAAGACACGGGACTGACTCATCGTAACTCTCTCAATCTCTCTTTCTATCTATCTATCTATCTCTATCTCTATTACTCAATAAGCATGGGCGGGTTCAACAGAGTAATTTTAATGTGGGCAACTTGAAGATATTGATATATATTCATCAAATAAAATCACACCTTATACTTCATACTCAACTGAATCCGCTCCTTTAGCCAAACCTAACTAAACCTTAATCAAACTATATATCTATCTCTCTCTCTCTTTCTGTCTCTGTATCTGTATCTGTATCTGTCTCTGTGTCTCTGCATTTAACTGTGGCTGTGTTTTAAACTAATTTATTTGCATCTGCTTTAATTTATAAGTCCATGCCACTCTTTGTGCGTTATTTGCTAGTATGTATGTATGTATTGTTATTGTTCGGCTTCCCTTCAACCACATCCCTTTGTTCCTGCTCCCAACTTATGAGTTGTGATCTTAAGTTTCCAACTCACCCCGCACCTAACCCAACACGCATATAGGCAAGCGTGGCATGCAGCGCACAGGTTCCACTAACTAAATCTAAAGAGCACCAGGCATGCCTAATCCTGTCCTGAATTTAGATTTACCTACCCCTTTTTAAGTACCTCAATCTAATCATCTTTTGTGAATATTTGCAGTGCTGGCGATTTCAATTTGGAGGAGGAGAACTTTGCCCAGCGAGATCATCATATTATTGTTGAGGTGCTCATCTCCTCCTGGTATGCACTGCTGGCCAACACGGATCTCATCTGCTACATTGTCGTCTTCATCAATCAGGTGAGTTTGTCCTCTCGATTCTCATCTAAAAATAGTGCTCATATTTTGCATGTTTCTTTTCAGGTGGTTAATGCCAGCGTCATATCTTTACCGCTGCCCATTATGGTGTTCCTTTGGGGCACATTGTCGCTGCCACGTCCAACGAAAACGTTTTGGGTCACTCTGATTGCCTACACACAGGCCATTGTTCTGATCAAGTGCATCTTTCAATTCAAATTGATTTGGGCCAACTATCAAAACTTGGCCCATCAGCCACTAAGGCCAGCCAAAATATTTGGTGTCGAGATGAAAACGCATTATGCCGTCTACGATTTGATATTGCTATTGGTGCTCTTTCTGCATCGATATCTGCTCAAGTCGCAGGGCCTGTGGAAGTCCGGCTACAAGGATACGGATCAACAGTTTGCGAAGCCAACGACCAGCATGTAAGCATCAAAGGATTTCGAATTTTCGAATGTCTACTGAAATCTTTCCTCATATAGCGATGATCGAGAGGATAGCGATAACATGTCGCAGCCGGACTCACGACAACTAAACGAGGATGCTGCCCAGAAGCAGAGCCTGCAGGTTAGCCAGGTCTCGCTGCCTGGCTCCCCGGAGTACAGCAAATCAGCCATCAATCAATTGGAGTAAGCAATCAAGTCTAATATTTAAATAATAACAAATAATAATCTTATATATTTTATCTTTTTGCAGACGCACCAAGTACACTTCGTCGTTGCACAAGTTCTTCTTTAGCCTGGTGCACAAATCGCGTCTGGCCACCGATGTCTACGCATTGATGTTCCTCTGTGACTTCATCAACTTCTTTGTGCTGCTCTTTGGCTTTACAGCATTTGGCGTGAGTACTGTAGTAATATGCTTCAATTGTTGTCATATACATAAACCATTTTAATGTGTTCTGACAGACTCAACAAACTGAAAGCGATGGCGGCGTCCAAACCTATTTGGCCGAGAATAAGGTGCCAGTGCCGTTCCTCATCATGTTGCTGGTGCAGTTCCTGCTGATTGTCATCGATCGTGCGCTTTATTTGCGCAAAGCGCTCGTCAACAAAATCTTTTTCCATTTCTTTTCGGTGATTGGCATACATATTTGGATGTTCTTTGTGGTGCCGGCAGTGACGGAGCGTTCATTTAATTCACTCGCACCGCCAATAATATTCTATGTGATCAAGTGCTTCTATATGCTGTTGAGTTCATATCAAATCAAATCGGGCTATCCCAAGCGCATTCTCGGTAACTTCTTCACCAAGGGCTTCTCGATGGTTAATATGATCGCCTTTAAAGTCTATATGCAAATACCTTTCCTGTACGAGCTGCGCACCATACTCGATTGGGTGTGCATCGATAGCACAATGACAATCTTTGATTGGCTCAAAATGGAGGACATCTTCTCGAACATTTATCTCATACGCTGTACACGACAATCGGAAACGGATTTCCCAGCGATGCGTGCCCAGAAGAAGGCTTCACTCTCAAAGTTGATAATGGGTGGAACTATTGTGCTATTGATTGTGATTTGCATTTGGGGACCGCTCTGTTTGTTTGCATTGGGCAATGCTGTGGGCACTTCGAATGTGCCCCATCAGGTTTCAGTTTCGATACGCATTGGACCCTACGATCCCATCTATACAACAAACAACTATGACAGCATTTTTCCGATCAACACCGAGATGTACAACCAGATGACAAATACGTTTATCAAGAACAAAACGGCACTCACATTTATAGCTGGCTACGATGCAACCGATGTGGCTGCCGTCAGATTGGCCGGGAATTCGCCATCACTGTGGAATATAGCACCACCGGACAAGCAACGTTTGACCAACGATTTGCGGAACAGTAAGTTCAACCATAGCATTATTTTTTATGTATAATTTTGAATGTATTTTAACTTAACCTGCCACAGATAACACGCTAATTGCACGATTCTCGTACTCGTTGACCCGGGATGCGCCCGCAAAGGGTCTCAAGGAGAATGTGGGCGATGAGCACATAATAAATTTAGACTCATCGTTTGAGGGACGTGCAGCGCTCATCAGCATGCTAACCGAGTCGTATGACCAGCCGGAAACAGGCAATGACACCGGCAGTAATAATGGCGTTAATGGCACCACTAATAGCAATGATAATACTACGATCACTGCAAATAGCACAACCACCAACAGTGCAAATGTGCCCAGTGAGGTGGTTGTGGTGCTGCCGCACATGATACCCAAGTTCATCAAGGTGCTGAATTTGGGTGATGCATTCGTGGTGTCTGCATTGACTGGCAAAGAGCAGGAGTATCGACCGCTTGTCATTAAAATGCATCGCGATAATACCACAAATGGCCTGTGGTGGGAGATACGCGACTTTTGCTATGATAACTTTTACAATTCGACGCTTAAGGACTTGCCCTACAGCGACTGCAGTTCGGGCATTGTGATGTACACGTTTAACGACAAGAAATTCCCATCGACTTTCAGCTTCTTAACAGCTGGCGGGTACGTACAAATTGAATGACTATCCTTAATCAATATCTGATTGAATCAATATCTAATATATTCAGCATCATTGGTCTATATACGACATTTGTGTTATTGGCCTCGCGTTTCATGAAATCGTTTATTGGTGGCCAAAATCGCAAAATCATGTTTGAGGATTTGCCCTATGTAGATAGAGTGCTGCAATTGTGCCTGGATATTTACCTGGTGAGTGCTGCTCAAACTTTATCATTTGAAAAGAGATGCTTAACCATTTGTTTCTTAGGTGCGTGAGGCCCTGGAATTCGCTCTAGAGGAGGATCTGTTCGCCAAGCTGCTCTTCCTGTATCGTTCGCCAGAAACATTGATTAAATGGACGCGGCCCAAAGAGGAGTATTTGGATGATGATGGCGACACTGACTCGATACCAAGTCGCATGAGTGTGCGACGAAACGAGCAGCTGCAGCAACAACAGCAGCAACATCAATATCAACAGCAGCAACAACAATAACATAGGTCTAATCTAAATGTTTGAGTTAATTAGAGTTTCGTGTACGTATTTCATTTTTAAGTACGTATGTCTTGCGTTAACGTAGGTTTCATAGTCATTTTTTTTTAAATTTATACAGCAATTAGTTAGTAAAAAAAACAGAAACACAAAGAAAATCAAAACCCAAATACACACATCACCCGAATAATCACTTACAATTAATTACAGTATGTATGTAGTTAAATTTTGTCAAGTACTGCCGTGTGTATACAAAAGAAAAAATTATATGTAAAAGTTAATGAAATTGTACACCAACTAATTAGTTAGTTAGTGCATCGAATACAATACCTAAATATGCCTACTGTATGGGAATTGTAATTAACGAAAAGCCACAGTCTAATGTCTAATTAAGCGAAAAGTGTTGCTGCTTGTTAATTAACGAATTAAATAGCTAAACGAAACAATAGAGAATCTGTATAAGTTAATAACTAAGTCATATATACGCATGTGTGTATAAATTATATTATTAAACTAATAATAATAATAATGAGAACTCATATTCAGGGATTTTTAGCATTTTACAAACAACCTAATTGTAAATCAAATAATTAAACCATGTATGAAGAATTCAACTTATTTGTGTAAGTTAAACCATAAAACAAAAACAACAATAAATGTTTTATATATACATATATATATATATATATATATGTATAGTATCATAAATATATAAATGTAACTCGTGTCGTGTGCGCAAGCTTCAAAATACATAACAATATTTTCTACATAAATACTTATGTTGCCTTAGAAAAAACAAAAAGCGAAAATAACAACAAAATTGATATTATGTATTGTATATGTTGAAAAGATTGTTATAGACTAAACTATTGTACTATATAAAGCGTTGAATTTATTTCTAGGCATATCATATATAACATATTTTTGTATTTCATATGCAGATATCATTTGCTTACATGTTAAACAGCAATTTCATATCAAAATGCTAGAATTGAAAAAAAGGCTTCGAACGCGTTTTGCTTCACTAGCTATCATCATTAGCTATACCAGCATGCTAAATACATTTATGTGTCTCAAATGGGCAATCTCCAATTAGCATTAGATTAAATAAACACAAACACACACACGCCAACTAAAATTTAACATGCTATTTTATACATATTTAAACGAATTAATAAACGTAATAAACTGAAAATAAACTAAACTAATTTTTGTACCAAGCAACGAAAAGGAAACACTAAAGTAAAACGAACTATTATAAATAAATGTACCTACTTATAGTAATTAACATTTTAATAAGCTAACAAAAATTAAAAATATTTGATATAAAAAAAAATACAGAAGCAACATTTATTATAATAAATTATGGATTTTATTTTGAAAATTTCGCAGTGATTCGAAACAGCAGAAACAATTAATTTGAATTAGAAAAGGCGTTAAAATTGAGTTATATGAAGAAGTTATATTATAAATTCATAATAAGAATTGATAAAAGAGAAGAGTATTTGTCTTTCCAGCAGCCAAAGAGAGCGTGAGTGAGATCTTTGGAGAGATCGAAAAGCAAAATCTCGTTGAAAGTTAATCAAACGAATTGTGCTATTAAAATTAGAACACGTAAAAATAATGCTCGAATTCTTTTAATTTGATTCACCGAATATACACACATCGTGTATTCGTTGTGTAAGAGTTTGATTATTAATAAATATTGCTGCAAAAAGGTTGTTGTGTGTTAAGAAATGTTTGAAGTGAATGAAATTATGGTTGTTGCGATGAAAGAGAAGCTACGTTGAGAACTAAGAGAAACTATTCTGTTGTTGCTGCTATTATTGTTTTCTCATATATTAATTTTCACGAGCAATCACCTTTCATGTAGAATAATAACATCTTTAAGTTTGTAAATATTTTATGCAATAGTTCTGCATCAAAATGCAAATTACGAACTGGACTGGCCCAACTTTTCCGTGAAATAGCATAGTTGAAATCTTTCTCTCGAACTCTTTTTCTCAATAGTTTAATCACATTTATTACACATACTATTACTAAGATACAAATTTAATAAGTAAGCAAATTATAAAAAGCTCCGAGGGCGACACTTGGATTGGTTTTAGGTGATGCGCGTTGAGCAGTTGCGATAATGCGTAAATTTATAATCACTGCTGTCGACGCTTTTGGCCCTCTCGTTGCAGTGTTGCTGGCGACCGAGTTTGACTGCTGGATACACTTCCTCCCACTCGGACTCGCTGTGACTGAGCACGCCCCGTCTACGTGGTGTGGTAAAGGTGCTCTCCTGCTGCTGTGCATTATTTCGCAGGGCGATAATAGTGCTCGTTGTGGAGCTGGCAGAGGCAGAGGCGGCGGCGGGAGGCAAAGGATTGTTCAGCATCTGTGTAACGCTCTTGGATAGCCGCATGGATTGGATACGATTGTAGCCACTGCCCGTAGGTTTGTAACGCTCCAGTTTGAGTGTGAGGCGTGCCATCTCATTGCTCATCCACTCGGGTGCTCGCATGCTGCCTGCGTCGACAAACGTTGGAATTGCTGTAAACAGAGCGAGAAACTCAGGCGTCGCTTTTATAGCCAACGAGCGAGGTGGTTGTGACATAAGCACGATAGGGCATTGGCATTTAATCGATACGCTTGCATAAAGCCGAGGTTAAGGCCTTTTGGACAAGTGTCGCAACCTCGATAATTGCAGGGGTTTCCACCCTACGTAATTCTGGTACTGACCTATTAACTAAGCGTGTAACAATTTTGTTGTTGCTTGCAACAAGGTTTATATATATAACATTTAATTAACAACTAGAGGGACAAATAAAATTGTTCACTTTTATAATAGTATGAGCTACAAATTCGAGCTACTTTGGATAACAATTGTCTTCTGTTTTGTGTATACAAAAGCTACGATATATATATATATATATATATATATATACTTCTTTGTTTTAGGACACTTTGCAATTCTCCTCGTGCAAGTGATCGCCATCGAGCTGGACATCATCCTCGGTGGTGGAAAAGATGCCGCCTTGCAACACTTTATTGACAGCAGCCCGAGCCAAATAGCCCGTTGTCTCCGAATAGGGCAGCGAGTAGAAGACGGTCAAGTCCTGTGGATGCTGATCCCCTGACTTAGATGGCTGCTGCTTCTGTATATTATTATCCTTGCAGTACATGGCAAAAGCCTCGGCAATTATGCCATCCAAATCGAGAGCCTGCTTAAAGTGTAGCTCGGGATTGCTGAAAAGACAGACGGAGTATATTATGAAGAGTGTGCAGGATATAGAGGAAAAGGATATGCCCTACCGATTCAATATGGTGGCCACAATGCAGAGCAGCTCAACGGTTATTTGACGCCTCTCTGGACGATTAATGCACATTAGCGTCTCCTCTACAAGCAAATTGAATGTCAATTCGCCGCGGCTCATGCTCGTCAGCGTGGGCGTAGCAGGCAGATGGTGTCCCTGCGTCGAGATGCCCTGCGGCGTGCGTTGCAATATCCCCCAGATCTTGTTATAAAAGTGCTTGGGCACGCGGCACAGGCAGCCCTCCAGCTTACGACGCTGCAGCGTTGTGAGTCTATAAATTAAAAATCAGATATGATTAATATAATTGAAATACATTTGGCATTATTTGAATTATTCTTACTTTTCGTCCAGGGCCCACTCGCTAACAGTGAGCACCTTCTGCAGTAGAATGCGCACCTGGAACGGAGACAGATTGTCCACGTCGATGCTCTGTTGTCCAGAGATTTGCAAGTATATGCGCATGGCCTCGAGCACCCAGCCAATGCGAATTTTCAATATGCCACGGAACATGGACGGATTGGTTGCGATGAGCCGGCCACAATATAGAACCACTTCCTGCTGCAGCACCGCCTGGATGACATCGTACGGCTGGACGCTGGTATACATGACATTCTGGATCTCAGCCGGGGTCATCGGCTTATCGAACACAGTCTCCTTTTGGCCAATAATGCCTACGGTCAGCTCCTTTCCATTGACCAGCACAGTGGTGATAAACGGACTGATCGAGTCCACAATGTGATGCAGTAGCGAGGAACAATAGCGCACAGCACGCCAATAGCGAAGCGACCCGGCACGATGATAGAGCTGTGTCAAAGCCGTGCTCACATTCAGGCCATTCACCTCAAAGTGTGAGCCCTCGCGATTAAGTAGAATGCCCCACAACTGGCACAGGCAATAGATGGACTCGGTGCTGCGCAGCGCATGGATAATGTCCGGCGTCGGTTTGCTATCAAAGTGCTGTAAGGTAAAGAGAGATACAATAGATTAATCTTTGATAATAATAAGAAACAATTCAATTGTTTAACTTACCGCCACGGAGACCTTCTCCTCGACATAGGTCAATGCCTTGGGCACATCAGTTAGCGATTGATAGCCAATGTATTCGTGATTGATCTGGGAGAATGCGTTCTCATTGTCCGTTAGATCGCTTTGGTTCATAAAATCCAAATGTTCGATGCAGGAGCTGCTGATGAGGTTCTGCAATCGGCCAATGCGCACCTTCATGCCATCGCAGTAGCCCTTCTTCAGCATGGCTAGCAAATCAAGCATCTCCTTGAACTGGGGATCACGCATATGCTCCTCGCGTATCAGCAGACAAACGGTGGGTCTGCCCGACAGACGCCAGTATTTGCCAACGAATTGCAGCTCCGTCTTGATATCGTCAATAAGCAGCGCCATATCGCGATACAAATAAAAGTCGGAGACCTCAAAGATCAGCGGATAGCAGAGGACGGTCATGCCACAGATGCGATACACTTTGCTGGTGCCCAGTGAACCAACTGGACGCGATGGACGACCCGACAGCCCCACCTTGCTATTAACGCCCAAATGCTGATAGACTTTGATGAGCTCCGTCGAGCTCCAGATTTGCACGGGTTCCACCTGAAATGAGACTTATTAATAAACAGTCAGTGGGAAATGGAACTGCTCAAAGTTGTACCTCATGCGGTGTCTGGGTTTGAATGCCATAAGTGGCCATCATGGCCTGCAGACGCATCGATTCGGCAATCAGCACAATTTGCACCACCAAATCGGTGGCGGTACCCTGTAAGGATGCGCATAGAAAGCGGATTAGTAAGAATACATACTATACAATCGATTGCCGTTAAGCAGTTAGATAATGTATTTAGCCAATTCTTTACATGAGGGAGTAAAAATTGTACTAGCCAAATGCCAAAATGCAAACAACAATTAGCAAAAACACTAAAAACGTTTGGTGGGAGATGCTGACAGAGAGAGAGAGGAATAGAAAGAGAGAAAGGTAAGTGGGGAAAATGTGGAGCAAACAGGATATCAGGTGTGGGTGTGGAGGTGTGTTGGGAATTCATGTTTTACACATGCCAGACACAAATAATTGTGGAGAGAATTCTGGTAACAAAATGGACATAAATACAAATTACTTAATAGCTAGTTTTAGCAAATTCAATTTACACATTTAGTTCAGGCAGCTTTTAGTAGTCGTGTTTTTAGTATTTTGAGTGTATAAGTAATATTAATTTGAAAATTTGAAAAAATTCTTATTGTTTCCATTTTGAACTGCCAATTTATGCCGCCTATATGAAATTCATAACCCAGGAACACGCAAAATGTAACCACAAATTACCTTCTCGGAATCCAAAATTAGCGGTACGCGTGGTTTCTGTTCTTTTCGGGGGTTATTGGTTTTTTTTTTTAATTAGTAGGAAAATAAATATATTTACATTTAAAAAAGGTACTTAATTAGTAAGAAAATTATATTATTCTAATTTTGTTTTTTTTTTTTTTTTGAATTGCGCGGACTGTTTTTTGTAGTTTTCTTGAAGCGCTGTTTTCTCAAAAGAAAATACATTTAGAAAATAATAAATTAACTGAACCAACAATTAATTGCTTGCTTGTGTTTTTGGTTAGCTACAATCGGTTAAGGAACAACAAGCCAAACTGGAACTACTATGAAGAAGAAGATAGAATCGAGCAAGAGCCCAAGATCTGGGTGATCCATTACTTACAGTGCCCGGCTTAGCCTATGTTTATATAGAGCGTGTGTAGGAACAAATTATGCAGTTGGTTTTTTTTTATAGACAAGAAACAGTACCGAAAAGAGTAAAAAAAAAACTGTTGGTTTAGATACACGAATAAATAAGCAATAGTTTGCTTTTTACTATATACAAAATAAACAATAAACGCAGCCTTAGTATAAATTATTCAAAATATTGTTTTTTTTTTGTTTTTGTTTGCAACTGAAAAGTAAGTGTTTTGCGCGTTTGTGTGAATATGTGTGTAAGTGTGTGTGTGTGTGTGTGTGCACATCGCAGCAGGAATCGCGAAAAATGATTCATTTTTTTTAATTAGAACTACTCTTTACAAAAAATTCTATACACCCACGTCTAAAATACAATTAATTTACTTTAGCATGCCAATTGCCTGAAAAGGGAAGGAAATTCCTCAGGCTTATCTCTTACTGAATAAATGATATATAGCTAAATTCATAGTTTCAAGACGTGCGAATTATCTAGCCTAAAAATCTATACAGATAAACATATTCGAAAATTGTTCTAAGTTTTCGGGTTTTTTCAGTTTTTGAGTTTCGCTATAAATTCCTGCTGAAATGGATCGTACTATATATATAGAAACTTAGTATCGATCAATCTTTGTGTGTGTTGCGAAATAATAATAGATTTGCGTTTGAAATTGTCGTCTAATGTGCAAAAAAATCTATGAAATAAAAATAAGCATTTTTTGTATACAAAAAAGGAATAATTTGAACAAGAGATCATATAAAATCTATATCGATCATATTTAGTGCAATTAAATTGTGTATTTGAATATCGATTACTTACTTTGTGTTTATCATCGAAAGCTTTACCCTGTTTATAATTTGGGATTCCAACCGACATAAAGAGGTTTTTTGATTTAATTTTGATTTTTTTTTGTGTTTATGTTTTTATGTGGGTGTTGTTTGTGGGTATATATAGTTTGATTTTGTTTTGGGGGTTTTGAAGCGGTAGTAGTGTAGTAGTTATTGTTGTATATACGTTGGTAGTAGAGAAGGGACAAAATATATATTGATGAGTAGTAGTAAATATCGAAAGCCAATTCAAATCACTTAACCCATATATATATATGTAGATATAC
This sequence comes from Drosophila hawaiiensis, assembly GCA_037043685.1. Classification (NCBI taxonomy): domain Eukaryota; kingdom Metazoa; phylum Arthropoda; class Insecta; order Diptera; family Drosophilidae; genus Drosophila; species Drosophila hawaiiensis. The sequence continues at coordinate 2,030,075 of JBAMBA010000216.1, forward strand.
GGATATATGTATACTTATGTATTTAGAAAAGAAAATTAAAGAAACATAACAATTACATCGAATACCAATTAGACAGCGAAACGCAGAAAAAAACACACACAGCAGCGGACAAAGCTGAGCCAATCCATCTGGGATACGTAATGCCCCCGCCCCTAACCGATCGAAATAAGTCCACCCCGCTCCGCCAACAACTCACCTGAAAGGCCGAATAGCGACCGGCACGTCGTGGTCGATTATAACTTGGCAGATAACGTCTAATGGGATCCAGTTCGTTGATGTGCAACAGTCCAGCGGTCAGCAGCTGGGCAATGATGAAGAACGACTGACCCCAGAGGAACAGCGATTGCGACGGCGCACGCATATAGGAACCATCGCCATCGGGTGCATAGTACATGGTGACCACAGGATCACCATTCGCATCCGTGTGCAGACAGCGACGCAAATCGTTTTGGAACTCTTCGATCTGTTCGTTGTTATTCTTGAAGACGCCATCGATGATCATTGTTATGAAGAACAACGGCCATTCGCATTCCAGACCCTCGAACTCTTTCAGCTCACCGGGCTGATAATAGCGTCGCGTCTTGTCCTCTGTTTTGCTCAGGAAACCATCGCGCGTGAAACGCTTGAAGCCCATTTTACTGCGCAGCCGATTGACCACGTTCTGTTTGGTCTGCTCCACCAGGCGATCCTCATGCGAGGCGAACGCTGGAAAAGAGAGCGTCAGCAGCAGGGAAGCATCCACGCCCTACAAGCGAAGACAGTATGTATATCTGATAGGATTGATATATATTATTAAATTTACTCACCTTGGAGCTGGATTCACGTGGCAGCATGGTTTCAAAGATGCTGCGATTGCGATTGTGCGCATCAATGTCGACATAGACAACACTCCACGAGGCGCCCTTCTCGCCAAACAAATTGCAGCCGTTAATGGCCTCTAGCGCCGACTTGGCCATGCCTAAAACAATGATTAACAACAACAATGGATAAAAACTTAATTAAGGCAAGGCTTGCCTATGGAGGAGGCGTGTATCTCTGGTGTGCCATTGTTGTACTTGGAGCCACGCTCCCACATGCCAAAGTCGGGTGTGCGATAGGCGCGCTCCACATAGTAGACCAGATTCTGAACAAAGGCGACCTCGTCGTGGGTATAAATGATTTGCAAGCCCGACGTGATCATCTGCACCAGAAACAGCAGATACAACGAGACCTGTAGATATGCGAAACATGTGTTTGTAATTAATTTACCAGATGGGAAAAACAGACTTTTCAACTCACGCAATCAATTTGCAGATGATTGTAGAACTCATCCGGATAGATCTTTTCACCCGTGTGCAATTGAAATTTGCTGTGCAATGCATGCGTGTTGGACTGTCGCTGTTTGAAGAGCTCGACGCGATCTGCCTGCTTCACCCAGCACTCCAAAATGCCACGCATGCATTTGACGGTGCTCTGGCCGAGCTCATAGGACTTGCCGCGATCATCATCGATGCGTCTGTAGGCCTGATACAAACTCCATACGGCTGCAGCACAATAGACACTGTCACGCACCGAACCCACCACCTGATCGGTGCTCATCACCGGAAATAGGCCAGTGATGGGACTCTGGTAGCGCAACAGCTGGCGTTTAACTGCGACCAGGGGGATTTTAAAAACGATTAGTGTTGAGGATTAATATTTAATTGAGAATTAATATGCTGTCTATTTCATATTAGCTAGATGTGAACTAAGGCTTAATGTTGGAGTTCACTATTTCATTCAGTTTTAATATGCGTTTATTTAAAATTAACTAAATAAGAATCTCGAGCCCAAAAACCTTTCAGATTTATTTTAATCTATGCACTATAGATTAGTAAAATTCCTACATTTTTATCAATTTTAAATTTGGTTTTAATTTAGTTATGGGCATAATGTAGAACATTTTCACCACACATCTACAATTTTATTTTGTGTTGAAAAAAGTACTTGTTGCTTTTATTAAAAAAGTATTTCTAATTAGTATCGAAACGAGCGCACCTAATATACCCACCTGCAAGTGCAGGTTGTAGGGTATGGGGTATTCTTCAAGAGGAGATTAGTGTGGTGTCAATAACTTTAGCTTTGACTTTCGCACGCACATGTCTGCCACAGCTTGTTGACAAACGCAAATAAACAAACGCGAAACGAGAAACACGAACACGTTTCTCATGGAGATCAAGAGCGAAAAAGAAGCAGAGAAAAACGCACACACAGAGAGAGAGAAACAAATAGAAGACGCTAGCAGCGTTTCTGCTCTGGTCTGCCGATAAAATTTTTTGCGAAAATTGTTTATAAATAGAATGGAAAGACGCGAAGCGACGGGCCGCAGCTTCGTGGCAACAATTGGTTGCTTAATTGGCTGCCCTACACAGACGCCTGCCAAGGTTATATAAAAAAATCAAGTGCAATTTGCTCTTGAATTCCTCGTGCAACTCACCGATGCCATAGTAAATGTCCAGCTGCTTGACCGTGTCCTCATAGTTAATAGTTTTCAGAAATTGATCCAGATTGATGTCCTCGAGACTGTTGTGTCGTCCGCTTGTCGATATGCCACTTTCTGTGGCTCCTCCCGCCGCGCTGCTGCCGCCTGGTGTTGTCACTAAAAGGCCGAGTCTGTGTGTGGAGGGGGAAATGTGATTGACACCTTAGCACAGTTATTAAAATGGGGTTATTTAATTGTTTTACGCACGATTTCGGCACATTACGCATCGTAGTTGGCTTCAATGGATCGCGTTTTGTGGCTCTAATTGATTAGCAATCATTGAAAAATGTATACGCAAAATAAAATATACCCTTCAAGAGTCAAATGCGAAATGCAATGAGACCAGCTACCATAGAGACTTGGTTAACGCAATTTAGAAGATAGCGACATGCGCACGCACTCTGTTTGAATGCGATGTGACGTCATTAAATGTGTTAGGCAGAGTGTGAGTTTGTTTACCATTGCCAATTAAAATGAATAGAATGCATACTAAAAGTTTATAGTTAGTGTGAGTGGAAGGCAATCATATTTGACTTATTCTTTTAACTAGAAACACTAATTGCAGCACTCGATACCAAAAAGAATTGAATATAGAATTAATTGGAGTATATAAAGAGGTAGTTAATAGAAAATATTCATGTTAAGGATTTATGAAAACGAACTTCTCTTCTCTTGATGTTGAAAAGAATATATCTTATTTTTGATTTATTAAACTATTAAAATAATGATTATATATTATAAAATGTTTGGTTGCTGATCTTACTTTCAATATTATTCAAAAGTGCTAATTCTGTTACAACCTTATGATTTAGGTTAGATATGCGCGCCACGGTCACCCTGTGCCGGCGATCAGCTGTGCCAAACAGATGCTGGATTTAAAGCAGGTTTTCGTTTTTCTTACCAAGTCTTCGCTTTGATGGACGTCAGACAGACAGGCAACTATTGTTGCCGCCGTTTGTTGTTGTGGCTGTCGGTGAATTAACTAAATCATAATCATCTATCACCCGACAGCGACACTGAGTGAGATCATCAGCTTGGCCGTGAAATGCAGTCGCTGAAAATGTGAGCAGCAAAAAAGAGCAGCGAAACTGCAAAGCGAGACGCGTTTAGAAAGTGTACTTAAATAGTCTTAAACAAGATGCACTTGCAATTGCAACTAACAATACTCACAATACTAATCCATGCGAGCCTTGCCGAAACGAAGCATTCGCTTGCGTTGCCTAATTTGCCGTCCAATCACCTCATCCGCTACCTGAACACCTTCCCCAAACTCAAGGGACAACTGCCGGCGAATGCAACGACGCGCACCGAATCGAACCGCGCCTGTTGGGGCCATGAGCGCAACTGCAGCGAGGAGGCGCGCTTTCAGACGCCACACTGTCCCGGCGATCACACCGGCTGGGTGCAGAGCAAGGAGGCCCAGGTGCAGACCTTCTACTATCAGGCGGACTTTGGTTACATTCAGCAGCAGCTGGCGGAACTGACGCCCCTCTGCCTGCCAAAATACCTCACAGACTCCTCGTTGGAGTGCACACGCTATTTGCGCTTCTGTCGCGGACGCAATTTACTTGTGGATCTCAGAGATTTGCCGCAGCGAGAGGAGCGCATTCGTTATCACATGGACGTACTACGTCCTGGTCAGCTGTTGGGCCATTGCGATCTGAATCGGACGAGTCTAACGGCCGAAATGGAGCACATTGGTTCGGCGCTGCAATCCTGGGGACCAGAGCTGCGTAATTTCGATGTGTTGCCGCAGCCGATGCTGGAGAGCGACGCATGTGATCTGGTTGTGAATGCGCCCACGTTCATCATGAAGATCGATGCCACATACAATATGTATCATCATTTCTGTGACTTTTTCAACCTATACGCCTCGCTCTTTGTCAATCAATCCCATCCGGCGGCCTTCAACACGGACGTCCAGATACTCATCTGGGAAACATATCCTTACGACTCACCCTTTCGGGATACATTCAAGGCCTTCTCCCAGCGACCTGTGTGGACTCTCAGCGATGTTCAGGGCAAGCGGATCTGCTTTCGAAATGTTGTGCTTCCCCTGCTTCCACGCATGATCTTTGGATTGTTCTACAATACGCCAATTGTAAGTCGGTTCGCTAATAAACACACATCTGGACAGTAAAATAGGTGTGAAGGCAACAAAAGACTTTCTTTCTTTCGCCCTGTCGTGATGTCTTTGGCCAATGTTATTATTATTTATTATTCAAATCTTAATCTTATGCAACTCGCACATATTTCAATTTGAACAATTTGACTGTAAGCCAGATTCTTCTGATTATTGTCTTCACACCAGATGTTGATATATATTTAAATTAATTTACATATTTATGATTCCTGCAGATTCAGGGTTGTTCGAACAGTGGATTATTTCGTGCCTTTTCGGAGTTCATTTTGCATCGACTGCAGATACCCTTCCAGCCGCCGTTGAAGGAACGAAAGCTGCGCATAACATATTTGTCGCGTCGCACAAAATACAGACAGGTGTTCAATGAGAATGAGCTGCTCGCCCAGCTGGAAGCCAATGAGGATTACCTCGTGCAGCGCGTCTCCTTCGAACGGTAGCTATTATAATAATAAATGCATTATAAATTTTACATCTTACGTTCACACACAGTTTGTCGTTCGTGGAGCAATTGGCCATCACACGGAATAGTGATATGTTGATTGGCATGCATGGCGCTGGTTTGACGCACTTGCTCTTTTTGCCCAATTGGGCGTGTATCTTTGAGCTGTACAATTGTGAGGATCCCAATTGCTACAAGGATTTGGCGCGTTTGCGTGGTGTACACTATGCTACCTGGGAGCAACCGGAGCTGGTCTATGCCCAAGACGAGGGACATCATCCTGAGGGTGGAGCCCATGCCAAATTCACAAATTATCGCTTTGATGTGCCGGAGTTTGAACGTTTGGTAGCTAAAGCGGCGGTGGCGGTTCGCGCCCATGAGGAATTTCCAAAGGTAGCGACTACAACAACGCAACAACATGATGAGTTTTAGCGCTTTGTGATTTGTTTAACCAATGCATTTATTATTGTGTCCATTGCATTTATTTTGTTCAAAAATAAACCGACAGCAGCGAAATCGATAACACTGGTTTGCACTCGCAGCGCCCTCTACGTGTGGTTTTGAAATTACTCAAAAAATGAACGAAATCGATAACAGCTGAAGGTGGCAACACTTGCAATAAATCGAAGTTGGAATTTTAATGTGCAAATTTGTTTTTAACATGCGTGTTTTATTTTGTTCGCTTCATTGGAAATTCAAGTAAACTGGTATAAATACAAGTTGCATAACTATGGAGAGCAGAGTTTACTTCTACGATGTCTACGTTTCGGCGGATAAATGTTGCCTGCCTGCGCCACTGCACGTATTTCAAGGCTACGTTCATAATTCCGTTTGCAGTCCAAATGCGATTATTCCAAAAACAGAAACTGATAAAAAATCCTGGCAGACATTAACATCCAGCTTACGTGTTTTGTCCGTGATTTGGCCAACATTGTTGGGTTTTACCTTGTCGCAGCTGCTGTGCGGCCATTTACCACTGCGCTCCACACGAAGATTTCTGCTGGAATTCCTGCTAATTGCCACGCCCACCGTTTGCAGCACTACAGTGGTCACTGACTATAATGAAGTGTACTGTCTGCTAGTTAGTGCACTAATTGCCATATTGATCTGGCGTTGGGACATATGGAAGAGAGCAAAGGATCCCATCTGCCTGGAGATTGGAAGCAGACCCGTGGTTTTCACTCTGATGCGTGCAAATGCATATTTCTGCACTGCTTCCGCTATTTTGGCCATCGATTTCAATGCATTTCCCTCGGCATATTTCAAGAGTCAGGCGTTTGGTGCCTCCGTCATGGATTTGGGCATTGGCATGTTCGTGGTCACCATGGGCATCGTCTCGCAACGTGCCCGGCATTTCGGTGATGTGAAAAGACTGCCCAAAGTGGTTGCTCCGCTATTGGTGCTAGGCTTGGCGCGCACAGTGATTATTACGTTGATCGACTACCATCAGGATGAACGCGAATATGGCAAACATTTGAATGCCTTCTTCACTTTGGGACTCACCAAGCTCTTTGGCAGTCTTTGCAGCCTCTTGGCGCGTGAGGATCGTCAACTGTTGCCACTGTCATTGGGTAAGTTGTTCTTTATGGATTTAAGTAGGATCAGGATCACACGCAAAATACGATCTATTGGACACAATCATTATTAAACGATATCAATTGCAAATATATATTTTATCTGGAATTTATTTTTCATTCTTTTTCACCACAGTAATTCTGGCGCTGCACGAGGTGCTGTTGCAACTGGGTCTCTCTGAGTTTGTTATGTCGTCGTATGTGGATCGCATTGGCTTGTGGCATGCGAATCGTGAAGGTCTCAGTTCGCTGCCCGGCTGTGTGGCGCTCTATCTGCTCAGCATTTACTGTGCCAAATGGTATACATCCAGGACGAAGCTGAGCCATGCCCAGTTCTGGGCCAAGTTGCGCCACATGCTGCTCTCTGCCAGCATGGGTTGGCTGCTGGTTATGTGCTGCAACTGTCTCTTTGGCATCGCACGTGTCACTTTCAATGCTGGCTATGTGCTTTGGCTGTTTAGCGTAACAACGACGACGATGATGCTGTACGCATTTATCTTTGAATTTCTTCTACTTGCGCCGAGAGCAGAAGACAGAGGACCAAATCCTTTGCCTGCCTTTGTGGAGGCAATTAATATGAATGGATTAACGCATTTTATGCTCAGCAATTTTCTCACGGGCTTTGTCAATTTGGCACTGCAGCCGAGGGATCGCAGCTTAGCTGAATCCGTGGCTATTTTAATGCTCTATTTGCTGACCAGCACCGGAGCAGTCTATGTGCTTTTTCGAAAGAGTGTTAGGATTGCCTAACTGACTGATCTAGCTGTGATAATTGTATTTTTTAATATAAATATTATATATTTTTTTAATTAGAAAGTGTTTCTGTTCTTATAAATGTAATAGATTTGCTATACTATTATTTAGATATTTTATACGACTGCATTAAAATACTTAAAATGTTTAATGGTTTTAATAACTTTTAATTATATTAATAGATTTTCAATTTGTCAGCGAACAATATCGATTAATTGTTATACAAATTATGATATATACCAAATAAAAATGACTGAACTTTTAAAGGACGTATTTATTTTATGCAGATTGATAGAAAACACTTTTGTGTCTTTCAGTCCAACACTTTGTTAATTTGTATAAAAGGAATTTTTAATATAATCTACAAGAGTAAAAACTTCCATTAAAGTGCAGCTAGACAAACTACAAATTTCAAATAGCTTTGGCCAAAAGTCAAATCAATAATCTAAAACGATGATACAGTTTCGAAAGGCATCACATAACCATTTGGCGTGACCAGAAAGAGTATTATTGCCTCCTTTGCACCCGCCATTTTTTGTGGGGCATGCTCCACATCCGAGTTCTTGTACACCTCATAGACGTGACAGCCATCCTTGGAATGCACCAGACGTGTCCACAGCCATTTGTGTCCGCTGTCCGGCAGTTTAGCCGCAAGCCTGGACTTGAGACGACTGTACGCAATGGTCGCCGTGGACAGTGAACCCTTCATGCGATCCGTAAACGTGGGATGTCCACCGGCCAATTGGCGATCATCGATCACCGGATGGGCAAAGTCCACTCGTGGCATGCGAGGACGTGATGGCCTGGGCGTGGTAGATTTCAACTTGGCTGTGGCTGACGTCTGGTTGCAGGCGCAGTTTGTCTTGCAAGTGGTCTTTGAACTGGCGCTGGTATATTTAGTATGGCTGGTGTTGCTCACCGGGCTGCTAAGGGAGGAGCAACTGGGCTTGGGACATGGCAGAGTACAAGCAGATGCTTGTGGGGCACATGGCAAGCCTTTCAATTGGTGATATATTCTGGTTGCCCCCAAACAGTAGAGTATACGATCCAGCGCCGTCATTATGACCTCATCCGGAAACGGACCGAGGACATCATCGAGTAGTGTGCCCCTTGCTCGTAGACAGGTCCTAACTGCCGGGCAGGTATTCTCAGGCTGACACGGAGCTGACACCTGATAGGGCGCGACGCTCATTGGAAGGAGGTTTGTTTGTTTGTTTTTTTTGTAACCTATTCAAGTTAAGAAAGTAAATGAATTTAATCAATTCGGCATTGCCGCATTAGAAATTGCGAAAGTGACATTACATTTGTTGGCTACTCGGATTTTATATAATGTGCTAAATGAAGAAGTAGTCAATAAATTATAGAAATATATATTTAAATTTCACTTAATGCATTTAATTCACATTTAAATTTACGACTTTAAGAACTGAGCAACTCAAAGTTGTGCTTCTAATTTATATATATATATATATGTATATATGTATGTACGTACATCTGTATATATATTTATACACGAATCGGGCAGCGATAATGTCCACTTAAGCACACCAATGGCGACTCCCCGCAGTCAGATGTCAAAGGTGCGATATCCGGCTTAAGGCGCTGGAGCCTTGAGTCCTGAGTCCTGAACGCGAAGGCGTCACAAAAGATAAGATTTCTATTAAGGAAATGACAGAAATTGCGCGCATTGTGTCCAGAGAGGAAGAGCATAGACACACACACACAGAGAGACAGTCAAAGGTCCTTGGGAGCATGGGCTAGGATATTTAATTTAATGGCATACAAACAAAGCCAGCATCAAGGATAGGCAATGTCCAATGCCCAATGCCAGGATGAACGCTCTGAATGAGTGAATGGGGCGCAAATGACCTGCGTAAAGCGGTGCGAGAGAGGGTATCTGAGTGGGTATAACAACTTTGTTCTTAAGTTGAAGCAAATGAAAAAAATATGTTAAAAGTTATTGGACTGATTTGGAAATGGAGGAATGCAAATATTTTATATATATTATGGATTTAGCTGAGAAGCTTTCTGTCTACCCTTTAGTAAAGAAATATGCATTTAATTAATCTCAATTATAAGGCATCACTAGTCTCATCAATTCCTAACAATTATTTAGTTACTTGGTTTTATATTTTATACTTTAAGGGTATTCAGCAGTCGCCGTGGTGATAAATGTGATTTTTGATGATTCTTTTTTCATTTTTCCTTCCTGATTGTTCGTGCAATGTAATTACAGCAACAGTTTCCTCAGCTTTAGAAAACCTGATGCGCTTTTAATGTGATATCCTGGCACAGGACGTTTCACCATTTTGATAGCTGAATCTTATCTGGATTTGGCCGCACAAATGCAATTTCCTGCAATCGCAACCCTTTCAGACGTTGACAATTTACTCCAATATTGAGTTAATAGTTGGAAGTCAACCTAATCATACATCCATCAAAAAGGGGGCGACACACTTTGTACACGGATGGGAAGGAAGGGGAGTGAGTGAAAGTATGGTTCCCACCTGTTCACACACATTTTTGGGGGTGGTTGCCGTTTTTTTTTTATATTTTTGTCGTTGGCTTTGATGACAGATTATTTTCATTAGCAAACAGAGGCCGTTGTCCATTTGGCAATCACGTGCCTCGGAAAGTAAAAAATGGAATTCTCGTAAAAATTATGAACATTAATTATTACATATTTTCATGTTTGTTAAACATGACAAGGAATTGCCAACAACAACTGATTGATGTGGCCAAAATGGAATCAGTCGGAGAATTCGTTTTGCTTGCCAATTTGACTGCGACTACAAATCGGATTTCATTCAGATTGCTTTTGCAAAAAAAAAATAAAATAAAAGGAGAAAAGAATGTATTTGTGTGTGTGTGTGTGTGCATTGTATGCATATGTGTGGGAGTCTCAATCACGGTGAAGAGGCTTAGTGAGCAGCACCCTGGGGAAATCGCTTAAGCCGTTCATAATGAGTATTATGACTGCCTGCCTGCGCGTCTGGTTGTCCTTGAAGCAGAGCCTTTGGCTTGGCTTGGCCAGCAACCAAATGTGCAAAACAACAAACATCCTGCCATAAAAATGGTTCACAATTTGAAAGCCGATTGAATATTCATATGTACATACATATCCATATACTATATACAAATGTTTTGTATTGCGCTTTTCCAATTTGTAATAATAATGACCAAATAAAGAAAGAAATTGGCAATTAGCGAACCGAGTGGAAGGAGAGTTGTGGAATTGTTCTCAAAACATCGAACAAATATATTTTAATTTTAATTAAGAAACTTGAAAATAGAAAAAACCATTAAAATTAAAAAAACCTAAAATCTCCTTAGCAGTTTAAATATTATAAAAATAACAGAATCTTGCAAATACTGTAGGCTTGACTAGACAAATTTAGCATTCTATAAAGATAATCTAAAGAATGAAAGTACATAAAGATATGGAAATAATATAAAAGATAAATATTGACCTAATTGGCCTCGGGTTTGAAGTCTCGAGTTACATAAAGAGCCTGCCCACAGCTCACTCCTTCCAGCAACGATTATAACATTCAGCTCGTTTGCTGGCAACAGCTTAGAGCAATCTGCAATAGAACTCATGCCAGAATATAAACAAAATGCTTATCGAACGGAATTTTTATCGCAGCTTAAGTGTCATGGCAGCAGGAAGCACCACAGAATATAACCGAGCTGAATAAAAGAGTCTGCATTTTGTTGTAGTCGAAGCAGTAGGTACAATACAATCAATACCAAAACCATATTTGGCGAATGCTTTCTCAATGCTTTTAGCAAGCAATCGCGCAATTTGTCATGCAATCAATGCGAAACCAAAAAAGTGTTGAGCAAATACCAAAAAAAAGTAAATAAAATAAAGAATAAAAGTTGATACATATAAAAGTCGATAGACCAAAGTGCATTGGGCAAGTAGAGTGAGCGGACTGGGAACAGTTTTGCTCCAGTTGCCAAGTGAACGCAACTCAATTGCGTCGCTGTTAAATCGTGTGGAAGCTGATATGATTATGTGTTACCCATGGTGACTACCATCCAAGGATACATCCTATAAGCGAATGGTCACAACATGCAACATGCGGCAATTGCAGCGGGATAAATGTATTGTTAAATAGTCGCCCCTAACAGTGGTGCTAATTAATTTATTTTTCGAAAATACGTACTGGCAACTGAAAATACCAAACATCACAAAAAATCTTAGAGTCAAATGTAAAATTAGATGTGCATATGAAATGCAGTAAAATATCTAAAAATAGTATGTCAAAATGTAGTTTGTAAATTAAAATTTGATTTGAGGGAGAAGCTTAAACTTTAATATGTGCATTTCATATGAGTTTTTTCTTCTTGTGATTATAAATATAGAATTCTTATTTAATCACGTGACCACTGTTTAAGTAATATGTTCAGTGCTCCAGTTTAAAGCCACGCAACAATCAACATCCAACAATCAACAATCGCATTATGTGATTTGGAAAACCTAAGCGTTCTACTTAGTGCCAGAGAGTTGGGGCACTCTTAACCCAAAGGCACGAACATTAAGAAGATTAATTCGCAAAAGCTGTTGTTGTTTTTCCTATTGTTGTTGTTTTCACTCTCTGCTCTTACTCTGTCCAAAATCTCAGATAACGTTATGCATCATTGTGTCAAAGAATTGACAAATCTTTGCCATGGCTAAGAGTGAGAGAGTGAGAGAGGGAATGAAAAAAAATTGTAACAATTTCATATGTCTTGGGTTGAAATGCGAAACCGGAGCAACTTGCCGCTTCCTCAGCTCCTCAGTACGTTCCCCCCCGCGCAGCTCTATCGATTTGGCAAACTCGCAGCACTCAAAAGCAATCATTAAATCAGAAAGTTTGTGTTTGTGTGTGCATATGTGTAAATATGCGTGTGTGTGTGTGTGTGTGTGTTTCTGCTCCCATTTTACAACAAAACAAATGTAAGAAGTTTGATAAACTCAAAAAAAAAATAAATACAAGTCAAATTTTTTGCAGCGAGAATATACAGACTACTTAGTACTCTGCGCCTTGTGTAAAATCTACACTTACCAGTTGAGAATTGGTATTCTAAATTATGAGGGTAGAGTTGGGTGTGTCGGCAAAATGAATGAATTGTTCTTTAAAGTAGTTTTAGTCTTTAGTTTTTAAATTATATTCATTTCTATAGAGAATTAGACTTTTAAAACTAAAAGCAATTTAAATTCCCACTTTTTAAAATAGAGTATTCAAACCAAAAAAAAAAAACGCAATTCGCAATAAAAAGTTGTGTGACAGGACGTTGCCCTACCACACAAAAAAAACACACACACACACACACATACACACTCATATATGCACACACACACTCGTATATACAGCCTGTCAGCTAACCCTCCCTTTGAGCCTGGTCCCCGCCCGCTGGCGCATTTAATAAAGCCCAAATGGAATGACTCGCTTCGTTTTTTTGTCCTTTCTTTTTTTTTTATTTTTTTTTGCCACAGCAAAGTCAGCAGCGTAACCGCAACACGTTAACGGTTTCGGTTTCGGTTTCACTCTGTGATTTACAAAAACAACAACAACAATAGGCGGAACACCGCCCCCTCTAAAGGGAGCTGGGTGGCAGGGAGTTGAGCTGAACTGGGCATCCTGTGTGCGCTCATGTGTGAAAAGGTACTTTGGGACCGTTGCAGGAACGATGCCGACGCCTCAATGTCTATCTCATTTCCCAGGACGCATTCAGTCTGCTATTGCATTTGATGGTGTCTTGGCGAATGCAACAGCGAGTGGATGAGGCTATGATAGAAGAGTAGTGCTGAATAACTGGGAAATACCCTAGCTTTATTTCCTTCAAATATAATGAAATGATTCGAAATGATTAAGGATTCACATCGTATGAATGATTTAAGCATACAGTTGCTGTTCTCTATTCTATTTATACTATAAATAAAGACAAGTCAATACTCCATTAATAAAGTACAAACAAGAGCTAAACTAATTTGTTTATATACTCCTTCAAAATTAAATAGAAATTAACTCAAACTTTGAATAATTACTTTTGAAAGTACAAGTTCCACTCCAGCTAGATGTCAACTAAGTAAATGGCATTGGCCAGGCCAACAGGTACAGTCGAGCTGGAGTCATATCTAAACTCATGACTGCACATTTCCATTTCATTAAATTCATTTAGACAAGTTCTCCACGTGACGACGATAAGAAGGGGAACCGTTGTCGCAGCAACGTAACCCTCCCAACCCCACGAAACTCCCCTCTTGCCTCTGTCCGACTCCGCCCCTGGCATACTTCAAGTGTTATCAGGCGGACAGCATCATGCATATATTAAGCGTAGATTGGCTTGGCATTCACGCCGGACTAATAGAAATGTCTGGCAGTTAATTTAGCGTCATGAAGTCGTCCAATAATGTGAAACACAAAAAAAAAACCAAGTATAATAAATAAATATGTAAGAAATTCGTTGCCATAGAGAGGTTTCTTAACTTTAGTTGCCTACATTTAATGAATTTCATAAAAGTTTGATGGTAATCACAAGAAACTTTGTTCAATTAAATGTTGAAATAATTATTGCTGTTTGTTGGAAAACAGAAAATTAAGCTCGAATTGCGTTCATTTTATCCATATTCAGTTTCAATAGTAATTTAATCTCTAATTTTTTTCAGTCCAGTTTTTCGTTTATTTTGAGAATTTCAAGTTTGAGAATCTAATCGAATTGTTTAAAGTCTGTATAAAAGTGTAAAAAAGGTTGCACATTATTGCTTATTATTATCATTGTTACGCAGAACTCTTATTGCGCTTGGCTTTGATTTACTGGGCCTGGCCGAGTCGGAGTTTCTTGCTAAATTCTCATATATGGCAATGCGTGTTTCTAAATCGTTTACGGTTTGTCTTAGTTCCTTCACTCTCTCCCTGCTGACCTCTATAGTTTCTACCGTCGTATCGAAATCAATGAGCAGAGCCGGCTTATAGAGCAGTCCGCTCTTCTCCTGCAGCTCCGATTTCTGCTCCTTGAGTTGGGCGCGATTCAGCTTCAATTTGAGCACCTCGTCTCGCAATTTCTGCTGTCGTTGCATCTTCTCTCCCAGCTCGATCCGCATATCGGCCAAGTTCTCTGAGAGCATGCTAATCTTCTCCCTCACAAAGGCCAATTGATGCACCTGCCTGGTACAACGATCATGCATACGATATAGATCATGGCTACGCTCTAGTTGAATTAGTTTTTAGTTGAATAATATGCAAGTAAAGATCAATATATGTATAAGGTAGTTGTACTCTATATATAAGCACCTTCCACTTTTGTGTCCAGTGCAGTAACCTCGCGTTGCACAGCCAAAAACTGATCCATGGTTAATGTCTCCGTAATTTGATCAAATTGCCGTTTTCGCTAAATTCGATGGAAAACTTAATTTGAAAATTGTGTACAAAATGATGAATTATGAATGAATTATGAGCAGTCAGGGGAAATAGAAAATATTTCTAAAACAGCATAAAAAGTAGAAATGCAAATCCTTATTTCTAGAACAAAAATTCAGAAACGAGTGGCATATTCAGATCGTCGTAAATTCGTAAGTTTCTTCAATTTAAATTAGATGCATTTATAAACTAGATTTTAGAAAAATCAACCTTGAAAGTAAGAAATTTTCAGAAAGCTACAATTCAGGGCGATTGTTTTCTGAGTACGTGAAATGACGACTAGATAATTGATAAACTGATTTGGTAGTTCAAGATCAAGATTACTTTAGATTTTAAATAAACGCTGAATGCTAGAAAGCTTTTGAGTATAGGGTATTTGGCTAGTCATAGTGTACTCACTCACTCACCTCGATCAGTCTGCCCAGAGTGTGTTGCCTGGTAATGAGCCAGAGGCGACTATCGCTGATCTCGTTGCGTAAATTTTCCATGCGTCGCAGCTCGAGGTCCACGATGCGTGGCAGGAACTGCATATCCTTGCGGATGAGCGTGGTATGAAAGCATTTCTCGAGCGATTCGATTGTGCTGATCGCAATGTTGATCTCATGGATCATATCCATGTAGACGCTGGCCATGAGCATATTATTGATTCTCTTCGTCTCGACAGCCGTGGCCTTCAGATGATCCAGATGATGCAGTGCCTCCCTGTATCGCCGGAATTCCACTTGTTCCACTGGCGGTGGTAACACATCAAAGACACGCTTCTGCCCCAAACGACGATAGTAATCGTACATTTTATTTCCTGCATCTGTGTTGTATTGTTTGACCCACATGTATTCCTTAATTAGACCATGCAGCTCTGTGATCATCTTGTGTTTATCCATTTTTGCACTGAGCACGACGAGAGGATCAACAAGCTCCGCTGCCTCGACAGCATCATCGATCAGTTTGCAAAGAAATTCTATTGCAATTTGATGAGTTTCCCGCTCGGCACGATGTCTTTCCATTGCTGTAGTGGATTCGGTTCTCGCAAGTTTCGTGGATGAATGCATGTCGAATAGCAGATTGACTGCCATTTCGGCTTCTTCATCAATATTTGTCTGGGGCAGTGGCACCACTTCATCTTCCAGATCGAAGGGCCAATCAAATGATGATGTTGAAGAGCTCGATGATTCAGCTTCTGACTCTTCTTCTGGCATTTGCACGTCCTGCACCTCCTGCACCTCGATACGGCTCACCGATGAGCCTCTGTCCCGGTGTTCAGTATCCACAAATTTACCCTCATCCTTGACGAATACTTTACTCTCTACCATTTCTAGCTCCACCGATGGGCGAATTGATTCCACCGATTTTTCACTTGTGACGGATGAGATATCTGAGAAACTGGGAAAGTAGAAATTTTCGAAGAAATCACTCTTAAAGGATGACGGTAACGACCGACTGTAAAACTCGTCCTCTGAGGACGAAGCATCCACTAACTTAAACTCTTCCGGCCCTTCCTGCTCTTCGCCGGATAAGGACATGGAATGTTTACTCTTCGTGGTCTTCTCTGAATCAATGGTTGATCGATGGGTGCTTGTCACCGAATCATTCTCAAGCTTTGGTTGAGTTTCTGGTTCTAGTTCCGGCTCTGACTCCGGTTCTGGCTCCGGTTCTGGCACTGGCTGTGACTCATGTTTTCTCAATGCCGCATCCTTGCGGCGCTTCTCCTCGCGTCGCTGCAACTTATTCTTCTGCTCCAATTTCTCAAGTGCCTCTGCACTCAGCTCTTCGCCCTCTTCAACAACATTCTCATCATCCTTGGTTGGTTTACCATCCTCCCCGATTGCTTCGGCGTCTTCGCCTTCTATTTGCGCTGATGAAAACATCTGCTCGTTGGAAACGGTAAATTCAGTTTTAAAAAGAGGTTCTTCCTTGGGTTTTTCTTCGATATATTCTACTTCAGCAACATTGCTCAAGACCGTTTCCGGATCGGTTTCCTTAACCGTTTCCTCCATCTTTCTTAAATATTTTAATTATATTTTTTTAGATATTGTTTATTTCAAATATATTCGCATTAAGTAGTATGTTTTTGTTGTTTGTATTTTTTGTATAGATGTCTTGTTTTATTCCTACTTTCAAATCTTGACAAGTAGTTATTGATTGTTGTATGTGAATATTTGTGAATGTCTTTTTAAGAAGAGCTCTACGCTGAGCCAAAAGGCTTCTAGATTCAACGTATTCTCTTACATATAGAAAGAGTCTCTGATAGAGAATTGTTTTAGTTTTTATTGAGTATTTTTATGTTAATTTCGCGTCTCAGAGTTGATTGCCATTTCATATTCGAACTTTGCTATATTTCTAACATAAATTAAGAACTTCTCAAATGGCGTTGCCACCTCGTAGCTGGCGTGCTGCCAATTTGGTGATATTTGCAAAAAAACCCACAATTTTTTAACTTCCACAGAATTGATTTCTTTAACTTCTCAACTAACAAGTATATTTACTAGAATTTTAGCTGACATGCGGTAAGTTTGTTAAACTTGCTGATAAATTATTTTTTCCACTTAACGGGCAATTTTTCTTAATTTTGGCCATAGCCTTTGACCTTTGGTAAGCAATAGTGGACAGTTTGGTAAATGAAATTCTCTCATTTCTCACAATAAAAGTTGACAGTCATAACATTTTTTTCTGTCAGTTATCGTTGTTGAACGTGTCGCATGCCACCAAACTATGCAACAGCATTTTTTGTCGTACAACTGAAGTCAAATGATGTCAGCTCTAGAAATTTGCCAAAAAATGCACTACTTAAATGCTCATAATGAGCAGCGACAACCCTTAGAGGAAAGATTTGCTAGCTACCCCCTGTTCCCCTCTCCCACACCACTCCCTTTTCATGCTAAATCGAGCCAAATGAACTTCATTGTAATACAGTGGTCGCTCGATCAGGCGAACTAACATAAAGGTAAACAGGTAAAGTAAAAATGTTCAAAAACAAATTGGCTTTGAAATTTATTCAGTTTTGACCAGTTTAAAATCTTTCTCCTTCGATTTATAGGCTTCAAATTAAAGTTTTTTTTATAATATTAAAATAAACTTTGGAACCACTGTGTCAACTATAAGGTTTTTTTAGCGAGGCCTTGAAATAGAGCTGGGGAAAGGGTGCTGCTGCGTGGGAGAAGGGGGGTGTTTCAGTGTTTCATTGTGCGCAGCCACGTTGTGTGGCAGGTTGCCCAAGCAACCCCTTTCGGCAGCGACAACGACGTCGACACTCCATTAATTGAAGCCCCTGGATTACGGTAAATTGCATTGTCTCTCCATCTGAGCAGCCGCTGTGGGGGGTGCGTGGGAGAGAGGGGGGTGGTGAACTGAAGCTGACGTGGCAGCGCATCAAATTGTCTACAAATCTTTATAATCCCTGATAATTTCGTTAATGGCTTTAATCACTTACTCGCAGCTCGCAGGTCGCAGCAAAGGATTAGAAACGTAGAGAAATATTTCAGTTTGGCATTTAAAATTCAGTTTTGGTATTTAATGCTGAGCAAGGCAAAAGCACTGCATATTTTTCGGCAGCCATTGCCAAGTTGAATACGTAGCTCCTCCTATGAAGAAGTATGCTTGTAAGGTCACACATACACACACACACACACAGACACACACACAAGTCACACATATAGACAGTTGTTTACCTAACTGCACACATACTTACATATATACACATACATATACATATATACCTATGTACTAGTCGTATACCCAATTAGGCAGCTACAATTGTTGCCTCTCGTAACTCACCACGCCGCCACTGTGAAACTCAACACGACAGTTGCGTTGTGTGGGTGAGGGCGAGGTGAAGTTTAAAGCTTCAGGCCAGTTGACGGCAGCTATAAAAGCGCTGGGAGTGCGACTGGCGCCACACACAAACCACAAACACCAACGGGGGAGTAGACGACAATGGCACGCTGGAACGGGCTGACGACGTTCTGGCAGCAGCTTTGCCGACGGAACTGCTGGCGAAGAGTGTTGGCAAGCAGGCAGCTGCCACTCGCTTGGAGCGTTGAGTTCGCCAGCTATCGCAAATATCGAAGAATTCTCTAAGCCTCGAAATGCGGCGTGGGATTGGCGAAATCATATCAAGGAGACAATATATATCAATATATATATATATACATATGTATCTTCTGCTGTGTTTGCTAATTGTCTATTAAAAAAATTTGAACCTAAAGAATATCATAGCAACATCATATCAATTCATATCGATCTAATAACTATGATAAGCTGATTAACCATTTATGCAATTAATCAACTAACGTGATTTTAATACAATAAATGTATAATTATTAAATTTATTAACATGAAATAAAAATTACTTAAATTAAAACGAGTGTTGTATACCAAAGCAGTTGATAGATTTTCTTGATTTTTCTTTTTACTATAAATTATTACTTGTTAAGTGAAAAAGAAATTTAGATCTTTGACGCTCAATCAAAATTAAGAAATTCCAATGAAGAAGAGGGAAGCGACATCAAGTATACACTATATACAAAGAGTATATTGAGCTTATTTTTTGTTTAAATAATAATAATAAATAATAATTGCAATAATAGTAATGATTAACATAAAAGTAATTTTAATAATTACAATAGAAAGGTAAAGGAACTCCTTAAAACAATTTTTTTTTAAATCAAAAACTACTCAGACTAATTACTGTTTAGTACAACTAAATAAATAAATAAATAAATATAGTAAATGTATTTCTTTAATATTCTTTATATGGCTTATGACATAAATAGCAGTCATAAAAAATGTAGCTTGTTCCAAGTGCTACTCAAGCCGTCTAGCAAGTAATAAAACCAGCAAAGAGCAAACAATCAGAGCTTATTGAACTACCTACAAGTCGACAAATAACCTGGCCTACATCCTCTTTACACTACCGCCCCACACTCACTTCCCCCTCCAAATACCCCTAAGCAGATAGATAGAGTGGAGCGCTTAAAAGCAATCAAAAAACTTTAGCTGTACGCGTGCAGGCAACAAAAATTTGCATATGTCAACAAAAACAGAAACAGAAACCGGAGCAGAAATCGGTCTAGAAAACAATTTATTTATTGCCGCAGTGGTGGCAGTGGCAAGAGGAGGAGGAAGGACTGGAGTTGAGGTCAGAAGAGATACATTTGCCTGATGAAGTCGCGAGCTTGAAATGAAATGCGTAAATACAAGCATGAAAATTGAAATGTTAATTACATGGCTCAGATGAGAGGATACACGCGAAGGCAGATATACACACAGTAAACATATATACACATATATTTATATGTATATATATATGGCAAACAGTTTAAAATACAGTCGAGCAAGCTGTTTAGACATTGGCTAAGCAAACAAGGCTCACAGCGAACTGATTTGTTTGCCCAGCTCTCTTAATCAGACCAAGTTCTGGGCACTTTTTATTGAACCTGAGAGACCTGAGCCAGGGGCGTCGCGCCGAGGGTGGTGAGAGGGGTTAAACTGCTGCGGCGTTAAAGCAAACAAAACGTGGTCTTTATTAACAATCGGAGCAGCTTTAGGGTGCGGTATATAAGTCACAACCCCTCTCCCTTCCCAACTGAAATTGTGCTCTTGATGTTGATATTGATGAGGTGTGAATGTGAAAATGCCACCACGTTGCAGGCACAGCATTTTGTTTTATGCCACACACACACACACAATGCTGCAGACACCACTCGAGGTTAATTGAATTTCTTTGGCGTCCTTGGCTGCCGTTTGCTGTCCTTTCTAGTTGTTGTTGTTCTTATTTGGGCACTAAATTGAAAACGTGTTTTTTTTTTTTATTTCTCGCTGGTTGAACATAGTCATAATGGTTATACACAAAATGCAGTCATCATTTACCACGTAATTAATCGAATCTGACTCTAATTGAAATGTTTTCAGCAAACGTAATTCGATTTATGAAAAAAAACAATTTGTGGAACTGTGGAATTTTTGGGTGCTAAAGCAGGCCTCAAATTTCGTATAGAAACGAAAGGGTGCCTGATGAGGTACAGAGAAAAAAGGTCTTATAATCAGATAATATACTTATCTTTAAGTTATAAGAATTTAAGCAAGAATTTCCATGTGATTGTAGCAAATTTTTGCTGTGTAAGCAACCAAATTTGCAAACAGTGAAAAACTATCCCATTTTGAAGTGTTTATTGGCAATATATCAATAATCATCAACTCATCCCCAAAATTTATATATTTTTTTTATAACTATTGCACACATACTTTACAGCTACTTAAATATAAAAACCCAATCCTCCCACAATTGCCTTGCCAATTTTGGCGGCTTAGCGTTCAAGAAATTTGAATACGGCAACATTTTTTAGTGTCACGTTTTTCTCGCGTTGCGCATTTTCGATTATTTTTCTTTTTGGTAATTTAATACAATTTTTTCTTCCAATGGCATCGAAAATTCAATTAAATGTAATCGCATCTATTTGCTATTTAGGCATGACTGATTGGAAGAAGAAAAAGAAACAAGAAAATTGAATAAATAGCTAAATAAACACGCACTTTGAAAATAAATGCTAATTTCTTTTTCTCTTGTTTCAATTGACACTTCAGAGAATAAAAGTAGTACAAAATACAGAACTTTCAAGTGCGATTTTTTTCCTTTCCAAGTATCTTTTGCATATCCTTTAAAAGTGGAAGCACGTGCCATGAAAATCCTTTTAATGTGTCTCACAACTTCGAAATTCGATGAAAACCAAAAATATTTTGGCCGAATTTTCTTATGTGCAGGGTAGCTGAGTGGATTATGGGTGGCTTTTAATAAATTTATGAGCACGATATGTATATGGGATGGGGAATATTTCTGCCGTCTTTGAATAGTAAGTTGAAGTTGTAGGATATCAAAAATATCGATTATATTTGAATACTGTTAAGTTGGTAATAAGAAGCGAAGCAGAGAAATATGAAATATTATCAGAAATTGTAGGATGTTTCTGTAGTAAAACTTATTTGAATTTAGAATTTCAATAATAATTTTAGCCAAGTCTAATAATCATTTCAATTTTCTCTGCTAAAATCAGTATATACAAATATAATTTTCAATACTGGTTGACGCAACGTTGTTGCAAGTACTTCTTAAACTTTCTGCTACTGCCGTAAAATTAAAGACAGACAGAGAGATGGGGGAGTGGAAGAAAGTGAGGTAGCTCATGAATTATGCGGCGCTAACAAGCCGCAAGTTGTCATAAAAATCGCAATCTGAACGGCAATTACCTGTTGATGGGCACACGCTAGTTTAACCCTCAATTACTGAGTAATGCCCAAACTCTGGTCTCAGGGGTGAAATCGAGACGACCACAGCCATTTGTGTGTGCCTCTCAGTGTGTGTGTGTGTGTGTGTGTGAGGGGGTGTGTGCCCCCAGAGGACACATAAAAATTTGATTAAGTGAGGCTTCTGCTACTTCTTCTTCTTTGCAGCAAATTAAAAAACACTTGCACGTTGTATCAATTTGCAAATTTTATAAATCTTCATTTGCACCTGAGACGTGAGGCAAGGTCCTGTCGCGCATCCTGCGGCAGCCACAGGTGGTCGTTTGCCTTCGTTCTATGGCTTAAGGACTAAGCCGCACGGCGAGACGTGCCTGCAGCACTGTGGCAAGGATTTGCCGCCGCTTATTTCTGTTTATATATTTATATTTGCGATTTGCTTTAGTTGTATGTGGATTTTATTTTATTTTGTTTTTATTCCTATTTGCATGGCGCTCGTTTCAATTAACTAAAATGTCCTCAAATTGCCTGCAGTTCACGCCATTTGGCTGATTGTTTTTACACACGACTTTTGGTTGACCAAATGGGTATGAACCCATTTTGGGGTTCATTGTCCATTTTTAATTTCTATAATGCCTTTTTTGCTGGTCTTTGCTGTTGCTGTTGCTGCCATTCTTTGCCTGAGTGCACTCGAGACCTGAGCCAGAGGACACTTTGTAGTGGCTTTTAAGAAAATTATACAATTGCATTATGACGCCGCATTGACCAGCCAAGTGCTTCACAATATAAATTGATGCGCATTGTCCTCGCCTGGCTCCAGCAGCAGCATCAATTTGTCCTTGCCATTGCAAAGTTTAAATTTCATCCATATATCAAACGCATCAAACGGGGAGCCCGGCAAATGCCGCCCACTGTGCTGGCCTCCCACCAAAAAGCGCAGTCAGCACTGCGACTGGGTTTGAGGCTCGGCAAGTTGTGTATTACAAATCGCTCGACGGGGCGGCCAAAAAAGGAGGTGGGAAGCAGGGACGCAGGACGATTGTCAACCGGTCTTTTTTGGACGGTGGGTGGCATAATTTATGGCACTCGTTTCAGTTCGAGCTGTGCGCTTCGCTGCGGTTATTAAAATGCTCAATGCTCTTACTCAACCCAAGCTAAATTCTCTAAACTCCAACTCCGATTGAGACTTCAGTTCCCCATTTGCTGTTAGACAACACACAAAAAGTGTAGCATACTTGCCGGCGCCGCGTAATGGCAACTCAAGTAGCGACAACAGCACTCACGCACAGTGGTACAAAACCTTGGCTTTTCAAACTTGAGCAAATATTGTTCTTGTACTTTAACTGTATGTTGATTATTCCCAGATTATTCTTACTTCTTAATGTGCAAATAATGTCTACCACACTTATTATATTTGTTATCAAATTGAAAACCAAAGTTCTGTTCTGAAATTAAATTAAATTGTTATTTATACATTTATAAACAAGTACTAACTGGAGCCTTCGCTTAGTATATTAAAGTATTTTTAAATCAATATATTTCAATTATATATATTTTCTGCCGATGCTTATAATTTCCAACCCACTGTGCGTATTGTTGTCGTCTCAGCTTTCGCTCTTGCCTGATAATCAATAAAATGTTTTGGCATTTACTTTCATTGTTTGCTGCTGCAACGCCCATTGAGCCACGCCCACGACCACTTTCAGGCTCAAGCTCGAGAGCTATTTGCATATTGGAGAGTCGCTTTTTAGAGTGGCAAAGGCATATTGCAGGCTCTATGTCCTGTCGTCGTCCCATCGTCGCTTTCGCATCGTGCTCAAGTCCTTTGCACCGGGCGTGCCTGGTGAATTGTTTTACTGTCGACGTTCATTTGGGCTGATGGCTGCCTGCCTGCCACCGAGGACAACATGAAAGTCGCTTAATCTACTTAAATGTCTTTGAATTTGGAATCTTAGTCTCTGTCTCCCTCGGACTGAAATTCGCTTGCCTAAGCACATTTTGTACCGACAAGGGCGAGAGACGATCGCCTGGCGTTATTAACATGGATTTATGGCATATCCTTGCGATGACTTAAAGCCGCTATTAGCGTCCAAAGTTGTAAACAAGTTGTCGCTAACTGAGTCAGTTCGCCATCCATTTGACAATCGAGCTCAGCTGCACAAGGCAACAAAGCAGAAAAACTCAAAATTCTATTTGCTGCAAAGGTAGCATCAGCATCAGCATCAGCATCAGATAATTTCAATTAAAAATGCCTTTCAATAGTCGACGTCGTTGCTGGCAACCCTGACGGAAGCCTTCTCATTGATGTCCTTGTTGCCGTATCAGCAGTTTAAAATCAGTTGCAAGAGGGGAGTGGCAGGCTGTCGCTTAATTGAGTTTCGCTTTGACGGCAAACCGCATAAAAGGCGACTTTTAAGTCTTCACATGCTCAGCAATTAAAGGCAATGTCCTTGCCACGCTTCAAAGCTGAGAAATTTAATATTCTCCTTAATGAGCACAAAAGCTGAACACAAAAGCTGACAAAAACAACAACTTTTGTGGTTTCTTCAAACAGTAACTGACCATAGTTGTTGTGTCCCTTAGATGAAAGATATATCAAACAATTGTCAATGCTTTAAAAGCTTACAATTTCTAAGATCACCTAGTGGAAGTTTAAAAATGATTTACATTTACTTTTCAAGATCTCGCAAAAGAAGACTCTTATCGAGTAGATTAAGTCACGTACGCGGCACCCTTCTTGACCGTAATAAAACCTTTCGCGATAAGAGTTTACAGATAATGCTCTAAGTAGAATAAGAATAATTGTCTATAGATTTAAGATAATTACAAATAATTCAATGAATATGCCGATGCATTTTTGTTTCAGTTTCAGTTGTTCTTCTGCCCTCATATTATTCAGTTTGTGATTTATTCATTTACCATATAGAAGCAAAAAAAAAATATAATAAGAACTGACAAATCTATTGTAAGTGAAAACTATGTAAATATAAAATATTAATAAAATAATTTTTAATGCTTTAAATGTAAGACCTTTGTAAGATTCTTTGGGAGATGATTAGATGAGTAGAGAACCAAAAGACATTCTTGAGTTTTGACAATTCTTTTTTAAGTGCGGAATAAGAAAATCTGAAATATTTATAAAGTAATATTTATAAAAGTGAAAAACTTTAAAGATTATCCTTTTAGACTTTTAGTAAGTGCAAAATAAGAATATATAAACATTTTTGATATGATGATTCCAAATGTGAAGATTACAAATTATTTATTCTTGAGTTTTGAAAAAAAAGAATCTTTAACTCTTGACTATATTTTTTGTTTAGTACATCATTTGAGAACCTATTACTAGTAAGCATTTACAAGAAGTTTTCACTTTTGTATTTTTAAACTCAAACTAAATATTTTAATAACTTTTCTAGTCTTATGAAATCGCATTTCTTACATGTGTATAAATATATATATATTTCCAATTCACATTCACTTCATTTGCTCGCCCAGTTGAGGCAGTTTTTCAACCCCATATTGCACAGATTTAGAATTTGCCATGGGCAGTTTAGGGGTATAAATAGATGTTCATATATCATAAAGTTATCAACTTGATGTTGACGAGATTGTCGTTGTTGTTGTTGTTGTTGATGACGCTGCAAACAAATTTCGCAGTTAACAAAGGACTCGTCGCTTCTGTTGGCATTTTGTTGTTGTCGTCGTCCTTCGCATTTGCCACGCTGTTTTTGGGAGAGAGAGAGAAAGATTCAGAGGGAGTCAGGGAGTCAGGACATCACTGAGCCGCCAGTCATTTTGTCTGCTTGTCTGTCCGCCTGTCCGCCGCCTGTCTGTCATCGCCTCATTCAGGCTCGTGATGCTTGATGGCAGTATAATTGATGCACTCGAGCGTAAGTGATTAGATTCATTATGAGGCCGAGCAAGCGACGCCAATGGCAACACACCACACAAGCAGTAGCTGCCACATTGGTCTGGGTGATCAGGTGTCCGACGGACTCAGTGAAGCAATTTAAAATGTTTAAAATCGGCAAAATAAAGAAACTTTTAAATTAAACTCACTCGCTGCTAGGCGGCCAAATGATGTGTGACAGCATTTTTATTGCCCAAGCCGAGGAGAGCCAGGAAACCGAAACAGCAGCGAGGTAGAGGTAGATGTGGCTGGGGTAGGGGTAAAAGGCAACGCACGCCAACATTAATCAAGACATTCTACACAACTGAGATATACACAAAGTATTTATGCATTTTGAGGGTAAAAGTAAAAAAAACAGCAACATAAAAAAAATGAGAGAAGAAAACTCATAAAGAGCCGACACACGCCGGGGCGCAAAAGCATCGCTTCCGGTGTGTCGCCCCGTTGTGCGGGGGTGGAGTGGAGTGTTAGGTATAAGGGGTGTGGGGTGGGGAGTTGGGGCAGCATGGAACGTGTGTGCATTCTAGCTTAAAATAAAGTTGCAGCTCTGCCACAGGCAGCTATGCCTGGGCAACGTTGGCTTTTGTTGTTGGCACTTTGGCTTTTGTGTCGTTATTCATTGTGTTCACGTTTGGAGAAATATGAATGTGTTTGTGAATGTGAATGAATGTCCTTAATGGATGCGAGTGCCAGCAACGATGGGGTTGCCACTATCCAGCAAATGGGCATATGCTAATTAAACAGGCATAAAATGTAGTGAAATGCGTGGAGTGAAATCTATGCAGCGGTATAAAAAACTTAGCTAGTTCTAAGCTCCTTTTTATTCTTTGCTTACATACTTTTGTAGGAGTTGAATTGAGAGAAAAATGTATACCTTACAATAGAATTGCTCTGATATTCATTGTAAAGAAATGAATGTTTAGGAAAAACAAGGCATGCTTCATATCTATACATAATTCTCATGTGTCAAATCTGAGCAAGCATAAATTGTTTTTAAGATTTTGATTATTCTTTATATATTTTACTTCTTATTGAGCAGAAATGCGTGAACATCACAATTCTTTATTGTCATATTTATTGTATGCATATTAATTTTTGTGAGAAAGAAAACAGAAATCATCTCAATAAATAAATTTCGTAAATCAAATCTGAGCACAAATCTTACGTCATGCGTTGGTATCGATTACATACAGTTGAATTGATCGCATAAGACACACGTACATTTATCCGAGAGTCTCAAAACTAATAACAGGCGAAAACAACTTCAAATCCTACTCTAGAACGCCCCTCCCCATATACGTGCCACGGTCTCATATCTGTGGCGCTTCCAGCTATTTGCACACAAACAAAAATAAATATTAAGTCTCTTGGCTGACGAAAGCGAAATCGAAATCGTTTTGTGCCACAGAGAGATAGATACCCACCCACCTATTCACAGACGCACACACACACACACACACACACACACACACTCACACACCAATGCAGAAAGCCACACACCCCAAAACCAGGCAGGTTTCGGTGGCACGCGCTTATCGAGCTCAAAGCAGAGCAGCGTTTAGTTTTGTGATTGAGTGGGTGGACGTGTGGATTGACAGCATGAGTCTGCTAAATCAACAAGCACTCGTCTCCATGTCCACTTCCAATCCTGCTGACCAACCTAAAACTTTACTCGCTTGCCAACTTTTTGTAGCATATTTTTATAATTTTCTTTTTGGGAATCCAACAACTTTAAAGCCGCTTTTGGCTTGGTAATTAAAATCGAAAGCCTTTTTTTTTGCTGTAATCAGTAATCCATAAGCAGATACTACCCTCCAAGTGAATCAAGCAACGAAAAGCCATACATCATATCAGGACGCGCCACGGGGAATCCCAACAAAGATGACAACGCTAAAAGGCGGCAAAAGTTATTTTGTAATTAGTGCACAACCAGCAAAAGTTACAACATCAACAGCAACAGCAACAACAATAATGAAATTGAAGACGACTTTTGGGCGCCACCGCTGCACTAATTACCGCTGACGTGCGCCTCATTCCCGTTCCCGATCCCGTTCCTATTGTCGTTCCCGTATCCTTGCTGTTGCCACCAATCCCAATCCTACGCCTGTCGCGCCTGTCAACTCAAGTTTGACACTTTTTTCGCACAATTTATGAGCTTGGGGGTAGCGACCACGCCTACTTATTAGTGGTACAGTGGTTGCCACTTGAGCTGTAAGTTAATCTCTGTAGCATGCTGTCCTACTGTGGATTTATACGCAGCTCAGTGAATTATTTATTTATTTATTTAATGTGGAGACATAAAGTGAAGAAAAGATAAGCAAGTCTCTGAACGTGTGGAGTAAGGTAAGAAAATAATAATTAAAAGAAAGTTATTCAGTCTTCGGTGGCTGATTAAGAAGTTTCTGGTTTATCTTCGGATTTCTTGTGAACAAGTTTTACTTTAAATTTAAGTTCGGATATTTCTCTAATGAGCACATTTCAATGTTTGTTTTACATTATATCTTTCTTTATATTTATCAAAATCTATGTCTATCAGAAGATCTAAATAACTTTAAATTGAAATGTACTTATTTTATTTGTATTATATTTAATTATTTTTATATTTTATTAAATTATTTTCTATTGAATTATTCTATTCAATTTATTTCTCATTGCTTGTCAAAGTAACTTTAATATTTGAAGAAATTCCGCCATCTCAAAAATCATAGGTTTGTATATATATATTTTAATTAATATTATTATTGTAAAACCCGAATTTTATTAGTCTTGATGCCCACTGTGCTGGCCTGCTGGATTGACACTTGAGCCGCAGCCGGGTCTGCCACTTAGTTTAGAGTTCTATGAGCGCAATTCGATTATTCTTCATTTATGTCAATCAATGTGATTTTCGTTGGCTGCTTGTTCGCTTTTAGGCGCAGGATGCGCATCCTTAATCGCCCTGTTTAAATAGTAGTGAAGCGGAACACACAGAATGCCCAAAAAATTTGGAAATTTAATATGATAGCTGATGATAAAGTTGTCTCTCTTGTTGTTGTTGCTCTTGTTATTGTTGTTGTTGTTGACGCCACGTTGTCTCTGAAGTTGTTGGCTGTCTGGCCGGCTGTCTCCCACTTCTTCCTGGTCATGTATCCTTTTTGCCAATGTTATGGAAAAAATGTGAAAATCCTTTGCGGCTATGACTGCCGTTTTGTTGATTTTCATTTCATTTCCCCTGTTGCTGTTGTTGTTGTTGTTTATTTCGCTTTTGCTGTTTACATCCGCAACTTTATTATAGCTTTTGGCTGAGTTGCAACTGTTTGGCTGTTTGCTCTATGCTTATGAGGGTTTTGCCAATGCGTCGTATTAGCAACGTAGCCAGGAATGAGCAGGAATGGGGAGTGCTTTGTTACTTGGAAGTGAGATGAGAACTCTTAGAGCCATGGGTTTTTACAGATTATGAATTGCTTGCTTGGGCTTGGGAAACGAGGCAGTTGCTCAAGGTTTGTTTAGATTATTGGCTACTTTTAGTGGATGTCTGAGATGCTATGCATAAAATTGAATACAGAAACACATAAATATATGCAGAAGTAGCTGTACAATTTCGAAACGCCAAAGAGACCAAAAGTCTTGTGTAAAATATAAATAATTACTATATATGCTACGACTGTTCATCCTACTATATGCAAATTCTAAAATAAGATATTTATTTTCCTTTTATATTAATGCAATAAAAACGTTTGAAAATATTTTAATCAAATCTCTTAGAATGAAAAAGTTCTGATAATTTGCAATGACAAATTATCCTGATACGCCAACTTTATTTGACGGGCTTATCACAAAGTTCGAATGTAATTTGCAGTAATTCAGAAAAGTCTGTCATTAGGAATGCGAAAATGAATTAAATGTCCACGCAGAATAACAATATATCAAATTGCTGATGAAACGCAGGCATCTCGTTGTTTTAAAGTGAAAACTGAGCTTACCATTCAGCCGGTCAATCAATAATGAACAATGAGTGATTTCTGGCCAATGGACAATAAATTGTGCAACATAAATCGTATATAAAGAGTATATAAAAAAAAAATGAACTCAACTTGGACGAGATAGAGAAGCGATTGAAAGCAAACAAAAGCAAAATATTCAAAATGGCTGACAGTTTTGCGTAATACATATGTATAATGGCCATATAGACACGCTGATATTTTGCGTCTATATGCCAAACTGGCAAAACAATGGAACTGTGGCCTGGGCAACATGTTAATAGCATTTTATGCACCACTGAGATTCACATTGTTCGCATGCCTGGCAACACCAGTGTATATAATATATATAGGTATGTGGTGGAGGAGGTGATTGCTGATTGGTGCATGCCAACCAGGTGGTCTACCCCCACTCTCGCTGTGCGGCAGTATTTGCTACTGTTGCCAAAACAACCCTCGACCAACTAAATTCCTGCACATCGTTCAAGGCTGAGCCTGCGCAGTACTCACCTCACAAGCTTTTCACCACACTAATGTCATCTAGCTTGCACACGTCTGTGTGTGCGAGTGAGCTGGTCGCATTTGTTAATGTTGTTGCTGTTGCTGTTGCTGGTGTTGTTGCTGTTGGTGAGCATAATCTGGACCAGGGCATCTTGCTGGCTGGCCAGACAAGAAGGGCAAATGCTGCAAAGGCGTTAGTTTCACTTCGTGCGTTGTCCTGCTGAGGCCAAAGCAAGCGCCGCAGCGTTAGTGCCAGTGAGTGTGACCAGTATACAGTGACTATAACTATATATACATATATATGGGTATACCATGTATATCAATTTATAATTTAGCTAAATTATGCTACTCAAATTCCATTCGAAAATCGCTTAAAAACTGTCTTGAAACTGTGAAAATTCCGTGGCTAAAAAATTGAGTTGAAAACCACGCGTTTCATTCTTCCAATTCCAGTTGTCGAAAATTTCCAGTGTATATACCAAGAGTAGCACAGCTCCACACCCCCACATCCCCACCCCCACAACATATATACACATGTGTGTATATAGCTTCCAGCTGCAGGGTGAGACAGCTGCTTATTTACCATTGACATTTTCCATCGCACTCTGGCAACGCCAACTGACTTTGTGGCATTGTCTGATCCTCGCCGAGGTCCACGGCTGACTTGACTGCCGCACAGTCTTCAGACAGAGTTGAACGCGGATCATTCCCACATCGTCCTCGTCGTTCTCGTCGTCGTCGTCGTCGTCGTTGGTCCGTTCGAGATTCCCGCCGGGGTCGTCGTCGTCGTCAACTCTGTCTGAATGTTGTCGCGTCGGCTCCATAAAAGCCGAACTTTTTAGTTTTATAATTAGTCTCAATAATTATTTCTTAAATTTTTTGTTTTGTCGGGCGTGTGTTGCTTAGAAACCGTGAGCACTTCTCTAACTTTATCTAAATATCTCTACATAACCTTAAAACCCAACATTTCCTAACTAATATAACCTTCAAAATATGTGTGTACAAATTGCAATCGCTTGTTCTTTTCCAGCGTTACGTGTAATGTGTCAAGCTATCCGCATATATCTATAATCTGTGTACCTTATTTGTGATATTATAACCAAAAATAAAAAAGTAGAAATTATTTTAAAATATTACAATTTTGTTGCATAATATTTAATTAACAAATAAATAATAATTAATAAAATAAAAATACAACTATAAATCGAGCATAACAATCACGTTAGCTGTTTTTTTTATTACGTTACGTTGGATTACGTTAAGCGATTACATAATCGAGAACAGCGCCAGAATGGATTACGCAATACTTGTGAGCAACGTAAGTGCGAAACAGGGAACAGAGAACAGTCAAAGGTCAAATGAAGAATTCTCTCCATTGACAGTAAATATCTATTGATTTTTCTATATTCAGTTGGAAAGAGAAACCTTGCAGTAACTTTTAAATATTTTAATGAATAATTAAATATAGTA
This sequence comes from Drosophila hawaiiensis, assembly GCA_037043685.1. Classification (NCBI taxonomy): domain Eukaryota; kingdom Metazoa; phylum Arthropoda; class Insecta; order Diptera; family Drosophilidae; genus Drosophila; species Drosophila hawaiiensis. The sequence continues at coordinate 2,061,966 of JBAMBA010000216.1, forward strand.
GAGAAAGTAAAAAAAAGTCTGACAGTTTTCAAATGATGTTCTGGAATACAAATATGTATTGTGTTTTTTCTTGACACTTAAAATAATAATGATAACAAATAAATAACAAAAACTCTTTCATTTTTTTACTTAAATTCAAACTAAGTCCAATAGAAAATGTATACCTGAACAATTCAAGATTTGATCTCAAATTCTGAAAGTTATGAAACTAGTATTGAAAGGAATTTCTCAACAAATAAAATATTTTCCTTTTATCAAATTAATACAATTCAATATTGAAATATATATTTCTCACGAAACTAAAGTTTCATGAATAGTATAATAAGGTGTTTCAAACTTAACAATCCCGATTCATGCGAATTAATGTATATTTCTCAACCCAAAGTTCTCTACTTAATAAATAATATACCATTGTAACTCACACCTACCCGCCGCCAATCCAATCTCAGTTTGCCGTTCGTTTCAGGCTATTAACTGTCGGGCAAATTTATGAACATAAGCCGCTTTACAAACGTCCTGGCAATATTTGCAACAACAACACAACTGCCGACAAATGTGGCAAATTATGATATTTTGTAGGATTTTCTTATCAGCAACCAAACACAAAAACTCGCTCGCAACCAGAAATACATTAATAATGTTGCATCTCTTTTTGGCAGGCACTGTGAAAATGAAACACCTTTTTTGGCAACAACAACGAATAACTACAACAAATATTAAATGGCGTCCAACTGAAACTTCTTCCCACTGAATCAGCAACAGAACCAGAACGAACCAACCAAAATTGAGTTATCAAATTTGTTGTTGGCTGCTGCAAATTAGCCGCCTGTGGATTCGTCACGCCCAGCAAAAAGGCATACAGCGGCAAGCCTCCGTGAAGTTGGCTACAAAATATTTATGCGCACAAGCGATAACAACAACAACAACAATAAGTGAACAAAAACAATAAAGTCCAACAACAACCAGCAGCAGCAGCAGCATCAACATGAAGGGCTTGACGGCGTTTAAGGAGAAGGCGACGGGCGTTTTCGGCGGGTGAGTTGAACGAATCCGTGTATTTTGATAATCACACCGTGCAACACAATTTTCAATACAATCTTGGATAAATCCTTAAATGATATATAGAAAAAAGTGGCATTAACAAACATCAGTCTACTCGTATCTAAAAATAAATAAATCAAGATTTCCTTTTATTATTTTAATTTAAAAAATAAGTCTTCGATAAAAAAAGTATTTTTTTAATATTTGAATTTATTCATAACAAACAGTTTAATTACAAAATAACAGTTTACTCATATCAAAAAATAGATACAATAAATATAAGTTACGCACACTTTCATTATTATTTCTTTAACTGTCCGAATTTAAGTTAAATCTATATTTTTCAGTACTTATAAATCAAATTCTATTCCCTACAATTTTGTAGTACAGTGTTCCATTGCTGAGTGTGCAATATGCCGAGACTGAAATATGAATGCAATCAAATGATTTTCCACAAAATAGGCAAAGTTTAATTTAACGCAACGCTGATCAGCTGAAACTCACACCACTGTGCACAGTGGTTGCTTGAACTTGACCATGCAAAGACTAATGGGGTATGGGGAAATATGCTGAAGTACTTAGCTATATATATATATATATATAGAGACAGAGAGGGAGAATCAAAGAGCTTTGGAGGCGTCGCGAAAGTTGGGGCACGTGTCGCCGTCTCGCGTTGTGGCGCGTCGAGAAGTTTATAAAAATTATTGGCATGCTTAACAAGTCATTAAAGTCGCCCAGTTGCAGTCAGTCAGTCTGTCTGCCTGTCCGACAGTTGTGGCATGCCGAGACGTACACAGGATGCGTCGCACCGTTGGCTCAGGAATTCCGTACACGTTGCCAGCATGCGGCACGTGCTGCTTGAAACGGAAGCTCGGCAACAGATCCTTCACACAACAATGAAAGAGTCATAAGCATATTGGGCGAAAAACAGGACAAGTGCGTGAATTTCTGGTATGCAATTTTATGGGCACGTCACACACACATACAGAGTGAGAGAGAGAGGGATGAAGAGAGAAAGCGATAGCACTTCTACACTTGTACAACTGATTTCTCAAGGACCTTGGGCGCAAATTAGAAATTGGAACAATAGGTAAAAGCGATTTCGTTGCTATTAAGGAATGTCTCTGTGTGTGTGATGAAGAAGAAGAGTGTTGCATACCAACGGGCGTGTTTGAATTTGAAAAAGCTGCACGCAAATGAAATTGATTTTTACGAGCCCATTCAGCGGTTGCCAGGACAACAGGATCTGCAGCTGATGGCTGAGCTGCCTGCTCGAGTGGCACTCGAAACCCGCCTCGCGAAGTGATATTGAAATACGTGAAAACTTCTTCTTCTTCTTCTTCGCACAGTACTTCTCGCCATTGTTGGTGAAAATGAAATTAGAATTGTCAGCTGCGAAATACGAAGCATTCGCAGGAGTCGTCGTGTCGCTGACAAGCCAGTTACTTGCCAAGTTAAACAGTTGCCCCCATTTTCTTGCTTTACCCACAATTGGCCGACTAATGGGCGCGCTTTTGTGGCCAAGTTAAAGCCAAGCCAACTGCCAACTGCCAACTTGAACTCGTCTTCGAAGACAGCGGCGCCAGTTAGCTATAATCTATGCGGCGCCAAAAAGTCTGCAACATTTTTACTGACAATCAAAAGCGCCAAACAAGTGGCTGAAAAACTTGCGCAATAGTTCACCAAAGGCGCCAAAAAAGAAAAAAACGACAGCCAATGAAAAGTAAATTTCAGAGCACGAATTTTGAAGTACCCTGTTCATATTCAAAGGAAATTTATATATTTATTTAAATTAATACAGTTGCATTTGACTCAGAATCAATATATGTTATATTTGGCATGATACATTAAAGCTTAATAACTTAACAGTAGTCCCAAAAGTTGTAAACTTGTTTTGAGATGACTGTAATATCTTTTTAGGAAAGAAAAATTCCTTTACCTTTAAGGGGTATTCAATGGAATAGCACACATTGCCAACTCTTGACTTTGTGTGCAACTACGAGTCATATTGTTTAGAAATTCCAAGCGAAAATATAAGGAATGATTATTGAAAAGAACTAGATCTTCGGTCCATTAAATCGCATCCTTATTATTGCCATCGCTGGCCATTTCAATGCCATTGACAAACATTGTGACAAAACTCGGATGCTCAAATAGCTAAGTAATAAATGTATGTGAATATGTGTGTGTGTGTGTGTGTTTATCCTTAAACAGCGCATAAAATTGGCGTCAGACGAGCCGGCATTAAAGTCGGTCAAGGCGCAAGGAGAAAGAAGCAGGAGAAGACTACAAGGAAGACAAGGAAGCTGCGTGACCAGACGAGGGTAGCTTTGGCTGCAGACATTTGAGTTATGTGACAAACGGCGACGAAGACTCTGAAGTTGTCCTTTTTTTTTGCAGTGGTTGTTGTTGGTGTAGTTGTTGTTGTGCACAGTAGTAGTGTGGCTTGTTTTCTGGTGGCTGCTTATTAGTTTGTATTGCGGAGCGTTTGTCTGGATATTTATGAAGAGAAATGCCAAAGTCGAGGCAGAATGAAAAAGGCAAAGTTCTTAAGATGAGGTTATCAATGTTGATGTGTCACTTAGCCAGGGTTAATGTTGGATTGCCTTAGTCCCCTAAGCCATATCGCCTTACATTAAGTCACACACAAACACACTCACATTGTCATCAATCAGCTGCTTTGTCAGTTGCTTTCAGAGCGTTAAACGTTAACCTTAAGCCACAATCTGATTTAGCAATGGAGAGAAATCAAATTGAAAGACATTCTAAAATCACTACCTGGCTGCCCAAATCGACTTTAAATGTCGCCCTGTCGCTCAGCTATCAGCACTTAATAAAATTGAATTCAATTTCAATTGGATGACTCTGTTTTCAAGCCACCATCCCCCAAAAGAAGCCGCAAATGCCTCTGGGAAAACAAGTCGCAGCAAACATGGGGGGGAATTTTTGTGTGTTGCTCTAACAAGCTGAAAATATTTGTGTTTTAACGCCCCTTCTGACCAAATGCCAAGCTTACCTGTTGCTTACTTTCATCTAATTGGCCTGAGTTATGTCCTTTCAGCCTCAAGCCGAACATGGAGAAATTTGAAATATCGCAGAGTTACCATGGCGGACACGGTGGCTACGAGGAGATGGAGGGCGGCGATCGGGAGGGACGCGGCCCCGGCGGTGGACATGCCTACGACGACGACGACGACCGACCCGACTCCCCAGCCTCCTTCGAGGAGATCGAACGCCCGCCGCTCCGCAAGATCGACAAGTACTGCAAGGCGGAGTGTCCTTGCATGCCGGCCCGTTACACCATCGCCACAATGGCCTGCGTGGGATTCATGATAGCGTTTGGCATGCGTTGCAACATGTCAGCGGCCAAGCTCAAGGGCGAGCACAATGGGGTAAGCTGAAGATATCTTCTTCTATATGAAATAAAAATATTCATTAAGGTATCCAGATATGAGATATTTTATTGCACTAAATTTAAGACTCTGAGGGCTTACAAATTTATGCTTAAATTAAAAAGAAAAATTAACTATTTTCTAAGTCGTTAGCCGTATAACAAAATATAAAAAAATTAAAAACATCAAATACCATTTAAACCAGAAATGAGAATCGGCAAGGGGAATCAAATTTGCTTCATTTGATGGCAAAGCTGTTGTCAATTTAAATGTGGGTGTGAGTGGATGTGTGTGTTTGTGTGTGTGTTTGGGTGTGTGTGTTTTGGGTGTTTGTGTGCGTGTTCACATCACTCAAAAGTCACACACAATGCCACGCCCACACACACAAATAAACAGAATTTTCGCTTGTTAATAAAGCCCCGCGGCATAAATTTTAATGACTCCAACTTTTGCTCTGTTCTGCTCTCATCTCTGGCCCACTCTCATTCTCTTTTATCCTTCCTCTCTCTCTCTCTCTCTCTCTCTTAGACTGTCTTTATGAACTGGACTGTGGCTGTGGAAAGCCATGTGGACTCATCCTTCTTCTGGGGCTATCTGATTACACAAATACCCGGCGGTTTTATTGCATCCAAGTTTCCGGCGAACAAAATCTTTGGGCTCTCGATTGTGAGCTCCGCCTCGCTGCATCTCTTTGTGCCGTTTGCCATGACGCTGATGCACGGCCATGTGGTGATTTGTGTGCGCGTGCTGCAAGGACTTTTCGAGGCAAGTATCCAAATTCCAAATCCAATTCGATTTCGTCAGATCAAAGCTAAGGATTACGCATGTGGTAGTGGTAGGGGTAGCAGTTGTGGGGTGGTGATTGCAGAAGGGTGCGTGTAGTGGAAGGATTTTGCTATATGATAAAGCAAATATGTGAAATGAAAACATGCCCTAAGCGGGTTGGGGTGGGAGGCTGTAAAGTAACTTATAGTGTGGCCCAGCAGTAGATACCCTGTTATAATTTAAATGCAGAAAATAAACGTAAGTTGATTTATAGACACTTTCTTTCATAAATAACTTCTAAAAAACATCGATTTCTTAGAGCTCGGAGTAGTAAAGAAGCTTAAGATAGACTGTTTGTCGCCGTGCTAAGGAATAAATATACTTCTAATCTTTAGCAAAGTCTACTTCCTGTTGTTACATTCATTTGCCCAATGCTAAAACATCCCTCTCACACATTTAACTACAGGGCATAATCATAACAAAAGCATTTATTTTAATGTGATTTCTTTGTGTGTGTTTTTTTTGGCAATCTTTACTGAACATCAATTTCTCCAACTATATCCATTTCTATAGGGCGTTACGTATCCGGCTTGCCATGGCATTTGGCGCTTCTGGGCGCCACCCATGGAGCGTTCCCGCTTAGCGACGTTGGCCTTTTCCGGCTCCTATGCGGGCGTTGTTGTGGGTCTACCCTTATCTGGATTGTTGGCCGATGCCGTGGGATATCAGGCGCCATTTTATGCGTATGGCGCCTTTGGCATCATATGGTATATGTTCTGGATCTGGCTGTGTTTCGAGAATCCACGCAAACATCCTGCAATTAGCATACCGGAGTTGAAGTACATTGAGAAATCGCTGGGGGAGTCAGCGCATCCGACGATGCCATCGTTCAAGACTACTCCGTGGAGCCAGATGCTGCGCTCGATGCCCGTCTACGCGATCATCGTGGCAAACTTCTGTCGCTCCTGGAACTTTTATCTGCTGGTGCTCTTTCAGTCCTCCTTCCTCAAGCACAAGTTCGGCTTCAAGGTGGAGGAGGCGGGCTTTGTGGGCTCGTTGCCCCATTTGATTATGACCACGATTGTCCCCTTTGGTGGCATGCTGGCGGATCATCTCCGGAAGAATGGCATCTTGTCCACAACAAATGTGCGCAAACTGTTCAACTGCGGCGGCTTCGGCATGGAGGGATTGTTCTTTCTGTTCGTGGCGCACTCCTCAACGGCGGTGAGTAGAATAATAAGATATAAGTTGAGTTGTCTTCGGTTGTTTTTAGTTACTGTGATTTTCCATTATATTAACGATATCTACTAAAACTAATATAATTGATAATTCTTTTATAGCATTAATTAATAGAAGACATTATTATTATTATTTGAGATTAGCTTTCCATAACCCAAAAGATACTTTTAAGAATTTTGCATTTTTCGACCGCGAGTTAAACTTTGATAAGTCTTTGGGTTCCTAGATGACTTCACCCTGCAAGGAAATTCCTCCTTGTAATTCTAACCCACCATATCCTGTGAAAATTTGCAATATTTTGACAGTTAATGCTTTATTTTTGAAAAAGAGCTTTTCCTATCCATTTCATCCATCCTAAAAGTATTCTTTTTAGCCAACTATTAAGCAATACAGTTTTTCAGCTCTAAAAGAAATGCATAACATTAAATTTATTATTATTTATTATTTATTATAAATTTATTTTATTTGAAAATTGATTTATATTATACTATCAAGTTACTTCGTGCTTATAGACTGGCGCCATGTTTGCCCTGACTTGTGGTGTGGCCTTCAGCGGCTTTGCCATTTCTGGCTATAATGTGAATCATTTGGACATCGCGCCACGTTATGCGAGTATATTGATGGGTCTCTCCAATGGCATTGGCACCCTTGCTGGCATCATTGTGCCCTATGCGTTGGATGGGCTGATCCAGGCGAATGTAAGTGATGATGAAATACATTTTGGTAAGCTCGATATCCAAGGTTGATTTTTGCCTTTAGCCCACCGGGTGCTGGACTACGGTATTTACGTTGGCCGCCTGTGTTCATCTGATTGGCTGCACTTTCTATGGCATTTTTGCCTCCGGCGAGCTGCAACCCTGGGCCGAACCGCCACCCGAGGAGCAGCAGGTGTGGGCACCGCCACCAGGCGCCATAATCAACGATGATCCCAGCCAGGCGGGCATAATGGGTACATACATGAAGGAGACCGCATTCGTAAGTCACGCAAGGTTTTTTATACACGTTGCGAACAAATATTATGTTAATTGATCATTTTAAAGTGAAAATTTGTGATTCGTATCGTAGTTAAGAAAACTAGGTATATTCTGACATATAGGCATGATAGAAGTCACAGTTTAATTTGATAAAACTCAGTTCAAGTCAGTGTTAACAGAACTTAAGGAGCTTATACCTATAATAGAAATAGAATATTGCCAAAAATGTGTAAATATTAAAAGACACATTTCCATTTCTCCCTGTGCATTGTTTTGCAGGGCGCACCGGAGTACACTGAACAGAGTCAAATGCAACAGCCGAATGCCATTAGCTACGGCGCCACTGGTCACGTGGCAAACAATCCATTTGCACTGGCATCGAGTGCACCCATTGCCGAGGAGCCCGCTCAGCTCTCGTATGGTGACAATGCGAATGCGGCAAGTGCCGGGTATGGCTACGACTACACGCAAGGCCAATTGCCACCGCAGGCGGGGGCAACAACAACGACAACAACAACAACAAATCCCTACGAGCAGCAGACCTATCAACAGCAGTAAAACTAAACGCCTCAATCACTGATTAACTGATATAAACGTAGCTTTTAGTTGTCACAAAAGAACAAAAACAAAATCGAAATTGTTTTGCTGTTTATTGTTTGTTCCTGATGGGGTTGATTTGTATATAAGGATACACACAATATGAGAGACCCATATATAATCAGTTGCCGAGTCTAACGAATTTCTATTATAACAGCAACAACATCACTCACAACATCAGATGAAGACACCAACACCAACACTAACACAATGAAACTATGTACCTAACAGAGCAACTACATATATATACACAATGCATTATGAAAATATCGTTAAACTTGGCGTTAAACCAACCAACCAACAAACAAACGAACAACACAAATCACATAACAAATCTATAGCCTAATTTTAAGCGATGCTTTCGCGAATCTTCTATTTACAAGCTCCAGAAATGCATACAAAAATGTAGCGAAATTACATATTATAATACTGATAATATTTGACATTTGTGTATATCATAAACAGACATAATCCAGGCACGCAGCACGTCTCAAACCGTTATGAAATTATATTATTATTATTATTATGAATAATAACTAAACTATACCTATATAGACACTATATAGATACGTATTATATAAATATACATACTTAGCGAAAAATTGTTGTTAACTATGCAAGTAACAGAAAACTGCAAGTTTTATTACCGTTGATGATATTCTTCTGTGTATGATAAACACCCGGCTCTAAATGTCATTTATGTCTAAGCATAAGTACATTTTAATCAAATCAGAAACAAAAACTAAGCAAAGTAACTCTAATTAATAAGCAATTGTTGATGCTCGGCACGAATGATAAACATTAAACATTCCATATAAAATATAGATTATACATTATATATAAATATTTATCGAACATAAACTTATAGTTAAACAGTTAAGTTAGTTATGTTCAGAACAATGTTTGGTACTCTTACATATTATGCTTTGGTTCAGCACTACGTGATCAGGGCATGATATAGATACTAGCATAAATATATATTTTTCACTAGACTTGTAATTAGTTCTATCGTTACACGCCAATAACCTCAGGATTGGTTTTCATATTAATATCGAAATAATCTTAATGTTTTACATTCACAAACTAAATAAAATCTTATTGGAGAGTTTTGCTGGGCTTAAACTACAGTTAGATAAAATAATTTAAGTTAATATTAAAAGTTTAATATATTTAACTTAACAGCAGCTCTATTTCAACAGGTTTTCAATATTATTTATAATTTTATCCTTCTCTCCTACAATTTTTGTTATTGCACTTTCTTCACAAAGCACATATTAACTAATGTTGTTATTTTAAATATTTTTTTAGCTTCTTCCCTATCAAAATCTATTAGTTTTAGAGTCTTAGCTAAAGTGAAATCTCAGTGAAACTCTCCAATAAAATAGCACAAATATTTATCATATTTCACACGTTTTAGATTCATATTTATATATGTAATGAAATTAGATTTTACTGTACATAAAACTGCACAAAAAATAATAAACCTTCAATCCAATTTGATTTTACTTTCTATTCTATTCTTTTCATTTTAAGCACTCTGTATTTAATGCACACAATAAATTATCTTTCCAATTTGTATTATTTAATGCACGTTTGAATACTTATTTTCATTTACTCTAAGTTTACCGCACTCCTTTAGTCTAATTTGAATACTAACGATTATTTAAAGTTTGATATAGACGCACTTACTTTGTCCGACAACTGTAGAACTTATATATGCACTAACACGTATTCAATGTATTATATAATAAAATAAAAACATACTTATTAGCGCGTATTATACAGAAATGTATCAAATTATTCACAATTAAATCACTATGTATTAAAAAAATGTGAAAATTTTCTAACTAAAAGAGTCAATTCTTATACCGTAATTTGTACAGAGCAGCGAATATTATATAACTAATATATACTATATACATAACTATAATTATTAATTAACAAATTAGATTTTAAATGTTATTGCGGAATATATGTTGGTTGGTCAGTTCAGCTTAAATTCAGCTAATGACTTATACTACTCGTATATATACTAAATCAAAAAAATACCAACTTGTGTTTGCTCAATATCCATTAACAGCGACAGCAACAAACTGCTTGTGAAAGCGACAATACCTAGTTAAATAAGCTTTGTTAATATATATAAAAAAGAAAATATTATATTACTTAAACATTTAAATTTTTCATAATTGTTTGGTTTGTTTTTAAATTTAGGCGAACAATTTTCATGCTTTTACTCAAATTGCAGCAAACTAAATATATTGGCCATTGGGGCGTATGTGTAATATTAGAATTATTCAATTTGAAGTCTGTATATACAAGGCATTAAGTATATATATATAAAATAAATGCTCATAACTATGTAGTTATTATAATTGAATATACAATGTGTACATCTGCGTAGGTGTGTTCTTCAAACCCATAAAGTTCTTGACAGGAGACCTCTCAATTGTCATTAACTATATGAGCTTAAATGAAATTAATTATAGACATAGATATTTTGCTTTTTTTTTATTTTGAGAGACCCCAAGAGCTCTCAAGGCTGTGTGGACAATAATAACGAAAATGTTAACGAAAAGCCACAGTGTTTTTTGTTTTAAAGTAAATCTAAAGTAAACCTTAGCCAAAAACTCACAAACTTACAAATACATACATACATATATATTAAAATTGAAATACTTACGAAATAGTTGAACATTTGACCAGACAGTCTGTAAATATGGATACATACCTAGCTAAATGCCATCATTAAATGCTTTTGTGAGTAATTTAAGTGTACATAACGATATAAAATAATAAAATAAACATTAACTGGCACATATACGAATATCATTTAGAGCACATTGAATGAGCATGAAACATGAACCGGTTATAACTAGGGTACTACTACAACTTGAACCTGTCAGTAACTACAATTATAATACTTGTACTAGCTGAGAAGCTCTATTAATAAACTCATCTATTGTCAGATATATATAGACGCACAACAGGAACTCTTAGCTAATTCATATAAATGTAACAGGAGCTAAGTAAATCAATAAAAAGCTGCGGCTAGCCGCACTTTAAATATCCTTTCCGAAAACATAAAAACTATAATCGAAATAATAAAGAATTACCTTTTTGGAAGGGGTTATTCAATTTATTTGCTGTGTATATATATTTTTAAATTGTTCTTTGTGTTTTTCTTGTGTGTTTTGTTCACCAACTAGTAAATGTATAAAATTTCATGAATGAAAATAAATCTATATAAATGTATATGTAATAACTGAAGAAAGCAAGCTCCCTTTTCTGGCAACACCCGCCCATGTTGTATAATTTTATGATCTAGTATTAAAGGTATCGACAATATAAAAACAATATATCTATTAATGTATACTGATATCAATAAATTGAAACAGAAATTCTCTAAATCAGTATTGCTAACATAAGTAAACTACTAAAACAGAAAAATAATAATTGAATGATATAAAATGTATAATTTGTGTTTAAAAACTAATTGGATTTCATTTAAAAACCAAAACTGATTTATACAACTCATAAACCCCATTCATACAGACTATACGAACTACAACAATATACGAGTACATATAAAGGCTTAACAAATTATACCTAAACAAAAATGTATTTGGAATTCAATAAAATAACATGTTAACAAATTATGCCAACAAAAATGCAAACGTCTGTGTTTGATTTTTATTTCACATATATTTTAAACTACAATTGATTTTATAGTTTGAATTCCGGCAGCGTCGGCTTACAACTTAATGATTAGATTTAGATTTGTACAAGGCGCGGACAATTGGAGCTGGGAGCTCAACTCAACTTATCAATGGACTCCCAATGGCTCCCAACGACGATGGCGGCAACTAAAAACTAACAAACACAAGTCAAATAAATACAAATACACAATTAGGAAACAACAACTAAAATCACATGAGTGCTACAACATAATTATATATATATCTATATGCAAGTCGCTTCATCCTCTTCTCAACGCCTTACGCCTTGGTACTCCCCATTGGATCGCCCCTTGCCGGGAAAGCCCCGGGCAAAGGGCGCCTTTGCATTCGTCGTCACATAATAGTTGCCACGCGCCCTTTTTGGATATAATTAGTATATACTTTTGATTTAATATTCGGATTATTACTTACTTGTTCGAACAGTGCTCGCCCATGAGCACATACTCCGAGTCCTTGGGTTCGCACCAGCCTATCAGATAGGTGAACAGGTTTGGACAGGGACCCGCATAGAAACCTTTGGTTGACGTTATGGATTCGATAAAGTACGGCGTCACCTTGGTGTGATCGCAGGCCAAGGTTTCTGTAGCAAGTAAACAAGATTATATTAATTACATTTTAATAATTAATAATAAACTTAACTTACGAAACAACGTTGCGGATCCCACACAGGCTGGCTGCCTGGTGCCGCCGTTCACATAGAAATCAGCATGCCCGCTGGAGTGCCACTGTCCAAGGATGCCGGCACCCGTGTGCACAACATCCACAAAATGGGCATCGCTGGTGTCCAGATCCCTCGAGTTATTCGCGCCCGCATAGAAGAATATGGTGGGATCCAGTGCAGTGATGCGTCCAATTTTGCCCTCCTCCGGCTTCAGATAGTTGGCCACCAGACCGGCTATATGTGCACCCACACTATAGCCAATGAAGTGCAGATCATCGGGCTGGACACCGCGTGGATGCCGCGCCAGATACTTGACCAGCTGCGAGATGCAGAGGCTGCCGAAACGGGGTGACCAATCCATTTGACTGAGGCAGGGCTCCTTAACCGCATTGCTGTAGTCCACAATGATGATGTTGTACTCGCCCAGTGTGAAGTACGCCTCCCTCAAATCCGGACTGGGACTGAGCATGCGACCACCGCCAAAGCCATGTATGATGATCTTGGTGGCATGACGCGGATTAAAGTGTGAGCGATAAAGTGAGTTCGTGTCGAGCACGTTTATAAACTCGGGCTCCTCCTGTGTGCGACGGGTATACAAATAGAACTGTATCTTTGGATGCGGACAGCGATAGGGTTTCTCTAGGCAAGAATCCGTTACATACACCTGCGACTGATTTTGACCAGCAGCAACAGCAGCGGCCACAACAGCAGCATTTTGACCAGCTGCAAATGAGCAGAGATTATGGTAAGGAATAATAATTTTATATATACAATAAATCCAGCAATGAAATTAGTGTAAGACCAAAAAGAATGCAAAGAAACGCGTAGTTCTGATTAAAAACACTAAAAAAAATTTAAAAGAACAAACAACAACAAAAAACAAAGGCTTATCATAAATCGACAATCACAAAAATAAAGCGATTTTATTATTTTTTCTTTGAAATATTTTCAATTACAAAGAAATGTATTTCTAATAAATTGTCTATATTTCAGTGCGATTTATATTCTGAGTGTAGACACTTCTCGGAATCATAGACATTACTTTAATACCCTCTTCAAGGCTAAATAGAGTAAACACTATTTTTAAAAATGCAAATTTTAGTACATTTCAAAAATGCTTGGGAATTCATTTGTTGTCTTAAATAATTTTTATATTTGTGTAATCACTTGTCGCCAACTTTTAACACCAGACACGCCTCCACCTGTGCCCCTTCACCTCTGGCTCTGCGTCTGGCCAAACGAGTTTGTCAAACTGAATTACATAAGCCTGTTGCTGGCTGCTGCTTGCTGGCGACATTGAATGTTGCCGATTTGCGGCAAATGTCATGCGACTGCATTTGCAACATTGTCAGCTTGTTGTTGTTGTTTGCAGTTGTTGTGGTTGCTGCAACATATCTTCAATTGTGGCAAAAGTAAAAGTCTGCCAAAAGCGCTCAAAACGGAAGCTTGCCTCGCGCAACTGACACTCGTTTCGCAGACGTTGCTATTGTTGTGTCTCAGTTGTTGTTGTTGTTTGTTGGCATCGTTAGCGTTTTGTTGCTATTTATAAAACGCCAACAAGCAATGTGACATAACTGGGCGCTATATGCATGATTCATGGCGGCCATAAGGAACACCCAAATGCAATGAGCTCATCTGAGCTTGTCTTCAACTGGATGTAAAGATTAATTTGTATGCGCATTTCCGCTCATTTGTATTTATGTAGAACCAGTTCGAAAGTGTTGCGTGATTTTCAGTGAGAGTTGGATTTTTACGATTTTCTATGGGTAATATTGAAATTTGTAATTTTGAGGAGGAAATTTGTATTTTAAAATTGAAATTTATAGCTTTGACTTGCCGCTATCGACTCGGCTTTTGCTATTTATCACAAGAATCCATATCTCTAAGACTTTCAATTATTTTGAATTTATGATGATTATTTCAAGTTCAGTAAAGAGTTTGTTCATTTTATTCAGTCAAGCACAAATAAAAACTAGGAAATTAGTTAGGAAGACAGCACATGTCTGCCAACTCATAGTTTGAGTCGCATACTGCGTACAAATATTGCATTGTGCTATGCATATTTATGGACTAATTAAAAACGCTCCGGTCGCTGAGAATCGGCCTTCGGGACAATAAATATACTGGCCAATTGGCCCAATTGTTGCCAGCTTAGATGCTTAACCAACTGCTTGATGTGGCAATAGTTGCAACCGGTCTTCAAATGTTGCAGTTGCAGTTGCGGCTTGACTTAACACTGATCAGTCATCAGTGATTGGTGATCGGTGTGCACATAGATGACTTTGAGCAACCTGCACCTTTTAAGGGCATCCGGCACTGAAAAGCGCTCACCTCATGGCACAGTGAACACTCGCTTGGTTGGATAAGTTGAAGCTGGTTAACATTTATCTCCAACTACATAAGAGATGTTGTCATAATGTTTTTATGTCAACTTGGGAATGCAATTACTACCAATTGTTTTACACAAGTCTGTGCATAATGCCAATTGTTGGTATGTTGACCAGCTAAAAGAGAGGAGAGGGTGGAGAGCGAGAATGGGAAAGGGTGAAGGGAGAAGGGAGGGGGGCCTTCCGCCCTCACCCGCATAAAATTACGGATGGGCCGAGTCGTGTTTCTGCCTCAATTGCTTTTTGCTGTTTTCGCTTGAGTTTCAGTTAACTTTTCACAATTGCTTCGCTTTGCTTGGCTGGTGGCTTATGTAAGTTGGCCTGAACGGTGACTTGGACGTGTACTTGGACTCCGTTACGAATGCCAATTAAGTGCTTCTTTTTGGTTATTTTTGGGAAAATTTGTGTCGAAATAAAAAAGAGGCCCAGCGGCACGCCGGAAAAGTCAGATATATCGAATAAAAACGCTAACCAAACCGTTCCAGAAACCCCAAAACGGAAGCGCCGCCAAATGCGGAAGACACAAGCGAACGAGGCACAGCCACAAAAACAACAACTGCAACTAACGCAACTACAACAAAAACAAAAGCAGCAACAACAACATAAATTGAAACAACAAACATCATCACTTGAGACGTGCTCATCATTTTATTATTTCGTGTTTGTTTTACAATTAAGTGAAAGATGTGTTGTTGATTTTCTTACTTGTATTGTTTTATTTTGTTGTTTTGGTGCTATCTCTTTCTCTTCCTCTCCTATATCTCTCTCTTTCCCACTCTCTGTCTTTTCCATATATATAAAATCATTAGTTTATGGGTTTTATAGGTTTTTATGTTGCCGGTTTTCTACAAACTGTTTGCCATGAATCATTCGTGTTTGTTTTTGTTGTGGCTTTTTATTGAATTGTGATTGAGGTTTGATTTCAGCTTTCAATCGATCGTGGCCTAAACTAAACTTACTTAACTTTGTTAATGTTATGAGCTCGTTGAACTTTGCTTACAGCTGCCAGCTGCTTTTAAAAGTAAACACACTTTATGTAATTAATCAAATTGTACATAAATGAACACTACTACTGTGGGCAGAAGTTCGAAATTTGAACTGCCATAACTTGGCCGAAACTAAATTCAACTTAAATATCTTTTTTTTACCTCTAAATCAATAATACATTCTCATTTAGAAACATTATTTTTGGCCAAAATCGCAGTTCAGATTTTAACAAAAAATCCGAACGGAGTCAAAACAATTATTTTCTACTTTGAAGCCGAGTGTTATTAGAAGTCGCTAAATTGCCGAACATTTTTTGAGAGTCTACTACCAAAATACGGCACATAATATTTAAGGCCAATTAAATATTTAATTTACAGCGCAGTCAACTCAAATTCTTAAGGCCAGTGCGTTAATAAATGTATATTTATTTATTATTGTATATATAAATGAAAATACAATAATAAATTTTGTGGTTTCTAAATTACTTTTTGTTTGGTTTCTAAATTACTTTTCAAGTTAATGCTGCTGGCCTTTATTTTAAGTTGCGTAAACTAAAAACGTTCTAATTGCACAACAGTTTGGGCAAGCCAAATATTGAAAATACGCAATTGCTAAAAATAAGTTAATGAGTAGGTTAAAGTTCAGGCAACGGAATTGCGCTTGATCTCAAAGTGCATCCACTTTTAAACACTTCTACAGAATGTAATTTGAATTCATTTATATCACAGTCTAGCCTTAGGTAAAGTACACACTCTGATGCCAACCTCTGCTGCACTATAATTAAAGCACAACTCGAATAAAAATCAGCACTTGACTTTGGCCATCAGATTCATTCGCTTGTCATGACACAAACTTTTGCAATGCATATTCGCGTCATAGGCCAGAACTACACTATGAATACACTGAATTTGATGGCAACCCCCATAAAAATGGCACGCTTTATAAAGTATTGCGAAATAAACGCGAAAATATCAGCGAAGGGTGTCAAGGTGCAGTTAGATTACGCATTATGTGGCATACAATTAAGATTTGATATACAAAATATATACTCATAACTATGATATGTGAACTATGGGGCATTGGGAGTGCATCTTAATGGTAGCTTGAGTTGGTTAGGTAGCAGCAGACAGGCTATTAATTAACTGGGCCAAAACAACAACAACAGCATCAATGAGAGCCATCTGACACCGCACAAGATAACTTGACAATGATGAGGCACATTTTGCGTGTGTTTGTTTTCCATTTTATTTGTTATTTCTTCTCTTTTCGTTGCCTGCATTTGGATGAACCAAAAATATGCGTAACAAATTTGAAAAACAAGTCAAAAAGAAGCCAACCACAATAATAAAAATCGATGACAGCGTTTATAACAATAACAATGCGTGTGTGAAAGAGACATTGGCTCTTGTACAAGCGACCCATTGTACAGTGGCCCAAAGTATGTCCACAAAAATTAATTTAAAAAAAAAATGTATTAGTTCGCATCGAAATCGGTTTATCTTAGTATACTTAACATGAATTTAAGATATGAATTTTATGAATTGTTAAGTTGCACTTGTTAAGCTGTAAAGTATTCATTTGTTTTCGATTTTGGTCAGTGTGCCAAGTTTTGGTCAGTTTTTTAACCGAGCAGAGACAAGCAGCGGTTTCATTGTTGTTGTTAGTAAATAAGTCGTTATAAATAGTTATAAGTAGTTGTTTGTGGCTGTTACTGTCAGAGTACGTGCTGTGGAGAGCATCAACCTTAAAGTTTGTTCAATGGTCACACCATAAAAATATCAATTTCAAAATGTTGTTGCTGGTAAATATATGAAGCAAGGTCGCCAATGGAAATTTTGATGGGCTAGCGCAATAAACAATATTGTGCAATTATTTATGCAGTTGACGCAAATTTTAAGTGTCCACAGGAGTGGCCAAGCCTCAGAGTAAAGAAAAAGAAGAAAAAATGAACATCAAGCCACGATGACAACGCCAAAACCAGAAGAAAGCCAAAAATACATTGAGGCTTGACAAAAAATTAAAAAAAAATCGAATTTACTCGTTAAGTTGCCAGGCAGACAGGGCGAAAGTAAAAGTTTAACTTAACACAGATTTCTTTTAAGCACAGTCTAACCAAAAGGTAAGAAAAGCAAAACGACATTCAAACAAACCGGCAAAATCCAAATGGAAAACGTTAAAGCTGAGCAGCAGCCAAAATGTTGATCCGATTCCCAGAAATTCCCGCTTTTTGTGCGCACAATTTAACAACATTTTGTTTTCAAACAATTATTTATCACACTGTACAATTTTGATTTCGGGTGATTGGTTGTTATATAAGAGCATTCAATTTTATAGCTTTTACTCTTTATTTGATTTTTGAATATTTGCTCGTTGTGGGTCAAGGTTTGTATATTTAAGGAAAAGAAAAAATGCAATTTGCGGCGCTCTTATTTGTTTTGATTTTAAGTTTCATATGCAGCGGCGGCAACTGTTGCTGCTGCTGCTGTTGTTGTTGCTGGTCATTGGACTCGCTGGAAACACTCTCGTTTTCAAACTCAATGCACAACGAGCTGCCGACGCTGTCGCGGCATAATGCCGGATGCCACGAGTATGGTAAAATTAGCGGGCACGCGCGAAACGCCCAAAAAAATTTACGAATCAGCAACAACAAACAACTCTTTGTGCAACACTTGATTGTGACGCGCAGGCGGAAGAGATGGAGGTGGGCGGACGAGGCACACGTGTTGCTTGGAGGCGAAGCCAAACAAAAACGTATTACAAATTCCGATATTTAACTGGAGACGTGCGCTTTGTCTGCGCGCTGGCGAGCAACTGAAGCGCAAGTTCGTGTCTTAAGTCTTTCGTTTTTCGCTTTCGGTTTCGTTTTCGGTCAACCGAAAAGTTTGTATAGCAGCGAACCAAAAAAGCTCGATCATGTGAAAGCTCTATGGTGCTTTCGGCGAATTGGGTCTGTTCGCAAATGCATTTTAATGTTTTGAGTCATTTGAAAGTATTGAAAACTGACCAAGATATTGGAAATTGGCACTGCTGCGAAGTAAATTAATAATTAATTTATATCTATTGTTAACACTCTGAAGAAATAATTTTGTGCAGCTTAAAAATACTTAAGATTTTAAAAATATTTGCTAAATTTAAATAAAAAATCAATCAAGAAATGGTTATCCTTATCAACTTGTGATTTCCGCTAAAGGAAAAACTTAACAGTTTAAAATGTAAGTCAATTACAGCCACACTCAAGTAGGTGCAGGAACTTAGAACCAGGTACAATTTCAACGCTCTGCCACCTCAATGACCACATCGATGAGTGGTCCTTTGGCATAGGGATATTTGTCATTTGTGCTGAGAAAATATGAGCCAGCAGCGCTGCAGAAAAAAATAAATTAGAGAGCTCATATCCATTAAATTAAATTGCAACCTACTTTGGATCAACAAAGTAACCCATTTGTGTATTGGGTATATTGGAGTAGAGGCCGCAACGTTGCATAAAATACTGCATCCAGTCACCGCACTGCTGAGCCCAGAAGCCTCTATCGCTACTGATGGACTCCCCATAGTAGGCGGCAACTCGAAAATGATTGCAATTGTAAAAGCGCCACTGATTTACGTAGCTGCAACCAGGCTGATTAAGCTGGTCGAGATTGGGATAGAAGTCGACATGACCCATAGATGGCAGCGTGGAGAAGAACAAGGGATCTGTGTGTATCACGTCGACAAAGTCTGCATCGCTGGCATCGAGCTTATCCTGCTGCCAATTGGTCATGAAACCAGGTCCAGCTGGATCTAATCCCGTAATACGTGCGAGTGGTTTACTAACATAGTTGGCCACCATTCCGGCCGCCTGGGCGCCCAAACTGAAGCCAATCAAATGAATCTCCTCTCGTTCATAGATGCCAGCAAGTAGCAGGTTGTCAATGAATTGTGCCAAACACTTGGACACTACTGGTGCATTCTTCACAGACCAGGGATAATAACAGGGCCAACGCACTAGACTTCCATAATCCACTGAGATCACATGCACAGGTTGCGTCTGCAACAGCACATCCCTCACCTCCAGATTGGGCGTCACACTCCGATTGCCATTGAAGCCATGAATGAGTATCTTAAGCGGTAAACGAGGCTCGAATAGTTCCGCCAGAGGATTGAGTGGATTCAGCTGAATGGGCTCATCTCTGCTGGAGCTGCGATCATACGAATCAACATTTTAACTGACAGATTTACAACTTGAATCTAAACTTATGTGTTGTTCTAAATCAAAAAAAAAATCTATTAACTTTATTTTAAAAACAATAATTTGATTGTTTCTTGCCTTTTAAAAATCTTCTAAAATAATAACAACTCACTTTTCTGTTAACAAAATTCTTTGATTGAAATTCAAAGTGAAATTTTGTAATATTTACTCACTTGGTGTAGAGCCAGAAGCTAATGCGTGAATTGGGACACTTGTGTTCTGCAAATATGCACAGTTCTGGCAAAAATTTGGGCTGGGACTCACAATTCCCAACGAGAACTACGAGTAGTAGTGGGAGGATTACGTTAAGCCGATATTTGCACATTGCGAGAGTTGTGAGTGCTTTGCACGCTGTGTCTAATGTTAATTCTATTAAATTAACTTGGTCCGACATTGACGACTGTATGGGAAATGAGCCCCCTATGGAGTGGGGACTGATAAGGAGTCAAGGTTTTGGTTCTAGCTCAAGATCACGCCCACTCGGCACTATGCTCGCCTCTGCGGGTTAAACGTTCGTTTCGCAAGTTGATGATAGAACTGAGCTCTCCAACTAATGCCGAAAAATATATCATCCATGAAGACGCATACTAATTGATATGAATTATCGAATTAATATGCAAAAAATAATTGGTCCATCTGGCCGGCGACCATAGCCCCTAAGCTGAAGCCAATCACATGGATACCGTCCTCTTGAATAATGCCTCCCTCTATGAGGTTATCAATGAACGCCTACATGATGGTTATCGAATCGATTAAATCCAAATATAAATTTCAGTGTAAAACAATAAAGCTAAATTCAATTTTCGACAATTTGAAAACGCATTAATTTTGAACCAATTTTATACTAGCGTGTGTTCAATCCCATTAACGATTTTTTACTCTGGTTTAAAGAGTATTTAATCTCATGTAGTAATTGCTTTTAAAAGTTGTTTGTGCCTCATTTATTTAGTTAAGATTTAAATAAATATAACATCTTTTTAGTATATTAGTTGGTAATTAAATAATTAGCTATTCTCATAATAAATTACTTTTATCACAAGCTGGACTTAATCAAGGGCTCATCGAGTGCTTCCTGCTCTTGCCAGATTAATTGTTTCTCTAGCTCATCGGTATCCAGATCATTGTCCTCCAGCTCTGGAAGGGATTTGCTCAGCTCCAGCTCAAAATCATTTTCGATTTCATTGTGTTTTGATTCAAGCGGAACTTGGCCAAATATTTGCTATTATCCGTGTCCTCCAGCTTGCCCATAGCATAAGGCGGATCACTCTTCGTCTTAAGAAAAAACGAGCCACTCATATCCTCTGATACGTGATAACCCATCAGAGCTTGTGGCGCTTGAGTGGAGCAGAGTCCAAAGATGTGGATCAACCAACTGGAGCACTGGCGGCCCCAGAAACCTACCGAAGAATTGATGGACTTGGCATAGAAGCGCGGCGCTCGCTCATGATTACAGCTGCCCGGATCACTGGGATTCTCATCCAAGCAGCCAGGCTGCAATGGTCCAAAATTGGGATAGAAATCTACATGTCCCATGGGACGCATCATGCCTCTTCCCAAAGTATCCGTGTGAATCACATCCACAAACTCTGCGTCCCCAGGATCCAAACGTCTCGAATTGCTGCCCAATATGAACAGAGGCTTGGCTGGATCTAATCCTGTGATGCGTTTCAGTTTCCTTTTCAAGTAGTTGGCTGTCTGTCCAGCAACTTGACCCCCCAAACTGAAGCCAATCACGTGGAGCAACTCATGCCGAACAATACCTCGCTCCAGGAGATTATTAATCAACTGAGCGAGACATCTACTGACCAAAGGAAGATTACTTACTGCCTGCATGTAGCAAGGATAACGCACAAGTGGGGCATAGTCAATGGATATCACATACACATCCTCATTATCCAATAGGGCAGGACGTATGTGATTATTTGGAGCAAAGTCACGATGTCCTGTATAGCCATGAAGCAGAATCTTTACAGGACGCGGTGGCTGAAAGTCCCAAGGATTGAGTTCGAGTGGATTCAACTGCACAGGTGCATTACGAGTGGAGCTATTTACAATCGGAAGTAAATAAATAAATCAATTATATATTCAATCCCTATGTTACCCACTTGGAGTACAGCCAGAAGGTGACATTCGAATTGGGACACTCAACGCTTCTGTCCACAAAGCAAGCAGGATCCACGAGTCCCAGCAGTGGATTGGCAAAGCTGCCACAAAAAGCAGCTAAATTAGAAGTATAATTCTTTAATGAATCCAAAATGTGGCGAATAATTGAAAGCCTACCGAGCAGCAAGAATAGCGACGACTTCATGTTGGCAAACTGCTAGTTGAACTGTGTGTCGAGGAGCGAAAGTTGTTGCTATTTAAACTGCCAAAGCTGTCGCCATATCAAAGACGTAAGATCTTTTTTTGCGTTGTCCCAATGTGAATTAATATGTAAGCACCCACACGACACACACCTGCACCAGCAACCGCAGCAGCAACATTATTGCTAGTTCGCAAATTTTTTGTGTGGTTGCAAATTGGGTCAAAAAGAATGAAATTTGTCATTGGTTAATTTGATATTTACATTTTTGAATTGCTATCAGTGCTTGCTGCTGCCGCCATCTATGGTTCGTTTGAGTAGTCAGCATAATTGTCAAAGCTGTCAGCTTTTGTCTGCTAGCACAGTGAGTAGCCACAAGTGGGCGATGTTAAACCATAACTTTCGATAGACGTGGTGTGTATTGAATTAATATTATATCAGTGTAATTTACACTCCTGTTAATAATGAATAAAATAACTACTCTTAAATGCAGTAGGAATATCAATTGTTGTAAGTTGGTTGTAACTACTTTTCATTGATAACGCATTTTTAGCGAGCTTAGTATTGTGACGCAGAGACACGATAGTTTTCCAGTTGCACATCACTCGTCGATAAAGACCATCTCTAATAGTACATTTTCAGCAAACAACAACAGTTGTGTTTCACCTACAAAATTTGACCTGGTCACTGATTAAAAATATGATAAGTTAAGACATATTTTTCCATTGGAAGATCATGGCAAAAAACATCTTTGCTTCCTAAAATTAAATAACTAAAGGTATTTACAAGCGATATAACATATGATAGCAATAGTCAAAATAAAACAGATGTAAACAAAGCCACGACTTGTTTTCCCTTTCGACTAGTTTAATCGAACCGACACCAAATCCTGCAACCTTTTCGAAATATTGTTATCGATATCGGAGAGGGATATTTGAATAATGATAAGGTTTTAAAATCCAAAGTTTATCTGCAGAAGAAAAATTGATTAAATTGTAGTATTTTTAGAATTCCTGAAAGGATCGACTAAAGAAGATGGCTAAGAAACAAGCATGGACGCACATGCGCCAAGTATTTCAATATGCGATCAATTCGGTGCATCCGGAAAATATATTCGCTGACTATAATAGATATGATTTGCGACCTCAAGAGCAGGATCAGCGTGTCTATATCAAGTTGGACGGACGGGAGCATGATATAACTGACAAGACCTGTCATATTGTGGGCTTTGGCAAGGCCGTTTTCGCCATGGCCAACAAAGTGCAATACGATCTGGGCCAATATGCCGCTGGTGGTGTGCTCAGTGTGCCACTTGGCAGCGTGCAGCAGTATAAACAACAACCCATCTGCCCAAAGATGGTTATATACGAGGGTGCAGCCAACAATCTGCCCGATGAGATGGCACTGAAAGCGGCACAGGAAATAAAGAAGTTAGCTGAGTGCATGACTGACAAGGATGTGCTCTTCGTGTTTATATCTGGCGGTGGTTCGGCACTGTTGCCACTTCCCAAAGCACCGCTGACGCTACAGGACAAGCGCAGCATTGTGGATAAGTTGATGAAGCGTGGAGCGAGCATACAGGAGCTAAACACGGTGCGCATTGCCTGCTCGGAGATTAAAGGTGGTCGCCTGGCGCAGGCAGCCAGAAAGGCAAATGCGATAATCACCTTTGTGCTGAGCGACATTGTTGGTGATCCACTGGATCTGATTGCCAGCGGACCCACAGTGCAGCCAAGTGGAGGCGGGGAATCAGCTGCGGAGATACTAAAGAGGCACCAAGTGTGGCCTGAATTATCGGAGCAGCTGCAGCAAATATTTGAGGAGCAGCAGCAAAAGCAAACTATTGATAATGGCCAAGTTTTTGTTGTGGGCAGCAATGTTTTAGCCACCACAGCTGCTGTGCAGGAATCCACCAAGCTGGGCTACATATCCTGTGTGCTCAGCTGCGCCATTCAAGGTGATACCAATAGCGTTACTGCGGATTATCAGCGATTGCTGCATGGCATTCAGGAGTTCAAACAGCGCACAATCAATCAGCAGCAACTACGCGAAAGATTTGCCTACAGCGAGCAGAGTTTTCAGGATTTTCTGAAAGCACTCGAACAGCATGTGGCAACTAAGGCGCCAATGTTTCTCATCTGTGGTGGCGAACCGGTCATCAAGGTGAGTCAATTTAGATCTGGCTCGGGAAATGAACAACAGTAATCAGTTAATTAACCATTTGGTTAATTTGTCATTTTTTTCACAGGTCACTGGGCAGGGTTTGGGTGGACGCAGTCAGCATTTGGCGCTGCTGATGTCACAGATGCTGCATCGCGATGAGACGCTGAGTGGATGCAGTTTTCTAAGCGCCGGCACTGATGGCATTGATGGCCCAACGGATGCTGCAGGTGCCATTGGTGATAGCGTTGTCATTGAATCCTATCTAAGCAGCCATACGCTCGACGAGCTGGCTGAGATCCTGCGCAATTGTGATAGCTACAATTTTTACAAGCGACTGGCGGATGGGGAACATCATCTGATTATGGGACACACTGGCACCAATGTAATGGATCTACATTTCCTGGTTGTGCCGTAATAGTTAGGGTTGGGTTTCTTGGCGTTTGATCTTGAAACTCGGCGTGGCATAGTTTCAATTTGTTTAATAAGTGTTGCAGACAGTTTTTACGATTTTCCTGCTTAATGTTCTTATGAATTTTTACGACTCGTTTCATTAACGTTTTTAATATGCATTTAAATACGCTAATTCTCTATTCTGTGCTCTTTATGCTCAAGTGACAAGCATAAAATCGCAATTAGCTTTTTCCTCTCAATAAAAATTAAAATACAAAAAAAAAAAATTCAAATACAAAGAATGTGTGTCTTATGAAATCAGCAATCAGCAATAATATATTTTTTGGCTACCAGATGAATTGTGTTGATTTTATGGGTATTCTCATAAATGTGTGATAAATCAAATGATATATCTATCTGCTATATGTACAAAAATATACTCATATATGATTATTATAAAGCATAAATATTTGAGTTGTTTTTTGTTTCGCTTTTGTATTGTTTTTGTATTGTTTTTTGCGCCTCTTAAGAATGCGCTGCTAATAAATCATCTTAATTGTTTAAGACCCCAAAGGCAAACAGTAGCAGCAACAACAACAATAGTGACAACAACAACAATAGCTAGCGATAATTGCAATTAAAAATGTAAATTTATTTGTATAGCTTTTATTTTTAGCAACTATTATATACTATAGACAACAATAACAATAACAACAAAAACAACTAAAAACTAAAACGCCCGACGCGCGCCCTATTGCAATTTACAATTTATCAACTGACACTTTGTTGAATTTTTCTATAATTGAGTTTTTTTTTCGCTTTCCTTAAAATACCCTTACAGCAAGTATTTGAATTTTGGTATGACAGATGACCGAAAACTGGTTTAGCTGATTTTTTGAAATGTTTAACTAATTTACGAGTAGCTTAAGCTTATCGACCCAAAACAATATAACTCATCCCTTTCTTATTTTTTGAGTAAGATTCTCAGAAGTATCATATACGTTCTGTATATATATACGATGAATTTGTTTATACACAATGTTAATGACTATTTTTAAGAGCATTTCATCTTCGATTATACAAAGTCAGAAAATCATTCATGCTTTTTTTAGCTTTTGATTGGTTCAAGCACAATTTTGTTGCTATTGTTATCGATATAGTTGTTGTTGTTATTGTTGCTGCTGTTAATGCTCTTTAGAATATTTATTTTGCCGCGCATTTGGCACAATTATTAAATAATCACATTCTCGCCTGCAGTATCTCACACTCTGTGCTATTTTTGCTTGATTAACTTTGTTATTACCCATATAAATGAATAAACAAAAATAAACAACAACAACAACAAGAACAAACTGCAGCTGCGGTTGCCGCTGAGCGATGACTAAGTTTACAGTTCTTTTGAATTATAGTCTGACTTGATAAATCCGACTATCTAATTACAATCCATTAAAGGCGTATAAAATTCAGCTGAAAGAGTTTTTTCAGGCACATCAAATGCTGTTCTAATAACTGAAGTGTAGAATAATAAAATCACTCATAGAGCTTTTGTCAACTAGTTCTTGGAACTGAGACAGAAGCTGATTGAAACATCCTGAATTTTTGGTATTATTTAAAAATAAGAGCTTGAATCTAAACGAAACGAGAACCAACTGTGTTGAATTAATTAAATGATTTGGTATTAATTAAACTATGTACATCCAAAATATATGTCATTAGATTGTTTTAAAAGATTTTCAGATTTTCGACAGCCTCTTTAAAATTTTGATGTCTGTCATGATTATACTACATTATCTTTTTCTTAAGTATAGAAAATAAACTATAAGAAATGCTAAAAATGTCATGGCTAGTTATTTGGAATTATGCATGCAGTATTAAAATTGGGATAAAAATATGAATGAAAATTAATGTATCTAGATCTTCAGATGCAACGCAGCTGAGCAGTGTTTGTGACTGCAAGAAAACTCAATTTAAGATTGTAGTATTCTAATTAAAGAAACTGAATTGAATTAAGCTCTCCCC
This sequence comes from Drosophila hawaiiensis, assembly GCA_037043685.1. Lineage (NCBI taxonomy): Eukaryota > Metazoa > Arthropoda > Insecta > Diptera > Drosophilidae > Drosophila > Drosophila hawaiiensis. Next base: position 2,088,851 of record JBAMBA010000216.1, read on the forward strand.
CTCTCTCTCTCTCGCTCTGTGTTCTCTTACTGTCTCTCTCTGTGACTGCCCACAGTTGCTTAGGGCAACTCCCACGCACAGATCCCTGCGCAGCGATTAGAAACATTTCCGTTTCCGTTTAATGCCTGCAGTTATACGTAGTTCTGATGCGACTGGTCAGCATCTATATTTAACAACAGCATAAATATATTAAACATAGTCTATCTCCTAAAAAAATGATTTGGAAGAGCAACAGCAGCTGCAGCTGCAGAAGAAGTAGCAGCAGAAGAAGCAGCAGCTGTGGAATGTCGCGTCAATTTGTCTGCCTTGTCGGCCCCGCTGGCGTAGCAACAATCTCAGAGCGGGTTGAACATCTGCTCTTGAGCAGCATCATCATGTTGAAGTTGTTGTTGTTGCTGTTGCTGCGGCCATTGAGTGCAAGTGTCGCGTTGATTTATTAATTAAGCATTGGAGAGCTGCTGCGCGTGGCAACTGCGTGGCAACTGCGTGGCTAATGAAGTACTCTGACTTGGACTCGCTCTCTCGCACTCGCACTCTTCTCTGCTGGCAATTTTAATTAACGAACCGCTCCGATCAGATCTTCAATACGCATGACAAACACACACACACACACTTACACAGTACATATCAAATAGACTTTTGGGGCAGCTGAGATGTTGACTTATGACATCACACCCATTACAACATTCAGCTGCTGGCTGCTGACCAGACAAGCTGACGACTCTTATCACACACGCACACACACACTCGGCATAGAAGAGAACACACACATTGCGTATACGCCGCATGGCCAAACACACAAATTGGAAATATGTGCTCGACTCTTCCATTGGCGACATCAATTTGCTGCTGTGCTTAATTTGTCTAGACAATGGCAAAGTTCATCGCATATGGAATCATATTCGCATCGCATCGCATTGTATCGCATCGTATCTATGATCACATTGCCTAACATTAACAATCGCAATCGCAATCGGACTGTGGCAAGTTCAATTAATGCCTTTGTCTTTTTGTCACATGCTTTTGTGTATCTGTTTCTGCCAGTAAAACAATTTGCATTCGCTTATTTGGCCATGATTCATCATTCAATGGAATGTCTTAATTTGAAGCAGCTGTCTCCAGCGAGGGATTTATATTTCGTTTCGTGGTTGGACAACCCTTGGGACCAACCCCCAAACGAATTTAGTGCACTGAACTGTTGAAAAATTTCTCAAAATGTTAATGTGACAAAGAAATATTTGCGAAATATGTCGAGTTTAATTCACCATTCGCCATTTAATGTTTGTGATATTATTAATATGTTTTACAATTCAATTTCTATTTTTGAATTCAACAAAAAGTATTTATTGACATGAATACGTGATCATTATATTTTCGTCAGTTTCTTTTGCATTTAAAAATAGACACATACTATCAGCTACTTAAGGCCTTTTCCTATCTCGAGCTTAAGCTTTTTGTATTTTGTACGGCATAAGTTCAAAAGTTGAGGTTCGGCAATCCCACAAAACAAAAAAAAAAAAAAGCAATGACTCTTAAATTATATGCATTTTCCTATGATCTTACGCCAATTACCAATTATTGGGTATTACTCAGAGCCAGTGGCAGTGTTAATGTGCAGCTTGCCATTTATCAAATTCATCATCTTCATCCCCAGCCAAGCGGTTGCCCCCTTCATGGCCAACGCTGGCCAGAAGCCAACTTAATGTCAATCTGTTGCATTCAGTTGAGCTGCAATTGCTGCCGGCTGCCTGCTGCCTGCTGGCTGCTGTTGCTGCCTCTTGACTGGCTATTAATGCATTACAAATAGGTGCGCCAGACAACAACAACAGGCATATAAGAGTGTGTGTCAAGGAAGAGTGGACGACTTGCGGATATCCTGCAAGAAGCATCGCTCAAAATCAACACATATACAGGATATGTGTGAGAAACTATTCATAGTCTTCTTTAGAATTCACTTAATGCGGGTTTTGTCATTTTCGAATGGAGTCGTAGGCCTTAGTTTGTGTCATAACACAAAAAATGGAGATTAATATTATTGAATGAGTTTTCAAAGTAGCTAAACAAAGCTGTGCTGCGTATGGTATACCTAGATGCCAAGTTTGAGGACTCCAGTTCTTATTGATCCCGAGATGTATGTGACTATAGTTGCCCGTGATCCTTATCAGTTAAACCCTCTCCAGACATTTTCCATAAGTACTGGGTATGTCAACAAAAAAAAGCAAGCACAACTGGTAACATGGCCATAGACGCGTCGGTGCCGTTGACCAATGTAAAGCAGAGACAGAGGCGCAGGCAGAGGCAGAAGCAGAGCGAAGAGGCAAAGGCAGTGGCAGTGGCAGAGTTTGTGGCAGAGGCTTAAAGCGAGGTGGAGGCTAAGGCGCTTGAAGTCTAAGCAGACGACCTCAAGTGTTGGCAACAATCGCGTTGCCTGCCGCACGCTTGGCCGCAATACCCGTACTTAAGTGCAGCAGCAGCAGCAGCAGCGGCAACAGGCTGCAACTGCAACAGCCGAAGCAGAAGCAGTTCAAGTTTGCGTCGAGGAATTCCTTGCCGCTGAAATAATTAAGCATTGCAACATTGTTTATTCTTGTTGTTGCTGCTGTTGTTGGGGTGTTGCAGGCTCGTTTAACAAGGCAGTCATCTTAACAAGTGCCTCGCCGAGCTGTTCTACAACTATTTTTTTCGTGCTGCCTTGCAGTTTGTTGTTGTTGTTGTTGTTGCTGTTGTTTGTTTTGTTTTTATTCTGCTCACAATCTTTTTCAATTTTTTTTCTTCTTTTGCCCAGGAATTTCCATTTTATTTACATTAAAGTTGTGACGAACGAAGCTGCTTTCGATTTGGCCCATTTGCATATGTGCGTGCGTGTATTCGTGTGTGTGTGTCTGCCTGTGTGTATGTATGTGTGTGTAGCGCTAGCCACAATGTTGATAGCAGCAATGTTGCTAGCCACAAAATCATAAATATTTTTGTTGGTTGGTTAACACATAGAAAAAAATTATATTTGTGATTTGCGGCTGATTATGAAAACGCACAAGTTATAAGCCTGGCATAAAAATGTATAATGCCAGCATAATAATTTAATTAAAGCAAAAAGTTGTTTTTCCGCTTTGTTTGTTTGTCTCCAGCCCGATGACGCTGACGAAGTGGAAGGCAAAGCAGCTCATAAAAAATAATACAACAAATATATACATATATACATATATGCCCATATATACTTTTTATTGAAAAAAGCAAAAAAAAATTAAAACGTTTTTGCCTTGGTTTCAGTTATGAGTTTTGCTTTCAATATCTATACAAATATATGTATTATACATATTTCTGTGCGTATATATATAAATATATATATATATTTATTTGAGCACTGAGAATTGCATAATTATAGTGTCAATCTATGAGAGAGAAATAACAAAAAATAAAGAAAAAAAAACTTCCTCACCCCCGGAAGTGTTGTGGTCCGGAAATGCAAGTTCCTCAATGTGTGAAAGTGTTGCACACTCCTGCATCAGCTCTTGTTGCAGCTGCAATCGTGGTTTGTTGTTGCTGCTGCTGCTGCTGTCAACAACTTATAGCAACAAAAACTTTTCCATAACCTAAAACAAAATGTATAAAAAAAATTATCGGCTATTTTTATAATGCGCAATCTTCGATGCCTACGCCGCCAGCAGTGTGCCATGCACCCCCCTCCCCTCCTTCTCCCCACTATCCAACCTGGTTCACCTACCGCCCATATAAGCCGCATCTTCAGTGACCACCCTTCCTCATCTCCCGCATGCCCTCGACCGTTACACACCACTCACAATGTGTTGTCTGCGTTTATTGATTTATTAGAAAATTCCAATGAACAAGTTTTAATACACGACAACAACGTCGACGACGACGACGACGACGACAACGTTCGTTGTTGTTGTTGTTGCTGCTGCTGCTGCTGCTGCTGCTGCTTTTGTGGCAAAAACAATGTAGGAAAGAGCATGCTAAGACAAGCAGCAGCAGCAACAACAAAAACAACAACACGCAGAACTGAGTCGGCGACTGGCAAAAGTAACAAGTGCAATATTTTAATTACGCTACCAGCGGCAACAACAACTGGCAACATGCTACATTAATTTGGTTACCAGCGTTGCCAGATGGTCAGTCAACAGTCAACTCGCTGCTTGTTAACGGTGCGTATGCGCAATGCGCGCTAGAATTCATTGGAAGAAACGTTTGCTTAATGTGATTTAAGAATATTTTTGCTATGCTAAAGAAGCTTTATGAATTTTGATTAACTTTTCAAAATCCAGAAGCTTTTGGGAATATTTTAGTTAAAATATTATATAGATTCAAATACGTTTCTGAGCATTTTGATGATGTTTCTACTTTCCGAAAAATGTATTATTGATATTTATTACAAAGCCCAAACCAAATGTAAAAGGAAATGTAAGTAATTTAAGAAATGAAAAATGTTCAAACTTTATAAGGAACCAAGCTATAATAGTCTATAAACTTATGAATTTAACTTAAATTAATTAATATAAGTAAATTAAAAAATAAGAATATTCAAAATATATAGAAAACAACCTTTAATAACCTACAAATTTATATATGTAATTTTAATAAGTAATAAAAGGAATATCACAGTAATTAAAAAATCGAAACTACATATAATGCTGGCAACTGCTCTGCATATAACATACTCAATCTGGCAACGCTATTTGTGTCCAATTCACATGGCGTATAATGAATACGCTCAAGTCTCAAACATTTTGCAATCAATTTAGATTTACATTTGCAGCGGCAGCAGTGGCAGCGGCAGCGGCAGCCAGTTCGATGTGAATGCAGAGTGCAACCAGTTGAGATGCCGATTTCGGTAACCAAATCAACTGTAGCAGCAGCGCCAGTAGCCGCAGCAACAACAACAACAACAGAGATCTCTGCAGCCGGAGAGCAGCAAAGAAAGTCGCAAGTAGCTGCGAGTTGTGAGCTGAGCTGAGCTGAGCTGAGCTGCGATCTGAGAGAGTTGAATATTTGTAATTGTCTGGCTGGGACAGTCGGACTTGTTTGTTTGTTTATTGTTGTTGTTGTTGCTGCTGTTGCTTTTTGGGCTTGATTAATAATTAATCGCACTCACAGACACATACACACACACACACATGTGTGTGTATGCACACACATGCAAATCGCTGCTTGCTTTTAATTACTCAACTTAAATGGCGCTTGAGCTTGAGCGACTTAAGCAACTTGATGTGTGTGCGAGTGTGTGTGAGTGTGTGTGTTTCGATCGACTCTCACTACTACGCGCTCAAAACTAAGTAACTAACTAGCTCGCTGCTGCTGCTGTTGCTGCTGCTGTGTCTGTGTGTTTGTGTGTCTGTGTGTCGTCGACTGTGGCTCGACTGTTGCCGCCTGTTTGCCTTGCCCGGCCGCTTTGGACGCTCATTCAGTTTTTTGCGCTCAGCGCTCGTTGTACGGAACCGAAAGATTCGTCGCTTGTCCAAAATAAAAAAAATAAATATGTAAAAGATTTACAAGCCAAGGCATTACAACAACAATAATAACAACAACGACAACAACAGCATCAGAAACAACAAGCGTAGCTTGTCATAACTTGATCTAACTCGTTAAAGGCAGGGCTCCAGCACATAAATCTGCATATCTAGCCATCGTCTGTCTAACTATCTATATATATATACATATATATATTTATATATATAAATTTATATATATGTATGTATATGTACATATGCTTAAGCAGCACATATTTCTTTTCGGCTTTAATAATTCGCGGCTCTTGCGTGCTGTAAAACAAAAGTTGAGGCTGTGCAGCAGCAGCAACAATAACAACAACAACAACACGCAGCAGTCAGAGCTATCAGAGATAGCAGCTGAGCTCAAGAAAAGTAAACAGATTCAAGACTCGTAGCGAATACATCCCCGCCCAGCCACGCCTCGTCTCGTCTCGTCTCTCAACTATCTTGCGGCGTCTCCACTTTACTTTAGGCGTTTCGATTGTTTCGCGATTTTTGACGTCGCCAAAAGCCCGATACCGATACCAACCGATACCAATACGATTACCATATAATAGCCATATGTGCTTGTGTGTGTTAGTGTGCGTACGGCTATAATCCAATAGCCGAAAAGCCAAAATCATTGGCCAACATGTGAAGTGCAAGTGATTTATTTAATTTACATAAAAATTTATATAAAATATGTATGGTTTATAAATAAAAAATCGTTATATATATATCTAGAGATATAAAGAAGTTGAGAAGTCACATATTGATATATATATATTTATGCATGTGTGTGTATATAAATATAATGTATGCAACGTTTGTGAATTGCCAAAATTGGTTGTTGTTGCATTTGCAGCCAAAGGATTTGTGGATTTTAAAACGTTCTTAAGACGTGCAGCAGGTGCACAAGGTAAGCGAAACAAATCACATATATATATATATACACCTAGACATTTATCTTATAGTATATTAAATAATACGCATACGACAGGGGGACTGCGCATCAAATTCGAATTTGTCTAAAGCTTTTTCAACAGCATTAAGCTGAGTTAAGTTAAGTTAAAGAAATAATTTATAACCACTTTTTAAATATTTCAATATTCGAGAATTGAAATTTGATCTAGGGAAACCTTTTATACATATGGTTTGTGTGATTTATGATGCCAGTAATTTATGACTTGATTGATTAAGTTACTACAATTTTGAATAATGTATTTAAACAATATAGAGTTACCAATATGATTTATGATTGGGTTTTTTAAAGATTTCCTGGCTATACCTAAAAACCGAATAATATTTTATTTCATCTTCAACATCATCTACATGAATGTGGAATTTATTCAAGATTAACTTTAACCAGATATCGAGATTTCCAAATATTAAGTTCAAAATGCTCAAGTGGAAAGTTTTTATTAAAAAAAAGAAATTTGTTTTAAAAACAACATTACGATTTGAGCTAATTAAGAATCTTCTTATATCACCTGTTTTTTCAATCATTATTAGATTCTGGAGGTAATAAAAGTGCATTTAGTATATAGAAAAGAATTAAGATTCAGGCATTTGGAATAATTTTGATATAAGCATTTATTTTATAAAGCTTTTGAAAAGAATATGCTAATCATTTCAAAAAGAGATGATCAGTATACAGAAAAATGGTTTTTAGCTATAGAATCAAAGTCATAAAACGCCTGCATATTTATAAAGTCAAATGACGAACTAAATCAAACGGCATTCCGCAATTAACAATTAGCAATTAGCAATTGACACTGGCATTGGTTACTGTTTTTGCTTGGCTTCGGTTGACTTGGGTTGGGTTCGGTTTGGTTGTAGACAATGATTGGCCCTTAGCCGATATGCTGATCATATATTGCAGTCGTAGACTTGATAATTTATGACGCCATTTGGCTAATTGAATAACTGCATGTGACTCGTTGGCTTTGGGCGTGTTATGGTTATTTATAATCGTTATAGTTATAGTTATCGATTTGCCATCACCTCGAGGCCGATCAGCATATTGCATAAGCCATAAGCCATATGCCATAAGCCAAAAGCCATAAGCCATAAGCCATAAGCCATGCTCCACATTTGTCAATTCACTCGGTGTGAATCTATTGGCCCTATCGTATTACCCGATATTCACTTTGCACGCCTTTGACATTTATCAACAGCATCCATTAACTGTTTTATTTGATATGTATGACATTTTTGCATACAAAGACTGGAATTATTGTGTGCGATTGTTTGACTGTAACAGAGTCTCTGATTGTTTGCCAAAAATAAAACAGAGATCGCTGCTAATCATAGCTGCTCCGCAGCTGGTTGCTCTTCAGCGAGCACGGCTCGTCGATTTAGAAACTCGTTGGCTTAGGTGTGAAATTGATAGCCACAAATACAGCGGGGCCCCCAAACCTGATAACAAACTAAGCAGCAACAACAAGTGGCAAGCAGCGGCAGCGGCAGCAGCAGACGCAGCAGCAGCAGCAACGACGAAGGTCTTCCACTTTCTGAAATTCGACAAAAACAAAAAAATATCAAGTAAGAGTGCTCGAGACGAGAGTGGCCAACTTAGAGAATGCCCTGTATGTCAGATAGGTGAAGTTATCTACGTTCTAAGAGAGATATTTTTGATCTGTGTGTTGCTAGTCAATTTGGTGGCTCAGAGAGCGAGGTTAGCAAATCTATAAATATCAAAATTCTTGTTAAGGTTGTTTGGCTATTTTTAAATTATTATAATTTGCATTTAATAAAAAATGTATTCATATTTTTCTTGTTTGGGTTAGGCAGCAACTGATATATTTAGTGATGGTATGTCTCTACAAAAATACACACTTTTGTTAAGCTTTAACTCAAAAATATTTGGTTAAGCAGTCTTTAATAATAAATAGAAATTTGTATTTAGTTTTATCTCAAAAGTGCTGAAGTCGTTTGAGTTCTTTCAAGTCTTACAAATCTACATTCTAAGTTTCAGTTAGTAGCCAAATCTACATTCCAAGTTTTAATAGTCTACTTCTCAAATCAAGATCGGCGCTTGCTTACAATTAGACATAAATTTATAATATATATATATATGTAAATCAATGTCTGCCTTCATTCATTACTTTTTGATACTCTTTTTCATTTTATTTTATTTTATTGGTTATAGGGTATAGGCGGGTTCGGTGGTTTCGCGCTCTGAATTGTGCATCGAATTGTGTTGATGTGGCTCTGCGGCCAGGCAAATCACAAGGCGATGCTGTTGCCGCTGCTGTTTAGTTGTCGCTGCCGCTTCTGATAACAACAAGCCAGCAATGCGGCAATAATTTGCTGCTGCAGCTGTAGTGGCTACTGGTCATCAGCAGCGCAGCAGAGGCAGCAGCAGCGATGGCAGCAGCAACAGGCTTAGGCCAGGCCAACATTTTATCAAAAGTGGTGGCATTAGCTGCCGCAACAAAACAAACTGGTCACACTGGGCGCACACACACAAAGACACTCACACACACACAAACACACAGTGAGCGGAGAGCAGCTTCCAATAGTTTCACTTATTTTACACACATTTTCTTAACGATAAAAAAAATTCCACAAGCAGATGCGGCTCCTGCACTGTGGCAGCAACCAGCTTCGTCTTGGCCTGGTCAACAGCAATCGACAACAACAATTTTTGCTATCACGTTTCCATGCAAAAATGTCAGTGCTACACATGGAAAAACAGTAATAAAAAAAATTGACATTCAAATTTAATATGGGTTTTGCATTTCTACTTATCAGAAATATATTTCTTGAAAATCAAAAGAGGAGTAATAAATATGTTTAAGAATTTCTTAATTTTATGAATTTTCATTCGAAATTTTGATTTAATAAATGATTTATTTCTTTATATATATTTTTTTGCTGAGTGCACTCCGCATGTAGAATTATACGAAAGTCATCTAGGAAAGGGGTAGCGGGGGTGTTATTTTCGGTAGTAGTTTACCGCTCAGGTGTTTGGTCAGATTTTGCTCAATTTAAAGATTTGCAGTCAGTTTTGCGGACTTTACACTCGACAACTGCCAATTGAAATATTTCCGACTGGCGCCGTTGGGCGTCAGCTTAGAGTGTCGAGTAAATTGCTTAACTGTTTTTTTTTCAAAAACACAAATGAACTATTATTAAAGCAACGCTTCAAAGTTATCAACTGTCACCATAAATTGGGTCAGTGCTGATAGGATTGGTGCGTAAAGTGTGTTGGGAAACTTTGATTTTAAGAGTTATAGTATAAGAACAACTGATTCACTTGAAGAGTCATCATGTAGAATGTATAACGCATATCACAAACATATATAACTAAATAGCTTTGCTAAAAAAAAAAATGCACAGATGACAAGCTGATATGATCACTGAGGGATTGTTGTTAAGCAAAGCTGTGTGGAAATCTTTGTTTTCTAAGGCGCAATGCAAAAAAAAAAATGTTGCTAGGAATTCTTTGAGAGTGCTATAAATATTTTTTTTAGGCTCAACATAAATTCAAGATTAGTTTTGAATATAAATTTAAATTTGTTATGTTGGATTTACTTTCAAAAATTGGTAACTATTTCTGCATATTAAGGAAGATTCAAACATTCTTTAAAATTCCTTGTGAAAGAGATTTCGAAAAGTTTAACTGAAGAGATCTATGCAATTAAAAAAGAAAAATAGCCCTGAATTATTAGGTGGCAAAAATATGGCGGTTTTCCAAAATTCCGTGCGATTTTTGTGTGAGTGCAGCTAATGTGATAATGAGTTGTAAATATCTATTGATTAGATGAAAAATCTCAGCATAAACGGATATATTAAATTAAATGTTATATCAGCAATATATAAAGTTAATTAATCAACAGAATAATAGTTTTAAGGCCACATAATGATACTTATATACAGTAACTTTTAAATGTGGCTGCTCTAACGGTGCCATTCTTCTTCTTCTTCATCAACTTAGCTAATACAATCTCAGATTTCAAACCTCAACCTCAGAGCTGATGCGATGTAGTTGAGCATGCGAATGGCCTTCGACAAATCTCCACTCGCGCCGTCGTTTTCCTGTCGCCTGGTTATCAGTTAAAGCCATGTATATATAAATATATATATATATATATATATATATATATATATATACTTAATATATGTAGTACAAACTACTCTGAACTAAATTCAGATACAAGAAGAAACATGACGGCGGCAAGTGTAAAGTCTTGGTTCAGACTGAGAGAGAGGGACGAAGGAGGGTGTGTGGGTGTGAGGGGTGAGGGTGTCTAGCATTGGCAACTTTGAGGGTCCATTGTGGAGGCTGCTGTATTCTGATTAAATGTCGCCTTCTTTTATCTGGAGAGACAGAGAGAGAGAGAGCGAGAGAGAGAGAGGCACAGATATCGCTTGCTCGCTCGCTTTTATTTCAAGTTCGTTATACGAAATCGCTGAAAACAGCTGATTTTGGATACGCTATTGTTGTTGTTGGGGCTGGCGAGCAAATAACAAACACAAAAACAAAACAAGAAAGCAACAACAACAGCAACAACAATGACGATTTGTGCGCAGCTGTTGGCAATGCGTCGACTTTTATAGTATACTGGGTATAACTGTAAATGTAAATTGTGTCTCCATTTGAAGCTTATCGAAATGAACGCGCGCAAAAATAACGCATAAATAAATAATTAATATGCACACACACACACACACACACAAATAGTCTGTGTGTGTCTGTGTTGGCACACACGCCAAGTGATTTGAACTTTGAAGGCAAGACAAGTCGAGTTTGAGTTATGAATTTATCTAAAATCACAGCATGCAGTCGCTATCGTTATTGTTGTTGTTCCCATTTGACAAGTGGTTTGGCCCAAGTGTCAGACATGATAAATCATATAAATAACTTATATGATCAAATATATATAACTGTATATTATATTATCAAATGAAGAAATGGCGCAAGAAAGCAAGCGCCCAGTGACCCAAAACCGCATCAAGTTCAATCGAATATTAAGCATACGCCGTGTTGCACTGCAAACATTTTTCTTCTACTTAATATATAACTAGAACTTGTGTGACGAGATTTTGGCAGCTGGCTTTCTAGGCACATGGCAACTGATATTATCTTTGTACAAACATATTATATTATTTGCTAGCAAACAATTTGTCACCTTGAGCCGGAGTTCATTCATCCGCAGTTTATTTTTTTGAATATTTAGCACATCATTTGAGCTATTAAGTGCAGTTTCAAAAATATGTTTGAATTTTGCATTAACTGTTCATTTTTATATATACTTTTTTTATGTTATTTTCAAATTATTCACAAAGCTTTACCATATATTGAAATTAGTATATTCTATATGCATGACATAATCTGATTAGAAAGCAAAACTGAATAAATATTATATAATATTGGTGTTTTTCACCTATATTATTTTCTGCCCAAAACTAGAGAATATCAAATTAGCACAAGCCCGAAAGAACCAATCAAAATCATAAATAATAAATGAAATAATCCAAGAAACGCGCTCTTCATTTTACTCGTGTATTGGATTACAAGAAATCGACGGCGTTGATTTTGAAAAACACGTTTCAGATCAACTTTGTTGTAAGAGACAGCGTCACAGTTACAATCGCACAACCCTCACAGTCAGTTAGATACGTTAGTCTTAACCACTTTCGGTTGGATTGAAAGAGTTGAGCTAGGCTCAGAATACGAAAAGTAATTTCAAAAACACACGTATATATATATATATATATATTTATATGGATATATATATGTTTAAAAACTCATGGCTAGAAGCGTATTTGTTTTCAATGCAACCACAGAAACTGAAAACTGTTAACTAAAAACTGCACTTTCAAGGAAGCTGCAGCGACAACAGCAATGCAAATAAAACATTAACAGATATGGGCATAAATATGTATAATTAAGCGAGAAAATTTACATGCTTACATATATGACAACAAGAACAACAGCAACAACAACGACATAAGTATGTTAAGTATAGTGCGCTTAAGTTTATATATTTATGTGTACATAAGTAAGTTCAAGTATGAAACGGCACTTGAATTTCATTGTTGTAATTATCATAATTACAATGAACGCTCAGCGCGAGCACCCGTTCTCCGTCTCCTCTCTCTCTCTCTCTCTCTTTATAAGTGTGTATGTGTGTGTGTGTGTGTGTGTGTGCGTGACAAGTCAACATCCTTTGGTGCATTCACTCATGCCAGAGAGTGTCCAGTGCTCTAAAACGTTCCATTTTCGATTATGCAAATCGCTTATCAAGCCAACTAACTGTGCTCTAGTTTAGAGTGTTCGAGTTGCAGATACCCTGTACCTAACTTAATATTCCTTTTCAGTCAGCAAGAGAATCAAGAATATTGGGAAAAGATTTTAAAGTATTTAAATATTTTACACATGTTTATATCTATGTATAAAGGTACGACAACATTTTATGCCCTTAGCTCTTATGACCTTTAAGATATACTAAAAAATCGGTAATTGAAAATCGATATTTTTGATTTGATTTAGTTATCGATGGTAAAAATATTAACAGTGTGATATATACTGCCTCAAATTCCCTATTTGAGCTATCCAAACCTTTAGTCTCTGAGATCATTCATACAGTATATGTGTTAAATCGATTCATTTTTAATGCTGACAAATAATTTATATGCCCCAAGGAGCAAAGTTGCCTTCTACTGGCTTGCACTGAAAATTTCCCAACTTTAAGATACTCTTCTTATCCAGGGTATAAGAAGAAAGTGCCACGCACAGCCTTTGTGTAACTCTGCATATGCTTGTGTGTGTGAGTGTGTGTGTGTGTGTGAGTGACTAAGTTAGTGACACACGCTGCAGTCAGCGCACACATAGCAGCCAGCTGGCTATCACATCAGTTCGGTTTCAGTTCAGACTTCAGTTCACTTCCAATGCAGAAGCCGCTGCAGCAGCAGCAGCCTCACAGTCTCCCGCCGCCGAAGAAGAAGAAACTGCAACTCTCAGCGCCCTGATAAGATGCCGATGCCAGCGTCGCTGTCGACGTCGTTGTTGTCGTTGTAAAAGGTCTTCTTTGTTGCCCAGCGAGAAGAGAGAAAAAAGCAGCACGAGGTTTGCCGAGGCGGCGCCGATTGCTACAGCAATTTACAATAACAAACAGCAACAACAGCAACAAACACAACAACTACGACTACTATGCATATAACAACAACAGCAACAACAACAACAACAACGAACGTCATCGACAACGGCGACGACTACAGCAACGGCGGCAGCAGCAGCAGCAGCAGCGACGTTGATTGCCCCGGAATGCCGTCAAACAGGTTAAAAATGTAGGTAGAAATTCAATTAAAAATTGGTTATTTATTTATTTAGCTTGCAACGAGTAGCGTTGCCCCTCTCACCCAGCCTCCCTCCATCCCCCCTCAACAAAATGGACATACCCCAGCCTATCTATAACAACCCCTCTCAGGTCTTTAATCTAACTAATTTAATTAAATTTCATTTATGTGTCGCCTGTCAAACGAAAATGAATAAAAATCAAAACTCGCAACTCGAAACTGACGACTGTCAATCAAATTGCCCCAGTGCGAATTTGAAAGTGAAAACTTCCCCCATAGCTTGCAGCTCAGCATGTGTCCAACAACTCGTTGCTAAACTAAAAATGTGAATATGCATATTAATAAATGAATAGTCGACTCGGCATGACTAGTTAAGGTGCATTTAGCAGTCCACATTTCGTTTGCCAAAGAAATTGCAATAAAAACTAATGTGGCAGCAAATTTGCATGGAAATCAATCAAAGCATGCACAAAGTGTAAGCATAGTCTAACAACTAGGTACCCTGTAAACAATATACACTTATTAAAGTTGTACAAAACTAACGTATTAGAAGATAAAAAAAAAATAAAGAACTCGAGCTTTTAACTATACTAAAACTAATATTTCTTAACTCTACTTTAAATAGTTTATAATTGCGAAAACCAGAAAACCGAATAATCGTTAGTATAGCTTAAGATTTTATACATATATAGTAGAGTAACGTAAGTAATCTATTTTCCACTGTCTTTATGAATGGCTTGCGTTCAAAGACTAATCTGGTATCTGAACACCATGAGTTCAATATTGGTTAGATATTTATCAATATTACTAAGACACCCTGTAAGCGCTCTATGCAAATGATCAGTTAGACCAGTTAAATTCGATTACATTTGCATTTGATTCATGTACCTTGTTTTACTGGTGAACCGCAAAAAGTTAATTTTAGCACTGCTATAAATAAATACCTAACAAATGATCAAGCGAACGTGCCTTATACGATATGTTACGATACGATACGTAAGCCCAGATATAGTTACCACCCAACAGATTCAACTGACTGCCCTCAACTAGTTTGCATTTCTCTTTACCTCTCTCTCTCTCTTTCTCGCTCTCTGTCTCTCTCTCTCTCTCTCTCTCTCTCTCTGTCTGATATTTTATTTGATGGATCGTTGCAATTTGTGGCCGTGACATGCGTGATAAAGCTACTAATGCGATCGATATGAAGATCAGCTCGAAAAAAGCTGCTGCTGCTGCTGCTTCTGCTTCTGCTTCGGCTGCTGTTGAGCTATTCAGGTGGAAGCTGTCAGCCAACTTCTGGGTATCTGGGGACTGAACCTCATTCCTGAAATTAAAATATAAGAACAAAATAAAAAAAGAATCAACTTAAATTCCAATGAAACACACGTGTTTTGCTTATTTGCATAAGTGAGCTAATATTATGGGCCAGGTGAAAGATAATTTGGCTTTCCAGGAAGCGGTCAGCAGTCGGCTGCTCGATCAGCCGTTCCGTTTGATATGTATATATATATATATATATATATATATATTGCAAATATACGTATTATGGCATTGAACAAAAGAGATCTGTGGCTATGAAATGATTGGCATTCCTTAAAAAATAGTCTGCGTTTCTTAAGCTATGCAAATTTACGAGTGTTTGTTCACCGTGTGGATTTTTCCCCCAATAAAATTCGTGTTAAATATGTGGAACAGTCTATTTCAATGAGCGATGACGACAAGCACTTTTTTCTAATTTTCGTGGGGCAGCACTTTTCACCAACCTGGAAATGGAAAATGGTGAAATCAAAGTGGTGCCAAAATGCTGAACTGCTGACTGAAGAAAGGTGTAAAACATCGGGATCATTATTTGGTTTGCTGAAAGATACAATATGTAGGCTGATGTACTTTGAGAACATTCCAATAAATATGTCGAATGATCATTTAAACAATGCATAAGGCATAAAACTGTCCGATTTATTGCATACCGCTGACTATATTTTTTTTGATGATGAAATTCAGTGAGAAGTTGCGAAATTGTATTTTCTGTATCTAAATTCCATTTGCGAATATTAAGTTGTTGTTTATGTTAATACACAATTGGCAAAGTAATTGGCTATAAAGATTGCTAGCCAGTTGAATAAGTGCGGTTCCCAAAATTAAATCTAAGCAGTTTCTAAACTCAAATATATTATATAAATCTGAGTTCTAAAAATATTTACCAATAATAATAAACAAGAAAAAAAAATTATGTCCCTGCATAGCAGCTTCAATCGACATGCGAAATTTATACAAGAGCTTATTATAGACATTTCATGAGGCACATCATCGAAATGCCCCTAAACTTAACACATTCTGAAGGTTCTTGAGGTTAGGTAAATGAACTTGTTGCCTGCCAAATAAATAGGCCTGAATCGAAATATGTTGCCTTGAAATCGTTTTCATGCAACTCTCACGTGGAAATAATTAAACCATAATAGTCCATTTAGAGCCACACACATACACACGCACACACAGAAAAGTGCACCACGACTTTTAATGGCCTACCAGCAAACATAGAAACCAAATAAAAATTCATCATATAAACAAGCTGAGAAAAACTCAAAATTTTCAAATCAAAACATAAAAAAAAAAATTAAAAAATACATTTTCATAAATACCGAAATGTAACAAAACAAATAAGTGCCAAGTGTCTTGCTCAATATGAAAAGTTATGGTAAACAATTCGCACAGTGTATGTCAAAATTGAAAAATCATTTATGGACTGGCCTTTTTCTCTCTCAGTAGCTGGCTATTAAGAACATATGGATGGCCAAATATAAATTATAATAATTGAAATATGTACTTTGAAAAGTTAATTGCGCTATGCGAAACGCGCTTGTTGATCCTAATCGAAAAACATCAATTCAGGGGCACAGCGCGAAACGTGGCGTTGTCGGTGGCGGTGGGGCACCACATAAATTCGCACCTCCAACCCAGATACACATCGATCTAGAGATACATATACATATATGTATATATATATATATAAATATGTTATAGTAGCTGCTTTCTTGGTCGGCAAGGCGCGCATATGTATGCAATATGTTTTGCTTGGCGCTTTTTGGTCAAGGTTAAGCACACATTGAGAATGAGAACGAGCACACAAATGAGACAGAGTGAGTGAGAGAGAGAGAGAGAGAGAGAGAAAGAGAGGGAGGGAGAACGAGAGAGAGAGAGAGAGACAGCCTGTGTTGTAGATCATTTAATTTCCATGAACGCATTTTCAGCGCGGCAACAAATCACAAAAAAAAGTTCACTTCTCGCTGCTTAAATATTTCGACAGCCACAGCGATTTCGCAGTCACGTTTACAGGTGGCTGCCTGACAGCCAGGCAGCGTTGCAACGACCTCGCTAGCAAACTTGCAACATCATCATTATCCGTCACACACACACACACACACACAAACACAATCACACATACACATATGTGTCCAGCTGGGCGTCGGCGTCGGCACAGTGGTCAAGGTTAAGCAAACGAGATACAGATACAGATACAGTATATCTATAGCTGTGTACTCGTGTATGTATCTGTGTATCTGTTTGTGCATTTGTATCTACTACTGCTGCTGCTGATGCTGCTGCACCGCAGGACGTCATCAACTGGCAAACGATCGACAGGCGTGCGCAATTTTAACGATTTCGACAAAATTATTTTGCTTTCTGCGTGGCTCATTAATTCGTTTCGATTAAAAATTGTTGTTCTTTTTTTTTGCTCGTTTTTGCATCATCTACAGCCGCGGCTTGTTGTGCATAAAAATCACAGCAAGAGATCAGCGCCAATATTCCCATATATACAACCATACTTTTATATAGATTTCTATATATATATTTATATATATATATATATATTATATAAATGGTAGTTTTTTTTTTTGTTGCTTGGCATTTTTGTCTAGCGGTAAAAAAACAAGTTGCTGTTGATTCGAGTACCTCTGAAAATTTTATGGCTACTCTTTCGGGGGCCAGTTGGCGATTCGTTTCGTTTCATTTCGATTCGATTTGTTTTGTTTATGTTTCAAGCACTATGTGCAATTCTTTGGCAGTTCATTTGTTTATTATAATGCTGCCACAGACTTCCCTGTATGCCACTTGTTTGGCTGCTGTTACTGTTTCTAATTATGTTTTTTTTTTATCTCTTGTTGTTTGCCGTTTTGGTTGTAAGCACACAGTTGTGTGTACATATTCTTTTTTTCTTTTTTTTCAACTTAATGTGGCAAATAAATTGCATTTTACTGTGACAGCTTGTTTTAAATACCCTACTGCAATGTATTAAATCATATGTGTGAATTATACACTTGCTTTCCGGAAAGTCTATTAAATTTTTGATGAGGTCGATGTGCTGCGTGAGATTGTCCATAATCAAGACGTTTTAAACATTACACAGATGTTTGTGTTTATTTTATTTTTTTATAGATATGTGTAAGCAGCTAAAAATATACTTTGCTCCAGACAGTAGGGTATTTAAGAATCGGCACATCATATATTTATGTTATTGCTTGTTCGTTTTTAAAGGTATTTTTTGTGTTTGTTTGCGATTTTGTTTTTTTGTGTGGGTGTGATATTTAAACAATATTTGGCAATGTAAATAGCACACGCCTCTAAGCAAACTAAGTAAAGCCTCACGTAGTCATTGCAAAAATTTACCGATTATATTTGTTGTTTGTATGTCGATTTTATTTTATTTGAAGTGAGGAAATTAATTTCACACTATATCTATCGAGTATGCAAAATAGGTTTGTGAATTTTTGTGGTGGGTGGCTTTTGGTATGTTTGGTTGGAAGCATGGCCAATACATTGATATAATCAATAATGCCTATTCTTAGAATACAAACTAAACAAATCCGTTGCCTACGTGTATATTAGCCCAAAATATGAATTTTCCAGATTTTTCGTGGGATCATTTCACTAGAAGTTCTAGTCTTAATTAATAGTTTGTTTTCATCAATTAATATTCGCTGGAAATGAATTTAATTGGAAGATTATTCAAATTATGTTTATTAGATAATTAATTGAAGTGTTGAATGAGAAATGGATAAATAAGTGCTGAGAAGAGCCTTATCTTAATTGAAATTTAATATGAAAACAAGATGAGCAAATAATATTTATGATATTCAATCAAGTATTTAAATCATATTCAAAGCTCTTCAGTCTGTCATCTTCAACTGAATCCTGATTAAGTCTGACTGGCTAGCTGACACAACAAGACTTGTTTTCAATAGGAAAAGAAAGTCAGAGCCACTTACTTAGATACACACTTAATGACGAGCAAATGGCATAACAAATATCACGCATACGCCGCGTTTGACACAACTGTGAAACTGCTGCTTTCATGACAAACACGCAACCCCAAATGCATTTAAGAGCTCATTACCAATGCTAATTGATGGCAATATTGCGGGTAAGGGGGATGCGCAGCCTCCAAAACTTGAGCTGACATTTCAACGCAATGCAGTTCACATAAATGTTGGATTTTCGTTTTTTTCTTCTTTTTTTTGCCTGCTAATCGCGTCGCAGCTCGATTCAATGTTTGTTATTTTCCAAGTGCCCACACGCTAGCCGGTCCGGCTCTGCTAGCATCTTACATCTTACATAAATTATTAACAGCTAAAAGCAAATAAATAAACAAACATTGAGTAGCTGCAGCATCAGCAGCAGCAGCAGCAACAGCAGCCGGCGCATTGTGGCCAGGTTGGGGAGAAGTGCGGGCTTCTTCATTACTTTGCCCCATCGTTGATCATCGCCAACGCTAAAGCTGTCATCATTCATAACCGTTGGACTGCTTTCGAGCAAAGTTCGAGCTGGCCCTGGCATTGGCCAGAACTTGCGGCCCCAAAACAATTAATTTAGCCTGCCTTCCCACTCCACTCGACACCACCCCACGCCATCCATATATGCATTACCAACTACTTAACAGCAAATCACTAAACATGTTCAAATATTTTGCCTACAGCTTCAGTAGCTGTTGCTGCTGCTGCTGATGTTGGTGTTTGTCAGCGACATTTGCCAAGCGGCAAAACTAAAAAGACATACAACACCAAAAGCCTTGACAAAAGAAATGAACTGTTTTAAAGTGCTCCCATAGCAGCATCCACAACAACAGCAACAACAGCAACATCAACAACAACAACAACACCAACAACAATAGCCAGAGTCAGCGGAAAACTACAAAACCCAAATTGAAAAATCATCAACCTCGTCAGCCCTCTAGCTGCTGACTGCTGCCTTCTGGCTTCTGGCTTCTGGCTGGTCAATATTTGGCTAAGAAATTTTTCACATTACCAGCAAGGCGAGAGGAGCTGAACGTCTTGTTGAATATACCCTCTCTCTCATCGCAGTGCGTACCGAGGGTATGTGACCTTCCTTACTAACTATGGAACGCGCTGACTGAATCGAAGGACAAATAAGTTGTAGAAATAAAGATATTAAAGTAACTGCAAACGTATTGTTTACTCATTGAGACAATGTCTATTTGAATACTTTAGTTCCAAAGTACTTAATCAGAATAATAAATTAGGAGCGAATTGTTTGCATACAGGTTGGTTTGTAGCCAAAATATCACTTTATATTTTATGCATTAAATATTTTATATATTTTTTGTTGTCATAGGCTTTTTAATGGAAGCTTGGCTGGGTTTGCTAAATGAAATAGTTGGATATATTTTATATGATTGCTTTTTAATTGGCGACAAAAATATATTTACATGTCGGAGCAAGAATAATAAAACGTTGAAATTTAAATTCATTTCAAAATGTTTCTGTTTATTTTCTAAATGTAATACATTTTTATTTGGTCTGCTTTATGATTAGAAACACTACTTTGTAAGGAAGTTGACTTTAGCATATTATATTTACCTCTGTATGTAGTCAAGAGTGTTTGCTATTCGGTGCAGCCTTAAAAACTTGTGTCTCTTGTTAGGCTGTGCCGTGGAGTGTCTCGCATGTTGAGTGAAATGTTAGCAACATATATACTACAAACACACACACACACACACGACACACACACACACAGAGGAAGATGCGTTGTAGCCTAGCATTGTTTGCATAGCAGTGAGCTCGACTCCGGTTTGCCCCGATCTTGGACAGCCTCTGGTCAACGTTTTGTTTGATGTCGGCCTCGTTAAGAGCCAACGAAGCCAACGAGTTGTGGCCATGTTCCATGCTGTTGTTGTAGTTGTTGCCTGCGTTGTTTGCTCATGAACAGTTGAACGTTGTCGTTGTTATCGTTGTTGTTGCTGTTGTTGTTGGTGTAGTTGCTTTAGCCGCTTACTTTGCATTAAGTTATTTTCATTTTCAATAGGCCATGGCTAGCTCGAGGGATACGACAAGGGCGGCTCCTGATGCTGCTGCTGCTGCTGCTGGTCTATACTCGTAACTCCTGGGTGGAGTGTTTTTCTTTCGACTTCGGAGTCGAGTGCTCTCCAAACTGTTGAACTTCACTTGTTTTCTCCAGCTATTAAGCCACTTGAGCTGAGCTGTCTCTACTCCATAATTTCTCATTGTGGATACAGCTCAACATGGCATATATTTATTATATTTTGTGTTTTTTTTTTCTTCAGATTTTTTTTCGGCACGACCATCTTGATTTTTCCGGGAATTATGCAAATTTTGAACATTGTAATGCTCGATGAGCGTGTGATTTATGCCTATAAATCGCTCTATCTGCTACTTCTGATTGCATAATTAAAGATCGGCTCAAGTGCCGGGGCGACTCTCTCACTGTAACAACCTTTGCTTCGGTGGGAAAAATCTCTCAAGTATTTCACAGTAAGGCTCTGTTGTGTGTGTGTGGCTGTGTGTGTGTGTGTGTGTTTGTCTATCGAAAAGTGGTTCGCAATCGATTTGTTTATTTATCGTTTGAGAAATGTACGTGGTCTCGAGGTGCAGCAAAGTTGCAAAAATTGATACTTAAATTAGCAAATTTTCACTTACTATTCGTACGGCAGGTAGTATTTCACCCCCTGCCACCTATTAGACAACGCCCACCCTCCTCCCCCTTACCATACCGCTAGCTTAAGTGGCAAAACCATAAATTACCTATTAAATGAGCTTGTGCGAATAAAAACATTTCTAACTAAATATTGAAACGCAAAAAGCCAAATGAATTAAAAGAATATAAATGCGTTTTTCCCAACACCCAACACACGAACGCAGATACAAACACGCACACAGATGTGAAGAGGGGCGGGGGGACGGTAATTGTTACACTGGGTGAAAAAAATTAATGCACATCGAAATAAATGCGCATTTTACGATTGATATATTTTCAATTAAAATAGAAGCAAGCAATTGCGGAGAGAGATATAAATAGATACATATAGAGAGATAGAGAGCGCAATAGGGAAATTAGAGAGGGATAAAGAGAGCCAGAAAGAGAGAGCGAGATGGAGAAAGGGAGAGAGATGATAAAAGAGATAGAGGAAGACATAGAACTTCATCACTGCAGATACAATTTTTGACACATTAATTGTGCAAGTCTTTAAATAGCCATAATTTTGTCAAAATTAAACCGATTTTCAACCCTAATATTATTTTGATAATTCCTCGATTTATACTTAAGTTCTGCATTGACATGGTGATGATGATACTATATACTAATTTATTAGCGTTATGCAGTCAATGTGGCCACAAATTGAGGTAAAAACTTTCGCCAGTCAGTTGTGCAGCCTGTCTCAAATCTCTCGCTAATATTGAATAAAAACTTGAAGGGGCAATTGCTTAGGTGCTTAGACTGACGAGGGGATAACACGATCTCAAGGAGGGGAGCAGGGTGTAGGGGATACATTGGCAATTGCGATGCCGTTTTTGGCGCGTTTGCACTTCGCGATTAATTCGCTCGTGTAAATAAACAATAAATATTAAGTGGGAATAGGGAGTTGGTGCGCGGGAGAGGGGATAGTAGTGAGCTGGCAACTGGAGGGAAGCGGCCAGGTGCCTGCTGAATGCTGCCCGTTGAGGCGCGCAATTAAATGTATCAGTTTATGCTGGGCACCAAATCAGAAAAGCCCCCTTTACATCCCGCCCCTCTACGCTTACATTTAGCATTTGCTTATTATCACTATCGACCTTAGGCCCCTGGCATATACGGTCCGACCCCTGAGAGTTCCCCCCTTCTTGCACTAAGATCACTGCCAAATCAATGTTGCTGTAATGGCCAACTGAGCGTAGCAAGTAACTGGCTGATTGGCTGCCATGTCTGACAATGCGTCTGTTTGCTGTCTGGCCAGGTCTGCTCTGCACCACTGTACTGTGTACTGTGGTTTTGATGTGGTGCGCTGGCTGAGCGTGGACCGTCGAGCGTGTTCAGGCGTAACGCACAAATTGTATTGATAATAATTTTTTGGTTTAGTTTTGAATCGCTTTTCATGCGCTGTAAATTTCATTGATTTAGCCGATTTAATAAATGAATGCACTTGATTTGATTTCAATGCTTGGCTTACAACAGAGATAAACCACCAACAGCAGCAGCAGCACCAGCACCACCAACAGCTGTCATATTTGATCAGGCGTTCATCCATAGAGCTTTTCAACATGTTTGCACGGTTACAGTTCAGCAATATTCAACTTTAGCATTTAAAATAATTAAATGTCAAGACTAATAGATAAGTATTTGAAATATAATTATTTAATGACAGGTGCTAGGGATAACTAATGGAAAACATTAAAAGGAATTCATACTTTAATAATTATTTATTGTTTGGTGACCTCTATTTACAGTTTGACTTTGTCTTTCGCTGACCCGGCGAAAATTATATTTAAATTTTCTAATTTAAGAGCAAACTAAAAGTAATTCAGCTGAAAATGTATTTATGCCTCTAAGTTAGTGAAATATATGCGCACAAGGTCATATGTTTTTGATCGTGAGATATATTACCAATCTTAAATCACTCAAATCCAAATCAGATATTTTCCGTGCAGTCTGACAAACATAAGAGAAACCCGCTTAAATTATATACCAATTATTTAAAGAAAAAAAAAACAAGGAAATATACTATGGAAGAATACAGAAATTCAAACGTTGGATCCACAATAAGTAATTGCAAGTCCATACTTAAGTTAGCCCCACTCACTTAATGGCTAGCAAATATAAATAATTTAAGTGAGAATAAACATAAACATGGAAAACCGCTTTTGCCATAATTCAGATAAAATACATTATATAATTTGGTAAATGCAAAAGGGTTGATGAATAATCGTAAATTCACCAAAATTCACAAATTGCGAAGGCTGTGTTCTCCTTTCGTCAGAATCAATGCGAATAATAAATTAAATGTACTTGAAGGCAAGTTGCTTATTGCTTATATAACAGGAAAATGGCAGATAGACAGTACCTGGAAATCCAAGTTCAATATTGGACAAACTACAAACGCTTTTCGCTGGAAAATGCCGAAACGCAATACGCGTGGCAGCAACTTGTTGTGAATATTTAATTATTGTTGTTAGTGTTGTTGGTGCTCGAGCTGCTTGTACTAGATACATTGTATATGAGAATGTATCTATCAGATACAACGAGTACATTGTGTGTGTGCTTGTGAGGGCTATTGGCTATTTGGGGGTTGTGGTCTACTTGGGACCTGTTGCCGCCTTTTGATGTTGATTAATGGCAAAGGCTGTTGATTGATTTTTATTGCAAATATTGATAAAAAAAAAAACACAAAAATAAAAGTTTTGTATTAATTAACGTGAAAAACACGCGTTTTGTGTTAATTGGAAAATGGTTATTGAAACTAAACAGACCAACCGAGCCAAGTAAGCGTACAAGCTACATACGCAAACAAACATAGCCAACAACAACAGCAACAACAACAAACAAACAGACCGTGAGATACAAAGATACAAGTTGCATTTTTGTGGAGCGTACAAATTAACGCAGTCGAAAAATTAAAAGTTTCGAGAACCACAGCGGAATACAAGTAGTATCTGTAGTATCTTTGTATCTGTAGCTGTATCTTTGTATTTGTATTTGTATCTGTATCTGTATCTCTAGCTGTACCTGTAGCTGTATCTGTATCTGTATGTGGAATTTGATTTATGCTCAACTTTGATATTTACCGCCTAATAAACAAAAAATTAACGCAAACGTAGAAACAACAACAAACAACAACTCTTGTACATACATGTATAAGTATCTGTATCTGTATCTGCATTTGTTGCTGCTACATTCGGTATCTGTATCTATTTGTGGGTCTAAGTTGCCGCCTGCAATTTTGCGCCTTTGATTTTATAGCACTCTCTGACGGACATGCGTGCGTCTGTCAGTGTGGCAATTAAACAACATCACCAAAGTGCCACACAGCAAACCCCACATTCCGCTCTCTCTCAGATCCGCACAGGCCACTAGTCGAGATCCATAGATCAATAGATCTGTGACGACTTAGCGCCGGGCCAAGCGTTGCGTTGAAATGCCTTGCGTTAATATTTGGTATTTGTTTGGGCTTCCAGGCCCAAAACTCATTTCGAGAGGTTTGCCAGTGGCAATGGCAGTTGCAGTGGCAACAACAGCCCACCGACGTTGTTTGCTGCCACACACACACACACACATAGTGGTTGCTGAGCGTGTAGCAAGAGTCACGTGCTAATTACAAAATTATTGAGAACTTTAAATACAAGGCCAACTATTTAAAATCAATTAATTATTTCGAGTTTCAATTTACGATATGTACAATATTATTTTAACTTTATGAAAATGTATACTAAGTGATTTAATTGCATGATTTAATATTTAAAACTTACCAAGTTATTTAAAAAAAAGTAAACTCATTATGTTGAAGTTGTGGAAAAATATAAAACAGACAGAACATGTTCTACTCCATAAAGTAAATGTATTCTTTTACATAGCCTTGCACACTTTAGAGTAAGTAATTAATATTAAATATTTAAACACTAAACTAGATAGCTAAGGGCACTGACAATCATTATCTTCCCAGATAAGCTCTAAGTTTAAGCCTGAAGCTAGTCTCTGTGATTAAAATATAAACAAAACAATCAAAAAGACATAATCTAGCCAGTATTTTATTTAAATTGATCAAGCAATTCAGAGACTATTATATATGGATTAAAAATAAAGGAGATGCAGAGTTGGGGAGAGAGAGAGTGAGAGAGAGCAAATGTGCTTCTACGACGCCAGCAAGTCTCAGCGGAATCTGAATTTTGAGAAGTCAAACATGCAACACTCATAAATCAACAGATGAGTGGCAGTTGATGTGGTCGTGGCAGTGGCAGTGGCAGTGGCATTGCCAGCCAGTTGTTGGCCACACTCAATTGGCATGGCTAATGCGATGGCAACTCATAAATTTATTAATTTTTAATTAAACTTACAATGATTTGTAATTCCACTGGAACAACAGCAGCAGCGACAATGGCAGCAGCGCCTCAGCCATTTATGGCAACTGAGGTAACTGAGGTAACTGAGGCAACTGGTGAATGAAGCTGCTGCAGTTGCTGCTGCTGCTGCCCGGAAACAACTCATTATCCTAATTAAAACGTGCGCCATGCGCGCCCCGTTGCCATATATGTCCAATGCACGCGATCTGGCAATGAGGCGAAGCTGCGACTGCGCATGCGAAATTAGACGCATCAATGCACGGTGGCGCCACTGCTCCAAAAACTTGAGGAAAAACATTATAAAAGGGCACAATTCTAAATGCATTGTATATACAAATTTCTGCACAAAGCTATAAATAAATAAACAAAAATAAAATGTTCAAATTTTTTAAGAAAATAAATTTGAAGGTGATTATTACATGACAAACACATATTACAAATATTAAACTCATAATGTTTTTATTATTATTCTTTTTTTTACTGTTAATATAACAATATAATAAATATGTCAATGATTTAGCACTATGATCCAAACATGTCTCAAGTCGGTCAATGGTGATCTTTTCCCCGCCGAACTCCACTTTAATTTTTTTATTTGTCTACTATTTTATCCATTTTCTATTTGGGTGTAGACAAATCTTTAAATCCGAGAAAAAAGATTGCAACAAAATAACTATTCAGTGACTAAGTATCCGTCCAAAAGAACGCAATTATTTAGTTTATTATGCATTTTACCTTTAAACTAAAAAAAAAAAATAGGGGTTCGTTTAATTGCAAAATGAAAGCTATGATTGTCGCAGTTGGCACCACTGTGCGATGCTGACAGCGACAAACGCTTCTCGTCTGCCATTCATACGCACTGTGGCCACTTCGAGTTGGAGAGTTAAGAGCCAAGAGCCATTCACCAGTCAGTGAACAGTCAACAGGAGTCAGCAGGCAGCATGCAGCACGAAGAGATTCTTCTTCTTCTTCTGCTGTTGATGCTGCAACGGTTGAGGCGCGTCGTTCATTGTCATGCGTTGCATTACAAGATGCCAGCAGCAGCAGCAGCAGCAACAGCAGCAGATGGCAACATGACCACATTGCTGAAACACAACAGGAGGAGTTGGTTGAAACAATTGCCTAGAAGAGCGCATCGTCGTTGTCGCATTGCATTGCGGCAAACATTGCGGCTGCTCAAGCATGTTGCATACTGATCAATCAGCGGCATCTTTAGCTGCTTCGACTCGGCTGCTCAATAGTCTGAGTTGTGAGTTGGACATGAATGACTTTAACCATTTTTGGACTACAGTTAAATGCTGCAACATCTGCAACTGCAAACTGCAACGCAATTGATTGCATTCATAATGAGTGCATCAATTCACAATCGATGAATGAATGAAGCCAGTTCTGCTAGAGTTCATAAATTGTGCTGTAAAGATTATAAATTATTTTCAATGGCAAACAATCTTAGTTTATAAATAAACAACAATAAAATCTTGCACAAAAAGTCAATCAAAAATAGAGTGCAAAGAAAGCAGAGAAAATATCTCGTGCGTCTCAAAATCTTGCTGCAAAAGTATCTCAATCTTTTGGGTGCAACAGCAACAACAACAACTGCTACTGCAACCAAAACAAACAAACAAACGGCGGAGTGCAGTTGCTCTAATTGAATGTAAGTTTTGCGATTTGCACTTAATTTCAATTTTGTTTACAATTTACGACTGCAATGCAAAAATTTAATGCGTTTTCCAGCTAACCCAATGAACTCTCTCTCTCTCTCTCTCTCTATCTCTCTGTAGAGTTGAGACTTTTTTTGTTGGATTTTCCTATCTTTTGTGGAATTTATAGCAACAAGTTGACAAGCTGCTCAACCAATTTTATCATCTTGGCAACAGGCAACAACTGCCAATTGGCAACAATGTTCTGCACCTTCTGGGGAAAATGCAAATCGATCTGTTCTCCAATTTATTGCATATGCTTTGCCGATTTAATTGCGAACCGATCGGTCGTTGCATGCATAATATTCTCATATGTATATGCCACTAAAGTAACGGGAGCTATAGCATATGTACATGCAACATGGATTTGTGGCGCATTCATGTAACTTACTTTATTGACTGCAAAACCAAATGCAAATGCTCTACGCAGATAATTGCATTTATTTCCGGACCAATTTGGGTCATAATGATTTTTAAACATAATGATTCTGAATTCAAGATTTTTTGATAGTTAATTCATCTTAATACTCTGGTCTAATGAACTCAAATAGGGTACCAACTGAAGTAGGGAATATGATGGACTTTCGTATGGACAAAAAGGTTTATCCAAGTAATTCAAAATAAATATCACGAACTTTTGATTCAATTTTAAAGTAGAAGTTATTAAAAAAATTATTTACAAAGAACAGAGCGAAATACTTGGAATATTTAATTTTTTAAATTAACTAACTAACGCTGAGAGCTTTAAAATCTCCAAAATAACATTTAAAACACTGCATAATGCAATTGCTCTCAATGAATATTAATTTAAAGCGCATTTTAATGATTTTTTCTTCCGTATGGCTGCAATCGATTAAGACGCATATAAACATTGGCTAACTGAAAGGGAGAAGAAGAAGAAGAAGCAGCAGGGCAATTAAACTAATAAACTCAAAAATTTAGAAACGAGAATGCTAAGAGGCAATCCGACAATAAATATTGGGCAACATTTATGTAAGTGGCGATTATTGCGCCATTTGAATTAGTTTGAGAAGTACAAGTGTATAAACATATACTAGATATAGTATATATATATATATATATATATTTATTTACAACTATATATGGTATTTACAACTGCAACTACATTGAAAAGTGTGTTTACGCTTGTGCGAAGACAAAGTAAATTAATGTGCTGCGTGTTGGAAAAGTTTTTATAAACAACATTGCAACATTTTCCTCAAATGGGCGCATTCGAAATGATGTTGTTAATGATGATGATGTGGCAGCTCCTAAGCGCCCTTTTTTCCAGTTGTTGTTGTTGTTGCTGCCGTTGTTATGGGCATATGCCAAATATTTATGAAATCATAAAATTTGATGTTTCCTCCGGTGGCACTTGACACTTGAATGTGTATAGCTTGAAATCGCTTTGCCCAAATTACCATGCCACAAGTGTCGAGCTGCCGTGTTAATGATGATTTTGATGTGCAGTTAACGGATTGAAAACACCTCCCAACTGCATCTCTCTCTCAGTCTCACACTCCATCTCCCTCCAACTGACTCCCATTCTGAGCGGCCATTCATTTGGGCGATTACATAAAGTGCTGTCTGCCGTCGCGTCGTTCCATTTCGATTTGTTTGTTTTATGCACGATTTGTTGTGTTGCCGTACAATTGCCGTAAATATAAATACGGGGCGAGTATACGTGCGAGTACTCGTGGTGCTGCCCTCAGATCAAAGGCCTATCAATTAGCACCCGTTTCGATTATGTTGCATGCTTCTTTAGCATGCACTGCCGCACGAAATCGGGAGAGAGAAAAAAATATAACCATTTGCCGCCAATTCACACCCAATTAGTAATAAATTTGAATGCTGCATGCTGCAATTGCTGAATCTATATCTAAATCGCTATCACTATCTCTATATTCCAATCTCCATTTACACTTGGAGAAAAACTTGACTTTAAAATTATAGTTACAGTTTGTGGGGTGGATAGAAGCTAAACTTGATTACTTTTTGCTATATCTTTAAAACTTAAAATATTTTATTTCAATACAAAAATTTGTGTTGAGTGTTTCTTAAATATATTTTCGATGTCAAAACTTTTTTTTTTTGGATTTGCAAAATTGACATTAGATTAATAAAGATTCGAAAGATTTTGCCAACCCAAATGATGTTGAACATGTTGTGTTTCAAACGAATAGAATATGTTTTGCTAAGACGAGTATTTAAGATGAATTCAAAGGATGTTTGTTAATACTTTTTAGATTCCATATATTTCGAACGAATACATTTAAATATTGTGTAGACGAGAATTTTGCTGTGATTCAAAAACAGTTCGCTTGTGGTATTTTGTACATATATTTCGTTGAGTGTATGCGTTTGTAACTCCAGTCGATTAGGACTAACAGTTATGGCGGCCATTAAGTTTTATCGATGGCGCTAAACGGCCGGCGATTTGATTTGTGACCACTTGAGTCTTTGGGGGCCGCATCTAAAATCCACCTTTGATATTTTCACACATAACAACTCGAACAGAACTGTGCAACTTGGGAGTGTGAGAGAGCGAGAACTTGCTGCCGAAATAAAACTTAATTGCAATTGACTTTTAATGCTCATGCGAGGCTGCCCGCTGTGTTAATTTGAATTCAAACTGTTTCCATGAATTGTGAAGTGGCCACATGGCCAATGAAAGTAGCAAAGACATCAGCTTGGACTTGCACCGGGAACGGCGACTGAGACTAAGACGAAGAGCTGGTATCGAAGCAGCAGGAGCCACCCGCAGTTAGGAACCGCTGCAAAGTCCAATAGAACAATTACCAAGTGGCGCTAATAAAACGCATACAATTTTTACCATTTATAGATAGATATGGAGAAGGGGCTCATATTGATATTGATATTGATATTGTTATAGGACATATATCGTTGGGTATTGGGTTACTCAAAGGCTAAAACGCATAAATCAGGCATTACAGCGGGCCAAGCAGCTCTAATGGCTATCTGGGCATAAGCAAACAAAACGGTTTCAACAGAACAATGACAACAACTACAACAATAATAACAACTACAACAACTGCAGACAGCATCAAATTACAAGCAGATCCGACCAGGCTAACAAAACGTTTTCTGTTTTCAATGTTTTTCTGTTTTTCCAGCCAGGATCAGCTTTCACAAAACGCAACTTAGACTTTGAGTCCCCAGTTGCTGCAGTTGCTGCCTGAGTCAGTCGGTCAGCCAGTGCGTCAATGCGTCAGCCAGTCAGTCAGTCAGTCATTGAGCAACACAATAATAACGTTTTAATTGAACAAAAGCCAAACAACAATCGATCCAGTCGAACAACATTTGATCTTCAGCCTGGCAATCCTCAATCTCATTCTCATTCTCAAACTCGAACATCATTTTCTTCTCCATCTTTGCAGTCCGCAGATTGACAATTGCCCTCCTCATTCTGTTCCTGCTCCTGCCCCTGCTGCTGCCTCTGCTCCTGCCCTTCTTCAACTGTCTCTTGACAGTTTTGCGGCTGCTTTGTGACGGCTTCTTCCCTGTTCTTCCCTGTTTTTGTGTTTTTTTTTTATTCTTCTCTCCTCTCGCTCTCTCTCTCTCTCTCTCTCTCTCTCTCTGTCTGTGAAGTGACTCTGACTGTCACCTTTCCATCAAAGTGGCAGAGTGAAAGGCGCATTGAATGATGTCCACGTGCCGCAAGGCATCGTTGCATTGTTTGCCAACTTTTTGTTTTGCTCCTGCGGTAATTGATTAGCTGACTGAATATTACAGAAACCGAAACGGCAAACAGCTCACAGACTTAAACAATGCAAAAATGATTTAATTGATGCAACCTCGCATTTAACGAGGTTCCATTGAAACACGAGTCTGGCAGGTGCAACTATTATTTTGTGGAACAGCTGCTAAATACGATTCTACACACATTTTAGTGAACATTTAATATTGCGTTTAGTATCATTTCTGTGAGTCTGTTAAATATCGATTTCGAAAGCTATTTGTATGTCTGTCTAGTCCCTTAGTTTTAAAGCTAAAATGTTGAAACTTGGCATATATAAGACCTTTGGCCTATAGACATTATATATGTATATCGGAATAGCCTAAATCAAATAGCTGCTACCGAAACTATTTGTCGAACTAACCGATTTTGTCATGCAGAGACGCATCCAGACTTTCCATTGCGATAACTTCGTTAAAAACAAACAGATTTGCCTCTAATAATAATTCCACTTCGAGCAGTGCAAAATGTAAATAATTTATTAATAACACAAATAAAATTGAAATGAGTCATTGTTTAAAAATAAGTAAGTATTAAACTAGAATCAGGTGATTGGATTTCAAAAGAATATCTTCAAAATATGTTCGTTAAATGGGTTTCTTTATACATTTTCAAGCTTTAAGAAAAAGAGATAGTTATAAAATAAAGTATGGCACTTATATACTTATATATATGATAACTATCACTTCCTCTCAATTGCTGCTCAACTTCCTTTCGATTCTCAAAGTTCTCACTCCCTTTTGACTAATACCAATATCCTTGTCGCCTGTCTCATGGCTCTCATTCCCATTCCCGTTGCCGTCTGGACAATTACCGCCCGCCCCCGTTGCGTTTGCCCACGCAGTGAGAGCACAACAAAAAGGATCACGATCGGAATCATTGTCCTGCTGTGCGCCCGCATGTCATGGAATAGAATAGAGCTCAAGACAGAAAAGTCCTCTCATCTGGCTGTGGTCAGCAAATGAAAACTGTGTCAAGTCGTTTTTGCAGTGCTACATTTTTCCTTTTTTCCAACCCCTCCTCTTCTTTATTTTATTTATTTTTTTTTTTTTTTTGGCAGAGCACTTGTCCCGTGGTCCTGCCAAGGATTTTATAAATGACACACGCGTTTGGGCCAACAGTTGATAAATGAAGAGCTGCCAAGCTGCGAAGCCGCCTGCAACTGATAATGTATTCTTTTAGTTGCCGCTCGCATTTCTTCTTCTTCTTCTTCTGGTTGCTGTTGCTGTTGTTGTTATTGTTGTTTTTGTGAGTGAAAGTAGCGCCGGCGCTTCGATCCGTGTGGGCCTAAAAACAGGACTGTGCCAAATTTTTGATGTTAAGTGCCGATAGGGCCAAGGGTACGAAAAATACTTAATGAGAATTTGACTGGGCCTCAATTTCTGGTGGTCCAATACCACGTAAGGGCGTTAAGATAAGCTAAAATAAAAAATAAAATAAGAGAGAAGAGGAAGAAGTAGAAAAAAAAATGCGAAAGGTAATTAAATGCCATTAAAGTTGAGAGGCCAGCAAAATGTGAGACAGCCGAATGCATACAGTAGAAAATGCAGCAGGCTAAAAGAATCTCTGTTTATCTCTGCTAAATGTAGTAATGGAGGAGAAACACACACACACACACATGGACGTAGTTTGGCTTGTGGTCAGCGAGGGATACCAAAACTTACAAAGTTCAGAAGAAAGTCGCTTGATCTACAAAGATTTAAGATATCAGAAGTAAGCTAACTGAGTATGCTTTGTATTATATTAGTCACATCTACAAGGCACAAGTTTATTTTAAGATCAGCCTGCAAGCATGCCAATAAAGTATTTAGCATATTGTACAAAAATACAGCCAAAAATTAAGAAAATTTATGAAACCAAGTTATGAATTACTATTCTCTCTTAATAGATTAGTAACACTTTGCCTAATTTGTTGAAATTATTAGACGCTAAAAATTACCTTTGTGTTCGTATTATAATTGGTGTAGTTTGTCCATTAACTACGCCCCTGCACACTCATACACACAGTCAGAAACATAACAAGTTGGAAAAGAATAAAAGAGGAGGAGCAGACAAACCAAACACAAACTCCAACACACACACACACTCACACTTACACACAGCAGACACACACACACACACAAACAGAGAGTCTCTCCATCTACATATATATAAAGTTTTTAATGCCCAGGGCGTCTCTACGTGTTGTGGCTGCGGCGATTAACATACAAAAGGATCTCTCGCGCTTCGTTTTTGGAGCCGCCTTCTTCTTCTTGTGCGCCAATCGGCATGAATCAGAACAACAACAACAACAATAGCAGCAACAACAACAACAACTGGGCAGCACTTTAGCAGCCACAGCGACGACATTCTTAATTTCACAGCGTCGGTTTTTGTTTTTTTTTTTTGTGTTGCTTTCTTTCATTTTATTTTTGATTGTTGTCTTGCTTTCTTCCGGTTTGGGTTTTTGGTTGTGTCTCGAAATCTGATGCTCGACATATAGTTTTTGCGTTAACAAAAGATGGCAACACAGACGGCGTCAAGTGTGCGCCGCAAAAGGACACACAACGTGCAAGCAGCAGCGGCTACTTAAGCAGCCTCGTGGCGCCAGTAAAAAGGCAACTGCAACGGCAGCAAAAGCCAATAATGTCTGGCAACGCTTAAGTTTCCAGACGTCGCGACCATTAGTGTCGCCACGGTGGACACTCAGCTTAGTCTGTTTTGACCATATGAAACAAAGAAGGAAATGTTACTTTACTCACAGCAGGGCAACCGAAGATTTACAACACACAAGTGTATAAAGCGAATATGCACTTAAACAAATATAGTGTTACACACTGCAATGAATTTAAAGTCATATATTTTACTTAATTAAATACACAAATTTTCTTGTGAATAAACATACAACTTTACATAAACTTGTGTAAGAGCAACTGAGAACTGTTTGGTGTGGATTAATAATTTTTGAGAAACTTATCAATCAGTATTGGAAGTTATTCATGCCTGAAGTCAAATAGAAGTCTTTGAGTATTCGAATTCATTTATTTGTATTTATTTATTTACTTAACAATTGCTTGTTATTTACCTATTTTGGTTAACTAACTAAGATACACCAACTAATTAACTAATGTCTCCTTGACCATCATCATCTTGGATTCGGACAAAGATGCTCTCAGTAATGAGTTAGGCCCTTATCCACACACCCCCCTTTTCAGAATCTTATAGATATTTTTCTGGATTCAATAACTAAAGCTATATTCAAAAGCCATTCATAGCTGCGTTTTGCATTTTTATCAATTTTTGTGCTTTAAAAGATACGATTAAATAGCAATTCTAATTTTTTATCTCTTTCTCTAAAATACGAACTAAGCTTAACAATTGCCTAATGTGGCTTTATTTCTATTTCTGCCTAAGCTCGGCATTTTTTTTAGAGGTACTGAGGAGAAGCATTTATAGTATAATAAAGATATGACCATCAAATATAAAGTAAACAACTTTAAAGCTAATTTATTTGTGTAATATTTGAGTTTTCTATAGTTTAACTGTTATTGTTGCTTACACATATTTAAGTAATATTCGATTTCCCCAGTGGGCAATAGATCTCAAGGTTCACAAAAGCTGCCACGTTTGCAGTGCATCTGCACAGAGATGCACAAAACAAGACCAGCAGAGAAAGGAAGAGCAGAGAGCAGCAGAAGTGAAAAAAGCCAACACACACAAAAAAAAGTGACTTAACGTATAGTTCAAGGCAAAGGTAAAAACAAAGGCAAAACCAAAAGCAGAGGCAGAGGCAGAGGCAGAGGCAGAGATAGAGGCACAAGTTGAGGCGGCTCCACCTACCCAGGGCCAAGTGGTCAGCGTCGTTTTGGCTGGCTTGCAGCACCTGCTGGCAACTGCAACAGCAACAGCAACAACAACAATACCAACAGGGTCTGGAGGTTTCTCTTTGTTGCAACCTTCTTGTGGCAGTCACTTTGGCTGTTGTGCCTGCAACTGCCTGGATGGAAGCGCGGGTGTGTCAAGTCATCTCCACAAACAGCGGGGCAGTTGAAATGCATTTAACTGTTTGCATTTGTATTGGTTAAGTGTGCTCTGTGTGTGCTGTGCTGTGCGTGCAACAGAGATAGCAACTGTCATTCTTATGGCCGCCTTGTATTCTTTTGCCCCCTCTTCTTATGCTTCTTCTTCGCCTTACCTCTTGCCAACCAATAAAATTATACTAATTCTTGACTTTTTGATTTCATTTTGTTGTTGTTGTTGTTTGTGCAATGCTATGATTTCGTTACCTAAACACACTCAACAGTATTTCTTTCTGTATGTATCTCTATGTGTGTGTTTGTATGTATGCGTGTGTGTGTGTGTGTTAACAGACACTCTAAAAAATACATTACCTCTCGCTCGCTCCTGTGGCATTTGTCGTCGGTTCTCAGCGATCACGATCTGACTGGGCCCTGGCTGGCTGGCTGACTGGATGGCTGACTATCTGGCTGGCTGGCTGCTTGGCTGGTTGTTTAGCTGTTGGCCCCAGGAATGCGTGCGCCGCACAAAAGACGAGACAGTTTGGTTTTATACTTGGCTCATTGCGCGCGTGCAACTCCAACGTGAAAAAAGCGATTCAACGATTCCGTTTGCTCTTTTTTTCTCATTTTGTCATTTCGTTTCTCGATGCGCTCAACTGTGCGAGAATTGATCGACTGATTGCAGTTGGCAAGCGTAATAGGAATTGGGTCGAGGGACTTAGTTTCTTGACTAGCTCCACATTCAAGCTGAGTAAGTAATTGAACAATTAAAAGAAAATGGAACTATAAAAGCTATTTCAAAATAATGTGAAAAAATTTATAAGAGGTGTATCTATAAATTGTGAAACAGGAAACGAGTGTAAAGTGTACCTATTTCGGAGATATAAATATTATAGTTGGTTTTAATATAAATTATATGTATTTGTTATTGGAAAAAAAATCTATTCCCAATAAATTTAAACATTTTATTTAAACATATATTTTTATAGATGAACATTTACTCACAAAAGTCATAAAAAATGTTGTCTTTCAGAAATTTTTAGATTTAAACAGAAAAGATTTTCGTTTGAATTTAGTTTAAAAATTAAAAAATATGTCAAAGCTTACCACACTTACTTATTTATTAATTATTATTATGGATAAATAAATAAATAAAATGTATATAAGATGACAATATTTATTTATTTATCTGGTTAAATATATTTTTTTGTTTTTAACCATAACTTCAAGTAGTTATTCAAATTATTTAAAAACAGCGCTACACAAAATGTATCTTTAAATGCATTAAATTATTTATAAAATAAATGTATTTCATAAATATTTAGCTTATTATATTTTTACAAGTGGAGTCTGCCCCAAAGTTTTGTTAAGCTGCCTCAAAAAGAATTACAAAACTGATCAGCTTCTTAAAAGCCACCCTCAAGAAAAGCTCAATGGAAGCATATCAAAATCTACGCTCAATAAACTGACTCAATTAGTGTGCTTACTCCATACACTCACTCCAAAATTAAACTCAATTTTTGTTGTTGTTGTTGTTGTTTTTGCTGTTGGTGCTGCTGGATGTCGTTTGAGTGGCTCAGTAGAAGCAAAAACTGACGACGCGCTGGCTGCCAGTGGCCAAGGGAACTTCAGACGAGATGGATGCGTGATCATATCACACACAATGATGATCATCATCATCAACAACAACAGTTAAACTTTCAGACAGACAGAGAGAGAGGGAGAGAGAGAGAGAGAGAGAGCGAGAGAGAGAGAGAGAGCGCGAGAGCGCAAAACGAGAGAGCGAGAGTTGCTCAGCTCATCGGTTTCACTCAGACGCGAAGCCAACGACGACGAGAGCCGATTGCATTCGTTCGATTCGTTTGCTGATCGTTCGTGTGAGTGCGTGTATGTGTGTGTGTGTTTTTGGCTTACCTGTAACTCAATCAGGTAGAGGTAGACATGAAGGCGTTAGTCGTTCCACAGCGCTGATCGAGTTGAAAACTATTTGCTGGCGCCCGTTTGCCGACGACAAACGACAAGCAACTACAAAAAACAGCAACAACAATAAAAAGTGAGCCCTGCGTTTTGGCGTAAAAGAAAACTTAATTTAAGCACATCTTCAAATTGCAAATTTAACGCTGTGTTGAAAAAAAAAAATAGTTGGTTGTGCGTGTGTGTACGAGTGTGTGTGTCTTGCTGGAATGTCAATTAACAAGTTGAGATAAAAAATTGTTAAACATCAGTATAAATGTAAAGCAAAATCAAAACAAAAGATTCAGCTGCAAGATACAGATACAGATACAAAAAAAGTATATATACACACATACAAAAAATGTATATATATCTATGTAAAGTGCGCGCGGTATTTGCATAGGCAACAACAACAAAAGAAATCGTTGAAAATTAAACGTTTCGTGCGGCGACTCACTTTGCATTTTATATTTTGGCATTTGGTTTGTTGTCACTTTGGAAAATATGTGGATTACTGTGCCGTCAGCAGAAACTCCAACAACAACAACAGCAACAGCAATCACAACAACAGCAACAGCAGCGGCAACAACAGCAACAACAACGACACGAGCCCGCTGCAAAGGCGAGCGCGTGAACAAATCGCAAATTGAATATCAAAAACCAGAACAACTTAGTGCAAATGCTTAAAGTATCTGACAGATACGTCTCTGGTGTGTCATGTCGTCCTGACAACAACAACAGCAACAACAATTGCAGCAACACACAATCAGTGCCAGCGGCTCAAACTGCGCCTCGAGTGCGGCAATAAAATTTTTAACAAGAATTTCATCTATTTCATATACAATTATCGCAAGCGAAAAATGCCGCAGCGCAGCGCAGCCGAGATTTGATTTATCAATCACGATTTATCACATATAAAATACATATTGACAAAAAGAGCGTGATTTTTGTGAACGTGCAACACAAGCTGCAACACGGTAGCCGCTTAAGACCACTTAAAACAGCTGTAAATTGTGCAAATATATCTAACGCTCAAGCGCAGTGAAAAAAGAAACCAAAGCAACAACAACAACGACAACAACAACAAAAGAGATAACAGAACTGAGCAACTGAAAAAAAGAAGAAAGTAGAGTAAACGTCATAAATTCATAAAGTGTCAGCTGAAGTTACTTTTTTTCTTTTCTTGAGGGTAATCGATCAAAATACGCGGCTTACAAATTAATAACTAAAGAAATAAACAAGAAGCAGCAGCAGAAGAAATAAACGATATATATATATATACATATATATACATAACTATATATACACAAGTCGAGATCCCGAGATACCGACCAACATAGGAAACTTTATAAGACTGAGGTGAGTTCTTGTCACTGACTGAGTGTGCAGTTGTGTGTGTGTGTGTGTGTGCATTGTGTGTGTTTGTTTGAACTTCAACTCAACCCCCGCCAAAAACAAAAAAGTATCTCAGTTGCCGCTAAGCTTATGTAAATTATTGTGCATAAAAAAAGTATTTCTTGTTGCCTGTGAGAACCGACCACACACACACACACATATATATATATATATATTTATACCACCACCGACACTGATCCAATGCCAATATATACATAATCACTCTGGCCACAATTTGATATGACACCATTTTGTTTTTGAATGTTTTCCACCTGATATTTGAAAATTGAGAGAAACATTTGCTTTACTTAACTTTTTTGGGGTTTTTTGGGTTGGGTATTTTACATAAGTCTTTGGCGGGTCAAATGCCATTTGTGGTATGCACTTGGTAATCAAATTAATTTGAAATTGAATAGTGATAAATTTCATGATGTGCATATCTAAATATGCAGTTATATATATAGATATATTTAATATGGTTATAGTCAATAAAAATATGTAGAACAAATATACAGAGCGTATATAGATATATTTTATGTAGATATATTTAATGAAAATAGCTGGAAGTACACAGAAGGAAGAAGAAGTAATTGCAGCTTTCAATATATATACATGCTAACAAGATGTATATATTTAAAGGAAAAAAATTTTCATTAATTTTATTTAATGTCGAAATCGTCTGTTGAGCTTAAGGAAGCAAAACTTTTTCGTATCAAGAAAAATCCTTATATTCATATTATTTTTACTTCATTTTGAGATCGTCCATCAATAATTTTTCCAATTATTATTATTACTAAATCGTCTTTAGAACCTAAAAAAAAACTTCAAAACTAAACTAAATCTCATATATATTGATGGAGGAATAAGTGAAAATCCTATCTGAGACTAATCTTGTATTACAATCGCAATGTTTAATTAATTCTATGGAGTTTTTGCGGCACATCAAATGTCACAATTAAATCAATAATCCAATAAGTACAATATCTATATCTATCTAATATTATACTCCTTTTCCTTTTCCAATTCCACTTTGGATGTGTTGCCATAAGAGGGGCGTGTGGTTCCCATCGTTAGAGCAACACAATAACTTAACTAAACCAAATCAAAATATTTTCACGCGTTCAAGAACGAGTGTCTCTCATAATATATCATAATCGTAATAGATGCCCGGGGGAGATTCCTGGAAAGCGTATTGTTGGCTCACAATAAAGTACCGTTTTGAGACGGTGTTTGTTGCAACCCGAAGTGTTCGTCGGCATCGGCACAAAGCCACAAAAGATGTCAATGTCCTGGCACATAAATTACAAACCAACAACAAAAAAACAAAACTATATAATATGAATTGTATTCGTATTAGTAGTATTGTAACTATGTATCTATGCATTTATGTATCTTTGTATCTTTGAGTGCGTGCTGTGTGCTGTGTGCATTCGTTGTGCTCGTTTCTCACACAGGTGTGTGTGCTGTGGTGTATTGTGCTGACTGTGTGTGACACACATTACTATTTCACTATTTGGTATCTAGTATCTATTGCCCAATCGAAATCAAAATGTTAACGCAAAAAAAAAATGTGTCAATTTGCGCAACAAACTTTTTTTTGGCATTCACGAAAAAAAAATGGGAAAACCTCGCTGAAATTTGAACTTCAGTTCGTAGGAGGTCCGGACTCTTTAGAGCTGAATGGAAATTGAAATTCCAAAAAACGACAGACATTCAATTTTTCATTGTTTGCCAGGGGAAACCCCCGTTAAGACAACTCAGGTAGTCCTGCTGGGGCATAAATATATGCAACAAGAATAAACAACAACAAATTATGAAAATTATGAAAACTCATAAGGCAATCGATCGATAACGAGCCAAAAAACCCGATGCATAATTATGAAAATTTCATTCACCCTTTCGAAAAAATGCTCAAAATTGGTTTTCTTATCACAAGGAAAGATCTTTTTCTCTCTCCGTCTCTCTCACTCTCTCTAAAACCCCCGTCGTTGGCACCCCCAGCGTGTGCCATCTTTTTTTTATAATTTTTTTTTGTTTCGATTATAATTAAAATACAGAATTTCCTTTGGCGCCTTGCGCCTTGTCATATAACAAATTTTTACTACTAGATAAGATTTTAATCTTTATGTGAAAAACAACATGTAATTTGTTGTGCCAGCGACGGTGTGCATTCGTTTGTGTGTGTGTGTGTGTGAGGCACGTAGCTGCCTGCACCTAATACAAGTGTGTTGTTCTTGTTGTTGGGCTCATCTTGAGATAGCATCTCACAAATTTATTGCCTATAACCAACAACAATATATATATATAAGTCTAAGTAGAATACTTTTAATAATTTTCATAAATTTTCTTCAGTTCTCAAGATAAAAAAACCAACAAAAAAAAAGCAGTCACCGAAATTTTTTTTTAGTTTATTCTTTGGTTAAGTTTTTTGTTTTAGAAAAATGCCGCCTGTGTATAAATCAAAGTGCTAAGCGGCGATAAGTTTCGAACATGAAATATTGAACAATAATAAAACAAGTTAAGAGCGTGATGGGTGTGCAGTTGGAGCGACCTGAAGATACCCTATGAATAACTACGCTTGTAAATTAAATATATAAAAGATAGACGAAAAATGTCTCATTCTTTGTGTTGGCTGTGCACAACTTTCTGATACCCTATTTTTATTGGAAATATGAAAATATGAGAAATGATGACGAGCCTGGTTGGCTTCTCTAATTTCTACTCTAACACACATATTATTGAACCCACTTGCTGTGTGTATTTTGTTGTTGATTGTATTGAATTTCTAAACGTAGACACAAATCGCTGCTGCATACCACAGATCGTGTGTCACTCAGTGCAATGTCCGCGATTGCAACACAAACAGCCAAAAAATAAAAATGTACAAAAAAATATTGAGTTAAGCTCAAATGAGTTGAGCCAAGCTAAGCTAAGCTAAGCCAGGCTAGCTGCTGGTGGTGGGGTGGTGTTAGGGCGGCGGAAGGGAGTGTTAAGGTTTTTGGGCCAGCAGCCACACACACAGCTCAATTTATGTTGCGCTCAGGACGCACCTTTCGCCGGGGCCATAAAACTTGGGTCTAAATGGGCCAGGCGCTTAAGGAAGCTGCTGCTGCTGCGACTGCTGCTGCTGCTGCTACCTGGCTGCGCTCGCTCTCTCTCTCTCTCTGTCTCTCTCGTGCTGTCTCCCACTCAACACTTGAGAACTTACGCTCGCACGCTCTCCCACACTGGCGCGCTCTCCCACACTCCCGCGCTCTCTCGCTCTCTCAGTCAGTCGAGCAGCAACGCACGCAAACGCATTTGTGCGCTGTAGTCATCTCGCTCTGGCTCATGCGCATGCCCAGTCGTTGTACTCAGGCACTTGAGTGTGCGCTCTTTGAGTGAAATTGGTATTATTTTTTTTGTTGGATTTGACTGTGTGTTCTGTTTGGCTGACAGCGTCCGGCACAACTAGCGACGCCGGCTGCGTCGCGTCAGCAGCGACGCTGACGCCGACGTCGACGTCCGTGTTTTAACCCTATCGACAAATGCTAAACAATTTCCTATGTTTTTGTATCGTTTCAGAGTTGCAAGCGACCATGCGCGCATGGCTTCTACTCCTCGCAGTGCTGGCGACTTTTCAAACGATCGTTCAAGTTGCTAGCACCGAGGATATATCAACGAGATTTATCGAAGCTATAGCACCAACAATAACAACAACAACAACAGCAACTGCAACAACTAAGGCCATAATCAATAATAATACAACAACTAAAAGAGCAGCAGCAGCAACAGCGACAGAAACGACGACTACAGCATTAGCAAAAGCATTTAAGCCATTTAACGAGTTACATCTCAACAACCACAACAACAACAACAACAACAGCAGCAGCAGTGATAGTGATATTAAAAACAACAACAACAAAAGCAAACATAGCAAAAGTGCCACATTCAAACAGTTTAACGAAGTGCATAAAACAAGAACAGACCAATTAGAAAATTCCAAAAATTCCAAAAATAAGCATAATAATAAACATCATAAGCATAATAAATTAACTAATAATAAAAGCAAACACAATAACTGTAAAATGGCTATCAAGGAGCTGCAACAACATAAAACAGAATCTCAAGCACAAACCGCCATTGCGAATGTGTTTGCATTGCAGGCGCCACAAGCTGCTTCCGTTTCTGCCTCCACATCCGCATCCGCCTCCATTCCCAGCTTCAACACGGATACGGATATGGATACGGATACGTATACGAATAAGGATAGTGTGCTGGGGGAATTCGAAGTGCCGGGCATTGCGGATGCCATCATTGCTGAGGATGAGCCGGCAACGTATAGCAGCAAGGAGATCATCAAGGACAAAGTGAAACCAGATCCATCAACTCTAGTCGAAATCGAGAACAGTCTCCTCTCGCTGTTCAACATGAAGAGGCCACCGAAAATTGATAGATCCAAAATCGTCATACCGGAGGCAATGAAGAAGCTCTATGCCCAAATAATGGGGCACGAGCTCGATTCCGTCAATATACCCAAGCCGGGACTATTAACTAAATCAGCGAATACAGTCAGAAGTTTTACACACAAAGGTGAGTCTCGATTCAACTATCTATAATACATACATATACTATATAAGTTTAAGAATCGGGCACACATGAGTTAGTTAAGATTTTAAATTAAGTTAAAGAAAATCTTCACTATAATACGATGTTTAGTCCTAATTTTATTTCACTCTTAATATTTAAAATCATGCAGAAATTCTAAAGATTGTTAGTTGGAAAATCTGCATATATAAGCAGAGTGTGTTGCTAGATAATCAGAAAAATAGAACAAACTTATTTGCAAGAAAATCAAAATATTTCATCATTATAAATACAGCTATGCTCAAGATAATAGTAGCGCTTTTGCAGATGGAAAAATATATATTAATTCTCTTTCAAGCATTT
Organism: Drosophila hawaiiensis; assembly: GCA_037043685.1. Taxonomy (NCBI): domain Eukaryota; kingdom Metazoa; phylum Arthropoda; class Insecta; order Diptera; family Drosophilidae; genus Drosophila; species Drosophila hawaiiensis. Next base: position 2,132,711 of record JBAMBA010000216.1, read on the forward strand.
GAAGTATAATTTTTCTTATCAAGTTTAGTCTTCTTCTGACAAGTTGAGCAATTGAAAAAAATTATCTCAAAATAATAGTAAAACTTTTCGCATTGCATTTCAAAAGTAAGTTTTTCAAATTTGTAAAACTTAAATAAAAAATATTCAGTATCAAAGGTTGTAAAGAACATCTTTATTAACATTTTGAGCACAACTGTAATCCAATTTTGGAATCTTCGTATTAAAATATAAATTTTTGAATATTAAATCTTTTACTTATCGAAGAATCAACTTCTTGGATTGAGTTGAGTTTTAGATATCACAATTAATTATTAAAATGTATATAGTAGGTCTATATATGTGTCCTTTAGGTATTCCATAGCTCAGCCAGATTGCGACCTATTTTTGCACCTGCTCGCCGTGTGGCAGTTGCAACAGCATCTATCTCTGTCCATTTCTCTATCTCACTCTATGCCTCGCTGCTCGCTCTGCAGCTCTCATGTGCAACGCGTACTTGCCGCTCGCGAAACGCGAATGAAGAGGCATCCAGGATTTCCCCTGAAATTCTAGTTCATCTAAAGCGATTTGCATACCTGCTGACCATATAAGCAAAAAAAAATTAAGATAATTCGATATCTATCTTTTATTTGTGGTCATCATTCACGCAAGTGTTGTGAAATCACGCGGAAATTCCGCAGCTTCAAATGAAAGGACTCAGGCTAAAGGGACGGCAGTTGCACATTGCCCGTTGCACGCAGTGTCCTTTTACCTGAGACGCCGCACTCTTAACCCAAATGTGACCTTGAAATGTTTCAACGGAATTACACCCGGAACGTTTAGCGCATGCGCCAAATGGCTTTTATATTTTATGTGTGTTTGTAAAAATAACAATTATTATTAAAGCGTATTTTCGCATTATTTTCCACAGGATTAGAGAGGATGAACAATAAAGCAGTTAGGCCAGACTCACACACATAGATATTTATATATATATATAGATAGATATACAAATATGTTGAACAGGTAGCACTATTGGCCTGGCCAAGTGTCTAAAGCCAAGTGTCTAAGCCGAGTAGTTCGAGTTCGTCTCGGTTTCAATTTATCGTCCTGCACGGGTCCAGAGAATTTACGACTTTTTTTCGGCTGTCTTTGTTCGAGGTACTTGAGTTTCTTGGTTCTGGTTCTGGCTGCATTGCTTTGCTGATTCAAATTAAGATTTCGCCGTGCCACCTTTGCACCTTGCGGCGGCGGCAGCAGCAGCGGAACGTGGGTGGGTCAGGTCCTTTGCAACAGGCGCCAGTCGTAAAAGGCGGCTCGACAAAAGTGACAAGACCAGCAGACACAACTGCAACGTGTGATTCTCGCATCTCTTGCACTTTCTCTCTTACTCTCTCTCTAGATGTCTCTTTGTCTTTATTTTTATATAGCCTTCGTATTTCATCACGTATCGCGTCATGATTTAAAATAACTCAGATCAAATAAATAAATAAAAATACCTCGACAAAAAACTTTCAACTTATAGTTTTCATCTGGGAATATTCCAGAAACTAAAGTATTATAATAGCAGACTATTAAATATAAATAGCATGGAACTCGGAAGAAAAATATCCTTTTGATATAGACATTTTGTAGACACTAAATACGCAATTTTTAGTTGCCTTTAGTCATAGTTGCCTAATTTTTAATCTAAAAAAATGGAAAATGACAGAAATGATTAATATACCCAAATCAAAAACACATTTTTAGTCAAATAGTTGCCATTTAAAGATAATTATAAATATAGAGCACTTCTAATTTGCAATATCTCTAATAAATCTAAGATTATTTTTTACTAAAATCTATATCCTTTTTTGGTTTGCTTTGCAGATAGTAAAATCGACGATCGGTTTCCGCATCATCATCGGTTTCGTCTGCACTTCGATGTGAAGAGCATACCCGCCGATGAGAAGCTGAAGGCCGCCGAGCTGCAGTTGACGCGGGACGCATTGAGCGTTAGTCCGTCCGTGAATCGGAGTCGCTACCAGGTGCTCGTCTACGATATAACGCGGGTGGGTGTGCGGGGCAAGCGGGAGCCGAGCTATCTGCTGTTGGACACGAAGACAGTGCGTCTGAATAGCACCGATACGGTCAGTCTGGATGTGCAGCCCGCCGTAGATCGGTGGCTGGCCACACCGCACAAGAACTACGGCGTGCTCATCGAGGTGCGAACGATGAGATCGCTCAAGCCGGCACCACATCATCATGTACGCTTGCGCCGCAGTGCGGACGAAGCGCACGACGACTGGCAGCACAAGCAGCCGTTGCTGTTCACCTACACGGATGATGGCCGGCACAAGTCGCGCTCCATCCGGGATGTGGGCAATCGAGAGGGGCGAGCGGCAATGGTAATGGCAATGGTGGTGGGGGCGGCGGTAGCGGCGGGGGTGGAGGTGGTGGAGGTGGTCGGAATCGGCGACATCAGCGCAGATCACGACGAAAGAATCATGAGGAGATATGCCGACGGCATTCGTTATATGTGGACTTTCAGGATGTGGGCTGGAGTGATTGGATTGTGGCACCGCCGGGCTATGATGCCTTCTATTGTCACGGGAAGTGCCCGTTTCCGCTGGCCGATCATCTCAATTCCACAAATCATGCGGTTGTGCAAACCTTAGTCAATAATCTCAATCCAGGGAAGGTACCAAAGGCGTGCTGTGTCCCAACGCAGCTGGAGGGCATCTCGATGCTCTATCTCAATGACCAAAGTACGGTTGTGCTCAAGAACTATCCCGATATGACGGTAGTTGGCTGTGGCTGTCGATAAAGACAGAGCTAATAATCAGAGCGAAAGAGAGAGAGAGAGAGAGAGAGAGAGAGCAAGAGCGAGAGCATCAAATGCTGTTTGGTTCCAAGCCGTCAATGCTTTAAACACAACGCAAACAAAATGGACTGAATATTTGAATTTTAAGTGTAAATCGTAGACTTTAATTGTATGTAGAGCGAAATGCACCGCACCATCCCCTAAAAAACAAACACACCCCCACCAACCCCCACTCAGCAGCAGCAGCCGCAGCAGCAGCGCCGCCTCTGTCACTTTCCACAGCCAGGCTTTGGAAATGTTGCACAGAGCCCGTGTGACGAAGAGACGCCGTGATCAAAATAAACAACAAAATAAAATAAAATAAAAAAATCTGTATATAGCCGAAAGAAATCCTCAAATACACACAACCCACAACGCCCAACCTGCCCCGCCCACCAACGTATCGTCGTCTCCTGCCGCCCTAGTAGCAGTCAAACAAACTAAATGCCATAGACCGCACTTTGAGATACTTTTGTATCTTGCAGCTCGCACTGCTAAAAACAAAAAATATTGAACAAATTGTATAAAAAAGCTAATGCTAAGCTATATATATCGATATACATATATAACTAAAGGAAAGCGCACACAGCTGTTCCAACACTTGTAAAAAGAAAACGAAAAACAAAAAAATGGAAATGAACTTGAAATTATGTAGCTCCTAACTACAAATACATATATATGCATATATATTGCACATTAAAAAAAAATATATATATATAAATATATACTACGTATGTAACTCTCTTGTATATGTACTAAATTTAAATACTTACCCTACACATATACATGCATACATACATACTACACACATACATATCGACGCAACGGTATTCAACTTCGTTCCCCCGAAAAAAACTAAATGTAAACTGTAAATTAAAAACACTTCTTAACTAAAATTTAGAGTTAAGCTACAAAACTAAAAACTAAACTAAATTAATTTTTAAAAATACAAAAATATAATGAAAAACTATCGTTTATTGTTATGCGTTTTAAGCTAAACTCGAATATAATCATTGCGTATGTTAAATATAAAATCAATCTAGCATTTAGTCTTAACCGTTAAGAGCATGTTGACAAATAATAATTAGTGCAAGAAAACAAAACTATAAACTATATACATACAAAAACAAAAACAACAAAAAAAAATGAAAAAAAAAACAAACAATTATAAACTCGAAAATATCGAATTGTAAAACGTGCCTGAAGTTGCAGAGCGCGTCAATGTATTTTGTAATTTTCTTATACATTTTATTATTTTATTTATTTAAAAAAACAAAAAACATAACATTTTTTGATGAATGTTGAGCAAATGCTGAAGAAGATGATGATGATAGTGATCATGATGAAGAAAGTTGAAAAAAATATAAAAGAAAAAATTTTATTAAAAAAAAATACACAAAAACAATTTAACTGCCAAGTCTTTTAATTTAATCAAACGAGAAGCAAGCGCATACAAATAAATGAATAAAACATGAATGCCGATGAAGTATTCACATATTCACAACGAACAAACTGTGAATAGCTTTAGATTGAACGAAATTCCCCCCTCGCTATATACCTTCGATAGCTCAGTTGGTAGAGCGGTGGACTGTAGCGGTCGCATATAAAGCATAGACATCCATAGGTCGCTGGTTCAAATCCGGCTCGAAGGATTCCCTTTTTTTCGTATTTTATTTATTTTTAAATATTTGTACAATAAATGTGCTGTGCTTGGGCGGCGTATAGAGCTTTTTGGAATTTATAAATAAATGTGGAATGAGCAGAAATAGTATAAAAATATATTAAGCAAGGAAACTAATGTAGAAAGACAAAAAAAATAAACAGATATATTTTGGTTAAAAGCTACAGTGATTTGTACATATTACCTATATTAAAAACATTAATAAAGCAGCATAGACACACAAATGTATTTTGTTATGCACGAACGGCATAAGAGTAAATACTTTTCGATTTTCATTTGCTAATTATTGCAAACAACTGTCACTGGGTGCTCCTTAAGAAATTTTAACAACTATAAAAATTATTAAAACATTTTGTAAAAAAATTTACCACGATCCTTCGAGCCGGATTTGAACCAGCGACCTATGGATGTCTACAAATTAGTTTCACACTCTACAGTCCACCGCTCTACCAACTGAGCTATCGAAGGTCTATATATGGGTTTGCCCCAAACGCGCTCAAAAGCTGCCTGCTATAAAATGAATTGAGCATTGGCATAAAAACAACAACAATTCAGATCGTATTGAAAACAAAGCTGAATGCGTTTGCCAATGCCTATCACAGCATAAAAAACTGCCCAGCAGCAGGTGTTGCTATAATGGAGAATGTGGAGTGTAGAGTGGGGAGAGGGGCATATTACGTGTTAAGCGCTGCTGGCGTTAGGCTGATAACAAGCGCAAGCGAATTTTTCTTCTCAGATAAAAAGTAAAGCAACAAAATAAAACTATGAATAAATACACATGTGCGTATAAAGAAATCACTCAATGCACAAGCCGTTTGTATTTTTCCAACGATTCGAATTCCCATTAAAAAAGCACACAAAGCGTGTCAGTTCAGCAGTATTTATATGCACATATATACCGTATAAACAAAGCTGGTAACAAATCGCGTATCTCACTGCGGGGTAAAACTGTTAAGTCTGGCATAAACAATGCCTCAACAGGCAAATTGTTGACGAGCCAATTAGAATGGCATAAGAAAGCGAAGTAAAAACAACAACAAAAACAACAGCAAAAATAATAAAAATAATACATGATTATAATCTACAATGAGTTTTTAATCAATGAACTTGCCAGCAGCTCAACTAATTAGTAACGGCACATAAATCAGCTTCGAATTAAATATGCCATAAATTAAATACTTACAGACTTTTATTACTTAACACCTTCACAAATTATGTGTAAAAAATCAAAATTAAGGCAAAAAAAAAAAAAATAAAATAAAAATAAATAAAATTGATCAAGGCAAAATTTAGTTTTAAAAATAATTAAAAGTGTATTAAGATAAGTATATATATATTAAGAGCTTATTTTTAAAGCCAAAGCGCACCAATATATAAAGAATTATACTAATTTCAATTCATGTGGGTGCTATTTCCATACAAAAACTCATATTTGGCCAGATTGCTCCTATGACAGCTATATCATATAGTAGCCACATCATGCTGATCAAGAATATTTATGCTAAATGAGGTTGGAGATGAAACCTTCAATGCGTTGCAAACTTCACAACAAAATTATAATGCAATCTGTAAGGGTAACCAATCACTGAGTGATCTAAATATGATGCAACTTTGGCACATATACATGAAAAGCATTTATAATAATATAAATATGTTAATAATTATACAATTTGTAGGTCTGTGTGCACTGATAAGACTAGGATTGCCCCAGACTCGCAATTGAGGTTTTGTCACAGAAAAAAATTGACTTGATGTTATTTATAGAAACATACACATACAAAGACAGATTACAAAAACGTTGCAATGCCGCTTCAGGTTCGACTGTGCAACAGAACAACGACAGAGAGTGAGAGAGCGAGAGAGAGAGAGAGAGAGAGAGAGGTAGTGAGAGATAGAGATGGACTCAAGAGAGACTCAGTAGTCCAAGTGAGATATGTGAGTCATGCAGGGATTTTATTTTATTTTATTTTTCTTTATCAACGGTCTGTAAATTAATTTATCCACTACAAAGTCAATTTTCGGCTCAATTAAATGACTCATCAGGCAGCAAGAAGATGCTGCAAAGTTACTGCTGCTGCTGCCACACAGGATGAAAAGAGACAGAGACAGTGAGAAGACAGCCTGCAAAACAATCATCTGTTGCTAAAAACCAAATAAAAAATAAATAAAATGAAAAATGTAGGAAGAGAAACTAAGAAAAATATTGTCAAAAAATGGATAGAAAATTTTCTTGGAACCTTGGCAATTTTGTAGATTTTGTCCAGGCGATAAGACGCCCACATAAGTGGAGAGATAAACTGAAGATTCATTCAATCATAGCTGGAAATTGATACCAACATCAAGAGAGCAACACCGAAAAGTCAGAAAAGATCGTTTGGCTTTGATAAGGCGAATGGAAAAACTATTTGAGTCATTCTTAAAAATTATGAACATTTCTTGTAAGATACCTGAGCAAATTACAGCCTCACCGCGGGGCACTCACCCTCTGCCCTTGCCTCTCTCTTCCTCTCTGTCTCTCTCTCTCTCTCTCTCTCACTCTCTATCCCGTTCTCTATGAGAAAGGGGCAATCATTTTCTTATCTAACAAGACAGCTTGAGCAATCGATCCAACAACACACAGCAGTTTCCAGAGGGCTCTTTTACCTTACTCAATGGATCACACAAATTGCCGCAACGGCGCTTAACTCTCCTCTACCCCTCTCCTTGCATCTCCTCCTCACCACGACTCTACTCTGAGTCCAAAGAGCTCTATCTCTGCCCCGACCTCGACCTCAAACTCTTCGTGTGTTTTTGTCAGTAATTATCCGTAAGCTGTCAGTTTTTTCGCTCCGCTTGCTGCTCCTCGACCCTTGGCTGCTCTAACCTTTGAGCTATATGGAGTACAGTGAACACTTGTCTAATAGAACTTTTACAAGTTTACAGAATTTAGAGTTGTTCTTTTAGATGCACTTCGAGTTTTTAAATTCTTTGAGACAGCTTAACAATATAATATTATAAATCTTCACATTATTATTTGTATGATTAAAGTTAAACTGTTTCAAAGAATGTCATCAATGTATATATATATTAATATTATTATAAGGTATACTTTATCTACAGTCTATTATTTTAATATTTTTACAATACCCTTTGTTTGATTGAAGAGCAAAAATATATTTTTTTCACTCATTTCCCATGATTAACAAAGTTAATCGCAAGTGAAAATCAGCAGTAAGAAGCAACACGTGCTTTGCTTAGAGTGTTCACTGTACATCTACAATATATAGATTAACTGATATTGCCGCTCGCTGCTCTCGTTGGGTTTCATTTTTATGGCTTGCTGCCTTCTTTTTTCATGTTTTTTCTTCTGTGTTTTTGGCATCCTAATTGGTTTGTTAAGTATCTCTCGCTCTGGCGAGTATCTATGTGTGTGTGTGCGAGAGTGTGTGTTTGCATCTCTCGCTTATCAGCAACACTTTGCGAGGCGCCGCCGCTGCGGTAGTTTGCTCTAGGCCGGGCCAAGAAGCCAAGTGCTTAGCCGCCACCTGCCTCTCTGATAAGGCCAATATGCCCAAAGATTTGTCTTGTGGCTCGCTTTGCGTGCTTGCAGCATGATTCACTCACTTCTTCTTGTTGTTGTTGTTGGCCACAGGCGAAGTAAGGCGCTAGCATCTCCTGCAGATTGCGATGACTCACGCTGGCATTTTGCTGCATAACATTTCCTACTAGGTGGCCAAAGTTGTTTATTGGTCGCATCACCTTGTTTTTTATTTCTAAGCGCCGAAAAATCAAATGCCGAAAAAAGCAAAAGCAAAGTCAAAAGCAAAAACAAAAGCAAAAGCAAAAGAAAAACAAAGCTAAGACAACAACGCAAACGGCACAGCTAAAAAACGTTTGTTGCTGTCGCTGCATAAAACGCGCATGAAAAGCTGTTTCGCTTGCGCGCACATCCCCGTCTCTCTATCACTCTCTGTCACACTCACTGCAGCTTTCGCTTGTGAGTACCGTTTTGATTTATTCACTACTCTCGCTTACTGATAACTTAACGTATTCGTTTCGTTTGCTCATCTACGCGTTTTGGCAGACCAAGTGTATCGACCTTCGATAGCTCAGTTGGTAGAGCGGTGGACTGTAGTGAGAAATTGCCATGTTGTAGACATCCATAGGTCGCTGGTTCAAATCCGGCTCGAAGGATCTCAATTTTTTTGTTTTTCAAATTATTTTCTTCTACTTGAGAGCATTGTTGTTATATTAAAAGCATTTATTGTGGCTGGCCACTAAGTTACATTATTTTAAAATGCATATAAAATAGTAAAATTTGAATATTCGCTTCTACAAATAAATTGTGTAAATAAAGTTACATATATTGAAATATTATTGGAAGCGATGGTCATATTTGTAAATCTTACAATTAGAATTAAATATATTGTTTAATACACTAAAGTTTTAGAGTTACTTAAGGCCAAGCTTCTTCTTCTTCCATATATTCTTTTAAAGCTAAATTTGTGACGGGAGTAAGCGATAAATTTCAAAAGGTAAAAATATGAGGAATTTAATTTATAAATAGTGTATCAAAATGTTTTACAATTAAGATAGTGCAAAAGTTTAAATGTAGACTTAAGCCAGACATTATTAACAGACCAATAATTTACTTATTATTAAAGTAGACTGTGCAGCTAGAAGGTCTATAAAAATAGCATTAATTCCCACAAAAACTGAGTCAAAAAGGAAAAGTTACTCATAAATTATATACTGCTTATGGAATTCAATTTAACATGGACAACTCAAAGAGACGCCACAATTGCTGGCTGCTCAGTTTGCATGGTGTGCTTACAAGGGTCGGCATTTTTACACAAGAGGCAACAACAGCAGCAGCAGTAGCAACAACAACTGTGCAACAAAAGGCAACAAAAAGTCTGTCAAAAGTTGCAGACGTCCTGCCGCTGAGACTGATGCTGTGGCTGCTGTGGCTGCTGACTGGTTGGCTGCTTCTGCTTTCTGCTTCTGCTTTCGGCTTCTGCTCCCAAAACAGATGCTATCAATACATCATTTGCCTTTGTGCTGCTGTCACAAATTCATTCACCTGTTCTCGGGCCACGACTTCATCATCATCATCAACAACAACATCATCATCATCGTCATCAAGCCAGCAGCAGACAATTATATTGCGTTGATCTCCAATTAGGCTGTCGAAACTCCATTTACACTGCAGCGGGCGTCTCATAAAACATATATATGAGAGCATAAAAAAAAAAATATAATAATAATAACAAAAAAAGAAGAAGAAAAAACTCTTGCTGTGCCGCCAGAAGTTGCAGAGTCATCATCGCATCTCCAGAGGCAACAACAGCATCATCATCATCGCCATCATCATCATGTTCATCAACATCGGCAAGTTAAGTAAATACAAATATGAATGAATTGCTGCTCGGATGTGGATATATGAATGTGAAGATCCAGATCTTGGCAAATCATCGCCATTGTATCTTCTGAGTGGAGTTTGGTGGCAGGGGGGTTGTAAGTTGAAGTTGGAGCTGGAATTGGAGTGTCCGGAGGCACAGCTTGAGTGCCCCGTACGCTGCCAACAGTTGCAGTTTTTTTGTTGATGAATTTTGGGTGCTTGGCTTTCAACATACTGTTTTATTACATATATGTAAGAAATCAGACTTAGTCAGTAAAGTGGTTAGTATTATTGTAAGTCGAAGCCCTATAGAATCATGTCTCGAGTTGCGCATTAATTAGTTTAACACTCGATCGTTATATTGTTATTATTATCGCAGCCACAGGAATTTCTCTGTGCGACATATTTGTCGTATTTGTGTCTCTCACTTGTCACTTTAATCGTTATGCAGAACTTAATACCTCAAACTCAAACTCCAATTACTTTACACTTGGAATTTCAATCAGAATCGTGAAAGTTAAAGTTACACTGAAAGAATTCATACTCTACTAGCTATTGTCAGGTATTATTGTTATACATGTGCTCAAGTATAGACCAAGATGCAAGTCTACACGTAATCAACTTGTTGATTTAAATGGATAATTTAATAAACTTCTTCGTTTCACAAATATCTGGTTTATCTACTTATATATGTAGATATATATATTGATTTCGAGACTAACAAATTGGTTTCGTGATGGTTAAAAAGTATACATAATATCAGTTCTACATTCGAATCGGTAACTTTAAGGCTTACATTTTTATACATATTTGGAATTAAAAAAGTATTCAGTTCGTTTAAAACGATTACATTTATTTTCTTTATTCTAAACTATCTACATTTTCTGTATGTTCACAACGATTGTATTTAATTTCTCTATCCTAAATTCTCTATTTTTTTCTCTGACCTAAAAATGTATAATATATTTATTGATGCAAATCTACTCTCAGTTTCAGGGTATCAGGACCAGATATGGTATTTTTAACAAGCACACACACACACACACACACACACATATACGTATATAGACAGATGTGCTAATGCAAAAATGGGGCGCCACAGACAGGCAGTGCTTATGTAGCAAGTCGAATGCCGCGACGCTTTGTCTGCTTGAGTTGCGTTAGCCACAGGCTCAGCTTAAGCTGCAAGTTTTGCTTTCGCCAGAGACTCGCCCCCCCTGGCAGCAAGAAAAAACAAATCTTATTAAAGCGTAACTAAATGCCACACGGATTAATGTCTAACAGGCAACGAGCAGAAGTAGCAGCAGCAGTAGCTGTAGCAGCAACGAGCACCTGCCACTTAATCGAGTAACGAGCAGCTAGAAGGAGTAGAAAGAGTATTCAGACCCCACAGGCCCACAGTCTGTGGCATTAACATATAAGCTGACTCCATCTAATGAGGCAAGTTCGTTGGGTAAGTCTTTTGCACAGCAAACGGAAGCGAATGTTGGCTCTCTATATGTAAATGTATGGCAGAATAGCTGACTCAAGCGAGCTGCAATTGCAAATGTAAATTGAATAAAATCAAAACAAAAAGAAAAACAAATCAATTAATCAGCTTTATAACAAATGCAAAAGGCAGAAAGTCAACTTTAGATCGTTTGCAATTATGATTTGTCTACGCTGCAATTAATAATCGTTATCGATAATCGCATTTAAGACTGATTGAAGGGCGGACACACTTAAAGTATCTTCAATTGAAGCAATTGAGAACTTTGCCATAACGTGTATAGCCGACTGCAAAATACTCTGATAAGTCTAATACCAGCTGTTGTTGTTAAGTAGACGGTGCTTTGATCAATGTAAATGTTAAATTTGCTGACTCTTGCACTAAAGATGTGGAATATATAGTTTTGAGCACGGAGCGGATACGAAAATGAAGGTGATATTTTCACCAATCTTATAACGAGGTTCCCAACAATATATCTTCCAAGTCTGGTAAGTCTAGCTCAGAAATTGCAGGTGGAAATGGGCTTGGCCGCTCTTCAAATGGTGTTACTTGCAATACGGCAAGGCGTGGCTGGCAAATATATAAGCCGATATTTGAAGCGAATACCCAGTCCCCTTTAAAATGCTGTTGGAAATGTGGTGCTATTGATTTGAACTTAACGATGTTATTAATTTCCCAGCTCCCAAGTACATTTTGAACCTCAAATTTTGATATTTATTTCAAGTTTAAGGTCTCCATTTGCAGGAGATTCGAATAAAGATGATAAAGATGATTTATATATGACATGAATAAAAACCACATGAATCACTTTTACATTTTTTCTACGTTTCAATTACTTTACCTGTAATTATTTTCGTCTTCGCAAATGAACTAATCATAGGAAAAAAAATATATCTCTAAGGCAAAATCTTAATTAACCTTTTTTAATGTGCTGTTGCATAAATACTCATCATTATTACACTTGCTCAATTAACTTACCGTATTGTAGATTTTCTGGTTCACAGATAACGTGTTATTTGTAAGAGTATTTTTGTTTTTCATTTTGCAAATAAACAAAAAGAGTTTGTTTTGTTTTTTTTTTTGTAGCTAAATGCGTAATTATGAATGCAACTTTGCTTGCCTCAGCCAGTGTGTGCAATTAATGTAAAATAAAGGCTGAAATTAAAATTACAATATTATCGCAAGTGACTCGGCTTCTAGTTGATGTGAAGTAGATGTTGGCTCTCGATGGGGTGTTAGTTTGATTTATCATTTGCTAATTGAAAAATTATACTGTCTCCTGCATTTGTCAGGCAGTTAGTTAAAGTGTTGTCATGACCAAGTACTACGGTGAGTAATAATCGTTGGTGGTTGAGGGTAAAGGGTTGTGGTCGGGGCGTGGTTTGCGCTTGGAGCGGCTGACAGTGCCAATTTATTGAATGATCGGGCGCAAGTGCTGGCAACTTGTAAATGATACAACTCTGGAATTTTTTCCTAGGAATTTTGATTGAGTTGAATAAACAATTGAAGCTCAATGATATTTTATCATTGTTGTTGTTGTTGTTGTTTTGTTTTTTGTATTTAATATGTAAACGAATTGTGCAAGTGGCGAGGGCGCTAAAAATAGCGCAATGAATGCGAAAATCGAATGCGAATTGTGAATTGCGAATTTTGCTGCGGCTTCGGCAAGACTTTGAGCGCCTTTCGCAAATAAAGCAATGCAAACAAACGAAAGACTTAGGCAACAAACTTGCCAACAACAAAAACTGCTGCAACAAGAACAACAACTGCTGCTCATTGTTTGGCCAACGAAAATTTATAAGCTACCAGGCAAATCAATGCACATAAATAAACAAAATGTGACGTTGAGCGAAAGACAAGCACTTGAAGTATTTTAATTGTCTAAATGCCAGCACTGATGATCGCCACCGATCGACCCATCTACCGATCGACCAATCTACCGTTCTACCCATCTCCCGTTGGCCGTCTCCCCCATTGCCCCACACTTTGACAAGAGCAACAACAGCAAAGAACAGCAATAACAATTGCACAGCATCTGTTTGCACTCTACAGCAAAATATCGTCAAATTATTTTATGTTTATTTGAAGCTTCAAAATGGAAAAGAATATTAGAACTATTTTGTATTTAAATTTTGGAAATTCTTGTAATCTCTTATTAATATATCTGTTATTAATATAATTTATTTAATTGAAATAACAACTTTATGATTAATTAATGGCTTAAGTCTTATATAATTAGCTTATGCTTGTAGCACTTTAAATATAAAAAAAGATATAAATAAAATAAAATATAAGAAAATAACATATATATTTAGAAAAAACTATTTGGTACAGTTTTAGCAGCTGAAAAATGTAATATATTCTTAAGACATTCCAAATAAAATACTATATTTTATTTTAAAGTATCAAAGCTGCTGTTGCATAGTGTTGACAATAAAGTGCTGCAAAAGCTGGCGAGAATTTTCGGGGGAGAACTGAAAGTTGTTGTGTTGGAGCTGGAGCTGCAGTTGGAGCTGATGTTGGAGTCCGCTTGCGCCTACGACAATTTATGTGTTGGCTGGAAATTTCTCACAGAAAACAAAGGAAATTCCAGGCGACTCGTGGAATGTTAAGGCGAGTAGCGTGGCAAAGCTATCGAAAGCAAGTCGAAATCGGAATCGTAGTTGGAGCTGAAGCTGGAGTTGGAGTTGGAGTTGAAGTCCTGCCGACTTGCAGTCGATTGGGCCATTTGCCGTTTGCCGTTGCTGACATTTTGCATTTCGTGCAACGCATTCCTTGGGGCGCTGCTGGGCGCATGCGTACCACACACCAAGGAGGAGGCGACGACGAAGCAGACATCGACTGGTTGCTGCATTGACACTGATGAGCCTCAGCCGGAAAGTTGACTTTCTGTATGTGTTTGTGTGTGTGTGTTTTGCCCACAGGCTCTCTCTTTCTCAGTGTGTGTGTGTGTGTGTGTGCCTGCAACTGGCAGTCAAGGTGGTCACCCCAAATGCAACACGCAACAGCAAACAGCAACAACAACAACAACTGCGGCGTGATTGTTATGGCTGCGTTGCCAAGTTTGCCTTGTTCCCCAGTTGCATTGTAAATTCGTAAAACAATAAAGAAATAAATTACTTTCGGTCCAACTTCAACTCCCCAACTCGCAACTCCGACTCCAAGTCCAAGTCCAAGCTCAAGAACTCTTGTACTTGATTTCGTGTGAGACCACACTCAAAAAAATGTTTAAATGCCTTAGAATTTTGAAAATGGAGTTACTTTTTACTTATTAGAAAGTGATGCTTACTAAAATTCTTAAATTCAAGAATATCTTTTACTTCAAAAACAGTATGCTAAAAATATCAAAAAATGATTTAAAGATATCCAAAAATATATTTCTTTAAATTATAACATTTAAATAATCCAATAATTAAGTAAGTAAGAAGAAATTATATTAATTAGTTAAATTTTAATTCGAAATAAGTAATACGACTGAGCATTAATAGAAGTATTCCTTCTTTTAAAGAAATATTCTAAGTATCTCAATTGAATTACTTTAAAAACTATTTCTAAAGAAGAACAAAAAATCTCTTATAGCTATGTCTACATAGATTTTCGGGTAAATTTTCTGAGTGCAACAGTCAAAGGACAGTAAGTACGGTCGGACGGACCGGTAGGGGGAAGAGGACACACGGACAGACAATAGCACAAAGAACACGACAAAGCGTTGAAATCGTCGTGCCTTTTGTCTGCCCCGGCACAACCAAAATGGCCGTCACTTGGCTCCTCAATTGAGCCGGGCCAGCCAACGCGGCAACTGCAACCGCAACAGCAACAATAACACAACGACAACAACAACAACAATAACAACAACAAGAACAAGAACGAGAAGGCCCCCAAAAAGCCAAACGTGTACCTCCTACAATTTTGTGGCCCAACATAATGTCTGACATGAACTTTGCGCGCTGCCTGAAAATTGCAATTTTAATGCAATTCGTGAGCAGCAACCGGCCAAAGCAAACCAAAGCCAGCCAATCGTTCAAGTCCAAGTACAATTGGACCACCCCGACTGCAGAGCTGCAACTGCGACAGCGACTGCGATTGCCATAGGGGCAATCTGGGGCTGGCCAAAGAGTTACATGAGCACACAAATAATACATATATGCACATATATATGTAGATGAGAAAAAAAAGAAGAAAACTCCCGCGCATCTGGCAGAAGATACAATGTGTAATATAACTAGCATAGTGGGTGACTCGAAAAGTATTGAGCTGTGCATTTGACTATTGGGATAGCTTATAATGAACTTATAATAGGTGAATGAGTATTGAAAATATTTGTATTTGTATTATGTTATGTGCTTAACTCACGACTCAATCTAAGCAATCTTCAATTTTCACAAAGCAAATTCTATTTTAATTACCAAATATTCATTTTAATATTATTCTTCAATATGTTAATCCTCTTCTTCAAAGTTATTTAAAACAAATAAATAAATAAATTGTATAATTATGGAACATTTAAACACAGTTTTGATTAACGTAGTATTAACATTAGTCGAGTGATATTTGACTTAAGAATTTTCCGCTCTAATCACATTATGGTCAATAACAATGTGTAATTACGAACAGCCGCAGTTAAATCTGAACATTTTCATTTAAAAAAATCTCTATAATTATTGATAAATCACAGCAACTTAATAATAACAAAACTGAATAGATGAGTACAGGCATACAAAGCATATATACAGACTTATAATTGCCCACACAGCGCTCAGTTATCGCTGATCATCATAATTTTTATTGACAAACACACACACACATATATATGAGAGTATGTGTGTGTGTGTGTAAAGACAATAGCTCTTCGATCGTACCTCGTGTACATCTTTATATGCCTGCTTTTGCTCGAGGCGAGGCTGAAAAACATTTGGCGTTGCCAACATGTCTGCCATGACAAAAGCCAAAGCCAAAGCCAAAAGCAAAAAAAAAGGCCAAAAGCAAAGTCAGGCCAAGCACACAGACTCGCTGCTCGATTCTCGAGTCTTCGGCGTCTTCGAGACTTCAGTCTGGCTATCGACTTGAGCTGTGGCGAGACTGACAATGAGACTCTCATGAAATGCCAAAATGTCTAGCTGCGAATGCTACACGGACAGCAGCCAAAAAAATACAAAATAAAAATAGCAACATATACACAAAAAAAAAAAAACTCAACATAACGATTTCAATAATGAACTGTAGTTTTTTTTTTTTGTGAGTATGTGTGTGTGTGTGCCTTGCCGCGAGGGTTTAATCTAGATAAACAGACAAGCCACAAAAAAAAGTGCTTCAACATGAGTCCAAGCGGGGCTTGAAAACTTGTTGCTGTTGTTGCTGTTGTTGTTGTTTTTTGTGCCAAGACATCGTGTGTTGTTCATTTGGGCTGACACGCCCCTAACCCCTAGCGCCTCAGCACACGCCCGCCTCTCCCTCCCCCACCTGCTTGTGTGAGCGACCACCAGGCGACAGCTCAATACATTTTGCGCCTTTAATGGAATTCAATTCAATTCTTATCGTGCTGCAAATTATTGTTATTAATTATTTGAAAATGAGCGAGAGCGAGCAGATTGAAGACTACAAAGGGGCTGCGGTCCAGAGAGGGGTTGTGTGTACGGGGGTTGGATGGGGTAAAGTACGGAGGCAAAGCGGCAACAACAACAATTGCCCAAGGGCTGGGAGCGACACGCTGTCTGCGGCTGACTGACTAACTGACTAAATGACTGACTGGTTGACTGACTGACTGACTGGCGAGCGTTTTGAGTTGCCTGATTGAAGCATAAATAATTTCATTATTATTGTTATTATTTATTAGTTGTTCTTTTTGTTGCTGTTGTTGCTGTTAGTGCGGGGCGCACCTCTTGGCAAATTAGAAATCGGCGCATTCGCGTTGATTGCGGATTAGCCCACAAGTTGACTGACTGAATGACTGACTGACTGACAGCGAGTGAACAGATTGTACATACTGAACTCACCATTGAACTTCAAATCAGCGCTCATATTTCATCAGCTTTTTACACTTAAGTATTAAACATGATTTCATTGTTTTTGCTTATTATTGATAACTATGCATTAAAGTTCTTAAAACGGAATTGATTGAAATTTGGTAACAATTGACGCTGACAGACAGCTTGAAGTTTTATTAATTCAATTTTTTGTTGCAAGAGTATGTTATGTAGAAGAATTTAGGTTACGTTTCTAATTATCTGAGTTTTATTATTATTATTAATATGAATATTAAATTATTAAATAGTTAGAGACCTTTTGTCGAAAATTATGTCAGTAAAAAAGTATGACTTAAGATGATTGCTTACTTAAAAAAAATCATTAGAAATAGAAGAACAATATCATAAACTTAATGTAATAAATAAATATACGTATCCATTTAATACAACGAAGTTTATGTAAAATTGCAAACCGGAATTAATCTGCTGACATACAAATATCACTATAAATTTGAAAAATCGAGTGATTCGTCCTGATTAAGCTATTTGCTAGGTATTGAATAAGTTACTAAAATACATTAAATTATTTTATATTAATTAAAAATCATCGCTTGAAAAAAAATCATACTTAAAATTTGGCTGACAAATAAACCCAGATACATCAGTTCAGCTTTGTTCGAAACTCACACAAATTACAAATAAAACTCTTACGAAATCAAAATACTTGAGAATAAACGCTGAAGGGGCGATCTTTAACGAACTTTGCCACAATATCGATCTTCTGATCGGCACTGCTCATGCTGTTTGAACTCTTTACGAACTCCAGAAGAGGGAGCTGACAGGCATTACAAATCATTAAAATTCATATGAGCATCATTTTCATATTTCGTATAGCACATTTGTGGCATCTTTCTGTCTGTCATGAGAGAACCGTGGTGAAATACAGACATTTTTATTTGTTATTTGCTGGGCACGCAGCGAATGCCCAATGAAAACTGAGCATAATATATACATATGATGAATGATCATTATGATCAATTGTGCCTGCTGTGCTGTGCTGTGCTGTGCTGTGATGTGTGTGCGATCACTTCATCTTCATCTGCTCAACTCGACTGCCTCTGTTGGCTTTTCCAATTTGTTTTTAGCCATTTACTAACAACCGACAACTGACAACGCAGATCTGTGAACTGCGAGAACTGAGATCTGAGATCTGCGATCGCCACACGCTTCGATACTTTTTGGCACGCCGCGTCGCAAATGTCAAAAAGCTGACAGCGTCGCACCAATGAATAGATCACATTGTTATTGCGGAGTTACACACGAAAAGTAAAAAAGAAACAAATGGAAAAAATATGTATTTGTATGTGAGATTATATTTGAACAAGTACAGATATTGTCTTAGGGGGCAGTGCAAACAAGCTAAACCAGCTGCGACATTGAACTACTTTATTGATTTAGGCGCTGTATTTAATAAAAGATTGAAATAAATATTACCTAATGGCATTATTTTAAAAGCATGTATCAAGAAATAATCTTAATTGAAAATGATTTGAAAAGCATAACATAATAAAATTCAAATTAAATAAAATAAATTAAAATAATAAAAGCATATTTTAAATTTTCAGAAATATTTAAATATAAAATTAACTTAAACTCTGCTCAAGCTAAGGTTAATTTAAGTTTTGTCCAAAAATATATAACCGAATTGATTGCCAAACTAAAATAGCACTGAGTAAAACCCTTGGAGAGCATATTACATTTTACTTTCTTTCTTTACTTTCTTGTTTTTCTAATTTATTTTTCAACGCAATTGCTCAACTAACTTGCTTGTAACAAATTAAACATTTTTTTTGGAATTTAGAATGCACTTATATTTGTGCAAATTGAAGCAATTACTGTCCACCAAGTTTGTGGCTTAAGTCTTTCGATTTGAGAAAACTTATTTGGCTTTCAACGGCAACTAAATAAATTGATGTGTATATGCGAAACGAATGTTGATTTCCGCATGTGTGGTCCACATCCTGACCACAAATTGCTAATCAGCCAGTCAACCACACACACACACACACACACAAAATTTTATGCGGCTTATTAGCGCGTCTCAAATATTTTCGCAGCAAACAAATTAGCTCCACTTAGGCGGCAGGTCTTTCATGGAACCCAATTGGCAAAAATTATATCATCAAATATGAAGACTGACAAGAAAAAACAATAAAAGCCGAAACGTTTTTTCTTTTGCTGCTGGCCAACACCCAAAGTGTCTATGCGCACACCTTGACTATGAGAAGTAAAAAAACAAAAAAAAAACAAAAAACAAAACTCAAAAACCAAAAGTGAACCCAAACCGAAATGAGACATAAACCAAAATAAAAATAAAAAAAATCATATAAAAAATCGTTAATAAATTTCACATACACACAGCAAGCGTTGGAGGAGGAGGGGGAGGAGCAGCAGCAGCAGCAGCTGCTACAGATTGGCGGCCAGTTGGGATCGTCACAGCTGCAGTTATGCGAAGGGAGCCCACCTTTTATGTGGCCTGGGCCTGTGAACGATCGAGCGAAGAAACGAACGAGCAAACGAACGCTCCGAGAGATAATCTAAAGTAAAACTCGTGGAGCATAAATAAAAAAGAAATTACTTAATTTCTTAATAATGTTGCCGTTGTTGTTGTTATTGTTGTTGTTTTCTGTGTTTCTGTTTCTGATTCTGTTTGCCAATGGCTTGTTTCGACAACTTTTTTATAATCCTTTTAGGCCCCGCGGCTGCTGATGCTGCCAACGCTGCTGCTGCACTGTGAGAAATGCTGCAGTGCTTCATCAATCGTTGTTGTTGCTGTTGCTGTTGTTGTTGTTGTAGCTGTAGTCGGCCTGTGCGGGCCTTTGCATTCTGTTGAAATGAAATCTTTATTTCCTTTCGTGACTATAATTAATAATTTTCGGTTTGCTTGTTTTTGTGTATTCGTATGTGTTCCCTTCTGTGCCGCATACATATGTGTGTGCGTGTGTGAGTGTGTGTGTGTGTGAGTGTGTGTGGCTAGTAGAGTTGATCTCAAGGAGCAGCAGTCGCAGCAGCAGTCGCAGCAGCAGCAGCAGGAGCATCCAACTGGCCACTGATCACACCACACACGCAGCAAGCTAATAATGCCCATAATAATAATGATGATGATGTGGATGATGTGGACAAGCTAAATGTGCTGCCTTCTGCCTTATCACCAAAATGTACAAAAACTAAAGAAAAGAGTAAGAACGACGTAAACGACTAAGTTGTACTCTGTTATAATCGAGTATAATTGTTAAGTGTTGTTATTCTAACCAAAATAAAATCATGATGAAGAATTTATTTATTTATTTCAACTATAAATTAAAAGTCCAAGTCAATCAATTAAATTAAGTGTGCAGTTTAAAGCTGTGAAAAAAATCAGAAATACTTCTTATTATTAGTATTTTGACTATTAATATAATTGAGTTAAGTGACTCTAAAACTGTATACAATTATTATTGCCACTGCTGTAATAATAAATACCTACTATTTTTGTTGCTCTTTGTGCTGGAGTTTTACTTATTTACACTGTATGTTTTTTCGGCCCATTAAAAAAACCTACACTATCTCTGAGGTAGATATATACAATTATTATTTAAAGTTTCAAGTTTTATTAAGATATAAAACAAATATACTTTCCTACCGTCCCCAACAGTAGAGTATAAAAAGAACAGCAAAACAGCAACAACAAAATGTTTTATGCCTGAAAATTGTTGGTTGTTCTTTGTTGATGTTTTTCGTTTTGCTGTTGTTATTGTTGTTGTTGGCATTGTTATTGCCTTGTGCCTCATTTTGGCCGCCTTTTTGCATGGTGGCCAACATGTCTCCCGTGGTTTGTTTTGGACTTTTCAGACTTTTTGGGTGGTTACTGGCACTTATACTCCTTCAAATCGCTCTCTGTCTCCCTCTCTCTCTCTCTCTCTCTTTGTGTTTCTCTTGCTCGACGTATCTTTCTCTGTCTCGTTGTGTGTGTGTTTGGCTGTGGCATAAAGCAAATGTCCGCGTAGTAAATCATTTCCTAATTAGCGGGCAGTCGAAGCTTTTTGAAATGCTTGCCACGGTCGCCACAAGATGAACTGGAACTCGAAATTGAGGCTGGACTCTGTGGCTCTGTGGCATGGGGTATGCGGCATGATTTTGTGGCACGCCATGGCAAATGGGTGGGCAGATACCGCTAATTTGAATATAATTGCAGGCCTATTTGCATGTAGGAAAAACGCTTTAAAAAAAATATATATACATATGCATTCCTCACATAGCAAATGCCTCAAGGTGCAAGTTGCCTAAGTGGCAGCTGCAGCTGGTGCCATTAAGTCATAAGCACTACATTTCCTTATTTTTAACAATTTATTTATTCGTAATTAAAGAGCTTATCGACTCGAGAAGACTAGCTACAATTAATGGCTAAGAACTTTAAGCCAGAGACTTAATTGGACTATTATATTGCGTACTACAAAACAATCCAATAGTTAATGGCACTATTAGTTGTTAATATCAAGAACTATCGGTATCTGATTGAAACTGGACAAGGTCAGCAAGAAATGAGCAATTTTCAATACAAAATCACGATGGTATGCCAAGATGCGGTCGGATTCCCAGTGCGAGATGATGCTGAGCCCACGCTGCGTATGCGCATTTCCAGAGATTGGCAGCTTAATTAACGAAAGTCTGCGATGCGACTGCCAAGTTGAATGTTAAAAAATTAAGTGCAAATGGGCAATTAAGTGAGTAATTTATGAAACAGAAATTTCAGCAGTTAACTGCTTATGGGCAAGGATCATTCGACCGGTTAAACAAATTGAGTGCGGGGATACTCTTATATACATATATTTATATATATATATATATATATATATATATATGCGAGTAATCGCTGATATTTGCTTTGAGTGCGTGAGTATTTTTGTATTCTCTTGCATTGTATTAACTCATAAATTCGAAGTTCGTTAAGAATGTCGAAATAATAAATGCCGCTGCCACATTAAGCCCCCACCGAAAAGCAACAACAGCAACAACAGCAACAACAACAATAACAACTACTGCGAGCCATCAACAAAACAATGAACAATCGATTAAACACAAAAAGCAACAGCAGCCAACAGCAGAACAAAGACAAAAATGCCGACAAAATGCCGAAGACCTCAACGCATCCCATTGGACAACAGTTGCAGCTAACAACAACAACAACAACAGCAGCAGGAGCAACAACAGCAGCATCAAAAAAAAGTTCCACACCAAGCAAGCGAAAATGAAAATTTATTAAAAATCAACTCACAGTGATATGCAAGAAACCAGTAAGCATGCGAAAAAGCGAATGAGCATAACTAACAAATGCCCAGTAATTAAATATATTTAATATGGATAAGTAAGTATAAGTATAAGCAATTACGTGTTTATTTTGCTGTAGAATATAATTAAATATATCTTTTAAATCATTTTATATTGTTGATTGTAATCACAATAACTTCTTCTGATTAATTTATGCCTCTCAGAAAAAGCATAAATTAATTAATTAATGTATGATAATGTGAGACTGACTGGCTAAAATTTGTACATTTGTACTACCTGCCTTATAGAGTCGGAGACGCCTCCTTTAATGCGTTACAAGATACACAACAAAATTATACAACCCTCTGCAAAGTTATGAAAATCATATCTGAACTAGTATAGCTATTACTTAGTATAAATATTTTATATATTATTATATGTCTATCTTATTGAATGTTATATCTTTCAGCTTATGTCAATAAAAATCTTGTAAAAAAAATTAAATAATTGATCACTTGCCTTTCACTGAGACCCTAAACACCCGTTGATGTCATGCATTATGCGCGGTATCGAAAGTCAACAGAAGACACAAAAGGGCATTGCAATTTGTAGCGGAGCGTCCATTAACATAAATTAAGGGAAATGCTTGGGCGACAATGTCGCTGTGCCAGTAGTTGCCAACTCCAAAGAGAGAGAGAGAGAGAGAGAGAGAGAGAGAGAGATAGAGAGGGAGAGAGAGAGGGAGCAAAATGGATGCAGTGCAGCAAGTGGCAAACTGAGGATCAACGCGGGGCAATTTCATGTGGAATTTATTAAGAGATGGGCTAACAAAACAATTTATGCCTTTTTAATGGCTTATTAGCCATTATTAGTCGCGCTTATCGCGCCCGTCTTCAAAACACACACACACACACATACACCAGCACACATCACACACATACACACATGCCTCGGCAGGGTCTCTGTCTCTGTCACAGTGTCAATTTCAGTTTGCTTTTGCTGCCAGCTGCGTCCTCGAACTTGGCCAACGCTCAAATTTCAGCAACGAGTGCGACTGCTGTTGCTGTTGTTGTTGTTGCCGTTGACAAAAATGAAAAATTATCGTAATAAATTAAATTTGCTATCGCAAAGCATTAATTCTGGTCACAATACCAACAACAACAACAGGCCAATGAAAGGAATTTCTGTTCTGAGTGTTTGTTAATTTTTGTTCTTTTTGCTTTTTATTTATTTATTTCTTTATTTTGTGCTTCCCATTTTAGAAAACAGTCGAAAGTGAAGCTTACCAGGGCTTAGCGACAGTTGCTGTTGTTTTTATTGCTGTTGTTGTTGCTGTTGTTTGCTGTGTTTATTGCAGCTGTTAATAATGATGACATACAAAAGACTTAGGCAACGAACTTGATGGTTGACGCGCTTTAATATAGAATAAAATGGAGGGCATAAAATCTACGTTTGCAAATAATCATTTTTTGTAATAACTTATTACTTTAGTATTATTATTTTAATATTTATTTACCTTATTACAGTTTTGTACAATATGTTAGACATGAAGACTTTGCTTGTAAATAATGGGAGTAGTTACTTTACTTTCTTAAGCTGAAAGTATACACTTAAAATTTACATCGTAAGTTTATTATGGGTTCAATATGTGCTTGTACTTATCTACATGAATTTCAGTTTTCACCAAGTTCAGTCAGTCAGAAAAATTATTATTTTTTGCATTTTCTGCAAGTATCTACAATTAAAGTAAAACTTAAACATCCGCATGCAAAATCCTTGCTTATGCTTTAATGCTGCCAATTTGTCTGACATCAAAAACGACAATTTTGGAACCTAGCAGCGCATATAAATTTGAAAATAGGCAAACAGAGTTCGCTGGGCATGTTTGTCTGTCTGTCTGTCCGATGGGTCGGACTGATGGATGTTGGCGATGTGGTGCCAGTTTGGCTGTTTTGGATGCGGATAAACCTGAATGGAATTTTTTGACAAATGTTTAACATGCGACAGCTGTTTACCCAATAAATCCATTAGCTGTACAAACAACAACAGCAACAACAACAATAATTAGGTACTATTGACAAAACAATGCGGTTCTGGGTGTGACAGTAATCACTAATTGTGGCTTTTAATATATCATTAGCCAAATTGAGAAAGAGCCCAAAAACTAAACAACAAAATATAAAACCCAAAAAAAAAAAACAGAAAAAAAAATGTTTACCGAGAGAGTTTAAATATAGCTCATTGATTCATCATGAAAGTTGTTTACTATTTAATGTTTACTATTTGAACTATGCCAAGCGATTGACGGGCAGACAGCGCAGCGCCAGCTTAGTTGGCAACACACAACAGATTGTGTTTTTTTTTGCCAAAAGACTTAGGCTACAAACTAGTGACGCACGAGAAAAGCCGTCTCTGGCACATTTCTTTGATAAGTTTAGCTGATGTGTATGTGTGTGTGTGTGTGAGTATGTTGGCTTAGCCTGCATCTTATCTGGTCAATCAATCTTTGTTGTTTGTTTAAACACGTTTCATAAAAATTAATTTTTTTATTTATTAAGCAAAAGCATTTTATGGCATGCTGTGAACACCGCTTCGAACTGGAAAAGAGCCCAAAAACCTAAAAACCCAAGTCTCAAGTCCCAAGTCACAGAGAGAAACACCTGCTGCGATGGTTAAGCAAATGTTTTCTCTCTCTCTCACACACACACTCTCTCTATCTCTCTCTCTCTCTCCCTCTCTCTCTCTCTCTTTTTCTCTCTGAATGCTGCTTAGCGCATTGTTATTATTGTTCTTGTTGTTGTTGCGTTATTATCATATGATATCATCACCCGAAATTCCTCGCTCGCAAATAAATCCAACAACTAAATGAATTTGAAATTCTTCTTCTGCTCAACGAACGTCCCGCTGTTTTGTTTGCAGAGCGTCAGCGACAGCAGCAGCAGCAGCAGCGGCATCATAAAATATTAATTAATTAGCCAAGACTCTGTTAGAAAGCGTGCTTCGATATATACACACACTCGCACACACACACACACACACACACACACACTCGCACACACGCAGTCACTTTGACAGGGAGCTTGATAATCGCTTTGATAGTAAAATTAGATAAGCTTGACCATCAATTTCTATTGTATTTGCTTAACAAATCCAATCAAGTTCAAGTTTATGGCATCACTCAAGCTATCTCGCTCTCTCTTTAGCGCTCCCCCTCTTTTCCTCTCACACACACACATCTGCATATCTGCTCTTGAAGTTGAAGAAGTTGTTAAAGTTCAGTTATTGTACGAGCAAACGATGAGAAAAGCATCCAAAAAAGAATTCAGACTGATTTGTGCGATAAGCAATTTTATTTTTATGCCATGATTTAATGACAAAAATGTTAAACTTGTTTCTAAATACACACACACGCACACACACTAAACACTTAGCTCATTAAGTTATAATTAAGCATTGAGTCTGGGTCAGAACGCAAAACATTTATTGTTAAACACTCTGGGAAACGGTGAGAAAGTCAATATGCCTGACTCAACTGGAAGAACTGTCAAACAGGATATAAAATAAATTGAGGAACTGCTTAGAAAAATATTTAATTACTAATAAAGATTATTAGAATTACATTTTTGCATGTTGAGTTAACTTTTGCTGTTGATGCTGAGCAAGAATATATATCGAGCTACTTTAATATAATTTTTTATTGTTTGGTGACCTCTTTTATAATTTAAATCTTAATTTAGCTGAGTGTGCTTTTTTTATTCGTATCTCTTTTTTATATACTTCGATATATTTAGAATGTAGTCGGGTAATTTATTTATATTACATATTTTAATATAGTATGTGCTTATTTAATACTGCTCCATTCATTTAATTAAAAGTCTTTTATTATGCTCTTTTAATTTACTGCAATCATAATTACTGTTTTAATAATTAAGCGATTATATGAACATGACAGTTTGTGTACCAATTGAAGTATATATATATTTATATTCAAGATTTGTAGATTTGTAGTCGATTGCATTTGTAAATAAAACAAAACGAGCTTGTACTACATGGCGTATGAGCAATAAGGAAATGCGCACAAAGACGTTGACGACGCCCACGCGATGCAATTTGAAGTGCATAACAGAAATGCATAAGATTTTATGAGGCAGCGTGAGCACTAAATCAATGTGCAACAATTATTGTTAATGTGTAATGTTAAATAAAATACTGAATATACGGCCAGCGCTGAGACACACACACACTCGCTACATTCGTATTCGCATTCGCATTCGCATACTCAGACTCGCACTCGCACTCGCACTGGGAATCGCACTCATAGTTGTGTTCATATTCGTAGTCGTACTTGGACCTGTTCCTATTAAGATTTGCGTGCCGCGTTTTATAGCGTGCACGTTTTAGTAATATGTCAAAATCAAAATACGCGCGCGCCTCGCTGCATTTGCAATTAGTCAACGTCAAAGTCAACGTTAACGTTAACATTAACAGCACCAGCACCAGCACCAGCAGCAACAACAATAACAATAACAACAACAACAACGAATAGTTTGCAATGCAGTCGCCAATTAATTGGCTAACAAATTACAAAACAATTAGAAGGCATTCCTTAAATGGCATCCAGCCCCCCACACACAAAACGAGACAAACTACGAAAGATGCGCCCAGGCATTTCAACTATGCAATTGAGTTGCATTTCAAAATAATTAACTCAAAAGTCGTCACCATAAATACCCTAACTTCATGCAAATATAGGCTTACGATAAGTTTGGTTATTCCATGAATGGAAAATGTATATATTTTTAGATTTGTTAAGTAGTTATTTCACTTCAACATTTTTATTTATTATTTCTTATTATTTTCATTTATTTTTAATATCTAGAAATTATTTAAAGATCACATTATGTAAAATATTATACAATTACTCATCGTTTTATCACAGCTTTCACCTTACTCTCCTGTTATAGGATAGAATTTAATACTGTCACTACGCCTTTACTCTAACATCATCAAACCTTGGTCTTTAAATTTTCAATTCATGTTGCTTAACATAGTTAATATCCCCGCACTTACACTGCCCGAAAAACTCATATAGAAATATTTGCTAACAAGATTTCGATATTGCAAACAATTTTGATTTGACAGACGCGATTTCAATTACCACAAAATATGCAAAAGGCGCCGGCAATTTAATCAACAACAAGTGTTGATCATTTTGATGGGATGGCGCTACCAAAATTGGCCTCCCAAATGGCTAAAACAACAACAACAAAAAACACCATCAAATAATTTAAACTGGTTACTCAGTTAGCTTGGAGCTTAGAGCTCGGCTCACCTTGGTGGTCTGCCTGGCAATTGTTGGCTCACGATTCTTACAACTAACATAGATCCGAGTTGAGAGCTCGGTCTTTGAGATTTGTGCTCAATGCACAAGTGCCGACTGTTCTTGCTTGGGAATATTTCAAATACTTTTCTAATAGCTCTGCGCTTGCATGAATGAATTGGGTTTTTTTTCTCAAACTAATGAAAATGCATTTCATGTCATGAGTATGCATGGCGATGGGCAATTTAACAGAGTCAGAAATGAAGTTTTTGGTGAGGGCATTTATATATATAAATTCTTAAATAATTGCTTATTACGAAAATTCATTTACATTTTTAGTAAGTATGAAGTATTTCAATTATGTGTTTATTGGTTTTTAAGCTTACTTTTAAGGCAACTATTTAGGAACTCAATTTGGGAAGCGCCTTATCTAAACACTTTCATCTCAATTATGAAGTGGGCAACTTTAAAAACCATTTCCAAATAATTCAACAAATAAAAATTTGTATCTTTATCAAATTCCTACTAAGCTTATTCACTGGAATGAAATACAATTAAATATGTGTATAGTAATCCAATATCAAATCAAAACTGCTTCTCACATGCTCCCATTTGTTTGGTCTAGCAAAAAAAAAGAACTTCCTCAGCAAAATCAAAGTCGAAACGTCCAGACATTATTTATAGTTATTCATGTTGAAAGCATCGATAAATGCCCCATATTCAATTGCTTTGATGCAGCGCCGATATTCCAGATATTCACGCACATAAACAAAATCACTCGAAATGCGAGAAGAAATTGCAGACAAATTGTCGCCAAAAACAAAATAAATAAAATGACCAAAAATGAACACATGTAAACAATACACACAAGTAATATTGTTGTTGTTTTTGTTGTTTCAGTGTGTGTGGCAAAAATATTGATTACAATTGCACTCAATTGTTTATACAATTAATGTTTTTGGGAACGGGTCCGCTTCAAAGGCGTCTGTCATAAATTTTCAAAATGTCAAAACAACAAAAGCTCACGAATAAATTTAGCACATGGCAACGTTTATATATAAACAAAAAGGGTGTGCCGCAGCCAGTTGTGGGTGAAGAGGAGGAGGAGGAGACTGTATCTGCTTAATATTTCTTTTGATTAATAATAAATAAAGCTTACTTTTGTTGTTGTTATTCTCATTGTGTTCTGGCTGCTGCCGCTCGGTCTGCTTATATTTTATTTTATGACGCCTTGTTGTTGTTGATTCTGCTGCTGTTAAATAAACAAAAGGCGTGTGTCGACGCTGGCAGCGACGTCAACATCGACACCGCAGCTAACAGCACTATCCCAAGGCTTTGACTTTGAAAAGCATTTAAGCGGCTTAAGCGCTTGCCAAACTGTCAGCTATCGCGATCTGAGCAGCAGCACCGATTCTAGCATTAGCTTCGGCTTTAGCTCTCACTCTGACTCTGATTTTGACTTTGACTCTGGCAATAATTTTAACTTTGGGTCTGGGTCTGGGTCTAGGTCTGGGTCTAGGGTGCCACTGGGGCGTTCATCGCTGCTGTCATCGCATAATAATTTCGCCAGCTTTTTTTTTGTATACCTTACAAAATTAGTTAGGGAAGTTATTATAAGTACAACGTTGTGTATGTAACAATCATCATTAAAAAACCACAAATGCAATAAGGATTTTTAAGTTCTATAATATCAATCCCCATCATCAAAAGGTTCTGGTAGTTGAGAAGCTGCAGTTGGATCGATTTTTAAAAGTATTGTCTTGCTTATCGTTTTGAAACTCAACGTTAATACAACGTCTGCCAATCAATACAGCTAAAATAGGGCTTGATGCAGGGTATCTGCCAGTCGTTCGCTATCAGGGCTTACATTTTTTGCATTTGCTTTGTATTTGTTGTTTTTAGTATTATTATCTTTTTGGCTGCTGCAGGGTGTGACAAATGATCAGCAGTCGCAACCAAAACAACAACAACAAAAAAAACGACGACGACGAGCAAAAAAAATAACATGTGGAGCCAAATTGTCTGGCTGGTTGTTTGTTTAAGTTGATTTGTTGTTAGTTGCTGTTGTTGTTGTTTTCACTGGCATTTACGCACATTACTTATAACTGCACATTTGTATGTGTGCGAGTGTGTGTGAATTTTAATTGTTATCATACACAACAATTTGTATGCATAGAAAGCTAACAAAAAACTTAATGCGCTGTTCTTTATAAGTCGTAACATTTAAATATTAATATTTTCTTTGAATTTTGCACTTCCCCGAACAAATTTATATAGGCGAATACTATAGAAAAAGCTGTACTGTTTGTAGAGTCAATCCATACAAGGCACTATCAAGCTATATCTCAGCAATTGTATAAGGTGGAGTACAGTTATAGTTCCTGGAATCGAAATAATTGCAGAACATGCTTAGAATTTAATGAGGCTAATAAAATATAAGTGAAAGCCTTTTTTAAATAACGTAGAGTGCTTGGTTTCAAATGAAATCAGTTGCCTTTTTAATTTTATTTCAGTTATTATTTAACCACATATTGGCAAAATTGGTAAAATTATTTGTTGTACATATGCAGATTCGATTATATGTCTTATATATCATATATATTATATAGTATATATATTAGTTTAGTGCCATGGACAGCTGCAATTCAAAATTGTTTGTGGTTATATTGGAGTTCTAAAGGGAAAGGTCTAACAGACTCAGTTCTCGTTAGTCTTTTAGTGCCGGCAACTGCTGTCTATTAGCAATTTGGCCCAAGAGTTGCCTCTTTCAGCGATTTTTCGATGAATTTCCTCGCTTATGTTGAGCAGGTGAACTTTTAAGATCGTGCTATTTTATAATATAAGATAGTTCCTTTGTGACAGCTTAAGCTTTCGTCTTTTCTTTAGTAAAGTTTTAAACTAAAAAATAGCCTATTTTTTCCTTTTTCCTTTTCAGTTACTAATTTTCCTGTTTGAGTTTTTTTTTTGGCTGCCAGCTGTGGGAGTAAAATAGAAGTCACCTTAATAACTTCATCCCGCTTTGGGAAATAACACTGAGAGACGTCATAACTATTTAATCAAGAGGCTATAAAGATTCACCGGTTAGGGTATTTTATGCATACACAACAAGAAGTTCATGAGCGTTTATGTGTGTGTGTGTGTGTGTTTATTTTTACGATCTTGCCATAAATATTGCTAGAGTATGTGATATGTGTGTGTTTATTTTGTTGAGCATAGCCAAAGAGCCGTTTAAAGCAAGTCAAAGTCAAGTTTTACGAGATGCGCAAACATAAATTACGAACTGCTTATGGCTTATGGGATTTCGATTTTTAGAGATGCTCGCTATATGCCCCTTTTGTCTATAGACTAATTTATCGAATTTTTATTTATAAATGCGCAATTTAATGTCGAGCTTAGCGAACAGAACGAGCCGAGCTGCCAAAATGGGTCACTAAGCGTGACAGTTATGGAGCAATATTGCGGTCAAAGAGTCTGTTGCCAATTTGATTGAGAGAACAAAAGACTTAGGCGACAAACTTGGCACTCGCCATCTAACGCGAGGCCGTGTGGGCGTATTAGTGGGCGTATGGACTTGTGGGCGTGGGCGTTGGCAACTGTTCACAATTACGCATGCTAATCGTGTTGTCAACGTAATTAAAATGTAATCGCCGTCGGGCCAACTAATGAGCGACTTGTCATAAACCATATTTAGTGCATTAGCGAGGTTGGATAGAGTGATGAACGGGGGGCAGGGAGTGTATTTACGTAGAGGCGAATCGGGCGCAGTTACAGTAAATAATATCTTAATGGTAAATTAAAGCCACAAACGTGTTTAGCTACGGTTTAAAAATGTATTTATACATATATAAATATTATATTTTTTCCTATGTTAACAAAAAAAAACTTAAAATCTTTTTTCGTATTTTGATTTTTTTTTTTTTTTTTGCCAAGACTTTTTTTTGTTTATAGTTTTATTTATGGCACAATATGCTTGTGCGAAAGTGTGAATATATTTGTGTGAATAGAAGTGAGTCGGTGTGTGAATTGTGAATTGTGAATAGCGCGTGGGCAATAAGTGAATGCTTGTGTGGCCACTTCAAGTGGCAGTTGAATGGTAGCCGCTTAAAGTTGAAAGGCTCTCGTCACGACTCCAAAGGCCAAACTAATCACAACGGATCACAATAAATGCGCTAATCGACCGATCAAACTGTGAAGCATAGCAGCTGAGATAGTGTAATAATAAGTTGTTGCGATCATTTTTCACTACCTAATCTGTCAGCTGTCAATCTCGATCAAAAATACTGTGATACTTAGTGAACTTAGTTACAGTTCGCAGCTATGACGAGTCTGAACAGATGTTCACTCTTGATTTCCATTAAAAGTTATTTGATCGACCTAAATTCATAATTTCTTTAAATGAACATTTTTATATTTTCTGTCAAATTTCAGAATTGAAGAACAAAAATAACTTTGAATACATTTCGCTATAAATACCTAGAAGAGAGATTCTGATGCTGTTTAGTGGACCATATTCAGTTAATAACTCTCAGAAATTAACCTCAGAAAGAAATTAAAGCATTATTACCTTACATAGGCTACCCGAATTCAGGCAGAGTGGTTCCAAGTAATATGTCTCAAGCTTGGCCAACTCCCTTGCATCATATTGCAGATATTCCGCTGAATTCTTAAGAATTAATAATATTCATTGATTAATCTCTACACAATTTAACCTGATATTTCCACAGATTTTGCCGTTTAAAAAGTAACCCCATTAAACATTTACTTAGAGTAACGAAACCAAGTCGATCTTTAAAAGCTTCCACCACCAAATGAAGCCTCCTCTCCCGACCCAACTCGTCACAGATTTCCCGTGTACAGCAGTCCAAATTTATTTGCATATAAATAACAAGATTTGGCTTCTGCAATTCGAGTCAATTTGTTGTTGTTGTTCGCTCAATTCATTAGCGATTGTACGTTATGAGGCTATAAGCGACAATTTTTCATTATTACGAATGAAAAGTGTTGGCATTAAGTGGAAATCAAGCCGAATATAACTCATACGCAGCGTTGCACCTGTTCAGCGAGCGTGTCGGCGCAAACTTAATCACTAAGCAGGAAATATTAGCGCACATCGGCTAAAGCAAATACAACTAATGAACAAGAAATATTAATTTGCCAAAATAGCAAAAACGCAAACAAAACAAAAAATTGCAAACACACAAAACCAAAAGGCAAAGCCAAAATGAAACGCCATGCAACTTTCAAGTGAGGTGCCCCAGCGGACACTTTGCCACGAAAACTTGAACATGCATTTTAATTGCAGCCCAGCAACTCTCAGTGCCGAATGCAAGGCAAACAAAACTCCAGCCACAATTTGTACAAGCACGCCACACAAACACACACACACACACATCACAACAACACAAGAAAGCAAAAGTTGTGGGTAAATGAAATTGGAAGAGAAGCGTTTCATACACTAACTAAAAGTGAGCGAGATAAAGCTTAAGTTGAATTAAATGCATTGATTTTAATCAAAGTTAAATCCATAAAATACCAATAAGTGAAGCTAAACCAATAAAAAAAAAAGAATAATGATTAGGGATGATATTATTAGCGATCAATTTGAGTGTTATAATTAATCGTTTGCGTAATGTTTTCATTGCAGGTGATCTTTAATAAACTGCTAAGATTATAATGTCTGGAAATAAATGATTGTATGGTGTTAAGTTGGTCATACAGGAAGAATTTGTTTAACTGAAGGTGAGTTGGAAATATTGATACCAAAGAGTATTGAGTAACAAGCATGTTCAAGGTCAGTGCGTGGGGACTTTTCGCTGAAATGGCTTAAATTATCTTATAGCCAGTTCGTTGATATGTACTATGTTTAGACTGATGTTAAAAATGATCAAGAGTTCAAATTTGAACGATGAAAGACTTAAAATTATGGTCAGTTACTGCTGCCTAACTTTAAACAAGTCAACAATTTATAAACAAAACCCAGCACTTTCAAATATTCAATATTAAAGACTTGGCTTCTTTTGAACTAAATCTCGCCGAATGGCATATTGCATATACCCCAATTGTGTAAAGTGTAACAATAATTGCACAAGCAATTGTCTGCAACATGTCTGGTTGCAAATCGTCATCGACTGCTGTTTGTTGTTGTTGTTTTTGTTGCAGTCGCTGTTGTTGCAGTTGCTGTTGTTGCAGTTGCAGTTGCAATCGTCTCGCACGAAGCTTCAAGTTGAAAGCTCTGATGCTAACGATGTTGTTGGCTCGTTGAAGTCTGCGCCGGCTGCTGCTGTTGTTGCAGTTGCAGTTGCTGCTGCTGCTGCTGCTGCTGCAACCAGCCAAATGTTGAGCAATCAAATCAAAAAATACAAAAACGAAAAAGAAAACCAACGAAATCTAAAATAAAAAAAAAACATTGTCACGTCAAATGCATGTCATTTAATTAATTTTGTTTACTTGCCACAACGTTAATTTGTTTTTGCTGCTGTTGCCGGCGACTTGTTGTCTTTGAAAAAATTTTCCATCGCTTCAGCTTTATCATATTATGCATATGTATATATGTATAATATGCAGTTGGTTATTTATCGAATCGCCAAATTCACATAGAATGCCAAAATAAACCAACAAAAAAAATGCAAAATATTTTCCCACATGGCTGCACTTTAAGCCAAGGCGCTCAATTCGCCTGAAATCAAACAAAGTTGTTCTTGTCTTTATTTATTTTTTCATTTTTGTCTTTATTTTTTTGCAGCGCTTTTTTTATAGTTTGCCGACAGACTCTTGACGGCCTGTCAAATAAATGTCGCTTTATTCAAATTTCGCTTCGCACTAATTGTCTACGGTTTTGGGTATTTTTTTTTTTTTTTTTTGTAGTTTAAGACAAAGGCAGCAAAAAGTTGATGCGGCTGCTGCTGCTGCTGCTGCTTTGTTGCTAACAAGCCTCCAAGTGCAGATTAGCCGTGTTGGTCCACGGCTTGAGCAGACTTTGTGTCGCAGACTTTTCAGACTCCGTCTGAGGCTGTGGCTGCCTCCTCAATCAACTTTCGATCAAAACGCGCCGCGTCCACAAAACGCTTTTGTCTTTGGATGTTTGGAAAAGAAGAGATGCTTTAGTTGAACCTTTTGGCGGCATTTTGCATGGCTCATTTGATTCTTGTTTTAGATGCGTTACGATAGATCACAAGAAATAAAACAAAAAACCCTTCAAAAAAAATTACGGCACAGTGGTGCAACATGATTGATGGATGCAACTGTAAGCTCAGTCAAAATTTGGCATTCACTTTTCTGGGCTTAAGTATATATATATGAAGCTGATCTAAATAATAAGTAAATGTATTTAATAAATGATATTTTTCTTTGATTTAAGATTCTCACAACTCAAATCATTAAAGCTGTTTTTGTCATCAATAAAATGGAATAGCTAATAAAGGATGATATATAAATATATTTTTTCTCTTAATTTTAGGAGCACAATAAAACACATTACTCGAAAGTTTGGTTGGAATAACTTGGATAACAAAAATGTTGCCCGTACAGGAACATATCCTTTCTCTGACAGCTATATGATATAGTGCTATCAAGCTATAAATAAAAGTTATAATATTATGTATTCTATTTTCTACTACCTATGCAAAGCAGTAGTCTGTTATTGTCCGCAAAATATATAATTTTCAGGGTTCCTCACTTAAGGCCTGGTACAGAGCTTTCACTAGCTAATATTATATACTTAATGAAAGTAATATATTATTTTGATCATCATCAGTGTGCCGTGGCATCTGTGCGCTGGTTCATTCAAGTTGAAAAACGGAAATTATCAAACGAAAGAGATACGAGTGCGAGCAACATACGACACCGGATGTCTGTCTGTCTGTGTGGCTCTCTGTCTGTCTGTCGGTCTGTCGGGTAATAAGGAGCAACAAACAGGCGAAAGGATAACCGACTACAAAATGTCTGCTTAAGCTGCGGATGAGTTAATTAAATCTGTCAATACTCCAATACACACACAGACACGCACACACATCACATTTAAGGGACAGGACAGGACCGAGCCATCAAATGACTGTGTCCATGTCGTCGTCCATTCAAGCGCCCATCATCAACAGCAGAAGCAGCAGCAGCAGCGGCAATAAAAAATGTACCGCAACATGTGCGGGCTCCATAAGAGGGGGTGAAGTAAGGGGAGGAGGGGAAGGGACAGTGGCAGGGGCGAGGGGAAAAGCAAGAAAGCTGCTTGCCTGGAATGTAACTCGATTCCTATTAACTCATCAAGTTGGGCGCTGGGGCGTCGTTTTTGACTATAGACCGAGCCAACGGATTGAAAACCGAGGCAAAAATTAAATCAGTTTCGGTTAAGCAAACGCAACAAAAACAACAAAAAAAAAGTAAAAGCCAAAAACAGCCAGAGCTCAAGGCAATTTGTAGCCTTGTGCGGTCCTTTTGCCCCTGTTCCTGTGTGTATGTGTGTCTGAGTGTGTGTGAGTGTGTCTCTGTAAGAGTGTGTTGCCCTATAGAAGCAAATATGTTCACACACTTTACTAATAGCTTCATAAATAATAACCAAAGCGGTCAAAATGTTGGCCAAAATATACTGTGAGAAAAAATGCATAGATATTTATTCAATAATATAAAAAAAATGTGAATAAAAGTACTAAAATGTGTATGCATTTTAAATTAAAAATTAATAAGAATTTTACAGTTAAGAACAAAAACAAAGATATTTATACAGATATATAGAAAGATACTTTGGATTAAAATATCTTATATTAAGGCAAGTTAAGGGATACATTTTCAAATATAAGAAGTCATAATTATGATAACAAATGGTTTTTAATATAGGTGATTAAGTTTTCTATGA
Source organism: Drosophila hawaiiensis (assembly GCA_037043685.1). Lineage (NCBI taxonomy): Eukaryota > Metazoa > Arthropoda > Insecta > Diptera > Drosophilidae > Drosophila > Drosophila hawaiiensis. The sequence goes on from JBAMBA010000216.1 coordinate 2,169,514, forward strand.
AACTATATCAAATAATATGAAGCTAATCGCAGCAAAATAAATATGGATTTTAAGGAGTAAGCTATTTTATAGAAACTTTCTGTTTGCACTCTAAAGCAAATATAGAGCGAATTTATTGCTCTCCATTTTAAAGTCAAAAACACTAAGCGAAGTCCATTTCTCTTGCAACTAGCTGCCAAAAAGTTTCAACTGTAAACATTAGCAGCGAGGCAACAGGCAGCAAGTCCGTCCAGCGACCCTCCTCCGTGCCCCATGCCACTCCACCTCCAAAACGAACCCAGTTCTACTCTGCTTTGCCCCCACACAGAGAGCCGTAGATGAAGATGTGTGTGGTGAGTCTTGTTGTTGTTGTTGTTGTTGCTGGTTGTCGTCATGTGTGCGTGTGTGTTATTGTGTGTCTCAAGTTTTCAACAACAAGCTATAAGCCAATAAAGAAGAAACAAGACCAACACCAACAAAAGGGCCACAGCCAGTCCGGGCAACAGGCAGCAGGCCCAGCAACAAAGGATGGGGCAAAGACAGACAAAAAGAAAGCGCAGCCAAAAAAAAATACCTTAATTACGGTTAATGGAGCGTTCGAAAAACTCACTGTGTGTGTGTGCGTGTGTGTGTGTGTGCGAATGCCGCAAAATAACTTAATCACATTTCAGGGACCACGAAAAATTTGCGGGCCATGTTCGTAATTTTGTATATAAATGAGCGGCCACCTAATGAGCCTGATTAACCATAGAGAGCAAGACAGACAAAGAGAGCAAGACAGCAAGAGAGAGAGAGAGAGAGAGAGAGCGGATAGTGAGTGAGAGAGAGAGAGAGAGAGAGAGATGGAACACCGACTCGGGCGGTCGACAATTTAGCGGTGTTTCATTTAACTGCTTTCATGCCACAGATCGCGTCGAATGGGACGCGTCCTTTTGACCTCGAGACGCCGAGTCCCAAAGTCTGATTTTGTCTTTTTTTTTGTTCTGTTTTTTTGTTGTTTTTTGCTTTTTGTCTCTCCTTTTTTTATGATGCGAGACGGAGATGCTTTTAATTTGCGTACGATGTGTCAATGATCGTGGATCGTGGACCGTGCAACGTGCAACTTGGGCCATGGACCGTGGACCGTGCACCATGTCGTCGCGTGTGGCTTTCATTATTATTGTTGTTGCTGTTGCTGTTGGTAATAAAAATCAGCTTTGCCTTAAATGCCATAAACAAAACGCCTGAACATTTTCGCTGACAGATGTCTTCATTGAAAATTATGCAAGCTGAGAGTCAACAATCTGAACTTAAAAGTTTGGGTCCGGTATCTGGCATGGACTTGGTTTGGGCTTTAGACTCTGGCTCAGGCTCAGACTCAGACTCAGATTCAGGCTCAAGCGTCAGGTGGCATGAACCGTGAGAAAGTTTGCAACTCGCTCAGCTTGATATGATGTTGCCTCTTTTTTTATAAGCTGTTCTTCTTCTTCGCTATGATCTTTGATTTTACATAAAAATATTCACTGTGGCAGCCAACTGGCTGAAACTATAAAGTTATGCACATTTGGGTCTTACGGAGTCTTGTAACAGTTTTTATATTAGTCAGAGGATTAATCTTGAGAAAAAGAGCGAAAATGTCAAGCGATGTATTTCTAAAAGATTTAAGTGTGGCTTTGCTCGTTAGAGATGTGCTGTTGATTTGGCATTTTAATCGGTAGCCTTTTTGATGGGATCGGAATTAGGAAAAATAAGTTAGAAAGCTGTTGTCGAGAGGCACAACTTCAACAGGTAGGATTGAAATCAATTCCTATACAGATCCTGTTTCTAATTTACGTTAAGTTGCTTAAATTAAAGTACTAGTAATGCGAACATTATGGAAAATTCAACTTCAAATGAATTTTCACAAATTTAACCAAATCCTGATTATTTACTTATTTGCTTATGATATGAATCAGTTTGTTTTGGCTACTTAGACAACTAGTTAGCCACCCAATCGAAATGTCGATCAAAATTCAAAGAATCCTTTGTGCTACGAGCATTGTTGCCGCTGCTGCAGCAATCAAATTCCCAGTATTGCATCCCCAGACCAACAGACCAACAGACCAAACCAGACAAGAACAACAATCACAAACGGCCTATTATGAAGCAATTCTCGAGACTGTTTGCTTATTTTCTTTTCTGTTCTTTTTTTTGTTTGGTTGCTCTCTCGCTTGGTGGTCAGCAAATGAAGTCATAAAATTTTCAGCGTGCCAAAGCCAAAGTCAAAGCCAAAAATAAAAAAGAACACTAAAAACAAGGCGCCCAAAAGAGTCAGCGAGCAAGTTTTGTACGGTAGGCCCAAAGCTGCCATTGATGATGGAGATGATGATGGGCCTCAACTGGCTGCTGCTGCTGCTGCCGATGTTGCCCCCGCCACGAACCAGGCAACTGAGGCCAATTCTTAGTCTCAACAACAATCACACATACACACACACAAGCACAAACATCACGTTGCTATGTCGGCGGCTCCTTGAGATACAATGATACAATATTATTATGCTGCGCCAGGCGCTCAGTTTCAGATTGAAATCAAAGTTCGCTGTGTGTGTGCGAGTGTGGTGTGTGTTTGTGTGTGTGTGTGTTTCTGTTTGTGGTAGGAGAACAATTCAGCATTGTTTTGGCCATTGGCGGGGCCACCCAAAAAGTTATGATTAAGTTATGCTGCTGTTGTTGGCTGGCTATCTTTGCAAATAGCCAAAACATGACTAAGCACAACCAAGGGAAAAAAACCAAAACCAAATCCAAATCCAAAACAAAAAAACAAATGAGGATGAGTAGAAAACTAACAAAATTTGAGATTTGACTTTGCTTTAAGCTCAGACATTATCTTCCGGCCACTTGGATTGATTTAGCTTAAGCGCGATTTGATTTTTGCTTTGTTCAATTCTCGTTTTTTTCCAAATTAAAATGCAGTAAGGCCATCAAATGATCGAAAATTTATTGGTTATAAAAATCGAATCACTTTCGTTAGAGTTATGAATTATGGAAAGTTTTGAAGTATAATTTTAAGCTGAATTTCAAATCAGAATAACATTCCCAACTTTGTGTGTAACATTATTCTATAGGTCAATTAATAACTGTTTCTATTTCTCTCCTAACCAATTTCTCCCCCACTTTCACTCTCCATCTTTCTCTCTCGCTATTTCTCTAGTTATGTTCCTATCTCTATCTCTATCTCCCTCTCTCTCTCTCTCTCTCTCTCTCTCTCTAGTGTCCTCCTTTTTATATAATCTGTTTACTCTGTCGTTCTACTCTCGCTTTTTATTTCGGCATGCCCCAAGAATCGAGAATCGCAAATCACACGTTGCGTTGTTATCTGTAATTTATGCACTTGTACTTTGAATCACTTAGTTGATCTCGTTTCTCTTTTCATGCTCTGACTTCTTTTGTTGTGCCTGTTGTCACACACACACACACACATACACACACTTACACACACACACACACATAGAGACGACAATAAGGCGATGCGATGATTTCGATCTTATCAACAATGCGCAACGATCAACGGCAACCAAAACAACAGCAACAAGAACAAAAGTCGGGACACACACGCAGCAGCAAAGGGTAACAACAGGATAAGGGATAAAGTTGTGTTGTGTGGAGGGAGGAGCGAAGTGGGGGGGTGGGGAACTTTAACAAGTCACAGTGCTGGATGCGTGCGTAGAACAGCTTCATAAATGTAAATTAGAGCTCGTTTAGCATTGACTATGGGCTCGTAAATAAATGCCAAATGACATCATTATCAACGTGCTTTGTTAAAACGGAGTAGCTGCTGCAACAGCCAGTTGCAGCCACTTGCCACTGCCACAAAGCACACTCCTCCTTGCCACAACACACAGTTGCCTGCCACAGGTTGTGGTGCTCCCGTTTTCGAATGTCTCTTTTGCTCGTTATCGTTTTTATGCTGCTGCTTGCTGCTTGCTGCCTGCCTTTGATGTTGTCGATGGCAGCGCTGATGCAGCTACACTGAGCGAAAATCCCGTTTTATTTTAATATGTACCATGTAAAAGCTATTTAGGGATTAAGGGATGGACTTTGTGAAGGAAGTATTATGAGCTTAACAACTTATTTGATTTGGTTCTAGTCGATACATTTTTGACGCAACAATTGTAACTCAGATTCAACTACAATTTCTTTGTAAAACATGTCAAAATACTGAAGGCCTCTTTAACTATCCAAACGTGAATCGGATATCGATGTATATCGATATGAGCGAAAGGCGGATAATGATAAAGTGAAATAAACTTGTTATGAATATGATATACGAGAAGATATACTCAATTAATTCAAAATTGAAAGTCTCTAGCTCTTAAAGTCTTTATTGCTATCGAATATCGATTTGTACCGATATTCATGAACGTGTTATCGATCAAATGAAAGAAACGTGATGGGCTTATGTCATAGTTTGTTTTAATTTTTTTGAGTGTAAAGTAGTGACAGAAAGGCTGAGGCAGACATACAGTGGCAGTGGCTGAGATCTACTGCTGCTGCTCTTGCTGCTGCTGCTGCTGCTCTTGCTGCTGCTGCTGTTATTGCTGTTGGATCCTCTGGCGTCTGTTATCCTTATCAGCGAGTGGCGATCGCCTGCGGCTGGTGATAATGACTTGTAAGTACAAAATGCCTTGTCAGCGACTGCCGAGCGGATGTTTTGGATTTAGTTGTTGTTGTTGCCGTTGTTGTTGTTGCTGCTGCTGCTGCTGCTGGCGTTCTTGTTGCAACTTGGTCGTTGCTGTTCTTGTTGTTGTTGAGTGATTTTGAATGGCGCATCGCGCATCACTTCAATTAATTTCGCTGGCTTAATTTGCGTTTGGTTTGCCTTTTGCATCAGTGTTGCCAATGTTGCCAATGTTGCAAATGTTGAAAATGTTGCCTGTGTTTGCCTTACAAGCAAATCGTGCGACACGGCGTCCGTTTGTCTAAGCCAGGAGGCTTCATTATTTTCCATTTCCAATTTTGCTGCAGCCTCAACAACAACAAAAACAACAACAAAAAAATGAGCAACGGTTCTCTAGTCGAGAATGCACGAATAGCAAATATCCTGTAGCCAGTACATACAAATCATGTTTTCTTTGAACGTCTGTAAGCCGTAATTTATCCTTCAGTTCTATTTTTCCTTTGCTAATAAAAAACATTATGTGCACTCAGCTTTTATAAATGTTTGTTTGGTTTGAAATGTATGAATGAGATAAAAATGTATTTAAATAAAGCTTGTAGATTACTGAGTGGAAAAAATACATTTCTTTCTTCACCGATTAAGCCTTGAAGCAATTTGAGAGATGCCCCCTCTTAGAAAGGCTTTGCAACTTCCCTTAAAGTTCTCTTAGCTAATCAATGCTTTCTTTATTTGATAAATGCTCTCCCTCTCTTTCTCTAACTCTCAAGCATTCTCTCTTCCTTATAATATTTCCCATATTTTACATGACATATTAAAGTACATTCCCACCGAGTTGAATAACTTCAACTTAAATTCATTGTAATGATCATGAAACTGTGGCTTTTATTGACTGATATTGAATGCTATAGCTTAAATAACTAAGCTATTAATATATATATATAGATATTTTAAGCGAACACATTTCAAATCAAATTGAAATAGTTTTTCATATTTTGAATCACCAAATTAAACTCTAAATTCACTGCACAATATCTTAATTCGCTGTAACATAACATCAACAGAACTTTATTATACCCGTTTTACACATTTTTACTGGGTACAGGGTATAAAAATGCATTTTCAATTCGAAACGACAACATTGTAGTTGGGCTCTCTGATCATGAGGACGACTACAACCACCACAACAGCAACAACAACAACAACAGCAACCACTGCAACAGCAACGACAAGCAAACACTGCAGACTGTCAGACGCGCTTGCTTGCTGCTTCTTCTTCTCTTGCTTCTTGCTGCTGTTGTTGTTGTTGTAGTTGTTGTTGTTGTAGTTGTTGTTGCTGTTTCACAACCGCAGCTCACTTAAAATTCTTGTGCCTTGTATCGGGTAGCTGGAAACTCGGATCTGGCATCTGGCATCTGGGATCTGTGATCGGGGACCTGGCAACTGGCAACTGGCACTCTGACTGCAACTGGGACTGGGATCTAGTACTGCACTTACAACGACCACGGCTGCAAAACTTTTGTCAAGTATTGTAAAATTGTTTTGGCAGGCAGGCAGTAGAAAAAGCAGCAGCAGCAGCAGCAACAGCAGCAGCCAGCAACTTTTGCCAGGCGGCGCTTGCACATAAAAACAAAAGACGCTGATGAGTCTTAGGATGCGACAACGAATAAAAACACTAGACAACCAAATGACACTAGACAACAAACATACACATTTTGTATATAATACAAATAATCATCAATAGTTGCCTTAATGCTTACTTGGTATTTAATAATAAACTAATATGCGAAATCTAAAAATCTGCATTTAATTTAAATTTTGATTTTTGTTATCCTTGCCATAAAATTTCTCATCTCATTTCTTCTATAAATCTATATCGTGCATCCTCTAAAAGATAATCAATTTAGGAGATACGCTGGAAATTATGATTATATTTATCAGACCTTATCTGCTATAATAGACTTCACTTCCGATTAATTGTTATATTTCTTTTCACATCTCTTTGACTAGTTTTAAGCCATTACTTCAATCAAATTGAAATACTTTTTTGATATTTTTTTTAATTACCAAATTAAATTCCACAATCTCTTCGTAACATCGTTGCGTACATTTTTCATATTTGGCTTGTTATGCAGTGTAATCGAAGTTCCAAGTTAATGGCTTTGACTTGGCCCCATGCTCAACAACATGGTCAAGAGTCAAGAGAATTTTTTTTCCTCATTTTTTTGTGTGCTTTGTGCGTGTTTTTTCCTGGAAAAACGTCGCCCACATAATTTTCAATTTTGAGTTAGTGGCTGACCGGATGTTGCCGATTGTCGATTGTTGCGCTGTGCCTTCTAATTGTGCCCCTCCCCCACCCTCTCGGGAAGTAGGAGACGCAGGTGGTTGTTGTTAAGGGAGTGTGGGGAGGGGGAGGGTGGTGGTCGGGGTCAAAGTGCACTCAAGTGCGGCGCTTGAAGCAGCTGTTGCAGCAACAACAAATAATTTTCAGGCAATTAGTGAAAATGTTTCAATTTACAAAAACATCCAAATGATAAGCGGGAAATTAGTAAATAAAGACATCAAAAATTTCCCAAAGAAAAGCCGGCGCTAATGGCGCTAGGCAGAGATACAGAGAGGGGGCAGAGAGCGGAATGCATACAACAGGTGATTAATTATAAACACTGACAAAACATAAAAATACAATTTTTACCACGTACACAAATAAAGAAAGCATCGTTCTTGACGAGGGAGGAAATGAGAGAGCGGGGAGCGGGGAGCGGGGAGATGGAAGCCGAGGAGGGGTCGAAGACGGTTAACAAATTGGTTAGAACATTTTTATGAGTGCAATAGGCAATGGTATTATGAGGGGTCACTCTGCAACTGTGTGTGTGTGCGTGTGCGTGTGTGTGTGTGCGTGTGTGTGTGTGTGCCTGCCCATTAATCGCAGGTTAATTGCCTACAAAGCGGTGAGCTAATTGCCCATAGGCAAAAAGGTACACACAGGTAAGGGAGGCAGCAGCATGAGCGAGAAAGAGAGAGAGAGATAGAGAAAGAGAGAGAGGGGGAAAGGGACTGAGTGAGTGTGAGTGAGTGAGTCGCGGTGGGGGGTTCACCTGTAGAGGGGCGACATCTGAAGAGGACTCAAGTCGAAAAGTAGGCGTTTTCATTCGAGATCTTTCTCGTGTGGAATTCGAACGAGTTTAATACTCGTGATACTTGTGATGGCAGTTTTTATTTACTTTTTTTTGATATGGCAACAGTGGCTTTAAAGGTCCTAAAGATTTTGTTCAGAGAGAGAAACAAATATACTTTCATGTGAGATTATTTGTGGGTCAAGTTTATTGTGGTGGATGTGTTTTCCTTTTGATTTGGCAATAGAGGCTTTTGAGGATTTTTTATAGAGAGAGAATTAAAGATATTTTCATGCTTGTGGAATTGATTGTGGGCTAAGTTGAACTGATTAGAAATTCTACTGGACTTTAATACAGATCCTAAGCCCAAATCTATAGATTTTTGTTAAGCTCTAAAAATGTAACTACTATTTAAAAAATATATAAATACATAATAAAGTGTAGCAAATATTGAATGGAAATTTATTCAAAAGAAGAATTTAACGGGTGGATTATAATAATAAGTAAACAAGATAATAATTAAATCAAATGATAATAAACATAAACTTAGTTAAATTGGTGATTCAGTTCCTGAAGGACTATTTTTTAAATAATTATAATCATTATAAAATACTTTATTAAGAATTATTTTGTTTATTTTTGAAAGGCTCTTATGAACTTTGACTATGGCATCTTAATGCTGAGAGTGCACTTGCTTTAACGACACAAAATGACTGACTAATAAAGTTAAACTATCAATAAGTGCACAAGAGTCGAGTAGAGACTTACATGATTACAGCCAGAGCTACTTTGTAAGCCCTTAAAGATTGTAACCCAATTACCAAAAGCCAGCTTCCAACCTAATGGCAATTACATAAATGTAAGCTGCTTATGCATGTGTGTGTGTGTGTGTGTGTGTGTGTGTGTTGAGTTAACTGCATGTAAGTTCAACTTTATTATGCACGAAAATGAAACGAACGAGAAATCGAGGCAGCAAAATTACTTATGTCCAATGCAAGGTTGGATGGGGAACGGGGGGATGGAGGATGCAGCCTGGCTGCCTGGTTGTGCGATAGCAAGTTGCCTCGTTCCGGGTCCCATGCTCTGTGTGTGTTGTGTGTATGTGTGTGTGTGTGTGTTTGTCCGGGACCTGCACATGCGAATGCGAATGAGAATGCATCTTCTAGCGATGACGACGACGACGGCAGACAAAGCGGTGCGTGCAATCGCAGCCAGAACAGCGTCAGCATTCAGCTTGGCCCCAAAAACCGGGCTGGCTCAATGGCTAAGACAGAGAGAGAGAGACAGAAAGACAAAGCGAGAGAGAGAGAGTGAGAGAGAGAGAATGGTGCATGGGATGGGACCACGCGGCATAAATTGCGCATAAAACATGGAAAATGAAGCGATAAACTTGAGATACGCGATCGTAAAGCAAACCAACTTCGTCGTCATCATCATCATCGTCGTCGTCGTCGTCGTCGTTGTGGGGTTTGCTGCAGTTGATCCCCACCATGCACAGTGGTTAAAGTGCAGCAATTTGTAGATTATCATAAACAAAGCAAACATAAAAATGTAAAATTTTTAAAATAAATTATTTTAAATAGATGAAAATTGTATGTTTCATTGAGGAATAGTTGTTTAAGTATTGCTAATATTATAGAATAAACAACTTAACAATTAACTTTAGCCAAGCTAGAAATATAAAAAAAATATTTATAGATGATTTTAGTATAACAGAAACTTTATTTGTTGTATTACTATTTATTACTGTCTCTATTTAAGAACAACAAATTTTATCGCCTATCAATCGATCAATCATCTAAAAATATTTTTTATTGTTGAAACTTTTGCTTAAGTACTCCTCAAAGTATGCAATGTAAAATTTAGCAACTTTTTTAATACTTAGATAAATAATATTAAAATAGCAGCGATGTAAAGTTAAAGTTAATTTGACTCTTCATATTACCAGAGATATTATTATTAAAGAGCTTTACTTTCAAAATGAATTTTTAATCATTTAATCGCCTTAGATACTAAATTCTAAGCTGTAAAAACATTATATATCAAAAATAAGCTTAAGTTCTTTTGGTATACGCTCGTCTTACTTAAAACTAAATAAAATAATATCTTGAGTAACACTTATAAGCTATATATATCGTTGAAATAAAAGAATAATTTAATTTAATCATTTAATATTTTTTAATTCTTTAAAATATAAATTTCTTTTCGAACCTGTCGCCACTCATATATTTAAATTATTAACTATAAAAGATTATATGACTAAAGACATATAATTGCAACATTGCATACTTTGATAGAAATGTTATAAGTTATTTATTGTTTGATTTTATATATATTTGCTCCACTGTGCCTGTGTAAGCTGTGTGTTGGTGAATTGCTGGGGCAGCATTGGTCAGTCTGTCGACGGACACTGTCCGTGTGTGTTTGTTTATGTTTGATGAAGCTGTTCAGAGGGAGCGGCTGTCGCTGCTGTTGCCCACTGTCCAGTGTCCAGTGTCCGGTGTCTGGTGTCTCAGTGTCCGCTGCACGTTGCACGTTGCTGGCCGCTGCTGCTGTTGGTGGCCATTAGGCGCGGCCTGTGGAAAGCCTGCGGGCTGCAGGATAATGACACCCCGGCCAAGCTGGAGCGGAGAACTGATCCAGCACAGTTATTTCAGCTGCATTTTAATGAAGCATTTGGCTTTCGCTTTTGGTGGGCGTGGCTTTTTCGTCGATGCGTCACGCAACTTTTTATTCAGCGCAATTTTTTATGATTTCAGGAAATGGCCAAAAGCCACGAAGCATCATCTTTTCAATTTTAATATATATATATATATATATATATTTATGTATACTGTGTACATATATATATTTATTTTTTGTTGGTAGTTTGAGTGGCTAACAAGCCGCTAACAAAGGCAAACAAGGCTGCAGCGATGGCTCCTTCTTCAGCTCCTGATCCGTAAACGTCGCAACGATCGCCTTCGCTCTTTTTGATTGTCGGCAAATATTTGGCCTGCTTCTTTTTCGGCTCGTTTTCTTTGGGGTGCTCTGTTATTATTTGGTTGATTAATTAACATGCCACACACTGGACCACCGAAGGTGGCAACAACGCCTGTGGCACCGGCAGCAAAAACAACAACAAAATACTGACAAGGATAACACAGAGTGTAACAATAACAACAACAGCTGCTAATAACAAACAAAATACTAGGGAGCTACATGAGAGCCGTTTGTTTAACAGTTTGAGAGCCACACTGTTTGAGCAGCATTGCTTGCCTTGCAGTCAACAAAATGTAAGTAGCATTATTTATATTAATTGTTTGACTATCTATCTATTCAAGAAAACAGTAAGCTTGAACTCTAGCAAATATTCAGAAGCAACGTTTTGTAATTTAAAGTTAAAAAGCTTGTTTATTGTTCATTATTTTTATATTTGTTATTATATATTTAATTATTATAATAAGAAAAACATATTTATAAATAAGCAATAGACAATATATAATGTAATAAACAATAAATATTTAGAGCTTTTATTTGCAATGTTTTAAAGTGGATCAGCAAATTGAATAAATACAATTCAATTCATTACTGCATTGATTCTACTCCAGTTTTTTAATTTGAGCTGTTAGATGTAAGATTTGTTTGGGTCTTCCAGATAACTTGCCCGACTTTCAAGGACTGAATGTCTCAGCTTTAAATTAATTTAAATAAATGCTAGAAGACTGAATATTCTTATATTTATTTATTAATCTTAAGAATATATGCACGAGTTGAGTAAAATTATGAAGAAGAAAAAAAGCTTGAACGGCCATTGTAGCACACTTAAAGAAGAACAATAAAAGAATAAGCGATCAGCAGCTACCGATATCAACTCTCTTAGCGGACACGACCCCCAAAAATAATAATAAAAAAAAGCTAAAAAAAAAAATAAACAAAATCCAAATTGAGATCGTTTCACAAGAGAGCAAAATCGAAGCCAAAGACCAAAGTAAAAGCCAAAGGTTTATGGCTGCTGCACTGGCTCCCAAACTTGGACTCCATTCATGTGCCTCTCGCTCCGAAGAGTGTGTGTTATGGGTGTGTGTGTGTGTGTGTGTGTGAGTATGTCTGAGTATGTGTGTGTGAGTGAATCCACTTCATTTTGTAGTCTTTGTCCGATGTTTTGTGGCCGTCTGACTGGCTGTGCTTTTTTTTTTTTTGTTGCAGTTGTTGTTCTTGTTGTTCTTGTGTTGGAGCTCTTCGAATTTTGGAATTTGTTCAGCCTTGTTAAGAGTTGTTAAGATTATGATATATGTATGCCTGTATATATATATATATATATATGTATATAATGTATATATATATATGTATATACATATGTAGACGATGAAGACGACGACAGCGGCAGCCATTATGTTTCGCAGCAGGAATGTGGGAAACGGCTGCCTCAGACCATTTTTCAGCTACCTTTGCCGCTCTCTGTGTGTGTGCTTCAACAAAACTTACACACACACACACATCAACACACACATACGCACACATACATATCATACAGTGGCCACATAATCGATTCATGGCTGGTACGAGTAGCATTTCTTTCATGTTGCGTTGTTAGTTTCTTCTCATTTTTTGCTCCATACGATTTTATGATTTGTTTGAGCGCATCTTTTTGGACCACCTGTGAAATCACTTTGGGTTTGCTTTCGGGGGCTTGGGATTTGGGGCCGGGGCTTTTGTTAAATTGCTCTTGTTTATGTTAACATTTAAATTGTAGCCACGGGTAGCCACATAAACAGACTCACACAGACTCACGGCCCAGCTCTCCACCACCAGCAGTAACCCAAAAAAAACTCAAAATCCAAAAAGAAAAAAGAATTCAAACCGAACACAAGTAAAAACCAATATTTAAACGTAGCGCTCCATGAATAATCATCACCCGTCATCATAGTCATCATCACGTTGCTCATCTTTTTTTTGGTCCGCTTTTCAACATGGCCATCAATTCTGATTTACGAAAAGTGTTAATTAGCCAACTCAACTTTAATGCTCGTTGTGTGGTATATATATGTATATATACACATATTTTTTTCAACGAACTGCTGTTGACTAAGCCATAACTCTTCAGCCTGAAAACCTGAACCACATTTGAATTTACACACACAAATTAATTGGCGTTTTGCATGACTCGAACTCAAACTGAAACACGTAATCGAATAGAGTAGTTGGAAGCTGTGGAAAATCCTTGAGGGCACCAACGAAGCGTGCTCTGATTTATTACACTATTATTAATGATATTTTCTATATCACATGTTAGGAAATTACTCTGTGCAATTGCTATAATAAAAATTAGAGATCTTTTCGGATAAAACCATATTTTATCCCCATTCTAAATGTGCTGCAAAAATTGAAGTTTTATTTAATATGTATTGTAATTAAATGTGTATTTTTAACTTATAAAATATACCCTTAGAGCACACTTAACTTGTAAAATAAATTTCCAAATTTGACAAGCGATCATTAACATCGGACTACTATATCATATTCATTTCTTAGCAACAATCTCTCAGTGTTTTCAGTTATAGTGAAATTTATATGTCGACTGGTTGACTCCGGTCAAGGTTAAGTAAACTTCTTTATAAAATGTTTATTAGTTATGCTATAAAGCTTGTCTGGCTCTGAAGCTTTTATTTTGTTTTTATCGTTTTTGCAATAAAAATAAAATTATTGCTGTAATATGATATTTATTAATGAACAAAATTTACATGAGCCTTAAAAACTTTATTTATTTCAACAGAGTAAATTAATTAACACAGTCCTGATTTAGATTTAAATTTTAATTTTAATAAAATAGAGTGAATTTAATTTATAAATTGTGGCAAGCATGACGAATGCAGTAAATTAATTTATTTTTAACAAATAAAGTTATTATGTAAACTAATATATTATTAATTTGCATACATTTCATTAAGGGTTTCTCAACGAAACTGATCAAAAATATATTTTTTATATTTATTAATTTTTTTTCCTAGTGCTTCAAGCTTAAATTTATGATTTAAAGCACTAATTACTAATAAATGAAACTAAATATTTAATTTTCTAAGAATTCCTTCAAATAATTATCCAAAACACTTGGCAAAACAAAAGATCTCCTTGCCTTATAGCAAGCACTTCGAGCTGAAATTGCTGTAAGTTAAAAGTTGTGTTGGTATGAAATAGTTTTGGAGCGACTGTTGTCTCCATTCATAGTTGGCTGTTGTGGCAGTTGCGAGTGTTAATTGCAACTGCTCCCAGTGCCCCAAGTGCCGCGCATAGTTGTCGCCCCATAATTGTCGCCGTCGCCTTTTGTTGTTGCTGTTGTATGTTGGATGTTGACTGCTGTTGGATGCTGACTGTTGTTGACTGCTGTCTGTCAGCTGTCCATCAAAAGCGTTGCCAAGTTGGTGTTAATGGGCGCCTAGAATGCGAGCGCAGTTTGCGGCACTCGTTGTTGTTATCCCCTCCTCCTCCTCCCACTCCCCACTCCCCACACATATACACAGACACACACACATAGCCCTCTGCTTAGCCCATCTCCCACTTGTTGTACATGAAGCTACGCATGTTTTTGCTTGTCGTCCTCCATCGGGGATTACGCGTCAGTTTCGAGTAATTGCCCACGTCCACTTTTGTTTTGCTTTTTACTTGTTGCCTTGCATTTCATTTATTTTTGGATATGCTTAAAACATAAGAAAAAGCTGCACACACACACACTTATTTTGCACACACAATTAACTTGTAGTTTGCGTCGTCCGATCAGCAGCAGTGAAAGTGATCAGTCGCTCCTAACTCGCTGCTGGCTGTTGAATTTCGCCACCCAATGCCGACAGCTCCTTGAGGAATTGTTTGGCATTGGTCAGCGTGGAGCCGCCATAGATGATCCTTCTGTGCACATTGGATGTCTGCTTCTGCTTGATAAACTCCACCAGATTCTGGTACTCAATGTAATTGCCGCCGCCAACCATGAAGACGACTGCATCCTGGAATGGTGCACGATTCTTGGGCAGCACATCGCCCCCTTTTAGCAACTTGGGATCCAAGTAGAGATAATCATCCGTTTCCGCATTGCTGCGGCATTCCATCACCTGTTCCGTTATCTTTGTCACTGGCAGATTCTGTACAAGAAAGAAATGATTGCAAATGTTAAGAAATATTTTGAAAGATGATTTTTTTTTAAATTAGAATAAATGTTTTTTTCCATTTAACAACTGTATTTGAAATTGTTCTATAGATTTATTCAACTTAATATAATGTCTAGTTAGTATTCTGTTTTAAGAACCAATTAGTAATATTGGTTTCTCGGTTTTATCTTTTGCATATGTAGTTAAGGTAGAAATATTTGGAGTAGCGTCGAATGATTGTTTCGAAGAGAAGATACGATAAACAAACCAATAATGTTACGAAAGATAGCAGAATTTGTTGATACAGATAGATAGAGTGTAGGGCATTTGCAAATATTGAAAATTCTGCAAAGACCGAACGGGTTTCTTATATAATAAACAATATCTGTTAATAAAGAGGTCTATGAATTTTGGAAAACATAATGAAAGATCTTCTAGGAAATTATTAAAATCAGAAATGAAAAATGTCTTTTATATATAAGTATATGATTCGTTTTTTTCTTTTACTTACATGCCGCTTGACGACCAAATTCTTGACACCCTCCATGACAAAGGAGCTGCCCTGCGAGACGAGCTTGGTGAACATAGATACGGTTCTGGTGCCGCCGCCCTCATACTGTGTGGCCTGACTAATGCCGGGCGAGTGATTCATGATCGATTTCCAGCGCTGCACATAGGCCAACGCAGTCAGATCACAGCCGGCGGCTTGAAGAGCCTCACGAAGACGTTCCATTTCGGGTTCGGGCAGCTGCTGCCCGCAAATGTAGTAGATGATGTAGAGACGCAACTTATCCTCCGGCTGACCAAAGTCGACATCGCGCAGCAGTTCGAGCAGCGGCTTATCCAATGTCTGCTTGGACATGATCTTCTCCTCGATCTCGAAATAGGAGTCGAGGCGCCGCGCCTTGATGTAGTTCAATATCGCTGTGGCAATCTTGGTGTGCATGTCAATCAGACGCTTCTTCTCCATCAGCTGGGGCAGTGAGTTGACGGCACTCGTCAGCATCGCCGTCGTATCGTTGACCAGCGAGAAGGCAATATCCGATTCACCCTCAATGCCCATTGTGGTCTTTAGTCGTTTTATTTCCTCCTCGGAGCTGCGATACGATTCCAGCTCCTCTTGAATCGCCTCGGCCACTGTCGGAAATGGACTGCCCTTGTGCGTCACCCAGAAACGGTCGGTGCGATCCAAATCGCACGCCTTCGGCTTCTTTCGGGCACCTAAAATAAGAGTGGGCAACTATTAATTGTTGTTATAAATGGCAAATCAAAATTAATCGACTTGACAGAAATAAATCATCGATATCTTATCGAAGTTAAACTTGACCTTTTGTCCTTTGATCTTATATCTTCTATATACATGTATTATTATCGACTTTTGGTTACAGGCAGAGTTATCGAAAAACTACAAAATAAATAGTATCTATGCGTGCTCAATAAAAATGTGGCTTGGTATATCGATAATTATCGACTTACCTTGAAAAAGTATTTCAAATCTGTAGAAATTTGTATTTTTTGTATGTCATGTTTTGAAGCGATCTGCCAGTTATATTCAATGTTATACAGACATTTTATATATATATTAGTTCTGAACTAAAGCTCGAAAATATCATTATCTGATACATTTCGAGAAAATCTCGTAGCTGATATTTATGACTATTTTACGTGAATTTGTTATGGCAATGTTTGTAAGGGATTTATCGATTACTTATCGATATTTTATCGTATACACATACACACAATATCAGATCTTTGCTCCTAGAGTCTCTGAGACATAGTTATATCTTACGCAGTTGCTCAACCTGATCCAGACTATAAACCAGCTATATCTTCTACTGCCTGCTACATACAGACGCCCAACTATACTATACCCTTTTATATTTACAGAGGGTATGCCAACGGGCCATTTGCCTCATCATTCGATTACTTGCCTGCACTGACAGCCGTCGCCTCGTCCTCCACATAGACGAGATTCAGCCCCAGATCGAGAACATCATGCACCAGCGCCTGATACGACCAGGTGTGATGCAGTGGCGTTGCCAGATCCATATTGCGGTCCAGCAACAACAGGACGGGCCGTTGAAAACTGAAGACGCCACCACCCGCCTGGGTGGCATCCATATGAAAGAGATTGGCGCGTGCATCCCACAGATTCTCGCGCAGCTTCTTCTCCAGCTTGCGGGCCACCATCTCCGCTGCACTGTTCCTGGGACACCGGATAATCGGCACATTGCCAAGCGTGACAAACAGAGCGAAAAGCGAGTCGACAATTGAATCCATTAGTGCCTCCATTTCATCGTCACGAGTATTCGCCCGATTGATGGCATAGTAAGAGAGTTGATCGCTCTGCTGATGCTTCAATATGAAGAAGTCATCCTCCAGACTGATGAAGTTCACATACTGATCGTACACCCGATGTATATTTGCCACACAGCCAGCGTGCAAAGCGGCCGCCGCCAGATTCTCGATCTTGTTGCGTGAGATGGGCGCCAGGAAGTTTAGATGATAAATGTCGTATAATCCATTCGAGAAATCCTGCTGGATGCGATCGAGATTCTCGTCCGTTGGCAGACAAAAGTAAACAGCTGGCACATCCGGTATTGAGTCACGATCCGAGTGCAGTTGCCTGAAATTACAGGGTATACGATTGTGTTTGTATATAAAGTATAAAATATATTACAAATTAAGGGGTATCTACTTCATATCTAATTACATTTTTTTTTCCTTCTCTTTAGCCATGATCCTCAACTCAGTTCACTCCTCACACTTATATTCACCTCCTCACTTATATTTACAGGGTATCTACTGTTCATCATACCTAGCCAACAACTCTTCTTTCTGTCTTCTACCCTCGACCTCAGTTCAAATCGCTAACCTTTATTCACCTCTCTATATGCATCTTTTCATTACTTTTATAGGGTATTTACTATTCTTCTTTCCGAAAATAACTTTTCACACCTCAATTCAACTCACCTCATTTCACTGACCTATATTCACCTCATCCCTATTCTTCTTCCAGTTTTCCGATTTGAACCACGATCCTCATCACTACTCAGACTCACCATACTCCCCACACACCTAAATTCACTTATTCACCTCCCCCTCCTTATTACACTTTCACCCTTTCGATCCATTCATCTCGCTTACACATGCAACGTCACGCTTAATTCGCGCAATTCCTTGATGGAAATGATGGGCGAGATGATATCCTGGCCGACGCGATCGTAGATGAGAATCTTCCACACTGGCTCCGCTGCCATCGCTTTTGGTTGCTGCGAATTCAAATTAAGCATTTGCTTAATTGCATCTGAAACACGAAAACAGAAATAGAAAATATAAAAAAAAAACTATAGTATTTCTCCATTCGAAATAATGGAGATTTACGCACTTATTTGTCGCTCTCGCAATGTTAGCATCGTGTATGTGTTTTGTAATTGCAGTGACAGCTAATGAAATTGTAGTTAATTGTTGAAATTATGCTAAAAACAACATAATTTACAAAATGTTCAAAATACAACACGTCACAAGCGCTTGGAATGCGTTATGGTTTAATTTAGTACATTATGCCGAGCAACAGCTGTTTGCTCATAGTTTAACCGGACTGTGTGGCGGTTGACCGATACATCGACAGTACAACGCTGCAGCAGGTAATCGTATGCTACAGCTGTTTTGCTGGTGATGAGCATGTAACAATGCGCATAGCTCTGTTAGATAACAGCTGCTCAATTGAAGAGCGTGTAGAAAATTTAGTAAAATCTTGTTTAATGTAGGTATTTACGATCAATAATAAGTTGGATAGTTTATTGACTAATTCTTGTTTAACATATTTTAATGTTATTGGACGTTTAGCTCAGTTCATTAAAAATAGCTAGATTTGTCACCACTGATGGTTAACAGCCCAACACTGACTCCGCTCATGAGCGGAACTGCTCTCTGCTTTCTCTCTCACTGTCGACGACAATTCTGTTGACATTTTGCGTCAAACTTTCGAAGCGAGCAGATGTGCGTCGCGAACGCAGCACAACAAGTTCGACGCGTATTTTTCCCCCCAAACGCAAAACAAGAAGTGCAACGAAACTCAAAACTAGTGTTAATTTGTTTAATGTGCATCGCAATGATTGTAAACGAGCAAAAGCAAAGAATTCGTCAATCAACAAAATCGTGTTATTCAATTCAACGTAATTTGTTTAACAATTGCCGCCGCATGGCGAAATGCCGACGACATTTTTCGGTTAGTTGCTGTTATCATTATTTACAACAGAATCGCGTTTTTCTGTTGTTCATTGTCTGCAATTTGTTGCTGCTATCTGCGAATCACAGCGATGCGCAGCTGTTGATAAATGTACAAAATCAGGTATGAAAATGCGGAATAATTATAACAAGAAACCAAAAAAAAAAGGAAAAAAATAATACATGGCTCGAGACGCTGACAGCGCTGCTGACGGAGCTGCTGCTTTTCGAACATTCATTTCGAAATTGAGAGCGAGTGACAGAGCAAAAGAGAGAGAGAGAGAGAGAGAGCGCGTGCTAAAATGGAAAAAAAAAGATTTGTTATTTCTCAGCTGCTGCTTTGTTTTCTTATTTGTTTAATTGCTGCAATTGTTGAGCTGACCTTGAAATTATTTTTTGACTTGTTTATTGAATAATATTTACTTTCCTTTTCGAAATCATAATATTGACATACTTTTGGCGTTGTTATTCTATAAATTATAAATTACACTCGCCAAAACACTAAATAAAACAGAACAAAGAAAGCTATTTTGTGCCTTTATGTTTAAATTTGACATCCTTTGCTGCAGCCTCTACTGCTGCTGTTGTTACCTCTGCTTTTTCTGCAGTTGCGGCTTTTTCCTTTTGCTGTCCCTGGCCCCAAAATGTTTGTCTGATGCTGTCGCTGTCGCCGTTGCTCTCCGCTTGCGCTTTGTTTACATTCGCTTTGTTCAAAGTAACACACACACACATGCAATGTGCATACACAAATAGACCACATTACACACACACACATACATTTATGCACGTGTGCATTTCCCAGCTGCAACTTTTGCATTTGACATTGAGTTTGATGCTTAAATAAAGTTTTTCATCGAA
Source organism: Drosophila hawaiiensis (assembly GCA_037043685.1). NCBI lineage: Eukaryota > Metazoa > Arthropoda > Insecta > Diptera > Drosophilidae > Drosophila > Drosophila hawaiiensis. Next base: position 2,189,445 of record JBAMBA010000216.1, read on the forward strand.
ACGTCCTCTGCTAGCAATATACATAAATGTTAACAGTTTGACAAAATGACAAATTGACAGTTTGACAGTCAGCCTTGAAAGTTCGCTTTGATAGCTGTCAAAGTTATTGGCAGCCATTTTATAGCGAAACATACTAAGTGGTCTGTTTAGGGTTGCCATATTGTGAAATTCATTGCACTTCCAATGGGTATTATTATTACAGCTGCCAAATCATAAAATTTATTGCAAATTGAATAGGGATTTTATTAAGCTTCAAATAAAGGCACATAAATATCAGCATTGTAAGGAACATTGAAGTTCTTTAATGTGGCAAAAATAAAATAAGCCAAATAATCGATTATTTTGAATAATTGTTTGTGAAAATGGAAAACTTAATAATGTTCTTTAAGAATATTCTTGTAGATTTCAATACTATATATCGGGAGAAAATTTGTTTTGCTGGAAATGAATGTGATTTTGCTGAACATATTTCACGCCTAAAAGTTCCACTGGGTTGGTGCAAGCATATGTATAAAATACTTGTGTACGTATTCTTCTTCTTCCTTCCTTTTCCATTTTGTTGTTGTAATGTTTCTGCTTGTCATGTTGTTGAACTACATTTGGTGACAGAGGAGCCAACGAGTCGCGACGAGTTCATCTCAACTCCCCTCCTGCTTTCTCTTCTGGTTGTTGCCTTGTTTTTAGTTTTTCGCAATTTCACTATTTCCGCTATTTCTTATTTTTATTTTTGCGCTCAACTCTCTTGACTCTCATTTGGTTCATGGTCGCTCCGCCACTGCTGCTGCTGGCTGCGTCAGATGTAGTTAATTTGTTTGTGCTGGCAGCAGAGGCGGCGACAGAGGCAGAGGGCAGCAGCAGCGTCGTCTTCTTACGTTCGTTTTTGTTTGCACGCATCTCTATTAATATTCTAGTGTATGTGTGTATGTGTGTGCGTGTTGTGGGTGTGTGGGGGCGGCTAGTGAGATGGAGAATGAAAGCAACTCCGTCGAGTTTAGTTTTGAGATTACTTCAACTTGTTGCTTCCATCTGCATTTGTTCATTTCTGGTTGCCTTTCGCAGGGCGGCGAGGTGATACAGGAGAGCATCACGTCCAACATTGGCGAGGATTTGATTACGCTGGAGTTCCAGAAGACCGACGGCACCCTCATCACCCAACTCATCGACTTTCGCAATGTAAGTATATCAGTGGTGGGGGTAATAAATAACTCGAAGTAGCCTTTAGAAGATCTCGTTTCAAAAGTGGAACAAGTTGCAACAATTGAAAACTAAAAAAAAAGCGAGTAGTGTGAATTTGAAGCACTTTATAAGTTATTTAATTTTTTTTAATTTAAACAATGTCTTAAAAAATAAAAGGCGCTTTTGCCAAAGAATATTCTCTTTTTATAGAAAATTCTTAATTGTTGTCGTCAGTTCTTTAACAATTATTATTTCCTTTATAATAAATATAAAATTCTTCATTTTGGTTTTCTGCTTAAATTTAAAATGTTTAATGAAATTTAAAAATTCTATTACCAAATTAAAAGAAAAATAGATTAAAGCTCTAAAGCATTTCTTTCAGTGCAATGTTTTACAAGACAAACGCACTTTAAATTAAATTGAAACTAAAAAAAAAAAAACTGTTCTCCTTTTCCCCTTCTCCATTTTGTTGCAGGAGGTGCAAATCCTGAAAGCCCTGGTGCTGGGCGAGGAGGAGCGCGGCCAGAGTCAGTATCAGGTGATGTGCTTCGCGACCAAGTTCAACAAGGGCGACTTCATCTCGTCGGACGCGATGGCCAAGCTGCGCCAGAAGAATCCCCACACGATACGCACCCCCGAGGAGGACAAGGGCCGCGAGACGTACACGATGAGCAGCTGGGTCCAGTTGAATCGCTCATTGCCCATCACTCGCCATCTGCAATCCCTTTGTGCGGAGGCCACCGAGGCCACCTATGTCCGGGATGTGGACCTCAAGGCGTGGGCGGAACTGCCAGGTGAGTTGAAGTCTAATTAATCTTGACGGCCGCCAACCACCACAGCCCCACTTAAAAGCAATTGAATTAATTGCTGCTTTTGATTTCAACTGACTTAGCACAAGAGCAAAGTACTTAATTCTAAGTACAGTAAGTAATCGATAAGCTGGCCAGCTGGCCTGTTGGAATAACAGCATAGCAAATGGCAATTTATTTAAAACTCAACTGATTTTAATAATAATGGACTTTAATGGAAATTTAATTCAAGCGTCATTCTTCTTCTTTTAGTCTTAGGGAAACTAAAATTATTTTCAAATTAGACTCCAACAGTCACTTTAGTTGAAATTTTACTCAAAACAGTTGCAGAATAAAGTCAGCTTATATTTAATAATTTAGATAAATCTAAGTTTGTTATGCAGTGCATAGCTGTTCAGCATAGGCAGGCATTACTGTATATTTTCACATTTTTAAAGACTGAATGGTTTCCAAAATTTAACATTAAAGTGACACCTTTACTTGTGATGAGTTTTATTGAAATCGAATAGAATTTTTAAAATGCGCCAACTTTAACCAAAACTATTTGCTTATTTTTATATTTATTTTATTTTATTTATTTATAATTTTGTTGTTTCAACAACACCTCGCCCCTTTTTTCATGTGCGACGTTAGGTTCGTCGATTTCGAGCCTGGAGGCAGCCACCGAAAAGTTTCCTGAAGCTTTGTCGACACGTTGCAACGAGGTGAGCAGTCTGTGGGCGCCGTGCCTCTGCACGCTGGAGACCTGCATCGGTTGGTATCCCTGCGGCCTGAAGTACTGCAAGGGCAAGAGCAATGCTGGCGATACATCGGCAGCGGGTGGCGGGCAACAGGGTCAGTTGCAACAGCAGCAGCAGACGAATTATCGCTGCGGGATCAAGACGTGCCGCAAGTGTACACAGTTCACCTATTATGTGCGACAGAAACAGCAGTGCCTCTGGGATGAATGACGACGCGGCGACTGGCAGCGACTGCGACAGTTGCACATGCTGCAGATGCGCTGCGCCAAGCAGCTGCTGCTGCCATGCAAAACTCAAACTCAACTACGAGCAACGACAATAACAACCGCACAAACTGCAACAACAACAAAAACAACGACCAACAAATTACGCCAACTGCTTTTGTTGGTGCAACAGCAGATGCCTTTTGCACTGTGGAGCTTTCCGGTCCATCACATTTCCCATCAGCAACAACAAACTGTCGCTCAATCCCATGTTGATGCTCGTCATCATCATCATCATCATCATCAGCAGCAGCAGCAGGAACAACCTCATCAACATCATCAGCAACAACAGCAGCAGCAGCATCCATCAACAATGGCCGCCATCCTGGCGTGATAATGCCTCTGAAAATCGGACTCCGACACACACACATTACTCTATTTATTTTTTTTTTTGCTGTACATAATGTATATATACTACTGTTTAGTATATAGCCAAGCTAAACTTACGCTTATGCCGTTTAGGTTAGTCAACAAAAAAAAAATGAGCAAATCACATTTTAATTATACCTGAATCATTGCTATTCATAACACAAATTGTTCTCATTTCTATAATAATTATTATTGCTTTGTTAAGATGTTATTTGAATGTTCATGTTCATGTAAAATGAACATTTTTATTCCACTTTCAGTCAGCTTGTTACCTACATTTTTGTATAAATATTATTTGATTTTATTCAGATTTTTATGCCACGTTGAAGTCGTATTACAAGAACTGTTGCTCTTTGATCTTCCTACTTAAATTACACATTTTTTTGCAAAAATTCTTGCTGTTTCCCATAAGCTCTTGTTCTCTTGTTTACATACTCAAATTCATCACTTTAATTACATTTTTTTAGCATTTAAAATTTTTGCTGGTCTTTAAAAACTCATCTTTCATTTTTTAAGACTCATTTTCAACACTTTTTTTTAACACACTTTTACTTAAATATTTGCTGTTTCCTATGAAGTCTTTTTACATGCAAACTTTTTCAGTTCCTTATGAAATCGTCCTTTAAAATAATTTACTATTTAAGCCTATTATTATGAAAAATTAATGTTGCCTAAACTCGTTTCATATCCAATCCTAAAACTCCAACTTTTATGCTTGAGTTCCTCATTTTCTTACTTATACATTTCGGAGAACTTTTTCTTATTATCTTGCCGGCTTTGTTTATCTTTGCTGTCTGCGTTCAATAATGGCTAATTAGTTTTATTTACAGAGTTCGACACATTGCTTCGCTCATTTGTCATAATTATGTGTACATAATACAAATGTTTATCGCTTCATTAAATATTTGGGCTTTAAGCTTACACCTCAGTCATATTATTATTTTACGCAACAAAAGCAAGAAGAAAAACAAAAACAGCTCAAGTACTAAATTTCATCTAGCATTTAGAATTGAACAAATTAAATAAATTTAAAGAAGATAAAAATAAATTTAATGTGGCCTTAGCATATTTTATGAGCGCAACTAGAAAAGAAGTTTGTAAAATTAAGGGATTTGACATAAAACACACAGAATTAATTGTACTATCTGAATTGTGCTCATAATAGAAATAAAGAAACCGTTTACTTTCCATTTAAGGTTAGTTTTTAAAGAGTTCTAAATATACTTTATTGATACTAACCGAAACGACTGCCGCAAATGCTTTTTATATAATTAAAACCCAAACAAAAATGGCTGTTCCGTATTAATCTTAAATCATCATAAATGACAAAGCATTTTTAAATATCTTTTTTTCCAAATAAAGTAACTCCAAAAGTGTTCCGTAAACCACAAAATTAAAAAACCAATAAAATTTCGTAAAATTTAATCAAATTCCTTTTTAAATCTAAAAGTTTCCTTCAAAATCTTTATAAAAAAAATGTTTACCTTTTTAACATTTTTTTTTGTCTGCCAGCCTTTTAAAACTTGAATTTGAACTACAAATTTATTTATTCCATATTATAAAACCTTTAACATTAGTGTATCTTGATAATACCCAATAAGAAGCTAACAATACCAAGAACAATAATCTATTGTAAAATTTCCAGAACTAGTCTACTTAGAGAGTGTTTAGAATGGCTATTTTCCTAAGAAGCATACTACAAAAACCAATTACTGAAAATCTACACAAAATAAAAAGGAATTTTCAATTTCGAAAAAGAATAAATATATATATATTTAGAGAGAAAAAAATGGTGATAATAATTTTTTCTACAAATGCAAATAAAAACAAAACTATTTCTCACAATGTAAAAATGATAAATAAAATTGTACATATTAAAAATAATTAGCTTTAATGACATAGATATATGCATATATGTAATAAATAATGCTGGAGAACTCAACAATCTGATTCTGATAAAAAATTAAAAGCGATTAATCGACTAGTGCTAAGAAAAGAAAAAAAAACAAATAATAATAAAGCAGCTGACAAATTCTACATTTTGTAAAAAAAAGCAAACAAAAACGCAGAAATTGTTTCATCTTATTATTTATTCAAGTGCAGACTTGAACCGATTGCGAATTACAAGCACTCAATTGCTTAAACAATGCATTGCATAACTCGCCAGAACAAACACATGCAATGCGAATTCTCCGCCGAGCAATGGCAAATCCTTTATGCGATTTGTAATTCATGAGCAGCAAGCATCGCACACAGATTCTTATCTTACTATCGAGTAGCTTACATAGAACGAGAAAGAGAGAGAGGAGAGCAAGAGAAGTGCTCTCTTCGACTTAGCTGGCTGCATAACTATGTTCATAGGCAAGCAGCAGCTGAGGAAGGGGGACGACGATAACTTAAGGCGTGCGGAAGCCAAATCGGCGTCGTAGAAAATTGAATTTGCTGCCAGCGGCGGGGAGATAGCTGGTGCGGGTGTGTGTTTGTGTGTTGGAGAAGCGGTGGGGGAGGGGGTTGCTTTCTTCAGGGATTTTGTGCTCTTGACGAGCGCCTTGCAAAACGTATGTGCATGCCTAATGAGCCATGAAATGCCAAGGTTTTTTTGCTGCTCTCTCTTCTACTCTTCTTCTCTTACATATATTTATTTGGTGGCTAATCAGCGACAGCTGGTCAGCGCTCAAATACCGTTAACCTCATCGGATACTATAAAAGCATACGTAATTACAGTTGTAAGCTGCTGGCGCGTAAATCAAACAAAAATCAACTCAACTCGGCAAATGCTCTTAATTAAGTTTACACTCTCCCAATTCGATTTCGTTTTCTTTGCTGGGGTGTTGGCTGGCGGAGGGAGGGGGGGTGTCGAATATAGTCACGCCAGCCGACAAAAGTGTTCATAACGTTTTGTTAATGACCAAATAATTATGCATAATTGAGTTTATTATTATGATTATTGCGCAAGAACAAATAAATCAGTTGACTAAACACTTGGAGAACTGAAACTCGGCTCAGCTATGCAGGTAATTTATTTAAATTGAACTCATTATTCACAAATTTTTATATCCAAATAAATATGTTTGTTTGACACGTAATACAGCACAGAAAATGTCTCGGTGTGTGAGTTATTTAAATTAGTTATAATTAAACTATTTAATTGCCTTAAAATGCTCGAGCTTTATTCTAAATATGTTGTGCCGTAAATTCTAAATTACTAAAAGTGGAGCTATGCTATTATTTATATTATTTATTATTATTTACTATAATTGCCCCAAGGTGATTTCAATTTCACAAATTAGACAGCTTGAGGTATTTAAATTGAAAGTGTAAAATTGAAATGAATAAAACATATTTATGAAATATAAACTGACTAACCAATTAGAATATATATTTGAAAATTGTTCTGTATTGAGCTTATTGTTGTCAAAGGCATTATGGAAATAAATGCCAATATTTTAAGGACTCAGAAAAGCAGAGAAATGCAAAGATGGAAAATGCAAGGCTTGTGTCGCCTGTGGCAGGCTCAGCTGCTAGCCAATGAGCGTGTTGCTGTTGTTGCTGTGTGTGTGTGTGTATGTGTGTGCATCTATAGATGTGTGTGAATCTTTTTTGTTGCTGCATTTTTCGAATTAAGTTTTTCAGGTCAAAAGGCTACAGCAGCTTAAAAACATTCAGATACAGATACAGATGCAGATACAGATACAGATCCAAATGTATATATTTGTATATACATATATATGTGTGTTCAACCTATGCATATATTTGCTTATATCACGGCATTAAATTAATATCACTCATACGCCCTGTAATCGCCAGCGGATCGACCAAAATAGGCTCAAGTCGTTGATTTGCGCGTCGTTGCCGCCTTGTCAGAGTTCAAGACTCATAATTTATGCAGCCACGCCCCATGTATACCAAAACAGCCCATCAGCATTAATTTTGCCAGGTCACGTAGGACAATGAGCGCCAACAACAACAGCAACAGCAACAACAACACGAAAAACAACAAGAATGGCAAACATTTCAAATGTAATTTTCACTTCTTCTTCGCAATCTTGACAAATGCCGCAGACATTTTGGCATTCAACATTTGTTTGATTCTAATTGAAAGTTTTAACAATTAGCGGGCCCAAATTAGAAAGTGGCAACAACAACAACAACAGGCAACAACAAACGACAACAAACAACAATAAAAACAACAAAATACAAATTACAGCTACAAGTTTTTGTTTATTTTTGAACCAGCTTGCGAGAAGAATTTAATGAAAACCAAAAAAAAAAGAAACGAGCAGATTGAGAATGAAAATTAAATACCCTGACAGAAAACAGATATCCAAGAGAGTGTTCCTATATGGCAGCTATATGATATAGTAATCCGATGTTGAAGAATTTTTAGCCAAAAGTGAGCCGTAAATTAGGGAAGATATTTAGTAAATTGGGTTTAGATATGTTGAAACGTATAAAAGTTGTTTATATAAAAAATCATCTTTCGATCGATTCTTCCTATTTCAGCTATTTGTTAGATTAATCGGACATAATCTGTGACATATATACAAAAATATGGATGTATTCCAAGTAGCATCAGTTTGAAAGCTAAGCAAGTAGTTCGCATGGAAACTAAAAGACAGACAGTCGAGTCGACAAGTAATGCTGATCAGCAATATATATAAATACTTTATTAGACAATGTGTTACAAAGGTCATGATAAAATTAGAATACCCTCTCCAAGGATATAATCACTATATTTGAAAGGTCAAAAGTAGCACTCAACGCAGCTATGCTTGAAATGTATTCCGGGCATTAATAACAATAACAAACAAAATTTCGTTAGTCAAATTCCAGCTTTAAAATATTCTTCAAAAAATTGTTTTAATGAATTTTAATAAGAAGTTAATTTTGAACAATGTTTGTAGAAAAGTGGGCGGCAAATTTATACGTTTTTTGCTTTTTGGTTTTTTGATGGAAAATTAAATTTATTTGAACTTTGCAATACGGAATTAATTAATTAAAATTGGGCATAATTAAGCAATTAAATTTGTATAAATTGGCATAATAAACTTTTCGATTATGCGCCATAATGCAATCAATAATTATATATGAATTAAACTGAAAATAATAATATTTTAATGCTTTCTTAATTGAATAAGTTGTGCTTAAATTTGTGGCTGAGGAATATTGTGCCATTAAGCTTCGAATTAAATGAAAAGAAGAACAAATGTATATATTATGCTGTCATGATTATCTATCGCATTATTGCGTGAGCAGTGGGCGTGTTATCTTAGCCAAGTTAGTTGCCTTCAACTGCAATGCACATAAATCAATGACAATCAAAATTCATTTCGCCCGTGTTGATTTATTGCGTTTGTTTGATTTGCCAGGCAGAGACAAAAAGACAGATTAAGATACAGATGGATGCTTAGCTACACATTTATATACACATATATATTTATATGTATATATGTATTTGTATATGTAGAGTAGGGGTTGATTCTTTTCTTGTCAGCAATGCATATTAATGCGAACTGTGAACTCAACATTTAGCTTGCCTTTTGTTATTTCTTTTTCATTTTATTTTTTTTTTCTTCTTTTTTTTGTATAAATATTAAATGTATGTATACACTGTTTGAGGGGGAGGGAAGAGGAGGAGGAGGAGGAGGAGGAGGGGGGGGGGTGTAGAGTGTTTCTGGGGTAACCTTTTCTGTCAAATCATCAATCAATCAAACTCGTGTGATTTGCTACAGTTCAAATCTCGCTCTTAGTTCAATCGTTCAGCCATTCAAGCCGAAATACAAATATTTGCTTCTTTACCCACCACTCACACCCCCTCCCTCCAAAAAGTACAAAAGCGTGCACCCCTACCACTTCCCATGGGGCGTGGCATACCTTCTTTTTATACCCTGAACCCATTGAAAGTGGCCAAAAAGGTTACAATGGTTTTGAGCAAATGTATGTAACAGGCAGAAGGATGAAGCAACTCCAAATCTATATAGTGTATATAAATTCTTGATCAGGATTAACAGCCGTGTCGGACCTCAGAGAATATAAATTTGGAATATAAGTTCTCATATGCCATAGGCAGGCAATCACTTTGTCGATACTGGTGCACAAGTGCATAAATTTCATCAAGATCAGATAAGAAACACAAAAGCTATAGTCGAAAATAAATTCTCATATTAATCATATTTCTATCAGATAAATATAAGAGTCCACGTGTGAGAAAGGGATGGCATGATAATCACTGCAAGCTTACATATGTTTGTGTGTATTCTGCAGAGCCCCGTTACTTATGATTGCCTGTACATATGTATGTACGTATGTATATGCATGCCTCTGTTGCAGACCTGCTCACATTAATAAAAATTTTATATATATTTCACAGCTGTGTTTAGGGTATATTGTAGTCGAGCTCACTCAACTATATCATTCTTACTTGTTTTTTGTTGTTGTGTTTTTTGAAGAGCCTCTCAAGTGCGGTGCCAGGTTGAGGGCTTTAGCTCCGTCCGTCTGTTTGTCCGCTTGTTCCTTCGACTGACTGACATGGCTTACAAATGAAGGCCTTTCCCCCACATCCCACCACACTCTCTGTGTGTGTGCTGTCATGAGTCATGACCCCATTGCGTAAAAGGGTACAAATAATGGCGACATGGCAACCCTAAAAGCAAACAGCAGCAGCAGCTGCTATTCTTCTTCTTCTTTTTCTACTTCTTCTTCTTCTGACAGCCGTCTAATCTGCTATGCGATGTGCTCCTGGCAACCTGTTACACACACACATATATTAAATACAAATACATACAAGCATAGGGACTCGATTTAAAAGGGGCCACGGATCGAGGATTTAGGTCTCAAGACTCTGGCCTACCACATAAAGGTTAATTAGACTCTGTGCAATTATTTACACACACACATACATAGGTAACTGTTGCCATTGGTTTGCATGCAGATGCTACTTTGCAAAAACAGAGAGAGAGAGTGTGTGAATGCGCAATTAATAGAGCAAAGAGAGCAAAAAGAAGTATTGACGTCACTCAGTTCGTTTCAATGCTTGATCGTGGAGAAAGTAGTTTTTTTCTCCACGATTCTAATTTGTCAGCTTAATTGAAAAAGAAAATCGTTATTTAGTTGTTTGTAACTTTTTGTAGCTTATACTAAGCTTAAATCTAAGCTGCGCTAAGCAAAAATATAAATGTGTTTGGCAATTTTGTTCTTGCTGCTGCTCTTTTACTCGTTGTCCACACATAAAACACATATACATGGAAATGTTTATGATCAAAACGTGTACAAAGCGAGTGCGGAAAGAGCGAGATAAATCCCCGCTTATCTCTGGTCACACTTTGTGCGTGTTTATCTTGGAGGGAAAGTGAGATTGAATTACATAATAATAATATTCAAATTGTGTGTTTAATATTATATTATCGTTGTATAATTGCTTTAATTTCAATTAAAAACTAAAGAGAGGATCAGTTGAAAGAAGCTGAAGAAAGGACTTTTTTTTTCTTGTGACTGCTGCTGCCATTAAGTACGTTGTGGGCAATTTTCTCTTTAATTACCAGAGACGCAAAAGAGCATTGCTTATTTTGTTAGCCAAATTGTTGCAATATTTTTGTTGCAGTGTAATCGCACATTGTCAACTCGACTCCACTCACAATTAGCTTTTGGGGAGGAGGAGGAGTGTGAGGCGACGCTTCTGCAAAGCTTCTACTTCCGAGATTTTGGAGAAGGGGAGCATTGCCAGCTTCGACTTGGACTGCTGCTTGTCGTCGTCCTGTCATCCAATGCAATCCGGTTTGCTGGCTCGACTTGTTGCCAAAACAATTTGCGTTGCATTTTGGCTAACACATTTTGCGCCCAATTGGCAATTGTGCAATTGTATTTGCCAAGCGACGGATAAGCCAAAGAGGGGGTCTGTTGGGAGAGGGGATGGGGAAGGGGAGAGAGGGGAGTAGCAGCAGATGTTGCTGCTCGAGTCTTGCATACATTTATTCAATATTCCAAAATCTGCGCCTGCTAAATTGTAAATAAGTTTTGCAGCTGCAGTTGCAATAATTGCGAACAATGCAACAAACTTTAATCAGAGCCGCCGCACACAAAAAGCGGAAACGGAAGTGGCAGTTGCAGTGGCAGCAACAGTGTCAGCACAATGCGACAACAAGACAACAACTTAAATCCTTGAAGTGTTCAGTTGGCTTCATTTTCGCTGCATTTGCCTCAAGTGCATTTGCTAATGACAAAGTCAAACAGACTTTGGACAAACTTGAGCGCTGCACAGTGGTTCTAAATTGCATATATATACCACACATATATAAATATATATGAATGCATTCGTTTTACGATTTTCGCTCGAAACTCAATCAAAATTGATGCAACTAGAAAATCGATTTTCAGACAACGACAGAATAGTTACTTATTAATATTTATGACTTACAACCACTGTGCGTATATATTCACATTATTTTCGTCTGCTGTATTGCGTGCCACTGTGCAAAGCGCTTTGCGTTTATTGTTGCATGCTTTTGAGCGCGCCGCAGACAATGCGCCTTTTCCGCTACGGTTAGCGTCGGGCGACTGCTGCCCCCCCTACCCCTACCCCCTGCCCCCTGCCAGCAAACCCTGCCTGAGTGTAGAGTTTAGAGAGGTGTGTGTGGAGTGTGCGTGTGCAATTTACGCGTCCAGCGTCAAGTGGCAGCCGAGGCATGCCACAAGCTGCTGCAGGCGATGCCTTTGTGACCAGTTGACAGTCATGCAACTTTAGTGTTATGTGTGCCTGTGTGTCTGTGTGTCTATGCGTGTGTGTGCGTGTGTCTGGCTTGGTGGCAAGTGTTGAAAACATGTTAATTGCTAGCATTAACAATAACAATAGCAATTACAACAACAACAAAAACAAGAACAACAAGAACTAGGCGACAGCTTGCCTGCTCCACTTGGGACAACGACCAAAACAACGAGTACAACTTTGCCATGTTGTAAACGGAAGTCTGCCACCCGCCATACTGCCCCACACCTAACCCCGCACCCCTTTGCCTGCTGCTTAAGAAGGCTCAACATGAAGAAAATATGTATAAAACAACCAGTCAGAGTGAGCTCGACTAGGGAATACCCTGTTCAAAGCATAATGAGCCTGCTGATAAACCTGTGATCCTTATTCAAATATAAGTCTTTCTAATTATGTCTTTTATTCCTATCGACAATCGATTTATATCGATATGTGCGAAACGTTCGCAGCTATCGACAAAATGAAATAAGCTTGATCTACAATTAAAATGTATAATTGATGTCGACTTGTTCATCGATTCTGCTGTAGTTGATCCTGATTACGAATATATATCCCTTATGGATACAAAGCTGCTTCCGTCTGCCTACATTAGCCAGTTTTAATGGGCTCAGCGCATAATAAAAAAAAAATAAGTAAAACTGTGCGCGGAAGTATTTGTCAAGAAATTTATCGCATAAGCTATTTCTCTTGAGTAGGCGGGTGCCAGCCAGCGGAAAATTGTGAAAATTTAATTGAATATGTTGCCTGGCAAGGGCACGTGCCACGTGCCACATGCAAGCCGTTGTCGGCTTGGAGTTTGAGGCGGAGCTGGCCTCCTGGGACACAACAGCAGCAGCAGCAGCTCATCAAATAATAAAGCCTCGTTTTATTCCATTGGAGCAGCTGCCGTTGTCGAGTTGAAGCTTAAAAATATCGATAAAAAAACAAAATTACGAATTTATAAAATGCACCATTTTTAAAAATGGGTCATCGATTGTAGCAATTTTTTCTTCTTTTCCGTATCGAGAATTATGTGGCTTTAAAATGAATAATGTTGTTTTTTTTTTTCATTGAAACAAATTAATCAAATTAAAATGATTGATGATTTTTATGTCAGCAAAATTAAATACAATTCTTGGATTCGATAAAGCTGAGTTTCATGCAGTATATTATTGTTAACCGAACATTTGTTTGTACTCAATAATGAAATTAAAAAACAAAACGGTTGTTAAAATTGCAATGGGGCCTAAGCGACTGCGGCATACCCTGGTATCAGTCTGTTACCCATTGAAAACAGGTGCTGCTGGCAAACAAACTTCAAATTTGCGAATTGTTACAGATATATGGTTTTATCGATGTACAGATTTATCGGCAGCAGAGTATAAATAATTAAGTTGGGTAATATTTTGCTCTCATTTCGTTTCCCCCTGCACCAATTTCACTTTTATTTATTTTAGGCTTTGTTATGCTGAATTCAACTGTTGTTTGCACAATTTTGCAGACTTTTTTCTAGCTTTTTATTTGATATTTTTTAGTGCTGCATTTTATGTTTTATCTTCTTTCCTTTCCTTTTTTTTACGTTTGATGGTAAATTTTTTACAACCAACGCAGCGATTTAAAAATCACAGCCAAAACGCTATATCAAATTAAATATTCGCATACGCAAATAGAAATGCCTAATAAAAAGTCTATAAAAACAGTTATGCACTTGCTAGAAACATTTAAATTCAGCTTTAAGGCGCATAAATTTTTAATTAAAAAAGAAGCAAAGGCAACGATGAAAAACTCTACAAAAAAGTAATTCAAAAAAAAAGATTTAAAAAAGAGACCCGCACAGAATCTCAGGCACATAATCCATTTTAATGGCTGGGTAAAAAAAAGATTGAAGTCGACAGTGCATAAAAAAATGACGACGGCCGCAAATTAATTTGTTTATTTAGGCGACATTTTTGCAGCTGTGTGCTCTGAAACTTTTGCTGACAATTTACAAGAAAATATATATGAAAACGCAACCCTTTAAATTATACACTGAAGAAAACATCGTTGCAAAACATTATGGAAAACGTGTGCTTTAAAGGGCCAGACGCAGCATAATGGTATTTACAATCACTTCGTTTACACATAACCTCAGCGAAAGCTGAGGCGCAAGCAGCGCCTGCAACAGAGGGGCAGCAGCGCAAAGGAGTGGGAGGGGTGGTTGTGTGTGGAGGGGAGGTGAGGGGTAATGGCGTAGAATAGGAAATTTGCATGCGAAATAAGCGCGAGTTGTCAGCAGTTGCTAGAAATAAAAATACGAAAAATGTAACAAGTAGAAAGCAACTGAAATTTAGCAAGCCGACAATTGAATGCACTTTTAGCAGATTGTCAAACTGAGATCGTAATCGAGTGCTTATCGATTGAAATGCACAATCGGAATCGAAATCAAAATCGATTCTCAAAATTTGATATTATTAGTACCGAAAATGTATTATTATTATTATTATTATTATTATTATTATTGCATAAACATATGATTCCGTTATTTTGTTGTGTGTATGCTTTTTTTTGCATTTTTTTTCTGAATCATTCGCGTCGCTTCAAACTGTTGCTATGGCCACCTTTACCACCTTTTTTTTTAGCAGATTATTCGTCAGCCCGACTGATAAAACGATACTTTTGTATTTTCCATTACGTATCGTAAAAATAAAGGTATCAAAACAAATAACAAGTTTGAAAAATAACAGACTCTTTACTGAAATTTGTATAATTCAGTGTTAACTAACAAAAATAAAGATATAATAATAAATAAAGAACAAATCTGGCATGTAAAAACTAGGTGCATTTACAACTACAAAGCTGTTCTGAAACCTGTAACGAATTTGGAAAGTTGAGCTGGAATCGGTCAGGCTTATAACTGCATTAAATAGATATATATATTGGCTTTAATATACTTGTTTTCTAAAAGAAGACTCAGCTTAGATTTCCCTCTTCAAATGAGTCGTCTCATCGGAATAAAAAATATGTGAAAAACAAAAGATGACAAGTTGATATATGCTTAATATAGACTCTAAGCAGAAGCCTCTTTAATATCTCTTATTGTTATTGCGTAACATATTCAAAATACCTTGCAGTTAGGGTAGTCAGAAAAAAAATGCTGAAATTGCAAATGACAAGTTTTTTGCGCTAAGCAGCAGTACAAATAGACGAGAGCCAAGTGACACTCTTGTGTGCGTGTGTGTGTGTGTGTGTGGGTGTGTGCTTGTGAGTGTCCTTGTGTATGTGTGTGTGTGTGTGTAAGGAAGAGATGACAAGTTACATTGACACACTTACTGCATGATGAAGCAAAATGAGTGACAAACTGACTGCACAACGTTGTAAGCTGCTTATTAAGCACTGCACATGCAGCATCCATCCGCTGTCTCCGTCTCTCTTTCTGTGTTGCAGCAACAACGGCAGCTGTGGCAAGCATTTGACATGGTGCAGTGAACACCGCGTGCCCCATTTAACAAGCAGCAACCCCAAAAGCCACTAGCCCCAATCTAAATAAGCCCAAAACACAAAAATAAAAAAACCGAAAAACACAAAAACCGAAAGCGCTCTCAAACTTCAAGTAAATAAATGGGTTACTTTCACTTGAGAAAGGGGTGAGCGGTGAGCGGTGAGGGATGAGGTGTGACGGGGTGCGTGGTGGCAAGAATCAGTGCCACAACCCAAATCAATGTCAACGGCTGCTATTTTTGGAGCGTGTGGCGCCTCGAATCCTTTGGGAGTGGGGCACTCTATGCACGTGCCACCAGTTGATAAAGTTACCGCGCTAACAGCCGTTAAACTTGGCACACGCAAAAGGTTTAGACGCACCGTTAAAACTTACACTGCTTCTTCTATTTTTGGGCCGACTTGGTAAGAAAACTGTTGGCCCCATTCTTTTCACTAAATGCAATGCAACAATGCAACATTTGGCTGAAATTTTTAATCGATTTTTAAACCAATTCCAAAAAGCGCAATTCTTAAAAAGTTAATTTTTCATTGTATTACGATTTTTCAAACAAGACAGAAAATTGTTGGCAGAATGGCAACATGCTTTTTAGATGCCAAATCAATTTGGGTTTTCTTCGAGTGATTGAAGTGTTTTCAGTATGGCCTTAAAAAGTTAATCAAAGTAAACTCCTTTTATAAACTCACATCCTTTCCTATATCCTTTAAGCCTGTCATTACGTACTTAACGTATTTGGCTGCCGTTGTTTTCCCTAACAATGCAAATGGTTAACTTCAACGTTGCGTGTTCTGCAGTTGTATGGGGGGAATAAAAAAATGAAAAGAAATCGCGGATGTTGCGCGCTGACATGGAAAATGTCGGCGCCATGTTGTCATTAATTTGCCAGCGACAAACAACAGCAGTCGCACAAAGAAATGAGCAGTTAGACTGCGAGCAATGAGAAATGAGAGCACACTCAACTTGCACATATCCTACACGCAGGAATATAAAGAAAAAGATATAGTCTAAATATCAATCAGTTAAGCAATATTCAAAAAGTTAATGTTAATCAATACTAAAAAAAAAACAAAATTTACTTTAACTTTAGACCATAAAATATAAAATAAAATCTATTTATTGATTTAATGTGGACTGAAGAAGGTGCACAGTTTTTATTTTTTTTTTTTTACAAAAATAGAAAGAAATGAAAATATAAATTTAAATATTTGAAAAAGTAAATAAATATTAACATACTAATCTTAAATAGATTAAAATGTTAAAACAAGAAACGGAATCGCAATTTTACCGATTGAAACTAAACGTTTCTTTTAGAACCAGATAATAACTATATATATAACTATATTCTATATTGAAAAAATGTATAACCAATTCCTAAACTTTGCCCGAACGCGTATCTATTGTAAATGTGATACAGTTTGTCATCTTTATTGTGTGTCCACTGTATTTATTTATTTGCCTTATCCATAAAAATTTCCAACGGGGAACTTAAGTCCTCAAGCAAGAAAGTAATCAAAATCTTAAATGTTAAAAAAAAAACGAAAAACTTTTATAAATAAATCTTTTACCTGGAAAATTCATTGCGAAGATTTCAAGAAAACCCATCTCATTAAATGTCCTGCTGAAATATATCCTCTGAGTGTTGCTCGTGTATAGGGTATACACACACACACACACAAACATATATATATATATCTCAAATTTCAAGAGCTCTTGATGCTTGTTGTCAGTTTCTGTTTGTCTCCCTGTCTGTCTGTCTGCCTGTCTGCCTGGCTTACGCTGCTGTTGCGCTTTTAACGAGTGCCAATTTAAGACTTGCTGCCATTTCGACATGAGCTGCTAATGCTGCTTGAAATATTGCACATACGCCGCCGTTGCCAGGCAGCCAACTGCATCTTGGACTCGAGCTCCCTTGCGGATTTCTGTTTCCGTCTTCTTCACTTGCAGTTGCAGTTGCAGTTCCCGCTTCGATTTCGCCAACATTTACTTTCAATCATGTTGAAGCTGCTGCTGCTGCTGCTGCTGTTGATGCTGCTGATGCTGCTGCTGCTGTTGCTGTTGCTTTTCCCGTGCCACTCAACTCGGAAAATCTCAATGGAGAAACAAAGAGCTCAAGTGCAAATGAAATGAGATGCGATGTGATGCGATGGGATCTGAGTTCAACTCGCATCAGCAGCAGCAACAACGTACAACCAACGGCGGCAGCTGCAGCAACCATTTTGTAGCTGTTACTCTTGTCAAACTGTCGTAAAAGTTTTCGTCTTTGTACTTTAATTTACGCTGCTCGAGCATTGAAATATGATTTTTCTTTTCTTTTGTCTCCAAAAACAACAACAACAACAATAATAACAACCCACAATGAACAGTCATTTCAGCCATATGTTATCCGTTGACCAGTTATCATATGAGGCATTTTCTCATTTGAAGTTTTAACTCAATTTTTGTTATTATAAACCAAATATAAACTTTGGCTTATGAGCTGCACAATTTTTTTATTTTGTTAGATTTATTTAACTTTAAAGCTGTTTCCGACTGTATGAATGATTAAATATTAAAGATAAGTTAAGTTTATGGCCAACAATCAGTCGGAATTGTATTGCAGAACGCAGATTTCATACATCTAAAGAAAAACTGAGAAAATAAAATCCTTTGCTTACTAAGGCAAACAAAAGAGTCGAAGAATGCTTGCTGCATTCGTTCTATTTGTGAGTGCACTTTGACATATTCATGCGATTCGTTGAATCCACAAAGTTTTAATTGAAACGCATGCAGCTCAAAGGACGATGTTCATTCATAACTCACAGCGAATGTGAACTGAGTGCAAGGAAACAATGGAATCGTCTTTGCTTAGTGTTAACTTGGCCAGCATAGCATTGGCTTTGTGGATTTGCCTCTTTTTCTTTTGCCAACTGCCACCTGCTGTGCATTGTTTGAGGCCAGCGTTTGACAGCTTTGTTGCTTTGTTGTGTTGGCCTGGTCCAGGCCTATTGGCCAATTCCACATCGATTTTTGTGCATCAATTTTGCCTTGTATTATTCTAAAAATGTAGCTTTCATTTTGGCAAATATTGCTGCTCAGCAGTAAGCCTATATTTTTTGCATTATTTACACACACACACACTATAAGGATTTTGGCATTTATAACGTAAAAACAAAAGCAATAGAAATAATTCTTGCAAAACAATGTAGTTATTTATGGTAGCAATATTTCCATATTGAACAAAGTACTAGTTTGTATTGAACAGCTGTGTTCAGTATATCTTCAAGCTGTCCAGCTGTCTCATGTCTCGACTAGTGTATCTTAACTTGCATAGTCTTCATTTTATTATTTTATTCAATGTTTATTAAGTATTCACAAGTATTATTTATATATGAAATGTGTGAAAAATATTTACAGACTTTTATTTCAAACCCGGGGTATTTTTCGAATTTAACACTTAAAATATGTGAAAAAGTTGAGTATGCCCAACAAACTTTTAAGCTTTCCAATTAGAGACGAACACAACAGAATATTATATGCCAATAACAGTTTTGAACCCAAGAGGACACTTGAATAACTTTTTGTGAAAGCCATTCACGTATTCCCCTTTTGCTGGCTGGCCGGATTTATTCCTCTGCACCTGCGGGGCAATAATCACACTTTGTAATTTCATTAACGCTTTCATTTCCAGAACTCGCCTGTCACTACCAATTATGCCGAGCACGATGGTGATAAGGATGGGGGACGGGAGATGGAGTCGTAGTCGTAGTCGTATTCGTTGTACACCTGACATTCAACTGGGTGTTTCCTTGCCTACTTCTGCTGCTCCTACTCCTCCTCCTCGTCCTCCTCAGTCCTTGAGGCACGCCCTTTGGGGCAAAGGCGTATTTCACACATTAATTTCGCCTTATGAAATCTTTTGCACATTAAACCGTCTGATGCGTAACCCTTTGGCTGCCACGCCCCTTAGGGCCTTTCTTCGCGCCAAGCTCAACGCATTAAAAACCTTTTCTTTTCCTTTTACTGTTTTATGTTTTCTGCTTTTTTTCGTTCTCGTTTTTTTTTGTTGTTTTGTTTGTTTGTTTGTGTGTTATGCTTCAAAAGTCGTAAAACTGAGTTTTATGAATGCGATTAAGCGCGTGAACTGCACGAAAGCATATTTCACTTGAACTTCAGTTCACACCATTCTCTCTCTCTCTCTGTATCTCTCTCTCTCTCTCTCTATCTCTCTCTGTCTCTGAATCTCTGCAGAGCTGTTGTTATCTCTTTCGTTGGCCGCCCTACTTTGCTGTTGTGCTCGGAATTTGTCAATTTTAATGACTACGAAAAGAATTCTCGTAATTACACGGCCAAAGTGAAGAACCAGAGAAAGAGTGAAAGAAAAAAAAGTAAACCCCATCAAGTCGTTCCACTATGTGGCCACCATTTTATTGTGCTGTGTATCATGAATTATTTACACTTATTATACATACACCCTTTAGCCGAAAGGGTTATCAATCCATCTACTTTTGGGGGGAACTTTAGCGGTTCTTAACTTATAAATTCGAGGCGTCTAATAACTAAGCAGCTTAGGAGCATATTTAAATTAAATTAATTGCAAAACAGTTGATAGCAATTGTTAATAACAATTCCCGAGAACTCTTGTATTGTTAATAATACTAATATTATTATTGGGGCGGTCTCATCCACTGCGACTTCTGAGATGTATTGTTTTCACTCCAAGAATCTCTTTTGGATTTAGGTTTCTTCATCTGCCGAGTTGACTACATGCTTACTTGGGCTTCCTCTGGCTAAGACTATATTTTCTAATTGATTCTTGAATATCTATCTCGTGATTTGTTTTCCTCAATGTGCTCAATGCTCAACTTTTCCGAATCGTATTACTTAAATCTAGAGCATTTAAGATTCGCCCGGATTGCAGTTCTAACTAAGTAGCATGAAACCACTGCAATTGTGGGGTGTCGGCTTGTCGGCTTGTCGGCCCCACTTTCTGGCCACACCCCCTCCGCCTGCCGCCCATTTGCTCAAACCTCTTTGCAATTTTCTATTGTTCTTCGGCCCATTCTCTATAGAAGTGGCAGCCACTACTTAAATCCGTTTCCTCTGCGCTGCTTGTCTTTCATTTTGAGTCTGCTTTTCAGCGAGCTTGTCATCGTCATCCTTGAAGGTGGTGACGTTCTTCCGGTTGTCTCTATCTCTCTCTCTCCATTTTTCTCTTTCGCTTTCTCTCTCTATTTCTCTCTCTCTCTCTTCACTGTCTATTCGTTTGTCCATTCGCCTCGCTGGCTTCGCTTTCTTTCTATTCGCACTTAAGTGATTTTGACACTTGTCCTACTTTCCATGCGTTGATTTTTGTGTCAGCAGTACTTAAGCAAAAGCGCACGCCCTTGCCTTGCCACAACCGCACCCCCACCCCCCTTGTGTCTCTTACCTCCCGCATCAGTTGTAGGCTGCCTGTGGCTGTTGAAGTTGTTCACCTTTCAATACGCTGCAACCACTACAGGAACTTCTCTAACTTCATTTTTTTTGCTTTTTTTTTGCTTTTTTTTGCCTCTCCTCTCAGCTAAAGTGGCAGCAACTTCAGTTTACAGGACTTGGCTTTAATATTCTGTAACTGTATTCTAAGCTGGTGTAACACGCTACAGACAGCAAAACATGTAGTAACAGTTATTGATGAGTTCAAGAACAAGCACAGTCAGTACAGGGTATCAGCTAATCGAACACTTTTACTAATTGTTTTCTGCTCAGTTAATATTTTAAGTGCAGGGTGTCTGCTAGTCGAACGCTCTCATACCCACAGCGAGTGTGCAAAAGTGTGGGTGCTACTTACAGGGTATCGGCTAGTCAAACACTCTCACTAATTACTGTATTTGTTTATCTGTATTTATTTTGCTTACCTGTATTGTTGTTTATCAATTAGTTTGTTCAAATTGTTAGTGCAGGATATCTGCTAGTCGTGTACTTTCGTCTTCTCTCTCGATGCGTTCGTCTCTTTTATTTGTGTTAGTTAGCAGCTATTGTTCTTCTTGTTGCTGTTGTTGTTGTTGTGTCTCAGTTCAGTTTAGTCTTGGTTCATAAAAAACACGACGTCATCGGAGTCTTTGACTTGGTTATCAACAACAACAAACAACAACGAATAACGAACAACAACAGTGAACAACAAAGACAACGACAACAACAAGTTGAAGTGCACTTTTGTGGATTTTACATTTGATTTATTCGTGTGTGTGTGTGTGAGTGTGTGTGTGTGTGTGTGTGTGTGTCTGCGTTGTGTGACAACAGTCTCTCAGTCTTAACAGCCACTGTCTGCTTAACTGTTTGTCTTGGCCACATTGTTGTTGTTTGTTCTTTGCCTTTTTGCGTTTTGGGTTCAGCTTGCTCTCAACAAGACCCCATTAAAATGGATTTGCATTTTTTTCTTTCTTATGGCATTGATTACTGCAACTGGTTGCTGCAACCGGATTTGAGCCGAACCGATTTGAATCGATCATATACCAATAATATTAATAAAAACGTAACTTTACTTGAAAATTCTAAAGGCTCAAACGCAAATCTGGGTTCAAGTTTTGACGACTCTAAACCAAAGTTTAGAGTTGAACGGAACCTTTGCAGATTAGACATTTTGGAGAATCGCTCAGAATTGATTGTTTCCAGCTATTTGAATCAGCAAAAAACTTACCAACATTTCAGATTCAATATTGTTTTTCTAACCAGTTACAGAAACTGATATTATTATTCCATACAGTATCATAACTGAATTCATAACATCTACCGGAACCGGCTTTATATCAGATTCAGAGTCGAGTGTATATAATGCTGTACCTTATCCATAAACGCTTCTAACAATTGACTTAATCCCTAAAGCAACAAACTAATCAAAAGCTAAAGTGTTATTTGCAAAAAAAAAAAAAAAACTATGCCACTTTGGGATGATGGAAAAACTTGTGTAAATTAAATCATTTTGCTGAAAAACTCAACGCAGCTTCAACTTTTCTAAAAACTTTTCACGCCGAAAATGGTCGCATTTTATTCTTAGCTTTATCTTTGCTGTTGTCAACGTATATCTTCCAGCTACCACACACATACCACACACACAGACACACACACACACACAGACACACACACACACACACCACACACACACACACGCGTAGTCATTTTGGTATTAAAAACTAATTTTATTTCTAATTAATTTTGACGTCTCGTCGTTTGTGGTTAAATATTCTCGCACGCGAAAAGTCGCTTCCCCCATCTATCTTTCTCTTCCTCTCTTTCTCTCTCCCACTCTCTATCTCTTTCTCTGTCTCTCTGTCTCTCTGTCTCTCTCAGGCATTCTTTGAGCTGCGGGCTCTGAGCTGAAGTCATTAAAAAAGTTGCCAAAGACTTTGCCACACACACAGAAAAGAGCAAACTTTTCGTGTGTGTGGTGTGTGTCTGTGTGTGCCTGTGTGTGTGTGTGTCTGCGTGTGTATATGTGTATTTAGTTGTCAGCGTCAGCCACGTCGTACATTTTAAATGCTTCAAATGAAATTAACAAAGAAAAAGCCGTAAAATGTCACCACAGCAGGTATACACATCTAATATATATATATATATATATATATATATTTATATATATATATATTTATGACACTCAAAAAAAAACTACCATTAAGCCTAGCTTAGTTTTTAGTAATTATTTCAAATTTAAAGTTTAGTTCATAAAACGACAATTTTACAAAAATGGATTTATTGCTAGTTTCTTAACGTCAGAGAAAATTGCATTAAAAATGTTTTGAAAACAGAATCTGAAAGAATTTGTACATTTTTTTCTTGTCAGAGCTTCGTCCCATTAATTTGGAAATTTTAACAGAAACAATTCTTAGCCATATTTTATTCACAGTGTACGTTCATATGTGATTGCGTTTTTGGCTAGCCAAAGTCGCATATTATCCAGCAATGGGCGCTCAAGTTGACGGCATTTTGTACATTTTTACGAATGAAGGTGACTTTATTTGTGTACCATTTATTTTGTAGACAAAATTTTGTGAACATTTGGAAACTTAAGGGAAAAAGTTAGTCATGAAAAACCGCTGCAAATGAAATATGTATAAATTTCAGCTTGAGCTTGCAACCAGAAACCATTGCGCTTATGTGCAGTTCTTCACTTTAGCTTTGAGCAAAGTTTTTGCTGGTAAACCTGCGAGGCTTATATTCAAATGAAAATGCTTTGAGCTCCTTGTAAATGGTAAGGATACATTTATGTGTATATGTTGTGCTTCATATGGTTGTTTTTAATTTAAAAAGACTCTGTTAAGAAATGTTTGTATTACACATTTGTGTGAAAGAGTTCACAGCAAGCAAGGGAGAAGTGAGGGCATAGCAGACTGCGAATACTCTGTCTGAAGTGTGGCAAAGATACATCTTGCAGGGCTGCGAATGTGACGATTTCGCCAGTCAATAATGTAATGTAAGCTTAGGAAGTGGATTCAAGTAATCTGTCTTTAAAGCTTTTGAAGTGAGCTTCAAAGTTGTGGGAGAAACACAATTGAGATATGGGACATGCGTTTTTTTCATGGTAGCGAGAGTATATACATCTTATATTTTTATTTATATATATATAATAATAAATATATATTCCGATCTTAGAAGGACATCAGCTCCATTCTAGCCTCCAAATAGATGTTATCGATTTCCGAGCCCCAAATTGACAAAGCGCCCCCAAATTCGGTCGCTAAAATAGACAATGCCTGAATATGCCATATTTTAATGATCTATTTAGTATAATCTTCTACACGCGCTGTCAGAGTAAAAGAAATCACGTTAACATATATATATATATATATATATAATATATAATCCATTTTTTATTTCATAATTGAATTGTAATTTTAGCTTGTCTTTACAGAAATGCGACACAATGGAAGACATTTATTTCATTTTCTCTGTTTATGTTTCTCTGATTGTTGTGCAACATTACTCAGTAAAATCCGTTTCCGGACTGACAAAACGCCCAACGACAATCAACAATCAACAGACGTCAATGAGAACAAATGACAAAGAAATACAACAAAAAAACAACAGAACAAGTAAAAATTTATTTGTATATGCCTCATCGATTGCAGCCATAACTCACTTTGTGGCACAATTAAGTGTGTGCAACACCGACGATGATTTCGTCTGTGTGCATGTGTGTGTGTGTGGGGGTGTGTGGGAGTGTGTGTGTGAAGCAAAAAATCCACCCATTAAACCACTGTTGACATTGCTTCATTTGCACTTTGGATTCCAATCGAAGCGTGCTCGTTTTTTAATTGTTTCATTTAACAGCTTTTAATTAAATATCTCGCGTACGGTTGCCACTTCACTTAAATGCGTGCAATAACAAACAGTTGCAGTTGCAATAACCGCAATGATAAATTGCTTACGCGCTTTAAGTCAATAATGCATTAAAAAAAACGTCTCTGACGGCTCTTGCTGCAAAATTGTGGAGCACAGGTGTTGTGGCATTACCAATGCTAACAATGCGCGTAATTGCCACACGCCACATGCAACATACGCTCTTAAGGCTGCCACAATTTGGCGAGCGCCACGAAACTCGCGCCTGACGCACTGTTTATTAGTTTTGATAAAGTCGTAAAATGACAGCAGGTCGCCCTCACGCAAACAAAAACCACAACAATAACAAAAACACAAACAAAAACAAAGAAGAAGAGAAAACGGAACGGAATAAAAATGCGAAACAGGAAATAAATAAGCAAATAAACAAACAAACATTGACACTAAGCGCTTTAAGATTTAACCTCGCTGGGGGTGCTTCAAATATCCTGTACCCATACGAGAGACTTAATGGGGTATCCTGTTTTTACAAGTAGCTATTGAGAGTCTATGCTTAAATATTTAATATTTTCCAATAAAAAAATAAATAATCAGAAATATGATCTAGTAATTCTCCTTGGAAAATAAAAACAAGAAAGAACTGCTATTTTAGGCACGCTGAAGACAACATACCCTTGCAGACCGGAGTCGATTTTCCGATGTTTAAATTTCATTATAACTTTAAGAAGCTAACCGACTTATTCCTGATATATTAGTCCGATTTTGATGACTTCTTCCCTAAATATGGGCAGCTTAATAAAATGCATATTAAATGAATTTGCCTCGTATAACTTGTTAAACACAAAGTTTATTCTTACAGAAACTCATCTTTTGACCGAATGGCAGCTTTATGATATATGCGCTATAACCTGCCCGACAAAATGGTAATAGTCTCTGGAAGGGTATATTATTAAATATAAATTATTGCTTTGTGTCGCATTCTAAAGATAAACTTTTCACTTCAATTGTGAAGGCATATTATTACATTTATATATATTCTGTTTTTGTAGCAGTATATTCACTAGTAAAGCACTCTCTATCCCTCTCTCTCTTTCTCGCTCTCTCTCTCTCTCTCTCATTTGCTGTGCATTTTTGGATTTAGTTTTTGGTGTTGTATCAAAAATGCCGCTGCCGCTAAACCTTTGAGCAAACGCAAATAAAATGCACACACACACACACATAAAGCCACACACACTTTGACATACACACACTCACAGACACACACAGCTAGGCACAACATTTGTTTGGCTATGCATGTCAGCTGCTGGACTCTACCTCTCTTGACCTGCTGTGTGAACGGGCATTTCTGTTTACTCTGCTGCGGGGGGTCCGAGTGAGCTTCATACTCAGTTTTGCTTGCTCTGTTCTCTGTTCTCGTATATTTGCACACATTACTCTCCACATGCTGTATAAGCTTCCAAAATACGAGTATAAAATCGTATTCACCACTAACAATTTGCACAGCTTTAAAAACAAAATTAATCTGAATGCCATACGGGGGGAATAAACAAACCAAAAAAAAAGCAAAACAAAATGAATCCGAACGCTGTGCTACGAAAAACTAAACAAGAAACTATCTGCAAATATCAAATAATTGTGCATTGAAACTTGTATGTGTGTATTTTAGTTCGTTGCGCAATGAATTTAATTTTGAAACATTCGAAAAGACCGACAGATGAACAGTTGGAGAAACCGACACACATGGCTGAATATTGCTCATATATTCGATTTTAGAAGCAAGAGTTTTTAGATTTCTAATATAAGTTCTTGTATAGATCAAGTTTATTTCATTTTAAGTTATGTCTCAATTACTCTCAAGTGAGTCTTAGTTTATAGCCTTTTATAATGCACTTAGCTTATATCAGCATGTCATTTTCTCCGTCGCATTGCTTACTCAGTGTGTGTGGCAGCTTTGTTGTTTGAAACTCGCTTCATTAGCTATTCAAAACACACTGTGAGTGAGTCTATCGGGCTGGATTCATCATCATTCAGGAACTTTGCCACAGAATGCAGCCATAATATTTTGGCTGCCTCGTTTCGTTGCGCTTTTTCGCTGTCTGCTGCTTATTTCTTTCACTGATTTCCCCCACAGCCTTCACTTCAACTTCCGTTTTGTTGGCCTACCGCGCCAAACTTATGCTTGCCACTTTCGGTGAGCATGAGACTGACACTGAGACTGAGAATGAGAATGAAAGCGGCTGTGTTGCAGGCGTCGCCTCGCTGCCACATAAATTAATGAAAATTTATTTATGCACCAAAAAAACAACAAGAAAAGCAAACGGCGGAAATATGCAAAGCTGTCTGCTTGTTTGTTGGGTATGTGGAGGGAAAGAGGCGGAAAGAGGGAAAGCCAGCGATTGTTGCCGTGTGCCACTAAATTTCTTTCCACTGTATTAGGCACACTCATAACACACACACACACACACACACACACTTGTACACACAACTGCATGCATTTATCACCCAGAAATATGCACAACCTAAGCGCAATGAGCAAATATCGTGCAACCTCAAATGTGGTGAGAGGCGCCACGCTATTTATAGCATCTTACAGCATTGTTTAAAAACCATTAAACTTGGCTTGTTTCATGATTTATTTTTATTTTATTTGCAATTAATTTATAATATACTCTCAGAAGATGTACAAAGATGCACACAGCTTTAAGGTAGGGCATCGGTATTAAAATGTACACATATATTTCTAGACTACTTTTTAGATCTGCTAACTTAAATTATATATTATATATAATTTTAATATGAAAATCGAATAACTTTGTTTACCCATGCAGAGGATATTATAATTTAAATACAGATTTTGGTGATTAAGACAAACTTTCATTCAAATAAACTGGTAACAGCGAGCCAAATATGTAGTTAGTCGAGTTCTCCCGACTCAAGCATTCCAACTTGCTTCAAGCTTAATATATATTTATTTAAATAATAATGAAAACAACAAGATAAATAGAAGACTAGTTATTTTCAACTGTGGTGCTGCAAGTCTTTCAGCCTCGAGCACTTCAAGTGAATAAATTCAGCTTACGCAAACTTGGAAAAAGGACATCAATTTGTTAAGCATCAATGGGAATCGCTGTCAGGCAGGAAAGCTGAGCAAGCTCTCCAAAGATTCCAGCTAGCAAGTATCCTCAGTGTGCTGACAAGAATATGTGCAAGAATGACAAGCAGGTGACTGTAGAAGTCTGCCGTCAGCCGTCTGTTGTCTGCTATCTGCTATCTGATGTCTGATGTCTGAGGAAAATGACTTTTCTTGTTGCTTGCCAAATGGTCAACATTATATTTGCATTAACCCTATTTCCCTTAATCCCCTTCTAGGCAGCTGAAGCTCAAACTCAAGCTCAAGCTTTCTTCTGCCTCAGTAGCTCTGTCTATTCTTTTTTGACGTTTCCGTTTCCGTTTGGCTTCCACTTGACTTCCGTTGCGCTTGTTGTCGTTGTTGTTGTTCTTGTTATTGTTGTCACTTTGTTTTGCATGTTGTCACGCGCTCGTCCTGCACTTTAACTGCACTTGTCTTGGCCCAGTTGTTGCCCATTTTGTAGCCGTTTTGTCGAAAATGTCAACAAAATTGCCAACTCAACGCATAAGCAAACACACATTAGCCGTAAATGTGCACTGCGAGAAAAGTAAATTTACAAACGCTGCACATTTAAATAATACTTAGCCCAGCAGAAGCTAAAACATGTTTTCTTTTCTTTTAAACTTATATCATAAATAATAACAATATGTGTTTTATTGTCAATTATTAAACAACCTTTTTCGAATCGCAAACTTTGTACTCATTGAAGAGCTTATCTACATATTTAAAACTCCTTAAAAATTGAGCAAACAAAACTTAATTTGTTCTTGAACTTTTTTCTCTGTGTAATTGTATTAAGGGATGGACGAAGGCGTGTGTGCCTTTGTGTCTGTGTGTGCGTGGCATGTTCCTGCTTTTTATGTGTTCTTGCCACATCATCAATTACACATTTTACAACTTCTAACTGACTGTCTAAAGGGTGTCACGGGAAAGGGAGCTGCGGGGGAGGCAGGGCGCCGCGACGTGCTGGGGCCACTGACAAAACAGACATAAATCAAACATTTCCCACGTTGCGAAACAATTTCCGGCTGCATGGCAACTCAAGACTTCTATACGTATATATTTGTGTGTGTGGGTGTGTGTGTGCGACTGTCTATCTTTTAGCTGAATTTTATTTATGGCATCCGCCGAAACAGACACACACACACACACACACACGCACAGGCAGATTCAGACAGTCTGAGCGAGGAACAGACAGACAGACAGACAGATATGATATATAGACAGACCGACTTCAGTTAGAAAATTTACAATTGCTTTTACTTGATACATAATTGTTATTGTTGTTGCTGTTATTGCTGTTGCTGCTTTTGGCTGGTTTGGCGCTTTTGTATTGCATTTTGATTTGTGGTTTACAGGCTTTTGTCTGGCTCATAAATTTGGCTTATCCAATGTTAATGTGTTTGGCCATTTTACATGATATGTTTTCTATTGTGGCGCCAACGCACTGCACAAAAATATGCACTTGAACCAGATGTAAAAAATCGCTATAATTTGTGTTATATTTGACAGATCAGTAATATAACAGGTAAATTCTGCAAAACGTGTTTTTCGGAATTTTCGACACAAATCCGTCAAAAAGTTCTAAGGAGAACCAATAAAATATATATATATCAGATTATCGTTCCTAATTCATAATAATATGTAATTGATGTCAAATTAGATGTTTTCTCTTCACGTCTATCTTCAATTTTCCTCAAATATTCTAGCTCATTTATTTTTCCAAGTGTGAGCAGCTGAATTTTATACAAAAGAAAGAAAAACGTCCACAGTGCGTATACATTCCCAGCGTGTAATTAAATTCAACGAAAAATCATATTCAATTGGATTTTGGCTTAACAGTTTCCATTTTGGCTAAATTGAGGAATTGAGCAATTGAATTTGGCTTTTGGCAAATTGATGCTTTGTTTCAGGCACGAGCGCTTCACAGCAATTGCTTGCCATTTGTGTGTGGCAAGTGAAGCCCCAGCCAAAGTTCCTCAATTTGTGACCCACATACACAAAATATATATATATATATATATATATATATATATATATATATATATATATATATATATATATGTGCATACTATAACTTTAGTCAAGTCAAGCAACTTGCACAGTGAATGCTTTACTCCTTGTTTGACCCTTGGTTCAACGGCACCTTTTGGCCATTGCCAATTTACGCTTTATATACGAGTCTCGTTCGGGCCATTTGCGACAAGCTACGCAGCAGTTGTCAGAGCAGGCAAGAGGCAAGCAGCAGGCAGGCTAACTGAGAACAAGGGGCAGGCAGGAAGCCCGGTGCGATTCAATCAACCCATGCCAAGCGCAGCACAGCTGCCGCTAATAGGAATTCAGTCATGCTGATGGCTGGAGTTGGGTATATTAACTGCATAGTTATCCTGCACATAATTACATTTTAAATTTAAAAATCAGAGATTGATTCTTATGAGCAATCTGATCTTTCTCCGACGCTCCCTCTCACTACATTTCTTATTCTCTTACTGTCCCTCGCTTGATTTCTCTTATTCTTCCTCTAGATCCTTTTCTTTTTATCTCACTCTCTCTTCCCTTCTCTCTCATTCTCTCTCCCTATCGATTTCACCGTTTCTCTTTATCTCAATTTCCCTCCAAATTAAATAGCAGCTTTTCTATATTTTATTTTGCAGGGTATCAAGTTACACTCTCTCGTTATGTTTATTCAACCAAATTGATGTCAAATTATTTACCATAATTCTTTGAAATATTTTGTTCAATTTTATTTTGGTTGATATGGTTTCTCTCCATTATGCATATTCAACAAATTATTTTGATAAAAACTTAATTAAATGTTATTATTATTTTGCTGTGTCTTATTTTGTATTACTGAGTTACCTTTGCAGGGTATTTAATTGCACTCATTTATTCTGTGCATTATCCTTATTATTTATTGGTCACATTTTGTGATTGTTCATGGTCTGCCTAGCATACACTGACTGACTGCTATGGCATTTGTGGCATGCAGCATAATTTAATGTGGCCTTTACTTGTCTTCAGCTTTTATGTGCTACCTTGATGTTCTTTTCGCTTTATTATTGTGGGCCCGTTTTATGTGCTCATTGGGCTTGAAAGGGTTTTCCTTGGACAGCAACTCACAAGTCTTGTTCTCTCTCTCTAAATCTCTATCTCTCCCTCTCGCTCTCTGTCTGTCTCTCTGTCACTTGCCTGCTGTCCAATTCTGAGTGCCTAAATTATTTATTAGACATATTTTGGGACAGCCTTGAGAAATATTATTATGATTTCTGTGCCAGGCTGCTGGCATATGGTGCTGGTATGTGACACATAAATTATGAGCACTCTCTGCCTGACCCATGAATCCAATCCGAATGACATTATAACCTTACAAAATATGTTCCCAAATACGTTAACACGTCTCACACAAAACTTGTTGCATACTTTTTGGGGCATGTTCTGTGTAGTAAACTAATAATTATTTATTTTTGTTTTCTACTTTAGATAATACTCAGCTGTATCTTCAATGTTTGCGAAATTAGTGAAATTATTTGGTAGGTGAAATGATTTGTTATACGGTATTCTCTCACATCATAATGTTGTTGAAATGTAGGAGAATTCAATTTCTGGAGCAACTACAAAAATACTACATATTCATTGGCTTTTTGTTTGCAAATTATTAAATTATTCATTGAGCTTCTTATTATCACATGTTGTCAATTAAGTTAACAACAATAACAAGCAATCGATACCTCATATATATATTATTAATTAAATATTTAAACGTATCAAGTGAAAGCTACTTGACCTGACAAAATAATGTGTCACAAATAAAACAAAATGTAATTTGATATATATTTTTGAGCACAAGACTTTTACCGAGTGCAAAAAAAATACGAACAATTTGTGTGAGGGAAACAGAAGTAGTTTATGAATGAAAAAGAAATTCTGGCAGTAAATTGCAAGTTGATTTCATTAAAATTTCTTTAGCCTTTAGGACAAAAACAGTGCAATAAATTTTGCATATCCTTATACACAGCACAAATAAATCTAAACTAAATTGGCCAGACTTCTGCAACTCTCTGGCAAATTGAGTAAATGTTTATTCGCATTTTTGTGCAAGACACTCGGTTTTCGTGCAGCACCTGCTGCAGCACTTAATATTTATTTTAATTGCTGTCTCAAGGCTATGGCAAAGCTAACAGCTACGAGCTGTAATTGTCCGAGTTATCTGCGTGCTGACTTATTTACGATTCTAACGCAACAGATCTGAAATTTGTGTGTCGCATAATTTAGCAGCTAGTCGTAATTTCGAATGCAAATTAAATTGTATGTCTCACAGCAGATTGGCATTTAAATCATCATTTAAATGGATTTATTATTTACATCGGTTGACCTCATGCTTTTACTAAATAATTCATTTGTTTTGTGGGTCAGGCAAAAAAAATGGGTTACATTTTTAATGTGGTTTGAACAATAATAAAATCCAAGACAAATAGACAGTTTTAGTTGAGAGAGCTCGACTTGAAAATACGATTTTTTTCACATTTAAAGCGCGAAACATTTTTAATTAATTTAATTATGAATATCATTTTTAGCACTATTTGAACTTATATTCAAATATTTAAATTATAATTGCTTAGCGCACAAAATCACCATTGTTTAGTTAAGAGAGTCCTCTCAGCTTGTTTACCTCAGTATAAAATAATTAATCAGTGCTGCAGTTGATTCAAAAACTGTTAAATACTGAGCCAAAACCTCACATAAGACGCTTGTCAGTTGCTTATTGAAGTACTCGGCAGTTGGCAAACTGCAAGGGTAATTGAATGTGACAAAGCAGCTGCAGTTTCTGGCAAATAAGCAGCAGACCCTGTCCAAAGGACAAACAGGAACTGGCTGCCCGTAACAGATTTACCACAGTAACGGTGCTACTATTAAGTCAACACACACACTCACACACACACACAATATTATTAAACTTGGGTAATATCCGCTCTCCGATGATGGTCAGCCGAGTCAGTCAGGGGGCAAGTTGTTGTGAGGCTAGCTGGACTGGCTGACTGCTGGCTGAGAGGCCTCAAAATGTCCATCAAAACGTCAGCAGGCATAACTGTGGCCTCCGTAGTCAAACTGATAAGATATGAAAAGCAATTTACGTAAACTGTCAACAGCAAATTCCCTTTTTGCAAAATGCACTATACAAAAAACAGACAATTTTTCGATCAGAAACTAAGAATTAATCACCAAGAAGAACTATTTATATTTATAATTTATATTTAGGGCAACAAAAATTATGTTGCGATTTTGTACTTGATTTTAGAGAATATTTGTTCTTTAAAAACGAATTTACAATGGAATTTTATTCCATCAAACTTTTTACTCAAACAACTATTTACTTTTTTCAAGATACATTCAGTACTACTGCTTAAAATATAAGAAACTTTTCTCATAACAGCGATTGTTTTCTCTCTGTGTGTGTTTTGATGAAAGGCACTTTTTGAAGTATTTGTAAAAATAACTTTTTTGCCAGAAAAAGTAGCTTTTGTTTCCTACAGTGCTATGCACACACACAAGAGCGAAAGAGAAGCAGCGGAACTGACAAGCCAAATGGACAAGCACAAGCTATGGAATTAAAATATCAGACATCCATATATATTCAACATGTCAATCATAGTTTTGTTTTTGGACAAATATACAATATACAATTAGGCCATACGACAGCTTAAAGCCGCTTGAGCGCAGGCATGGCTAACTGATGCGCCTGATTTTGTGATCAAAGAACAGGCATTGTCCATAAATATTTGAGTCATAAATACTGCGCTGGGCATTTTGCACATAACTGCAAGTGCAGCCAGCGCTCACACAGACTATCTTGTGATCGGCACGATGCATCATTAGCAAACTGTGAGCACCGCCCGATATCACTTGGAAATTGGGGGTATTATTGCAGCGCACCATGTTCTTCTTCCAGTCAAAGTAGCTCAGGTGATGCGGACGCGGCATTAACCTGGCCTTACCCTCAAATATGGCTGGCCAGTTGACATAGTGTTCGGAGGTCTTGTAACGCGATTCCCTTAAACTGTGCTCCAGGTCAATGAATCCCGAGATTTCGAGGCCCTTCGCCGAGCGCATCAACAAAAAGATAATCGTCTGAAATAGTTGCAAAAATATGGATAAAATGATTTTTAATTATATGTATTCAATATCTAACAGCCAATTTAGCTAAGGAATACGCTCAGGAGTTTAGCTTGAGATTGCAATTCGGATTATTGTTGACTGAAATAGTCAAAGGTAGTTTTGTAACTCCTTAAACATGAACTATACTCAACAGATTAAAGTCTAAAATTGATGGAAAGAGGTTCTACTTTCAATAGCTTCTAGCAAATTCAGATTGATTGTGGTTTTCTACTTGCCGATATTTGCTTATTGAGGAGCTTATATTCCCGTTGGGCAAACTGCTGCAGCACTTCATCATTGCCGTTATAGCTCGCTCCAAAAAATGGTAAAGCACTGATGCTATGTGGATCTAGAGCAACTTCAGCTTTTTTGCGCTGCTCCACAAACTCGGAACGACTCAGCAGACGACCCATGCAGCTCTTGCCACAGGCATTCTGTATCAGTTGCCTGCTGAGTGCCCAGTTGCCCAAATAGCGCACATCATTTATGCTGATGAAGTGATCCAAATATTCCTCATACGAATTATAGTCTAGCAGCGCCATGCCCCAAATCGAACTAAAGCCAAATTGTTAATTAACAACATGTTAAAACCAGAAAACAACAACTACAAACCTGGTTTGAAAATCAAATAATTCGTGTGGAATATGGAAAATCAAAATGTGTGTTGAACGAATCGAAAAAAAATGAACAAAAAACGCACACAATGAAAAACTCATAACTGGAAAACTGACAGCGAAATCGTTGCTCAAAGGCAAAACTTTGTTGGGCTATTATGTAATTTTTTATTTAATATAAGTATAATTGATACACATACACACATACTCACATATACACTTTTGCCTCGTGCTGCAAATTTAATAAATGAGAAAACTTTACAATGCCTCTCGTTCAAAAGTTGTGCACATTTTCAATTACAGTTTTCTATGTGCGTCACACACAGAATGACGGCGACTCATGTATACACACAACACACAACACACATACTTGAAGTGTGTGTATATATGTCTGGCACACATATTACTAATTACTTCATCAACATTTAAAATGCGTGCGGCTAAAGCACTTTTTTCTTATTGTTTTTGCATTTTCAGCCAGGTTGCATGCAACCCATTTTAAACAGACAACTTTTCGCTATTATTCAGTTACCACAAAGCTTACTTTTCTTAATGAGGCATGTTCGCACTGTTCAAGTGTTAAAGTGTAGTCAAGTTTTGATGCTTTAACGCTATGAACCCCATTTGGGATATCTTAATCCGACTGTTGAATTAATTAGCGTAATTATTTATATAATATCATAATTATTTATTCGAAGAAACTCTCTTATTGCTTATTCGTCTGACAGCAACATTTTTTATCAATTGTTTTTTAAATATTTAATACATTTTATTTTATTTTATTTTATTTGCAGATTAATCACTTAATTTGTTCTAAGAATTGTAAACCTGTAATGATTACAGGGTATGTTACATGGCTTATATTATGGCTGCCATATGGACTGCCTTATATACCCTTGCAGAGGATGTTACAATTTGGTTGTGATGTTTGTAACGCTTTAGAGACGTCTGTGACTCGACAAAATATATATTTTTTGATCAGTCTGACTAGCCATGTCCGTCCGTTTGTTTATTTCATTTAGTATTTCTATTAGCAGTCAACACATAAGTCTGAGCCTTTTCATCAACAACATCACACTGCTATTTCATTAATTCAAAATTGAAAGATTTTCTCTTCAATTTATAGTAAAGCTCCGCGAGGGTAAGTCATCTTCGGCGTGCCTAAGCTGGTTGTTCTCACTTGTCTTCAATTTCAGTACAATACAAAAATGCTGACTTGATTGTAAGTGTGTGTGTGTGTGTGAGTGCATTTACGCTATTTAAACACGTTTCCCACTGTTTGCTGTTGCTGCTGCTGTCGCTGCTGCAATTAACATACTGCTGCTGTCGCAGCTATTGCTACTCCTGCTGCTGCTGCTGCCACACTGAACACTCGAAGCTGACTCTGAAGGAAGCTACGACCATGACGTTGTTGTTGCCACCAGTTCCGCTGCTGCTGCTGCTGCTGCTGCTGCTGCTTCTTCTACTTACATCTCGCAGTTAGTTGCCGCCTTCGGAGAGTAAATTGCTACTTGGCTGCTTGGGAACCTGACTCCCTGTGCTGCTCAATCCTTGCCATCCCCTCTGGCTGTAGTTTTCACTTTAGTTCAGTTTACTGGGCGATGCCATTGTTTGACTTGGTCATTAGCAAATGTACTTTGTCGCAGAGTAAAAAGGAGTTAAGTGCGCACTCTAAGGATTTATGCGAGTCCTTGCCACTCGCCCCCTCTCTCTTAGTGAGTGTGTATTGTGTAAGTTAGGGCTGCATTCAATGCCTCAATGGATGCACAGTTCTTCGTTTGCAGCGCGTTAAGTGCGCATTTTGTGATGAATGGGACAAAATGCTGTTTGGCAATTGAAAGGGTTCCGGTTGAGATTCAAATTGAGGAATGAGTTTGTTTTGTGTCTCAGATTGGGGTTGATTTTGAGGTTGAGGTTGAGGTTGAGCAGCCAACAGCTGCAGTTTCTCGTTGTAAGTTTGCTTATATGTGTGTATTGAGCAATGACCATCAATCAGATTTACAAGTAGTATCCGAGCAACTGACATTCTCAACACACAGACTGTTTGTCTACAGTTTGTCAAAGAAATTTGGCTTACAATGTTTGTGTCTTTAGCACAATATTTGTATAGCATACTTTTATGGGTCGGCTACAAATTTAAATGCTCTGTATATTTTTGATCTTTTCAAATAAACAGAAAATGCAATGATTTTGATATTCAGAAGGACTTTGGGCAATCTATTTTAACAAGGAATGTTGTCAAACAATTTGAACTAAATTTGTTTATAACCTTTAGACGTGTCCTTGTAACTGAAATGAAAGCACCCCTTCAACCCAAATATTTTCAGACTCTTAACGCGATAGGAGCCTTTTTGCAATGTTTCTAATACTTTCAACCATAAGCATCGTTTTTTCATTTCCCATCTTTTCCTTTGGTTGGGCAACTCAAATTATCGGGTTGCCATAAATTGCATTCCGTGTCTCTGCTATTTTCTTGGCCGTACATCTTGCCAATGAAATCAAAGCCACATAAATTGCACAAATAATTCAGCACATAGTCTGAATGCCACGCCTTCCCTTTGTGGTCATCCCGCAGGGGCAGGGTGCAGAACACAACGCAATTGCAGTAAATATGGCCAGGGAGACATCAAGCACAGAAAAGTGCAGCGGCTGCAGACAAAGGCCCTGAGTCAAAGCCAAAAGAATCATCACTTAGAGCTGACCACAAAGACAGCCAAAGCATGCACACACATACACTCAGAGAAAAATATGTTCAACAACTTTTTAATTTTCAAATTTCAATCTTTAACATGAATGCATAACAGGTCGCTATGCCTTAATATTTGTCCATAATTTATCATTGAAATTAGAGATATGTTCTTACAAAATAGTTCGTTGTAATTTAGAAAAGTTAATCGTTGAGAATCGAACCGTAATCGGAACTCCTCAATCGGAACTCCTCAACAAACGGTAGAGGAAATCATACTAAGTCCAGAACTTTTAACCAAACTGCAACAAGTCAACCGATTAAACCAGAGCCAAAATTCGACATCTTTCTCTTAATGAAAAATCAAACCGGAAATGCAACTCTTAACTGAAAACTCAAAATCAGAATTGGAACCGTAAACGAAATTCGATTCGATTTTATAAGACTTGTAATACTGATATTTAGATTCTGTTTTTATTTAGCTCTGACATTTCTCTGAGTGTAGGCACACCCGCTACTGTGACTGACTCCAGTTGGAGTTGTGTAGCCCGCAATCGATCAAAAGGAATTATGTCTCAACACAATTGTAAATAAATCTTTGCGGCCATGTGGACATTATGTGCATGTTGAGGCCAAAAGGCTTGGCCATATCGCCGTCCCAACCACAGACACCACGGAGACACACACACACACACACACACAGCAATACATAGAGTGGATAAATCCTGCATATCACATATATGAAGATTGAGTGGTAATGTGTGCAAATCTAAACCTCTCTTACTGTTGAGCCTTTTGCCTACCGCTGCTCCTGCTGCTGCTGCTGCTGCTGCTGGTATTCTATTGCTTGTCCGTTGTCCTTGTGCCTGGCCGTTGACATGTTTGGTAAATTGGTCCTTAGCCGATTGCATCGATTGCTGGGGAACATAGAGAACGCTATCCGTTTCACTTTCGCCTTAACCCCTCCACTTGTCAACTACCCATTTCCATTGCTTTGGCACATTTGGTTACTGCTGGCATTTGTCCCATCCGCTGTTGGAGCATTTTGCCAACTTGGGAATTAAGTCTAAATGCCGGAAATTAATCTGCTCTCCAAAATGCAATATTATTCAATGTGATTTTACAAGTGTCCTTGTCATTAGGAAATTGCCTTGTCGTCCCAGGCTAGGCTCCACAGCTTAATGGCATGCGGCTGTGTGTCGCTATCAGACAAAATGTATAATGCGCATCGATAATGATTTGTTATTTAAAGCTCAAATAAATATCCGGCAATTTAAAAGGTCCAACCAAGAATACCAAAAATAAAACAAAAAAACAAGTATAGAAAATACAAATTTTGAAATAAAATAAAACACGCGCCGCACATGCAAAAAAGTTGTTGTTGCTGCTGTTGTTCATTTATCGTGTGGCACGCAAAACCACAGGCAACTTGTCGGCACATAATCAGGCGTTTCGAACAGCCTGGATTTGAGTTTAAGAATGTGAAGCATTGCCTTGGATTTGGTTTTATTTTTCTTTTTCGAATTTCCTTCAGTTTTTTTTTCTTGTATATTTTTTCCTTTTACAACATTAATTTGTTTCTTGTGGAAATTGCCAAGGGCTTTGTGCAATCAGCGTGAGGTTGAGGATGTGCCACATCGCCGACGTCGCAGCAGAGCCTTTTGAAGCTGTCGAGGGAAATTTGGAAATTCGATAGCAGGAAATGAATCGGTCGACAAACGTGGCGTATGTGCAATACGCGTGGCAACATTCGCACTTAGCCAACAGACCAAAGTCTCGACATCAGCAGTAGCAGCAACAGATAAGTTTCATTTCTTAGGTTAGGCAGAAGCAGCAGCAGTAGCAGCAGCAGTAGCAGCCACAGCAGCAGCTTCTGCAGATAAGCGAGGTTTCGCACCCGCTGGCAATCAATTTTCACCAAAAACATCCAAGGAGGCATACTTTTCCGGGGGCTGCTTTGAAATCGATCTAAAATCATGTTTTCACATTAAAACCATGAATTATGCATGGCCATAAAAAGGATGTTGTATTTCAATCCGTAGAGTTTCAAATAAATTAGCAATATATAAAATTGGCATTTGCAAACTAATCGCAACTTGACCTAAAAGTAATTTATTTATGATATTAGAAGTTTGCAAATTCAATTTTAAGCTTAAAGCAATAAAAAATGGGACTTTCCTGAATATACAAAGCCTTTAAGAAAGCAATTTAACTAAATGAACTATATGAACTGTATTCTCTGTATATATGATATTAAACTGTATATATACATATATGTACATATCAAACCAAATCCAATTTCGGTCTGAGTTCTGCTTCGGAGTCGCAAGCGATTAATTTCGGCTTACGTTTACGGTTCAGGCAGCTTTATAGTTTTTCTGGTGATAATAAAAGATAACTACATATGGCTATTTTAACTATATAAAAATTGAGATTTTTTAGAAACTGATTCAAAGGCATTTTTAAATGGGCAATTTTTGGGTAGATTGTGCCATTATGAAATGTTCCCTTAACCCAAAGTACTCAACTTTAAGTGTGTGGATGAAAATGAGCGGGAAGAGTATAGAAGGGCAGCTGGAGGCACTGGAGATGGGTAGCCGAATATTAGAAGAGCAACTGGCGTCTGTATTTTCTATTGTTTGGCACCTGCTGTTGTTGTTGCTGCTGTTGTTGTTGTCTGCTGCTTGAAGCCTGCTGCTCGTGATGCTGCCCATTAAAATGGGCTTGCCACATGCGGGGCATATTAATTTGTGTGCCACATTCAAGTTGAAAGCGCTGTCCCTGTTGAGAAATGGAATATGGATAGGGAATGGTCGGATTATAGTGGGGGATGGGAAAGGAGAGTGTAATTGTGTTATATGAAGTATGCTGCACATTAAATCCCCATGCTGTGAGGCTGTACGTAACGTGACACGTGAGCATCGCTTACATGGTTATGGTTATCGCTATTACGTAATTTGCTCGTTTACGGCACGCATCATTGTTGTAGCAATTGTTGTTGTTGTTGTTATTGTTGCCGCTGCTGCTGTTGCATGCTCAATTAGCACAAGAGGCATGCGCTGGCAAAGCGCTCTTAAGGCCTCTTGGCAAACGGTTCGTTTGTTAATTGTTCATTTAGTTTAATGTAAATGCGTAGAGTTTCTTCATAATGTTTATTATTAATGCCAGTGAAATTGAATTTAACTACAACTTAAGATTAACGATTCAATGAGCTTAACCAATTTGATTGAGACCTTAATTTCCGCTGATTGATTGGTTTCATTGAACATGAATGTCAAAGGGCAATTCAACTTTTACCTTTCTTTTAAATTCTTTCACAGAATTAATATGTCAACTCAACAGGCAGGTGTGTTTAGTAATCACTGATTACAAGTCGATGTAACTGTAAAATAATTAAATACTTTGTCAGTAAGCAAGCTTCAGCAATGTTTGTATAAAAAGTTTTTGAAAACTATTCGAAAATAC
The DNA here is from genome assembly GCA_037043685.1 of Drosophila hawaiiensis. NCBI lineage: Eukaryota > Metazoa > Arthropoda > Insecta > Diptera > Drosophilidae > Drosophila > Drosophila hawaiiensis. Next base: position 2,230,356 of record JBAMBA010000216.1, read on the forward strand.
TGAGGCACAAAAATCAAGAAAGTACACCAATCATAGACAAGCCGAAGGTTATACACTGTTGCAGATCGAAGTCAACCTGCCAACATATAGATTTCACTATAAGTTCGATCGATCGAGTGCTATATGATATATTAATCCCATCCGGTCGTCTTCGACTCATGTACAGCCTGATATAAAGAGACAAATGGATGCGAAGATATTTAAAAATGAGGCAATAGTTCGCATAGACACAGACTAACAGACATATAGTTGGACATGACTATATCAACTCGGCTGATGTTGATCAAGAATATATATGCCTTAAAGGCCCAAAGACGGCACATTCATTGCGTTAAAAACCCTCTGCGAAGGCATAATAAAACTGATAGAACAAAAAGCAGCAGTTAGCTGTTTAAAGTAACCTCAAAACTTGTGGCTTGGCAGTTTGACTTATAATTATTTACAAATGGCCAACACAGTTAAAGCAACTGGCTAAATCCTGAAAGCTAACCGCAATATTTTGTTATTTTTGTGGTGTTGGCAAATTTATCTAAACTTGCAGCAAAACCCGCAGCAGCTGAAATAGAAAGAAATTCCTTCGTTGGCTGTCAGTGCTCATTTGGTTTGAGACAAGGACCAAAGGGACCCATACATACAGGAAAAGAAAGAGAAAGCGAGAGAGAGAGAGAGAGAGAGAGAGAGAGAGAGTGTTAGAGAGGGAGAGAACTGAGTACATCCGTTTGCCAGTTTATTTTTGGGGGCATTTGCGGACAATCAAAACAAAAGTGAATAAGTTGTTGCCTGTGGAATTTATGCTGTTGTGTTTACTTAAAACTGGAGGCCAAACAAAACCAGGCTATAACTTCAGTTGTTGTGGTTGTTGTTGTTTTTCTTTACACACATGAGATAGTCTTGTGGGCTTTTGGGGGCTTGCTCCCAATGTCAGTTTACAAGCCATAAAAGACCTGAAGGCTAAGCATATTTGCTTTTGAGACAACACTCAACTTGCTGCACTGTCTCACTATATTATCCTTACTCATGCTCTCTCTATCTCTCTAGCTCTCTGTCTCTGTAAGTCGTTGCTTGTAACTTAATTTGCTTCTGCTTAAATCGAGCTGAGCCGGGTTCAAGTTTTGCTTAGGAGCCGCCATCAAATGTCATTTTAATCATATTTCTTGATATACCCAACTTTCGCCTTTGTGGCCTAATAATGCCTCGAAGCGTTTTACCAAAATTGAAAACTCGTGCAAATAATTTGCATAATGTGCTATGGCACACACACACACACACAGAGAGAGAGAGAGAGAGAGACACATACGTGCTTGTAAGCCTCACTCAGACTACGAGAAATTTGCTTTGTACTTGACAGCGAAAAAGACAAGCAACAACAACGAAAAATTGAAGAAAAATACTCTAAAACTGAGCTGTCAACAGACTCACAGTCTCAGCTCTTGGCTCATATTTATATTTTGTATTATTTATGCATATATAATTCGTTTCTAACGGATCACAATGGGCCCCACGTTCAATATGCTGCAAAGCGACTGCTTTCGCTAAGGGAATACACCAAATAGAATCGAATATAATTTTGCGCATTTTATTTGCATTCTTTATAACTTTAAATGTGAGCAGAATAATCTTGATTGTAGTCATTTAACTAGTTAAATTTCATAAATTTTTTAAGAGAATATTCTAAAATGATTGTTATCAAACATAACTTAAAACTACTGATTAGGAATAAAAATCTTCTAAATTTAATTTTCTTTTATTTTATTATCTATATAATGTTTCTATTCAAACACAAGACTTTCGCCTATACTTTGTATATATTTTTGACTCAAATGAATATATATGCGCTCCATTGTACCATCAGCCAGAGGCGTCATATTTAATATGCAAGGCGAAGGCATATTTCACTGGGAAAACGAAATTAGCCTTAAATTGTTCGCCGCCAAGCGACATGGTTATTAAGTGATCCACATGCACTTGCCATACATATATATATACACACACATATATGTATATTTACATACTCAAATAAATATACTTGCACTTGTTCATGCTAATACACTTACGGCTATGGATATATATATATAAATATACTTTATTTATGGAAAACTGCTGGCATTAATGAACATGACCCCAAAGGCCAACTTTGTTCGAGTTGTGGTTATTGTTGCTATTGCTGTTGCTGTTGTCATTAACCTCAATTTATTTATATGGATAAGTGAGCCTACTTTAATCCCTCCCCACCCATTTGCAGTCACTCACAGCGACACTTGACTCGCAACTGCAATAATTGCTGCCAAATTGCATCGGCCAGCGAGCTGACCTGACCTGGGCAAATGGCCAAGGAACCCAAGCATTCCCCAGCAGAATGGTCAAGCGACGCAGATACAAACTTAATTGAAGTGTAAGCCCTTAAAGTTGGAAGTGACTGCCCTACCACCCCTCGAAAATCCCTTCAACTGCATCTGCTGTTGCCTTGGTTGCTGCTGCTGCTGTTCCCAGAGCGAAGCCAATGCCAAGTCACATCAATGTCACTAAGAAAAACTTGGGAAAAGTACCTCATTTGAGTATGCTCAACTTGCAGATACTGTGTGCACTTTGCATTTTAATATCTTGAGTCACATATAACCGAAACATTTGTAATCAATATATGACTAGAAACATATTGTGTAAAATAAAATCGGTGAAGTTTTCATTTAATAAATGAAGTAGTTTGGTTATGCAAATAGAAATCCGATCCCAAGTCAATTTGCTCAGAGAGATAGTGCTTATAAATTTATATTTACATTACATTATGAACATAATTTGCATGTACATTATGAATATCGAGTCAAAACCATGACCAACAAAGGTATTGATTTTACATGTTAGATTCGTACTTATCAAAATTCCAAATTGTATTCCTTTTGTTCATAAAGACTGACAGACATAAAGACTTTTAATGATGATCAGAAATATATAAATATATCTTTTGGGGGTTCGAAGATGCTTCCCTCTTCAAAACTTTAAGTTTAAACAACATTATTCAAAGCCCTTATCATCCATTACTAATTGCTACAGAGTATTCAAACAAACTAACGCTAAAGCAGTTAGCCGGGTCGACAAGAAGAAGAATATGAAGTAGATAGAGCGGGGAGGGAGGGGAGGGGGTAGCTGACGGCTTGAGCCGATTGTCTTCTTAATGGATTAATTTACTTTGTCGCCGCTGGCAGCAAAGTACTTGAAGCTGCAAAGCGATGCTGAGGCAGCGGTGCGTGTAAAGGTTTCTGCGGCCTGACACGCCCATGCCGACACATTTGACGCCTGCTTTGCCGCCCCATTAGAGAGGCGAGTAAATGGTGCATGCCGCATCGAACCTAATTGAAATGCTGATGAAAAGAAAATGCCTGTTTCAAAAACAATAATGAAAAGTGAAATAACAATAAAGCGTTTGCCAGGGACACACACACACACAGACTGTTCACACTCACAGACACTAACACACACAATACATCCACACATACACATACAAAGCGTACACTTAACCAAGCGCTGATAAATATAAAAAGCAAGGCAAAGCGAGTCTGAAACGGAAACTGAAACTAAACAAAACAAAGCCAAACAACAGCACAGCGGAAACAATGTTGCTGTTGTGTATTTCAATATCTGAGCCAAAGGGGTATATATTTATATTTTATACGTGAAAGGGGAAATTTGAAATTAGCAAACTATGCCCTTAGAGAAACAAATATTCCATTTCCATTTTCTCAAGATCCCTTTCATTTTTTATACCAGTCAAAGCTATAAATATCAAAATCGAAGATGTCTTTAAAATTTAATTAAAATTAAAAATGCTTTTATCGATTGAACATAACGAACAATCTGCCATAACTAAAAACAAACGAATTAAACAAAAAATAATTTATAATTTAATCTAACACTTTGTCGCTTACAGGTTCCAAATAAATATTTTATTTTGAAATAATTTTTTGTGGCCTCTTTTTATAAAAAATATATTTATTTTTTTATTTGTATATATATATTTTCATATATTTATATTTTTCAGGCAGAGTCAGAGCTCAGTCAGCAGTAGAGTTTCCAAATCCTTCTCTTTAAATATACTTTAAAATGTGGGGTAACTGTCGGCTCATCAGTTGCTCTAATGTTGCAAACGCTTTTATTTAGTCAGCATGTGTGTCATTGTTGTTGTTGTTGTAGCAACACGGGCGCCAGCTAACTAACCAAAGCAGACACACGGCAGCCTCTTCGGTGCCATTTGCCCAGCCGGGCAGGCTGGCTGGCAGGCAGGCAATCTGGCAACAAAAGTGGCCTCCACATTGGCTTGCCTGCTGCTCCTTCTGCCTCGCACTACACTCCCTTTGCTTGGTTTGCCATATGTTGGTCAAAAAATAAATTGAAGTGGTTTCCCCGCAGTCGACCTACATAAACATATTTTAGCCACTCAGACAGCGAGTTGTGTATCTTTGTGGGATCCTTTTGCGACTCGTACTGTCTGTGTGTGGGTGTGTGAGAGTGTGTGTGAAACATTTAGCAAGCGGTGCCTTAACGTATGCAACATTATTTCAAACAACAACAAAAAAAGCCCAACACCAGGGCCACAAAGCAGCTGAGAGATGGAGGAGTGGGGAGTTGGAAGTGTGGATGGAACTGTAAGAGGTGCTGTTGATGCCGCTTTAGCATTAAATTAGGTGGCTGTTTGGCAATGTGGGTAAATGTGCTCGTTGTGTCCTGCCCTTGTCCTGCCCAGGTGCGAGAGCTTAGCCCAGTGTCGTTATATGTTTTACCCGCATGTAAAGTAGTTTTTATGTGATTCCTACCTCTCCTCCAATCCTCCACTCGTCTACCCCTTCACAACCCTCACACCTGTATGTCTCTCGCGTTGCTTGTTGTGAGTGCATCATTAATTTTAATTTGTATAGAACCCAAGCCGACAACATGGCCATCAACCAGGCAAGCCAGGACATTCAGCCAGCCAGCTATCAGGACCGCCAACTGACAGTCGAGGAGAACACAAGAACACCCAGGACACTTGGCCAATTCTAAACAAGAGTGCACACTGCAGTCAAAAGTCACAGACTGCTTGATGCTCTGATTAGAGCCGTTCAATTAAGCCAAGTTTGTACTTTAATTGGGAAAATTAACCTCACGTTAAGATCTGAATAATAAAAAACTCAGAAACAGAAATTTCATATTTATATTTTGATCATATGTAAAATTACTCAAAGTTCAGTTCAAAGACCTTGTTTGGCCGTATGCTCAAATACATTTTAACTGTTTAAACAAATAAGCCCAGCGCAGAATAGATGCATCAAGTTTTCTATACAATGTCAAAATTAACCTTAAGCTCAAATCTATAAATGAGAAAAGCATGAAATTTCAAAAATTAACAGAGTTACTTTATTTCTATTTCGACTATCCCAAAAGTATCTTATTTATTTATACGTGCTTACTTACTTGCTCCAAATTGGTAATACAATTCGATTCGCTCGAAATACAAACATAATATGCTCTTCTATCATCGTAATTAAGGTATAAAAAGCACAGCCCGCAGCGTTCCGTTCTGTTAATGCTTTCTGCTCGCTTCTCGCTTTTCTCCGCTCGATTCTCGCTTCTCTCTGCTGGCTGCTCAGCTTGTGCAGCAAACCGCAATCCGACAACGTCACTTGCATTGCTGTTTAGTTTCACTTAAAGTGCCTCTTTGTCTGACTTGGCTCCTACCTCACTCCCTCCCTGCTGTCAACCCTTTAACTTACCACATGCCCCCTTTTTACCACACTGTGCCATCTGTGTGCGAGTCCTTGCCGGTCCTGCTTGCCCCCTTTATCGCCAGTGCTGAGTCTTGCGGTTGGCTAAATTATGAATTGTGATGAAAATGTATTGCCCCAAAAAAGATGTTGACCAGTAAATTAGTTTTAGTTTCTCTCTCATTTTAATTTGCATATTTTTTGCTGCATTTACTTGTGGCACTTTTCTTGGCCACATATCGCACGCAAAGCAAAATTGCAGAGCTGCATCAGCACATTTGATTGTTTACTCGAGCAAAATTAAGAGAAAAAAAAAATATATATATGGGTCAATGGTTGTTAGTCTCTCAATTTATTTAATTTTATTCAAAACTCAAGTAAAATCAATGCACATTTTCTTTGGGTATTTTAATTCAATTTTATGCAGATTCGTAAACAAAGTTGAGAGCAATCAAAATGGAATTTTTGAGACTTGTTTTCATTTGGATTTTATATGAAAAATATCCCAGAGCCCAGTGTGCATCTAAAATATTGATGTCATCAAAACAATTTACTTTATTCTCTCAATAATTGTTTTATTTTTCTTTAGACTCAATATATTAACGAGTAATATCAATTGCATACAGCTAACCAAGTATCCATATACCTATCTGTACATATATCGCTATCTCTGTCTCTCTCTCTCTCTCTCTCAATCTCTCTCAATCTCTCTCCCAATAGTTCTACCTTAAATAATTGCAGTTTCTATCTACCAAATATTTAACCGCAATTTAACACTTGGCTCTCCTTTCTAATTAGCATAGTTTTCTGTCATCCCACTTGATGCTGCTTATATGAGATTTTTTTGGGAGGGGGGAGAATGGCATGCTAGCCAACTACTTGTAAACCAACCACGATTCAAGCCCATCCTTGGCACATAAAAATCCGCAACTAATCACCGCATAAACACAACCGAAAAACTTTTCCTAATGTTAACTGCCAGCCGCATCAGCGACAGCTGCATAAAAAAAGTGGATGGAAGATACAGATACAGATTCATTCAGAGCGGCTCACATACACAGCCAATTAGTGGATACTCGTTTACTATAGTACAAGTATGCTATACTATACTCTAATATACACATACATGTACATAAAGTTTCTACACTCGTCATATACCCTGCGGTTAGTATCTGAAATGGATGTTCTCCTTTTTTTTTGCATAATATTTAGCCTGTAGAAAAGTAATATTTTGAGTCAAATATGTTACTATTAAAAATGTAATACTTTGTTTTCATCCGGATTCAATTAAGTAATTGCTCTCTAATTTATTATGATTTTTAATAAGAGCAAACATATTTGAATTGCATTTAATATTAAGTAAGCTTAAGCACAAAACTGACATAAACGAATATCTGTTCATTTTTATAAACTGTTGGTTTCAAAACTAAAGTTTATAATTTAGCTTACTTATGTCTTCGCTTAACACATCTCTCTCAGCACATATGTGTTTGCAGATATATTTGAATTGAAATAGTAATCAATATAAATCAATTCTCAGAGAATTGTTAAACCGGAAACTGAGTACAGGATATGACTGAGTACGCATTTAAGTATGTTTAACCAGACTACAGCATGTAGCAGCTGATAGATAGAGGAAGGGCGAGGGGTAGGGGGACATGTGGATTGGGGCAAGTGGCTGTTGGGTTGCTCAACATGAACTGAGCGCGGATATAAACTTGCAATCAGCGGTTATGTAGTGCGAGGCTGCCTCGCACTCGCTACACAGCAACATAATTACACTTGTCAGTTCATTGTGCCACAATGCGGCAAACAGAGAGGAAGCGAGAGAGAGAGAGAGAGAGAGAATGCCAAGGAGTGAGTGATGGAGGGAGGTAGATAAACAAGAAGGAGGGAAAGGATACCAAACACAGTGCTGCGGCTGGCTTGTAGGCAGGTCGGCGTCCAAACAGATGAAACCGAGGCGTGTAAACAGCTTCTCCCACGCATGTTGCACGTGTTGTTAATAATGAAAATGATGATGATGATACTGCTGCTGCTGCTGTTTCGTCATGATGGCCATTTGTTGTGGCTAATTGCGTTAAAGCCGCACGGCTAGTCAGTGAAACGTGACACATTTATGTGCACAATTTTCGGTACACGGCGACAGCAGCTGAAATTCACAAAATATGCACAAATCACTGACCCACAAACGCATACATCAGAAACACTCACTTACACTTAACTAAAAATTACAAATTACAATTTTTGTAATCCTAAAAGTATTTTTATCAAATTATAAAAGTCCACTAAGTATTTATACGTTAAAATTCACAACGTTTTCAAAATAGACGTGCCTAAATTAACTTGTCTAATACTACGCTACCAAAACTCTTTGATTGCTTTCTCTTAGTGTACACACACCGCAAAATGTGAATGCCACAATATTATGAATAGACTGACAGTCAGTTGAATCAAGCCATTTGCCATGAGCAATAACTAAACGTTTTCAGCTTATGGCCACTTTTAGTCAACCTATGCACCTCCACCGCTCACCTAGCACCCCCTGCCAAGGAACCCTATAAATTCTATGGCTAAATGTCAGCTTCAATCAGCTGTGCAGTCAGTTGTCGACAACGTCGCTCATCCGACCCGTGTTCGCAACGCAACAATTGTGCCTGGCAATAAATTTATACAATTCTTTTCCTTTTTTGTGTTGTATTTTTTGCTTTTATTTATTACCCACGTTTTTCTTCACTTCGGCAAAGTATGTTGCCAATAACAAAATGCATAAAAACACAACAAAAAATTAAAAACGAAAACAAAGCAAATTCTTCAACGCAATATTTAAATGCTCTGCTATTCAAAATGTAAGTAAATTGCATTGTCTGGAAATATTTGCAATCAATTTGCAACTTTTAAAATTGTTCATAATGCAAAATGAAGTTATTGCTCAGTTTTCTGTTGTGCACCTTGTTTCTTATAATTATTTTTCAGTTTTTCGCTCAACTATTTTGTTGCAAGTTGTTTCAAATTTTCGACATTCCTCATTTTTTTTTACGGGACATGGCATAAAAAATACAACAAACATAGTATTCGATGTGGTGCATGTTGATAGACACAAAACTTTATTCACTTCCAATGTGCCGCCTGTGTGCATGTATGCCTGTGTGGCATGTTACGAGTTAAATACCCTGTTTGAAAATTGTGATTCAAGGTGTAGCTGCCTTTGTAGTTTGGCTTCCAAAGTTAAAAAATTGGAATAAAATAAAACAGTTTTTAACATGCTTTCAACCGTGAAGAATTTCCGGTTCCGGTTCCGTCTCTGGTACTTTAGTTACACAGCTTCCGGTATTCCAGTAACGAATGAGAACAACTGTTCGGCCAAATCGCTACAATATTTGCCTTAATAATAATATCGGTTCCAGTTGTTAGTTCTAAAGATATTTGATTCCAGTTCTGATAAATTTACTGTATAAACTATTAATATTTTAACATTTATTTTCTTTTTAGTTAAAATTGAAAATCAGAATAATACGAATATTTACCAGGGTAACCTGGTACTTCTACTTCTACTAGCCGCATTCCAAGTCGATTTTTCTTGCACGCCTGTGTTAACATTTTCAGATGTGTACAACACACGCACACACCCGTACACACACCCGCACATACACGATACACACACGCGATACACACAAGCTAAAGGAACAGTTTAAGCCATAAATAAAATTTAAGCTACATGATGACGACAACAGCGTACATTCTTGTATGTGTTATGTGTGCTTGAGTGTTAGTGTGTGTATGAGTGTGTGTGTGTGGGTATGTGTGTGTGTGTGTGTTTTTTGGAGCACTCAAGCAACAAAAGGTAGCGCACTGGCATTTGATTTATTATTGCTCAGCCAGTGAGGTTAAGACTTTGAAAATATTTTCACAGACACACAAAATACGGGGCACCGGAGTACAGAGTACAATCTATAGAAAGCAGATGGTGGGATGAGAGGGGCGAGGGGGGAAGGGGGGTGTTTGGTGGTTACTGTATGTTACCAGCATTGAGGAAATGCCAAAGCTGAAAAGGACATCTAACAACGTTCAGCCAGGTCTGGCCTGGCAGTTCGTGTGGTTGCCATAAGGCTTTTATTAGTTGCGCCTAAGCATAATGAAAGTTACCCACACACATACATATGCAAGCCATACATGCATACATATATACGGATGATACTGGTGTTCAATCTAATGTCGCACATGTCAAGAACTCTGGAAATTTGCCTAAGAATTTCGCACGTTTCACGGCTTTGGCAGCAGCCTGTCTGGCTGTCTGCCTGTCTGCACATTTCCTGTGTCTGCCCAGTTCGTGCCAGTGCGCCTTATCGGGCCAATAACGATGCGCTCCTGCAACTTTAGCCATAAGTCTAGCACAGTTGCAGCTCTTGCCTCTCCTTCCCTCGCCTTACGATGCCAAATATACTTGTGCATATGTGCTCGCTCCCATTTACCTAACTTGCTTGTCAATAGTTGTCTGCATGCCGGCTTTTCTGTGTCTGCTCCTTGCCACTTTAAGGTATTAGCATAATAGAACTTTGCAATAAACTAAACATATTTCTTTTCTTTATTATTAATATTATTATTACACGCATTACCAAAACAACATACATTTTTAACATTGGGTTAAAAGGGATCCAGGAATAACATAAATTTCGGTATTCATATGAAGCATAAACCCTGAGAAAAAACTCTCAGACTGCAAAACCATAATATTATTTCCAGAATGTTTTTTTTTTGGAAATCGAAAAAAGATTAGCCAAAATTATAAACTGCTTCTGAAAAACTTAGTTGCGATTTTTCTCACTTTAAAAATATTTGCGTTCTCAAAACATGACCAGAAATTTGTTAAATTAAAATCTTTATTACTTGGTGCAAAGCATTTAGTTTCTAAGTCAATTGCTCAATTTCTTAGATTTAGTAATATGTATAAATGCAGTATTTATTTGCAGGAAATTTCATGAATAAGCCATTTTTATAGTTGGCCGCAACGAAGACAAAAAACTGAAATTCTCGACCGAAACCTTTGGGTCAAAATGCAATTAAAATTCTATTGGGCGGCAAATGCAAATGTTTGTCCGTTTTTCTAAGCATTTTGCCTGGCATTTTAATCTGCTACACACACACACATACACTCGCAAACACACTCACTCACACACACATAACTGTCGCTTAACTGTTTTTTGCCAGCTTAGTGCATAAGCCTTTTAATTGTTTCGTTAAATGAGCCAAAAAGCAGCAGCAGCATGAAAATAAGAGTAAAAATCAAAAAGCTAAAAATAGTCATGATATGGACTAGAAGATACTCTAGACTTTTCATTTGACCGAAATCAAGCTACCAAATTTTGATGTAGAATTATTCAAGAGGTAAATATATGATTTAAAACTGAACAAAGTTATCACAGTAGAAATTTGAATATGGTTCTTATATAAACTTCATTGTATAGATTTCTTTACAGCTGGGAAATAAAAAGTTTAAACCACTCCATTTGGCTCCTTCTACTTGGAGGGTATAAAGAATGGGCTTAACTATTAAAAGTTGTCACATAAAAAGTTTTGCATGTTCTTTTATTAGTACAGATATGAAGAGCTTAACTGTTAAAATAAAACAGTTCTTACCAAAAGACTAATTTGATGTTGAGACTTCAGCTCAATTTGCGGCAAACTATGCCTCGAAATGTGGAAATATGTCACAAACGACCAGCACTTCATAGCTATAAAACTCTAATTAAAAGTCTTAATTAAAATATATTTCTTTATTGCCTCTTTTAATTTAAGTGTCTATAATCTTAAATGCCTTAATTGACTAAGTTTACAATATTGGCGAAGGAATCGTACTCCTCAATAATAAACCATCAGATACAAAGACTATACAATTTGGTTGCTAAACAGTTATTGTTTATTCATGCGCCCAATATTCGACTCCAGTTACAGTTAAGATAATATTACAACTTATCCAATTTGGTTATTCTATGCACGTCCAAAAATAAACAGATGCCACTGTCTGAATATCTACTTATAGGTTTCAACAATTTGTTGAAGTGATTGCCACTTGTGAGTTCTTGCTATAACTTTTGACCATCTTCAGGATTTCCTTTTATGTATGTTGTCAAATGGAAAAAAAATATATATATAAAAGGTAGCGATGTGTAACACACACCCACACACACACACACACAAGCACACACAGAGAAATTTGTTTAAAGTTCAATTCGGCAAATGTTGTCAATATGTTTTATCAGCATGCCAACAATATTTACACATGCATAAATTTGTCCATCTATACAGTGGTGAAGAATGTGAAGAGCATACAAAGAGACACTTGTGGAAGAAAGAGATAGAGCAAGTTAGAAAGAGACAGATACAGATAGAAAGTGACGTCCATTTGGGAGTTTTATGTTTGTGTCAATAAAGTTTTATTTTATTATTTGGTCTGGGTGTAGAGTGGACCAAAAATCTGGGCTTGTTGGGGCCCTGACAACGCCAGTCGCATGTTTTTTCTATTGAATTTATGCGCTCACTGCACACACACACACACACACACACACACATATATATATTCACACAATTTTTATTTATTTTTTTTGAGTATACGCACGTCGCATCTCGAGCAAATAAAACATGTTGCTCTCTCGGTCTGTTGCCCGAATTCAAACTTATCGAATTTATATTTGACTGTGTATTGAATTTTAATGCTACCCATCCTTACCCACTGCATTACAACCACCACCCACCCACCCCCCCTTTACTTATCAGCATGTACGCACAAAATGCTTCAGGGAGTTCGCTGCAAAACTACTTAAAATAAACTCATCCTCATCGCTCCCCGACGCATAAATTGGATTTTGCGCAGCGCATTAAAAATGTGTATAGAAATGTAAAAAATAAAATAAAATCAAGTGAAGCAAGAACTGTTGGGAAAAGAGCTCGTTGTAGTAAATGTATGGTGTATATATATTATATATATATATACATTTTGTAAAAAATATGTTTACAAATTTACTTTTCTTTTTTTGCAATTGCAACCGCAATCAAAACGCGCTGCAGAGCTGATAAAAAGGGATTTTGTGCTTGCATTTGAAGAAGGAGCAGGTGGCGAGGTTGGTTAGGGTTGTGATGTGCTAGACTTGAGGATTGTGGTGCAATCATTGCAAGTTTGCCTTGGTGACATTTACATGAAAGAGGAAAGCATCAAATGCAGCCACGCCTTGCTTCTAACAGCCAGCACATTGCCATTAATGCAGGAATTTATGGATGGAAACTAACAACACCAGCAACAGCAGCAGCAGCAGCAACAGCAACAACAACTGCAGCAACAACAACAACTGACAAGGGAACAACAGCAACAATGCTGAATGTTGACGCCATCGTGCGTTGTTAGCAGTTTCTAGTGTCTGTGGCAACGGTGCTGCAAGGAGAACGGAAACAGCAACAACAATGCAACAAGGCAGCAACTGTGCTGATAAGCATAACACTGAGTGATATACGGATGCACCCAACTGGACTTTAGCTGCATGAACAAATTGCAAGTATCTACATTACACTCGTAGTTAGTTATACTTGATTGGACTGCTTATATTTAATTAATAATTCGTTGATTTCGGAATTAAATTTTAATGAAAAAGTAAGGTAAGGAAAAAGTAAGGTCAAATAAGTTTTTTTTCAAGTTCAGATGAATTTTGCTAGGAACATTTTTTACTTCATTTTTCTTCAAATATGACAAGATATAAGTTGGTTTCTCTTGTATAAAAGGAATTGAAATACTTTGCTGAGATTTAACTTGAGATTTTCTTGTCATTGCAAAAGTAAGGTATTATATTATATATAAACTACAGATTGTACATACAACTTGATAAAAAAATAAACAAAATCAGAAGCTTGCCCATTTCAAGCTCATTTAATGCGCTGGTTTATGACAATATTAAATATTAATAGGAGCTTTTCCCGCCAGCAAAAGTGCAACTGGGCAGATGTGTGTATTTGTGTGTGTATTTGTGTGTGTGCGTGTGTGTGCGTGTGTGTGTGCGTGTGTGTGTATTTGTGTGTGTGTTTGTCTCTGCGTGTGTGTTCTGCCTTATTGCTTAACGCAGCAAAAGCAGCGACGCAGTCATTGCAGCAGAATAACCGTCCCATCCTTACTAATTTCTGCAGCACTTGCAATTTTTCCCATTACTTTTTTTTACCCTTTCCAACTTTTTACGCTGTTTCTCTGCTTTACTCTCGCTCTTTCAACTCTGCTTCACTCTCGGGAAATGCATATCTGAGCATCAAGATCTCCTGGCTGCCTGCCTGTACTTGTGACAGTTTTTTAATACGCTTTCCGGCTCAGAGGAAGTCCTAGAATTGCGTTTAGTGAGTCTTGGAAAATTGTGTTGATTGAAAGCGCTATGAAAAACTTTGATGCAGGCATAATATGACAATTTATGAGTTATAATTAGTACGAGCATTTTAAGGCTTTTAAATAATTGTTGAAAAATAATTAAGAAATGGAAAAGTAAAAAACATATTTATATATTTTAGTTTTTAGCGTTTAAATTCTATATACTAAAAAGTTACGTATTGGAGTAAACTGTGCTTCAACTAGCACAGCTACTTTGTATTCAACTGTGCTTGTTAATAGTAGTTTTTATGTGGCACAAAAACATATATATAAAAATGTCGAAATTCCTAAATATTTCAGCGCAGCAAGAAGAACATTTCCTACACGGAGGATCACATTGTGGTAAGGAAATTGTTTCTGCACAATGTGGCAAACGAGGCAAGTAAATGTGAGGCACAATTTTAGCCAGGCCCAACTTATACTTACTTGGCGCTGTATTCCGTTTGCAGTTATTGCCGCAGCAGTTGCAAACATATTTCGAGACTTTCGCCTGTGTTCAGCGCCTGCAACTGTTCGATGGCAGGGAACTGCATATTGGCAGTGCACACGTGGCGCCAAAGTACTGAGGCATAATTTGCACACAATTGATGGCTGGCGTCTGTCCGAGCAGGTAAACGATAGCTGCCATCAGCCGGATGCCAACGGAACAACAGAGCCACTGGAGCCAAGCACATACACATACATATTCTGAAGTGAAATGATCATTAGTTGGAGCACTTAATGCGAAAGCTATCGTTGCGCGATCAAATTCGATTCGCCAGGACTTGTGTGCTCTTTCGTAGCGCTTATGAGCTGGCATCGCCTTAGCTGAATCCCAATAATAACTTCGATTTCTTTGATCCGATGGGATTTTTTTAATCATGTCGCGCAGACATCACATTGATTGCAAAATTCCGTTGGTGCATTGTCAGTGCTTCTGCGAACACTTTGCCGCTCACTGTTGCAATTTGCAGACAATGCACGTGGCACATATGAAATTAACATTCCGAAATATGCAAACGACTGGACTCTCTGAGGGAATAACAACTGCGCGATTGTGACTTGACCAATGCCAGATTGTTGGCACTGCGACACTGAATAAATTCGATTTATCCGATAATCAACAGCTGACCGGATACTCCATGAACCACATGCCTGATTCGTTGGAGTCCTTGAGCTTATGCTATTGCAATGACTTACAGGCAACATATATATTCAAAATGTTCAGGACTCAGGGAATAGAATTTAATGACGGTCTATACAACAACAACGGGTATCAAGCGATTGTTTGTTGCAAATACTGTGTGTTCTTGGAGTAGCTGGCGATTACCCACAATCCTATTAAAAACTGTAGAAACTAGTGATCCATTTCTAGGAGCAGGGCACTACATTGATGCCGCTGTTACTCAACTGGCTTGTGGAGCACAAAACGCAGCACTTACACCATCTGCAGGTGCGTGTATACCACATCAATATTTTCCAATGCCATAACTTTATCAAAAGTTCTAAATCGGAGCTTTTTAATCATGATCTGCATCGAGATCAATACTATATTCACTGTTGGAAACTCAAATCTAGCTCGAATTTCAAGTTACAATTTTAGCCCTCAAAAAGTGCTTGCCGCGAAGAGTCAAAACTTTCCACAGCCATATCAAAAAGTATTTGTTTATTGAGCTATTTACTTAACATTGTTTCCCACATCTTAGCGCTACTGAATGCTTCATAAAATATAATACACATCTACATAAGTTCTTCCATAAAACGGCACCAAAAGAGCCAAAAACAAAAAAAAGCGAGCACGAGAACAATTCGAATAGATACGTGTACTTATATGTCCCATATATGTATAGTAAAATATAATGTGTATGTGCATGTATGTACATGTATGTGCATGTATGTGTTTGTGTGTGTGTGTGCATTTTATGGTTGGGTCGATTGTAACTTACACAACACGTAACTGGTTGTTGTTTTGTATTGCTTTTGGAATTTTTGTTGGCCTTGTGGCTTTTCATGCTGCTGCAGCTGCCAAATGTCTGCCAAAATATATGGAAGTCTATTAAGTTAATGTCGCGTAATTTAGCAAACTGTCAAAAACGCTGGCACATAACGGCAAATGCACACGATACCCAACGAGTCGCATTCAATAACTTTTCCCTGCTTTCTTCTTGCCATTTTCCAATTGTGCTTTTCTCAGTTTTCTTTTTTACAGAATGCGACACTCTTTTCTCTTTTTGCCAGTTTAGGTTTTGATTATTGTCCGCCTTTGACAATTGCATTAAACTTAAATTTAAGAAAGAAAATCAAAATACTAGAGACCGTTCACAGTTCATATTGCATGCCGCAAACATGCCACAAATGTCAACCACAGTAGCAAAGTTGCAACCGGAAAATAACACGATTCACTTTTGTTATTATATTCACATTTTACCAACGCTAACTGCAACGCGGAAGCTGCGTGACTTATATGAATGTGCACACACACACACATACACGCATCCAAATCACATGCCACACAACGCTAAACATCCTCCCCTGACATTTTTAATTTCGTTTGTTTTAAAAAATAAAACAACACTGTCATTTTGTACCCATTAAATTGCAGCTATGAAATGTGCAACAAAAATAAATGATTTAAAAACTTTTTAAAAATTCTATTGAAGCACAATAAATGTTTTTAGAAAAAAATGGTTTCAATTGAAAACCGACACTTTTCATTCCTTCACTTTAACTATTTACATTTGAGCAACCTACAAATGAAATTTACGGAATGTTGATGGTTGAAAAGAGATGTTAAAAATGCATGCAAATTTAATCAGACCCTCATATTTAAATAATAATGCTGTAAATGGTTAAGCAGCACAAACAAATGGTGGTGCATGGTGTGCCACACACAATACACGTACCCTTTTTTATAACAGGGTATTTATATGTCTCTGCAGCCAGGTGTAATCAGCAACAAAGGCAAACAAACAGTCAGATAGCTCAAAGTATATGCGAAACATTTGAATTATTTACCATAAAGTTTTTCCGACTTAACCAAAGAAAAAAGAAAATAAATGAGACAACTGGAATAAACAATGCCTTTTTGTTTTTTATTTCTTTCTTTCTTTTTTTGTTATTTTTTTATTTTTTGCAGAAGTTTTAATGTTTTTTGTTTTGTTTCGCATCGCTCAATTGCCGCTGATGCGTTCAAAGCCGTCGAAACCGCCGTGGAGCTATACAAATTTCATAGCATACTTTTACGGGACGCTTCCGTTTTGTAAACAAGCAGCAAGTGGCATGCGGCATGCGACAAAGTTGCAAATGGTTAAATGTTAAATTGCAAAATGAATGCCATGCAAAACTTTATGCGAGTTTTATTTGAAATACTAAATTGATTTTATGCTGCACACACATATTGCCAGCATTTATGACTGCATAACTCCGGCACATGTAAATTGCCAGCAAAGACATGTTTTGATGATTGTTATACCCTGTCCCGTAAAAAATTATACACCGAGTGGAGGATATCTCCGACCCGTTCACTTCTATAGAAGAGCAATCTTATTATTTTTTTTATATTCTGAGTGTTGAGTTAGCTAGATGTGCTTACCTTTGTTGCAGTTGCAACTACTCCCAGTTTGTCAGCTTTAGGTATATTTGGCTCAGTATAATATGAGTATCCAAATTGATGCATATGATTGTGGCACATTTAATTTATATGTTTTGTTAAATATTTGTTGGCTGATCAAAGATTTGATATATTTCTGTCACTTTTCTATACGTATAATTTCATTAAATGCAATTGCATTTGCATTGGGTTATGTGACATGCATCAGTCATTGTGAATTAATTATGTATGGGCTTGTGTGTAGTCAAATACATGCATATATTATCAAAATGTTTGGCATTATCGCTCAATTGGCAAGCGCATTAGTTGGCATTCAATTATGCTAATGGAGTTCATGGAAATTTAGAGATTTTGTATATGTTTAAGATACTTATAGTATATGACATTTTATTTAATAATTCTAAGCTAATTGCTGCGCTGTATTATCCAACAAAACCAACTGAATTTCTATGAAAGTGCAAATTAGTTGCCAACATTTTGATCTATGGAAATATTTGAATTTGTTTGAAAAATCAATTCTAATTAATGTGGAGCTTAGTCTATGAAATGTGGCAGATGTAGAAGTTGTCAGTTTGACAGCACTGCGACTGATTTTCACTTGAAATACAGTTTTGACGTCAAATAAATGACAGCTGGTCATGCGTTAATTTTGAAACAATTAACATGCACTTAGAATTCATCTGCTCTTAAGGCGAAATCTGAAAATGATTTTCTATAACCAGTTCTTAAAGAGATTTTTGGTGTATGTTTTAACATAAGTATTTATGTGTCTGAGTGTAGGCTAATGAACTGTTAGTTAATACACATTACGTATACGCCGTGAGTGTGTGTTTGCCGCACATAAGTCTCACGTTACGCACACTCCTCGCTGTTAACTGAAATTCTAAATAAACATTTGCATATCACGCAGACGGCAGGGATTTTACTTATGCAACTCGCTTAGATAGGGCCAAAAAATAAATACATATAAAAAAAAAAAAGACAGAAAAGAAAAATAAACGCTATGAAGCGGGACAATATTGAAGTAAAGAAGCGAGCTTAAATTGAAATAGGCCAAAACAAGCTAACGCTGATTGCACAAAGCCATTCGGATTTGTAGACCGCTACACAGTGGATAAAGTTAAGCAAAACACGAAATTAATAGGGCGTGTGAATGTGTGTGTGTGAGTGTCTGAGTATTTGTGTGTTCACAGGATACATTAACAAAATTAGCGCAGCAAGGCGTCGAGCCAAGCCATTCATTTTAGCCATGTTCGTCAGCCATGTAAACAGCAAGAGGGGTGCCTCAAAATGCCTGCAGGCAAATCAACAAATCGGCTCGAGTAGCTGTCAAGGGTGCGTTCAAGAGGGGCGGAGTTTGGGAGGGGAGAGGGGGCGATTCGGGACTGGCACTCAACACTCTTTGGGAAATTGCCGGAAGTTTTTGTGCGATTAAAGCGCCATTATCGATGTGAATTATTTTAACGCGCCAGCGCACCTTCCTCAGCCCCAAGTAGCAATCAATTTGTTGCGCGGCTTTAAAAAGTAATTGCTGAGCATTTGTCGCTGAACAAAACGAACTAAAACCAAACCGAATACTGACAAAAACAGTGAGAAAGAGAGAGAGAGAGAGAGAGAGAGAGAGAGAACGAGAGAAAGAGAGACAGCGAAAGGTAGCGCAGACAGCTTGCAACTGCGACAAAGTTTTTGCCGCAAAACTTGAAATTCAAATTAAACTTTTGACTAGTTTTTTGCGATGATTTGTTGCTCCCATGGTTGCCGCTTAAATTTATCATAACTAAGTATAAGTTTCTTCGCCTCAACTTCATGCTTTGACTTTGCAAATGTTGATTTGCGGTCACAGCTGCAAATTTGGCTAATGAAGTCTAAATATTGTTGACTTCAAGTGAGACGAAGCGAGCCAATTGTAAATATTTAATTAGTTCAATTTACTTCAAAACCGCAAAAATTTATTGACTGCCAGCGACCGCAAAGGTAACAACCCAAATGCCTAAGCATACACTTGCAAAAATATTTAACGCAATTTACAAAAGTCGCTGCTAAAAATGTCTAAATAACAGCTTTGATTTTCTAGAAAGAATTGTTTTTACTTAAAATATGAAATATGTATGAAAGTATGAGGCAATCGAGCTAAAGTAAAAAACGATTTGAATCTTGGGGAAGAATGTGTTTAGAATACCCACCGGTCTTTTGAGAGGACATAGTAGATTAAGAAGTCAACTAACTAAACTAGGCAATGAAGAGGAATCCTCAAAGCACATCAAAGCAAAATGTGTCGCCTCCAAATAATAATAATAAGGAATTAAAATATTTATTGGGATTGTTGATTAAGCTTTAAAAAATGAATTTTTTTTTTTAACTTCTGGGACACACTTATTTTTCCAAGTGCAACTCGCACTTTCAATGCTACTCACTACAGCAGCTTCAGTTGCAGCTTTCGGCTTATTTGAATACTCTGCCTATGTGGTAAACACATGATGTGTTTGAGCCTCCTGTGGATGTCTGGTTAACAAGGCTAACGACGGCGTCACGTTCCCGGGCAGCTCAAAAGCCAGTGCTAACCACAAAGTCAAAGCTAATTAGCATGTGATGCAATGGACAGCAGGAATGCAGATAACGCGCGTCAGTTATCTTCGTCAGTGAATAATGCAGGTGGACGATGGAGTCGTGGATAAGTATGCCTTACAACAACACCAACAATTCAGTTATTTGATTAGCACAAGACTTAGTCGTATATTGTTCACAGTACCATTTCCAGCTGCTAATGCTGTTGAAATGGAATCTTGTGCTAAGCTCAAACAAATCTGCGAAAATTCATTAAAACACTAAAATAAGCTTTGGGTTATAAGAAAATTGTTTTAATTAAATCTAGTTTTGTATTTCTAATCAAGTATTCAAAAAATAGTTTAAAAAAAAGTTCCTTAAGCCAAAAATACTTCCTTTAAACTATAATTGAACTGAAATCGCTTCGTATTGCCAATATCAGTTCTAGCTTATCAATTAGATTTAGGACATTCCGAGCGGCTTAGTCACTTAGGCTGTAAAGCTTCTAAAGCAAGTTTTTATTACTATTTACATATATAGTCATGTAGTAAAAAAAGATATTTTAGCAAAAAATACTTCAATTAAACTAAAATTGTTTCGATTTGCGAGCAAAACTCAGTGTTGGCTTTAACTTATCAATAGATTCACTGCACTCCGGGGAGCTCAGTCGTTTAGACCAGTTCCTTAATTACGAACCGAATGCAAATGCTATCGTAATCGTAATTACAAATGCAATTGCAATTGCTGACAATCAATTGTTTAATTTAGTTGAAAGTACAACGATGGCAATGTCGCTCAATTCGACTTGCCGGCAATTAAGTAATTGAGATCTGTATAAATCAATCCAAGTGACTTGTACATATATATATATATATATATGTACTATATGCTAAGCAAATCAAAATCAATATCAATATTGTGCTTGCCAAGTGGTCGGCGTAATGCTAATTTCATAATTGAAAACTAAGTGCTGAACAAAAAGTTTGGCATAAAGCACTTTTGGCTATAGTCCTGCGATAGCTGCACTCTCTGCTCCTCGCTTACCTCTGTATTTCTCTTTCTCTCTCTCTCTCTCTCTCTCTCTCTCTCTCTCACTGTTATCCTCTCTCTTTCACGGCCTTTACTCAAATTATAATTTGGCCCATTGGCGTGAAAAAATGAAAATAAGCTCAACTTTTGCGCTGAGTAAAACTTTGTTACTAAAACACACACACACACAGAAAACTCACACAAAAACATACAATTGACTTTGAAAGCATTCGAACGGGGCTTGAGGACTAAAGGGGGAAAGGAAGCGACTGTTTGGGTAGCCCTAAAACCTTTGGCGCAGCCATTCAATTAAACTGAGTGTAGTTTTCAATAAACTGCGCGCCGTTTGAAAAATGGCAAATAAATGCGAGCATTTCGAACACAAGTTAATAAAAATAAGAAAATAGCTAAAGCATTGAATAAATTTAAGAGTTACCCTGTTAAGCACTCTTTTCAAATTCATAACAAATAGTTTTAAGGCCTAGAAGCCTTATGAATTCCTACTAAAAACTCGCGACATAAGTTAAATTATTGTGTTCCGAATTTAGGGTTCAATTTTCTTTTATTTCTTTCAAATTGGATTAGTTTGCGTCTAGTTTGAGAACAAAATATATAACAAAATAAAATGATATCAGTAAACTCGATTCAATATCAATAATCTACTCAATATCGAATGAGCCTTTGAACAACTCTTTCGCTTATAATCAACAGTATCTTTTCATTTACACCATGAACTATTGTTGTGCACAGCTTTGTATACCCTTTAAACTGTTTCTGTAAAAAGAGTAAACTAAAGTAGCTATGTGTTGATAAGTAAAGGGAAAAATAGTGATGATAAGAGAGGGGAGGAGGAATGGCAAGGGTAACACACAGTTGATACTACTAAATGCAATTTGTGCTCAAGTTTCAGCTAAGCGGATTGCAAAGCACTAAAGCACTGGTCCACATATTGAATATTTATGTATATATGTGTATATATAAAATCTATATATATGTATAAGTATATATGTGTGTGTGTTTATCTGCTGGAGCTTAGAGAAGTAGCTGAATAGACTGCACAATGGACCACGGCCTGGTATCGGTCGACATTAGGCACTGTGGATATTCCTCGACTGTAAGTTGTAATTATTTTGTATTCTTATTTTAAAATATGGTTCTGTTGAAGAGCTAATCTGTCTGCTCTATTCAAGGTTAGCAGCTCAGAAAATATAAAAGTTTATAAATTGGCGAAAAGGCAACAATGTATTTTATTGAAAAACTCCATAAATGTTAAGATAACTTCATTTACATCATAATTGCGCTAAGTAATTTTAATTATTTTGAATTAATGAATATTGATTTCAAAACTATTTGAGATTAAAGTGAAACTTTAATTATAAATTATAAATTTTATTTTAGCTGCCGCAGTGAGCGTTATATTTATTCTCGAGTGTACTTGCCGCTTATAGCTTCGATCAATTATTTATATTCAAAGCTTAATTTAATGGATACCCGGACGATCCACTGTTTGGGTTTAACTTACTTTTGCAGCTTTATCTGTTGTAACTGCAAATGTATTTTTTTTTATATTGGCAACTGCTGCTGCTGCGGCTGTTTGCCTCGCTTCCTTTGTTTCTGGCTTTGTTGTTTTTTCTTCTGTTTTTTTTTTTTGTTCTTGTTGCTGTTGTGTCTTTTGCCATTTATCCAATTGTGTCTTTTGTATCTGCCTTACATGTGTTTTATACGTTATCTACTTTGCTTCGGGGATAAGCTGCCATCTTGCCTGCTCTCCATTACTGTCATTTTAGCTGCCCCACGCGTACGCTGCTCCACAAAGTTCAATGCTGCCAACGTCGATGTCAGGCAACGTCGAATGAGCGATAAGCAACAGTAGCAACAGCAACAACAGCAACAAGCAAATACAAATAATAAAAAAAAAATAGAAACTTTAGCAACAAACTTTGTATAAAAACTTAAACTAATTGTTTGGCAAAGTAAGTTTCGGGGCACGTGACTAAAATAAAGCTGCTGGCGATATCAATTACCCCACGTCCAATGAGCCGGCAAAAAGTCGTTACAAACGCTAACTAGAATTATTCAACGTCAAATTGGAAGCAGCTGCAACTGCTGCTTCTGCTCCTGGCCCTGTGCCTGTCCCTGTCGCTGTTGCTGTTGTGGCAATCCAACAATTGCTCGTCACACATCATCAATAAAAAATTTGTGAATAAAAACGAAAAACCCCAAATTGTGGCCAATTGCTCAACGACGAAGGATTTGAGGGACTATTGCCTAAATCAATCACTTCCTGTGGCTGCAGCTTTCGTTTCTCTACACTCAAAAAAAAATTAAATAGAATTAAAACTCGCTCTGTAAACTAGAAAGAAAATATGAAATATATAAAATAAATATATATATATATATTTTATCTTTTTCTTTCCAGATTGTGATCCCTTTTTTTGTAGAGTGTTCGCTGCAGCCTGTTGCCCTGTTTTGTTTGGATGGATCAGAGACTGTGCAGTTTTATTTATTGCACAGCACACACAATCACACACACAATCATACGCACACGCCCACACACAAACACACACATAAGATTGTTTGTGGGTTTTCAATTATTTTGGTGACAATGCTTTGCATTTGTTACACTGCTCCAATAAATGCGATTTATGAATCACTGCAAGGCGGAAACGGAAATGCTTCGCTACCAACATGCCCAACACTGTCTGTGCCAAAGCTGCCAGCCCCGTAATGAGGCAGCTGCAATATTTTAATGCGCTCCTCATGAAAACTAATGGCAATTTTATAGACTCCAGCAACGCGTAAAACTTGCGCAACTTTGACTACGTCGACATTTTTTTTATGTTATTGTAAGCCCTGTTTTGATTGAGTCGCGTAGATTGATGGGCTGGCTGATTGATTGACATTGATTTATGGCCCAAAAACAATGGCAGAGCATATTGTGTATACTCTGTGCGACATTTTCAAATTGTTAAATATTTTGGATGCTTTTAATATGTGCTTTAAAATCTATTTAAAAAGCAGTCTCACCAAAGTTTTTAAGTGAGTAGTACAAATTTATAAATTTAAATAAGGTAAATAATGTGTTTTAGGTTTGTTGTACTTATAGGTTAAGAAGTGCGTTAAAATCAAACAAAAGTAAAATAAACTACTTTTATAAAGTTTATTATAGTCTTTAATATATTTATAACAATTTAAGTGCAATAGCCGTATGAGAAAAAGTGACTTAAATCATTGCATAAATCATTTTTGCCTACCTTTAGCTGTCGTCTCATTTGGTTGTTTTTGCCGATGATTTAAAGTGAATTTAATACTAGTTACCCATACTATCTCTTACCACCATTAAGATACCCCATTCCACCTTTCATTCCTCCTCCCCATTCCCACCCCATACCGCCCTCATCGTGTACCGTTTTACTACATAATGCACTTTCAACACTCGGCAGCTCATTCATTTTATTTATTCTGCACTTCAAAGCCGTGTGTTTTCTGCTCTCCATGCTCACCTGTCCAAATAGCGGACCGACCTGAGCTTCTCTTAGAAATGCTATGGAGAGTAATTCAGGGGGGGCAGGAGTGTGTGTGTGTGTTTGTAGAAGGTTGGGGTGGTTGGAGAGAATTTGCATAAAACACAAGCGTTCAAAAACTTGGCACTATATCATTTTCAGTTGTAGTCACTCACTTCTAGGCTGGGTATTATGACTGTGAGACACATATTGCTAGCTATTTATACCTGTTTATAGTAGAATGAAGCGTATTAAATTTTTTAAAAATTCCCTTTTAATTGGAGAATGTTATTTATTCTTCTTATGAAAACAAAAATGCCATTTAAGATATTTACTGAATAATTACTATTTAAAAAGGAAAGTGTATTGAAGTGTTGGGTTTACAGGCAGCAAACGGCTTTTATATATGTGTCATTCCCACTTCGTTTATGTACACATTCTTATGTGTTTGCGTGTGTGTGTGTGTGTATGTGTTTATATTGACATGAGTTCTTCATTACCGCTTGTCATTTGGGGACAAGAAAAGATGGCAACGACAGCAATGAATGAGCAACAACAAACAAAAAAACGCTTAAAAAATGCATTTGCGACTTAAAGTTAAATTTGAAATGCAGATCGTTTTTTCTTAATGGGGTCGACAACAGACGTTGCGGTGCATTTAAACGGAAATTTAATTTGATTTCGGCAACAGCCTTTGGGGCCAGTTGCTGCTCCTGGTGCTGCTTTTCTCTTTAGTGGCTTTCTGGCTGTGGCCAACTATTTTTCAATTTGGCGCAAAGTCGCTTATGGCCTGTCGGCCTGGCTAAGCTGCATTGCATTCAGTTTCTAGTTCATTTCCGGCTAAAAATGAGCTGCTTTCCGGCCCCGCTTTTGGCCACGCTAACATGTGTTCGCTTCATGTCTTGGCCAAGTGAGTTTGCGTATGGTTGAATGTTTGCATATTTTCGGCAACCCCATCTGTGCCTAATTTTCCAATTAGCATCAATAAATGCTGAATGTAAAAAGTAATTGAGAAATTATTTCGCAACGCTTGATTTGGGTTTGGAAAGCGTTGCTCAATAATCGTTAGTTGCCCCTTTAATTACCGTTTAGCAATTTCATTTTGGTCAATTTCTCTTTTAGCAGCTGTCTCAGCATTGCCAGACAATGCATAAATTGCTCAGCATTGGCCAATAAAATGCACTTCCCCATGCCAATCATGGGGCATTCCGTCCCTCTCTTCGTCCCTCTTACTATCTTCAGTTGGAACGTTTAGCAATTTGTTGAAATCTTTTAGATGGGGTTGAAATTGCTGCTGTGCGACCTAGCAGCAGTTGCTCCACTTTTATTGGGAATCTCAAATCAGTGACACTTTATCGCATCACATTTGCAATGCGAGTTGACAGATGAAACAATCTGGGGAGTTGAGAATAACTTGGATTTTTTTTAGCAGCTGGAATCGAAGTGAAACAAATTGAATGGGGAGTGAATTTCGATGAGCTTAGAGATATACTTAAGGGAATTAAAAGATATGATTATGTACATATATATACATATTGTGGAATATAAGGGTGAACCATTGCGATAATAAGGATGGCTTATTGATTTTTAAGTTGGATTTAAGTACAAACTGCAGTGTATGTTAACTGTGCAGCTGAAAAGTTTATTCTAAATAATTGTGCAGCAAACTTAAGTAAGTTAAATCAGCATATTATAGAGATGTCTTTAAATACTGAAGATACAAGCACATAACTATAAGATGATCAGTCTAAAATTGGGTGAATTATGCGAATCAGTTAACTATTAAGCACACCCTTAAAATCATGCGATTAAAGCGGCTTTTAGCCAGTTGATGGCAAATGCTGTTGGCCATTAGCATTTGCCATCGCCAGCTGTTGTTGCAATGAGCTACGTGACATGCAAACAGACAGCGGCATTTCCGAAACTGCCTCCTTCTCTGCATAAAATCAAATCAGAATCGTTAACAGTAGTTGCCCCTATCTCTCTCTTTCTCTTTCTCTATCTCCCTCTCCCTCTCTCTCTCTCTCTGGCTGATTCTCTCAGTCTCTTTATCTCTTCCCCTTTGTTTGTTGCTTGGTTTGCTTCGGTTAGTTTTTTGTTATGCAAGCACAAAAGTGCAATATGCATTTTTGCTGCCGTTTTGCCTTTGACATGTGCATGAAATGAATGCACAATGAGACAATATACACACACATAGACACACACACACACACACTTAAAGGTACACACGCTTTGCCCACAGGCACGCGTAACACACAGGCACCAACACCTGTTGTTACCTGAGACTTTGAGAGTTACCGCAAAAAATGTCCGCACACTAATTGGCCTAGCACGGCAATTAAATCACTTTGCAACGGTCCCCACAAATAAAAAAGAGGTGAGAAACACCAACACACCAAACTTGTCGCTACTTCAAAACTCAATAAAAAACCCAGCTTAAACTTTAAACGCAACAAACAAAAGATGCAGCGATAGATTCGCTTTCACTAACAGACATTCCTGTCTCTCTCTCTGTCTCTCTCTCTCTCTCTCTCTCTCTGTCTCTCTCTTTCTCTCTCTCTCGCTCTTCAGTATTTAAGTTTGCTTCTTTTTTTTCTGACTCAACTTTTCATCGAACTTTGACTTGCAGCTAAAGTTTGAATCTGCTTCTGGCTGGGATTACTCTTGCTCAAAAGGTATTATAAATTTTGCATCTAATTTGCAACGCTTTGTGGCATTAAACAACAATTATATCTTTAATTTAGCTGTAAAGACAAGTGTATGGCATTCATATTACTCAAGATAAATCAAATCTTAAGAAATGAATAATACTTAATTAAAGTAACATTTTAAAAAATGCATATCTAGTTTATTATTGCACCTTGTACATTTTTTTACATTTTTGAAAACAATCTTCATTAAATATACGGCTTAACCAGAGCATAAAAGCATCGATGCTTGCTTGCCATTTTCTGCTGTTGTCCATGGGGTTTTTAGTCATGTTGTTTCAACAACAAGAACAAAAACAACAACAATCGCATTTGCCAACTTCACTTTATTCATTGTATTGTTAAGCTGCTAACTTTAGTTTATTGCAGCCCATCAGCACTAGCTACAACAACTACAACAATAAAAACAACAACTAACACAAGTAGAAAAGTATTAAAAAGTTGTGCTTTTACCTACACCAACCTACCCCCTTCATAACCATTACCTGCATATAATTTGTCATATTTTTAATGACTTTCCAAGTGCGCATCGTGTACACAGCAATTGTAAAGCAAAGCAAACTACAATAGCAAAAACTATAACAACAATAGTGTTAGCATTTTTGTTCCGGATAATCTGTTTTTTTTTTTCTATTTGAATGTCTCTTTCTGTGTTGCATGCGGCGTATGCGTCATTTGACGTTACCTGCCCCAGCACGAACACAAATTATACTATTTGTTGTTCTTGTTGATTTTGTTTCTTGTGTGTGTGTGTGTTTGTTTGTAATTTATTTCAGAACTGACCGCATTGCACGGCCATTTATAATGCAAATGGTTGCTCGGTTTTGGTCAGCAATTTTGGGCCATAAACTCAAACAAACAAAACCAAGCGTCACACAAATCATTTTAATTATTTACTATATAGTTCCCCCTGTCCGTTACCAACAACAATAACAGCAATTTCAGTCAATCAATTTAAAATAATAGACAAATTACAGCTTATTTATTTTTAGTTATTGCCTTAAGAACGTTATTAAATTAGCTCTCCGATTATTTGAACAGCTAGCGCGTTATAATTTGTTATTGAGTTATTTGGAGAAAGGCGTTTGGGAAAACATTTTTTGAAAAAAAATTTGTTGGCATTGAATCATTTATTCTATACTTTGACTTTCTATCGTATTTCACTATTATTAAATAATTTTTTATATCATCATGTTGTACTATGGAACATTCCTCAAACATTAGAAATATATTATTTTTAAACAACTAAAAAATAATATTTGAAATCTAATCAGCTTGAAAACCAAAAATAGTTTCACTTCGCACTCATTAAATATTTATTTAATTTGATTTGGTCTTGCAACATTTATGTGGCCAGCTTTTGGTGACGACAATGCCGCTTTAATTCAACGCATCAACGTGTTCAATTTCACGGAATCTGCGTAGGTTAACCAAGCGAAACCAAAAATTTTCTGCGACCTGTGGCAAGCACATTTTTGAAAAATATACACGATTATTTTCTTCAAAGACACAAACCAAAGAGTCAAAGTCTGTCGCCGTTCAGAGGGCACAGCTTACGAATGTCTGCCACCAAATGGAAATGGAGTTGCAACTGGTAGTCAAAGATGCTGCCATAGACGGACAGATATGCGACCACAGAAGTATTTGCTGCTGGTGCCACAAAGTATGCCACACTTTTGGGGCGAGAACTAACGGCCATTTTGCTTCAGTTCTAACGCATATTTCCGGTGTGACGCAATGCTTATAAATGTGTGCTGGTATGTGTGTGTGTGTGTGTGTGTGTGTGTGTGTGTGTGTGTGTGTGTGT
Source organism: Drosophila hawaiiensis (assembly GCA_037043685.1). Lineage (NCBI taxonomy): Eukaryota > Metazoa > Arthropoda > Insecta > Diptera > Drosophilidae > Drosophila > Drosophila hawaiiensis. Next base: position 2,259,666 of record JBAMBA010000216.1, read on the forward strand.
GTGTGTGTGTGTGTCTTCCTTATGCCCCCATATTTTTTGGCAGTGCCGAGAATTGCTTAGGAGCGTTTGGCATACAAATTTCGTTGTGAGCTTTCAGCAAGCAACTTTATAGCCATATTCAATTAAAATTTCCCCCATCAACTCATTATGAAGTTCAAGCAGGCATAAAGTTCTGCACATATCCGATAACAAAACACGCATAAGCACACACAGCAACAGCAACACAAGCACAAATACAAACGCACATCAACACACACAAATATAACGAATACGTAATAATCTTTGAAATTGCGCTCAATTGGTTTTGAAGTTGAGCCTTGGGCGCATTTAGCATCTGTGGCAAGAGTCTTGTGTCGGTGGTAAGCTGCTTGCTACCCGAAGCACCTTTAGCATTCACATCTTTATTGATAATATTGTCGCTTGGCAATTTGCAAAGTCATACCCAATCCACACACACACACACACACTGCTTTGCCACTTGTCGTCTGTCTGTTTTCTACACCACCTCGAGCAACTCTTGCATGTCTATCGAACTTTGGCATACAGGCAATTTTGTACAGTTCTTTAGCTCTGCGTTTTTGTGCACACTTCCAGAGGATATTTTCATTTTGTTTCGAAATTTGCCATCAGGTCTATATATGTCCTTCATAAGCAGTCTATATGTTCCTGATATATCGATATAGCTAAAGCTTTACCAGCAGCTGATATGTCAGCCAAGATATGAAAACCAAAGTCGTTTGCTATAAACGTTATTATAGCCTTAACATGTTGGCAAAAAAAAATTCAGCAGCTGACAACTATATAAGAAATATCCGTAAGTTTGTTTTTGCCTAAAGGGTATATATTCATTGACTTGACAAAGAAAGACGAAATTTCATGTTTGTGGATTTCTTTTATATTTGGGAATAGGGTAAAATCCCAACAATTTTATAGTTGAACTTATCGAAATAGTTTATAGAACATGACGGCAAACTTGCGTGTCGACAAGCACACACGTGCACTCACACATAGACACATAGACACATAGACACATAGACACACACATACACACAATCTTAGCACCACTCAGACACGCTTACGACTGTAATTTTGATAACTATATTAGTTTATTTGTGTTTGTGCTTAGTGGCGCCTCCCTTTATCGACGTGCTTGCCCAAGAAAAATTTTCAAGTCCTTCAATAATTACTAAACGTTTTTATTGCCTTGTCGAGCTGATAACGGGCCCAGCCACGCCCCCAAAACACAATTTATGCTAATGGTTTTTTGTTGTTCGTTTTTTCATTTTCTTTTCCTCTCCTTTCTTTTTTTTTTTGCTGCTGTTATTGTTGCATATATTTTTATCACATTTTATTTATGATGGCTGTAAGAAAGCATGATAATAATTTTATAGTGTTAAATGGCGCACAATATCAAAAAGGCAGTCCCAAACCCAAACTCAAACCCAAACCCCAAACCAAAAAACTGAAAACCCTTTCAAAGCTGTTACAGTACATTAACTCTGCCAGCGACACATTTCGCCCGTCGAGCATATTTTCTTATCTAAACCAGGCACACACACACATAAGCAGACACATGCCACACACTCACACTCACACACACTTGGGTTCTGTCGCAGTTCCTGTAGCATATTTCATTACACAGAACGCATAAATCATCACAAAAAATGCTAATTAATCAGCAGACGCTTCCTCTAGGTTTGTAGATGCAAAAAAGTTTTCACACACAGACACACACTCAATTTAAAACTCATTTTGGAGTTGCAACTTTATCGCCAATATTTTTGGTAATTTAATTTCATTTTCGTTGCAACTGCCAGCAAAAAGGCGAAAGCTAATCGCCAGAAAGCGTTCTATGTGCAATTATTAATGAAAATGCTACCAGTGGCGCAGAGTTAAACGAATTCTGAAGAGCTGCAAATGGGCAGACTCTGGTGATCCTACACGTTGCACAGTGGCTCAACTAGATAGCTTTTGTGTTGCAAATTAAATAATATAAAATTAAAGAAGGTTTTCGTATGAACGAGTTAGATAATTAAACTGAAAACAACTTAGAATGCTCTAGTCAAGAGAGCTCAACTAAAAGATGCTCTGCACACAGCTGTTAACATTAAGTAAAATTCTTATAATTTAAAGTGTTAAATCCTCTGAGATTGACTTATTCATTGAGAGGAACATATAGTGATGGATAAGTCGAGTCGACTGCTGATCAAGAATACATATGACGAAGATGCTTCCCTTTTGCTCAACTTCATTCAACCCTACCTTCCCCGTATTAATGAGTTCAATGTATAAACACATTTATTACATATTTTTTAGTATTATCGAATCGTCTTGTAAGAATAAAATATTGCTATTGTAGATATAATTGAAATTTGTGATTAAATAACCATAACTAATGGTTCTTATTTTCACTGTACACAGCAATTTAAATTGGCAATTGGATTTCTCGAGCAGGAACTGGAACTGCGGCCACTCATCGGCCATAACATTGGTTTATTTAATGGGCATCCACGCTGGGCCGTGATTGCATTTTGGTGGCGCGCAGCTCATTAAGAAACCATCAGACCCCCAAAATGGGAAGCTGTTAACTGTAAACTAGGCATCTTTGCTGGCAGCTCGGTTCGTATATGAGCCTCGGTCCGGTTCAGTTGTGTGTCCAATGACCCGAGCAACGGGGGCCAAAAAATGGGGCAGAGGGGCGCGGTTGAGTCAATGAAATAAAATCGGTGCATGCAAAGACTGCGAAATGGCTGTGGCAAATGAAAATGCTCGTGTGCGCTTCTGTTTTATGCAAATTCAATTGTTTCCTGTTGCATTGCAAATGTGCATTCGAGGGCGGAGGGCTTGTTGTTGCCAGCAAACCATCGCCATCAGCCATCAAAAGCCAGCAACAGTCAAATGTCAAATTCATGTCGGCTGCAGTTGGATATGGATATCGGCAAATATGTTTGCCAAGTGCTTAAGGCAAAGAATACTCAACAACATCACAACAACGGCAACCAATGCATATGCCAAGCATTTGAGGCTTTTCACTCGAGCACCGACCACAAAGCGAAAATGACAGCCAATTCACATTAACATCTTCAATTTGTTGCACAACTTAAATGATTAAGATGCATGCAAAACTGTCTCCTACTTTGTTGCTGCAGATTAGTATAATTAAGTATGACTCGGATTGAATGGCACTTGCTATGAACTGTATTTCAAATGTTTTCTTAGCTGGAAATATAAATAACAAACCATACTTGAGAGCACTTAAGAGCTTTACCAAAATATTTCAATTTATGGACTTAATAAAATAGAAATAAGAAATTATAAGATTAAAGATCCAAGAAGTTCCCTCCTCTCCCTCTCTCTCCCCTCTCTGTCTCTGTATATATATATATATATTTCTCTCTCCTTCTGAATTGTAATTTTCTTCAAGATACAGCCAGAGTTTAATCCAGAGTACCAATCTACTGCTGAAGTGCAACTTTCTGCTTATAGCCTTGTAGCTTAAGGGCCTACAGCTGCTAAACAAAGTGTCGCCGGATTAAAGCCGCACTAATTGTTCAGTCATTACAGTCTGCAGCTCGTGTAACCGCAAAATCTGTGGCATACAGCAACGACAAGCAGCACAACACGAACAACAAAAACAACATGAGTCACACCACATACAAAAAGCCAAGCAAACAAATTAAGCGTCAATGACATGCAAGTTTAGACGCGCCCCCAAAAACCGCAAACACACAACACAGACACACACACATACATACTAAACACATGACTGCCTCTTCCTCTCTCTCTGTCTCTCTCTCTCTCTCTCTCTCGCTCTCGCTTACTGACTCTTGCGGCTCAGTGGCGTGTGTGCGACAATTTGCATAGAAATGTGCACACAAAATAATAATACCTGCCAATAAAAATAATTGACAACTGACAGTAAAAACAAACAAACGCACACCACACACACCGACACACACTAACACACACACGTACAAGCACTAACACACACTACAAATGATGCGCTTAAGCAAACAAATATTAAATAAAAGATATGCTTGCTGCCAACGATTCGCTTAATACCCGAGTAAACTTTAAGCTGCCGAGCAGCAGCTGTCAAATGATTAGGGAATTGAAGGAGAAACGCTCACCGCACATGGCGTATGCTTAATAAAGTTTACACCTCACCTTGATTCGCTCTACGTGTGTGTGTGTGTTTTCGGAATGTGCGCTTATGTGTGTGTGACTTGTGGCACGTGATACTCATTTTAAAGCGTGCTACAACTCTGCCATAATCAGCTTCAGTTTATCCTGTAAAAGACTTCAAACGCATGCGAGCCAATCGACTTATGACATTTTTCGGCTATAAATGAACAAAATACCAATACAACAACATACCTTTTCATTTCTGATTGACTTAAGGCAATAAATATAGTTTGCTTAATATTGCACCCGGTTCGAGTCTGTTAGCCTAAAGCAAACAAGTTGCAAGATGTACAAATAGTTTCATCTTCTCAATTCAAGACAAAGATAGTTCTCAAATTATACATTCGTCAGTTGCTAAAGAGAAAAGTTAGATAGAGCTTCAATTAACAAATGTTATTTATCAATTATTCATTTAGCATACACATATATTACTAACAATTCAATTAAATTTCCTCACCTTTGTCTCTCTCTCTCTCTCTTTTTTTATTTCTGTCTGCATATTAAACACGTTTTAAAATCAACTATTTCAATTAAATAGGAAGTTGTCGTTATTCTGACATCTGCTACGCCTTCCATTCAAGCCACATTGGCCACCTTCCATTAGACATTAGGCTTACCTTATACCTCATAAACGGCAACTAAGTCCACAACTACACCTACGCCTTCAGCTATATTTATATCTACATCTAAATATACATGTTATATCTGAAACTATAACTGCTTGCAGCTAACAAGGAATTATGCCGTATTGCTTTCACTCGCATAGCGACCATCGCAGCGCACTTCATTTGCTCAGCACAACCACAACACACACGCACACACACACACACACACACGCACACATACACACCTACTTGTGCCCATTTGGTCATATTCACCCCTAACGCATTATCCACTCCCCTTCTTCTGCTGCTCGCTGGCTCACTTGCTGCAGCATTAAAGTTAACAAATAGGGCTTAAAAACTTGCTGCGTGTTTGACTAGCCACGCCCACTCTACCCCCCACTCACTTCATGTGTGTTGTATGTGTGTGCGTGTGTGTTGTATACTGTTGCTACTTCTGTGTTGGTTTAATTAGTTAACGCGCATATAATTAAAATATATATTCTGCAGATACTAGTGGATTCAGTTGCAGCAAAATTGCTTCCTTTATTTTATTATCTCGGCAAAGTTTTAGTTGCAGTTTCAATTTGTATATATTTTTTAATGTTACATTTTTTTATATAGGTATTTTTATTTAATAATGAAAAAGATTTATGTTTGTGTGCATTCTTTTGTTCTGTAAGTAAATGTTGCTGGAACTTCTTTGCTTTAGAAAATATTACAACTTTAATTAAATAAAATGTAAATTAAATTTTCCCACAAGTTTTAATCGGATATGCATTTATTAATTATTATTTTAAAATATACTAAGTCTTGAATTTGCACTCACTTCATTTTTACTTTTATTTGTACTGATTTTAATTCAATACTAGCAAAACGGCTAACCGCATTTAATGCCGCTTGAATAATTAATTGGCTGCTTTTTCTTGTGGACAAAAGTGTCACAGTGTCAGTTTTCTAATTGACATGCCATTATTGTAATTAAAATAACTCATACGCTACGTTGTTCAGCCAGACACAAATAGGCCCCCCGCCTCGCGCCCATCACACACACAAATACACACACACCCGTCCTCCCTTGCAGCCCGTGATCAATTTCAACTTTTGGCTTCCTCTCATTGTTAGCCCCAAATTCGGTCTGCATATGAGAATTTCTCCTAGCCATAAATCAAGCCTGCCTCGTGTGTCCGTGTCACATGAAGCTTCGCATTTATTTATAAACCCGCTAGAAAAAAATACCAACCAATAACGGAACTAGTTGAGTATATTTGACTAACAGTCATCCTGTTATTGGACTAAAATCTGCATAAATAATTGTAATTGTTGGTTGATTGTTTTAATTGCCTCGAAATGCGTGAGTTATTTGAACTATTTACTACAGGAAACTTGAAACGATTAACTGGCAGATAAACGGTTCGTAGTATATTCTGTAAAAATTAAACATATATTTTACATTATATGGCAATGGGGTGTAATTGTGTTAATACTTTAATTAAGGGTTACCCTTTACTTAAAATGTTGATTGCTTAAGACAATCAATTTTATTGTATACTTGCTCAATTTACAGTGAAAACTCCAACTGATAAGTGTTATAACAAAAAACCCTTCTCCTGCCTGTTCCATGATTGTACACAATCTAAGCATACCCTTTATTATTCACTATTAATCTGCTAGATATTCGAAAATGGCAACATTGTCGGTCTGCTGGCGCTGTCATTTGTTCGAGTCTCGTTTTGATTTTTGTGGCAAAATAATTGTCGTTTAGGTAATAAAATTTGATTTATGTGCTCAGCATTTCACACACACTTTCACTTTCGCATTTATTTTTGATTTTAATGACGTACAGCGGACCACGCCCGCCTTCAAGTCCAACCAATATGTACCCACTCCCAAAAAATAAATCACATTTTCATAGCTAACATAAAATGAAAATAAATATTAAGCGTTTTGGCCCGGAACAAACACAAAAAGCACCCGAAAGAACAATAACAAACCTAACAATAACAACAATAATTAAGTGTCAGGTGGTGGTTTAATTCTCGTTTAATGCCACCTGTCTGGAGTTTTACTTTAATTACGGCCACTGAGGTGTCTAATTGCCTTAAAATATGAACTCACCGCCGGGCGGACAATGGCCAATGATTTATGCCAACATTTCACGGCGTAGACATAATATAAGAAATTTGATAGCTGTCCTAAAGTGTGCATGGCAAGTGCAATTGTAATCTAATCAATCGTGGCATTTTTAATTAAAATCTAAGGACAGCTAACATCAAACATTCCTTATTCTCCTATACTCTTTATCCACGTGAACTAATTCGTTTCATTAAACTAGTTCTGACGGATTGGGAAAGCATCTGTACAGTATCTTTTCTGATAAAACCTGTGCTATGACTACAAATTTGTGTAGTATAGATGAGCCTAGCCTTGGTCAAATATATACATATGGCAATCTAATTTTTAGTAGATCTAGAGTATTCAATTAGTTGGCGAATGTTGAGTTGCACTTGGCAAGAGTGCCAGTTGTAAGAGTGTTGCCCACTAGCTATGCAAAAGTTGTGTTTGCTGTGTGTTTTTCAAATACTTGTATGCTTTGTGGTTCGAGTGGTTCCAGTGTTTCCAGTGGTTCATTTGCGTTGCGTTAGGGTCAACACTTGTTCTGTGAATTTTCTTTTAGATGCCACTCAAATGCATTTAGCAGACCACAACTAAATTGAATTTAATTTCATCACGTTGCACAGCTCTCTTCATGTTTAATTGCCACAAATATTGAGTTACAAGAACAACATAAATTCTCAATAGCGGATGCTACGGAAAATTTAAATTAAATAACAGTTTACTGCGGTATTTAATGAGCGACAATTTGTTGGCGTTGGGCACAAATCAGAGCAAACGACTTTTGGCCTCAATTTGTGCCGGGCGGGTCAACAACAAATTGGTTAAGCACTGCGTCACTGCAATTCTGGCCAACTGATCGCCCAAAGAGAATAAAAATACCAATTTTAAGCTGGCCAGCTGCACTAACAAAAACAAAAGTGTTTGACAGATTTGCCCAGTGAACCAACCAACCACGCAACCACCCAACCACCCAACCACCCACATTGACAACATTTGCTGTGGCGCACAATTTTTCACTTAGTTTGTACAGCAATTGCATTTTGGTTCTTGTCGTCTTTGAAGCTCGTTTTTTTTTTCGTTTTGTTTTCTTTGCATTGCTTTGTTTTCATTACGGTTCTGTTTTGTCCGGCTTCGCGCTGGCCAATCACGCATCTGGCCACACTGCGAACAGCACAAGCACACAAAGACAAAAGATAACGATTGATGGGCACATGGCGCTGCAGAGCGGAGCGGACAGGAGCAGAGGCAGTGGCAGCAGCAGTAGCAGCAAAGGGATTTGAGAACGCAAAACAAAAAGCATAACAAAACGAGCTGCTAAAGGCTGCGAGCAAAAAAAAAACCAAAAACAAAAAACAAAACCTTTACAAAAAGCCAGCGTAAAACTTAAAATATTTAAGGGACAAATGATTGACTATATCATATATATCAGCAGTACTATGAAAAAATTAGTACAAAATAGTACATAATATATAAATAGTATACATGTGTTTGAAAGACTTTAAAGCGATTTCTACTGCAATAAATTATTACATCGGCTACTAAGGTTTGTCTTATCTTTATAGCTAACACTAATTATAAATTCTACAATTTCTAACTTCAACCCATCCCTTATAAAATTTTCATAAGGATATATTCAAGCTCATAAAGAATATACCCCATTTAGCTGAATGTACCTTGCAGGGCATAAGAATGAGAGAAAAACAAAATCGAATGCAATTTATTTTCTAGTTACTGTTAAGCTGATTGCAACTGCAATAGCGTTAGCGATGGCGATGCCAATGCCAATGCTACTAGTCCTTGTCCAGGCCCATGGAGATGGCTAAAAGCGTTGAGCTTTAAGTTGCAATGAAGCAGCCACCCCAAAACCTCCCCCCAACCACCTAGCGAACGGCTTTTCTCGACAAGCTATAAAAACAAATAAATGCCGCGAGTTACGCAGTTAAAGGCAGAAAAGGTCACTTAAAAGCAAATCAACATTCCACTGCTGTGTTTGCACATACTTGTTGTGCCGCAGGGTTGGTTGGGGGTGGTGTGTGTCTGACGCTAAGCGAAAACTTCCAATTACAAAAGGCGTGCTAAAATTGCAAAATCAAAGTTTAGAGCGGCAATTTTGAGTGCTGTATGAGTTGCTTGATTGAATGCCTGATTGACTAGACTGTCAACTGTCAGAGAGAAAGAGAGAGAGAATGAGATATCAAGTGAAAAGGGACAGTTAGATTGGCCAGTGGACAACTGACAAATCGTCACAAATGTTACCCCAGACCCAAAACGGATGGACAAAACGGTCGGTTAATTTGAGGCAATCACAAACCAAATTGAACCTACGGACAACAGTTCGAGTTGGCTTTGAATTGTTGCCGTTCAGCTTGTTGCTGTTTTTCTAACCATTGCCTGGCAGGCAGAGTTTTATAGTTTTCGGACAGCATTTTGCAAGGATCAATCAATGTTCCGCATTGCCTTAAAACTCATCAGCAGGCGTTGAAGCGTCCCAAATGAGCTTTTGAACGTTGACTACACTTGGCCAAATTGAGGGGAACACCTCGGGTTGGCTATAAATGCTTTTGTATTTATTGCTAAATTAGTTTTGCTGAAAGTTTCCTGTCAAATAATTGAGCTAAAAGCGTTGCTTGTGGAATATCTTGAATAGTCACAGCTCTGTCATTTAAATTTAATTGTTCTGCCTAAACAAGAAATATAAAATCAACTTGTGTGCAACTTTAATTGGTTTGCATTTACTGGGTAAGATCAATGTTCAATTTGATTTCATTTAAGCACTGACAACGCAAGAATTTACCATCAAGTACTTGTTGAAAGCCACGAAAAGTTAATAACTGATCTGCAATTGCGATTCGCACCCAAATTGCTTGCTAATTTTGAAACCAATCAACGGGGCACAAGTGCGACACCAAAACACACACCACAAAAAGCCAACTGCCCAACTGTCCAAATATCCGCCCGTCTGCTATTTGGTGAACCACCAAAAACTGCCCATTAGCACGTGCTGTCCGTGTCAATGCCTGAGCCATTTTATTCCAAGCGGAAAGAGGATGTTTTCGGGGATGAGTGGGAGAAGTCCTGGGAATTGCTGGTAACGTGCATGTAATTGTGTCACCAGGGATGGGCGGCCTAAGCCGCAAAGTTAAGCCGGAGCTGGCCCGTGGCCACTTTTGCTGCTGCCACTTAAAAATCCACTTAATCCCGGCGTCTTAAAAAAGCGACGCAAAGCAATAGCAAAATGGACGAAACTTGGCGAACGTCCTTCGTTCAGCTAGTCTCCCTCCACAACTCCCCTCTCAACTAAGACTGTGTGATGTATTCAGACTGCAAGTCGATTGTTATTTTTACGCCCCAAGCGGAAATAGACATTTCTTGAGCAACTCCTGCAAAACAATCCAAGACAACTTTGTCGATGGCGAAGGAGAGTCAAAGTCCTAGTTGAAGTCTCAAGGAGCAAGTACAAAAAAAAAAATGCAGAAAAATTAAAGTTAGTTTCGAGTTGTCGAAATTTTAATACCCTTGAGTTAATAAAAGGAAATGACAATTTTCACTATATTAAGTACAATTTGAAGGACCTTTTTGGATGCCTCAAACTATACTTAATCGTTTAAGTTTGGACAATTTATAGGTTTGGCTAGCTCCATTTTTATCAGCTATAATAATGGATTTTTAACGAATAAGAAACAATGATTCTCATCACAAACGACAACCATAAAAACGAGGCGAGATGGATGAACGACTTTTATTTAGCCTATTAACATACAGTTTATGATTTCTTATACAAATATGTCTACTCATTATACCCGTTGGCAAAGGCTTAATAAAACGAGTAGTTCAATAATGCACAGTAAAAGTTTTGACGCCTATAAGTGCCTTGGACATTCAAGTAGAGGTCATCAGGTACAAATGGTGGGTGACAAATGGCAAGTGAGGATCTGGGGTGGCTGACATTATTGAAACTGCCCGTACTGTAATTTAAAAGTTTAGCAAACAACCTCGCCGCTCCAACCCCACCGCCATCCGGCCACACTTGAAGCGCATTGAGGTCGAATTGATTCTTTATAATAAGTATGGATTGTAGTCGACTTTAAATCACTTTTATTATAATACCCAGCTGACCTGCTACCCAACTTTCTCTGCTTCTGCTTCAGTTTCTTCCTCTTCTTCTTCTTATCCCTCCTGCTCCTTTTCTTGGGCTTGTTCGCAGCGATGCATGCAATTGATTGGACTCCTCAAGTACAACAACGCAAAATTCCCTTCAATAATTTTCGACTTTGACTACGAAGTTTTGCACAAAACTTTTCGCTGTTTTTTAGGTTTCATACTTCATAAAAGAGCAACGGGCCATGCTCATGTTTTCCCCTCCGCGTCACCTGCACCCCACCATGTCCAACCCCAACCCCTCGAATTAAAGGCAAACAAGATTTGCGAGCTAAGCCCAAAAAGAAATCCGCTTTTATTACCCCAAAGAGCAGCGCATTAAATATTCTTGCGTCATTTCACAATAACAGTTCAGGATAGGTGGAGTGGCTGAAGAGGCCAGTTGGTTGGTAAGGGGGAAGGGAGAGGGAATGTTAAGTTTGGGATTTTGTTTTACAATTTGGTCACGCTCTGCTTTTCGTTTCTTTTGCGATTCTTGTGCACCTTTTAATTAATTTTACTATGCCTGAGAGCGTGCGGCGTTGATGCGCTTCAAAGGATGCTGAGCAGCAACAACAAGAACAAAAACAACAACATCAACGACAAAGTCAATAAGAAGAACAATGGCCCACTAATTCTAATAGCGATGGCAATGGCAAATCAAAATGGCGACACGCGCGCTTCCGTTTCCGCCAATTGCGGCAAATTTGTCGCAAGCTTCTTAATTTGTGATTACTTAACCTCGACTAGCAGCATTTCTTTGCTAATTAACGTAATCAATATTCTTGTTATAGTTGTTCCATCTACAACCTTCATTTCTTTCTATTCCCCTTCTTCTTCTTCTTCTTCTTCTTCTTCTTTTTCCAAAAACTATTCAAAAACGTTGAGTTGTGGAACTGACAGCCATTTGGCACGTTTCAACATTGAAATTTAATTCGATTAAACGTTACTGTTATGCAAATGTATCTTTTGCGTATGGATAAAAATAAGTTGATTCCAAATCCCAAGGGATTAAAGATACTTATTACAGTTATGTGATTGGCAGTCTCAATTGCCTTTGGGTACATTTGAGCGCTCATTTAGCTAGATATTAGATTGAAATATTAAATTGAAACGTTGCTTGAATCTATTCTTATCTTTGTTTTATCACAAATATTCCATATGCAATTTCTTTAAAATTCTTAGCCAGATATTTGAATAATAATAATATTTTAATGAAAGTAATAGTTTGTAAAATGTAATATATATTTTTTTTTACTTCTGTAGTAAATTGCAGATGTATTTTTCTTACTAAATCGGTGGCCACCATCATCAACTGGACACCAGTTCTAATACAGATAATTTTAAGTAAAAAACTTTAACACTTTAGACCACTAACTTCCTAGCAGTTTGAACCGTTTTCAACAGTCCTGTAAAGAGAACTTGTGTGATAGTCTTTTGGCCATTTCTTCAACTAGAGTTTCGAGCAGCTTTACGCAAAAGTTTAATCCATGTGTGTGTGTGTGTGTGTGTGTGTGTGTGTGTGTGTGTGTGTGTGTGTGTGTGTGTGTGTGTGTGTGTGTGTGTGTGTGTGTGTGTGTGTGTGTGTGTGTGTGTGTGTGTGTGTGTGTGTGTGTGTGTGTGTGTGTGTGTGTGTGTGTGTGTGTGTGTGTGTGTGTGTGTGTGTGTGTGTGTGTGTGTGTGTGTGTGTGTGTGTGTGTGTGTGTGTGTGTGTGTGTGTGTGTGTGTGTGTGTGTGTGTGTGTGTGCACACACACATCTCTCTCTCTCTCTCGGGGGGGGGGGGGGGGGGGGGGGGGGGGGGGGGGGGGGGGGGGGGGGGGGGGGGGGGGGGGGGGGGGGGGGGGGGGGGGGGGGGGGGGGGGGGGGGGGGGGGGGGGGGGGGGGGGGGGGGGGGGGGGGGGGGGGGGGGGGGGGGGGGGGGGGGGGGGGGGGGGGGGGGGGGGGGGGGGGGGGGGGGGGGGGGGGGGGGGGGGGGGGGGGGGGGGGGGGGGGGGGGGGGGGGGGGGGGGGGGGGGGGGGGGGGGGGGGGGGGGGGGGGGGGGGGGGGGGGGGGGGGGGGGGGGGGGGGGGGGGGGGGGGGGGGGGGGGGCCCCCCCCCCCCCCCCCCCCCCCCCCCCCCCCCCCCCCCCCCCCCCCCCCCCCCCCCCCCCCCCCCCCCCCCCCCCCCCCCCCCCCCCCCCCCCCCCCCCCCCCCCCCCCCCCCCCCCCCCCCGGGGGGGGGGGGGGGGGGGGGGGGGGGGGGGGGGGGGGGGGGGGGGGGGGGGGGGGGGGGGGGGGGGGGGGGGGGGGGGGGGGGGGGGGGGGGGGGGGGGGGGGGGGGGGGGGGGGGGGGGGGGGGGGTGTATGTAAATGTTGGCGACTTTTTTATATTTATTAATAATATTGCTTTGAAATTGAGTTACATTTTTATTGATTTTATTTTAAGGGATTCTTTCACTGACTGATATTGTCACAGTCACTGGGAAGTAAGAATATCTTCCATCTCTTGCTAGCTATTCTCTCGTTTAGTCATCATCATTTAGTTCACCCTCCTCGGGGCTATCATCTTCATTCCGTTGCCAAACAGGATGCCTGAAGCGACGCATTTGGCTTATGGCCGGCGACGGAAAACAAGGATATCGCTTTGGCATTGGCCAGAAATATCTGCGTGACGAGAAAGTGTTTATACGTTGCTGTTCCTCCTGCTCCTCCTTCTCCTCATCATCATCATCATCTTCACTGTCATCCATGGCCGTCAAGTCTATGATGGGCGTGATCTTGCGTACCACTGACTTCAATTTAAGTTTTCCTTCGACTTGTTGCTCGTTGTTTTCACTTGTTTTGAATAGCCAGAAGCGAGTCATCGAATCGCTGCTGACAAACATCGTTTGCTTGGGATTGAACTGTATACATCGCACTGGCTCAAGGCTATTGCTGTGAAGCACCGCTACGGTTTGACCACTTTGAGCACTCCAAACATGAACACGTCCCTTGTCCACGCCGGCTAAAACGAACTGGGAGTCGGGCGTGTAGCAGGACTGCGTCGGCAGACGAGATTCATTTTGGTATCCAGTGTACTCGAGATGGAATCCACCGTTGAAAGCATTCACACTAAAACACCCAGAGTAATCTGTGCTCACCATTAGGGTTTTGCCATCGGGCGCAAACTGCAACTGCGTCCATTTGGTTTCTTTTTTCAGCTTATAGCCAAATTGTTGGCATGGCGTCGAGCTCAACTTGCGCACATCGTGGACCTCAATGCGTTCATTGTCGCTGCTGGTCGCAAAGACCAAGCCATCGGGATCGTAGGCCACTAATGGACTGTGTAGATAATCAAAATGTTTCGTATATTTGGAGCTGCGTAAATCCCATATATAGACACGATTATCCCAACCAGCACTCAAGAATTGATGCTGACTGCCGGGCTGAAAGCAAAGGGCCCTCACCCTCTTTGTGTGGCCACTTAAAAGGCGCACATGCTTGTGTCTATTCAAATCCAAACAGCGTATTGCATAATCCTTCTAAAAGTTTTAAAATACAATTCAATAGTTACATTTGTTGTTTAGACTTTTGTTAAAATTCTCAAAATTGTTTTTAATTGCTGCTTTAAAATAAATTGTTTCCATAATACCTTATTAAGCATCTTTGCTTGTGCTTTTAAATATACCAAAAAATGGTATTGTTTTATGAAAACTCATGATCGAAATTCTACCCAAATTGATATTCGGCTTACCTTTGTCGAGCTGTGCAACAGTCGATGCTTCTGGTGGGTAAAACAAATCAATTCTGAATAAAATCGTCGCATATGCACCTGAGACAACTTCTGTAAAGTGTGGCAATCATATAAACAGAGGTTTTCATGATCACAGACTGCCAGAAGTTGTCCATCGTCTGAGAAACACATTGAATACTTCTGCTCATCCGTATCACGAAAGATCCGCTCGACGCCAAATTTTTGCATTTCTTTGACTGTAAGATTCATTTTCTTGTTCAACTCCATGTCGAATCTAGTTGCTACACGTTCAACTTGTTTTCATTGGAATAACCTTTAATGACATCGAGTCGTTGACTACGTACTTTTTTTATATTGAATGTAATTTCACTGACTGCTTGAGGCAAAAATAAGTTGTTAGCCGCTTTCTCGCACTCGCCCAATTCAACTTAATTAAATGAATTCTATCTAAGTGAATGTCACGCCCATTCAGAACGCCCAATGTCGCAGCTGGTCGCTGTTGCATTTTACATAATTTTCATTTTGTGGTTTCTCCTTCTTCTCCTCCTCCTCCTCCTCCTCCTCCACCTCATTGCGTCTCATTAGAGAGCCTGAAAAATCGACTGCCGAGTTGGCAACGCAGCTTGGCTTTAGCTCCCCTTTCTACCCATCCCACTTGTTGACCAAATGCCAGCAGCTTGTTATTTAGGCCGATTCGCGTCATTAGTGCAGCAGCCGAATGCGACCAAATGTTGCCATTTGGCTTGTTTGCAGATAGTCCTTGTAGCAGCTCCCTAGACGAAAATACAAGCCCCCTGAAGATGGCCCAAATTGGACAGAGCGAAAGTTTTTGCGTTGGCAGCAGCTGTCTGCTTGAGAGTAAATAATGAAAACTGCAAATTGTTTATTTTCTGCATTCTAATTACAAAATTTGCTCGCTTGTGAAAACTTATCAACATTATTTATCAGAGTTGAGAACGTTTGTTATTTAGACTCTATATTCTGAATACAATGTATATATATATATACTATGTAAAACATTTGTTATTCATCCACTTTAAGTTCAATATAAAACAATGTAGTAAAAAACAGGCAAACGGATGCATTCCTCAATTCGACAGCACATTCAACTTAATGCAAATTTCAGCGACATTAGTTCAGGTGTTAAGACCTGAACTAAACGCCAACTGTTTCCTTGGCAAATACCTGTAACAAGCCCAGGCCCAGACCCAAGCAGTGGAACTGGCTCGCTGGCAAATGAATGTAATTGTAATGTAAGCGGAAATAAGCGCGGCTGATGCTGTCGTTGACGTTGCTGTTGTTGGTGTTGCTGTTGTTGCTGTTGTTGCTGTTGTTGGTGTTGCTGTTGCTGATGTTGTAGGTGTAGCTACTTTCTGTTGCTGTAGCTGTGCGCATTTTAATTAAAATTTATAAGCCTTGGCTGGGGACTTGGCTGTCTGGCTGACTGGCTGGGTCGGATATCAAATGCTGGAGCCCAGCCAGCAAATGTTGCCTCATGGCGTGGCGTTTTAAGCTTTTAAGTTGCCGCGGATTTGCGAAGCTATGCGTGCGATTTTATGTGAAAATCAACTGCGGTGCGCATAAATTAAAAATCAAGCTACAAAAACAGAAAAACACTCACACAAATTCACATAGAATTCCTTTGTGTGCATCATTTGTAATTAATTTGCATCATTAGCTCTTTGCATGTCATTTACATTATTCCGCATACTAAACAGATACATGCTTATATATAAAGAGTGGCCACAATTTACGCATTTTGCGGCTTTGCCAGTCAAATTCAATTAATTTATTTTAACCGATTATTTATTTGGATGCATTTTGCGCATTTATAATTGTTTTCGCGCTCAAATAATATTAATAAAATCAATTAGGATTTCTTTGTTATTGCTTTTAACCAAGAACAAACAAATTTTTTTCATAATAAGTGACACTAACCCTATTGACATATTTAAATATTTGTATATTGGTGCATATTGCTGACATAAACATTTACACTTATGTGAATATTAAATAAACGAATAAAAATTATGAGATTATCCATAACATTAATTGGTGAACTGAATTTATGAATTAAGCATATTTTTATTGTTGCGGTCAATTTAAGCCGATTAATAAATTGTATATTAATTATTTTTTATTGAATGTATGAATGGCTTAATGTATAAATTCCCATCAAACATATGTATAGCTTTAATGATATCTACTTTTATTTGTAGCCTTTACTAGCACACTCGAATTACTATTTTGGCTAAATAAATGGCATGAATTGGCACTCGAAATTACATCTCTGTTGGCCAAGGGTTTGTTCAGCTCTTATTTGCCAACTGTTTATTGATATTTTATGCGCCATTTTGCGCTGCAAAATTGCACTAATTGCAATTTTAGGCACGTCCAGTGAACAC
Organism: Drosophila hawaiiensis; assembly: GCA_037043685.1. Lineage (NCBI taxonomy): Eukaryota > Metazoa > Arthropoda > Insecta > Diptera > Drosophilidae > Drosophila > Drosophila hawaiiensis. The sequence continues at coordinate 2,276,827 of JBAMBA010000216.1, forward strand.
TCGACATTTGCATAACATGAATTGCCAATTTGATTGTTGCCAGACAACCGACCCATTAAAACTGGTTCAAATGTTCGGATGGCAAAGTAAAAAATATGAGAACTAAATATTTGTGCATTTGATACTCAATAAATGGGCTAAAAACAGGCATGAGAACTTTCTGTACATTCTAAAACCAATATTCAGCTTTTATTGTAGATATCTGTGTTTCATAAAAGTATAAATTTTAATAATATTGCAGTGAAAATATATTGTATTATGCTTTATAATTCCTCTGAATAATGGGTTAATTATAATTTAATTTTTAGATATTTATGAGTATAACATGAGTATAAACATAATATATTTATTTAGTTATGAAAAATAATTGGCAAACCGCAGATTATCTTATTCTTAAGATTGGGTTTCAATTATATAAAATAACTGGGTATTAAAAAGTCATTTAAATGTTTTTAGCTGTACAAGTTTGTTTGTATTCTTAGATACCTTTGACCTACTAATATTCTGAAAGAGTATCTGCTAGCAGTTTAACACATGGCAAATGTGTTGGTTGCTTTGCTGTACAAAATTTAATTGAAAGTTGTAAAGCTGTTATCGATCAGCTCAACTCAAGATTTGTGCTTGAAAATTCTTTGAAAAATACACAACATGAAAAGTGATTTTTACTGCTCGTGTTGTTGTTGTTATTGTTGTTGCTGTTGTTATTTGTCATTTGAGCCAAAGTGCACTTTGTTGTCAAGTGTTGTATGAATTTTTTAAAAGCGCATCAATTTTACAACTAGTTAAGGTAAATTCGCTTTGGGTTGAATATCAAGTTTATTATGGACATGGCTCAAGTTGACAGCCAGCTAAAAATTTGTTGCAAATTTCTCAATCAACGGCAGAGAGTTTCAAGTCGAACTGGCTGGGTGGATGTCAACAAAGCGTAGTTTTTGCGTTGTGACAAGAACAGCCATAGCAACAACAACAACAACAAAATGAACAAAAAACACAACAGAAATAACACATTGCAGTTCACACGCCAGCAAAGTGAATCAAACCAAAGCCAAAGTTCAAACACAATTTCTTCAAGGTGCACAAGCATGTGCACTGCACACAACTCAGTGTGTGTGTGTGTGTGTGTGTGTGTGTGTGGTTGTGTGTGTGTATGTTTTTCATTGTGTGCGTGCCTTATGCGTTGCTCAGTCAGCTGCCGGGCACCTTTGAAACTGAATGGGCGCCACCTCACATGCCGTAAAATAAGATAAATGACACGAGTGAGCCATATCAGCAGCCACACTCGGAACAGACAGCTGCTTGCAATTCACAAGAGAGAGAGAGAGAGAGAGAGAGAGAGAGAGATGGACATAAACGGGGGTGAAGAAGTATGGCAGGATGGTAGCCAACAGTAGACAGACAGGGTGTCTGCCATCTTGAGGCCTGCAGTTGTCAGCCGGCACAGTCGCATGCAATCGTTTACCGACCACATCTCCCGCTGCTCCCGCTCGCTGTCTTGGTCAACTTTGCATTTGATTAAAAGCGGATATAGCCCCTGTGACGAATCGCACACTCAACTGGAAGAACTGTGTTCAACTTTCAGGCATTCAACTGCATTTCACCTTTAAATGTAGGCCTCAACGTTTGCCACGTACACATTTATAGTTTAATGCTCAGCCAAAAGTGCCAAAAAAAAACCTTATTTATATACATATATACACAGAGAAAGTGCACTCGTTATATTAAATGAATAAATAAAATTTAAATGCGGAAAAGAGAACAAAGTTGAATTTCCGAAAATGAGTACAACAGGAAGGCTTACGGGTTGTTAAATACCCTAAGAAGATTGTGGTTACCAGTCTTATTGAAAATTTCATTGGAATACAGCTCTTAAACAAAAATTGTGGATATTTTTAAGTACGTAAAAAGTTGAAATGTTGCAGTTTTCATTATTCACACAGACTCAAGTTTTTATACTTCTAAAAATAAAATATATAATTAATTATAGTTTATTTCTATTCCTACAATAAAAAAAACAACTCTTTTATACAATATGTTTCTTTCAATAAGAAGAAAATTGCATTCTTCAAAATGTAAACATTTCGCCCAACATCACCTTCAAAGTGATGATAAAAACCGCCACACAAAAACTATGATAAAAATGTTTAGAGTTGTTGTCAGTTTTTGTCCGTCAGGCATTTATGTGACCCAGAAGTGTATCACAATATTACACTGTGTCGGGCCTTGAGCAGAGTACTGTGAGTTGTTTTTGGGTTTCAGGTCGATTACGGTCCCGTCTCGGAGCTTGGGCTGCTGTTCTCGCTCGCATCATCATGATGCTATGCTATGCGATTCGCTCGGCCTGACAGTGGGCATGAGAATTTATTACATTTGTTGGGTTTGTCGAGTTTGTGGTGTGGAGGCGACGGTCGCTCTCAAGTGCGAATCCATTGCGCATTAAATTTGTTGGCGCTGGTGGCAAACGCCGTGCAACGCCGGGCAATCCTCTGCCATCTCCAGCCATCCAACATAAAACTGACAAAAGTTGCGCCAAGGCAAAAGTTGCTGGGCGCCATTGCAACAATGTCCAATACTCAGCACATAAAAATTATACGTACCAAAAACTGCGAAAAATAGCGGGAAAAAAAATTGGTAAAAGAAACCACCGAAATAAATGCCAACGCATGCCTGAAATGTATGTGACGATGGCCATGGAGACACCATTCATATATGCTCTTCATATATCGCATCGTATGTAACACATATATATATATATATATGTATGGTATATAGGTGGGCAAGCGCAAATATATAGCTTTTAATATGCATAAATTGCACTTATTTTATTTCGTTTTATTTTGAAGCAGCCCGCAAACGACGGACGGCAGTTAACGTTAAATGTGATTATATTGTGTCGACAGCTAAATTCACTACTTAAAGCAGAAGGACATTAACTGAAAATATGAAAATACAATTTACTGTTTCTCAACTTTTTAGTACAAGCTATCAACTAAATTGAAAAGCTTTTAAGGTTAAACGAGTGCTAAGTTATTGCGCGTTAATTCGGTGCAAATAACTTTTATTAAGTTATGAATTTGTAGATATGTAAATTGAATAAAGCTTATTTAACTTGTAGGGCTACCTAAATATAATAAAAATAAAACTTCACTCGACAGCATTTGCGCAGCGCGACTTAACAATTGTATTTAATGGAACAAACGCTACTCGAAGGATTGTAAAATAATTGAAAGAGTAGCACTTAACTGACGCTCTGACCATGACCATTATGCGAGTGCAATGGGAGGAAAAAAATATATGTATATTCATAATTATAATCTTCATAAATTTGCAGCAATAAGTGAAATGAAAAAGCAAAGCTGACAAAAGTTAAGAACTAAAGCGGCTTGTGCCCCTGAGTCATAGTCAGAGACAGAGTCAGAGTCAGACTCAGAGCCATTGTCAGCATCAACATCAGCATCAGCGTCGCGTCAGAGTCTAGAGTCCGAATACCAATCCAAAGGCGGCTCTTTTGCTGAGTTGCCACCCTCCCTGAAGACTCTTCGCTTCTCCGTGTGACAGCTCGCTTGATAGCCCCGCCTTCTGTGAAAGTACTCACATTTTTCAATGCAATTTCCAGCGTGTATGTGTGTGTGTGTCCATGTGTGTGTGTATGTGTGTGCATGTGTGTAAGCACGTGTGTGTGCATGTGTGTATATGTGTGTTTGTGTATGACAGTTACTCCCGCGAAGCGTTGACAGTTGTCAATGTTATTAGGGACATGTGGCATGGAGCAAAGAAACCCGAAATCAACTCGTCGAGAGATGACAGTGGCACCAAAGTGCAAATAAAATATTAAATTTTTCAGCCATATTGATATGTGTTAGTAAAATCTAATAAAGCTGAATAACAAACACAAAAGCTAAGCAAGGCAAAAATGAGAAATTCAAAAATATAAAGAATTTTACATTTTTGAGATGCCTTTACTTGATACTTTGAAAGGGACCTTTTACTAGCTTAAATCTCAATTTTACCCATAATGCAGTGGTGCAAGTCGGAGTCATACCTATCCCAATAACAAATTGTTGGAATTATTTGCCAACAGATTCTCCGGAATTTCCGCTCTCTAATTGAGCTGCGTAAAGTTAACTGTATGTTCAAGAAACAGATACGATTCGATTCGCCCAAAGCTAAACAGCATTTTCATTTACTGACGACCACATCCATTGACCAAACGTGAAACAGCGTCATTCACTGTTTGTACAGTCAGTCTTGGCCCTAAACCAAAGGGACATGGGGATGAGCTACACGAGAGTAAGCCAGAGCTAACTGCATGCTGCTCGTATTTGCTGATTGTGTAACAAATATTGACAAGGCCGAGCTGAACTGGCCTAAAAACCGGACTTGGACTTGGACATGGACTTGGGCATGGACCGGGGGGCCAGTCGGACTGACTGTCCTTCCGCAGGGACATTTTGTGCCATATCATGTTCCATGTTGACGCACCAGCACAAAAGCTAAAATTATATTTAAAAGTTTGCAATTTTCTTTCTTTCTTTCTCTCTCTCTCTCTCTCTCTCTCTCTCTTCGTTTTTTGCTGCCCACTCTCTAGCCCCTTCCTTTGGTTTTCTCTTTCGCTGACTTATATGTATGGGCATGGCACGTTATTTACTTTTGTGGTCAATGTGCGGCGTTCGGGGGCCTCGAAAATCCCCAAAGTTATAATTCTTAAAGTTTTTATCTTTCATCCACACACACACAATCCGCAGCGGGTTCAAGTGGGCGTATACGTAATATTTAAGTTTTATATACATATATATATAAATATATAAATTAAGATTTAATAGCAGCGTTGCTGCTCGCATAATTTTAGTATATTTATGATTTATGATTGCACAGACATGTCATAAAATCAACAGCATTAGTAACTTTGTTGCTGTCTATTCTCATTTGGAGCTCGCTTAATATCCATTTCATTTCGCGAACGAAGCGCTAATGAAAATCTTAATGCGCCACAGTCAATAACAAATGGAAAACCCCATTGGGGTGCTGCCAACGAAAATTCCGATGACTTTTGGGTATTTTCAATTTTAATTAAGTAACTGACTGACGAACTGACTGACTCAGCCTGAATCTTTGGGCCTACGGCTTACTCAGACTGCTGTTAGGCGATTTATGTGGCAACAACAAAATGGCAATTTGTTAAGCTAATGATGCCATTTTTCGGAGCAAATTACCCACCTGACCATGGCCAGCGGTCATCTAACAAGCAAATAAACAAACAAACTTCCAACACACACACACAAAAACACATACAACGACACATACAGTTCCCTAGGCATGTGTGTTTGTTTATATTACGCTCGTTCCGACTTGATTTAGAGATGTGTGTCACCTCCCACTGGAACTAGTTCCTTTGATTGAATCTCTAACGGGACTTAATTGCTTATGAGTCAATTTTTTTGTGGCACACAGTCCTAATATATTATGTTGTATATATGTATATATAGGTGTGGCATGGATTTTAATCAAGAAAACAAATTAAGAACAATATTTTTTCGATTTACATGCATAAATAAATTTGTTCAATGACCTAATAAATCTTTTGCAAATATGCAATTCCTTAAAAACAAGTGAATTTCCACTTGATCTAGTCAACGAAAGCAAATACTACTGAACGAATTTAACTTATTCAATCATTTCAATCAGTGCTTACATTACGTATACGTCTAGTATATATTGCTAGTTGAATAAATTGAAAGAGTATTTGCATTTTAATAAGAAAATTGAACTAAAGCTTCCACAAAATTAAATCGGATCTATGAAATTCGACCAATTGAGTTGGCTGCCCTAATGGAACCATAATGGTCATGGTCAGCACTCGCATTACGTATACGTGTAGTGGGTCAACAAGTTGTGCCAAGTCAGCAAAAATGTGGTTTTGCTTACACAAATACTTACCTGTCATAAAAGCAAAGTACTTCAATACTTAGCCACTGCTTATGCTTTGACTTTGCTAACAGAGGATGGAAATTGGAGTGGAAGAGAGATAGAGGAGGGGAGAATGAAGTAAAATTGAGGCATTTGGTCCTTTGGTATATTTGGCTTTGCTGAACAAATTTCATTTTAATTAGCGCCACGTTGCACTATGCAAGCAATTCGAAAATCAACGCAACTGTTGCCAGCAATAAAACCCCCACCCAAAGTCTTTTCAGCATTTGAGAAGCCAAAATAGTAGCGTAACATGAGATAGAGAGAGAGAGGGTGGTAAGGCATAGGAGCGTATAGGGATTTAATAGCAATTAAACGGTGTAAGGTACGCAGAGAAATAGGCAGCGTATAGATGGGAGGGGGAACACTTGTCTCGAAGCTAACCAAGCAGAACACTGACAACATTCAAGCGCCACCCAACAAACAACCAGACAACCGACAGCCGACAACTGACTATGGAGACCAGAGTAATCACCGTTCCCAATTGGCTGTCGCTGTTGCTGCTGCTGCAACTGCAACCGTTGGCTGCGTTTGCATGTGCAACATGCCAATGCACATGATGTGTTTAATGCTTAAATTCTTGCTAATTCCATTAGTCGTCTGCCTGACTGCATTCCACTTTCTCTCGCTCTCTTTCCCTCTCTATTAGTGTATTGCTATTTGTGACCAAAATAGTGCAATGCCGCCAGCAACAACAACAACAACAGAAAAACTGACAGCGAAATCTAAACCAGACACTAACCAAAACGGAACGTGCGCAAATTAATATTATAGTTCGACGCTATTTTGACACGGACCAACTTTGGCCCTCTACCAATGACACTCTCCGAGTCCACCGCCAGTTTTAAACACGATCTACAAATTGGCACATTGTTTGCCCTCTCAACTGGTAGTTTTTGGCAAACAGAGGTTGTTGCTGCTAAACAAACAGAGACTATGTTGCAAGGGCAAAATAAATGTAGCTTAATCGCTATACACAATTAGCCAAACATTCTGGCAACAGATAAATTAAAACAATTATGTTAAGTTGGCTAATGAATGCCTTTTTAGATACACAAACAAACAAACAAACAAATTTATCATTAATTTTTTCTGAATGCATATAATTTTGTAGCGAACAACTAGCAAGTCAGGGATTAAAGATCTATTAAGGATACCTTTTAAAAATTGTTATTGTAGGTTATACAAATTATAGCAAGTTTCGTCACACAATTTAAAATGAATTTAAAATTTTTACTAGTTGCGAGTGCCATTAAAAATTTATCGCAACACATTTCCTTAATGCATTTCCAAGCCGCTTGTCAAACAAATGCCTGCAATATAAACGCATTATACTTTTGCTAAGTAAATGTACCGTTGGTGGGAGAGGTGGGTGGGATGCTTCATTCAGTTAACAGCGCCGTCGCATCGTAGTTGCCACTTTTCTATTTATTTGCCCATTAACGCTCATTTGTGGTTATCAGGTAAATTGGATAAAAGCCAACGTAGCATGAAGCCTGCTACAAAACACACAGCACAAGCCAAAATAGCAGGCAGCAGACAGGACCTCTGGCTGCGGCATGTCCTTGCTGCCGGCTGCCGACTGCTGCCGGCTGCTGCTGCTGCTGGGGCTGCTTATCTTCAAGTGTTTGTTGCAACAAACAACAAGCCAAACCAAAAATGAAGGTTTCACATTCCACTTTCGGCTTAGACGCGAAACTTTTTTTTGGCCAAATTCATTTTGTGGCGCGTTAACGGCCACAGTCATTAACTTTTTTTATACTTTGTCTACCTCAAACTCTGCTTCGCCCTCTCTTTCTTTCGCTCACCCTCCCTCTCTATCCCGCAGACTACAATTACATTCAAATCGAATTCAAATATTTGCGGCATATACTAACCAGCATTTATTTAAGCCACAATTTGTTTAGACCAATAAATAAAATGGCGACGATGCCGTCATAAAATTTAATTTCCACACACAAACACACACATACACATATATATATAAGCTGCATACAAATATATATTTTTTCTTTATGGGCACTTCGGGGAAAAATGTAAATGAATAAAAACCGAAATTTAAATGCACCATATTGCAAGCTCAAATGAAATTTTGTGGCTAGTTGCAAAACAAGGCCAACAAAAATAAAAACAACAAAATGCAACGTAAATAACACCCATTTATTGGTCGTAAGCGCTACCCTGTAATAGAATTATGTGCTTAGCAATTATAGAAATTCCTAAAATTGAATGAAATTATTATCTACTATCTGCTACCTTTTACTCTATGTTCTTGGGTTATTATTATTTAAACTGGCCTAAAAGTATGCTATGCTAATGAGAAACTGCAACAGAATTCGATTTTGAATGATGACTACAGGCCATAATTATAAAACGCTAACAAACTACTTTGGAACACTCAGAAATGTCTCATCTCATAAATATCTTTTTAGTTATTCTTTGTCTTCAAGTTTGCCTTGCAAGCTATTTTTTTAAATAATTACTTAAGCCAACACTATTTGCTTGTAACCAACCCAATTTCAAGTAGAACATTCTGATTGTATAACATATTTTTCTAAATTTCATTATCTTTATTTTTGTATTAATTTTTATTTAACATATTTAATATCTATGATTAATATGCCCACCCTATACAACCAAAACAGGATATTATGAAAGGCAGCGCTTGCAACACAATAGTACAATACGCTCACATCGTTACACACACACACACATATATATATATATATATATATGGGGTATATATCCAGAGTTGCATTGGGCGACACACGCTGCATGCGGTCGCTCAATATGAAAATACTTGGGTATAAAGTCCAGTGGGTCTGACACAATTCAGGTTCGCAGCGATATTTGGTGAAAAAAAAACAAACAAGAGAGCACGGGTAGTGTTCCGGGGGAAAGGGAGCAGGGGGTTGGTGGTGCCACTGTGTCGACTTGGACTGCGGTTGGCTTGCGCTAAATTAAATTTCGGTACGTTGGCGATCCCAAAAGTCCAACACACGTTCCATAATACGCAAAGTGTCGTCACATTGTTAGTGTTTTGTGTGTGTGTGTGTGTGTGTGTGTGTGTGTGTGTTTGTGTTTGTGTTTGTGGCGAACCACTGTTGAAGCATTGAAATTTTTACACTTTTGTATATCGCAAATCAACATCACCATTCAAATATATTCCCAAGCCGGAGTCCGAGCCGATTGACAACTTTTTCGTTTGCTCAATTCTGTATTCAGCTAAAATGCGCAATACAGCCATTTTGACATTTAATAATCCCACACGCATGCCTAAAAATAAAAGCGATATTTTTATGAAATTGTTAACAAATATTTATATTCGATTTCCATGCGAAAACTTACCCAAACAAATGCGTGGTCCATCACCAAAGACCAATAAGCAGCCCCGCTTGGTATACTCACTTGCCGCACCATTATCAAAGCGTTCCGGCTTAAATTTCTCGGGCTCCGGAAAATTGGCCTCATCGTGATGCAAGTTGTATGTGGGAATTGTCACTGTTATGCCTGGCTCCACATTCAATATCTTACCGTCGCCCAAATTAATTGTTGTGGGCCTTGTGCAGATTTTGGTAAAGAAACCAATGACACTCGTCAAACGCATCGATTCTAAAAGTACAGCGAATTAATTATGATTAAGACATATATATATATATATATATATATTGATATAAATGTGTCTATTGTTATATTGACAGTCCAAACTTTACACTGTTACAACTCGGTCCAAACTGAATGATAGTAAAATAATATTAAATGTTCAGTTTGAACCAAAATTGTCGGTCAACAAAGTCGTGACATGAACACATCTCACAATCCAGATCCCAAATGTCAAAGAAACCTTAAATAATGCCATAAATAATAACGCTCTAATTGTTAACACAAACCATGTATGCACTGATCGAGATATGGAAGAGCGTTCAGCTGCTCATAGCTGATATTCTTATCGCCAGCCAGGGCATTCAAAATTTCCGTTCGTAATTTTTCCTGCTCTTCTTGATACTCGCCCAGCTATCAATACAAAACAAGATTGCGACATAAGCAATATTGTGAAATACTCAATCGCTTACCGTATACAAGAAATGATAGAGCACAGCAGCCGAAGTCTCAAAGCCATCCATTAATACAGTCAGAGCATGACCCACCATATCATCGTAGCTGGCGCCCTTCTCCTGCAGCTGAAGCAGATGCGATAGGTAATCGTTGCGTTCGACACCAGAGCCACTCTGCCTCAGCTTGGCTGCTTCCCGGGTGAGTTTCAGATAGAACTCATTCGATTCCTGGGTAAAGAAACGCATACGAAACAATCGTCTCACAATCGGAGCAATCGGTGTCCGATTGAAGCGGGTTATACCCAAAAAGGCGTAGGAGACCCAATCGTTGGAAAAGCGCTGAAATTGACTGAGGGAGCCAGCATCTATGCCCCAAATAAAATCACCCATGGCCTGGGCGGTATATCGATAACATAGCTAAAAAGACCCAAAACGAAAAAGAAGTTTTCAATTCGAGTTGAAAATTAAGTACATAAATAAATAAAGATAACATATGATATTCTGGCTCACTCACATCTTTTGTCTCGATGACATTAGTCGATCGCTCCTCAACCGATCTCTTCATATAGTCCATTAGCTTGAGTCCAGTTTGCTCCCAGATGGCGTAGGCCTGCCTTAGCTTATTGGGCGTGAGTCCAGCGCCGCCATCTGTGCGTCGCTTCTTCCACTCATCCCCCGCACTGAAGAAGGGATTACGTGCCACATATTTATTATAGTCCTGGGAGTGGGTTACATAACTGCTCGTCAAAGTGTCCCTATAATCACTGAAGTTCGTCACGAGCACCTCATGGGCCAGCTGCGGATCAAGCACCAAAATCTGTGGCTCTCGTGTCAGAAATGTGCCAACAGCACGATGCTTGCCCTTGTACTTACTAAAAGAAAAAACAATTTATGAATATACAATAAATATATAAATATATATAATACGCACTTGTAAATATTTCCTAAATCAGCAATAAAACTGCTGCCGCCACCAAACAATCCTGGATAGCTGCCAAGCAGTGTTAGGGGCTCCGCCGTGACCAATCCACGCTTGGACCAGTACTTGTGGTACCAGGTGAGGTACAAGTAGACAGCAGCAAACGCCACATGTACAAATCCTACCAGAAGGACAATCAGTATCCACATGATGAACGCACGTACTTAGAACAAATCAATCCGGCACTCGACTGCCAACTGTTCGACTAGCTGTTGTTTTAATAATGTCAAATAGTTTGTGATTGCTCTCATTATCGCCATGCGACTAAGCCGTCAGATAACTGTGGGTCTAAATATGAGAAAATTTTATCACTTTCAAGTACAAATATTCAAGCTTTATTAAGTATTATTATTAAGTTCTTGGCTATATAACCCCTGTTATTTGATAACAATTAACAGCTGATATTACTTATCAGTTGAATTGAACGAAGACTTGGTCAATCAATTTTCATAATTAATAAATTATTGATGGCAAAAGAGAAAGGCATATTCTATTTCGACATAGAACTAGCTTAAAATATATTTCGACTTACAGAAATTTCACAAAACAAATATTTCCAATCAATAGAGAGTACAATTTGTTGTTTGATAGAGGAGAAGCGAATAGTTGAGTAAATCATTAACTTTGTCCCATTGTAACATTTGTAATCGCTGATGAATCTCGCACATGCGATAAGCAAATTACGTATAGTAAGTAAACACTATTGTACGAAACGGCGATACTCCAAATTGATATCACCTTGAAGTACAACACCAAACCCGGAATCGCCAGCCGGCTCTATCTTCTCCTTGCGCCGCACAACTTGGTAGTTGCTGATAATGTGCAACAGAGCCGATTTGATTGTCAACTGGGCCAATCGCATGCCTGCCAAATAGATACGAATATAATAAATAATAAATATATAAATATATATATTTGATTGATATATAGCTGGACTTTGGTGCTCACCCATGCAGATGCGCGGTCCATCGCTGAAGGGCAGCAGAATACCCTGCTTGATGAGCTCGTGATGGGCGCCATTATCGAAGCGCTCCGGCTTGAATATCTCCGGATTGGGAAAGTATTTGGGATCATGATGGAACTGATAGTTTGGTATCATGATGGTCATGCCCACCTCAACCTCCAGTCGCTTTTGTTCATTCAATTGTATATTTGTGGGATGTGTGCAAACTTTCGTATATTGCGGTATCAAACTGCTCAGCCGCAAGGATTCTACGAGAAACAATTAATTGAACTTTGTTGTAAGATTTAAATTACAAGAACTACGTACTCAATAAGTATCAGCAATACAGTAAATGCGAAAATACCTAAACCGAGTATAAATGATGAACTTTTTATTCGAGTATTTTTCTATTAAAAAATTTCTTAATTTGCTACTCGTTTAAATATCTTTTACTTTATTAAATAAAAATTCAATTATTTCTTATACTTACTTACACTTTTTTAGATTATATACTAACCATAAACAACCTGATTCAAGTAGGGCAAATCACACAGTTTATCGAAATTGACTCCTTTATCCTTATCGGAATTGTTCAAGATTTCCATGCGCAGCTTTTGCTGAGCCTCCGGTTGCTCCGATAGCTACACAATTATTTAAACAAATTTAGTATTTTATCAGTATAAACAAATGAACCCAATCGCTTACATAATAGAGAGCATGCATCAGAGCTGATCCCGTGGTATCATAGCCATCTAGCATGACGGTCAGAGCGTGTCCCACCAGATCATCATGTGTGGCATTTTTCTCGTTGCGCAGCTTCAACAGATGCGATAGATAATCTGTGCGCTGGATCTCGTTGGCCATCTTGAGACGCAGTGCGATGGCCTCCTTGGTCAGATGGGAGAAGAAGTCATCGGTGTCCTTGGGATAGAAGCGCATGCGCAGCAGCAGACGAATGATGGGCGCAACAATCGATGCCATAAATATGGTTATCATATAGAATGTGTTGCTCGTATATTTCGTGGCCATTTGCTGCATCTTATTTGGTTGCCCCATGTTGGGGGTCAATGTGCCAGCATCAATGCCCCAAATGAAATCACACATTACATTGGCGGTATAACGGAAACAGAGCTGAAGGAGCAAAGGATATGTTAGTTGAAATAAATAAATAATACAAAAATATATATTTTATATTAGAAGTAAAAGCAAACTTGGGAATCGACTTACATCTCTCGTCTCCAGCACATTGCCCTGCTTGGCGAGAAGCTGCGTCATATAATCGGTTAGCTTCTTGCCACTCTGTTGCCAAATGGCATAACCCTGCTTGAGGCGACTCGCAGATAATCCGCCCTGAGCCTCGCTGCGCAAGCGACGCCAAGTGTCACCCGCTGCCCAAAACGGATTGCCCTGTACATATTTATCCCGCTTGGCGTGCTGCACATAGGAACTGGTCAATGAATCCTTGTAACAATGGAAATTCTGCACCAGCACTTCGTGAGCCAATTGTGGATCCAAAACAAGGATTTGCGGCTGCCGTGTCACAAAAACGCCCACAGCGCGATGTTTATCTTTGTATTTGCTGTTGAACAGTAATAAAATCAAATTATTTTTATTGAATGTAACGTTGATGTTGAAAATGAAAATGTATATTGATAAATAGATTGCTGTACCATTGCAGCAGTAAAAGCCGACAGTAGCCGACCGAGAAATACTCTGATGCCATCTAATACCAAGTGCATGATGGGTGTAGCCCAGAATACCGATCTTTGATGGAAGTTCCTAATAAGCCATCCGCCAAGTTTGCCTTTAAACAGCATTAGATATAGGCTTTTGTGAATTTTGGAGGCGGGAGTGGGCGTGGCTATAAATTATCGATACCTAGAAGCGGTTACTCGTAATATGCCTTCCAAATCTGATGACTCCAACTTAAAAATTGAGGAAGATCACGGGGAGGTAGGCGTGATCATATGCCGAGGCATAGCCAACAGCCTATCAACCAAATTTAGTGACTGTAGCTTTAAAATTATTAGCAATATGCGGCTTTGTCGATTGGCGAAATACTGAAATAATCCTGTCTAAATAATGGACTATTTTGTTGCACTTGCAAACTGTTGGTATATGAAAATACATAAAGATTGCACATTGACAAGTAGATATATATACTGATAAGTAGATGAGATTGAATTCGGATTTCCGGTTTTGTTGTAGAGTTCAAAATAATACCTACTTGTAGACCCGCTGCACATCCATGACAAGATTGCGCTTGCGTGTCAAGAGACCCGGATAGGTGCCCAGCAGAGTCAGGGGCTGGGCTGTGATGAGGCCACGGCGACGCCAGTACCTGTGATGCCAGGTGAGATACAGATAGAGGGGCAGCAGCAGAATGTGCAGCACGATAAGGATGACGGTGACCAATAGATACATGTTGCCGCGCTTTATATTGCGGCAGCCCCAGCCTCCGGTCTTCAACTGATCGGAAGGCGAAGTCAATTTCAATTTCAATTCTCGATTTGCTGGCATCATGTTCGATCGCCGTTTGTATTATCAGAGCTATTTTTTGTGTCCGTATTTGTATTTGTGTAATACATTGACAACTTAATCTTAATGGAATCTTTGAGTCTGAATTCAACATATACATATATAAACATAAGCCGACTATTCGCAACGGAGGGTCGAATTGTGTACGCTTTTGATAATTCTCAATCTGAACCACATTTCAAGCAAATGTATAAATAATAATATATAAAAGTTTTCCAAGACTCTGCTGCGGCTGATCTCATTTTTAGCTGATCACTTGCAACTAGACCGTTATCATTATTGTATAATCGGCTGATAACTACGCGCCATCTCGATAAGATAATGATGTAATGATGTTCACAGCAAATAAGCCACATTTTATAATTATTATAGCGATAAACAGAAAAGACTGTATAAATTAGCCAGACAAAAAAGATTTTGCAATTTAAACGGGTCGAGGTCTCTTGGATATTCATTTAAACACGTCTGCATAAACAAAACTTGCTTCCATAATTTTTTTTTTAATGTTTTTCTCGTGTCTTATCGACGTGCTCAGTTCAGCTTTAATCTCTGTGGTTGAGTGTGGCGGCGGTGGTTTTCTTATCAGTTGGCTAATTTATAACCAAGTGACCGATAAAATTTTTAATGCGAACTGCTGCGAGCTATAAACAAAATGCCATTGTTATTTCTACCTTTAATAATTAAAATATACGCATTTGTATGGGTGAATTTGGACAAAAATCGGATTACATCTGGAAATATGAGTGATCTACAAAAGCAGAATTGTGGAAAGCAATCAAATACATATTAAGATAAGATATTTAAGATACCAGAAATTCAACTGTCATAAGTTAAACAAATCGGAATTAAAGTTACTTAAGTTATCACTTGAATAACAATTGCTTTAACAATTGCTGGTGTAATTATTTAGTTCTGTAATTAGTTTCCTTGAAGCGTAACAATCTTGAAAAATGTATATTGAACCAATTTGTGAAAAGTAAATAAAAAGTATTATGAGAAATAACAGAAATTTGACATTAAACAATTATTACTATAAGTATATAGAAAAAAAGAGTTACAGTTCTGTTTACAAGTGGCTCGTTGCCATTTTATGTAGCTAGACAAAATACAAGTGACTTGAAACTGAATCTCAATTTGTTGTTGGCATTGGAATTAGAATGGGGATTATAAACAATAACAATAATTTGAAAACAATGCAGAGCATAACAATCAGTATTCATCCATATATGTATATATATATATAGATATAGATATAGAAATAGATATATATAAATCTATCCACTATCTGTGCTCCTCGTATTTGCAAATCACGGGAAACATCTTATCGCCGCCCAAATATTTGGCCAGCCAGCGATTCTTTACAACGGCTAATTTTAAGGTTTCGCATTTGAATTGGGCATTCAGGTTGGTGTGCAGTGCTCGGCCCATGCCCTCGATGACAAGCAGATCAGTCTCATTGGCAGTGATGGCATCGCACAGCTCGCGCGGCAGTGTGCGCATATCCAGACACGGACCACTCTGTCCATTCGCATAGACGAGCAGCCGCTGGCTACGTATCCAGGCGTGCGACAAAATGCTGCACTCGCAGGCGCATTCGTCGAGCAGCAAACTCAATTCCACGCTGGTCACATCGTTCAGCGAGGGTTCGCTGTTCGCACAGAGCAGCACCTTTGTGCCGCGCCTCAACAGTTCCCGCACAAAGGGCAATATGCCCAGGACAACATCGACACCACTGTTGTCCACAAAGACCACAGCGCATTTGTGTGCCTGCTGCTCTGGACTATTCCGCATGCGTTGCAGCCACGCATCCAGATTATCTAGCAGCCACGGACGCTGCTCGATCCGCTCGAGCGCCGCATGCAGTCCAAAATTGCTATCCTGCTCGAGTATGGTGGCCACTGCCTGCGCACCCCAATCGAACATGTTGCCAGCGAGCACACCACGCACCAGTTCCGTCCAACGTGCATCCCCATCCGTTATGGCATCGATCTCCTGCAGTCGCTGCTTGAGTCTGCCCTTGGCCGAAGCATTCTCTTGCTGCTTCTGACGCCGCCAGGGATCCGAGAAGCCAAAGCGACGCAACATTGTCTCGTTCAGCTTGAGCAGCTCGCTGGTGCCCAGCACAACTTTGCCCCGATTGTTGGCGATGTTATCCTGATAGTCTTGCAACTGCCGCAAGTAGGCAGCGAAATTGTGCTGCACGCTGTGCGGCATCATCAGCATCATCACCATCATCCACTTGACTGCTGCTGCTGGCCGCAGCCTGCTAGGCATATTTGGTGACCAGTTCGCGAAAGCAGGGAAACCAATAATCGGCCGCCTTGGCATCTGTATTGAGATCCAGCGTGTCCGGCTGATAATTGGACTCATCTGCGAGCAGCGAACAGCTGTGCATTTTTCTTCTTCGACTGTATGTCGAGAGCAGCGACAGCGACCACAACTTTTTTGCCAGTGTACGTTTCAAAATGTTGACGGCCGTTGTTGTTTTTGCTGCTTGCAAGTGCGCACTAATATTATTATGAATGTCTCGTTGTCTGTTTCTTTTTTCCTTCTTTTTTATCAAAACCGCACATAGGACAGCACTGGCTGTGTAACAACAAACGCATTTTGCAGCAAACAGCTGACAGTTGCGTTCACACGTGAATGCCAGCCAGCACAACTGCCACTAATAATTTATATAAATTTTCGTAGTTTACCTGCCAATTGTATATTTAAACATTACTATTTTTTACTACTTTTGTAAAAACAGTTTAACTGGTATAATTTTCATATAAATTTATGTTCAATTTGACTAGTTTTCATTGAAATGTAAGTCGCATACATTTCAGCTTTTGTCTGTGACAGACGCGAGCGCAGCCAACGTCACGGCTTTTCATTGACAGGCCGTCTCTTTCCTGTTGAATTTTTTGACAAATCAACAACTTAAAAATGGTACGAATGCCCAAAAATCGTTAATTATAAATACAATCGGGGTTTCCTATGCGCAAAAATTGTGCTTAAACGAACAAGCAAAGTACACGCTATTAAATGCTAATGCAATTTTGTGTGAAAAGTACATTTAAGATGCTGGATGAAACGGCGCTAAAATTGTGTTTACTAAACGCTGCTAAAATTTCTCTTTATGTGTAGGCCAAGCGCACCAAGAAGGTTGGAATCGTTGGTAAATATGGCACCCGTTATGGTGCCTCGCTGCGTAAGATGGTCAAGAAGATGGAAATCACGCAGCACGGCAAATATACTTGCTCCTTCTGCGGCAAGGTAAGGCAACGTAGAACAAGAGGAAGCAGCTGCAAATATTTCATTTTCGAGATTTACTAATTGTCTGTTTCGCTTTCCAGGATTCCATGAAGCGTTCTGTGGTTGGAATCTGGTCGTGCAAACGCTGCAAGCGAACTGTTGCCGGCGGTGCCTGGGTTTATTCCACGACAGCTGCCGCCTCTGTGCGCTCAGCCGTGCGTCGTCTGCGCGAGACGAAGGAACAGTAAACGGTAAAGAGAACAGTTAATTCCTCTGTTCCGTTACGTTTTAGAGTTCCCATAGTTTTTGTATACATAAATAGACAACGCAATTTTCTGTGGTTTGCGCCGCGCCGGTCGAAAGAAGCATAAAGTGTAAAAATAAAATAAAAATCCTTTTACTCTTGGCAGTAAAAAAACAAAAAAAGAAAAAGTGCTGTTATTTCTTAAAGTGTCATAATGCTGTACAACGTGCAGAGGGAGACATCTGATCTTGTTGAATCTTTTTTTATTGATATCAATGTGTATTTGTCGTGTTTGATCCTTAACCCCGTTTAAAATTCATTTGGAGTTATTTACTTCAAAGCGTTTCAACTCCATTTGAAACATTTCTCACGAGCTGATCCTGCGCAGTCGCGGCGACTATTCACGAACAAAACAAAAATGCAAATCTTTCGTTGTATATCAGCCGGTTTCAATATAATTTTCTGGGCATTGTTTTTTGTCAACGATGCAAAATAACGAAAATTTGAGTCGAATTTGGATATTACTCACTTATAAACCGATGTTTTCGTTTACAGTTGAGCAGCTAAAAATAATACAAAACGCATACAATTTATTTTTGTTTTATCTTAATTTTTCATTGTTTTTCATTTTATTTATAAAATTTAAAAAGTTTCTAATTAAACAAAAAATACATCTTACAACTTGTGGCTTACACTGCAAACTATGCATTTTGTGGATCAACTTGTTTGATTTGTTGTTGTTTGTTTCACAATTATACAAATAATATTTAGCTAAACTAAATAGGAGATTTTGTCTTGCCGACTGGCCTGTTGCCAGTTTTAGTTGATTGATTTGATTGGATTTTGTTTCGCTAATTTAATGCTAAAATTAAAATTGCACCGTCACCAGTTCTATATATATATATATACTATATGTATATCGTCTCTATTGCTATATATATATATATGTATATATATATATATATAGGTATGTATATGGTTGTTAAAAAATTAATTTAGCTAAAAAGTTTTACTTGGCTTTTACAGATTTTGTGTAAGTAGTATGTGTGTGTGGGGAGATATTTGTTGTTTGGGATATCAGTTTTATCAGGTGGTGTTAATTTTTTTTCTTTAATCTTTGCTTTTAATTAAATACTTGATAAATATACATATATTTAAATATATATATTTATATACATATATACAACAGCAAAAATATGTAGTTAGAAGTTTGAGCACTTGTTGTTGTTGTTGCATGTTTTATAGTGCTGTTGTTGTTGTTGGTGTTGTTGTTGGTGTTGTTGTTGTTGTTTTGGGTGTGAGCTACGTTTTAGTTAGACGCAAAACTTTTCGACTAAGTCTAAACTCTAAATTCGAACTTAGAGAAATACTTAATGCTAAATGCCATTTTTATAGTACAGTTCTTGCTTGCTTTTTACACACACATACAGACACACACATTTATAGTATACACACACACACACACATATATATATATATAAATAATTAATTTAAATGTATATTTTTAATAGCTACACTCTTTAAATTATTTACAATATTTTTCTTCACGTTACTTTGTTTTATGCATTAATATCAGTATATGCCTAAACTAAATATTTCGGTTTTTTTTTTACACTGTTCTTTTTATTTTTTGTTTTATGATATGCGTGCATTATATTTAATTTTTGTTTCGAAATAGTTTTTCTTTTTGCTTTTGTATACATTTAATGATTATGGTTGGAGAAAGCATTTTATTTATTAATGATATGCAGCGCATTTGTGATCCTCAACATAGAAAAATATAAAACAAAAAAATAGATTTAGAATTTTATCATTTGGTACAAAGCGAAAGTAACTAAACAAAAAACAATGAATTTTAAGAAAAATAAAGCTTACAATTATTGTTATTATTTACGTATACTATAAAAACACAACTCGGCTGAAAGCGCATAACTCGAACTTAGTTATTAGCTAGGGGAATGTGCGGGATGCTCTTGTTTTTATATGTTTGTATTTCTGTTTTACTGTTTCTCTGTTTACCATCCATTATATACTATACAATACAATACATATACATATAGTTTTCTTGGTTTAGCCGTTCTCCTATGACACATTTTAGTTTTCTTTTTCCATTTTCTTACTGGTTGGTTTGTTGTTTATCTTTTAGTTAGTTACAGCTATATGCACTTGATGTAGTTATTATTTCTTGTTAGTTTCTGTTGTGAAGCACAATATGTCATTTAAATGCCAATCTATTGGTACTTGGTCGAGGCTAAGTAAATACATATATATTTATATATATTCAATTGCAATAATATATAAAACTAAACGCACAAATGCATGCATACAATATATATATATATATATATATATATATATATATATATATATATATATATATATATATATATATATATATATGTACATATATAAATGTGCATATATACATTATCAATTGGGAAGACAATTGGCTGCCACAAAAGAGCAACAGCTCACACCACTTACATACAGACAGAGAATGCTTATCCTCTTAGGCTATAACTTAGTACATAAAAATGTAAACGAACAAAAATGCTTGAATCCTTGCTAGTAACTCAGCTTCTCCTCTCCTCTCCTCTCATCTCCTCTCCACTCTCTAAATCCAACTCCATCCTGCTCTCCTTTCTTATAATGCTGGCAACTTAGTTAACAGTTTAAACACAAATTGGAAGTTCTCGGTTTAGTTTATGTTTAGGTTAATAGTTTGATGTGTAGTTTTAGTTGTAGTTTTAGCAGCTGATGACGGCAACAGCTAGTGCGCCTGCCACTTGAATTTCGACTCCATGAGCCACTGCTGCCCCTTGGCATAGTTGCACGGCCTCAGCAGCGGCGTGCTGGCATCGTCTCGTGTGGCACGCTGCAAACACTGACCCGTATTCGTATGCCGTATCCATTTCTCCTGTAAATTACAAATTGAGTTTAATACTTGTAATGATAATATTAGTAATTAAATACTATCCCCGACTCACCTCCGCATCGTATACCCATTCCTGATTGCCGCCCATATTGTGGCAGCGCACCATATTCACGGGGCCATTAGAGCTGGCCGCATCGAGGCACAAATCATCGGACATTATTTGCTGCCTCTTCGTATAGGCAAACACCTGATTGCCACCAAGGCCATGGCAATAGCTGATGCCCACTTTTTCGTTATACTTGCGACCCATCGTGTCCAGACAGGTCTCCGTCTCCGAATTGCGTATCTGCAAGGAAGTTCTCAACTAATTCAAAATCTCTGCAACAAAAAGCTCAAACACTCACCTCGCCCAGATAGTAGTAGTCCAGTGGCATTAAGCTTTCCGGGTAGACGTTTTCCAAATACCACCGGAAGCTTTTGCATTGCAGACGATCCCGCAATGATTTACGATCGCTAACATCACCAGCCGAAGCTTTGCGAGCGCCTAAAGTTCAAAGGGAGCAACAAAGAGAGAGAGAGAGAGAGAGAGAGAGCAAAAAGAGTGCTTTTGAGTAAGCTTTCGCAGTGACTTTCCTTTCAAACATCAATGTTAGTGTGAGTGTAAGTGTTTTATTCTTTTTCGAGCTACATTCGTGTCCGTTAAAAGCTCTGTATTCGTGCAGCATTAGGGATAAGACTGGCAAGCAAACTGGGCAACAGAATTGTGTGCAAATAGCTTATATAAAAACCAACACATATCAAAATACCCGACAAACATACAAATACAAATACATTAATATACTATTTACAAGTCATGCAAAAACTAAAAACATGTATACATAGATAAAATACATATCTCAAGTGCTGCAAGCTGAAATTTTTGCTTAAAGTTAGGTCTGAAAAAAAAACATTAGGGGTATTCACTCAAACTTTTTAAGCTATACCAAAAAATTACGAGCTGAAAAAATTGCGAATGCATTTTGTAGGTGGTAGTTGGTGGTGGTGGGGGGGACATTAAACAGGCGTCTTGTGGTTGTGTGGTTTTTTTTTGTTGGACAAAACAATAAGAAGAAACACAGTTAACTAAATAGACAAAATGGAACCGTGTTGAAAGAGAGAGATGGGGGCAAAAAAGACACAGAAACAGGAACTGGAAGAAAGAAAACAAAAAAGACAAAACAAAACAATTTTCAAAAGAAATATACAAATACAGGTTGAGCATATTTGGGTTGTTGGGTGATTTGGTTTTGATTGGATTTGTCACGGCCATGCCATATAAATCATATATATATATATGAATTGTGGATATCATAAGTAAATTAAACATATATATATATATATTAATATATATATATATATCTAAATGTGCGTGTATATATAAGACAGACAGTTGCAAAATGCAGATATATATATATATTTATATATACGAAACAGATAACTATATAGAGAGAGAGAGAGAGAGAAAGAGGAACAGTTAGGCAGAGTGAGTGAGACATTAAAGTGAAGAAGAAGCATTCGATAAGAGATTTTAAGAGAGCGAGAGAGAGAGAGAGAGATTGTTTTGTTTCGTTAACCTGGATAAAAACTGTAGTAGAACTCTTTCCAGTCGTCCAGCCAAACCTCAACCAGACGCGCATTATTGTGATTAACAATCTCCGTGGTGCCGCCTGGGAAGGTATACGGCGTTGACTTGCGAAAGACATGACCGACACGGGAGCAGGGCGCTATCTCGAGCACACCGCCACACATCCATACCTGGAGGAGGCGGTGGGTAATATCAGAAAATTGTCAATGTTTTTTTTTTACCGAGACAAAACAGAGTGGGCGAAAATGGGGGAGAGAGAGAGTGTGAGAGAGAGAAAGAGAGAGAGAAAAGAGATGGTACACATCAATATGTACATCAATCAATATAAATCAGTCGAGCCAAGCGCAAATGTAGCGAGCACCTACAAGAGTAACGAGTGTGATCCCTATATGATCTGATATGGGCAGAAGAGATTCTTGGTTGTCTTTTTGTTTGGACTAGGGAACTGTAAGCACTTAGAACGCCAGCTGCATGAAGCAAAAACTGTTATCTACGATTAGCTTTAGCGATTTAGTGTTACTCGTTATAAAAACTAAAAACTCTACTAGAATCAGTTTTGCAGTGAGTAGTGAGTTATTGTCATAATAAGAGAGACAATAAACATGAGTAGTTGCTGTAAAAATCGATAAATACAGCGAGTGGTTATTGTAAGTAACGATAACTACAGCGAGAAGTTGTCGTAAAGTAAAAATATATCTCCAGCGATTACTTATAAGAAGCTACAAGACAAATAACGATTAGTTGTAACTAACGAAATTTATAAAGAGTAGCTATAACAAGATTTATAACGAGTAGTTAGCAGCGAGCCTCACAAGGAGTAACTCTAATTAGCAACGAGACTCAACAAGAGCAACTCTAATTAGCAAACAAGACTCACGAAGAGTAAGTGCTTACTAATTACTAAAACTCACAGCGAGTAGTTGCTGTCGATGAACACTGACAACGAGAGCAATAAGACGCTCAAAATAAGAAAGTGCATTCATTGATGAAACGAGTTGCAGACGACTAAACAAGTGGCGCAAAGTGCTTGACGAGAACAATCCTAGCCCACATACATAACGAGTAACGAGTAAAGATGCAAATCAAAATACAAAGAAAATTAGTAACAAACTTAGATGTATAAACTAAATACTAAAATTAATTACCAATTCGTGTTTTTCTTGTACTTAAATCAAAATTAAAATAGGCAACGAGTATTATTGATTTACGTTAAGTTTAGCTTAAGTTCAATGTTAAGGTTGGTTTTGTCAATACAACTGTGATGGGTACTCGATAGTAGTATTCATGTGTTATTTAAATGTAACAATTTTGTGGTTTCAACGTGTTGTATATATATATAAATATATCTATCTGTATATCATAATTATTGTATGTGTGTAGTTTTTGGTTAGTTTGATTGTTAATAACATGTTTTGTTGTCAAGAACATTAAGAAGAGTCTCGGTTAAAAAACAATCAAGTGGAGAGCACACAAATAATCATAATCCATAATTTAAAAACATATGCCAGAGTGCGTTGTTGTTCAGTTGTTCAGTTAGACATATAGATACACATATTGTAAGCGACGACAGTGGCATTAGCTTTTAGCATATATATATATATATATATGTATGTATATATATGTATATATATATATATTGATTGTGTTACAGTTACATTACATAATATGCATATGTAGGGTAATAGTTAGCTATAGTAGTTATTGTTATACATTTAGATATTATTATTACAATAAGTAGTTTCAACTTGTTGCATTTTATGCTCAAAACAATGTCAGTTGTTGTCTTTTTTTTCGTAGTTAGTGTTATTAGTATTTAGTAGCGCTTAAGTGAATCGATTTTTGGTTTTCAATATACCCTTGCAGGGGAAGATGCGTGATTTTAAAGCTATGAATATAAGTAAAATTTAAATATAATACCTGTGAACCCATCAACAATTAGAGAGAAGATATAATAAAGTTGTGCCAAAGCATATAACAGAAGGAAGCTTTTCCGACCACATCAGGTATATATGTTACCCCTGTCCATCTGTTTGTCTGTATGAATAAGTTGATCTCAGATACCATGACAGTTAGAAACTTCAAATAAAGTTGATTTCATTTGATCGATAACTGCCCTGCCTCGTGAATATCGATAAAAATCGATTTGAAACATTGATTAAAGATACAATTCTAAAGATAAAGCCTTCATATCATTATATAATATACCCAAACATAATATTGATAAACTCTACAACTTTATTAAGATCGATAACAATACATTTTGTTAACCAAAAAGTGTTTTCATATTGTAAAAACTCCTATCAGCATGCCAAATATATATTTCAGAGCTGAGCTTGTATAAAATTTCTGTATGAATTTCTCAAAATCGTTGACTGCATACCAAATTTTGTTAGTTATTAATTCTTATCAACATCAGACTACTATCAACTACAGAATTTATGTAAGTTTGATTGAAAATTGAATACTTATAGAAAACCCTATTTTACTATATACAAAACCTGGCATTTAATCATGCTGCAAGGGTATTTATAGCTTCGACAGACCGAAGAAAGCATTTGTTTCATTTGTTGTTTTTAGTAGCAAGTGAAGGCCAATTAGAATCAAAATTGTTATACTCAAATAAGTGTTAGATGCGCATTATAAAAAACGGTTATTGTTTATGTTGTTGTAATAGTTGTTGTTGTTGTTGAGTTTTGTATGATTTTTATTTATTTTTTTTTTGGTTTGTTGTTTTGTTTGCGAACCTGTGCTCATTGCATAATAGAAATCACGCCACTCGTCCAGCCACCTGGCCACCCGCGCCGCATTATGCAGCACAATTTTGGCAACGCCGCCCGGGAAGGTGTACGGCGATTTGTCGCGGAACACGTGGCCCACATGCGAGCAGGGTATAATTTCTAAAATGCCTCCGCATTGCCATATCTGAGAATATATTGGATATATATTCGTGATGTTTTCATACTTGTTTGTTTGTGTTGGTGTCTGTGATTAGCATATTATTTTTACATACATATTTTCACATTTCGGTTCTTTTCATTTTAAAAAAAATTAATTAATTAAAATAAACGAAAAAATTTGAAAAGAAAGAAAAATGCGACTTAAACTAAAAGTAATATAAGAGTGGAAATAAAACGAAAAAACGATATTATCAGAAAATATGTTTAGGCAAAATGGGCAACACTTTTTGCGGCTTGGCTGTAGCTGAAAGAACGAATAGAAAAAACCATAGTGGCGAAAAGATTTCATTGACTTTGCCTTACTCGAAACGACATCTCCAGATTCTCGCCGCCCCAAATGTCCATGCCCTCGTCATACGATCCGATCTCATAGAAGTAATCCTTATCAATGGAGAACAATCCACCAGCCATTGTTGGTGTACGCAACGGTGCCGTACGATCATTATTCCGACGGGTCATCTCACGTTGTGGCACGCGATACCTGAAATCATAGCAAACAATCTGATTTAGCTAGGCACAAGGCTATACATATGTATAGTCGAATGACACTTGCTTAAAGTGAATATATAGATGTGAGCAGAGTAAAAATAAGTTAGACTGATCTAGATGCGACAGCGCGACTGGGAGAAGCCCCCTACATAATTTTGACAAAAATTAATAACTATAAGTATCAATTTAGTGTCAAATAATCTTTGACAACATTGGGAATTTTTTATAGATTTTTTAAACAATTATAAAGCTTCTAAAGTAAACTTGCTGATGGTAGTTTTTACATTTGATTAACAAAATCTGTGTTCTTTTGAACTTAATGAAATTTTTACAGTTCATCAATAATATGTCTATCGATTCGAAGGCTGGGCGAATCTGGATAGTTGTGTCTTTGATTGCAATAAGAAATCGATCTGCCAAAGATAAATGAGAACTTATATTCCATATTTCAAGTCTCTAGATCTTTCATAGTCTCTGAGGTCGACTTATTCGTACAAGCAACTATGCTTTTGATACTAGACAAGAATATATATATACTGTCAGATGTTTTCTTCTACTTACTAACTACTTTTGCACAACTTTTAAACAGTTTACATTTCTAACAACTATTTGAAATTAGATTTAAAGCTTCATCAAGAATCAAGTGTCATTAGGCTATTATAAATATAATTCTGAATCTCAACGCACCATCTAAAGTTGAGCTTCCAATTGAAGCCTCCCCACGTGGAGTCCGAGGCTGTTATATACTCGAAAGTCTCATCCGAGATGACATCGATGATGGGACAGACGACCGTGCGTCGATTCTGAACAATGCGCGCCAGGAGCGGCTCCAGCCAGCCCTCGGTGCACTCGCAATGCGCATCCAGGAATGTGATAACCTCGCCAGCCACATGTTCGGCGCCCAGCAGACGTGCCCGGATCAGGCCAGAGCGTTTCTCCGTGCGCAGCACGAACGTACGAACTGGCAACTTGGCCACATAATCCTCCAGCTGTTTGCCCAGGAAATCTGCAAGTAAAGAATCTAGTTTAAAATACTATTCAAATATTTATAATTCTACTAGTCAACCTCGCTCGCTGGCATCGTCCACCAGGATGATCTCCTTGAGCAGGGAGCGCGGTGAGCGGTTGATGACACTCCAAACGGTGCGCAGAAGCGTCGTCCATGCTTCATTGTGGAAGACTATCACAATTGAGGTGGTGGGCAGCTTTGAGGCATAGTGCTTGTGGCGACAACTAAAGCAGCAATCACAAATATATCATAAATGTATATATAAATAAAATAAATACAAAATAAATATATATTTTATTTATATTTATTTTATTTTATTTAATTATTATATCTGCCACTTTTTTACTTACTTCTCGTGCCGCACGTCGGTTAGCGAGCGATTTAATGAGATCATATCACTGGCCAGTAGATTGAATTGATTCTCCTTGAATTTCTCCTTCATGAGGTCCTTCATGTCGGCGGGTATTTTAACGGGCTTGCCCATCTCACCCGGTTTGCCTTTGGATTCGCGAATTGTCGGCGCCAGAACCATTTCTTTAGCAGCACACTGCGATACGTCATCGATATGCCGCCAGAGATGAAGCCCTGACCCATTATCGGCGCAATGCCTTCATCACCATCCAAGGATTTCTCTGTATTGATTTCATTATCGTTGACCAATTGATTGTCGTCCACCAAACGCTCAGCATTTGGCAGCTATACGCAAAGGAAGATACAAACATAAGTAAAAAATGTGCGAAAATGTGTGAAAAACTGTTTAGATTTTTTATTTGATTGGTTTTAAGTTTATTCTCAAAGATCTAAATCTGTTGAAATTTGTTGATTTTCGAAAATACGACATTAAAACCGGAAACAGTCGCATAATGGTTTAATTTAAAAATATTCACCCTGGCAATAAATCAGAGTTGCACTTTAAAAAGCAATGAGCGTTACTCACCTCAACATCATATTCGCCGGCTCGCCTGCAACGCCAGCCATCTTTGCCTATGCAGTCCGAATAGTGGGCAATGAGCACAAAGTCAAAGATAAGCCAAACCAGTGAGGTGAGTAATACAATGCGGCAGGTGTTTGAACGCATGCGTCCCCGCATTTTGCGTGTGAAACTTTGCAGTGTCATGTGAACTATATTGTTTTGTTTGCAACCCTATTATTGATTGGTGTTAGCTTGTTTGTTTGTTTTTTGTTGTTGATGTGTTTAATTGTGTGCGACAAATTTAATTTGTTTCTGTCAGTCAATTCAGTCAGCTGGCAGCAATCAGCTTTTGTCTGTTGTGTAGCGTGGTGTGGTTTTGTTGTAGTTAATATAAACGATTTTACAGCATTTCACTTCTGTTAGTTGGTGTGAGTTTCTTGTAAGTTGCTGCTGTTAGTTGCCATAGATATGTTATTGTTGCTGTTGTTGCTCTGTTATTGTTGCCCTGTTGATTGGTTGCTTTATGTGTTACAATGTATTACTTTTCTTATCAGACTTTTAGTTTGACAGGCGCTGTGAGCTCACTACTCCTCTCTCTTTATCTCTCTCTTATTTTAACTCTTTGAAGCGTGAATTGCTTTTAATTAGATGCTTTTTGTTGTTGGGAATTGTTTTTGTTTTTGTGGTTGCTGTTGTTGTTACAGTTGGTTTGGCACATATGTGGAGCTTTCGCTCTTTCTGTCTCTGTCTCATGCTACGCCAGAGACAAACGTACGATTTCTCAGCCGCTGTTAACTAGCAGTTGCCCTTCTTCTTGTCGCTGCTGCTGCTGCCGCATCCTCTCACTGTTGTTGTTGCTGTTTTTGTTGTTTGCTGATCCATTGAGACGACGTCCAAATTCTTCAGTGTCGCCTCGGCCTCAGCTCATGCTCCACACACAACAACCAGTTTCGATTTTGTTTCCGCCCTCTTCTCTCTCTCTATCTATTTCTCTCGCACGCACCAAAGACCTTGAGAAACTATTCAACTGCAAAGAAAGGGAAAAAAAGAAGAAAAAATGGGCATTAACAAATAATAAACCAAAAATACAAGCTAGTATAATTTATGTATGTAAATACGGAAAAAAAACGAAAGTTATTTCGCATTTGTTTGGATTTCGAGTTTATGGCTTAAAATACTTATCTTTTTTGTTTTGTTTGATTGATATTTTAATGACGAAATCGCAATGACTTGCAATTATTGATTGTTATTATATTTTATAATTTAGCATTGTTTTCATTGAATGAACGCAAAGAGAAACAATAGAGTTCAATTTAAGCAACATTAATCCACAGCTTAATTCAACTTTTACTTTGCCCAACGTATTTTTTCTTTTGAAACCAATATCCCCCATTTACATACATATTTTTTTCTGGAATGCAAATTTGATCAATAATGTCAATAAATATTAAACATTCAAATACCTTTACCATACAAAATCCTCATTACGCTGATAAAAAGATTTTCGCAAACAAAAGTAAACGTAAAGAAAACAAAATAATTTGAGCACAAATTCCATTGACAAAGGTCAGAGTTGCAAGCAGCGATCCCAAAAATGCCACCGAAGCAACAACAACAACAAAAAGGAAACCAACAAAAGCCAAACGGAAACCGGCACCCAACAAGATGTCAGAGCCCAAGTCTGAAATCATGAGAAAATGCAGCGAACGAAATGTAAGTGCTATCCGTATACCCTGTTAAGGGTCATAATAAGCAAAAGAGACACTTGTCTGTTTTATTATAAATTAAATAAATAAATAATTATACGTAAATAAGGACAGATAAGAAAAAAACATAATCCCTATTCATCTAGTATAAGTATTAATGCGAAACTTTTTGTCATGTCATAAATGACAAACGAATACTAAGACGAGCCTTGTTAGCAAGCAAGGGTATAAGACAAAAGCGCAACTATTCTTAACGGTATTTTTTCGTATTTCTTTTTGCGTATACATAACATGCATTTGAATCATTCATAAGGCATGCGACGAGTCCCAATGCTTGGCCTATCATAGACAAGACTACATGCAAGAAGGAGAATGGGCAGGAGAAAGAGCCGATGAAGGGGAGGGGATGGGGAAGTGCATTCAAAACCAGTTTCGCATAACACGATGCACGCACACAAACACACTCATCAAGAGCTGCTTGTTAACAGAGAGCGAGAGAGTGGAAGATGAAGATGAAACGTGGAGGGAGGGGAGGAGAGAGGTCGACCTGTTAAAATATGCAGTTGCATGTGCAGAAACGAACCAAAAAGAGGCTAAAAACGAAGTGGGCAAATGACAGTCAGGCAGCAGGCAGACGGCCCGAGAGCGCCACAAGAGTGCCCTTCAGTGCGTGCAGCATGAAGTCATCAATAATGCACTCAATAACAAAGATATAAAACGGGTTTACAAATACACACACACATTCCACATATACATAAATGTCGGTTAAGTCGAGTCTGTTATAATTATTTTTTCAAAAGCTTTTTATAAGTAATGCGTCAGCAACATTTCGTTTAATGTTTTATTCAGAAAGTACGTAAAACCAAAATGCGTGATATTTATTATTTATAAACATAAAAGTACGTTTGTGATTAATCAATTTTAACTGAAATGTGAACGAATTTAAAGGTAAACATACAAACAATACTATTATTATGCTGTCAGAAATAATAATGTGGCTTAATTGAAACTATTATTGCAGAAGCCTTGACAAACAATTATTACCACTGTGCACTGCAAAATGAAAGTAAAAGCGTTCAATGTTAATGCTAATGCTGCTAA
Source organism: Drosophila hawaiiensis (assembly GCA_037043685.1). Taxonomy (NCBI): domain Eukaryota; kingdom Metazoa; phylum Arthropoda; class Insecta; order Diptera; family Drosophilidae; genus Drosophila; species Drosophila hawaiiensis. The sequence continues at coordinate 2,307,461 of JBAMBA010000216.1, forward strand.
TCAAACAGAAATTAACAGCTTGCTTACATAGCTGATTACACTGTTGACTATTAACTGTTAACTGTCAGTCTGCTAGGCAAATTCATTAATGGAACAATCAGTGTTCTTTTGCGTGTAATCAGTGTATATAGTTTATTGGCTTTATGCTATTAACATTAATAAAGACACTCCCATTAACACTTAATTATAATTCAATTGCAGGCAATTGAGGCAAACACACAGCAATCAACAAATGCTTAACTAGAAGGAAAATCAGAGAGAGACAGAAAACAATATGAGTTGATTGTGTATGTAAATGTGTGTATGTGTGTGTGTGTAGGCGCTGACGGCGCCGTCTGCAAACTAATGCTTTGATTTGGTGTTAATCGCGTTTTCTCCATTTCACTTCGGCGTCGCTTACAAGTTTCTTTTGTAGTTGTTGTTGTCGTGTTTCATTTAGTCAAAAGTTTTGGGGCTATGCTGCACACGCTGGGTCTAAATTACAATTTTGTATTTTAATTAAAAGTCGCACAGTGTGCTTTGCACTGTGTTCGGTAAGCTGTCAAAGTGTCATAAATTGAAAAGATGCCAAAGCTCTACTCGGCGCATCTTCTCTCCTCTCTCTCTCTGCCCCTGTTCCTCACTGCTCTAACGCTCCACTCCAACACACTCACTTAAAATTAGAGATGACAGCGTGATGTGAACTTTGTCGACACTTCACGCACAGCAAATATAAATTGGAATTATGCCAACAACTACTTTTTTAAACCAACTTTTGAGCAGCTTCAACCATTTTCAATTGAGTAACAAGATAATTGTTGCTCAAATTATTAATTCATTTTTTTTTCGTGATTATTAAGTTTGTCATAATAAATTTTATATCGTGATGTGCTGATTTTTACACGTCATAAAGGTCGTTCTCTTCTCGCTCCCCTCTCTTTCACTCTCTGACTCTCTATTCCACCAGCGTCTTTCTCTTTTGTAGCACGAGTCGAGTCAGCAAAGCGGAAGCAACAAATTTTTTTTTATAAAACTGTTGCTGGCTGTTTATGGCTACTGATAAGCGTGACAACAGCGGAAGGGGTTCGCCACCCGTCGAACAAATGTTAATGCCTTTGTGCGTGTGTGCGTTTTGTGTCGTGTCGTGGCACAAGAGTTGAGAGCACTTGTAAGACACTTTAACACGATTGTTGAATGCACAACGCACAGCCATCTTACCCCTTCCACGCACACACAGCAATTAATTTGATGAAAATCTGTGTCAATTTCATGTGAAAAAGCCTTGACAGCAGGTGAGCAACAAGCAGCGCAGAAGATAACAGTAACAGTAACATAAAGCCGTTCGATTCGATCAGTTATGCTGAACGTAAGCGCAAGAGAGAGAGAGAGAGAGAGAGAGAGAGGGCAAGAGAGAGAGAGAGAGAGAGAGAGAGAGAGAGAGAGCTGCTTGACGTGGACGAGTAGTAGAGTAGCGGCGGAATAACAGCTCATTCGAAGCTCAAAGCTTTGAGCAATTATTAATGAATTGGCGCGTTGGCAAAGGTCGCGTCAACATTAACAGAGATAACAACAACAACAGCAGCAATTACAAATTAAATGAAATTGTAACAGAAATTGTAATTAAGATACAGCAAAAACAAAGCAAAACGAAAAAAAAGCAGAGTGCATTGAAGCGACCACAATTCGAAAACGTAAGCAATTAAACGCAATTAATGCAATTGTCAAATTGTGCAATTATGATCCCCTCTGGATGGACAATGAAAATTATTGTTGTAGCATCATGAAAAAGTGGGAACAATTTGATCTCAGACTGGTTTTCAAAGCATAATTATAGACTAACGACAATCACATACAATAAATAAAATCAGGCACTGTAATAAAATCTAAAATTTAGAACGCCAAATAAAATTCCAAAAGATTTGTAATTAAAGCCCCATCCACAGCAGTCTGTTACGTTTACAGTTACTGTTAGTTGATAAACTAATGCAAATAAATACTTAACATTTAGTCCACACAGCAACCACGATTAAAACAAGTCTTATCAACATGCTGTTCAAATATGAGTCAATCATTTCACACAAAAAATTACTTGTTTACACTCATTAAACCCAATTAATGCATAAATTAGAAGTACTACATTAAATGCCACATCACATTCTCAAGATTTATTCAACTCAAGTGCAAATGGAAGCCATAGTGATAAGTTGCCGTTAAATATGAAGAATTCATTATCAAGAAATGTTAAGCACTTGACATATGTTCCACAAAACAGTAATAACATTTTTATTTAACATCTCATATGCATCTTTATCATCATTATTAATACAACTTTTGAGGCGTCCACATTTAAATTCATTATTCGAATGCGCCCAGTGAGCTTAACAAAATAAATCACTGGCTGTTAAGTCGAGCGCAACACACATTTTGTATAATTAAGCACGCGTATTTGGCACACATAAATACACACAACGAGATCCCAAATCCGACAATAACAACTGTAAAAACGAAAAATAAATCTCACAAAAAATACCGCATAAATTGTGAGAGCGAAAATAAAAAACACAACATAAAAACCAAAATCACATCAAAGCGACGCACCCGCGACCACTGTTATACCCCTCGACAACTCTCTCACACTGTCGCTCTCTTTCTCTCTCTCTCTCTCCCGCTCTCTTGAATGCTGTACAGCAACTGCAAGTGTAAATAACAGGCGCTGCACTTGGCGCTTTAATGATCCATGATGGCCAATCGCTTGCCTTAACTCACACAGAGAAAGAGAATAGGAGAGGAGGAGGTGAAAGAGTAGAAGAGAAGAGCGTAATTTATATTGCATACGAATTACGTTCATTTCAGTCAGTTACATGTTGACATGCACAGCAGCCGCCCGACGGCGACACTGTTACAAATTAGCGTTATAAATACAATACACACACATTCGCACATACAGGCACGAACAGACACGTTCCACAAATAAACGACTAGCGTCTTATTCAGCGTCATAAACAACACAAAATAAAACAACAACAAAAAATGTGCTCAGCCGGCACAAAGGGTTAGTGAACTTCCCCACTTGTCCGACAACAGTTGTTGAAAAATAATAAAAATTAGAATGTTCATTTGCCAAACGGCTGTCGTCTTATCGATTTTCGATTAACTGCACAAAAGAATTTTTGATTTTAAGACGAAGCCGGCAAATATCTAACTAAAAATCTTACAAGTATTTCAGATATCTAACTAATTTCTTTTATTTAAATGTAATTTTATTTTTAATTTAATTTAATACGTTTATTTACTTCTTGTATTTTTTTGTGTCGACTTACTTTAATTGACATTAAACAAATAATCAATCAGCTTTGGTCTCAAACATTTTTTTCATATCAAACTCAATCGATTCTTAAATAAATCCAAGTACACACTTAGCTTTCCTCAACTTTTTCAAACGCATCAAATTAAAATTAACGCTAACTGTACATTTTTAAAATGTCTGTTAAATTTTAATGTGACCCCTTTTTTTACTCTTCACTATAGTTAAAATGCCTAAATAACTTACATAATAACAGTCATTTCCTGAATGAATAATGAGGTCATAATTAAAACTCCATTTGAACCACATTAACCCAGCTAGTCAAAATCAATATTTAAGGAGCTATCGTCACGAAAACACACAAATATGTACAAATATTAAAATATGTTGGCAAGCAAGTTTATAATGAGAGCAGAGCGCGAGAAGCTGTGTAAATATGCCAAAATATGGCAAAATATACTTGAATATAGTCTCAAAAACAAATATCCAAAACAGCTGCTCAAACCTATTCGCCCATTTATTTGTCAACACAACAAACAAAAAGTAAAGCAAGTAAATATTTCAATGGATTTGCCGCGCAAGGCTTAAGTTCTCAAGAGCCCAAAACAGAAGCAAGAAACATTAACAACAATTTACAAACGGTAAGGTGAAGAAGGAGAAAAAGACCTGTCGAGCGAAATGTGACACAGTGGGCAAATCTATGTTTGCTTTGTATATCCACCTAGAAATTACCCACCGACCCAAAAGAAAGCCGTCATCATCATCGTCATCGTTAACATCATCATTATCATTGAGCCATCAGTTATTCCGCGCGTTGCCTGCCTGTCTTACGGCATTTCAGCATTTCAGCAGCTCATAAAGCGAATCTCTGGCACAAAATCCAAAAAAAAAGAGTAAACGAAACAAAACAAAAGAGAATTATTCCGTTACACAAACCGAAGATTAAATACTCTTCTAGTGCGGAAGAGTTCAACTGCTGACTATTAATTAAAAAATTGTTCCTATAGTATATATAGATATAGTTTAATGTTAATAATTTTTAACGCATATTTATTGTTTTCGATTTGGAATTTCATTCATCCAAAATGGGTTTCACACAAAAACTCATCTTTCGACCGATTGTTCCTATAAAAACTATATGATGTAGTAATCTGATGTTTATGATTTTTCTGTTTAAATTTGAGTAGTTTCATAATAATTACATCTAATAATTAATTTCTATTTTAATTGCTTATTCAACATAAATGTTTTGCACTTAAAAGCTCATCTTTCGAGCGCATGTGCATATGAGAGCTATATGATATAATTATTCGATCCGACTGGCTCTGACTCAACTACTGCTTATTCCAAAAGTTCATTAAGAAAGCTTTAAAACTGGGCAAACCTAGGCATAGATGGAAGGTGGAAAATGGCTATATCGACTCGTCTAATAATGCTGATCGGTAATATATATACTTAAAAAAGTCACATACGTCTCCAATGCACTACAAACTATTCTATAAAAGAATAACACACTCTTACAAAGTCAGAGTAGAGCAAAATATGCGAAAGCAAAAAAAAAATGGTAAAATTTTCATGACACGCATTTTAATTAAAAGCAAATAGGGACTATGAAAACGCAGAGGTTTTGGGAGGAGAGAGGGGGGCGGTCGGTCATTTCGTCCATAAAGCCCGCGCTAATTCCGAACAATTTGTATGGTAAGTTTGCACGAGTTTTCTCCCCCCCACACCCCCACAATTTTCATGGCAACAAACAATCAAAAACAAAAGAAGAAAAAAAAACTGATATAAATGAGGAGCAGAGCTGAGCAGACTAAATGCCCAGTGGAGGAATTCAGATTCAGTTTCGGATTCGGATTCGTATTCCGATTCTGATTTCGCTGTGTGCTGCTGCTGTTAAATGTAGCAGAAGTGGTCGTGGCCGTGCGGTTAGAAAGCAGAGAAATATGCTAAATGGAAGTGCGCGGGGGGCGAGACAGACAGACGGACGGGTGGACAAACCGTTTGCATGGCAATTGCTCATTGCCAGCGCTGAAAAAGTTGCTCAGTTTTTAAAGCACTTAAAACAACAAAAAGTTTTCGCTTGGTGTTTTTTTATTTTTTCGTATGCAATTGAAAAAAGTTTGTTGAGATAAGTAAAGAGCTCTCTCTTAACCGATACCATGTAAGGCGTATTTAAAATATATTGAGTGGAATTTTGAGATATTTGAAAATTATGTATTTTTTATATATTAACTAGTTAGTTTTAAATGATTACTTTATCTCATGTAGTTAAATAATTATTAAATTTTTAATATCTTTTTTTAATGATCTATTATATTTATTATTTATTTAGTAGCACTTTTTTACTGCCACTCACACAGAAAATACGACAAAAAACAAGCGCTAAAAAGTTTTTTTTTGATTTGAGGTTTGACATTTGGTCCATGGCCTTTTTTTAATGTGACCCAACAGAGGACGGTGCTTTGACCCGCATCATTAACTTCGTGCCATGTGCTCATTACAAGAGCACGACAAATAACGATGTTCATGCCATGAAACTAAACACGATTAGTGTAAAAAGTAGTGAGAGAAAAGGCCGATTTTAGGAAAGCATTGATTGACATTTGCAAATCTAATGCATATTGTTGTTAATTCGTCTTCATTTAGAAATCAACTTAAATAAACAGTTGCCCTTAAATCACAATTCATTTTGTGCTAAGTTACATTTTTTGATTAATGAAATTCGGCTGAATTAAAATCAACGCTTTAGGCTGGTCTATTCCACTCCCCATAGTAATAAAATAAGTCACACATAAACACACACACGAACACTTACTGCAATAACGTGCACGCATGAACATTAACAGCTGTTGACATCATTTGCTGTTTCTTCTTTGCGGTTTGTCAACCCAAACTGCCCGCATAAAACGCACAGACGCCAACAAACCCAAAATACTTGTCAGCTCTCTTTGTGTTCCCTCTCCACCTCTCTCATTTCTTTTGCTCGCTGCTTTGTTTTTTTCTTTTCTCTTTCCTTTTCTTTTCTTTGGTTGGGCCATTAAAATGTTATTTCCTTATTATTGCCCTTAGCTTAATCGTCCTGCTCAACAGCATCAGCGACCCATTGGGGACCACTCAACATGTGAATGAACTAACTTCGACTGACTCACTGACTGACGGCCGGACGGACTGACTCAGTGGGTGAATGACAGTATTGTAGATGGACTCGCGTCGGCTGCGTGACAGCGACAATGGAACAAACACAAAACGCACACACACACACATGCACATTTCTACAAGGCATATGTTTTGTGTGTGTCGTGTGTGGCCACGTAATCTTCAGCTTTTGTCTGTGAGGCGCCAAACACAAACAAAAACACACACACACATGCATTCAAAGAGAGCAAAGAGTGTTGAGAAATGCCCCTTCTAACTTTGTCCATAGAACAAAACTGCAAGCAAAATATAAGTAAGAGTGTTATGCTTGATTATCGTGCTTGACTAGGCAGATACCCTGTTAACTATGAGTAGGCTCATTTTTACTCGCTTTTGCTTTTAATCAACCTTTCATATTTGCAATCAAAGCTGTGCTTTGGCAAAAATAAAAATTGTCATTTCAAACACTTTCAGACCATTTTCGACTTATGTAGGGTAGCATACAGAACTATTTGTAGCTGCGTCACGACTATTATGATTATTATAAAGCAAAACCCCACAACAACAACAATTCAACATGCATATGTACATTTTTTGAGTAACTAAGCTAAAATCGATAAGTTTTTAATGCGATTACTGTGCCCAGCTCAAAGGAGCCACAAGCTGACCCAAACCCCCTCCCCCTTACCTACCTGATAATGCTAAAAACTTGAACTAATTAAAAACTTGCGTAACTTTTGGACCACCCATACGCCCGGGAACTGAGTACTGTAGCTAGAGTGTGGGGGAGGGGTATCAGTGGAAGGCCTCTCTGTCGCCCAGTAGCATGGCATACTTTGCAATTAGCTTAAGTGCAGTCAGGCGTAATGACGAGTCGTCAGTCGGCTTGAATCAAAGTCTAGACAACAATCAATTTTAAGATATGCAACTAGCAAACTTAACTGGGAATGGCAACTAAAACTATGCACGTGTGCATGTATCTATGTATGTGTGCTGTTATGAGTGTGTGTGTACTGTTATGTATGTTCGCTGTTATGTTTACTACACACTTGGCAATTGTCTCACAACCCACTGAGTGCAAAGCAATGTTAAGCAAATGTTTTTCAAATTGTTGTCAGCAGAATGGAAATGTTTTGCTTTTTTGTAATGTTTTTTGTTTAGAGGGTTGTTTCTTAATGAATTAGTAATTAGCACAGAAACTGGCTTTGGTTTGTGCGTAATTTATTCATATAATTTTTAGCAAATATTTATGCCAACTTTAAAACTACGTTTATTATTGGGAATAAAAAAATAACACGCAATTGCGCAATATACACAATTATAGTAAAGACATGTTAATTTCTAGCCAGCCAAATTAAAAACAGAAGTCAAAAATAAATTTAGGAATTTATAAGGACGGAAATTTAAAATTCTCAGTTCATCAAATTATACAATGTGTGGGACACTAATTACTTGATGAGCAGCCCTCGACGAATTGATAATATTTTTTATTTTTTTCTTTTCAAGCAGAGATTTTTTCCGCTTGTTAGTTGCGTGGCGTTTCATGCGCTAATAGTTGCCAACCCAGCCAAACAAACAACAGTTGATCAACATTTATGGGGTCGCCAATGTTGTTTTTGTTGTTGTTGTTGTTGTTGCTGCTGTTACTGCAACTCCAGCGTTGCCAACCTTGGCAAAAATGCTGCGCTCACGTTGCTTGCTGCGTTGGCGTTGAGTTGACTACGTCTGCTACTGGCTGCTGTTGTTGTTGCTGTTATGGCTCCGTGGGTTTGTCAAGTACACACAGCAGAAGAAAAAATGGCCATGAAGGGGGAGTCAAGCAGTGTATGGCTCATAAATTTCTTGCTGCTTTGCAATATGATATATACATGCAGTATAATTGAATTAAGTTTCTGTATGTGTGACGTATGTGGTATTTTCATGTGTGTGTGTTCAATGTGCTGTTAATTTTACAATTAAGCTCATAAATAAGCATACTGTTTTAATTTGAAAAAGATAGCATAGATTAAAAAAAGAAAGCGCAAAGAACAACGTAATTTCTATGCTCCAACAGCACTCATTGTCTCTTGTTAGAATTGGGTAGAAGTAAAGTGAACTAACATTGGCCCTTATTAGTATTGGAATATGAGTAATGTAAAGATTACAGATTATTGTAGTTTACAGAATTTTATAGGTGTCACACAAATAATTATGCTTAACTGTTATTGAAGGACACACACACACGCACACACAGAAGATAACATGCGTGTTAATTAAAGGACACACCTAAGTGTTAACAACTCCTCTAATTTCGCATAGCTAACAGCTATGTTAACTGCTCGGTAAGCGGTAAGGTAAGGGTACTCAATCACAAAAACAGTCAGCTCCCAACGTGCAAAACAGTAAAAAAAAATAAACATGTGGCAATAAAAGAAATTATATTTCTTTTTATTCGCATTTAATGGAATTTTTTATGTTTTTTTTTGTTGCTAGTTGCGTACGTAAAAGAAAAGTGACTTGTTTTTAGTATAGTTGTGAAACTTTTGAGTATGCTAAAAATAGACAATAGAAGAGGGCTTTAAGATTGTACAAAGAACACGAGCTTAGTTGTCATAAAAAGAAAAAAAAGCGACAACAGAAGGCTGCAGGTGGAGTTCTCTGCTCAAGTAACAAAGTGCTTGCCAGCCAAAATGCTGCGTAATCATTTTTGGAAGGTTCATAGATTCAATTGTGAAAGAGAGCGAGAGAGAGAGAGAGAGAGAGAGAGAGAGGAAGAGGAACAGCGAGAGAACAAGTGGAGTAAAAGCTGTGCAAATATCAACGTACGCTTTAGAGATAAAACTGTGAAATGAGCGTGCGTTTGCATGTGTTTGTGTGTCGAGTGGCAGACATTCCAAATAGTAAAGACAACAAGAACAACACACAAAAGCAATAGCAAAAAAGAAATAAGGCCAATGATGCTTGTAATTGTAGCCAAGGCAGCAGTCGTCAACTTGACAGCGTTTTTGTTGTTGTTGTTCTTTCTGTTTCTTCTCCTTACTGCTGCTGCTCTTGTGGTTGTTGCTGTTATTGTGGGCGTGCAGCAGTTAAGGCCACGCAAAAGTCCCAAGGCAATTTTCGTATGATATGAGAGTGAACGAGAAATAGAGAGTCGAAAATGTACATAAAGCACCCCGCAACGAACTAGTGAATGACCCTTCATTACAGAATGCATTCTGTATGAACACAATTCATTATATAGTAATGCTTTTGTCCAATGTGTAGTGAAGCACAAAATATATTTTAGATAAGTCCTCAAATTATATATGTTGTAAACTTTCTATATTTTTTATACATAAATAAATAAATTGTGAATGTTGCTTCACATTTTTCCGTATTAAATGTAAATTACATAATATGTATATACATACGTCTTGGTGTATAGAGACGTATAATATTCCTTTTACAACCCTTACTTTACAGGTTAATGCAGCATGTAGGGAATTGAAGCTACACCGCCTATAAAGTATAAAATACGAATCGAATTCGTCAGGCAGTCTTTTCGCAGCTGGGTATCGCACATGGCACATGAGAGAGAAGAAAAAAAGTGTACAATGTGCGAGTTGCTTTGAAAGTGATTAACATTTTACGTGAGGATAGCCGGTGGCTGCTGCTGCTGCTGTTGCTCTTGTTGATGATGAAATGATGGCCTCACCGCAGTCAATCAAGCAACAAGAGTGAAAAGTGCAGCAACAAAGAAAACGAAAAGAGGAAAAGAGAAAAGAACATACCGATGAACAGAATGAACTGCAAGGATGCAAATTCGCTTCGCATGAACTACTCTTCACAACTTTTTTTCTGTATGCCAACATAGTTATCTTGTTTTTTTTTCGCATTTCTTTCTGTCTTCTTTATTTTTCATTAACACGCCAAAGCAATCAATAAAGTAAACTTTTTTCGCAGTTTAAGATGTGCGTTAAAATACCCTAGCTTTATTTTGTCGTCATAGAAATTGAGGAAATTAGCCACGATTAACTTTATTGTAAAATAAAAACACCAAATGACATTTGTTCATTTCACAATTTCAAGCATTCTTCAAGTACCGTTATAGGATAGGCTAAAACTGCCATTTGACACTGTGGGGAAATCTATCTTAACAGCATCCATTTCCAGTTGCTCATTTGTAATGAATGTTGCTGCTATTGCAGGTGTTTTGTGTGTGTGTTGTGCAAGTCTCTCTCTATGTGTGTGTGCAGTTTTAGTGCCTGTCTGACTCTAAGGGGAATTGCGCGCTTTTGATGGCTTTCTCTTGAACAACTTTGGACACTGCAATAACAACAACAACAACAATCTGGGCATATTAAAAGCGGCTAGTTATCTGTTTTTGTGGCCAGTGTTGCCGTGGCCCACTTTTATAGCTCCATTTGGTCACATAAACAGCAGCAGCAGCAGCAGCAGCAGCAACAGCAACAGCAGCCACATTGAGAGGCAGAGACATCTCTGCAGCAATTAAGTACTCGACTCACGCGAACTCCTAAATACACTGGCAGCATTTTTGCATAAAAAGAAGGTGAAATAGAAATTAAAATTCCAGATGTGTAAGACATCATTTTGAACAGTAGAAAGTAAAATCTACATTTAATTATAAAAAGAAAATCCCATTTTCATGCAACTTTGTTATCAGTAGAAGAATTTGCAGAAATCGCTCTTCTTCAGAAATGCTAAGTGAATAATCTTATGATTAGCTTTTATGTATTTTGGAAGATTCATTTGCAAAAAAAGTAAATAATATCTTAAAATCTTAAATAATAATTTTTATTATTTGAAGTAGGGATTACTTCACATTCAGCAAACATAAATGTGGCTTTTAGATAGTTAGAAGAGTTGTCAAAATTACATTTGTTTTCTTAAAGTGTAACAGGCGATAATGCAGAATGCAATCACAATTTTTATGTTCCACTCTCTCCCTCTTGCTCTCTGTCGCTCAGGTGGTCAAATAACGAGCGAAGAGCACTTAACATTAATTACAATTGCAACGGCGGCCCTAATGCAACTGCTGATTCCACTGTGCAACGACTGGACAGTTTTAGTCTGATAAAAACCAAAATGCAGCAGCAAAAAAACACATTTGCGAAGCTGCAGCGCCAAATGGATGCATAGAGCAGACGAGATAAAAGAAAAAACTGCGACAAGTAAAACACACACAGATGAATAAAAAGCGGATTGCAACTGGTGCTGCACTGCCTGAATTCCAAATAGGAGCAAGGGGACGGCGAAGGGGAGGGGGGTCTGTATGTGTGCAAGTGAACCGGTTTAATTGAGCGACCTCCAATAAGAATCAAGTTCACGGCAATCACATACACACACACACACACACGTACGCACACAAAAATATGCCGCTAAACGTACTCCAAACAAATAATAAGTAAGCGAAATCAAAGCAACTGCAAATTGAGTATTTTATTTTTAACATACCCGTTGCGCAGTCGGCGTCGCTGTTGGCGTCGCTGTTTTGGTGACACAGGCAGCGTTCCAAATAAAATTCCTGTGAAACGGAAAAAAACACACACACAAGGAAGTTAAAGATAGAACGGCTGAGGTCTATGTATAAGGGGGGATGCATGGCGCGGGGTGCGTGTGGGCGACCCGGTTTATTTACACATTTTGTATTTAATACGAAACTGCGCCTGCCGCACTTTCTACAACAACCACAACAACGTCAACAAATACTCGTAGTTTTCTTTGATTATTTTTTCCCGTAGTAGGTATTCAAATGCCTGCGCACACACACACACACACACACGCACGCACACGTACGCGATATTTCGTTGTGTGTTTGCGTGTGTGTTGTGCTGGTGTGTTTCGTCGGATTACTGGAATAAAGTGCACAACGCGAAAAATTACCAAAAAATTTTCACTCGCTCGCACTTCATCTATTTTTATTAATCATCATTTTTTTTTTAATGTTTTTTGTTATAAGCAATCGCAACGTCGTCATGCATTTAACGTATGCATGGTGTACATTTCTCTTAAATATATATACATATGTGTATTTAATGTGTGCACTGTGTTTTTATCAGACGCGAAATTAACAAATAATTTATATTCGGCTTGAAATACATACAAAAACAGAGCACGCCACGCGTCCGCACAGTTTGTTGAATCGGAAAAGAATGAGTGGAGAGCCCATTGTAATTATCGATATATCGATAGAGATTACTCGGCGTTTAATTTGTTGGCAGCATTTGTTGCGACACTTTGTACCCGGACATGCCCTCGTTTGGCTGCATGGATGAAAGAGAGAGACACTGCATATGTTGGCTCACCCAATACAAATGTTGGTGGTACAAATGTTGAGCAACATTTAGAGATGAAATAGTATATCGTTATTGTGGTTAGTGTTGGCTAAAAAGCGCAACTGCTGACGCAAAATGAGCAGCTGAGCTGTAAATGCCAGTCGATAGTATATCGTGATTACGAGTTTGGCGCGCATTTCAAATATGTTGTTTACTCAAACCTTAAAACTTACCTTTAAATTGATCGTTTGAATAAAATAAAAGAAAACGCAGATTCAACTAGTTTAGCATTTATTTATAATTAAAATTTCACTGAAACACGATCGAAACTATATCAGATTTTCTTGTGTTATGCCTGAGTTTTCTATCTAACAACCAGGACGAATCAAAGGATGTACAATTTCTTTAAAATTCTATTCTTTTTTTATTATTCTTTTGAAACGCACCTTGGCGTTTATTTTCTATAGGACGTACTCTCGTATGCTTAACACAAAATTTATAATAAATATATATGAGGGAATTAGGAAATTAGGAATTTTCTTTGTACAAGATTTTCATTTTCTTTTCTTTCGTTGTTGCCGTCAAAACTGGAACGGTACGTCTCAAAATTTCTCAATTTCTCAATAATTATTTCAGTGACAAAATAATAATGAAAATAAATTCGTTAAATGAACGCGACACAAAACAATCAATTTAGCATCACTAAAAAAATAGAACATTATTTTTGGCGGAGCCTCCCACAATCGAAATAATAATGTTAATAATAATAATAATAATAAGAATGGAGCATTACTTTGTCGATGATCTCGCCTGACTGATCTTCTCCTTCTCCACGTCGGTGAACTCGAGGATGCTCTCGATGGCTTGCAGATGTCCCTGCGAGTTCTCCTTGTCCGTTAGAAAGTAGAAAATGGCGCTTTTCAGAAATTGCAGCGTCACTTCCGGATCCACATGGGTGCGATTCTTTTGCGCCTCCAACAGGCGACGATAAATCGTCTATTTATCGATTAACGATTTACATTTTGTTAGTGTTTACAACAGACAGAGTGCAAGAGAAGAGAGAGTGAGAGAGAGAGAGAGAGAGAGAGGGACAGAGATTAGTAAACACTTACTTGAATATATTTATATGGTAAATGTGAGGTTAGTTTTTGCTCGTTTACAAAAAGTATATATATAATTATATTTACATAAACTTTGATTTATTCGTTGATGGTGCAATGACATATGAACATTTAATTTATGATTATGTAACACTGAATATATTGGGATAGTGATTTTTTGTAAGTGATCGCTTGGTAATTGAAAGTTTACAGCAATTATAATTTGGAAAATTCTATAAAATTAAGTTTACGTATTGAAAAAATATTTTAAATATTAGAAAAGCGAATTGCATTAAAATTTCCAAGCGATTACCTTTTTTTTTTTTATTTTTGGGGGCATAAAATTTAATGAACTGTCTAAGGGAATTAGTTGATAGATGAACCACATGCTATATATGTATGTATGTATTTAATTAATGGGTATTTCTTAAGAATACTAATGTTTTTAGCATTACGTGTTTGAAACTTAATGTTTTTGGTTTTATTCGCAACGGTTGCTAAAAAATATAGCAACGAAATTAAATGAACTAGCCATGTGTTTTATTAGTATTTATTGTATTATATATAATATATACAAATATGTGTATTAAAAACATACCTCTAGTTACCACTATTTATTAATTATTTGTATAGTTTGTAGAAGAGATTAAAATGCCAAAAGCGTTTCCAGTGGAAACAAACTGAATTTCAGTGGAAACAGTGTGAATTGACTACAACTTTCCAGCATTCCAGTTTCTGTCCCCAACAACTTACAGGCCCCCATTCTTTATATACCCTATGTTGTGATGGCGCAAATGTAAATGAAATGTTTGCAGGGTATTTGTACATGATAATCCGAAATGTTCGTTAGCCAATGGACCAGAAAATCATAATTAAATACAAAAAAGTTTTAATGAATTTTTATGAACAATTTTGTTTGCAAAGTAAATAAAAAAGTGGGGTTAAGTACAATTTGTTAGTTGGTTTCTTTGAGGTTTTTTTTTGTATTTTTTTTTGGATATTACAAACCTTACGCGCGCCAAGTACCCACAAAGAAATGGCCTCCTTTGCAGTGAGGAGCGCATGATTACTGCCGCACTCCCTCATTCTACACTCTGATGCCTACAAAAATATATTTTTTGGTTTTTTTGTTTTTTGTTTTATACGACAATTTTATAGGTATAGAGTATATAGAAAGAGAATTGAACAAGTTATTAAACATTTTCAAAAAAGGAAAAGTGGAAAAACTAACGCCTTAAAATATCGCTCTATATACATAGAGGATAGAGATATATGTATATATAACGCTATATAAACATGCAATAAAGAGAGCAGAAGAAAAAGATGGCAAATCAAGAAAATTTTAACTGTAAAAATCATGCACTCTCTGCGCTACGATGTATGTAACTGTACTTTTGCTGTTACTACTATTGAGCTGGCAACGGAACGGTGTGGAATGAAACAAAGCAGTTAAAGTTAAAGACGAAAAGTAAAACGATGAAAATCAAACGTTGCTTTTTAATGTATTGTAAATGTTTGCAATGCAATTGTCAAGAAAAATGGTAATTAATTCATTATGCATATATATGTTATTTTTAGATGGTACTTAAAAGCTAAAGACGTGAAATTAACAAAATTAATTAATTAACGACGCCACATTTCAATTAATGTGCAGCTTTTCCAGCCAGACAAAAAGCGCCAAATTGAAATGGAACGCCCTCAACCAGAGATAGACAGAGAGAGAGAGAGAGAGAGAAGCACGCACACAGACAAGCACACACACACAGCTGATAAATGTGAAGATGTTGTTGTTTGTGTTGTTGTTGTGTTTCTTTTTGTTTTTGTTGTTGTTGATGATGTGTGTTGCTGTGTGTTGTTGTTGTTCTTGTTGTTGTTGTCGTTTTGGAATGGAGTCGCGTTCAGGATGCAACAAAATGCA
Source organism: Drosophila hawaiiensis (assembly GCA_037043685.1). Taxonomy (NCBI): domain Eukaryota; kingdom Metazoa; phylum Arthropoda; class Insecta; order Diptera; family Drosophilidae; genus Drosophila; species Drosophila hawaiiensis. Next base: position 2,323,154 of record JBAMBA010000216.1, read on the forward strand.
ACACACAAAACAAAACCGAAAATAGTATGAGAAATATATTGAAGAATCTTACGCGTATATTCTCCAGCTCATCCTGAGTGCTCTGCAGCTGATGCAGCAGCTCATTGATGGACACCTTGCTATCCGGCTGTCTCTGTGCCAGTTCCATTGCCTGCCAAGAAACAAATATTAAAAGATGAAACAATGCGGAATGAAACGTTTAAGAGAGAGTGTAAGTCCACAAAGAGTGTGTGTGAGAGAGAGAGAGAGAAGGAAACTACATCTTAAAGCTTAATATTTACTCTTGGATTTACATCGTATAATATAATATATAAATATTATAATAACGTATTGTGTAAGGTATTATTATTTAAATATTTAAATTTTAAATTAATTATTCTTTCAAATACCATCAATTCGAATCACATCGAATTTATTTAAATATTGATAGCGTTAATTTAAATATTAAAATAAATCATGCAAACAATAAACTTGTTCAACTTGTGTCGACTGATTTTAGTTGATATTAAATATTAAATGATTATCCCCTGTATCCATTTTTAATGAGTTCATGGTTTGTTCAAGAGTACATAAGTTATTAAGTATGTTATGTGTTATTATTTAATTATGATTATTTGTATTTTAAGTGTAAATTAATTCAGCATTCGTATAGTCAGATTCAAGCCATTGAAACGTTCATTTAAATATTGACAGCTTTCATTTAAGTTGTAAAATAATAAAAAATTAAATTACACAAATAATTTACTTCAATCAAACTGATTCTGCAGATAATCTGAGCATAGTTTATAGTAGATTATAATTAATAATAATATAATTAAGTTGTGAAAACTTGTTTTGACGTTATATCCTGTATCGAGCACTCTCGACTAGAGCATTGCTCCTGGTATAAATTTGAGCTCTCCCTTTCTCTCTCCTTACTCTCTCTCTCTCTCTCTTATTGTTTCCGTACCTGATCGGCACGCGTTATGCGCTCCGCCTCCTGTCCCTGCTGGTACATGTGCAGATACATTTTGTTCTGCTTCTCCTCGTGCTCGACGAGCCTCCGCTGCAGATCCTCGAGCTGTTTCTCGAGCTCCCGAATGCGCTGCTTGGCATGCTCATAGTCGGGCACCATGTCCGAGTAGCGTGTATTGCATTCGGCCAGTTTTTGGAGCAATGCCTCCACCTTGTCGTTGTGCGATCTCTTCAGATCGCTGTTGACGCCGTCCTGGGTGCGTATCAGTTCCTCGATGCGATGCTCATACATGCGGATTAGCTCTTGGCGCTGCAGCTCATAGTTCTCCAGATTGCTGCCGCCCGACGATGATAGATCAGCACACGTGCCGGCAGCTCCGGCTCCAGCTCCAGTTGCATCTGCATCTGCATCGCAGACATCATCGCTTTGCGTTTGCGAATCCTTCGAGTGCACCGATGACATCGTTAGATCCTCAAAGTGTCCCGAATCCGCATACGAACTCTGCATCTCGGCGGACATTTGCAATTGCTGATGCTGATGCTGCTGCTGCTGCTGTCGTGCCAGATGCCGTGGACTGCACTTGGCCTCATCGGCCATGTCCACAATGGGCGAGACATCCTGCGATGTCTTCAGTTCCGCCTCGCGCACTGTGACCGCATCCGAGGATGCGGAACGCTCCTCGGGCGAACTGAGCGATGCCTTGAACAGACGCAACTCGACCACTTCACGGGTGAGTCTCAAGATTTCAGTATCCTTCACCTCCAGATCCTGGCGTGCAATGCACAGCAGCTCCTTGAGGCGTCGTATCTGGCGCTGTGCCCGCTGCGTCGGCGTCAAATAATCGGGTCCAACTTGACCCGCATAATTGGAGCAGTGCACCACATATTTCATCTTACGGCCACTGAACGTGGTGCCGTTTCTGTAAGTGCAAATTGATCGAGTTGAGTCTTAATTAGTTGTTATTGGATAATATATCAATTTTAATTAAAATAGCATATCTGTTAGCTAATTGATTAATACATATTTTGTTTGGATACTTTCTAAAATACACATCTGGTGGCGGTCCGCAACATGATCTTTAAAATGAAACTCATTTGAAACTACTAAATTACTTGTTCATGCAGTAGAAACACAAATTGCAAGATTCCTAAACTATTTTTATTTAAAAAATTATAAATATATAGAACATTTCCAGGCAATAAACCTTAAATTGATCATAACATGTTAGAATGTTCCTCAGATACCCTCAACCCACCTGCTAAAAGTAGTTTGTTCAATGTAAAAATACGTTTTGCTCAACAAAATCTGAGTTTGCTAAGTGATCTTAATGAAATGTTCGCAGCTGATCAATAATATAATTGTATATTTTCTATATTAATTGGATAAGGTAAACCTTTAAAATGTTGTCTAATATTGCTATCGGAAATTATTCGCTATACGATTACAGTTATCGATAAAAATGACTTGATACTTGATATATGAAAAATTACATAAAAAATTTGATGTCTTGTATAGAATGGCATGTTCAATCAAATGCACAGAGGGATATTGTTAAATGAACAGGGCTTTGGTACTGATAAAAAATATATATATATATATACATACATATATATATTATGGGGTCGGAGATATTAGCTACTGCCTGTTACACACTTTTGCACAACTTCCTTAAAGTCAATTACCCATTTCTGATTTGTTTAGAGTATAAACTCGTTTCTAAAATAAATATATCTTGCACATTTTACAAAAACAAATATAAAAAACCTTCCTCAAGTAGTAGGTACTAACGATCTTTATCTATATATAGATGCACTCTCACCTGGCCACATAGGGATGCTCGCAGGACATGGTCGAGCGACCGGATGTGGTGGTCGCAAACGAATACATCGAGTCTAGATCATCATCCAGATAGGTGCTCGGTGAATCTGGTGTCACTGGCGGCGTCTTTGGCGATATTTTAGTCTCGTGCACTGTGGATAGGTGCTTAGCGGCGTCCGGTTTCTTAACGTGTCCTCCGGCTAATTTCGTAGTACGGCCGCAACAGTTGTGGCCAGTTGGAGAAGTAATCGTTGCTCCGCTCAACGGTGTCTTGGGAGTCTTTGGCGTCGAAGTCGTCGTCGTCGTCGTTGTCGTTGTCGTTGATGATGATGGTGTCTTATTGCCCGTTAACTCTGCACTGCCACCGTTCAGCTTTAGAGACTGCCAAATAGAAATAAATTGTTTAGACAGAGCGATTAGCTTAAAAGCCATGCTTAGTTTCTATCTGCCTTTGCTTTCGCTTGCTAATCTTTTTGCGCTTGTTTTTCTTCTTGTTGTTTCGCTCAATTTTTCATGCTGTTTGCTCAGTCGTGCAACAAAAAAGAAAAAAAATAAAACCCAGCTAAAAACAATAGAAAAAGATCGCGTGGATTTTAAGAGGGAATGCACATGGGCAGCAGGCAGTAGGAAGGGGAGGGGGGTGGCAAAAGGGGGAACATAACACATAGAGAGAAATACCGCAAACTACGACCCAAAACCAATTTGTAAGTATGTATAACAAATTTGTATACAAAATACATTTCTTCAGGCAAGCGTGTTTTTTCATGCTTACTTTCATTATATGGAATTCATTCCACTACCCCATTCCCCCTACTCCTCCCTCTCCACAACCCGCCTTTGGTAAGATCGGATTGCAGCGGCATTTTTGTGGTCATTTTTAGCTGCTTATTAGACCAGTGGGCATATTGAGAGAGAGAGAGAGAGAGAGAGGAGAGAGAGAGAGTGAGACAGAATGAGAGAGATAGATACATAGATGAAGAGAGATGGAGAAAGATTGAGGGGAAGGTCTTAACTATTTATCTATGTGTTTGGCTAAACCCAATCGGAATTAGAGTTGCACTGATTTATTTATTTATCTCTGAAAGCTATATAGAATCCTACAGGGTAGATATCGTCAACGGTATACTTTTTTAAGTCCCTTTTACCAACCAGTTTTCTTTATTGTATATAGACTATATTACTATAACTTAATTCCTAAAGAGAATCCGTAAAGATTAAAACTTTCAAACTTTTTAGAGACACTATTTCATTTTTCTTTTACCAAGATACCCAAACTAAACTTATAAGATATGCGTGCTAGTATATATCATGTATCTACCATAGGAACATAAATGTCCGCTTACTGATACAATATAATTAAATAAATTCGGAATATTCAGTCACAGAAAAGAAAATTATATTTCTCATCGAAACTATTCCAGACTAAAATATAAATATATCACCAAAATTAACAACAATCTGCAAGAGTATATAAAATTCGGTATATAAAATTCGGTATATAACAGAAAACTGGTTAACAATATGCTAACAAGAAATGTGTAGTTTTGTAAAGATTACAACATTAAGCAGGCCGCAAAAATTGATTTAACTACACCGCAATTCGAAAGCATTTTAGGCAACAAACCAATTATCAATTATTATGACTATTCCAAATTATTATTACGAAATAACAATCTAATTCAAATGCAAAAATAAGTTTGCGCCACATTATGACATAATAACGAAGGAAATTGCAAATAGCCAACGACTTAGTAAAACCAGTCAAATTATTGAGTTTCTTTTACACGTTGTGCTAATTCTGGAAACCAGCTTGGGAAAAAAAACAAGAAACCAACGTAAATGGCCCAAATGTGAAGTGAAATGTGATTTAGAATGAAGCGAAAATGACCAACTCGTCATTGGGCTTTTGTCATTGTTTCAGCGATTGTCAGCAATTGTCAGCGATTTTAGCCAACTGCACAAAGACCAACTGCACCACAGCAGAACCGTTCCCAAGCAAATCAGGTTAAACCACAGAGCAGTCTGAGAGAGAAAGAGAGGTAATCTGCTCTAGGGCTTTATAGAACACCTCTCTCTCTCTCTCTCTCTCTGTCTCTCTCTCGCTCTCTCTGTCTCTGTTGTCTCATGCTCATTTCATAATCATCATTAATGAGTTTCTTGCCCTATTTTAATTGTTCAACTACACAGAATTTTCCTCGTAATAAGTTTTACGCACGAGCTCACACAGCTGGCTGGCAAGCTGGCTGACTGGCTGGCTGGCTGGCTTATAAAAAGATAGTCTCTAATAAAAAGCATTACCTCTTGGACAAGTACCTCAACTGGGCTAATGTTCTTCTTCTTCTGCTGCTGCTTGCTGCTGGTGCTGCCTTTTAATGTTGTTTACGTTACGCACTTTTGCACTTTATTGGCATGTGTTAAGAGTCTGGCATATTGTCGACTTAATATCAATTTAAATTCCACTACAGTCACGTCTCCCATCTTATCTACCCCATTCCTCCCTCGGCTGGAGAGACTAAAACAAGAATAAAAAATCGATTTGATTTGAGTGCATTTTTTCCATTTGCAGGTGTGCAAAGCGAAATGTGCATTGTGTCTTTGTTCACGTAATGGTCGAAATAACCCAGTTGGCCACTTGCCAACTTGCCAACTTGGCTTTATAGCGTCACCAATTCTTGAATGTTATTTTGGCCGAGTATATTTTTAATATTGCGGGTGGTCTTCTTACTTTTGGCAGTCATTTAACTCTTTTGCCTACTTTTCAGGGTCGATAAGGAAGTTATTTCAATTATTTGCAGCTTTTTATTATAAAAGAAAAAACAAGAGAAAAAATCTATCTTAAGAGAGATAGCTAAGATTATATACCATTGTAGAGTTAGGAGTTAATTTGTGAAATTTGTTGTATTATTATGTTTTTGTAGGTTCTACGCACTGCTAACTGATGTAATTATATATTTATGTAATTGTATTGTATTAGAAAAACTGGCATGCATGTCTGTGGATAGCTCGATAGTTCCGATGGGAGCTAAATGATAAAGTACCCAAAGATGATGATTATTTCTTACTAAAATATGAGGAGTATAATAAGCAGCATATTTTGTGGGTTTGGTCTGGATATCTTTTTAGAAAATAATTGGTCTCTGGTAGAGAATAATGACAGCTTTGTGATATAGTAAAACGAGCTGCTTGGCTGCGAATTAGATGAATAAATTCCAAGTTTCAACAAGATGTCTTAAAAACTGAGGAACTAATTCACATAGAAACAGACGGTCAAAAGGACATGACTCTATACACACGACTAGTGATCCGGATCTAGCATCTATATATACATTATGGAGTCGAAGACGTCTCCTTCAAAGCACTGCAAACATTACAACAAAACAAATAATATAAAAAAATGTATTATTTATGTCAAAACTTATAATTTTAAAAAATCGTATTAAGAGCTGCAAGTAAATTTTCCATAACTTTGGCACAACTGAACCGGTATTCAAAAGCAATGCATTTTTGGCAATTGCTTTAGCTTAAGGAAAATACCACATTTAAATTGGAAAACACAGTTTTTGCTCAAAATTCATAGAAACAAATGTTGATTCAGAACAAGAACTTTTCACTGCCATCAATTAAAATTTGTTTTCGCACTTCCTTGAAAAAGGAATTAAACACTTCGATTCATTATTGTAAAAACTAGCAACATATTATTATTATTATTTGTTTTTATAATTTTCGAAGGTATTTTAGTTTCTTTTTGAGTTCCACGCCACATATCAATAACGATTATTTATACAAAAAGGGCTAGCGAACTGCAATTATGGCCATATAAAGGCCGTCCAAGCGGATAATTAACAGCTAAAGCCTTGCCGCAAAGCCGCAAACTGTCTATTACCCGTAATTAGAATGCGTTATAAACATAAAGTGCATTTGTATATACGTACTTAAAAACATTCACACGAAAGCCAAACTTTAAACAACAATAGCACAACGTGAAGAGCGCGAAATTGAAAGGGAAAAAGCAGAGTTGAGCTGAGCTTTTGCTTTTTTTGCACGCGTTCACGTTGAGCATTAAAATACAACTGAACACACAAAAAATCGCATGGGTCAGAGAAATGAAAGAAGATGCCACAGAAAACAAGAAGGAGAAGAAGCAGCAGCAGCAGCAACACACACAACACAAACAAACGACAACAAACCAGAGAACCAGTCAACCCTCAAAAAATGGTCAGCAGCAGAGTTTTCTTCTCTTTTTTTTTGTGGGGGAAGAAAGAGAGGAACAGATTATGGTTGAAAATGGTACGAGCATACATGTATATGTGTATGTGTGTGTATTTAAGTGTGTATGTATGTATATTGGTATATGTGTGTCAATATTTGCAAAAGCTGCGCTGTGCCGCGCACTTGCATTTCCTAGTTGTGAACCGCGCTCAGCTGTTTGTTTGTTTGTTTGTTTGCCTGGTACATTTGAGCAACGTGCGGAACGAGCGGAAATGGAATTGAAACAGCTGCTGCAGGCAGTTAATCCTAGCCTTCTTATTCTTTATTATTCTTTTCATGAACTAAACAAGAATATCAAAATCCAAAACAAAACAAAACTGCAAGCTTTAAATTCTTATATGATTCTCAAACTGTGCATACTTTTTACAGTTTTCAGGAGTAGCGGTTTAAGTGTATTGGCTAGAATAAAAGCTACAATTGCAATTTATTGACAAGACATATTTTGAAAAACAAATATCGAATTAAGAATTTCCTATCATTTCATTTCAATTTAATTCTATCCAATATGGGATATCCAATCTTTGGATACACAAGAATAATTATCTTATTAGTTTTTGAAAGACTTAAAAAAAAGTAAAGTACTTATGTGCAAACATTTGAATAACAAACAAATTACTCATCTTCTTCTTATGCTCAACGAAATATTAGTGAAAAGTAAAGATAATCTATAATTCAATGACTATGCACAGTTCATTCAACTCGCTTGGAGAATGGGAAATACACTTCCAGCCTATGTTAAAGGATATGCATGTGTATATGTGTGTGTGAGTACATGTAGAATATGTGGAACAACAGAATTTGTAATGAGAAGTTACACGTTACAACACCGCTTTGGGGGTGCTTTAATGAAGGTAAATGCAGGGCTGTTACGCATATAAGTGTTCCCAACAGGGACGTTTCGTAATGATAACGGGACAATGTTAAATTCTGAACACGTCTGTTAATTACGTCTTCTGCTTCTTCCTATTCTTGAGCGAGGGTAATTTTAAGTCTATTTTAAGTTACATAGGTCAGAGGTGGGTGATTGGAATAGGCGTAGCGAAAAATAAAACAATATCTAATACAAATATCGATAAAAGTCGAACCACCCACAACTTACCATATTACGCGACTTGGTGGCGGCCATATCCAGTTCAGATTGCTTCTCCGTTGTTAGGGCCAAACATTGGTTGTCGCTGCATAATGCATGTGTGCTCGGCTCCTCCAGCTCCGTTGTGGATGGCTTTGTGATAGTAGTGTGGCCTAAATTGGTGCACCAGGTGCGATTACGCGTTAAACCCACAACAATTGGCGTGGCAACTTCCAGCGATGATGAGCTCTCGGCAAGCTTTGCGCGCGTACTAAAATCCCCCGTCATGTTCAGCTGCCGCTGATGCGCTTTTGTGGCGCGCAAGCGCATCGAAGTGGAACGACGCAATGGAACACTAAATTCACCATCACTAATGAGAGGATGTGGTATGCGAGTGGTGGGTGGTGATGGGGATGGTGCTTCTTCTTTTCTGCTTCCTGTTAGCGGTGTGCTTGTGCATTGTGGTGAGTTCAGCTCCTTTGGCTCCTCATTCTTCTGCTGCTGTCGAATTGGTGACGTTTGCAACGACGTCATCGTTGGCTACTGCTATTTGTTGATGTGTTTTGCTGTAAAGTGAAAATTTGTAAGTTGTTAAATGCAAAATGCAAATGAATGCAATTGTTTTGTTTGTTGTTGTTGTTGTTGCTGCTGCTGCTGTTGTTGCACTTTCAAAAATTGAGCAATTTTTTAATGAATGTGCACCTTAAATGCTTCATTATCTTAAATGCTGCACGTAATTAAAACTTTCTTCCAAACAACGAACAATTAATGAGTAAACTAAACACCCCTCCTTCTCCTCATACTCTTCAAGATGCATTTGCTCTGATTTTGCGCTAACTTGGCCAATAAAAAGTGAAATTAAAGTCGCTTGCATGTCGCGCGATCTGCTTTGTTGTTGTTGTTGTCAAATTATCAAATTAACCATGTGGTTGCTGTCTCGGCTAAGCCATGACTACATTTTTTATATACATATATTATTTTTAGCTATATTTATTGTCTTCAGCGCTCGTTCTAGTTACGTAAATGACTCAATGCCAAGTCTTGGTAATGCTTGAGAGCTATCAGAAACAGCTGTACACACACACACACACACACACACACACAGCTCTGCGGTGGGGCGTAACGCACACCAATCCCCGCCCCCGTCCCCTTCTTTAAACTGCAATATTTAGTTTTGCTTTAGCCGTCATACGTCCAAGTCTAAAACTGAATAAAATTAACATTTAAAATTTTTACTTTATGTTTTAGCTGTAAAACTGTAGCTTAACTAATTGTAACTGAATTTGACAGAAAAATCAAAGCTCATTTATCCAATTCTTAAAAAGCTAAGTTTTCAGCTTGTTAAACAAGCTGTCATGGTATATGATATAGTAATCGGATGCTTGTGAGAAACCCAACAGCAATATAATGCTTTATTTATTTTCGCAAGAAAAAATTCAGTTCTCAAAAGAATTTACACTCAACACTGTTATTAAACTGAAATTCGACAACAAACATGTACTCAATATCTATAGGGGAAATTGCTTTGTAGTTTATCAAAATTTGCAACTTTAGCAGATAGTTGCGTCTTGGAATGATTAAATCAAGTTGATCATGTCTCAAATTAAATTATGATAAATTGAAATGGTGATAAGCCACTTCAAAAATCGAAATCAGCAAGAGTGTTGGGACAATTTCTTCACGTTTTCACTCGTCTGCAACTTTCGATGGCATTTCATTAGGAGATCTTCAAAGCCAAAAAATTAAATGGAAAATAATTGTAGAAAACGTTTAGCTCTCCATTAAGTGGAGTCTTCTAACTGGTAAAGGGCCCCCCTATTATCTGCTGATTTTGAACTATTTCCGTTTATCCCTCTTCAGTAACAACAATAAAAGAGATCTCCTAAAAAAGTTAAGTTTTCTATGACCATAAAAGGTAAATTTCATAGCTGAACAAACGTGTTTTTTTCCTCCTTTTTTTCTTCGAATTTTTTACATACAAATTGTTTTAGTTTTAGTTACCGTTTTGTAATTGGTGGTTTTGCCACGTTTTTTTTTTAACGAGACTTAAACAAGATTTAATGACGACAACCTGAGTGCTGTTAAACGCATTTCTTTAAACTCGCTGACAAGGTCAATGATTGGTATACACTTATCGGGAGAGCGAACGTGTGTTTCTTGGCAGCATTTGAAGATATTTTACGAATAGCCAACAAGCTCGCAAGTTGAGTTTGTTAGAAAACATGCACTAGTAATAAAATATAGCTTTTTTCACGCTAAAATCTGACAAACATTGCATGTCTCCCACTAAATTATATAATAAAACAATCTTTAACAAGTTACGCTATTTGCACATATCAAAAAACAGCTTTAACTAATTAATAAGCAGTTATCGCATTTGCACTTTCAAAAAATGCTAAAGCTCAAGCTAAAAAATAAATTTGGCAACACTACATGTCTCCCTTAGTGGGAAGTGGAGCAACGAAAACTACAGCGCTGATAGCTTTTTAAAAGCTAAGTTTCACGCTAAAATGAATCAATTTGACAAACATTGCATGTCTCCCACTAAATTAAAAAAAAAACAAAACAAATTTTAACAAGTTACGCTGCTTACACATATAAAAATATTCAATAACTTTAATTAATTAATAAATAGTTTCTCCATAGCACTTTCAAAAAGACCTGAAGTTCAAGCAGAAAATTAAATTTGGCAACACTGAATGCCTCCCACTAAATACCAAAAACAACAAAAAACACACACACACAGACACAGATACGTTCTCTGTAGCTGCTTTATCAACAATAACAGTTCGGGTTTCTGATAAGAGACTGCAAAATCGACAATTGACAATTGCCTCGAAACCGTTTCAGTTCATTAAAAAAAACTTTAATAACCTTTACAAATTGCGATTATTTACCCTTTGTTTAACGGCGTGTCTCAAAATGCAAAATTATATGCAATGTTGCCAAAGCATTTAATTAATACACACATGTAGAATGGAACACAAACGGTTAATAAAAATGTAGGCACTGTTAACAGTTAAGTTGGCAACGAGCGTGTGTAGCGAACGACAAACTGCAACTGAACCGTTTGCTGTGCTGATGGATGGATGGATGGCGAATGGAAAATGGAAAAACTTTTTGTTTCAGAAAATTGCCACACAGCGCAAGCGGTGGACGGAAAATGAAGTAGCGCAGACGAAATGTTGCAATCAAATGAGAGACCGAACCCACCTTCGACCCCAAAGTGCGATGGCATTTTAAATGATATTTCGCTGCTTGGGAATTTTTGGGTGGCATTTGAATGAATGAATGATGATGTTGATGGTGCCCTGCGTCTAGGTGAAAGGCAATGCATTTGCATTTGGCGCGGCAAACCTTAAGTACAATTGTTTTAGTTTTCCTCCTTACTCATTACGAATGTTCGCATGGCATTTATAATTTTTAATACGTTGGCCAAGAAGCCATCATCATCATAACTGACGCTAAGTCAGGCGGAACCCATTGCAGCTTAATTATTTTGGAAAAACTTAACATACATTTTTGAGCATTCAAAAGAATTCACCCAACACGACAAGAGTTATCGATATATTTGTTGTTTACTAACCAACAGCTGGTCATACTGCACAATAAACAGCTGTGTGTGTGTGGCCAGTGCTGGAAATATGTTGCCCATGCACTTGGGCAAATAAAGCAAAGAAATAATTTGAACTCAATCAAAAACAAAGTTAATTTGACAGCAGTTTTTATTATCTAACATTATAAGATCTAGATTTACTCAACCAGTGCGATTTTTTCGATAGTCGATAGTTGTGCACACTGATTGTGCGGCAGTGTTGCGCTCGCAACTGTTATCGATAAACGAAGTATTACTTGCACTTTGCCGACGCTGACTGTCAAAAAACAAGAAGCAAGCGAAGCAAAAAGTGCTTTGCTTTTGTTATTGCTGCAAGCTAAATCAAACGTAAATTAAGTAAAATTCTTCGCGAGCACACGCGTTGCCCAAATATTAACCATTAGGTAAGTGGAAGGAGATTCTGTTTTAGTCTAATTGATTAGTGTTATTTTTTTTAATGTGAATGTCGAATAGTCGAATTATGGATCGTTTGCTACGTTTGGGCGGCGCCATGCCACAGGCAGCACCGCCAACAGACGCACCCGTCGTGGACACCGCCGAGCAAGTGTACATCTCATCGCTGGCCCTGCTCAAGATGCTGAAGCATGGAAGGGCCGGTGTACCGATGGAAGTGATGGGTTTGATGCTGGGCGAATTTGTCGATGATTATACGGTGCAAGTTATCGATGTTTTTGCCATGCCCCAAACGGGCACGGGCGTCTCTGTGGAAGCTGTGGATCCCGTTTTTCAGGCCAAAATGTTGGACATGCTCAAGCAGACAGGTCGACCCGAAATGGTCGTTGGCTGGTATCATTCGCATCCGGGTTTCGGCTGCTGGCTGTCCGGCGTCGACATCAATACACAACAATCCTTTGAGGCGTTGTCAGAGCGAGCGGTGGCCGTTGTCGTCGATCCCATACAGTCGGTGAAGGGTAAGGTGGTCATCGATGCGTTTCGTTTGATCAATCCGAATATGTTGGTGCTGGGACAGGAGCCGCGACAGACCACCTCGAATTTGGGGCATTTGCAGAAGCCATCGGTGCAGGCACTGATCCATGGCCTGAATCGTCATTACTATTCCATCAGCATTAATTACCGCAAGAACGAACTGGAACAAAAGATGCTCCTCAATCTGCACAAGAAATCCTGGAAGGATGGCCTAACGCTTGCCGACTACAACGAGCACTGCGCCATCAACGAAGATACCGTCGCCGAAATGCTCGATCTGGCCAAGAACTATAACAAGGTAAGCTTGAAAATTCAACAAGTCACTTTTAATTTTCCCACAACGAATTTTGTTTACTCTTTAAAAAATCCAAAATACATAATATTTTCTGTCTGGGTGGCAACTCTTTGCTAAAACAACAAACAATCGGAAAAGTTGTTAATTGCGAACTTTAGTTATCTAAATTGAACTAGTTCTGCAAGGAACAACCAAAAACTCATATTTGCTTTTACAACTTGTTTGTCTCGCTTTAACATATGGCATTTCAAGCAACAATTCTCCTAAATTTATATGACTCATATATCCATCTATGACTTTATTTTGTATTATGAAGATGAGCCTTATATTTTTTTTACAACTCGAATTTTTAAGGGATCATCTTATCATGTTTATATATATATTTGTCTTATTATCATATTTACGAGTATATATATATTTTGATACTATATTATATTAATATTAGTAATTGCAACTTTTCTAGATATTTCAAAAGTTGTACATTATTCTAATTATATTGTGTAATATTGTAAATTTAATTATTCCCATATTCCAACATTCAATTTCCATTACCCAGTCACTCGAGGACGAGGAGAAAATGACGCCCGAACAGCTGGCGATCAAGAACGTGGGTAAACAGGATCCGAAACGGCATCTGGAGGAGAAGGTCGACAAGGTCATGCAGAATAATATCGTACAGTGCTTAGGAGCCATGCTGGACACAATTGTGTTTAAATAAAAACTTGCATTTGCCAACACAACAAAAATCAACCCTCAAAAAACATACTTAATTAAAATCACACCCATACTAACACAAAAATAAAAACTGCTTTATTGCTATTTGGAGCAAGAAGTTTTACACAAGAAAAAGAAGTGTATTTTTATTTTATTAAGTTTTGACGGTCCAAATTATCTTTCACTTATATTTTAAGTATACTAAGAAAACTTAATTCTAAGCAGCAGCTGCAATTTTCGACGCCGCTATTGTCATTGTTTTTCCCAATATAGTTGACAGTAGCAGCACCAACTGCGCTGCTTTTCTAATTAAAGATGGCGGACACGGCGATTAGGCGCGCTCACCACGGATGCGTCGGGCCAGCTGAATGTCCTTGGGCATGATGGTCACACGCTTGGCATGAATGGCGCACAAATTGGTGTCCTCGAAAAGACCAACCAAATAGGCCTCTGATGCTTCCTGCAAAATATAAGCGCATTCATTTGACATATTTCAAGCAGAATTTTGTCATTTACATTTTGGTGCGAAATAGGCCCGAACTACTCCCCCCACTCCTCACACACTTATATATATGTGTGTATGTTGCATCTCTTTCGCGCCAATTTGCTTACCTGCAATGCACCAATGGCGGCCGACTGGAAACGCAAATCGGTCTTGAAATCTTGGGCAATTTCACGAACCAAACGCTGAAAGGGCAGCTTGCGGATGAGCAGCTCCGTGGACTTTTGGTAGCGACGAATTTCTCTCAGCGCCACGGTGCCAGGGCGATAACGATGGGGCTTCTTAACTCCGCCAGTGGATGGGGCCGATTTGCGGGCAGCCTTGGTGGCCAGTTGTTTGCGAGGTGCTTTGCCTCCAGTGGATTTACGGGCAGTTTGCTTGGTGCGTGCCATTTTTTATTGTGTGGAAAATTTTACTTTTTTGATTCTCACAACGAACGCAATTAGATCAACTTTTTATTCCGTCAGGTAAACTGATGTCCGAACTGTACGATTACTTTTCAACGACTGCGCAAAGAGACGGGAGAGTCGGGCGGTGTCGATACTGCTGGATTTATTTTCAACATTCGAAGAGTATCGATTAGAGATGAGTATATGACAATATTATCGAATCAAATCATTTTTATCAGGGGAATGCGTATTTTAATTGAATATACAGCAAAACAATTGATAAAAATCTGAGTTTTTCTTGGATCATAGTTTAACTCAAGTTGTAAAAATCAACGGACTTCAGCTGCATAATATACAGCACGTGCTTTTATTCATTAATACGCTTTGATCTGCATACCGGGCCTAATTAAGATTAAAAAAATACGCAGAAATTACTCACCACGGGTATCGATCTAAGGCAGTCGATAGTGCGTGAACCTAAACTTGCTGCGATTATATATAAGTCCATCTCTAGCTGCAAAGTAGCGGTAATTTCAATACTGGGTATTTTAGGCTGGATTAAAAATTTTATAAATAATCAATTAATTTTTGTTGTATATTACGCAAAATGGCTGACTCTGAGTACGGTATTTGTCCATATAACGCTGAACATCGTATTCTGCTGTTCCGCTTGCCCGGTCACATTATAAAATGCAAGCGCAATTACTGTGGGCCAACGTTGCAAATTTGCAAATTTAATGCAACGCATCGTTTGCCGCCGGATCAAATGGACGAACACCTACTGGAATGTGCCGACTATCGCAAGTTTCACGAATATAGCAACTTGCAAAAAGCACTGCAAGCACGAAAATCACCACCACGATCCTAACTCTGAGAATCTGTAAACAATTCCATTGTATACTGCGTATGCTTTGAATAGATAAAAACAACTCTCGTAAATTTCTTACAAATTAAGCGAAATTCTAATGAAGATGTAGATAAATACACACTTCTTGAGTGTCGACTATGTTGTATTGTGTAATTTTCACAAAACGCAATAGATAAAAAAATACAAATGTATATACAACTTTGTCAATTGTTCTTTTAATTTTAGAAAATATCTAGAAAGGAACCGCTATATACACATACATATGTGCATACATAAGCGACGTATGTAAGCAGATACGATATACAAGAAATTATTTTTTTCTCAATTATTTTAAGAGGCACATTTGTCCACGCTACTTATTTACACAAATAGAAACGAAGCTTACAACTATGAAATATATATATACACATAAGTTTTTAGACTACACTATCCATCTCCAGATCTGTATCACCTAGCTCATCCAGCAGACGGTGTCTGTCTTCTTTCTTTTTAGTCTTTTGATCGGAGGTCGCCTCGGATATGCTCGCCAAAGGACGCACTTTGCCGAGATTGACAACCGGACTCTGTGTATACAAATAGATGGCATACGAAACAACAGCGATTGCCAGCGCAGTATTCATATAAATCGGTATGGCAAATAGGAAATAACACAAGACGGCCGTAAAGAGCAGCTCCAAGGCGCTGGCAAATGTCTTCAGTATAGAGTTCATATACTTTAAAAAGAAACTCGTCACAATGCCAATTGCAGCATTATTCACAATTATGATGACGACACTGAAGCGCATTATGCTGTCCAAGTTGTGAGCACTAAATGCATCCAAAAGTTCGCCACGCATCAGCAAAATAAACGCATTGCAAACAATCGAATCCATATACATAAAGACATTCTGCATAAAGATGTTCACGTCGGCACCTTTTTCCTTTAGCAGATACTCGTTGTAGACGCCAGCAAGACAAGAGCAAATAGTTTGTGCGAGTATGAAAACGGCACTAATACTAAAATCAAACCCGGTCATATTTTTACCCAGCGTTTTTGCGACATTTGTTTGCGTGGCATTTGTTGCAGCAGCTCCAACTCCCTGGATTGCAGCTGCTTCACTATCATCATTGGCATCATTATAAAATCGATTCAAATCCACCTGTTTTAACATGCAGCCGAGTGTTAGGAGTATCAATGAGATCCATTGGCGTTGTGTCAAATACTTTTTGAATATGATCTGGAATAGAATGCCGGTGACGACGACCCGTAGCTGGAGTAGCAAATAATACGTTGTCGGATCGAATGTGGCCAGATTAACAAAGGCCAGATTATTGTAGAGACAGTAGAGAAATGCGGGCACCATATAAAGGCCCAACACGCTGCGATCCTTGTGCACATTCCGCAACAGTGAACGGAAATCATTTCTAAATAGAAAAGAGAATCATGGTTTAGTTTGTAGTACGATAATAAATGTATTAATTGCTACAGAAGATAAGAAAAAACACGCTTCCTTAATGGGTCGAGTATGTTTCCTTATCAAACACTTACTCTCTGCAATAGAGGCACGCAGATATGAACAATTTGAGTACTTCGGTGAGCAGGACAACAGTTACGGTATTGTAGCTATAGGAGTTATTTGAATCCTGCGAAGCGGTCACAAATATGCCTGTCAAAAGCAGTTGTGCATTAGTAATAAAACATACAAGGGATTTAACACACATACCTTGACCAATGAATAATGACATATACAACAGAAATATTATGAAGGTCAGTTTGGTGGGAAATAATTCACGCCAATTAGTCGTCATTTTTTGGCTGCTTTATGTTTTACTTGCCAGCGTCTTCTAGTTGCAACTAACCTAGTAAATTTAACTGGTTGCTGGCTGTAGCTCCAGTCTGGGCGTTGACGTTGCTATCAGCTCTGATTGTTTCTGTTTTTCGAGATTTTTGACAAACTCAGCAGTTCAATTTTGTCGAAGAAACTAAGTAAACAAAATCATTTTTCCCCTTTTATTTTATGTTGTTATCGCGGTGCAACAGCTGATTATTGCTAGTGTTGCAAAATTTGGACTAGCTGGCCTGCGAACGGTGTTGCACAACAACGGTGTGTTTGTCTGCGACCAACTTCACGTCTTTTCTCTTTCATCGTCGTCAAAATGGCAAACCGCGGCGCCCGTCATGCTCGCACTGAGGATACCGAAAATACCATCAATCATGTACAATGTGATGGCCTGGTAAGTTATTAATTAAGTGCATAGGCGACGGCAAGTGCGAGACCTAAAAAAATGTGCAACTATAAAGGGTGTTAAAAGTGTGTTTAATGCCACGCGCTGAACACGATTGTTGTTTTGCATGTGTGTGTGTGAGCAAGAGAGCATCAGTGCGCTGACAAATGAGCGCAGAGAAGAGGGCGCGTTATAGCGCTTAAAGTGTTTAGCAAGAGAAGAGCGCGCAGCAACGGATAAGGAATTGCAGCTAGAGAAGAGCGCGTTGCAGCCGACAAAGAGTTGAACTAGAGAAGAGCGACCTGCAGCGGATAAAGAATTGTAACTAGAGAAGAGCGCGTAGAAATAGATGTAACTAGGGAGGATCACATTTCATCACGAACACAAGCCTCACTCACGACTTGTTTCACGTTTATTAATGTTCTTTGTTTATATATATATATTTCTCGCTCTGCAGGCCGTTATGAAAATGGTAAAGCATTGCCATGAGGAGTCGAGCAACATGGATTTGGCCCAGGGCGCACTGCTCGGTCTCGTTGTGGACAAGTGCCTGGAAATTACCAATTGCTTTCCATTCCCCAAGAGCGGTGATGAGACCATGGACGATGAGACATATCAGCTGACGGTGATGCGTCACCTGCGACGCGTTAATGTCGACCATCTGCATGTGGGCTGGTATCAGAGCTCCGATGTGGGTAACAGCCTATCGCTGGCACTGCTCGAATCGCAGTATCATTATCAGACCAGCATCGAGGAGTCCGTTGTGGTTGTCTACGACACCCAGAAGTCATCCAGGGGTTTCCTCTGCCTGAAGGCCTATCGCCTGACACCGCAGGCCATACAAATGTACAAGGATAGTGATTTCACCCCGGAGGCATTCCGCACCCTTAAAGTCGGCTACGAGAGTCTCTTTGCTGAGATTCCCATTGTCATTAAGAATTCGCCGCTGACCAATATTATGATGAGCGAGCTGAACGAACTGCTACCAGAGGATAAAGGACACAATTTTCTGGATCTTGGCACCGCTTCGGTGCTGGAGAATCATATGCGCAGCTTGATCGAGCGTGTCGATGAACTGTATCAGGAGTCGGTTCGCTATAACAAATACCAGCAGGTCGTCTTCAAGCAGGATACGGTAAATATTTTTTGTGCTTTCATTGAACGAAGTCTATTTTAAATTTAAAAAATATTTCATCAAAACAGGAAAAACATCGGGCTTTGGCAAAGTTGGCGGCGGAGAATGCTGTGCGCACTTCAAAGGGTGAACCTACAGTGCCCGAGGAGGAGGTCATCAAGCAGTTCCGTCCGATGCCGGTGCCGGCCAGGTTAACGGCCACAATTACATCGGGGCAAATCAATACGCATGCGCAGCATGTTGCCTCAATTCTGCTCTCAGTCGCTGGCTAAACTTTTCATCACGGAAGCACTTCAGAATGCCAAGGAAACCAAGGAGATCAAGTAGTTTAGTTAATCTTACAAATTGATAGCGAGTCGCAACAATAATACAAAACAAATAATAAATTCCTGTGTAAAAATGCTGCTGCAACTACACACAGGGAAGCGAAATTTTGAACTTTCTATTTTTATTTGTATACTTATATTTAAATCTTAAATTTCAAACTGTATACAGGGTAACTTCAAGTCAGTCACTCTCTCGCTCAGTCTCTCTGCTGCTCTCTTTCTCTCTCTCTTTCTCTCTCAGACGCGCTCTCGTTCGAAGTGTGCCACAGCGGGTGGTGGGTTTTTTTCAGTTTCAGTGCCTTTGGGTTGGTTTCCGTCCGGTTTCAGTCTCTTTTCGTGCGCTTTTCCCGACAGTGTTCAGCATTTTGGACTGCAGCTGCTTTGTCCTTTAATTTTCATTCATTTTTGCAATTTGCAGCTGATTTTGCTGATTTTGAGTTGCAATAGTTTCAATCAATGGAAATATGCTTTCCTATGATCTCAACGAGCGTTTGCTGAGTGCCGTGCACAGCGGTGACTTTGGCCAGGCACTCAACTGCATCATTGACGGTGCACAGGCCACCTATGTCTCGTCCACGTGCGGACGGACAGCTGTTGGCACCGCTGCCCTGCTGGGCGATGCCGAACTCCTCGAGCTACTGGTGCAATCCTGTGAGGAACCGCAACTAAATATTTTCCCGCAGAGCGGTAAGTTGGCCCGGCTGAAATGCTTGGAATGGGATTCGTGGCGTCGTTAATCGAGTTCATGGTTCATGGTTCATGGGCAACAGCTGGTCGGGCAGAAAATCAATTAGGGGGTTGTTGCCAACGTCTCAAATCCGCCCCCGAAAATTCTCCTTTGTTCCAAGAATTTTAAAATTGTTCATATCAGCATTGGAGAGCAGTTTTAAAACAACAACATTCAGGAAACAACTCTTATATTGTTTTCTTTTTCTACCCTTGCAGTGAGTATTATATATGTATGTTGAAGGAGATATATCTGACAAAAAATTGTAAATATGTTCATGATCAGTAGAACTAGTCGAGTCAGTTGTAAAGATATCTTGCCAAAACTTGGAATATACATTTTTTGCGGCTGGCAGCACATACATCTATTTCCGAGCCAGCCAGATCAGATAACTATATTATACAGATAACTAGCTAGCACCTAATTGATTTAACTAAATTTATTTATCATTATTTTAATCAACTTATCTAAAATCATAAATTTAAAATTCTATTCATAAAATTTTTGTAATGATTAAAGAAAACCACCAAAAATATATTTAAATTATAAAAAGACTTTATCAAAAAACCAACAACAAACCAAATGTTTAAATAACTCTTAATATTCTATTATATTTTGTATCCCATAAAAAAAATGTCTTCTTATTTTTGTAAAATTAACGTTCGAATTTCTAATCAAGAATTATAAATGCTTATTCCAGAATATTAAAGAGTCAATCGAGACTTGAAAAAAAAGAAAACAAAACTCTCAAAGGAACTTTTATATTTTTGCTGTACTAGAACTTAAGATTTCGCTGAGACTTTTCTTATCAATTTCTCACTAAATGATCTTCAGCTGCATTGAACCTTGACCTTTGTAGCATAGTGTAGCTGTGCTGTCAATGACCCAAATACATAATGCATTTCGACGAAGAATTGAGTGCCAGCAAGAAAGATAAAAGTAAAGGTAAAACTACTACGAGAACCGGTTGAATTATTTGACTTTCTTTTGATAACATCCGACGAAAAACTTTGAGTGCATCGTAAAATATATTTTGGGTTTTGGGGCCGTCTCAGTGCATTTCTGGAGTTCAGGTGGACAAACTGCTCACGAAGAGTGCGCTTAGTTCAGCTCAAATTTAATTGACTGTAGTTCTTTGGAGAGCAACTGAAAAACAAAAAGATACAAATATTAAATATAGATTTTGTATCTCTTCTAAAATACATTTACAACAAGTAATTGGTTTTCATTATGGCAGCTCACACGGATAACCTGGAGATTGAGAGCACGCCCGAGGGCATGGAGAAGCTGGAATGGGTGGATGAATTTGAAGGCGAAAGCTGGTCAGAGGGAGGAGGAGGAGGAGGAGGCGGAACAGGACTCGGCGACGATTCACAACTATATCATTATTATGCCAAGACTTTTGAGAATACAGGTGAATTTTTGACGCAGTGCTGCCTGAACTGCCGCCAGCAGGATCCGCATTTGTATGACTCGGATTTGGCCACTCCGCTGCACTATGCCGCCGCCTGGGGGCATGCGGAGTGTGTCCGTGTGTTGCTCAAGCATCAGGCACCCATCAATGTGGTTAACAGTGAGGGCTATACACCGTTACATGTGGGTGCCGGTTATGTGGAGGTCACCCGGCAGCTGATTCAACATGGTGCTCTGGTCAACTCCCGCACACTGAGTGATGGCAAGACGGCACTGCATCTGGCCATCGAGAATCGGAGCAGCGAAGCGGCTCATCTGCTGCTCCAAACTAATATCAATATCAACGAAACGGATGACGAGGGTGAAACGCCGTTGATGACGGCGATTGTGTGTGGTCTGCAGGAGTTGGCGCGGGAGCTGATTGAGCGTGGTGCACGCATCAATCTGCAGGATAAGGATGGCAGTACGGCGCTCTCGTTTGCCGCCCTCGGCCGGCATCGAGAGTTGGCCAAGCTGCTGCTCGAGAGGGGTGCCCGGCGGCTGCCCTCCCATCACTTGCTGCATCAGTGCATGGGTGCGGATCAGGCGGATCGGGATATGGTCGAGCTGCTGCTCCAGCATGGCGATAACTTGAGCTTGCGCGACTGCGAAAATCTAACGCCCATCATGCTGGCCATACATCAGCAGTTGCCCGAGATGCTGGAGTTCCTCTTGGATCAGGCGGTGGAGCAGCGTCGCTTGGGTCTCTATACGGATGCGCACGACGAGGGTTTGCTGCTCTTTGCCGTCCAGCAAATCGAGGATGTCGATCAGTTTCGTGCCATTCTGCGTGTCCTGCTAGCCAAGTTGGCCAGTGCTCGACGGGATCTGTACTGCTTCAAGGCGCCCACCTTTGTCTGCGGCTTCGTCTACAGTGAAACACCCTTGGCACGGGCCATCGGCCTGCAGCGCTTGGACATTGCGCAGCTGCTGCTGCGCGAGGGCTGCAATCTCTCCCAGATCTGTGGCGAGTATGTCGTCGAGGAGCTGTGCAACCACTGCTCACCACGCAGTTTGGCATTCGCCAAGTTGTTAAGTAAGCCTTGGATCTATACTTTAATTTTTAATACCCCTCATTGTCTCAAGTTTATATAACAGGCAGCGGAAAGCATCGCCGATCAATTAATGATTAATCAGGATCAACAGCTGATAGTCGATAGCGGATATAGTCATGCCCGTTCGCGAATTTCAGAGACTCTTAGAGCTGTAGACTTCAAATTTTTAATATAAGTTAACATATACCCCTGGCAGATCAAGTTTACTTCATTTTATTGATAGCTGCTTCCGTTTTGCATATATCGATATATATCGATTTTCGATTACAGTAAAATCTACAATTTTAAATGCATCGTCTTATGATAGATGTATATTATACATTGGCGTAGTTTTGATCAACTGTACAAAATTCATTAAGATCGGATAAGAAACAGCCAAGTTATAGTCGAAAGAATATGCTCATATTGATCTCATTACTACCAGGAATTTAGGAATATATATATATTTAATGATAAGAAATTAAAGCAATTCCACAGAAAATTCTTAAAGAGAAATTTGGCATTAATAATAGAGCATATCTAATAGCTGACTGCAGGGTATATCCTGGTAAAATTGCAATTATATTGACCTATGCACTTGGTTTACTTCCAGAACATATTGGTTTCCGATTTCCCCCGCCCACCGATACGAGTGACGAACTGAAGATCACAGACCCGGCCCGTTGGGCCTTCGATCAGGATATGCGTCAGTTGAGCACAGAGCCAAGAACACTCCAATCCCTGTCCCGCCAGGTGATACGACAGCAACTGCTGAAGGCGCTGCAAATGAATACGAAATTCCATGAGAAATATTCGCCGACGGCGCAGAGTTCGACGATAGCTCGCATTGTCGAGGAGCAGCTGTGCATGCCGAGTACCCTCAAGAAATATGTCAGCGATTTTGCAGAGATGCCCATGTTGAGTGGCACGAAATTAACCGGACGGAAAGTCCGATCCGTGGACTCGTGGGATTAGCAACGAACATAAATGGCGCGAGAAATGTGTGCAATTTCTAGTATTTATTTAGTATATGTGTGTATGTGTAGCATAGATAGAGTATCTGTAGTTTGTATATTGCCCCCTTTAGACTTTGTAGCAAGTGAATTTTAAATATTTCTAGTTGAACAACAGATCACAGTTACCCAACAAAAACAACAACAATAACAGCAACAAAAATAAGAAGAAAAGTACACAATTAGTATTTTATGGGCAAACTAGTATTTACCGTATTTCATTACAACAATAAGAGGATATATCAATGATGTATACATATTTAATATATGTAATCTGTATGTAAACTATATGTAATTTTTTTAATATGCATTAGGCTCGAGACAATGCCAAAGTTTTACTTCTTCTCAAATGCAAATTTCGGTTAACCATTGCAATAATTCTACTTGAATTCGTTTTCATTAAAAAGTTATTTGAATTTCAATTTTTGTTTGTTTTACAATATAAACAAATATTAAAGAGATATGAAACAATTTTAAAAAATATGCAGAGGGATATTTGTTTCTTTTGTTTTTAAACATTTTTGCGCTTACACATTACAGTCTGACACGATATACATACTAAGAATGAATTAATTGCCCTACAAAGCATATATATTATATATATGATAACAAATACCATAACAATTTTGGGTTCAATTTGCTGCCAGTTGGACATTAGATCAAACTTATAAGGCTACAAAGGTTTTTTTTCCTAGTTTAGGGCTTTAGAAGCAGCTTGAAATCATCATTGGCATTCTCCATAATATACTCAAATGCAATTTTGTCTTTCTCATCCTTGAGTAGCTTAAGGCCAGGCTCTTTTTTCAATAGAAAGCGACACACCTCCAACTGTCCCCGCAATGCGGCACGATGCAACGCACTCTGTCCGCTTTCATCTTGCAGCAACAGATTAATCTTTGGCTGCGCCACCAGTAACTTGACAATATTCAGGTGGCCTGCAAAATGTGTGTTAGGCTTTAGTGTTATAATTTTGAAATGCGAATTGATTGCTTACCCATCATGGCCGCCCGATGGAGTGCTGTGGCCCCGCCCTTGGTCACTACATTCACATCCACCTTGCCTTCGTCAAGCAGCAGCTTGCAGATTTCCTCGTTGCCATTGCGTGCCGCATAATGCAGCGCGGTGTAATCGCAATCATCGCGCGCCATTGCCTGCCCCTTCTTTATAAACTCGCGCACACGGTCCACATCGTTGTAGATAGCTGTGGGATAAGAGGCACAGATCAGTAAGTATATATGATATAGATGTGGTGTTCAAATAAATGCCAAACCATGTTCTACACTCGGACATAAAGCCACTCTGAAAACTAGAATGTTTTTCTTGTGTTTTAGAAATAATTTCTAAATTAAGAAAATAATTTTAACAACAAAATTCGAATATAAACATGAACTTAAGAAATGCAAAGCCTGAATTTGCTTGCCAAAATACTAAAATTCGGTTCGATTTTTTTGCAGAGTGTATAAAAAATTGCCTTTGACAAAAATTTGACAGTGGAAAAGTTTGTTTGGCTACTGAATAAAGCCTTGCTAATCAATCAGACACGCCCATGTGTGTTCTGTTGTGAATCAGAGTGTGTTGTAGCAAAGGTTTTATTTTATTGTTTGTATAGTTTGGCGGCTCACCTGCATTCCAAATGCCTCTATCGAAATCCATATCGCTGAGTGTTTGCTGTGCCGGCAGCGATTGCTTGTGGCACCTGCACTTATCGGGACTATGCTGATCCATTTTCGTTATTTTATTTATTTAGGTTTTTTTTTTTTTTTTAGTTTTATTTTGTTCGTCTGATGATAAGTATACTCAGCAAATGTTTCGAGTTGTATTTCGAGATGATGATGATCAAAGATGAGTTTTTTCTTAGTTTTTTTGTTTTAAACCTCACGTTGCATAGTCCAACAGATTTCGGCCTCGCCGCAACTGCAGACAACCTTGTAGCTGAGCTGTGCCAGGGTGTTCAGCATCACCATCGGTGGCACTGGGATCAGCACACCATTCACACACGGCTTGACCGAGAGTCTCGTGGATAACGCCTGTACTTCGGCCTGATTTAGGCCAAAAACGGTGCACGTATAATCGTGTAGAGACCCCTTAACGGTGACGTACGCAAAATTACCCTCGGTTTGGAGAATGGGCACCGGTATGGTTACAACATTTGTGGCACAACCAGCTGCAGCAACTGTGGCGCCAAGGGATGCCGACGACTGTTGCAACGCTGCTGGCTGCTGCTGTTGTTGCTGTTGTGGCGTACACTCGCAATTTGTTGATGATTCCTTTGGCGCTGGCGCTGCCTGATTATCGCTCATACTTTGCTCGTTTTTCACCAATAACTACAAACTAAAAAAAATTGCGAGGCTTTCACAGGAAATGTTGCGGTTTTTTACGTTGCTATAGTTTCCTTTTTTGCCACAAACAAAAACATGGATACACACACACACACACACACACACACAGATACACACAGAGAAAATAAGAAGGAGAGAAAAGTACGCTATGCGAAGGGAGTTGATGCGTTAAACATTTACTCGGGCGAATCAACTTTGTGATAGTTGGCTAAACTGGCCGCCTCGCGACCAATATTCGATAGATTCTCACGGACAACGGATACGGACTCGGATTCTGGTTCTGGCTCGTCGAAATCCTTGCGCATCGTCCACATATACTCGTTGTAGTCCTGTTTAACGGCCGTCGATGAGCTGGCCACAACGCGAAAACCCAAAATCTGCAAAAATAAAATACAACTAAAATTAGTCATGTTCAAATTTATTTTTTTTCTTTTTTTTTTCTTCTATTTTTAATTCAAGTGGGCGCTGGACGGGTTTCATATATTTGGTTATGCAAAAAAACAAAAAACAATAAAACTGCTTTAATTATGTAAATTAATGGCTAATTGGCAGAATTCGAAATTTCGAACTTGAAATGAATTCGACTTTCAGTGACTTCGAATCAGAAAGACGTGCTTACTTCTGCTTGCAGTGTGTTTATTCTTATTGGAATACTTATGCGAAAGTGGTGACTTACCTCTAAGGCTGACAGAATGCGACAAGGATGCACTAAATAGACAATTGTAGACTCATCGCTGTAGCCGCCACATGAAAACTTGTTCAACTGCTCGATATCGTCAGCTGCAAAAACATAAAAAAAGAATATTTCTTGTTCCATTAAAAAGCTCTTATCGTAATTTGTTTTTTTGTATTCTACTGGGCTTAATATTGTTTAATTTGCGGTGTTTATACAGTTAAGACAGAGTATGACAGGCGCTCAACAAAGATAAAAACAAAATAATAGTAATGAAAATCGCTGTTTGGGGAGCAGTGAATGACGTCAGCCCCCTCGGCCGCTTTCCGCCGGACTCTGTGCGTGTGTATTGCGATTTTTTTTTATGTGTATGCTTGTGCTAATTAAACAGCAACCAATTCCCTAGCGTTTTTTTGTTTTACTATTATTTTAACAAAAGCGCAACGAAGCTTATTTATTTGTTTATTAATTTGTTATGAAACATATACAGCAGCTATAGAAAGATTACAAAGTGCATTGACTTTTACAAAAAAAAAAACATCTGAAGTAAATATGAACTTTAAATATGTCCAAATCTGTGTGCTAACATATGCGTGTGTGTGTGTGAGTGCTTGTGTGTGTGTGTGTAGGAATACCTCACCATACAATAATCTACAGGCGTAATTCAACCGCACTCGGCGCGAAACAAAACGAAACTGACTCAATGTGCGATACAAACCACAATACAACTAAGATAGAGAGAGAGAGAAAGGGGGAGTATGTAGGAAATAGAGGGAGAGAGAGAGTTTTAGCAATTACTTCCTTCTCATGCACTCCGATGGCTGAATACTCTCTCCCAATGAGTTCATTGTTTAACGTTTGCAAACCGGTTTTTTTCTTACAAATTAGCGTAAAATGAGTAAACACCAATTATTTTTGGCTCTATTCCATGCATAACAATAGGAAGTAGAGAGAAAAAAGTTTGATTGATAACAACGAAAACAAAAAACATGTGTAAACAAATTTATAAAATGCAACGTATTCTGTTTGGCGTTTTTGCAAATATTTAA
Source organism: Drosophila hawaiiensis (assembly GCA_037043685.1). Classification (NCBI taxonomy): domain Eukaryota; kingdom Metazoa; phylum Arthropoda; class Insecta; order Diptera; family Drosophilidae; genus Drosophila; species Drosophila hawaiiensis. The sequence goes on from JBAMBA010000216.1 coordinate 2,350,529, forward strand.
GAGTTATATTTAAGGCTATAAAAACGATCGATAATCACAGGTGTGCAAATTAACTGTAAATTACATTACAACCGTTGCTCATGCGATAGATCAACAGTGATAAGTGTTAAGTGTAGCATGTACTCATTTTTTGGATGCCACTGTAGAGGAACAGGCAATTCACATACACAAAAGTCCAGTCAAGGACGGACCATTCAAAAGTATGTGTGAAATAGTGGAATACCCGACAATAAAAGAAAATCAAGCCAACACTTAAAATTTTGTGGGTGGTGTGCATGCGTGTGTGTGTGTGTAAGTGGATACACATGTGACGAAGCCCACTTAAATTGTGTCGCACAATAAAAAAAAAAACCAAACAGACAACTGCCCATCAATATTGAATCGACAGAGAAACCATATGAAATATAACTGTAATAAGTGTATCGGCGTCTACTGGGAGAGTGGGAGTGACTGAGAGAGAGAGGGAGCTCTACTTTTACTTGTCATTGTTGAATTACCTTTCAAGCCAGATACGAGCACACGCCATGGATATTTGTGACTGTACGAGGCTAAATTACCTCGTATGATAATGTACGGCATTTGATATTGCTTCTTCTTCTATGTTGTATATTTTTTTGTTTATTGCGGATTTTAAATATTAATTAGATGCGGGCGGGGTTCCTTGCCAAATGTAAACCGGTTCAAACTAGTCGAGACCGAAAAAAAGTGACAAATTTTGTAGCACGACCAAAAGCTAACTGCTGTGCCGACTGAAGGCTGGCTCACGACTGATTTTCGTTTGCGGAGCTTTGCAGGTTTTCCCGTGCAAATGTTAGTAGTAGAAGCTGTTGTTGTTGTTGTTAGTTTGTTTGCGTTTGCTGTTTATTATTAATAGAGAGCTCACGTTGCGTCGCTCTCTCTCTGTAAGGGTTAGCAATGATTGGATTAAGCCACAAAATGTAAGCAATGCGCACTCAAATAGATCAAAAGAAAAAAAAGCAAATCACTCCACAAACAATAACTATGGAGAGAGTTTGAGATGGGAGCGTGTTGAAAAATTGTGTACGAAAAAACATGCTCAACACATAACTCACACAGGTTTTTATTGCTTTTTTATTATCATTTTTCTTTTGCGCTACTGTAAGCAATTTGAAATTCATTTTTGCACTGTTTTTTATGCTAGTGCCCATTAAACACGTCATACGCTGTAGTCAATTTCTAACTGCGTATTAGTGTCACGGAAGAAAACACGATACGTTTCCCAACCCTAGAAAAAAGCCACACACACGCACGCACAGACACTGACCAGTTGCATGTTTACAACTCCATACAGGCTATAATTACGCCTGGAAATGCTAAGTTAATATATGCATATACAGTTAGTCAAAAATAGAGCCGGTCAACAACTCCAACGCAAACGCCTGCTGCTAATTGGCACCACAAACCTCCACCCACTTACACACACATACATATACATACATATATATACATTTCGGCTGCACCCTTTCGCTTGTATCCTTTTTGCGTGTTTGGCGCACACAAAAACAAACAAAAAATAAATAAATGCGCGAGTCATAAATGAAATGCTACATTTTAGTTGCTGCTAAATGATGTCATTTGAAATTAATCACAAAAATCGTCTGCTGCCTTATTTTATTTCCTTGATTTAACTAACTCACCTTTGCTGCACACACACACACACACACATATACACCGACACAGTTGTTGACTGTCGGAATGTATTGTTCGCTTCAACTGGCTTTTAATTTTGAACTTCTATGTGTTTACTGTTTATGTTTTATCTAACAATCCGCGCTATTTGGCGAAAATGTTGTTTTGCAATAACACAATTGCTAGTGATGTGTCCATCAATCGATTCACTGTTCCCACTAGCAATGCAGAAACCAGCACAATAGATATCGATATATCGATAGCAGTATTTGCTTAACGATTGCTGCGAAAAGATGCGTTCGCTTTGACGAGCCTCCCTTAAGTAAATAATTGTTTCAATGCTTGCAATTATAACATAATATAATTTCAAATTGCATTTAATCAAATGCGAATGTGGCATTAATGCTCAAATGCTCAGAACACACAGATATATTCGATTATGCTGTATGCTAACAAATACGTGCGAAGGGCCCAAACAGCTGGTAAGCTAAACATATCATTTGAAATGTGTATTGGATAAACATGCATATGTATGTATGTATATATATTATACGTATATGTATATAATTTCAGGTTACGCAAATTCATTGACTGGGTTCATTGGAGTTCAATAGAATTGCCTTTTTGGCTATTACGTGTCGCACTGCCGGCTACAATCTCAAGTGCCTTACTACTGAGTGTGTGTGAGCGAGTGTGTGTGAGCGTGTGTGTGTGTGTGTGTCTACACACGCAGCATCCCACATCAAAAGATTCCACCAAATATTAATTTCTCAGTCTGTTTCGGACGTGCAAACAGCGAGCAACAAATAAAAAGGTTAAACGCAAAGAATTTGTTTCAAGTGCCATATAAACAAATCAAACGAATCAAAAAATAAATAACAAAAATGCCCAGAAATTTACCCATATGGCCAATGTTGCTGTGCACACTTGGAATATTGGCTGCTGTCGGACCCATGCCCGCCATCGGAGCTGTGGCGAATAGTCACAAGCACGAGAAGCACACGAGCAAGGAGCGTGTCAAGGACGGCATCTTTATACCGAGGGATGCCCAACATCATGGCGTTGATGGCGAACACAATGTGGAGTTTGATCACGAGGCCATTATAGGTAAGGGTGGATGATGCTGCGACCGGGTCGGGGATGGTCTGACTCACGTATTGTTTTTAGATCGCAACATATGGTATACACTAGCAAGTGGTATTTACATTTTGGTCATGTAATTTGTTGCAGTCTAACAATTCCACAAATGATATTCCTAGATATTTAACAAAATACTATAAACCTTGAACTAATTTGTCATATTGCTAACTATACCTCTAATTTTTGTCTGTTTAATAGAGAGGGCATTTAATTTTCGTCAAACCGAATTTATTTTTATGTTTAATAAATTATGTTCTTGGCATTTTTTTTATTTCGAGGTTTCTTCACTGTTCATAGAAATCTTAAATTGCTGCTCATTATTTACATTTAATATATGGGATTTTGTAGGAAACACGTCAATTCGATTGCTTGATGTTGTTTCTATTGTGTGCACACGTGCTCTTCGTGCTGTGTGAATGATGACCATTTGTTATACCCTGTAATTATTAGTAATGGTTATAGATGGGTGTCATAAAATTGATCTTTCTAAAGAAGAGTCAATCTGGACAATTAAATGTTTATAGTAATACATGTATTATTTTTCAAGAAGAGTCAATCTAGACAATTTAAATAGTTATAAAAGAGTATAATAAAGATTATAGAGTAATGAATAGATTATTTTTGAAGAACAGTCAATCAAGACAATTTAATTAACTTTAATAGAATGCAATAAAGTTTAAAGAATACTTAAATAATTTTCCAAGAAGAATCCATCTAGACATCGATTTCAGTTCTTAAAGTTATGCAGCAAAATGTATCCATAGAAAGCAGCTTTAATAGGGCATTGTCTAGTCGATCTGCCTCAGATTGGATCACTCCTGTTTTGTCTTGCTTAATGCTCTCAGCACTGTTGTTTCCCATGCTTAAACATATACATTTTTGATGTTACCCCCAATAAAGGCAATACGAAAGATGCCCAGGAATTTGATACACTGACACCGGAAGAGTCCAAGCGACGCCTGGCGATACTTGTCCGAATGATGGATTTGAATCATGATGAGTTTGTCGATCGGCACGAACTGAAAGCGTGGATATTAAGGTCCTTTAAGTGAGTGTTGTTTGTTGATTAACCTGGCTCAGCTAACCAACTGCTGCACATTTCAACATCCTTGAAAACTAATGCCTTTCTGCTAAGCCGCCTGCCAGCAGCATGTCTTTGTGTGATCCAAGTCGTTAATTTCCATATTTTATAATAAATGTTTTCTTATGTTTGAACAGAAAATTATCGGAGGAGGAGGCTGCGGATCGTTTTGAGGAAATCGAACAGGATCAGGATGATTTGATTAGTTGGAAAGAGTATTTGCAGGACACGTACGCCATGGAGGATGAAAACTTCAAGAAGGAAGTCATCGACTTCGACAGCTACGAGGAGGAGCAGCGAATGATTAAACAAGACAAGGAACTTTTCAATGCAGCCGATACCAACAAGGATGGAATGCTCAGTCTCGACGAATATGTGTACTTCCAGAATCCCGAGGAGCATCCACATATGTTGCCGGTGCTGTTGGAGCACACGATGCAAGACAAGGATCTCAATCATGATGGCAAAATCGATTTCCAGGAGTTTGTCGGCGACTCGGCCAAGCATCATGACAAGGAGTGGCTGATCACGGAAAAGGAACGTTTCGACAAGGAGCACGATGCGAACGGCGATGGCGTATTGACAGGCAATGAGGTAACCATAAGCATCCTTGATATAAGACCACTTTGAATTTAGCTGAAGTCTATTTTTCTTTATAGGTAATCTCGTGGATTGTGCCGAGTAATACGGTCATTGCCGATGATGAGGTTGATCATCTGTTTGTTTCAACGGATGAGGATCACGACGATCGTTTGTCCTATCTGGAAATCCTGAACAATTACGACATATTCGTCGGCAGTGAGGCAACCGATTATGGAGATCATATACAAAACTTACAACACCTGACCGATGAGCTGTAATCCAATTTCCAATTTATATTCATATCACAAAAACTGCTAGAGAATCTGTGCTTAGTATTGTATTCATTTATTCATTTAGTTAGTAAATATTCTCGTATATATTTTATTCTTGCAAATTGAATATACATATTTTGTATTCGAAAGTTTGCAATCATAAATATTTATTGTAGTTATTTAATATAGACACCAAAAAAAAAGAAGGAATAATCTACAATATGAATACATAAATAATTTTTACTAAATTATTTGTCTGTTTTGTTTTTTTTTTTTTTGGTGCTTGAGGCCATATATTTGTTTTCGTATAAGTACTTAAAATATAAAAATATTTACCATTTACAATATTGGAATACACTGATCTTCGTCATGCTCTTAAGTGCTATTGTTGGAGATCATATTGGAATGATTACATTTTACACATTTGACTAGAATTTTGAGAAACTGTTTGTAACTGCAAATGTTTTTCATATACATAAAGATTTATAACATTTATTAAATATTATTAGCTGGCTACAAAGAGGCTACCACGAATTCATTTATATTGTACACATTTTTGGGGGTTCCACAAAGTTGAAGCAGCGTGTTTAATTCTTTGACTAGATTTTCACACTCGTACGAAAATATATATATAAATATATATATATAATATATAGTATAATAATAGATTAGAATTTATGCTTTTAAGGTTTTGTTTTTGGTTTTTGCTTTGCCATCCGTCAGATGCACAAGAATGTTGCCTCTGTCTTATATCACAAATATTGCACCTAATTGGCCTATTACCGGAAACATTTTTGCTACAATTTCAACAACAGAAAAGAAGAAGCTAAAAACAAAAAAAAAATGTTGTGAAATTGATTAAGTTCACATTGCATATTATTAAGTACTGCGAAATCATTCTTGCCTTCTTCGTTTTTCAACATCATCATGATCAGAGCGTCCCACAAACTATGGCACAAAACTGAGTTTCACGGGCTCATCGACTTAAGTTTCTAAATCTAAGTTTATCATGTACATGTCATCCCCATTTACCTATAATACGTATCAGGGATCGTCATAGACACCTCTAGAAGTCACACAATATATCATAGTTGTCTACCTGACGCAGTGGCTCCATATCATCGATCACCTCGCCCAAATATTCACTAATCGACAGGGGCAACTTCAATTTCTCCACATTGCCAGCGGTTCGCAATTTACGCATTATCACCGCCCGACATCGATCCTGCAGATTGACAAATTCACGACGAGCACACTTCAGTGTCATCTCTGTCTTGGCGGCCGTCGAGCAGACAATGGGATAAAGCGGCTCAGTCACCTGCGAGAAAAATATGTTGCAATGTGTATTTAGTATATTTTCATTTTGCCTATAGTATATATTAGTAGCGAAAATGAAAATATATTTATTTGTTTATGCTTAAAATTGTTGTATGTATTCTAGAATACCCGTAAGTCATCAAATTGTATCTGTTGTAAACTTTCTAATTTTGAATACATAAATAATTATATTTTGAATATAAATATGCTATACGTTTTTCGGTGTTTAGGGAAATAAAATAGTATATCTTGGTAAATAGAGTCGAATAGTATTCCGTTGACAACCCCTAACACGAGGAGGCATTCGGCAAGGCATACTTTCTGCATTACTAAGTAATGTAGTTTATAGAGTTCTTACTTTACTTTAACTGCTTATGATAAATGAATGAGATGTGTTATGGAATTGAAGCTACAACGCCTACAAAGTGTAGATTACGAATCGAATTCGTAAGGGGATCTTTCGGCCGCTTGGACTTTTAAATATGCATTTAAAAAATATATGAAAATATTCTTAATACGTTTTTTCTTGAAAGATATGCAAATCTAAACATCTGCTGTTGCTCAGCGTGTGGTTTATGTGCACATAATAAAGTAAGTGATATAATTTTGCTGGATGCCGATGGAGTATATAACTTAGAAAGAATAATGGGTTTCTGCTGACGATTATTTGTCTTGCAGCAGATAAATAAAAGCTAATTTTTATTCATTATTGAATAAAGGAAAATTGCAATGATAAATTGAACCTGAAAACTAGAATCCTGCTTTAAGGATCATAGCAGAAATATTAATGGCCTTCAGCAGAGAAATCTTTATTTCCCGTTGATTAAATATACAAAACTGCGTTTTAGCTGTATTTAATGTTAATAAATTAATGTTGTGCTAAGTTTTAGCTTGTCTTTTTCGCTTACCTTATCCAGGCCCCTGAAGGCGACGCCCAGGCACTTGCCATCCTTGTAGTAGGTCAAGGTGCCCTCAATGCCATCGAAGAGGACACCAATTTGTGTGGGATGATTTTCGCGAAAGCGTTTCGTATACAGTAAAGCGACGCCCTTGTGCCAAAGAACGCCTATTGAATAAAAATGCGGAAAATGCGGCAAATAAGTGATAAATATATGATATTAATTATTTATTTACCCTTGTGGGAGAGTCCCCAGCCGTGGTGATTCTCGCCGAGCATGTTGCGGAAGGCGTTGGCGTGCAGGCGACAGGACTTGGTGCCGATGCCAAACATGATGGAGGTGCCAAAGACCCGCTGCGACACATGCAGCTCCCAATAGTAGCGACCATTGTTCAAAGCACGCTTGCCCTGGATGCCGGCGGTGCCCTTGCTCCAATTGGGATGAAAGTGTACGGTGCGAAAATCGGTACCACTCAGCACCACCTCCTTCGAGCGATGACGTTTACTCCACGTCCAATCGTCCTCGACGCCATCCATCAACGGACAGCATTGGGTCAATGGACGACCATTTACCATTTGTTTGCCATCTGGTGAACTGTTGCGGGGATTTGTGCGACATTGTTGCTGCGTTGGCGACACTTGCTCCAATTCCACGTCAGACATGTTGCCAAAAAATATGTTGCTTGCCAATAATTGATGCCAATAAATGTTGCCAATAACTGTTGCCAATAACTGTTGCCAATAACAATGCTTAAAAAACATTCACAGCAAATTTGTTAGTTGAATTGAATTTAGTGTTGTAAAAGACTACTTGGATTTTGTGTCTTTGTTGAATTTGTTGTTGGTTGTTGTTGGCTTTTGTTTGTAGACACTTGAGATGAGTATCAAGAGACTTGGGCTGATGCTAGAGGTGCTGCTTGGAATGGTGCTTGAGCTGCTCCTTGGATTGATGCTTGAGATGGCCCTCAGGCTGCTCCTCCTCTTCCCCCTGTATTATTCCTGCTGCTTTTTCTTTTTTTCCTTTATCTACTCCTATTCCTCTGTTTGCTTTTACTCCTGCTCTTACTCCTTCTGCTCTTACTTCTGATCCTGCTCCTCCTTCTCTTCCTTCACCTTCTCCTCTTCCTTCTTCTGCCGCTCCTGCTGCTCGTCCTGCTGCTCCTTCTCCTCTACCTATTTTTATTCCTGCTCCACCTTCTTCTCCTCTTCCTTTTCCTGCTCCGCTTCCTCCTCCAATTGCTTGACTTGCTGCTGCTGTAATGTTCCGTATAATTTCTGTTCCTACAGATGGCTTGTTATCAAGTGCTGCTCCTCAGGCTACAATTTCTGCTCCAGTTGATTCCGTTGTTCCTCTTCCTGCTCCCACTGCTGCACCTCTAACTGCTGCTGCTGCTCCTCCAGTTGCTCCTCCTGCGAGGGTGACAATGAAGCGTAACCGCTGCTCAACGAACTTGTGCTCCGACTCTGATAGCTATAATTGAGTGGATAAGTGCTTCTGGGTAAGAGATGATGATGCTGCTGCTGCTGCTGTTCCAGGCTGCGTTTGAGCTGGCGTCGATTGCGACGCAATTGTTTGTAATCCTGCTCGGCGCCACCGTTCGTGTGCAGCTGCAAATGGAAATGATGGCGACAATAGCCTTGCGGACTGTGCGCACAGAAGCGACACGCCTCCAGATTAACGCCCACACCCAGCGGCAGGATCGGCTCCAAAATGCGACGCTTTTGCCTCCGCTTGATCTGCTCCAGCTCCAGATGCTCCAAGTGTTGGTGGGCCTTACGATCGCCCACAGTTTCGGCGACCTCCTGCAGCAGGCGTGCGTTCCGTGGAAAGCATCTGTCGTGGATGTGCAACACCAGACGTTGGCAGTAGAGGCACAGCGATTGGAATAACAACAACAGCACGATAATCATATAGGAATCTCTCTCTATATATATATATATATATATATGTATATATATATATGTGGGGGTAGCGGTTTCTCTATATATCTATGTATATATATACACTAGGTTGGGGGAGGCGGGTGCGCTGGGAGGTGGGGTGAGTTGGTGCTCTACTATATGCTTTCTTTTTGTTTTTGTTGGGGGTTGCTCGGTGCTTCCGGTTTGTTGGTTTTTCCACTTTCAACTCTATTCAACTAGTTCTAATTAATTTTAATTATTATTTCACTTGTTATGCACTACTCTTTCTTTTTTCGTTTCCTTTCCATATTTTTGCCTACTTTTCTTGTATTTATTTTGTTTTCCAACTGTTTTTCGTTGCTCCAACTCCTTATCGCAAGACCCAACCGATTTTCTGGGCACTCCGCACTCTCTCTCTGCACTCCGCACTCGCCAATGTCTCGCTGAGTTCTGTTCTCATTTTACCAATTTGAATCCCAATCAGCTCTACTACCCCTATTTTATACACACACACACACACATATATTTATATATGTATATATATCCACTCACAGCTGGAACGTTCTTTTATTTTGTACCCACCACCAATTGGAATTTCTTTTTTAGTGTTTTGCGGCAGACATATCATTATCATATGTTAACGTTTCACCCCCTCTGTCGCCAACCACCCCCGCCCACCACTCCACCACCCCCTGGGCAGCAGCCCTTAGTTGACATGCGCACAAGTGCCTAGTGGTGTGCCTAGTCCAGAATAACAATCAAGTGGTGAACTTCACTCGTTTCGTATCATTTTTGAATAGCGCGCTCGATTTAAATTTGCTTTTCATACTCTGTTAACGCCATGTATAGGAGTATATTGGGTTTGTGCAATGTCCGTGATGCGAGAGACTTGAGACTGACAAAATTGGTAGCAGGAAAATCAATACAAGGCCATTCTGGCAAATCGATAAGACTACATGATTTTAAAATTATAGCTTTGAGTTATTAAATGTATAAAGTATTTTAGAGGTAGTTTCCTTAAAAAATTAATAAAAAATATATATTGGTGTAAATAGATAAAATCATAGATCTCACACAATTAGAAAGCTAAGCCCATAAAGTCAGCAAATTTGGGACACACCTAAAAAAACGAAAAGATATTTTCAAAATCAGAGTATTTCGCAGTCGGCTATGCCTGACTGCAACGTTCTCACTTGTTCTCTTTCGTGCTTTTTTCACCACTAACCCATCCCAGCCCCATTCAAGCTTAAACCACCCCCAGCTGATTAGTATGCAGATTTAGTTTGAATATCAAACAAAAGTCATAAATTGTACTTTGCACAGAATTATTTATTTTTGATAAGATTTATCTGTATTATATAGACTTAGATCGATCATTGAGTTCAAAGCATTTACCGTTAATCAATTCAAAATAGATTTATTGAGTGACTTCAAACATATTATTTCTCGAAAACGATAGATAAAATTGAGGTGTGGCTTGAGAGCTCAATTTATGCAATCGACTTGGCCCAGATTAAATCATCCCTGAGTTTAAATATTATACACTGTTTAAAATAGGTAAAAGCGTGTAATGATTTTATGCAAGTGTGTGTAACAGGCAGAAGAAACCATCTACGATCACATAAGGTATATATATTCTTGATCAGGATCAACTGACGAGTCGTTAAAGCCATGGCCGTCTGTAAGAACAAGCTGATCTCGGAGACCGTAAGAGACAGGGACTTCAGATTTGGAATATAGGTACTCTTATACCACGCGCAGATCGGCTTTGCTTACTTTAATCGATAACTGCAACCATTAACGATAAATATCGATTTCCGATGGCACTGAAAGCTTTAATTTTACAGACTGTGCTTATGGCAATCAAATTGGAATAAAATGTTTAACAACTGGTTTCAGGTTATCACGTAGAATTTTTAATTGTTAACTTGAAAAAGAAAGAAAAGTTTCTAAATATTTTTGCTGCCTTACTTATCCATTCAGTATGTAAAATTGGTTCAGTTTTGACAAGGCGGAAATTGAGTTCGATTTTTTGTTGGCAGTTTGATAAATCTGAAAAAATATATTTGACGCATGTTCAAATATTGTTTAAGAAGCATAATACTTGATTTTCACTTGAACGGTAAATACGAGTTTTATGAAATTGATTTATTGTCTGACCATTTTTTACCATTTTTTTTTGTTTTTGTATTTGAGTTGTGTATTTCGAAAGAGTTTTGCTAACACACAGTGGGGATATGTAATAAAAAGAGCTTTGCGAATATTATTTGACTTTTGAATCATGCATTTCGTGTGGAACAAAATGTGGCAAGCATAGTTCGCAGAATGGGGCAGAGCAGGGTAGGGCAGAGTAGGGATATTCGGGTATTTGGAGTCGTGTGCTGCTAGTCAAAATAAGTGTAAGTATTATTATGTAAAGGTAGTTTTGTTTTTGTTTTTTTTTGTTTTTTTTTTTTACATATTACCAGGCTAGTTTATTTGTTGTCACTTAACTTAAATAGCAGTTTACATGTTATTTAATGGCAGATACAAAAGATGGCATCAGGCGCCGCTTAACCTCGGTGTGGTACAGCATATTTCATTGGTTTGGTTTTGGTTCTTTTTTTGGTTAGTTTAAGGAATTTGGTAGCAGTGTTGGTTCTAGTTTTTCTTTTGAGTGTGTTGTTGTGTGTGTGTTGTATGTGTGTTTGTTTTGTGTGTTTGTTTGTTTTTGTGTGTGTGTATATTGTTCGTTGGTTTAGTTTAGGTATTAGATTTAGATTAAAATTATTAGGTGTGGTCCGTCCGACCCGAACCCCGCTTATGACGAGTTCTTCACACAGACTTGACACCTGGAGACGCGAGACAGTAGATTGCCCGCCTTGATTGTCTGCTGCTCGGGCCGCGAGAACTGATCGCTATCCTCCAACGTGACCATCCAGAAGCTCGTCATCGTCTCATAGAAATGGCAGTGTCCCTTAGCCCCATTGCACTCAATGAACGGTGTGGCCCGGAAGTCCTCCAAGCAGGAGCCAGGCGATTGGAGCGCCTGTCCACCGCCCCCATTGCCAACGGCCGTGTGCTAGAGAGTTGTTCGAATTTAGATTGGGATTATTATCAGTTATTGAAGATATTCAGGCTAGGAAATCGATTTAATCGATAATCGAAAATCGATAAGACGACATATCGACCACAATTTAAAGCCACAGTCATCAAAATTGGTTGGCGATATCGGAAATTACTATATCTTCCACATATTCTGAGCTAGAGCCATCAAGTTTTGAGGGTATATTAACGGTTAACCTTTTTACGTATCATTAAAAGATTTAAAGCAATATTTTTAAAAGTGTAAAGTGATAAGATAAGTATATCTCCACAACTTTAAAGATAGATTCACCAAACTGGGAAGATAACTTGCTGGTAATCTCCTAATAAGCTTGGCATATATATATTTATTTATATATATATATATATATTGCCAAAATCACAATTCAAAAGGCCTGAAATAATTATCTGGTACACGCCCCAATAGCGATAAAAGTCTATATCTGTTGCAATTTAAGAGCTACAAACTTCTAAAAAGTCAATATCCTTCGCAATTTTGGAGATAAAGCTACCAAATTTGGCAATTAACCTGCTAGCAAACTGCTCCAACGTTTTTCTCAGGCTCAAATTTGAAAGCGAAATTTTAAGGATAGATTTATAGAAATTTCCTGTAAGACTTGGTATGTCTTGGCTGTGCTGTGGCAACTGTTATCAGATACTATTACTTATTGGTAGCAGAGTGTTTTGCAGTCGGTTAGGTCCAACTGTTTTTCTTTTTTAATGTGGTTCTAAATAAATACTTACCATGAGGAAACTGTAGCCGATCCATAGGCCCTCCCAGCCATTGGGGCAGTTGGGTATCGCCAGCGACTGGCTGTGCACGGCAATCACATTGGCTGGCGCCTCGCAGACAACGCAGCGTGAAATATATTTGCGGATCTCGTTATCGTTAACCGGCATCATTGGGATGGGTGCCGATGTGGATAGCCAGAAGCTTCTGTCGTTGCGCGACGCATAGTTGCATACGTTGTTCTGTCCGCAGGATAGCACCGGCAGTGTGGAGAAGTGCTGCACACACGAGCCGGGCTGGCCGAGATCCTGATTATGCGAATAATCATTGCCATCGACATAGAGCAGTGAGTAGCCCGTCCACAATTCGACGTGACCCGCCGCACACTGTGGCACCTGATCGTTTTGGCTGTGACGCGTCACCAGTATACCTGTCAGATAGTCCTGGGCACCGCTGTACGGCTGGCCGGGCTCACCCTTGTAACCAATGGGACCAACAGCACCCGCATAACCCATCTGTCCTTGCTCGCCACGTTCGCCCTTGATGCCGGGGCGACCGACAGCGCCGGTTAGGCCGATGACACCACGTTCACCCTTCTCGCCGCGTTCACCTTGGATGCCAATCAGACCGGTGGCACCCGGTGGTCCAATCTCACCCTTTTGTCCATTGTGACCGGGATTGCCGGGTTCACCCTTTGGTCCGGGCGGTGGCAACAGGCCAGGCTCACCCTTAAAGCCACGTGCACCAGGCTGACCGTTGTAACCATCACGGCCCTTGGGTCCGGCCAAACCCTTCTCGCCCACTGGACCAGGGCGTCCTGGTTGACCATCCATGCCAGGCATGCCCATATTACCCTTGAGACCAATCAGACCAACCCGACCAGGTGCTCCAGCCATGCCTCTGTCACCCTTGTCGCCCTTTTGTCCCTCGAAGCCAGCGACGCCGCGCTCACCCTTGGGTCCGGGAAAACCGGCCTCTCCCTTCAGGCCGGGCACACCATTGAAGCCAGCACTGCCATCAATGCCAGGCGCACCAGTCATTCCACGTTCACCTTTCATACCGGTCGGACCGATGGGTCCGGGCAGACCAACGAGACCAGCGTTGCCAGCCAGGCCGGGCAAGCCACGATCGCCCTTCATGCCACGTGGTCCAGGTGCACCTGAAGTAAAATTTACAATTTGCATACAATATGTCCAATGTGGTCAATGCTAATGATGAACAATACCTTCACGTCCGGATTTGCCATTACGTCCGGGCAGACCTTTCTCGCCCTTGACAATGGGGCCAGGTGCTCCAGGCTCACCATGGAAACCCATATCACCCTTTGGTCCAGGTAAGCCAGGCAGGCCAGCAATGCCAAGGGGTCCGGTTAGTCCATGCTCTCCCTTCTGGCCTGGATAGCCAACTGGTCCTTGGTTGCCCTTGCTACCCTGAGGTCCGGGCAGGCCGGGCAGGCCATCGCTGCCGCGGATACCCTTCTCACCCCTCAGATCCAGCATGTTGACTTGGGTGGCTGGTCCCCTTGGACCCCGTTCGCCCTTGTCACCCTTTGGACCAGTTTCGCCGGGATATCCTTGTCGGCCCGTCAGACCCATGACACCCTTTGGGCCAGCGGCACCAAGTAAGCCACGCTCGCCCTTGTTGCCCTTGGGACCGTCGTAGCCAATAGCGCCACGACTGCCTTGGGGTCGGGCTGACCATCATTGCCAGGAGCGCCAGCCAGGCCCGGCTGTCCGGCAATACCTTTGTCACCCTTAGGTCCAGTTGCGCCCGGGAAGCCAGCATCACCCTTTTCACCCGTCCGTCCATTTTGTCCATCGAGGCCGTCCCGACCAGCGTTGCCCTTCTCACCCGGTGCACCGGGCCGTCCATGTATGGGAAGAGCAGCCAGTCCCTTCTCGCCAGGCATGCCTGGCAATCCAGGCTGTCCATCCTGGCCGCGTAGTCCGGACAGACCGGGCTCACCCTTCTCTCCCTTTTCGGAAGCATCGCCTGGCTCGCCCTGTGGTCCGTCGAAGCCCGGCAGGCCCTGGTCACCTTTCTCGCCCATATAGCCATCGGAACCGTTTTGGCCGGGTTGACCCTGTGGACCGGTGTCACCCTTAAGACCCATAATGCCGGGTGGTCCGGGTGGACCACGGGCGCCGGGCAGGCCATCGTTGCCAGTCAAACCGCTCTCACCCTTGTCTCCCTTCATTCCTAAAATCGAGCAATGATGAAGATTATTAGACGGAGCACAATTGTACGTTGTACGTTAAAGCCATCAACTTACCAGAGCTACCAGCTAAACCGGGAGGACCACGCTTGCCCATGGCACCGGCTGGACCGGTGAAGCCTTTCTGACCATCGTTGCCGGGTGCTCCGCGCTCACCTTGGATGCCTGGCATACCAACGAGACCGGGCATACCGACCTCGCCCTTGGCACCGTCACGTCCCTGAACACCATCGATGCCGGGACTACCGGGTGGGCCGGGACGTCCTTCGGGACCAACTGGGCCCGGTTCACCCTTGGCACCAACCTGGCCAGTCCGGCCTGGTGAACCAGCGGAGCCGGCATCACCCTTCTCGCCCGGATAACCCGGATTGCCAACCGGTCCGAAAGAGCCAGGAGCTCCAACTGGGCCGTGATCGCCCTTCTCGCCAATCAAACCATCGCGACCCTGTGGGCCGCGTGGTCCCACCACAGTGATGCCTTGCTCTCCCTTTTGTCCACGCTCGCCGTTGCGACCCGGCGGTCCACGGGGTCCATCCTTGCCATCGTTACCAGGCGCACCATATTGACCGGGATTGCCCTTGTCGCCCCGTTGTCCGGTCAAGCCGCGTGGTCCAACAGTACCGACTGGTCCCTGAGGTCCCATTGCACCCTTCTCGCCGGGCAGGCCATGTTCGCCCTTCTGGCCCATTTCACCGTTGGGTCCGGGCATGCCAGTGTTGCCACGCTCACCCTTGTTACCCTTGAGTGGCACCTTCAGTTCGCTTGCGGCGCATGTGCCTGGTTCGCCCTTGAATCCAACATTGCCCGTGGAGCCCTTGTCACCCTTAATGCCATCGTAGCCATCACGACCAGGTTCGCCCTTGATGCTTATACCATCGACACCATTGAAGCCGCGTGAACCATCGCTGCCAGGCGCACCATCATTACCAGGCTGACCGGCATAGCCCTTATCGCCCTTCACTCCCATTTCGCCCTTGAGGCCAGGAGCGCCGTTAATTCCATTCTCACCGCGTTCACCCTTCACGCCGGGGGCACCGGAATATCCTTGCTCGCCCTTCTGTCCCTTCTCCGGCTTGATCTGACTGAGGTCCGTAAAGCAAGAATCACCCTTGGGACCCATCGCTCCGGGTACACCCGGATAGCCTTCCTCTCCCTTCATGCCCACGGGTCCGTCTAGTCCAGTTATGCCATCTTCACCACGATCGCCTTGGTAGCCGCGCTCACCGGGTGGTCCACGCTCGCCAGGATTGCCAGGCGTGCCGGGGACGCCATGTTCACCCTTGTCTCCCTTCAGTCCAGGTGGACACAACGAGCACTTGCCACCCACATCACCCTTAGGGCCCATGTCACCTTTCTCGCCATGATTGCCGGGGCGACCGTCTTCACCCTTTTGTCCGGGACTACCAGCGCCACCCGGTGTGCCAGGTCGGCCCAATTTCGAATCTCCGGGCACACCGCGCTCACCCGTAAAGCCACGTTCTCCCTTGCTGCCCTTTTGGCCGGGGGATCTGGGAATTCAACAAAAAACAAACAGTCACATAAAACCAATCGCATTTTATGAAAGGAAGCAAAGGTTGCCAGTGAACACTTACCCGGGTTGTCCATCGTCTCCTTTAGGTCCTTGGATACCGTGGCCTGGCATACCATCCTCGCCATTTTGTCCTTCAGGTCCTGGAGGCCCATTGTGTCCAATTGGTCCTTTAGGACCCGGGGGTCCTAATCGCCCAGCGGTACCCTTCTCACCCTTTTGTCCCGGAGGTCCTTCGTTGCCCGGCTTGCCGGCCAAGCCGGGGCCACCCTTGGCACCCATGTAGCCTTTTGGTCCTTGTGGTCCATCCATGCCGTCCAAGCCCTTTGGACCGGGCAGACCAGAATAGCCACGAGGTCCCTTTGGTCCGGGTGCGCCTGGTTGTCCACGTCCACCGCCCGGCGGTCCTTGAGGTCCAACCAAACCACGATCTCCCGGCTTTCCATCACGTCCCGGCTCACCTTTCACACCCGGCTGGCCGGGCAGGCCATTCAAACCGTTTTCGCCACGGTCTCCCTTTTGTCCGAGCGATCCGGGGGGACCAAAGTTACCTTGACGACCCTAAAAAAAAACACGGAGACGTTTGCACTTGAATCCTCTTGGCTTCGGTTGGAGACGACTTACTCTTTCACCAGCGCCGCCAGGCAATCCTTTTTCACCCTTTCGTCCATCGTGTCCTGGCTCACCAGCCGGTCCTAGACCGCCCTTAATGCCCATCGGTCCCATTTCACCCTTCTGGCCGACATCACCGCGCTGACCGACGACCGTGTCAGTGCCGTGGGCTGGCAGCCTTGGTGCCGGATCTCCCTTTTCGCCTTTCTCGCCCTGCTTGCCAGCCAGTGGTATGGCAAAGCAGGCGGCACCCTTTTCACCCTTGATGCCGCGATCACCACGTAGTCCGGGCGGTCCATATGGACCCGAATCACCGCGTTCTCCTTTCTCACCGCGTTCGCCCTCCGGGCCGGCGGCGCCGGGACGACCTGCATGGCCAGGATCACCCTTCTCACCCTTGGCATAGTCACCGTTCTCCTTGGCCGGATCACCTTTCTCGCCCTTAATGCCGGGACCGCCGGGAAAACCGCGTGGTCCGGCCATACCATTCAGACCGGGCACGCCGAGCAGACCCTGTTTGCCCTCGCAGCCATCCTTGCCACTTGTACCGGGATTACCGGGTGCACCGGGTGTACCGGATAAGCCGCGCAAGCCCGGCATACCGGGTATACCGGGCATGCCACTTTCACCTTTGTCGCCACGTGCTCCATATGGTCCCGGATCACCCTTTTGGCCCTTGTCACCGGGCGGTCCCTCGGGACCGGCATATCCCTTCAAACCCGTGATACCGATCGGACCCTCGGGCCCGGGCAGGCCACGATTGCCCTTCTCCGCAATGCACTTGGGCACACAGCCCCTGCCCGCCGTACAATTCTTGGCCGAATCAACAATATCGTAACTCTCGTCCATCGAGTATGCTACTCGTGAATCGTCTCTCTGGCGCACATTCTCATTTATTGAGCCCGATGTGCCCGAGTCCCTCCAAAATTGCTGTAAAAAACATTCGCATGAATGCATTTTTCATTAATTAATTATTTAATTAGTAATAAAAAATTTATTCTTACAGCGTTTGTACTAAAAACCGCACCAGCAAACACAGCGGCGAACAGCAGCCTGTAAAAAAAAAACACAAAAGCAGAAAGAAATCAAGCGAAATTGTCAAAAAAAATAAGTAGCTTAGCTTTTTTGTTTTTTTTTTCTTTGATAACGTCATGCTTTGCAGCAATATTGGTCAAGTCGCTTATCTCAAAAGAGTGTACATGTGTGTGTGTGCAACGAAGAGAATGAACGTGATCGCCGCTCTCTTAAGCAGCGTTGCTCTCTACTACGCTGTGCGCACTCTCTTTTGCGTGCAGACAGACACACACACACACACATACGCACTTCGCTGCGTGCACTAGATTCGCAATATTTTAAGGGCACTGGCACTGAACGTATAATTAGTTACAGTTGCGAGAGCATTGTATGTGATATAAATTGATTTTAATTTTGGATACTTTAAAACTATTGGCAAAACTATTGGTTCAAAAAAAGAATAAATAAATATATACTCACCGCTTCCAGTGGGGCATCATAATGCCCTCTGCACTTTGGCTGCACAGTTATTTCCTGCTGTCCTCGTTGACTTAAAATTTAATGTTGCCGTCGATGGTCTGAAAGGCAGAAAAGTAGGCACTTTATTTTTTGTCACCTGGCAAAATTTCTCATCACTCCCATAAACTAAAAATTCGACAAAAAGCTTGTTACTCGATAGTAATATTATTTTTTCTTTTATTTTTCAAAAAGTCTATGAAATTTACTAGTTTTATTGTAGAATTTGAATATATATGTTTTATTTCAAGTTCAGGCAACAAGCACGTCACAGTTTGGAAGCCACTGCGATTGCCTGAATTAAAGATTTTGCTGTAAAATAAATGTTACATTTGAAATTATTCAAATCTGTTTGATTTCATGCAAAGCGCACGTTACAGTTTGACAGTCGCAGCTGACTAACCCGAATTTTTATTCCTTTTGAAGATTTTATTTCCTATAATTATTTTACAGGAATAATTTCAGTTAGTTTTCTTTTTATTTAGTTTTTGTGACAACGAGTATTTGACGATTGTAGTTATTAATTTGTTCGATTTTTGAGGTTGGTAGTGGCTTACGGTAAACTGATCCAACTGAATGGATCGAGTGGATCAAGCGTACTGAACTGAAAAACACGACCGAAATGCTCCGAGTGAAACACAAACAAAGCACAACAACCAACCAGCTAGCCGAGAGCCACAAGACTAAAGGCCCCAAGACTCAAGAGACTCAAGCAAAATGCAGAGAGGCCAGCCTACTACTTACTCGAGAAGACGGAACACGACTAATTATAGTATAAGCTTCAGCCAGACAAAAACCAAACAGCGATCGCCCGATTGTCGTGCCGAAGTAAAAACGAACGATAAACGATTCGCTCGGCGCACACGTACGCTATCCATGTCGTCTATGTGAGCTGTGCGCGTGTCTGTGTGCATGCCTGTGTGTCTGTGTGTGTGTATGTGTAGAACGGATGGGCGACACAAATACATGCACAAATATGTAGCAACCATTTAAAATCACAAGCAGGCAGCTCTAACCTAACTAGAATACGAATATGAATATGAATATGAATATGAATATGAATATGAATGAAACTTTGTAGATAAGTCTGAAACTAAGTTGCTACTCTTTGTTAATCTTATTGTTGTGGGGGGTTGATATGAGGATGGAGTTATTAGTTTTTTTATTTTTTATTTGGATATATATTAATCGGCCTTTATTTCCCCGTTTAGTTAGAGCACCTACTACTAACAGAATGCTCAGCAAGAAGTCGGTTGGGGCTGATAGCCCCAATTGTAAGATCGGGCACATGAGTTCCGTTATTGCCACGCCATTGACGCTTCTGATAGAGCACACGATCCGGCTCGATTTTTTAGCTTCTTGTGCTAATTTTCAAGCTTGTTGGTTGCTTGAGAGATGCACTCACAAAAATCAAATGTGCTCAGTTTGAGTTTGAGTAACTTACGTAATTGCATTGGGGAATAACTGACTGAGGGATTTTAAGATGTTACTTACATATAAGTTTGATTTACCAATGACTTATTCTATAGATATAGTTCTATTGTTCAAATTTGCCAGAGTACATCCATTTTTTGAGAATCATTTTTTAGGTACAATTAAAAATTAGTGTTAAGGTTTGCCTAAAACTTGTTGAAAGACTTTTCATTTGATTTTCAATTATTGCATATCATGGAATTATCTTCGGTTATAATGCTTGTATTTCAATTTTATTCCTACAGTGTATAGTTTTGAGTTTTATTTTTTTTGAGAGGTTTTCAGTCAAGGCAAGCTCTGATAAGGCTTGAAGGTTTTTTGGGGATCTCTGATCTTTAAAATATATATTTTCAAGCATTATACTAAGTGTGATTAGAGTTAGGACTTTTTTTTTTTTGTGTCATACCAAAACAGTTCCATAAGCATTAAATAATATGTGCAAAAAAGTCGATCGATTTATTGAAAGTTTACTTATGAAATTAACTATTGAACAAAATAAATTAGTTGAATTGAATTGTTGTTTTACTATTATCATTATTATTTTTTATAAAAATTAAGTTAAAATGTCGTCTAAATAATATTAATCCTGAGACACAGGATCAAAGCAAGCAACCCATTCCGCAAATTCAGAAAATCTCCAATCTAAACCCATTGAGCGAATAGACTCATTTCTTTGTGCTTTGTTACATGCGATTTACTGACAACTATACACAATACACAACGAACAATACACAATATTGAGACTAGTGGGTCGTGTACCAAAATCGAGTTCGACATTAATCTTGAGCAACGCACAAGAGCCATGATTGTGTTAGTTTTTTGGGGTTGGATTTGGTTTCGTTTCAAAACTGACATCAACAAGTAGACATTTCGTAAAGTTCTATTTATAAAAAAAAAAAAATCTGCGTACTAATTAATTGAAAAAAAAAGAATAAAAAAAACAAGCTGATTTTCATGCTCGAACAGGAAATACGCAACCTTAGAGCCGCTTATCAGCCGCAATTACAATCCACAATGCACAAGTACCAAATGAAAAAGCCTTAGCCTAATCGCTCTGACTGCGACACAAACAAAAGAGACTTAATAAGCTAACTAGGGAAATTATAACAACTGAAAATATATACTAAAAAAAGAACAAAAAAAATAATGTAATATTAAATACATGTTTGAATGGCGTCGTCGTCGTTGTCGCCGTTTCCTCATTTCAAGGCAACAAAGTGCTAAATTCAGTAAAAAAAAAGGAAAAAATAAGCATCAACAGCCCATCAGCAGCAGCAGGCTGCGCAACCCAAACCTAAAACACGCCCCCACTCCGGCCCGCCTCACTCAAACATCGCCGGCACGCATACATTGAAAAGCATCAAGTGCGATTGTGTGCGTGTGCCGAAGTCGAGCCGAACGCTTAACGAGTGCGACTTCGGGCAGACACGATTCGCGCTTGCTGGCAACGAATTCGAATTTCTTTTGTGCCGCCCGATTTTAGTAACACTTTGAACGCTTGACGATCGCCACATGTGGGGAGTGTTGTGTTGTGCCCGACGATCGCAGCAGCAGCACAGCTAATCAAGCAAGCACCAACATTTTCTCTGTTAGTCCCCATAACAGTAACATCTCAAACAACCAAAAAAAAAAAAAAACACAATAGACTCGAAATTTTAAATGTGCCCAGCTTGCTAAAATATACATAAATAATAACTATATATATATTCCAGTTTATGCCAAAAGTTTAAACAACCAAAATTCTCAATGTTTATATTTCGCAGTTATCGTGTGTGTAAAATAGCAGTGAGATTTTAAGTTTGTCTCCCGATTCCAAGTTCACATCGACTTTATTGTGGTGGTGGTCAGGCCGAGGACCATGATGATGTTGCCCAGAGATCGATTGCATCTCTCGGGTCTACTAACTGTTCTTTGTCTGTTAGCCAGCGTTGTGCCCATTACACCGTCAAAGGTAAGTAAAAAAAAAACAGCAAAAATGCGATTATTATTATTGTTATATTTAAGTTTGTGCAAATTGTGTAAAAAACACTACTAAATGTTAAGATATGCTACCGGTGACTCTCAAACTTCTAAAACTCAGCATCAGTTCGCATCAAACTGTAAGACTATTTGTAAGTTGTACGTTTCTTCAGCGCTTTTTAAACCGTGTGCATATAATCCATGTATATGTCATCATTAACAACAGTTGTTTCTTAACTGTGTTGTTTGTTTTTTTGTTGTTGTAATCTGCAGTAAAACTTGAGCATATAGTATCAAAGAGAATTAGGTCAGCATTGCTGTATTTTATCGTCCGACAATAAAAGAGCGCATTGCCCCGTTATTTCCTTGAGTCTATTGCATTACGAATGTGCATCTATTATATTTCCGGCACATGCAGCTCTTTAGATAAAACCCACTTGTTCATCTTTATTTATTTTTTTTTAAGTTAAGCTGACTTCATTGATCCATGCTCTCTTTCACTTTCTCTCTCTCTATCTCGTTCTTTTCATCTTCTTTTTTTGTTAAGATGAATTCCTTAATGATCTATCAATGATCTCTTTAACTCATCCCTCTCACTCTTGTACTTCTTTTTTAAATTAAGCTGATTTCCTTAATCCATGCTCTCTTTCATTCGCTGTCTCTCTTTCTCTCTCTCTCTCTCTCTCTCTCTCGTTCTATTCACCTTTTTTTTATTAAGTTGAGTTTCTTAATCCATGATCTGTCTTTCTTTATTTCTCTCTTCATCTTTTTTTAGGTTAATTATTTTCCTTTTCAGTCCATTCTCTCTCGATCTTTCTTTCTCTTTCCATCGCTTTCTATCTCTCTCTTTCTCACTCGTTTCCGTCGGTGGGGTTTTAGATGTTATTTGATGTCATCGCCGATTTGGCAATCTTTGAGGTTGGCGGTGAGGGGCCAAAGGTTAACGAGTGTTATCAACAAATTAGCGATAACGATAACCCTCGGGTCTTCCTTCCTTCTTCTACTTAATGACTATATTAAATAATTTGAACATTTTAAAATTGCTCTTAATTGTTTCCGGTTGACAATGAAAAACAATTTTCAAATTTTAACAAGACTTATTTAATACTAAATCAACTCAACTTTAACATATAAAGTGTAATCAAATTATGAATTAAAAATGTTTTTTATTTTTAACAAAGACTAATTTGTTATCGAGTTATATTGCTTTCAAAATTTGCTAATCATTAAAACTGTTTTTCTGAAATATATTTCAGTTAATTTGTTGCCCCTGTAGCTATGCAACAAAATATTTAAGTTGCTGCCAAATTGCAAATAGGATAAACGACTAAACTAAAAATCTGATTAGAATTAAGTTAATTGAGATAACTTAATGCGCACTTAAAAACTTTAAAACTGAATCAGAAAAGGGATATGAAAATAATTTCGTCATGTTTAAAAATGTTTAGCTTGTGCTAAGCCAACATTTGTTGGTTGGCATTCTTAAGTCGTCTTGGCTCCGATTTCAACTCATGCAAAGCTTATCAAAATTAGTCTATATATATGTATATATATATATTGTGTTAATCGTACAGATTTAATTAGGTTTATTGCTATGTTGGCGGCATTGACGGTTGATGATGATAGCATGTCGCCCAGTCTGCTGATTATGATTATTACTTGATGTGTGGAATCAAACTGAAAATAGAATTTATAAAGTGTCGCCAACCCCAAAGGCTATCGGCTAAGCATGACTTTTGCCAAGGGGCCATAGCAAAAAAAAATGAAAGAAAAAAAATTCATACAAATCTCAGCTAAGCTTTATTTGTAACACAAATTCAGGCCACATTATTATTATTATTATTATTATTACTAGTTTTTTCTAAGGGACTCTCGACTCACGTGTTTGACTTCAGAGTTGGAGTCATTTGACGGCATTTGGTAATTTGAGCTTGGCATTATTTATTTCGCACTCGGTTACGTGGTCAATGTCATTGTAGTTGTATTATTTCTTCTACATGCAACTCTCAACTCCGGCAACTCTTCAGCGTCTTTGTGGCTAGCACAATATGAAGAAATGAAAACCGCAAATATGCTAAAACTTGATTTACATTTAAAACGCTACTGTTTTTGTTGCTTACGCATTTGCCAATCACCTTCAAACTGTGCGCTGGGAAAACTGGTTTTCACATTTAGCTAAATCAATTTCGTGCGATTCATTTAACAGCGAAGTGATTTCCTTTTTCCGTCTCACAATCGCATCCACTCAAACATACACAACACGCGCTCGCTCCCACTTACTGCCAAAGAGCGCTTTAAAGTTTAAGAGAGCGCGCACGCTCAACATTTAAGAGCAACAAGTGCGGGCGTGTGTGTGTGTGTGTAAGCGATTGCACTTAACATTTGCTTTGCTTTGCTGCAATTGCCGGTAATGATGGCGACGGCGACGCCAACGTAGACTGCGTCTGCCTATTCTATGAATGAATGTTTTGATAAATATACACTCTCTTTATCAGCAGAGCGACTCTAGCTCCAGCTTGAACTTAGGCTGCAGCTGCCTATATATAAAAAATGACAACAACAATCGAACTCATTTTTATACGCATGTGTGCGTGTGTGTGTGTGAGTTCTTTTCTGCTGCCGACAATTAGCAGTTGAAGTGATTGGTTGCTTGGATGGGGTTAGGCGTGGGGGGTGCAGCTGCGGCTGTCTTTTGACGCTCTGCCTCATTTCAAATTGGAATTGAAAGTTTGTTGTTGTTGGTGTTCGATCAGCGCTGCTGCTGCTGCTCCCACTCTTCTCTTTCATGCTGTTTCTTGGCTTGCGCTTTGTTTATGCAAAAGGCATTTTTGTTCGCGCTTCTCAGTCCTTAGGCTGACCCTAGACACACACACATGCACACACACATAAATCACTGACCAGCTGTAGACATTACGGGGCCCCCAAGCAAACAACAACAGCAATAACAGCAATAATAACGGCAAAAAGAACACTCGTCTTTCTTTATGTGTTGGAAGTTTATTTGCGTGCATTTCGTAAAATTGTTTGGCGAGTTGCATTTCAATTTGACTCAATTATTTATTTATCTGCAACTGAATGCGGAAATTATGCGAAGTGTTCGCTCTCTCTCTCTCTCTCTCGCTCTCTCTTTGAATAACATGTCGTATAAGTGATATATGCAACTAGCGACTAACAACAACAACTGCAACAGCATTGTGCACATTTTTTTTTTATAAATTAAAGCGATTATTTGATGCTGTATTCATTGTGCTTTAAGCTCAAGAAATTGGGTTATCAAGCATCTCAGAGTCTCAAACGCAGACGCTTGTTATATGTTTTTTTCCTTGTTTGATTTTTTTTTTTAGTTGCTATCAGTTTTATTTAGTTGCAGGCACATTTTCATTCTGAAATTGGAATTGGAATTCATTAGATCTCATCAGAGTCCATATATATTTATATATGTATATATATCACTCACTGTCCTCCACATGCGGCTAGCGTCATTGCTAAAAATACGGCACGCTTCCAATTTGTCTCCCTCTTCTTTTTAGCAACAATCTGAAATAGTTCTTTGATTGCTCAAAAAAGCGTAGGGTCAAAGTCAACAATAAGGTTAACGCCTTTCAGATAAGGCAGCAGCATAGAAATTAGAATTAGACTTGTGTCCCAATTGACAATCTTTAATTTAGCACATGTTGGTTCTAAAACAAATTAAATACAATCATTATTAATATTAATGTTAAAATTTGTATACACGAAAGCCAGAAAGGATCTGACTACGGAGAAATGCTGCAACTGAAAGGAACTTGGAAGGAATCGTTGGGTTTGAAGGGTCCGAAAATTAAGAAAATTGCTAAGAAATTGAAAACACGTATACTGAGTTAAATTAAAAGCAAGTGGATATAATACAATTAGTACAGTTGATCAAATTAATCTCAAAGTATATACATTATCGATTAGAAAGGGACATTTTTAAAAATTATGGTTTTATGGCAATCAGAAATCGATTTGAATCGCAAAGCGGGAAAAGTTATCGATAAAATGAAATAAACTTAATGAGCCTAAAAGAGAATTTACATTCCAAATTAGAAGTCTCTAATTCTTATAGCCAAACGGACAGACTTGGCTAAATCGACTTATATCGACGACATATACTCCATGGGCTTGGAGATGTTCTTGCAGTAGGTTTAGGGTATAAAAAAGCCTCAATAGTCACTTGTACAACAAGCTGTCATTATCACACATATAGTTTGACAGTGATTGTGCTGTCAGTTGCACGTAATTTGAGTGCGCTGCAATTAGTTATCATCTGTCATGCGTTTGTCTAAACAATTATGTCAAGAAACAACAAGTTGCAAGCGATCTGTAACTGAATCGCTTACTTGATGCACAATTTTAGCAGCATTCACTGTGCAACTCTTTCAGTTGTTCAAGTGCTCAGTTCTTCGAGTGTTCGAGTGTTCAAGTGTTCAAGTGTGTGGGTGTTTTGTTGTCAAATCTCGCAGTTGGAATCTCCATGTTGTGTGTGTGTTTGTGCATGTGCAGATTTCTGCTAGACGACGACGCCGTCTTTATGATGTCAAAAAATAAAAAAATGATGTCATGCTGCAAGAGCGCTACAACAATAATAATAGCAACAGAACAACTGCAACCCGAAGAATAAAAAAAAAAAACATAGCAACAAAAAAACATTAACAATAACAATAACAAATAATATAGCAGCAGCCAAAGCAGGCACAGTTTCAATCGTCGTCCAGTCCAGATGTGCATTCATTATGCTCTATATACGTATATATATAAATATATATATATGTGTGTATGTGTGTGTGTCGGCATTTTCATGTCAATCACACGTTGCTCATATGTTTGCTCCACATAACATTTAAAACACATACCATATACTCATAGATGGGTTATGTATATATATATATACATAAATATAGATTCTTGAGTAGCTACTATAACTTATTCCAACCAGCTTTATGTGCTTACCATTTAATTTTTCTTAAAGATATTAAATTCTTATGAGTAATAATAATGAATGCGGTTTCAATTCGCAACTACAAAAGAGACATTTTACAACTCAAATGTTTCATCTTTGTAATGCAAAACTACTTCAAAGGCGTCGCAGTCAGCTTTTGTCAGGGTGTTCGCTGTGTCAGTTTCTGATGTGTATGGCAAGTCTTATTTTTGGGAACTATTCTATTCAATTAGTGCTTATGCAGGGTATTTGCTAGTCGCCCACTTGCATACAGCTTGCACTTGGCATGCTTTTAAACACTTTTTATGATTGCACTGTTTTTTTTTTGTAGTTTTTTTTTTTGCACTTGTAGTTTGTAGATTCTCGCTGTAGAACATCAAATGTTGATTGATGGCGCGTGAGCTGTTGCACTTTTGGCGAATTGGGTCAATTGTGACGAACGATCAATTGACAGGACTTTTGCACACACACACAGACATTGATAATCTGTATGAAGTTGGTCGTCTGCAAGCACAACAAAAAACAGACAACAAACAACACACCACACACAACTTGGCAACAAAGAGTTCGCATTGAAATTCAACAGATAACCCCTTTGTCCATGCTTCACATCTTTTCTTGCTGCTCAGCAAAATATAAAATGACATGCGTCTCTATATATATGTATATAAATATATATATATATATATATGTAAAGCGTACAATTTAATGCCAAATTAAAATGTATTAATTAAAATTCCCAAGGAAAACTGTCAGCGCATAGCGATCGTTGTCTTCTTATCAGCCATGATTTATATACATGCTACATACATATTATATTATATATATGTACGATATAGTTTTTTTTTTTTTTTTGCTTTTGTTTTTGTGCCACATCCGGGCTGCTTAGCCGCCATCTTGTGTGCGAGTAAGGCAGAGATTAAGTCGCAGGTCCGACTTTACGGATTACAATAAATCGTAAATACGAATTCGCAAATTTGTCCAAGTTAAAGATGTTCAGGGCATGAAGTTTGTCACGCATCAAAGGAGTTCAGGTAAAGAATATATCCATTTGAGTCTATCTGTGAAATTATTACTCAATGCTAAAGCTATCTTGATGAAACTGGTTACATATATAAACATATTTTGGCATCGAGTTTAATTGCCATATGAACAATCGTTTGAAAGGATGAATAACCTGCTTTGCTTGCCTAGAAGATAGATATTCAAATCAAACTCACCAGTTACCATTTCACCAAGAAAAACCTGGACATATATTTCAAACATATATATGTATATATATATATATATATATTTATATATATATATATATATACATTTTCGATTTTTATAATGAAATTTAAATGTCGTCAAGGGTATTTAAACTTCAGTCTGCTTAAGATAGTTGTTCTTTCTTGTTGTTGTTTTCTCTTTTCGAAATTCCGCTCTGAATTTGTATTATTTTCTGCTGCACTTTGCATTTTATGCAGCATTTCGTAATCGTCCCATAAAGTTGAATTATGGATATCACAAACACTTCTATATATATATATTATTATTTTTTTATTTTTCAACGGAACTCGACTTGTGAATTCCAGTGCGCGTCATAAGATACCCTGCAGGCGAATGTACTCGCACTTGCACGCGCACTACTTGTAGGATCACACACATATATATATGTGTGTATATATACTTATTCACATATATATATATAGATATATATAGAAAGAGTCGTCTGTGGGTCGTCAGTTGGGCGTGGGTGTGTGGCATCAATTGTCGCCGCTCTGATTCAAGTGGGGGGCTTGACAACTTTGACCTTAAACTGCAAGCTTGGCTGCAATGTGTGACAGAGATAGATAGAAAGAGAGAGAGAGAGAGAGAGAGTGGGAGGGAAAGGGAGGGAGAGGGAGAAAGAGCGAGCATGCGATCACAATTGGCATTAACATGTGTAAATGCGCTCAAGTGAGCCACTGACACACATCATGTAAGCGACTCAATCACACACACACAGCACACACACACACAGCACACACACACACAGCTCACACACATACATACATAAAAATTATATGCATGCATAGTGTAAATGATGCGACACGTGCAATTTTGTGATACAGTGGCGTAGCAGACAGCTTTTGTAAGGGTTAGCTACGCTTCGCTTTTCAAAGGATTCTGTGCAGGGAAATCTTTTACCAGATACTAGAAAAATATTTATCCATGAAAAATAATAAATGTGTCAAATGTGCACTAAAAGTTCCCATTACGTTTATCAAAATGAATAATCACAACGAAAATGTTTAGTTGCATTTATAAATTTAATAAATGAACGTTACTCACTATTTTCTTTACGCTGTTATATTCAATAAAATATGGGCTAATTGGTGCTTTAGTGCTGTGCCAGCTTTACTTGTACCTATGTGAACCTAACCTGCTCAACTCACTAAACAGATTCCAATAATACAAATATATACTATATGTACTATATAGGAGACATTAATATGGCATTTCACATATATATATATATATACTTGTTATGTGTGTATATGGCTTTAACAATATTTGGGTTCCCAACGATGTTTCGATGCCTTCGTCCATGCCTCTGTCTCCTTGCTGACGTCGACAATTCCGAGTCCGAGTCCAACAATGTTGTGCTGGCTATAATAATAAAATAAAACATTATGCAGCTCTCAGATCGGGCAATACGACAGACAGTTGTTGCTCTCATTTGTGGAGGTTTTTTTTATTGTTTTTTTTTCTTTTTGTTTTCCACTTGTTGCGCTGTCTGCGACTGTCTGTTAGTTCCCCTATAAAAATATATATATATGTGCATATAAATATATTCATATATATGTGTATATAGTATATGTATGTAAATTATGTATTTTCGTGTTGCTTGGCAAGTGTCAAGTTCAAGGAAACTGCAGAGCTTGTCATTAGTTATAAACGTGTTTCCATTTGCTTGCTCAGGCAGAAATGAAAGATTTGCACTTGCTTGGAGTGGATTGGATTTGAGTTAGAGTTTGGATTTGAGTTTGAATTTGGATTTGGATTTGTATACGGTTGGGCAATTGATTGAATGAAATTCGAAGGTTGCATTTTGGGTGTTTTTTGGTTTTTTATTGCTGCCATTTCAATTGAAGGAATGTGTGAAACCCTAACCTGACCAACAGCTAAATAACTTATGTTACCAAGCACATATTGGGTTATTGGGTCTATGGATTAATTCAGCGAATACGATTTTCATTAAATGTTAAATACTGTCATTTGAGTACCCATGTATCTCTTATATTATTCAAATGAAATTAGTAATTAAAAAAAAAAGTGAAAGAAAACCATCTAATTAATGATATATTACAATTGGAATAGATATTTACATCACTCGACTAACACTTAAAGCGATTCCATACACATTTTTTATATGCATTTAGATCAAGTGTAAATAAGTGCAACAAACTTTCTATAGTCTCATCAAATGTAGCACATGGAACGATTGGTCGTCAAGATCTCATCATTATAAATAGTATGCATATTAGATTTGTTTTGCAGGTCAGAAATCTGTTTGTTGAGAGAGTTGCATTCTTTTCGGAAACAGATTCCAGAAATTTTTGAGTGCAATTGTTCTACGGGTTAACTATGCCAAGCAGTCATACTCCTAAAAAACAAACACACACACAACATACACCTGCCATATGCATTTTGGATTTTATTTTTGGGTCTATGTCTGTGTTTTCTCGACTTTTCTGGTTAACCACACAGAGAACATTTTTTTTTATTTTCTTTTTTTTTCGAAAACATTTTGTTGGATAGTTTCTTCGTTTTTATTTCATAGATTGTTTAGATTTAACGCTCTAATTTTCTGTCTTACACGTCATGTGTGCATATATACATATATATAAATATATATTTATGTATTCTATTAACACATGGCTTGATCGGGCTTAATTCTGAGAAGTCCCCGTTTTGGTTTGATGCATTGCAATATTTGATTAGCCGTCAATGCTTTGAACTTTTTCAATTTTGTGTACCTGATGTGTGCGTGCAGCAAACAAATTGCACTCATTATTTATTAGCATTCAAAGCAACATTTTTCATTTTTACTTTGCGGAAAAATTCGCATGGCACAGAAAAAAAGAACAATTTTGACACTAATTTTCCAGCGCCGGCAAATATTAAACTCAAGAAAAAAACATACGTGTAACATGTGTGCGTTTTTTTGGCATCACTTTTCTTTTTTTGTGTTTCGTTTTTGTTCTTGTTTCATCTTTGAATAATGTTGTAGAATTGTTGGAAAGTTGATTGCGAGAGACCCCAACGACGCTCAAAGTCATAGGCAATAAATGTTCGTGATTTTTAACTAAATGGCGAATTATGTCAACTCTAAAAATATATTTTGTTGGATTCGCAAGCAACAACAACTAAACAAATTAAGGATGTTTATAAAGGCATTTGAACGCCACAGATGTGTGTCGCCAAGTTATTTGATGAACAACTCATCACTTTTATGGCACATGTCACAAATATATGTATTTTGGAAGATAATGTCTCGAATTTTACGAGAAATGAATGCGTTTCTTTAATGATCACTTCAAGTGCCTGGAACGGACGTTGAGAGCCTACCAAAGTAGGTTTATGTGCTGGGGAATTTCAAATATTCTGTAACTGACACTGCATGCCTACAAGTTTATTCGCCATTATTAATAATTCAATTAAGTCTAGGAATACAAGGCTGGAAAGTCTCTTGTCGAGACTAGATTTTATAGTTGACCAGTACTATATCTGAGTATATTCCATATCAATTGGTAGGCTTGATCTTTATTGCTATCGGAAATCGATTTGTATCGACAAAAACTGAATTAGAAGACTTAAAGTCTCTAGCTCAAAAAAGTCTCAGAGAATGGCTTGGTTTAGTAATGCTGACTAAGAATATCTATTTATTCTTTATCATATAGTCTTTACGGAATTATGGATGCATATAAAAATGTCTAATTTTAAAAAAGGAACAAAGAAATCTAAGCGATTTCTATAAAATATATTAATAACAATAAACCAAAGCTTAAACTAGAATTGTAAATTGTTAAGGATTTGTTGCAAAAATTCAGGATGAAAAAATCGCGATCGCGAAAAAATCCTCAAACATAGCCTCAAATTTTATATCCTCTTAAGGATATCATATTTGCACAATGCCCCGATTGGTGTCCGTTTCAATGATCGTGTTCTATGCGCTTGAACAATTGCAACGCGGGGGCAGCTGCAACAACGAGAACAAATAAGAAACAATGGAAATGGCAAAAATACATATACATAGATACATTTGTGTATGTGTGTGTGTGTGTGTATTAAAGATTATCTCATTGTAACGGAAATAGTGCAATTAAAGCACAAATTTAAGTATGCTCGCTAGTTGCAACGCAGGCTGGTTGCTGCTGCAGGCGCACTTGCCACAAGTTGCACACATTTTATGCACCCGCAATTGTTATTGTTATGACTAATGGCCATAATCAGAAAATATCTAAAGTGCATAAGGCATTGCATACCAGCCCATTAAGTGTGTATTATTGCATTGCATTGCATTGCAATGCTTCTGCTCAGTGCTTGCCGCTGCTCACTGCTCTCAATTCGAATTGCATCTAAAAATATATAACTAATTCAGTGTTCAGTGTTCAGTATTCAGTATTCCATTCGCTTCTAGTTTTGGTTTCCTTGCACATCTGATATGTGTGGCAGTTAATTGAAGTGCAGCCTTGTCACTTTTATAATTGATACCAAAACAAATAAACTACAGATTCCAATTTGTAAATCTAAGCTTTTATCTTTTTCCAACCCGCAACCATAAGAAATGTGTGAAAAGGGTATACTGGACTTGAGCTAGAGCATGTAGTAGGCAGTGGTATATATGTATATACCTGATCAACATTAACAGACGAGTCCAAATAGCCACGAGTATCTCAGAGACAATGCCAGTTAGAGACTTTAAATTTAATTCAAGTTAATTTGATTTTATCGATAACAGCCCCGTCTCGCAGATATCGATACTTATCGATTTCCATTTACTACAATTTTAAACTGCCAATTTATATAAAATGTTGATCAACTATATGCAATAAAATCCAATTAATAACACAGATTTGTTTTTCTAAGATGATTATGCACAAATTTCGTCAAAATCGGATAAGAAACAGTCTAGTTTGAGTATAACAAACTTTTAAAGGCAAATTTGGCAATAAAAATAGAATATATAGTTACGAGTTACCGTTTTTTCTTGGGAAATAAACTGAAATAAACTATAAATTAATGTGTGTCAGTCTCAGTTAATAAAAGACGACAACCTGGCAATATGGCTCGTCTCTCTCTCTCTCTCTCTCTCACTCTCTCGAGGAAACAGAGTGTCCGATTCGAATTAGGACAATCAGTTCATTTCACAAATCATAAATAAAACTATGAAGCTCAATTGAGAATGATGACAGCGCTAATCAATGGCAATCATGGCTCGATCGAAGCGAACAAATTCAATTAGTTGTTGTATTTCGATTCAAATATTTTTAGATATATTTATAATTGTCATAAGAAGTGGAAGCAGTTAGTCTCATGGCTTCTTAACCGATTTCAGACTTGCAACAACACGATATGTGACTGCAAGGGCATCAAGGGACGCATTGGCTCCCCCGGTCCGATGGGCGTGCCCGGTAGTGAAGGCTTTCCCGGCGAAGTGGGACCTGAAGGCCCCGCTGGTTATTACGGCGAGAAGGGCGACTCCGGCGAATACGGCGAACAGGGTGAAAAAGGACATCGTGTAAGTGAATCGAAAAGTGTATACAAAACTTGAAATATATATATCTGAAATTGAATATTTCTAGGGTAATGTTGGACGCAAAGGTGGCATAGGTTCCGTGGGCGCTCCAGTAAGTATATCCTCTCAGTTTAGCTAGTTCGAAGGAAAGTCAAACTGAACGCAAATGTTTTGCTGCAGGGAATTAATGGTGAGGATGGCACGAATGGACCGCGCGGCATTGATGGCTGCGATGGCGCCGATGGTGCCCAGGGAGCGGCTGGTTCGCCCGGTGCGAATGGTCCCCGCGGACCCATGGGCAAGACCGGTTCGCCCGGTGCAACTGGTGATGCCGGCGAGGGTGGCATCAACTCCAAGGGCACCAAAGGTAATCGCGGCGAGTATGGCTGGATTGGCAGAGAGGGCCCCGCTGGCTTCAAAGGCGTCACTGGCTACAAGGGTGACATTGGATTCGCTGGCGTTGAGGGCGTGAAGGGTGAGCAGGGACCCCAGGGCTACAAGGGTGAAGTGGGCGTGCCCGAGAGCTATCCAATGCTGCAGGGCGAACAGGGTGAGAAAGGTGATCCCGGCGAGAGTGAGCCGGGTGCTCTCACCTTCGATGAGGCGCACAAAGGTGACAAGGGGTTTATGGGTAAACGCGGCGATATTGGTATACCTGGCTATTCCGGCGAGCCCGGACAATATGGGCGCGATGGTCTGCCTGGCGTCGTAGGCGAACGTGGCGAACGTGGCGAGCGTGGCAAGCATGGACGAGATGGTGTCGAGGGCGGACCCGGTGACAAGGGCGTCAAGGGTGCACCCGGCTACAATGGACTAGATGGCGAGCATGGCAAGCCCGGCTACGTTGGCGAGGATGGCATCGACGGTACGCCCGGCATTCAGGGTCCGCACGGAGCACCTGGCATCTATGATCCCACATTGGACAAATCGCTGCCCGGCCCCATGGGACCCCAGGGTGATTTAGGACCACGCGGACCACCCGGTCTGGATGGCATTCCCGGCAAGCCCGGACGTCGCGGTCTCCAAGGCCGGACAGGCCCGCCCGGCGACGAAGGACTCAGCGGCAACCGGGGTCCACCCGGCCGCAGTGAGAAGGGCGAGGATGGTGATTACGGGCTGATGGGACCACCCGGTCCCCAGGGCGCAATCGGAGTTGCGGGTCCACCGGGTCGCAAGGGCTTTGAGGGCAGGCCCGGTCGCAACATGTACGGACCGAAGGGTCAAGCAGGCCAAAACGGTATACCCAGTGCCGATGGCTATCGCGGCGATCGTGGCGAGCGTGGCTATGCCGGCGAGAAGGGTCTGGCCGGTGAGGGTCTGAACATTGTGGGACCACCCGGTCTGCAGGGTCCGCCCGGTAAGCGGGGCAGCCATGGCCTGGATGGGCGTTACGGCTACCGAGGACCACCCGGTGACAAGGGCATACGTGGCGATGACTGCGGCATCTGTCATGCCGGACCACGTGGCCCCAAGGGTCTGGCCGGCGATGGTGGGTATCCGGGTGATCATGGAGCACGTGGCTTGGCCGGCATTACGGGAGCACGCGGCCCCAAAGGCATCAGCGGTAATCCAGGCAATCGTGGCTACCAGGGCGCACCCGGCATGAGGGGTTCGCCGGGCATGGAGGGTAAGCCCGGCCAGAAGGGCACACCGGGTGAGCGGAGAACCGTCGGCAGTCAGGAGGCACCCGAAAAGGGAGATGCAGGCGAATATGGACGACGCGGCGAACAAGGTGCCCAGGGTGATCGGGGTCAGTACGGTTGGAATGGCATGAAGGGCGCTAAAGGTGAAGCCGGTATTCTTGGTGATTTCGGTGAGCCGGGACGACCGGGCCAGGATGGCTTACCCGGTCGCGATGGTCCCAATGGCACACCCGGCAAACCTGCTCCCACACCCAAGCTGTATCTAACTGGCAGTCCTGGCCGCACTGGCAAGATGTGAGTATCTTCCATCCTAAATTCTCCAAATCATTCCCAACGAAAACATTTTTTTTTTTTAGGGGTGAACGTGGCGATTTTGGCAGCCAAGGCTTTAAGGGTGACAAAGGTGAACCGCATCCCGGCGAGATAATCGAGAATCGTGGCCAGAGCGGTGATATGGGCTATGAAGGCGCACGTGGTCGTCCCGGACCTAAGGGAGAACGTGGCGAGCTGGGACTCAAGGGTGAAACGGGTGATATGGGCCTGCGCGGCAATGTGCTCACTGGTGCACCCGGCGCCAAGGGCTATAAGGGCGAAAATGGTGACTACGGTCCATCGGGCAACCCAGGTAATTTTGGACGCGACGGTGAGGCTGGCCTGCCCGGCGTCATGGGCTACAAGGGACAACGCGGTGAACCCGGACAATTCATACTGCCCGGCGAAATGGGCGACCAGGGACGTGCCGGTATTAAGGGCGTTGTTGGCGACGAGGGACCCATTGGCTATCCCGGAGCAATGGGCCTGCCTGGACCCAAGGGCCCGAAGGGCATACGTGGCGATGACGGTCAGTGGGGTCAGTCAGGTCTGCCCGGCAACAAGGGACAACGCGGCGACATCGTTATCGGACCACCCGGACAGGATGGCGCACCGGGTCGAGCGGGCAGGCGAGCTCAACACGGTGCCAAGGGTGCCAAGGGCAATGTCGGTGGCATGGGACCAGTGGGTAAGAATGGTGTCAAGGGTAGCATTGGCTACACCGGCCGACGCGGCAATCTTGGTGAGCCGGGTCAACCCGGCTTCACTGGTGAACCGGGTCCCAGGGGTCTGATCGGCATTCCCGGCGAGCAGGGCGATCGCGGCGACATCGGTTTCGATGGCCGCAACGGCGACATGGGCAAACGTGGCAACTTCGGCGAAATGGGACCCAAAGGTAAATATCGGACCGCTTTGTCAACAATCTTCTATCTCGTGCTAATAATCTTTTTTTTATGTAGGCATTGCTGGTGACATTGGGCCATTCGGTTATCCGGGCATCTCTGGTAAGCCCGGCCAAAAGGGACAGCGCGGTGACCAGGGCATGATGGGACGCATCGGTGCCAAGGGTGTCTCCGCCTTCAGTGGCATCAAGGGTGAACGGGGCGATAACGCCCGACAGGGACCACCCGGCAACACTGGTGCACCCGGCTTCAAGGGTGAACGTGGTGCACCTGGCGAATCACTGCCCGCCAACGATGGCCAGCCGGGTTTCATTGGCGAAATGGGTCAATCGGGACGCAACGGTTTGCACGGATTAGATGGCCTGAAGGGAGCGCGTGGCGAATTTGGCATGTATGGCAGCGTTGGCATGATCGGTGATCGTGGCGATGATGGTCCCGTCGGCTTTCCGGGTCGCAATGGCATGCCTGGTCTCAAGGGCAGTCTGGGCGAGATTGGACTGTTGGGTCCAGCTGGTCAACCGGGCGATGTCGGCGATGTTGGCTACACGGGAGCGGCGGGCCTGCAAGGCGACCAAGGATTGCCCGGTGACTACGGCCTCAGAGGCATCAAGGGTGCGCCCGGTGAAATGGGTGACATTGGTGACCGCGGCGAAATTGTCTTCTGGGGCGATGTGGAGGATAAGCGTGGTGAATCCGGCGAGGATGGACTCGAGGGACGACATGGCCCCATTGGTGAGCCCGGCATTACCGGCGCTGCTGGTCTGCCTGGTGTACGTGGCGAAGCTGGTGATATTGGAAGCGCCGGTCGGCCGGGAATAAATGGCCAGCCCGGATTCAAAGGCATGCACGGCGAGAAGGGCATGCGAGGTCCGCCCGGCCTAACGCCGAGTGTTGAGCGTGGCTTGGAAGGAGACATGGGCTACGATGGCATTCATGGTCGTCCAGGCCGAACCGGCCAGAAGGGTGCACCCGGTGAGCAGGGCGAATACGGATTGAACGGTGAGATTGGACCACAGGGACCGGTGCGCATCGGTGCACCCGGTCCACCCGGTGATCACGGCTATCAGGGAGCACCTGGTCGCGCGGGCATACACGGATCGCCCGGTCCCATTGGCGAGCGAGGCAACACTGGCCGCCAGGGT
Source organism: Drosophila hawaiiensis (assembly GCA_037043685.1). Taxonomy (NCBI): domain Eukaryota; kingdom Metazoa; phylum Arthropoda; class Insecta; order Diptera; family Drosophilidae; genus Drosophila; species Drosophila hawaiiensis. The sequence goes on from JBAMBA010000216.1 coordinate 2,388,227, forward strand.
GATCGGGGTGAGGTCGGCTTCGCCATCCTGGGCAGGCAGGGTGACAAGGGTGACATTGGTGAAGAGGGTGCGGACGGCTTCCAGGGCAATGCCGGCGAACAAGGCATGAGCGGACGTCCCGGTCGCGATGGCATAATGGGACCACGTGGTCCACGCGGCGCAGTCGGTGATGCCGGCTGGAACGGTATCGATGGCTTGGACGGTCTGCTCGGCGCACCAGGTGAGCCAGGCGTCACCTACTCCTACAATTATGCACAACCCGGCGATCGTGGTGAGCCCGGCAAGGATGGTTTCAAGGGCGAACGCGGCGATGTCGGCGCACCCGGCCTAGTTGGTCGCATTGGCATGCGAGGCGTAATTGGTTATCGTGGCGATGATGGAGAGGTGGGCTTCCTTGGCGCTGATGGCGCCCAGGGACAACGCGGCGACAAAGGTGAAATCGGTTTGGCCGGACACATCGGATTGCGCGGAGCGCCAGGTCCACCCGGTGAACCGGCACCAGCACCGCCAGCACCAAAGAGTCGTGGCTTCGTCTTCACCCGTCACTCGCAGTCCGTCAGCATTCCCGTGTGCCCGGCAAACACGAACATGCTGTGGGAGGGCTACTCGCTCTCCGGCAATGTGGCCAGCAGTCGTGCTGTTGGCCAGGATCTGGGTCAATCTGGCTCCTGCCTGATGCGCTTCACAACAATGCCGTACATGTTCTGTGACCTGAACAACGTTTGCAACTATGCACAGAACAATGACGACAGTCTCTGGCTGTCCACCGCCGAACCAATGCCAATGACCATGACTCCCATTGAGTCCAGGGATCTCATCAAGTACATCTCACGGTGAGCCCGAACTGACGACGCCTTCTTTGTTCCTTGTTCATTCAAATGTGCGCTTCTTTCCAGGTGCGTTGTGTGTGAGACCTCGACCCGAGTGATTGCTATGCACTCGCAGACCATGTCCATACCGGACTGTCCCAGCGGCTGGGAGGAGATGTGGACCGGCTTCAGTTACTACATGGTAAGCGATTCCCTCTTATTAAATGCTTAATCTGATTCCTATTGCCAATTGATGCTTTCAGACAACCATGGATAATACGGGTGGCATTGGCCAAAGTCTTGTATCGCCCGGCTCCTGTTTGGAGGAGTTCCGCGCCAATCCCGTCATCGAGTGTCATGGCCATGGACGTTGCAGCTACTACGATGCGTTGGCCTCCTTCTGGCTGGCCGTCATCGAGCAACAGGATCAGTTTACGCAACCCCGTCAGCAAACCCTGAAAGCAGATCAGACCAGCAAGATTAGCAGGTAAATTCACAATCACACATGGAATAGCGAGTACTTCATTACTTCATCCAATCACTTGTCCCGTAGATGTACTGTGTGCCGTCGTCGTGGCGATAGCTTCTTCAGTGTCAGGCGTACCTCGACGGCAGACGTCTACACTAGCTCCGGATCGGGCTCCAGCAGAGGGTTCAGCTCTGAGTCCAACACAGGTTCCAACGGAGGATACAACACAGGCTACAACACAGGCTACAACACAGGCAATTCACGTCCAAGCTCAGGCTCCGGCACGGACTCCGGCTCCCGCTCGGGCCCCGGCCCCGGCTCGGGCTTCCGTACCGGCAATAGTTACAACACTGGCTCCGGCTCTGGTACGGGCTACGGCTCCAACTCGGACACCAGCTCGGGTTACGGGCCCGGCTCCGGCATGGCGAGACTTAGGGCACCGTCACTGGATCTGAGATCCTCATCAGCGCCATCGTCGAACTACGGCTGGCAGAATGGCTATGACAAGGACGGCAACGAGCTCCGTTTGCAGCCGCAATCGTCGGTACGTCAACCACAACCACAACCACAACCAGCGCCGGCCAATTATAATCGCGGCTATCGGTTCCCCAATCAATACAATCAATACGGCGCAAATAGGCGCGATTATCGTCGGCGTCCGCGCGACGACACCTTCGCTCTCTAAGTTAAGTAATAAAATAAATAATTACTTCTAAGTCGGTATCACTATATCCGTTAATACTCCTACAACCACCTCTCTCCCACTGAAAAACAAAACGAAAGCGAACCCAAATAATAATAATAATAATAATAATGATAATCTATAAAAATAGTGCGAGGCGAAACAACTTCCCATAATCCCACTGCCCAGTTAATAACGTATTTCTATACTTGAGTTCTTCCGCTTCTTCTTTGGGGATCACAACAAAACCAAGCTTACACTTAACCCACAAAGCGAAACAAACATCAAATTTTTAATAAATAAAATGTACACATCGTAAAGAACTCTTTTTTCTTTAACAACAACAAACAAAAACATAAATCAATTTCAAATAAAAAGCATACTTTTAAGATAAGAAATAAAATCATAAAAGAATCCACTTGACAAAAATCAAAGCATGTTTACAGGACGAACATTAACATTCATTGTGCAAACTAAAAAAAAAGGTTTTAACTTGAGCAAATCCTTAATTACTTTCGAAGGATATGCATTAGAATCGTAAAGGCCAACTATATCGATCCTTGCTTTCTCGGCAACTGCAAGGACGATGTAGACATCCTTTGGTCAGTTGGTAGTTCTGATCAAAATAAATAGTTTGGCATAGAACTTGCTAAGATCCTTAAAAATATATCCGAGTTATGAGCAATTTTCTGTTTTTAAAAGTGTCCTGTTAATTCAGCTGCTTATAAGATTTTCGCCCTTTTTATTACTTTATTCGAATCAGGGGTACAAAGAACATCCCAATAGTCCTTAAAATTGCCAAGTTACGTAAGGTATTTAGATGTATCTTATTTTTTCCCTTGTGTAATTTTTACCCAAAATTGTTTGCCAAATCCCGTAAATCCTTGAAGGCCAATCGATGGACATTTTAAATGTGATCAGTTAGGAAATACGTGACTTATGGCTAAGAAGCGAATGTCCTTTCTTGACGGGTCATTTAAGAATCAATCATATAATTTGTATTACAAGAATTTCAAACGTCTGCATCAAATAAAAGAGAGAGTAAAGAAGATAATGGAATGTAAAAGGATACGCCTTTGCATATATTTGGTAGCATCTGCGATTAACAAGTATTACAAGTGTTACATTATTTGATATAAACCATAAAACAGAATGCATACACAAACTATAGAGACTAAATTAAATACACAAATTTTTTCTGGGGAGGAAAGAGAGAATTTGTAAATGATACAGATATAATATAGAGGTAGTACACATTATACAGAAATTGAAAGCAAAAATATGCATACATAATTATTTACGCAATATAAAGACAAGAGGATAAATCGAATTATGCACGTTGACTTAAATCCAACCCAATTGTCCAATTGTCCAGTTCCAGTTGTAACCCTTTCTTTCCATTTATTATATTTTTGGTGTTGTTCTTCTAAAGGCCAGCAAGTTTGGCGCTTCTCTCCTGCTCGAATCGCACTGAATTACATATACTATTATTATTTAACAAAGTCGGGATTCTCCTGCACGTTCTCGGTGAACTGCAGCTGATTGTCGATTATTTGAAATAGGACCTCCGGCGCCGGAAAGCGACCCGTTTGAATTTTTGACCAAACAGGCACATCGTTCAGTGTTATTTCGAAGGCGCCCGACGAGACCAGCTGGCCCTCGAGCATGTTTCCCAGAAAGAAGATCATCATGCAGGCGTAGATCTTGTTGGCCTGCAGGTGACTCCACCAGCCCGGCGTGTTCATGCCCAGCCAGGCGAACGGACTCGTCGAACTCACCACGGAAATTATGATGATCAGTTTGAGGGCGAAAATCAGCTTAGAGAGATAATAATTAAGGCCGGGCGGATCATAGTTGTCGCCATGCACCTGTATCTGTGGATACTTTTCACCCAGTATATTCACATAGTCCTCGAATGCCTTGCGGTAGCCGCATGAGTAACTGTACAAAAGGCGAAATCATAATCGAAAGATAAGCGAGATAGATATATGTATAAGTCAAGCCTGCTGTTAGTCTGCATATTTTTGCAGCTTACCAATAAAGAAAAGTCATCGTTGGCGCAACGCTTTGCCCGAATTTGGTGGCCGGTATTTCCTTGCCCTCAAAGGCCAGTGCGTAGCAGGCGCACAGGCAAAGTACAAGCAATGCCACATTTCTACCATTTGTCGACTCCATTCTGCTGTTTCGTATGTATATTTCTCTCTATTTCTTTCGTTTTATTTAATTGCTTATGCAAAGAAATCAGCAATATCTTCTTCTCAAATTGCTATTCAGTGGAAAGTGGAGCGGTGTGTTGATACCGATATGTTATCGATACTTTTGGCTATTGCTATCAATGTAAACAGCTAAAATCTATTCTTTTGTTTTGCTTTTGCAATTGTAAGTGAACGAAATGCACGTGTTTACAATACATTTATTTAATAACAATTTTGACAATTCATTTGAGTGGAATATTTGTAAATGTGATTAACTTGTATTTGACATGCAGACGGAACGTGTACTGTGCTCTGCCGAACAGCTGTTGTGACATAACCTGCCTTTCATGCTTTAAAAAATGCTGCGCAAAGTAAATAACAATTAAAAAACTCTAAATATATGTATAAAAACTAATATGTTAAACAATTACAGCTATTGCCCACGGTGCGTTTAGCGTTGCAGCTGCCAAAGCCGACAGTAGCAATAATTAGACAAAGCAGCTACAGTGTTTATGAGCCCGATTATCTGGAGGTAAATAATAATAATAATGTTATACCTCTCAATACTCAGTAAAAGTCTTTTTAGTCACTTAAGCCGAAATACCCGCAATATGAGAGCCTTAATGTGCAGATAAAGGGCTACGATTATCCGCTGCTCGAAAGCTATCAGCGTTTTCTGCACAGCGTAGCGGAATATCTCGATTTGGATGTCTCAGATTGTTATGCGCTGCCGCCGCAGCAGACGCAAGTACAGCGATTACGGCCCAATTCGACGGTTATCGAATCGGATTACAAGCTGACAACCTATGAACGCAATCTGCAGCTGTGCAATGTGGATGCACCAGTTTATCCACAATTTCTGCGCATTGCTCAGGCAGCGCTGCCGGAGGGCGTTCATCTGACTGTGGCGGAGCACACGGATGAATGTGAGGAGCGTCGCTATGTGCCCGATAGGGATCTGCTCGATCTCAAGGCGGAACTGGAACGCATGGGCGGTGCCACGCCTACGAAAAAGAAATAGGCGAATACTGTTTTTGTTTTTGATTTTGGCATATGTTCAAATATTAAAATCTAGTTTAAATCTGCATAAAGTTAAAGAAAGCAAGAAATATGTATGTATAAAGAAATGGAGAACTTTCCTATTTAAAGCTTTGCACTAAGTGGACGGCAACGGGTTACGCACTTGGAAGACACTCGGAATCCGTAAGCTAATCTAGTCTAATTAATTGCACTACGAAATATATGTATATGTATCCGGTTAGACAACACCAAAATGCACCACTTTGATGGAGGAAGATGAGCTCGGCGTGGCTTTGCCGCTGCTTGTCGATTCCTCCTCCCGACGACGTGTTGGGGGCTTGCTGACATCTGCAATCGAGATGTGGATATAAGTGGGGAAACAATAGTGATATATATATATATTTACTTGTGCTTATTGGATTAAAGTCCTTTAGGTATTCATCGTTTGGATGGCAAAGCGGCAAGCTGTCAGCCAGCTCCTTGCGGGGATTGGTTAAGTGTCGCGCCGTGGGTCGCGAGTAACCATTTCGCTTGGGCGGCATCGGTTTCTCCTTACGCGGTATTTCCTGGCAAAGCAAAAGAATTTGCATTAATTCTGGACAGTCTTTGGCAATCAAGTAAGGATGATGATGATGATGATGACTTACCGGCACCACAGCCACCTGTATGGTATCCGAAAACTTGACTTTGTTCTTCTCGGCTGGATTCGTTTTGACGCTGGCCGTTGCTGGACTATCGCCATTGATTGGTGTCGCTGCTGCATTCGAAAGTATGGATGCTGTCGGCTTCTTGAGCAGCATTCGCTTTGCTTGGTATTCCTCAGTGCCCATCATAGCGGGTATATTGCCAGACACAAGCGGATGCTGATAAAACTTGGGCTGATATGAGAGAGCGGGTTGCACTTGTAACTGCGGCTGCTGCTGTTGCTGCTGCTGCTGCTGAGCTTGTGTCGCCTGTGCATCCCCAAAAGATGTTGGCTGCGAGGCACTCACAGGGCGTGTGGCCATTGTAATGGGCAGGGGCAGGGGCAGAGGCAAGCCAACTGTCTGGTCGGGCACATCCTGTGACCAGCCATTGCCTGCAAAAAGACAAATAACATTAGGAAGGCAAATAAGAAATAAAATTTCCATTGCTCACTATTCGTATTTGTATGCTTCAGCGGCGTCGCTTGGCTGCCACTTTTCTGGGCGAGCGCCACCAGTGATGTAGTCGTGGATGCGCTACTCAATTTAGTTGTCCGCAGCTCTGGCAACGGCGGTCGCAGCTCCGGCTTGGGTATGTTTATCTTAATCATCTCGGCATTGAAGATCTTGGACTTGAAGGAAGGCAAGGGTGGCACATAGTTTTTCAGCGCCTGCTGACTGGGTGTCGAGTAGCTGGACTGCGAGCAGGCGGATTCGGGTCGTAGATCGTTGGCCAAAGCTAAGCTCAGATTGCCATTGATGTGATCCTGTCCATGGATTATGGCTGCGGCCTGACTGAAGGCGGCCTGCGCAAATTCGCTCAAGCTGTCAATACATTTTGTCAAGTTGAACAGATCCATGAACAGATCATAGTCCCCGATATCATGGGCAATCTCAAAGGCTTCGTTGAATAGATTTTTGCTGTGGAGGAGATGGACAAAAATTAAATTAATATTTAATGTTTGAGTATTTTGGGGTAACTAAAGTCTCAGATAAACTTTCAGAAATTAGAACTGTCCAGCAATAAAATATTAAATATTAAATTAAATGTAATATTTCATTAAAATGGATATTCAATATTGTCGTGGAAGTTTCAATTTCTGAGCGATAATTCCAATTTCAAGTAATTTCCGCAACTATAACCTACCGCAATAAAAAGAAGCAGAAGCGTCTTTTCAGATCATAGACCTGATCGCTAAACTCATCCTTCGTATCCTCGGAGAGTGTGTGAGCGAATGTCTTCAATGCTCTGGCCATCAGATCGAAACGCATCCGCCTCTGATCGCCACCAAAGAACACATAGTTGGCGATCTTGTGCAGTGTGATCAGGCACATGGCGCCATAGGTTTCCCAATTGAGGGCAGCGAGGATATTCAAGGCACGCTCCGGTTGCTGCAGACGCAGATACTTGTCGGCAATCACATCCGCTGTGAGGCCACTGTTGTGGATGTCGCCGCGCATGCCCGTACCGCCAAAGATGCGCATGCAGGCCAACGGACCCTGCTCGTACAGCAACAGGAGCAGACAATCCGTTTGCGCATAACTATGCGTAAAACTGCCCAAATCCGGCTTGCGACTAAAAGCAATGCTCAGCAGCGTTGGCTGCGTGGCAAAATAATGCGACAGATCGAGCAAACTAAGCGGCGTCACATTCTCGCTGACCAGCTGATTGCCAATGGGCGCCAATGCCAAGTCGAAACACTGCAGCACGGATCGCTCATTGGCCACACAGAGGAGCGCAGAGTCACAGTGCCACGCACACTGTGTGGGCACAATCTCGATTTGATTGATATACTTGGTTGTCTGCAGAACCAGATCATGCAGACATATGTTGCGATCTATGCTGCCCAGAAATAACTTCTCCTGATCCGGACTGAAGGCGAAGCAACAGATTTGGGTGCCCATCGCAATTGAGGTGATTGCCGTGCGTTGCATTTTACCCGTTGCCAGCTCATACGAACAGATCTCCGCACTGATGTCCCCTTTGCGGGATACCTTTTGCTCCAGTGTGATGATTTGATTCTCTGAGCTGCGCAAAAAGTCCACGCACAACGGATCGTTCTCGGACCAGCAATAGGCTATCGATTCCAGCTGTAAACTAAATAAGAAAGAGATGAAATAGTATCTAAGTAACTGAATTTATCTATATCTAGATAATTAAATAAAGATTAATGAGAAGAATAAGAATCCAACTGACAGAAATAGTATTTATAATTATATATATTTAATTTTTTGGAAATTAAAATTAATATTTGTTATTTGTTAAACTTAAATTGGATTCTCTAACTGGAATTTGAAGTTTTATGACATTTACCCCTTGATCTTAAAAATGTGTATGTTGGCACGATCCTGATCGCGTACGGTGGGTCGCCAGGGATAGACTTCGTTCTGGGAGGATTGCGTCCAGACGACGAACAGATCAAAGCTGCCATTTACAGTTAGATGGCGTGCCAGCTTACGCTCTGAGGCGGCACCCGGAATGATCACATGGAATATGCGGGGATCCATGTTGGCAATCTTCTCGGGGCCCAGCGGTCGCAGATTGGGACGCTGCAGCAGCACCACCGTCAGCTGGTTCGTATTGTAGGCCAAGACGATGTGGGAACGTGTAAAAAATGCTGCCAAGTTACAAACAAAAAAAATTGAAGACAAAGTGCATAAACAAAACACATCAAAAGAAAGAAAAAAAACAACATGAAAGCGTGCGCGCGTACTGATTAATTAAAAATTATAAGTAAGAGTGCCCAACTCGAAAGTAATCGACTACCGAATACCCTACAACTAAAGCTTGAGGTTTCTTTAACTTTAACTTTTGTGCTTATTGTGAATCTATTTGATATTTGTCACAAGTGCTGTGTTTCCGAGATTTCGTCAACAGAAAAGCCATATAATATCGATATTATAAGCATTGGGCTGGATATCGGTAATTATCGATACTGAATAATTGATGCTTATTAAACAGATCTATATAAAAAATATATATTTAGAAGTATTGCGTTGTAAATCGATAGTTATCGATACTCAATAATCGCTTCATTTAAAATAAAGATGTATTACAAATAGATATTTAAAAGTATTGAGTTGGAACTCGATAATTATGGATATCTTTAAAATATACTTGTATTACAAATACTCAAAAACCGAAAGATTTGAAATCCATATACATACAAATATATCGATACTGCGAAATCGGTTAATTGCCCATCAAAAAGTAAGCCTGCTCTGATTGGAGAATCTGACAGACAGACATAGATCTCCTTCGCTATGTTACATAAATGCTGACAGCTTTAAGATACACCTCTTCTACACACATATCGTAATGGGTGCAGGGTATTATAAAAATTACAATAATTGCATATGGAATGTGTTGTTTTATGCAGTTGTTTCTTGTGGCTGGGAAAGTGCCTTGCGAGTGGTGTGGATCGGAGTCGATTTGAGTTGTTAGAAATGCAAATTTCTCCGGGCAACAGTGGAAATAACAAAGCTTACACACACACGCACACACACACACACACAGAGACACACTCACCATCGGTAATGACCTCGGCGGCCAGTTTGCCAACGAGATACTTTTCAAAGACCATGCGCAGAATGTCGCCCGTATAGATATCGACACAGATGTGCGCAATGATGCCATTGTCGAAGAGTAGCAACACCTGTGCCGCATCCTGCCATTCCGTGTGCACCAGTTTGTGTGTGCGCAACACATCCTCCAGTTTCTTGAGATTATCCTTAAGGCGGCCAGCTGCCTTGCGGCTGTTCTTCAACACGGCGAGCCCATTGCGCCGTTCCGTGTAGTCCCGCTTAGCCAGATCGAGGGTCAGCTCGTGGGCGAGTTCGCGCTGGCGCTTGTAACGAAAGGCGCCCAAATCGCTGCTCTTGATGCGCACCTCATCGCGCACCGTGGTCCAGAAGTGCAGCTCACTGAGCAGCATCCTCTCGCCCTCTCTCTCTCACTCACACACACTCACCCTAACGCATTCGAATGCAAATCAGAAAATGCGCATTTGGAAATTGGGAGTGGGTTAGAAAGAATACAACAATAAGCGGATGTGGAGCGTGATTACGATTATCGAGGCCAAACAAGTGGCGCATGCGCACACTTTAGATCTCACTGTTTAGCACTTTATTTTACTTTGCAAAGTTTAATCGAAATTTGATTATTTATTTGTTTGGTTTAACTTTATTTGTTTTTTTTTTTTTTGTATTTTGGCAAAAACTCGACGCACGCAAACGTAAACACCGAAAATTTGAGTTTTAGTGCTAGCAGTGATGCGATCACTTGTTGATTGCTGCGCCCTCGTATCACATCGATAACTGCAACTATCGAATTGTCATCGTTTTGCAGTGTGACCATTTTGTGGGACAAGCAAGATACAACTTAAGCGCGAAAGTTTAAAAATGCAGCGGGCTTTCTAATCGACTTTTGTAACGATATTTAAACTAATAAAAATAATATTCGATCTAATCTTAAATAAAAATTATGAGTACTCTTGAATTTTTGTTACGTCCCGGCACTGGACTATGCTCAACGGAGCGCAGACATAGATGCAGATAAGATTAAAATAGTACCACAGACTTGTCTTATCAAATGATTGACCATGTTTTAACTTAGAAGCATGCTCATTTTTTTAAACAAAAAATTATATTTATTGATTTCACCACTCAATTAGATTGTTATCAAATATTCACAGTACTTTTTTGTTTCGTTCTTTGCTCGGTATTAATTAAATACGATTAAAGGCACTATAAAATATAGTGGCATGTATATATATATTATTAATCACTAAATAAACAGCAACGTATCCGTTAATAGTAATGATAGATTAATAGTAACTAAAATATATATCGCATTTGAGAAAACTTAACACAACAATTACGTATACGCTGCATAGTGCACACCGATTCTACATATGTGTACGAATTTATAAGAGTAATTACATAGATATATATATATATATATATATATATATATATATATATATTTATGTGTGTGTATATAGATATGGCGGCATCGATTTGGGCAACAGATTTGCGCGCCTAATGACTGCGACCGCAGGATTAATTCTACACAGCATATATCCTAATCCTGCGGATGTATTACTACAGATTGTGCTTATCAACTAAGAACTACTAGGAAGGCAACAAGATAAATTAAATCAAAAGCAATCTTCTTTTCTATACAAAAATATTCTGAGCGACATATTTCAACTAAGTTCTTCAACTACACTGTACAGCATAATTATTTATATCTCTATATGTACAAGTGAATATATATCAAAATATCAACGACAATTTAATGTGTAAATGTACATAAGTTTTCACTAATAAGCCTTCTTATTTAATTTTTTGTTTAAATTTTGATAACATTTTCAACTCAATTGAAGTCATTTAAAGTTACAATTTCAGTTTGTTTTTTTTTTCTTTTTTGTTTGGCCTTGGTTTTAGTTTTTTTTTTCCTTTTGCAATTTAGAAAATAATTCGTGCGAATTTTTACGCTTATTTTTCTAACGTCTCATCAAGTCTATCGAGTTCGTTGTCTTAGGAGCTAAGTTGAACGAAATTTGCGCTCGTTGGTTAAATCGTCTAGAAAACCACAATTAGATTACAAATTACAATATTAAGTTGCAGCAGTCGCGTCTACATCATTATGCACAGATTGGTTTAATCGCTGTTAACTAGTCCGTTACGATTTGGGAGGCGGGCTGGCGGGCGGGCAGTTGTTATAGGCGCTAATAGGCGTGGCCGCATATCCGACTTCAAAAATCGTAAAACTCATTCGATTTATTGTTAAAGCGTCGCGTCAACACATAAACCACCGCCTCATAGGTGGCCATCATGATCGCCGTGTTGGGAATCTGTCGCACCAGTTGCGTGGCCAGCCCTCTGTTCTCGGAAAGAAACAGAAGAAAAGAAACGTGAGGGATTCAATTAGTTAATTCAAACATTTAGCAGTTATTTTAAGTGCTCTTGAATGTTAAATGTATGCAAACAGCATATATGTATATATATTTGATAATGAAATTAGTTGAAGGCAAACAACAAATAGATACAAAATGCGTCGCAAAAGATTCTTGGTTTTCACATTGGCAAATATAGCTGGGCAGGCACAGAAATCGTGGGTGGTTCGTTATTATACAAAATTAGCAGGCAAGAACATAAATACAAAAATGGCGCTTAAAGCATTTCGCTTTGTTTATAAATAAAATATGCGCTGCTCCAGGCACCATCCATCGCATATAAAAATTATGAATTAAGGTGTTAAAAATTATATTTGACATGTTTGAGACTGAAAATTCCATATGTGAAATAAATACGTTGCAAAATTGTGACAAATAGTAGCAGTGTTAATATTTTAGTATTCAGATGTCATATGCCATCTGGGCTTCCCTTAAGCCAATCTAATTCAACTGGAAGCTGGGGAAACTCCACACAGCGATCAACAGGTCAATGAAGATTATCAGAGTGATTTGCGGGTAATTTACACATGATCTTATACAATTTATATTCACTTTATATATACGACACACACCTGTAAAGTCCAGCGCGTCCCTCCTCTTTCCAGACGGTGTGCAACGTTTGCCCGAACGAGTTGTATTTGTTGCCCTCCTCGCGCAGACGCGTTCGTGCCACCTCGTGTGGATATGCAATGCAGGAGGCAATCGTCTTGGATACGGCGCCAGCCATCATGAACTCCAGGAAATCACGTGAACCCTTTGTGTCCGTGTGCCTCTGATTGCGCTGCTCCAACTGCAACAGAGTAGTAACAATAGTCAGTTAAGGGTATTCACAATTAATTTGTTATTGCTTACCAGTTTGGATTTGATGAACTCGTAGATGACAAAGTGCACCATCGTCTCGCAGATGCCAAAATAGCTGGCCGTGATGCCCTTGTAGAAGGCAGCAATGCCTCCTTGTGCGTAGACCCGCTCGATGCACTGCCGCACAGTCATCTGCACCTTGGAGTTGTAGTCCAGCTGCATTCGCGTCTTCACAAACCAAATCGGATTTGTCGCTGTCGATGATACAAAGCCGGCGCTGGCAGCGCTCATAATGTGCACAAGCGGTGAATCCCGCTCAACGAATCTGCAATGAGGAGCGAAGCCGAGACGGGAAGGTTCATTAGACTGAATTTAAATGCCAAATTGCGTGTCTGTTCTTTTTAACACACAGAACGAAATGCAAATTGAAATCGAGGCGGGTCGCAAATTGAAATAAATCGGCATAATTCATATGCTTTGTATTTGTAATTTTTACTAATGTTTGTTTGAAAAATATTATTCAATTCTTGTCTTTCGCATCGAGAAGAGTAGAAAATATTTAGGCTTAGTGCTAGTACCTAACCTGAACTCAGCTTTTAAATATATTTTACAAAATCTGTGTTTCCTTTACGATTGCAAGGCTAAATCTTTACACTTGTGGCTTTTATTGTTATCGGAAATCGATTTGTATCGACGGAAGCAGTTATCGTTAAAATGAAATAAACTTGGTCTGAATATGATATAAGAGAACTTTTATTCCCAATTTTTAATGGCTTCAATCTCAGTTGGTCTTAGTTTCCCACTTCCTTTTGTGTCCTTTTGGTGTACTTACCCCAAACTGTTGAGCGAGTTCTTTGTCTGTGAGTAGGTGCAAAAGTAAATGGCACGCGACGGTGCCACGCCCACAAGATTTGGCCCGAGTCCTTTGAAAAGCGCTTTGGGGCCCTCATTCTGTACAATGTGTCTAGAAGCCAAACAAAAAATGTATATATATAGAGATTGTATATGGTTGCTAAGTAAAAGACGAAATAGTACATTTGTATTCAAATCCAGTGTTGTAAAATGTGCCAGTGGAATTTTTGTAAATAAAATGGGATATTTTCAACTCAGAAATTTGCGTTTGTGTTTCCAATTAGAATTGCAGATTGAGTTTTGGGTATTGAAAGGACGCTTGAAGTTCAACTGGAAAAACAGTACAGCAATATGGATGCGGTTATGGAAAATACAAAACGTTTACATAGCGAAACAGTTGAAACAAAATAATTATATAAAAGAGAGTCACAATCGATAGCAAGCGATAATTTGATATCGATAACAAATTAAAAGTTACTCGTTTGTTGCACTTACCGCAGGCACTGCATAATGCTCATAGATTTTGGGGTTGTCGAAGAGATGCCGCAATGTGAAATGGCCATTATCTGTTGGGTTTAAAACAAATGTTGGCAAGTCAGTACAAGTGAGGTTAAAGCTGAGTAAGCGATAAAGCGATTGATGACCGATGAGTTTATCGAATGGCACAAACACACAACAATCAGACGCGACAAGGACAATGATATGCGAGATACTGATTATGATTGTGAGTATATACATATATATATATATATATATATATGTGTGTGTGTGTGTGTATGGTTATAAATAATAATAATAAGAATTTGGTACTACCCTACGCACACCCCCAATCACCTGTGGCTGTGATCTGTTACGTAATATCGTTGTGCTTAGCTTACGTCGTTGTTCGGGCCGCAGTAGCTCGGAGGCGCCACCATTCGCCGGTCCGCCAGCGGACTCAACAATACGTGTCGACGGCGACAGGAACGCCGTAGAGCTCTGTAAACGGGTCTTGACCACCTCCAAGGGACATGTTACCACAGCACCAACGGTTCCAGCGGATCTATAAACATATATCAACGAAAAAATTATAAGTTAGTAAACACATAATTGCACTATAGTTAATTATAGTTGACATTTCAATTTGTTACCCATATAAATAGAAAATCGAAATTATTCTAAGAATATGCAGTGGAAAATTTTTGTGTTTTGTTTGAAAATTTGGAAGAAATTAAAGAAAAATGCTTGACTGATTGCCAATGTTCAAAAGCTGAAACTTAAAACATTTTTGGCAATTGAACATTAACACAATTACAGTGATCTCTCGTTAAGACGAGCGCTGTGTATTCAGTAGTGATGGTCATAGAAGAATTATTCCATTTTCAAACAATTTTAGTATCTAGCCAAAGTTATCAAACGAGCAGCTGAAAACCTAAAACCAATTTGGCAATAGACCATAAATACCAAATACAGTTATATATTATGACCTACAACATTCCTCGTGGTACTCTGTGCATTTCGATTGTGATTTATGGGCTTTTCATCAAACGAGTCACCGGGAACTGCGCAAATACTTAATTTAATTGCAATTTACTTAATGCACTTAAGAATAACTTTTAATTCTGACTCAACACACTCAAAGTGGCTGCTGGATTAAATGAAGATGATATCATTTTTTGGCCACATTCCCATTGCCTTTCCGCACTTTGCACAGAATTGGTAATTAAATTAGCCCAGACCTTGCCTAATAACAACAAACATTTGTCAATATTACGTGATAAAAGGGAAACACTCTTATCTAATAATTTTATATATAAACTGGCGCTTGGCCAACGACAACAAAAAAAAACCTAATCTATAGTATAATAATTATCTGACAATGAGTTCGACGAACAAAAGACCCTCGGGAGTTTTGAAAGAAAAAGCTTCCTTGTTGCTGATTGTCGGGCAGGCTCATATATTAATAAACAAACAAAAAATCAGAGCTAAAGTTTGATCGATGGCAAAACGTCAGCAAACAAAGGAAAGGGAAAACCATTTTGTTCAATGGGTGACACGAAAAGTCACCTTAAATGCATGACAAGATAATTGTATATATATAAGTGAATGTAGTTATATCTAATTATATTTATGGGTTCATCTATCATTTAAATATATTTGTCTGGCTAGCTTTTGTCCTGCTGAACAATATCAATGTTAATCTATTATTCCTTGCATTAACCCCTTCAAGTACTTTGTCATGATTATTCTACACTTTCTCACGTAATCAACTTAGAGTCTTCTATTTCTATCATTAAGAACTCAATTTTGAACGTCTCTTGTCTGACCCTATGAAACTTGGTATATGTCACTATATCATTTGTTATATGGTATAAAAAGCCGACTGATTTCTGGAATTTATACTTGTCTGGCTAAGATAGTCGTAGAGTTTTTCTATGCTTATCAGGCCAAATCGTCGTTAGCTAGCAGCTGGCTGCTCCCCCCGGGAATATATATATTTAGAAAAAAAAAACACTAGTAAACAATTTCACTAATCTATTTGAGATTATGGCAGGGCCATGTAAACCGGTGCGAACCGGCTTTGGGTTCACCCGACATATATGATAACCTGCGAATGAGAATGAATTACCAGCACCGCACACTGCCAGCCGCGTTAGCTTATCAGTCAGGCAGTCAGCCAGTCGACGACATGCTACATTATGCTTTGACTATATATATGTATATGTAGTCTATATAGGTAGCATCAATTTCAAATAAAATCTGGTGTGACATAACTAAAGACGGCAAGAACTGTTCACATGCTCAATTGAACATGCCACATGTTTAATGTTAGACCTTTATATATATATATATATCATTATTTGCCTTTAAGCGACCATTTCGGGCAGTGTATTAAAGTCGCCACACAATGGCAATATTATACAAATTGAATCAGTAAGTTAACGAGAACACTCGACTATTGAGTTTCATTATTAGCATGTCGTTTAATAAAACATTGCGTGTGCTGCCACCAACAATAACAAATCCAACCAACTCATCCAGACAGATGGACAAATAATGGCTTTTTATATACATATATTATATATACATATATTTGTATATATTATATACATTTGACAAATTACAAGCAGAAAAGGCATGGAAATTTATTTGTAATCAAATATTTATACAATACCTCGATTTACAAGTGGCAATTTGATTTGAGATTTATTATGGCAATTATTTGCCATGATTACGTTAACATTAATTGGTTCTGGTTGTAATGCACTTAAAACAACAAATAAAATGTAATATTTCAATTACAAATAATACAAATAAAGAAAAGTTAAATTCCTGTAGTCGAGATCAGCAATGGGCATATAAACAGCCAGACATATCTAAATAGGCTCGTCTAGCAGGGCTGATCAAAAATATATGTTCTATAAGCTGTCGGAGTTGCTTTCTTCTTCTGATTGTTAAATACTTTTGCACAACTTCATTTTTCCATTTTTTATGATAAGACCCTGAGAATCAGTAATCCCTCCATTTGTTTGAAGAATCTAGTCATTCCCCGGAATTACCCAACACAATTCCCTATTTGCAGAATGCAAATATACAAATTGGATTTCGCGCTCAAGTTCAGCAACACTTTGGTGTGAAATAAGCTGAAAAAAGCTCCACAATCAGCTGTATTGGATGCTATAAAGTCGAAACGCGCCAAGTGATATCCAACCCTCATCTTTCCGTTCGTTGTCTCTCATCTCAGCTGTGAATTGCATTTCAAATGCGGACATTGGCATTGGCGAATATTTAGCGCAAAAGCAATGGCATTTTGGCCATTTTATTGTTTTTATTTATATTTATTTTTTTGTCTACTTCTCGTGTATGAAGCGTATTTAAATAAAAAAACGCAACCGGTTACTGGTCGATTTAGCTGTTTTTTGACTGAATCGCCTCGGAAATCGTAGTACGACAGATACGCCAAACACGCGCCAGATAAGAGTGGAAAATTTGGCAGGCAGAAAAGCAAACGAACTTCGCACCTCAGTGCTCAAAACCCGAGTTATTTCAAATTTTTAATTTTTGCATTTGTATTTTGTTGGGCGATTGTCAGCGAGGGTGTTGATGTTTTTTTTCTGTGATTATGGATGTGTCTCTCAGGTATATCTGGTCGTGGTGCGTCATCTGCCACCGGCGGCTTTTACTCTACGACAAATTTTCAAATGGAAGTGCGCAAATCTTATCAGCATTTTTTTCCTTTTATTAACTGAAACTTTTGTTATCAATGCGATTTTTTTTTTTGCTGTTTAGATTACGAAATCGATGGAAAGTTTTGTAGACATGAGGTTTTTTATTATGGGTCAACTCGAAGAATGCGATAACTATTAAAAGTTGCGTGGAGGTCTGTGCATTATCTAAGCTTCATTATAATGGAAATAATCTATAACTAAATAATTTTATTTATCTAATAAGAAACACAGAATGATGTTCTTCATCATTGAACTTGGCACGCGACCTTCTATGTTTATACTATATGCATATATACAATTTATATCGTTTCTAAATAGAATCATCTTATCGCCCACATTCGGAATTTGGCGGTTTGCTTAATGTGCCAAGAGAAATATACACACAACTTTCGGGATATTCTATCTGCATATTTATTGTATTCTGTATGGTTGAGGTTTTCTCAACAGTAATAGATATTATATATATACGGACGCCCTTGACACACTTTTTTGCCAATTTTCCGATTTGTCACTAGCGAAAGTTAACCAAACAGAAGATTTCCCTTTAAATACAAATAATTATTAAACAATTAAGTTTTAAATAACACGTTTACCGAGGACGCAAAAGAGAGCAAAGAGATTAACAAAAATAATGTGTACGTGATTTAAAACATGCCAACGATTTCCCCATTGAAAATCAAAAAACTTCTTTGTCCAAAACAGTGAAACGACTATCTGAGCACACCGGAGATTACATTTCACTATATATTAAAAAAAGAATCGTTTGCTCCCTTGAAAGCTCAATGATATAGTAGTCAAATTTTGATTATTTTTTGCCATGGCTTTTAAGCTGTATAAAAAAGGTATTCATAGAAGAACTCAAAATTTGACCAATGGGAATAATGAGAGCTATATAACATAGTGATCCCCTACTGGGTGTAACATAAAGTCGAATAAATTCCAAGTTCAATCAAGCTAATATAAAAATATAGAAACAGACAGGTAGACAAATATATGCTGAACAAGAATATATAAACCGAACTGAGAGAGGTCTTCTTCTAAGCGCTGCAAACCCCACGACAAAGTCATAATACCCTCCACAAGTTTATAAAGATGTACACTAAACCAGAAGCAGCTTTATTCACCATGAGAAATGGGCTATGAAAGTAAGCACAGAATTTCGGAACACCTTCCTAAGCATTCTCTTATGATGATGCATGCAACTTGTAGTTGAATATTGACGATCTCTAAAAATAACTTGGCGCGATCTACTTAAACTTATATAAACGTGTTGTTTGTTTTGTTTTGTTTGCTTTGCTATTTTTTTTCTGTCCCCACGTCAATGTTCCCCCCACACGCGCTATCTCTCTCTTTGCCTCGCTTTCCCTCTCTTTCTATTGAATGCATTTCATTAGCAAAATGTTGTTTTGCCTTCGAGCAAGTCAATGTGCCAGAAAGAGCTTGTCTAGTGGCTAAACCAAAACAAATCGAACGCCAGACCGCATTTGTCTCTTCTCTGGCTCATTTCATAAAATAAAAGCAAAAGTTTTATATAAAAAGAAAACAACAACAACAAAGCTCGTTGCGTCTGTTAAGCTTTAGCATACCCTATAAACTAATATCTGAATAATAAATTATAATATTTAAATGAATAATTTTTAATGCGCAATTCTATTTGATAACTTAGAGAGCACAATTTTTCGGATATTCTTTTAAAGTTTGGCCTACAATAAGTAAAAAAAAAAAGTTCTATATTTAAATGAAATCATTTTAAATGCGCAATTCTTTTTGATAAGTTAGAAAGCACAATTTTGCAGCTCTTCTTCTCTTAAGTTTTGCATAAATTAAGATTAAGAATACGATATTATTTTATTTTTTAATTTGATGTGTATTAAATTGACTGTCACTATATATGCTTAAACACATGCTAAGAATATCGCTTATACATTTGAGCGACGGCCAAATTGATCAAAGATAACATAATGCCAAATCCGATGTCACAAGTCTTTAGACACACATACACCCTGTAAATAATTAACAACTAGTTTCGAAATTATGCTAATGAGTCTGTTGCAATTTCACAATATTCTGAAACGCATTCAACTTGAAACAGAATAAATATGAAGTATATACTGTCACTAGACATTTGTGTCATAATCGGTTTGTTTACTTTATTTATAATGATAAACAGTGCTCTATCTATATATATATATGTATGTATATATATAGAAAACTGCTGCAAGGTTGTTTTTTTCCCCTATGCAGGGGATGTGATAGTAACGTGTGTAAATAATAGATACGGTTAGAAATATTTGAACATAGATAGAAATATATTTTTAGTACGTTTGTACTTATCTCGGCACATATGTCTTACGTATGTATGTTTGTAGTACTACTTAAGTAGTACACACAGTACAGGGGGGTAGTCAGCTCAAGTTGTTTTAAGGCTTAGAGAGGTGGAAATCGGGTGGATGACAATGCAAATTTGCAACGTGAGTACCTTTTTTCTTTATTTTATAAGCTTTGCTTCTGATTCGCCTTAAAGCTGTTTTCACTGAGTACATATATATATATATATATATCTGTATATAAAGTATGTATATGCGAGTGCAGACTGTGCTTGACGTTAATAAGATGCCGGCCGGCAAATTGCATTTTGGTCTTGTTGGTGTTGTTGACGAATAATGGAAAAGATTGCTACCTTATCTTCGACCTGTCACATTTATTTGAGCTGGGAGCATTTGCGAATTACAAGTGCATGCAATTTGTTACAATTATTATTGTTATTAATTAATAATGAAATTGCTGTGCCACCGTCTAATGAGTATTCATCAGAGCAGACACCTTAAGCTTCCCACTTGTTTACATTTGATAAAGCATCACCGAACTGCACCTACCTTTTACCCTCCTCTACTTTTCCGTAACGAAACAAAACAAAACAAAAAGAAAAACAACAATTTGATATACTTGCAATGTGAGCGGCATTGAATTTCAGTTGCGCTACTCAAAACAAAAACAAAACTAAAAAAAAAACCCGTTGGAGTGCATTCCCAACTGGAATTGCTGGAACGAAAAGGCTGAGGCTGAAAATTGAAATGCCACAAGGAGTGCCGACGCCGTAGGGTGTGTGAAAGAAAATAAAAATAAATTTAAACACAGCGGGTTAAAAATAGTAACCACAACAAGCAACAGCAATAGCAACAACACAATTAATGCTTGTTTAAGCTTCAAAAATCAACGTCTCTGTTTCTATCTCTCTCTCCCACAAATTTAAATTTGCTGCGGTTTGCAAACTCAATCAATTCCAATAAATGCTATGCATTTGTTATATATTATTCCAAGAACTAATACACTGGAAAGTTACTTAGAATTCAAGTTTGAGAGCTTGACACACTCTCTTCATGTGAATGGCAAATGTGCTGCAATGTGTGTGTGCGAGAGAGAGAGAGAGAGAGCCTGTGTGTGTTTCGGCTTCTTTATTGTTTTGCTTTGCTTTTCTATTTTATTGTGCATGTTTGCCATCTGTTTAAATTGACGATTACGTATGACGTTTATCTCGAAATTATTTTTGTGCCGCCGCTTCCAAAAATAAATCGCACACGTGAACTATGCATGATAATTGTTAGCAATGTGTTTGTGTGCAAAGTTTTTATTTTTTGTTGTTTGTCCGCTTTTCAATCAAATATTTCTTTCTTTCTTTGATTCGTTATTTAATATATGTGTTTTTGGCCCACCTGCCAACTTTCCCGATTTACAGGTCAATTGTTTAATTGTTGTTGGCCAACTAAATCACAATTGCGTCGTTGCTATTACCTTTTTTTTGTCTCAAAACTAAAACCAGTTTTAAGGCGCAATAAACAATATAAGTTGAAAATGTATTTCACTTACCCGCCGGCTAGCAAATGTATCAAAGTTTCACGATTTTGGGACATAATCGAGTTGATTTTTATATTTGTTGTTTCCACTTTTGGTGTGCGAACGTGAAATGTGATTGGCTAATTAACGCGCACTTGGAAGTTGCTCCCCCTCCCACAACTACAACTACAACAACAACAAAAAAGCAGCGGGCAGCAGCAGGCTTTTGGGCCGGCGGGTAGCGGCTCTTTTCCCGGCGGCAACGGCGGCCGCAACACCGCAATGGAATTTTTTCTTTTCTATTATTTTCTTTTCCTGTTTTGCTGTAAACGTTCCGTTTTAGTTGTTGTTCTGATTTTGGCGCTTTAGAATTATGGTTGAGGGTTATTATGCAACTACAACAAATCACACTGATTTCTTATCACACGCACACATCAGAACTAGGATGAAACAAAACAATGACTTTTGTTGCAAAAAATTTAATGTTTAATGTGCTTATGCTGGCTGCTAAGTGATGCAAACTTTTACACCATACGCGAAATTGTTCAATATTCTTGTGCTTTCGGCGAATTGACAAATAAGAGCTAAGAATAAAACGACCGTCTCGTTGGACTCACAAAGTAGAACTGTAAGTACTTGCGATGGACGATGTTTCGATATTGCATTTCAGTGTGTCATCGATACGTTCGCATATCGATTCGTTCGATTGTGATTTTCGTCTTCGAAATATGCGGTCACACTTTTTCCATTTGAATGAACTACAATTTATGTTAGTAGTTTTAAGTTAAATCTGCTCGAATACTTACTCTATTAATACTATGCACAAACGAACAGCTTGCCTGCTTTACATAGAGATTTGTGTGTGATTTTTTAAAGCTGGTCACACTTTAATAACAGCTGTTAATTGAATGAGAGCGCGCAATTTGATATTAGGACGCTGTTAACAGTTGTTGAACTGGCTGCTTAACGGCTGCTTAAGTGGCTGTTGTGCTGTTATGAACAGTTGTTGAACTATTATCCAACGCTGTTTAACAGCGCAATTAAATTCTTCCCTTGAAAAAACTTCCAATGTCAGTTTTCTTTTAAGGAAAATCAATTTTTATGGCACAAATTATGGCGAAATTAAATTGGCTGCAACTATTAAAGTAGTAAAACAAGAATTCGAGTTGGGCCTACATATGTAGATATTTATATGAATGTATTTGCGTATATTCTTTTCAGTGCCCTTTCGTATAAATATTTTATGTTTTTCTATACTTTATGGCTGCCCTTAAATTGTTTGTTGGTCAAATTGGCTCTGTGTCATTTAATAAATATGTCCCCGATTGCAAATGAAAATAACTTTAATTGTCAACTGGCAAGTCAAGGTCAATATTTGTTGTTGTTTTCGATGTTGTTTGCCCGCTGCTGTCTTTGCCACGTGTTTGAATGGCACAGTGTCCCCAAAGTGTGTGCAGCTGTCGGCAATGTCAATTACTTTTAAATATTGTATAAATACCTCAATAAAATACATACACCTAAAAATATAAATCGCGCAATTTTGGTAAATCGCCATAAAATTAACATCGACTTAAAAAATATAAATTTGTTGCTTTTTTTCTAGTCTTTTCAATATTTAGATAGAATAAATTGTAATATTAAAAGAGAATGTTAATAAAAATTTGGAAGCCTTGTGTCAAATCAATAATTCCGAAAATATGGCGATTTTTCTTTTCATTTTTTTCTTAGAAATATTTTTTATTATCCAGAAAAACAATTCAAAAAAGTAGAAATGCAAGCCTTAGTTTTTAGTAAGTCTCACCTATATTTTGAAAATTATTGAAAGTGATTTTTTTCCGAGTGTATGCAGACGATACTTGTGCATTGCAGATAGCTTCTATATGTGAGGAAAACAATGCGTTTTTTTTTTATTGTACATATTTGATTTATGCATATATGCATATATATATCATACACCTATTTACTGTATGAACTAAGTGGAGCAAGTTAAACAATATAGCCAATGCATGCGATATAAAGCAAAATACGACTGCGGTTTGACCCTGACATTAAGCACACTTTATTTACCCCTTTTTACAAAAAAAGTAGAGAAGCAAACAAAAAACACGTGGCAGTCATGCACGTTTGACCATACAAAAGCCTTTCAATTCGGAGTCTCCAAGCACTCGCCTAAAAGAATAGGCGCCTTCTTCTGCCCCTGGCACACTTCCCCTCCCTCTCTTCGTTCGGCATACAACGTTACGTATGAGTAATCCATGTGAAATGGCTGCTAAAGCTAATTAAAGGCCAGCCAGCCAAGCGTCGGGGCAAAACTCCATGGCACGACCTTGGCGTCGCCAACTTGATGGCAGTAAGTGCCCTTTACCCTAAACTAGCCCCCTATATATATATATATATATATATATCCATATAACATTTAGCAGTTTGTCAACTGACACAACTAATGTCCGTTTGGCCCTTGTGCAAGGCAACGACCAATGGATGCCCATTAAAAAAAAAGAGTGAGAAAAGGGGTATATTAATCGTAGAAATTTAAGTACGAGTTAACTTATAACAGTCTCTTCTATAGACAGAAAACGGATTTTTTCAATGCTGTCAAGTTTCTTATGCATTCATTATAGGCTATAGGGTGATTGCTAGCCGTGCATACGCGACACGCAAACGGTTTCTAGATCTTACTATATCTTTTATAAAATTGGCAAAGCTTTTACTAACCAAATGCCGCACATAAATTCCGACCCGTTTTACAGTTGTAAAGTTACAGTTACAGTTTTGAATCAAAGGCGGGGCAAAACTTTAATAGGCCGAAGGACACAAAGGACACGAGTATTCGCAAATGCCAAACACCTGATAAAATGCTATATGTAAAGCAAAATTGTGTGCTGTTTTTATTTGTTTCATAGTTTTGTTTTCATTTTTATGACTAAAGTTTCCTTGGAAATGAGCGCATCGAGTAACGATTCGCGTATCTATTATAACAACCACACCAAGCACACACACACACATACACACACACAGTCGGCGATCAACACCACGCTTGGTGCGAACTGTCAGCAGAAAATTTGTTGTAAAACTCAAGGAATGTAATGAAGAGGAGGTGGGTGTGTTGGGTGGGAAGGGGCCGGGGCCGGGGCACACAGTGCTACTGGCTGGCGTCATTTTTGTTTTGCGTGCTGTGTGAGGCTTGCGTGATTCATGCTGATGCATGCCAAACTTATTCCCCCAACTCCCAAAACTAGAGATGGGTGCAAGAAACATCGTTTGTAAGGGAAAGTCGGTAAAAGCAAAGTAAGCAAAATGCTAAAATCAAATTATATAATTTTATTTAGCAAGCGTTTACAATTTTTAAGCTTAAATATATCTTTTACAAGAATAAATGTCAATTAACAATAATTATATGTCATCTTTATTATAATTATTTTAATAATTTATCAATATAATCCGATTATTATGCATGTGTCTAGGCCAGCTCGTGTCACGCACATGACACGTGCTCATCTCAACTGCAGTGCATCATCACTCAACGCTTTTGGCGTCTGTCTGTCCATTTTAATTACTGGAACTGGAACTAGAACTGGATTGGGCAACGGGCAACTGGCAAACAGGCAAATGTAACTCGAATTTTAGTTTTGAATGTCGCCACTTGACGGCAATAAAAATGTCAATGCAGGCACGCACACACACACACACACACACGAGGAGCAGGGCAACAGGACAACAACAGCGACCTTGAGCCGGCTGCCTCCTCTCCCCCTCCCCTAAACATTCACCTCTAAGAAGAAAGTGGTGATTAAAATGATTTTCGGCAACCTCACAGCTGTGCGGCATAAACAAATCAAATGAGCATGAGCATGAAATAGTGTAGGAGAGGGGCAGGGTGTATACGGTGGGGGATGCTACACACTCACTCTCATTCTCTCTCTCTCTCTCTCTCTCTCTCTTCTACGACGCCGGCGACACGTGCCTGTCGTGATGGCGGCGCTACGTGGCGTATACGTATTGCGCGGACGCCGTGGCCATTTTGCCAAAATGTGTTGTGGTAACGCATGCAAAAGCTGCTGCCGTTGTTATTGTTGCTGTTAATGGCAATGTAGTTGTTGTTGTTGCTGTTATTGCGGCTGCTATCGCTGCTATGCCTTGTACAGTTGCGCTAAGCGTAGCGCAGCAAAAACCAAAAAGCGAAACTCCCTAAAACCCACAAAACGAAGAACTCGTAACGAGGGTTACAGTTGACTACTTTACTCGCTGCTCGCTGCATGCAGCAACAATGCCAAACTCACACGCTTGCTCTCTCTCTCTATCTCTCTCTGTAGCTCTTCCTCCATCTCTGTGTTAAAGAGACTACAGCGAGAGAGCGAATGTGAACAACTGGCACAAGCAACGAGCGCAGCTGCGTTGCGATGCGATGGGCAACATGTGAGCGCAAAAATACTAACACAAATGCAATCGGCATTTAAATGTTATGGTAACATGCAAAAACAAAAAAAATAGACTGCACAGTGCAGCGAATATTTAATGCCCTTGCCGAAATTTTGATTCAATGGAATAGCTTTAATAATATGAATACCTGTTTAAAATGAATATAAATGGATATGATTTTATTTGTATGTGTTAGAATAATTAAATATATTAATAATTATAATAAAGAGTTAATTTTTATTGCACTTTATAATAAAACAAAACATTCCGATTTGTAGCTCTCACTGTAACATATTTTTGAAAAATACCCCAACACCCAAAAAGTATGCAATAGTAAATATTTTTTTGCATTGTGAAAACCACCGTTGTATATGCTAAGTCAAAAAGTGTAAACCCGACTCAGGTAGGAAAAGCAAACAAAGCGACAAAGTCGAAACAACTCGGGCGAGGGTATAAATCCAAGCGACGAGGACGAGAACGCAAACGGAGAGTCGATAGCAGCGACAACAAAAACAACAACAACAACAAAAGATGTCGGCAACACACGACGACGTTGCCACGTTGCAGTGCCGATTCGCACACGCACACATAGAAATATAGAAACTTGTGGCGACATCTGGTTGTGCTCCTTGGATTCAGAATCAGTTCGTTGTCGTCAGTCAGTCAGATTAGTTCGGTATCTTTGCGAATTCGAAGCAAACAACTTCCAAGGCGCAGCAGCCACACAAGCCATCCACACCAGCCACAACGAATTGGAACGCACTGCAAATGAAATAAAACAACAAATATATTCAGAAAAATATAACAGCAAAAGGAAACAACAACCAACAAGCAGAAAAAAAGGAGCAGAAATCCAGGCACAAGAATTGTCTTTCTCTTAGTGCAAAAACCAATTCCTTTTCTCAACAAACGCTGCTTGTGTGTGGGTGTGTTTGTGTGTGTGTGCTCGCAAGCGTGTGTATGTGTGTGTGCCGCTTGTGTGTCCAAGTGGCGCGTCCTTGGGACTGGCACTAACCAAATAACGGTTACCAAGAAGCAGGCGCCGCACAAGGATATAACACATATGCACCACAAACAGCGACAGCAGTCAGAGTAATCAGGAATCCAGGCCAACAACATCAACATCAACGGAAGAAAATCAATTTTTGTCAAAAATACATAAAGTGGAAAAGCGAAGAGGAAGAACTATAGCATTACCATCGCCAACTAACTGCACATTGTGTCCTCTCAGCCGCCATGCTGGACTAGCACACGGCAGTTGTTGTATCTCTGTCGAAGAGAACAAACACATACACACACATACACACACACACATACACAATACACCAAAAACAACAACAACAACAATCGAAAACAATAAAAAGAATTTAGGACTTGCCTGGCTGGGTTAGGCCTGTCTGTGGAGGAGGTGCATCGGGGGCAGCAAAAAGAACAACAACAACAGCAGCAGCAGCAGCAGCAAAACTACAGTACTCTACTCTATATATATATATATATAGACACACACACACACACACACACATACATACATACTTCAATCGTGTTGCAACACTGCAAAAGTGCAATCATCTGCGTGGCTCTTTTACTCTCTGCACAGCCTGCCGCAAACATCCTCCATTCATAAAGGCCTAACCAAAGAAAAAAATACAAAAAATAAATCAACGCGCTGATAAAATAAAAATAAAACACAATTTACAATTTAAAAATAAAAAATTTACTAAAATATATACTTAAAAACAATATCAAAGGCCACAAACGAAATTTTTAACTTAACTAAAAAGCACTCAATTTTAATACAAACAACAATTATATAAATAAAGAGCATCTGTGATTCGCATATAAAAAAAGAACAAAAAAACAACAACTTATTTTCATACTGCACGTTTTTTCCACAAAAAAAAAAAAATAAATAATAATAATAAATGTATAACAACAACAAATTTATTTAATAAATTATAAATTAATAAAAATAAATTTCGTTTGCCATCAAATAGAAAAAGAAATCATAAAAATAATTATAAAATAAAGTAAAGAAAAATAAAGAACAGCACACGCCGCACAGCCGCAGACTCGGAAGTTTGGCTTTTTAGGCATTGGCAGCAACCGCAACCAACTGCGGCAACAACAACAACAAAAGCAGCAGCAGCATCAGCAACTACAACAAATTCATACAAGGTCAACGGATTTAATATTTTTGTAAGTTCTTTTTCATCACATTTGCATTTATATTTTTGTTTTTTTTATCCCTTGCATTTCTTTTTAATTGTGCCATGCAAAAATATTGAAAACATGTGCATGTCAATTAAATACCGATTTCAGATTTGTGTCTACTTGCTGCTTTCGCCCATGAGCATATTGCTCTATCGAGTGTATAGCAGACGAAAATAGACGAAAATTCAAAAATCCGAAGTCTGTACACTCTTTAGCGTAAATCTGTATTTCAAAAAGTCGAAAATGAGCAACAGTTGGTTAAGTCATATGTATTTTAGTAGGCATTTCACAAAAATCCAACATTTTGAATGTTTGTAATTTTGAAATTTCGTGAAAATCATTTCATTTCATATCAATTCAAGCATTTTCGAGGAAGTATCAATTTATTTGTAGATAAAAAGTAACCCATATAGATTTTATTAGGGATGTTATAGAATTCTATTTAAATATTCCTTTGATTTTTGTTTTATGTACTATACCAAAATTTTGCCAAAGTTGAATTAGGTGCAGGAAAACGTTGGAAACTTTTTTCAAATTTCATTTTCAAGCATTTTGCAAATCTCATATCGAAGTGCTAGTTAAAAACCACCTAAAAGTAGACTATATTATATTCGTATATAATATTTGTAGCTTTTAACATTATTTTATATAATTTTGCTTTCATACAATTTCAAGTTAGGGTATTAGAAATGAACGCATCGTGGGAAGTGCACGGTCATAATTGGGGCAAAAACAGAAATTAATTGGTTGGCAAGTGCGGCGCGCACAGCGGTGGCAAGGTGAAGGTGCCACGGGGCATCAATGGGCATGGGCATGGGCATGGGCACGGGAATGGGCATGGCCATTGGCATGGGCATATGAATTAGAGGCATGCGGTTATGGTTAGATGGCAATGTTAACGGCATGGAGCTATCTGTAACTCGAAATCGTAATTTGTCTGGCTAGCGACGCGCCTGCGTTCTTCTTCTTCATCTTGTTGCTGGGGTTGTTGTTGTTGTTGTTATTGTTGTTTTTACCGTGCCCCAGGGAGCCGCTTGGCGAAATGTCAACGGTATTTTTATCGGCTAAGTAAGCGAAAACATAGAATTCGATCGTAGAGTGTCTGGTGTCTGGTTACAATGCATTTGCATTAGAACACTAGCCCACAAAATCCAACTCTGCCATTCTCTCCTACCGCTCTCTCTCTCTCTCTCCCTCCCCCTCTCTTCTCTCTCTCCCTCCCTCTCTCTCTCTCTCTCATTCAGATTAGCAACGCTTAATATTGATTTTGCACATTATGACCAATACACAAGTGCCTTCGTGATTCATTCCTGCCTCGGCCGGATGTGTAAGTGTGCGCAGGGACATATTGTCTTAAAGTAATCAAAACCACATACTCTCCTTTGGCATAATACATACTTTGTAAATAAACCCTAGAGGCTTAGTTCAATCGAGCAGATTTACTTAGTTTTAAATATGGTATGCTAGACTTGCAAATCCTTTTTAAACAGACAGATTTACTTAGTCTTAAAAATGTTATGCTTGTTGTCGAAACCCAGTTCAAAACGACAGATTTGCTAAGTCTTACAAGATTTTTATGCTTGATTTGGAAACTGAATTCAGTTGGGAAGATTCCTTGATTTAAGAATTGTTTTTATTTTTTGTAGCACAAAAAAATCGTAAAAAGAAAATGTATATTCCACAATCAGGAAAGATTTTCTATTCAGATTTACAGATTTATTTGTTTTACTTTTCTTAAATAATAATCTAGTCACAATCATAGTTAAAAAAATTGTGCTTAAGTGAGTAAGATTTCAATCAAAAAATATCTTTATCTGATTTTAAGAATATTAAGTTATCAAGCAGCAACCACTTATAATAAGAATCTTTCTTAACTGAAACATGGAGCAACCATATAATCTTATATAACAGTAAAAGCCTGTACACGACTAATACCACTACTAATTTGCAATACAGCTGAGCTATGTGGCATTAGCAAATAGATATTTGCGCCATGTTGGGGCGTTTGTTGGCTGCGATACAAATAGCTGTAATAAATAGCCATAGTAACCCAGTTAAACAAAAAACTGTCTGCGAATAATAATATTCGCTTCATTTAGTCAATCAATCGCATCATCAATCAGCCAAGTATTCTAACCCAAGCCAGTATTTTTGCTAGACACAAACACAGACAAAGTGTTAAACTAGAATTGGCTGTCTACTCACAGAAATGTTGGCAGGCTGACTATTTTTTTATTGCTGCCTATTTGCCATCCACACTTTGCTTATGATTGATTACATCAAGTTTCTTTTGCGAAAATTTAGATTCGTCAAAATTTAATTAGTGGAATTTTCGCAAAGAGAAATTCAATTATTTATAGAGCATAGTTTTCAGCGTTTGAAGATGTTTTTAGGAAATTGTCATTTTTAGCATTACGGCAGCGAAAAGATTGATAAATGCGATTTTCTTTTGGTGCAGAACTAATTGCATGAGTTTTGAGCGAAAATCTTGTTTAAATGTAATATTATTCTACAGTTCAAAACAAGTTTGTCCTGTTTTTTAATAGAAAATACAGCAAATGATGTCCAATGATGATTACACGTAGAATAACTCTAGAACATAATCAAGGAACAAAATGACAAAGTTGTGCAAATTTTAAAGTATTCCAGTACACTGTGCAGAAAATCTGCATGCTGTGTATTAAATTCCCAGTAAAATCAGTCAATTGAGAGAAACTTTTTATTTGTGGAAATGGCTCATTACTTAAGCTTAAAATGACTTGCAAATTGGCTCAATAACGGATGTAGCCACATAAATATACGTAATTCCGAAATCCAATAGAGACCAGCAACGGATACCAGCCCATACATATTATATATCAACCAAAATGACAACAACAACAGCATTATCATCATCATCTCAACATCATTGTGGCTGTCATCAGAATTTGCTCGATTTTTTTTTATTTCAAACACATTTTTTGCATTTTTCTTTTTTTTTCGCAAGCAATTTTTTTTTGGCCTTGACAGAGGCCAAAACGTGACGATTACTCAAGGGAGATGTGTGGGTGTGTTAAGGGCACCGGAGAGAATGGGAGGGGCGGGGGGACATTCAAAAATAAAAATCCATTGCACTCATACTTGGGCAGCATTTAAGAATATTAAAAGTTGCCAAATAATGGATGTAAGCACTTGGGCCTGAAATAATTAATGTGTATTTCATTTACTGTTCTCTAGAGAATAAACAGTTTATATTAAATAGTAATATTAAATATATTTATTGATTGCAACAAACATAAATCACATAATTTATAAGAAACACTGAAAAGACTCTTTTCTTAACTGCTCTTCTATTTTGTGAATTTATCTTTTGCAGAAATGGAAATCATTCCTGAAGGTAGACACTTTCGTTTGGTGCATGAATCAGAGCTTCCAGAAATTTTGGTAACTTTAGAACGCTATCTGCCGGAATCATTAAAGGTATGTGTGCATCTGGTATAATTCTAGATACCTATCCGATAACTGCTGCCACTTGAAGTGTGCATAAATATTGTGCTCTACAGTTGCATGCTATTGAGACTGCTATTCGCTTTCTCTTGACAGACACGCCCCCTTTAGCAACAATTTTCAATTCAAGCGACGGGGGGTTGTGGAGTGTGGTGGGAAGGGGGGTTATTTACCAGGGCCAACTACTACCGGTAGACCGCATAGACATGCAATCTGAGCGACCCATCGCTGATTGTTGACCTCTTTTCCACTCATTTCAATTTTTAATGGCCCTCGCCCCGACCCCCTCCCCTTGCGCCCACCTCTTCCGCGACGCTATTCCAGACGACAGCACGTGCCCAAGGCGCACTCTTTCGAGGGGGAGAGAGACAGAGAGAGGAAGATAGAAAGAGAATGAATGTTGGTGTTGTTTAAAGTTTCGATTTTTATGCAACATTTTGTTGGGGTGCGCTTAACACGACACACTTCGGAGTTGAGCAACTAATTTAGTGTTATAGAGGTGTATACCAATCTTAAGTTTGGCAAATAGCTTGCAAATTATTAAGCAGATTGCCATGGGCGTAGCTCAAGTAATAGTAGTGGGGAAGACAGCCAGCTACCCTCCCTAAATGAAAAACTTTACATAAAGTGTTGTGGATACAAATATATGAAATAATTGCAATTGCCCATTTCAAAAACCCGCCCATTTCAAAATTCAGCACCCTCTTTGTGAAAAGCTGGCTACGCCCTTGTTCATCCAGCTGGTCTTGATAAGCATAATCAATATACAAAGAATATTCCAACCATATGGTTGCCTATACCCTGAACCCATTTGAAATGAGTTAAAAGCGTACAATGAATTTGTCGAAGGGTATGTAACTGGCAAAAGGAAGAAAGGAATCTCTGATCCCATAAGGTATATATATTTTTGCTCAGGATCAACAGTCGAGTTTACTTCACTTTATCGATAACTTCTGTTTTAACAGTATCGATAAGAATCAATACATAACGGCAAAAAACACCACAATTTTAAGGTAATATGTTTCAAATCGGGTTTGTGTATATCTTAACATAATAATGCTTAATTACGAAACAAGGAAGCAGTCGTGTATTGAAATATGCTTTATTATTTAGAATTTTTTCTTTATATTTCATATATAAATTAACAATAAATGTATAATAATTGCAGTTTCATCAAACCATTAAAACGTACCTGAATGATCGTATTTGGGATTTTAAATTTTATGTTGCTAAAGATTGGCCCGAAAAACCAATAATACTCCATTTTCCAGGATGCACGCTTACGGTAAGATCAATTCGTCTTCTTCTATCCATATTTTAATAGTTTAATAAAAGAAATTTAATTGTATTTGTTAGCCGCACAACAATATATACCAAACATTTGGCATATTTTGTCCATCCGCACAAGTCGAACATGTCGATCTGATGCGCACCGAAGATGTACTTATAAATTGGCAGAAGCCATTGTACCTGAACTTTACGCACATCGCTATTATGAATCGCCTGGATGATTTCTATTCGAAAATGGGTCTGATGGAGCGACTAAGTGCTGATATCTATGTGTGCAACAAACTCAATGCGGAACTGGAGCTAGACCCATTGCCAGACGATGCGGAGATGCGACTGCTGACATTGGATAACGTTCAGGGCATACACGATCTATATCCGGCCAATGAGATTGAATGTGTCAAGCTATTCGATATACTCGTCCGTGTCCTGCCCGGTCTGGGTATCTTTCGCAAGGATACCAACGAGCTGGCCGCATGGATGGTCCAATCTTACTATGGCGCTATGTTCTCGATGCAAACATGTCCAAATTATCGACGCATGGGGTAAGAGAGAGTTGCAGTCTTTTGATCACAAACATCATCTAAAAATTATAAATAAAAGCAAGAAAAAATTAGCTAGTTTTCAGATCGTTTTTCCTTTCTGACTGAATGTAGCTGTCTATAATAATTAAAGTTCTCTTATTCCTATTGCAGTTATGGCATTCGTCTGGCCAAGGCATTGACTCAGCTCGTGATCGAGCGGGGATATACACCCTTCGTTGTGATACGTCCACAGAATGATGCGTCCCGTAACCTGTATACGAAACTGGGCTACGTGAAGGCATACGAGACATGCCGGGTACGGATGACGCCGGATTGCTATGAGGATAGCACCGTTGGCACCATTCCCAACACATCGTATGCCAAGTTTCCGCCACTACCTCAGGGCGAGTGTGTTTGTGTCAATGTTGTCAATGTTGTTGTCGCAATGCGAAAGCATGTGCCCGGCGAGAGCCAGACGGTGGACGATGAGGGCATCGAGGATATGTTGGCTGACAAATGTGATATCAGCAACGAAGAGGCTAGAGAGCGTAAGACAACAACTGATGAGGGCATCGGGGAGGATAAGTAGATGGTGGCTCCAAGAGCCATCAAATCAGAGAGTTACAGATTGAATTTGAAAGCGCTACACATACATATATACACATGCATAGACTACACACATACTCACACACCCAAATATGCATGTATATATGTATGCTGTAAGTTGTAAGCACCTAGAACTAGGCACACCTTTTAGGAGGAGGAGGGGAGAAGTGGAACTATACTATTCCTTTGTAGTATGGCTCAAAACTCGATTGTCGGACGTCGATTGTACTTATTCATATAAGACAAAAAGCTAAAAAAAACAAAAACAAAAAAAAACATAGCAAGGCACAAGTGGCGTTAATTTTTTAACAATTATATAAAATTAAAGAAAAAAGAAAATCGAAGAAAAACAAAAGTATATCTACATAGTATTTACATATATGTACGTACGAGTATATTTATAGATGGTATATGAAGCTTCCTCACACACTCACACACACACACAAACAAAAATAAGCGCAGCGTGTTTTCGATAAAACGAAACAAATGCTAAAATCGAATGATGAATGTTAGTCAGAAATGATTTATTTTATATACATAACGAACTAAACAAAGAGAAAAAAAAATAAGAACAGAAACGGAAAAAATACAGAGGAAAACAACGTAAAAGGTACTTAACAATAAGTAATGGAACACGCTGTTTAGGAAGGTCGGATTTTTAGAAATTTAACAATATGAAAACTTTTTCATTTTTTGCTAAAAATGCTTTTACAAAAATGAAATCCAACAACAATTGTAATGAAAAAGGCTCAGTGCGAACAACAGGAGCGTATAAATTTACTATAAAAAACTATTACACACTAAAAAAAGCATATATATATATATATATACACACATATATATATATATATATATATACATATATATATATATTAACTTTATATATCAAATTGTTAAAAAATTAACACAAAACACACACAGAAAACTCTAATACTTCTCTCTGGCCTCACGCAAACTCAGAACAGGTAATTAACAAATTTTTGGAACATAAAAACGGTTTTGGTACCAAACATATATATATATATATATATATTTCATGATGTGGGCCATGCGCGCAAATGCTTTCACTTTTCTAAGCTAATTTCTCTGCAAAGAAACTAATTTTCCACAATCCATACACACACACACACACACACACATATATATATATAATTATATATATATATATATATTAGCCATGGCCCATGTGGCGAAATAATGCTTTGATTTTTAAAGTATGTTCTTGTACTAACTACATTTGGATTTATAGGCTTTTTTCAAATTTATATATACCCAAAGGCAAAAAAAAAAAACGAACAAAAAAAAAATGACAACAAAAACACAAATATATATTTTATTATTATGAAATTTTATTAAAACTATGCAAAAGAGTACTCCAATGATTTTTGCTCCTACATAAAACCAAAAACAAAAAAAAACAGATATGAAAAGAATATTTTTTAGCCGAACTAAAAACCAAACACGCCAAAGATGTCTTCTGCTTTATTTTAAGTACGTACTTACTTACTATGCAAAGGTAACCAAATGGCTAAACTCGCGAAAGATGCAGAAATGTGTAAACCCATTGTTAAAATGCCGATAAACCAAAAGAAAAATACACACAAACAAATACAACAACAACAACTCCTGTTTGCCTTTGCCTGTTGAAAAACAATTTCAATTTCCATTATGAAAACTCCAAAAATATATACGCAAGAAAATCAAATTTAAAAATGAAAACGTTATATATTACAACTGCTATATTGTATGTACTCAAACTAAAAAAAAAACTTTAAAAAAACCGAAAGAAGCAAAATTAAATAAATAACAATATTGAGACAGCAGAAATAATTCATGCTTTTTTTGTACATCACCAGGAATCCATTAAAAATATATTAAATGCTTATAATGAAGTTGTCCATAAGTAAGCATCTCTGACCCCATACAGTATGTATATATCATTGATCAAATAGCTGCTTCCTTTTTTCTGCCGATCTACAGACTTCATATATGCAATGTTTATATATCATATTTATTTCACTTAATCGATCAATTTCCACGTTTTCCCAACATCTTCGAATCGATTTTCGATATGTCATAAAAGCCAAAATTTTAAAGATATATCATTCTATATCGAGTAGGTAAATATATTGACAAAATATTAATAATTCATACAAATTTCATTAAGATTGAAAAATATCTAAGGTAGGTTAAAACTTATGCTTAGTGTATCGGATAGTCGCGTTCTTTCTCTGGACTATACCATTCCTAATTGTTATCACTGCATTTAGAGATAACAAGCAGAATTGCGCTCAAAGTTATCTATTTAACTGCTGATTGCTAATGAAATTTACGTGTACAAACACATAACACTCGCCAAGTTAAACAAACGCTAAAACCTTGTGGTAAAATAAACAAGCTGCTCTTGCAAACTTTTGATGGGCAACTAAAGCTGGGGCAAAAAAAAAAAGAACAAAATTCTTTATTTCAAATACATATATATGTAACTAACTGTTTTGTTATGTCAGTCCCTTGAGAAATGCAGAGTTTGTCTAAACATTTTAGTGGCATTTTACTTACTTGAAAAAAGTATCTAGTTAACTTTAAGGAGGTATGTATTTCTGTGTAAGAAGGTCTGCGGTACGTACATTGTTTAAAACTAGGCAAACTGGTTAAGGAACCGGAGCATTCTTTAAGTCTGCTCCGTTTGCGAAGGCTTGTTTAACTGTGTCTTCAGATGATTGGCCACATATTCCCAATACTTGCGACGAATGACATCATGTTTGTTGGCCATATCAAGGCACATTGTGTTCACCTTTTGTGCAGCCTCGCCGGCACTTGGATCTTGCAACGCCTGCTCCTGATATAGATCAATCAGGAATGCCATCAAATAGGGGGAACGATTGCCGGCATTGTACAATCCCTCGCTGAATGCCACCACCGCTGAATTACTATTCAATTGCCCACTCTCGCTTTGACGCAGCACACCCACCAAATAGTTCCAGGGACTTTCGTTGTTTTTAATCACACGTATGCGATCCATGGCGTAGGCGAGTTCCCGTTCTACCACCTCCGGCGTAAAGCCGAAATGTTTGACCACAAAGAAGCGCTGATTCCAGGCCGAATTGTTGCGCGGATCCTCGCAAATCAAACGATCGACAAAGTCTAGCTCGTCATCGTACAGACTGTTTGGGCAGATATAGGAAAGTAAAATTAAGGCTTAATTCTTGTTCACATATGGTTTACCCATTGCACATACTTGAAGGTGCGTATGGCCCACTGGCGATGCTGCCAGGCATGATAGTTCTTTGCATTGCCATCGTTGTCCAGGGCATTTTGTGTCAGCTCCAGCTCGAACTGAGCATTGTTCATCATTTCGACGATGACGCGTCTGTGATGCCACACTTGATAGTTCTTTGCATTCTGGCCAATCACCTCTTCCAGATAGTCGAGTTCATGCTGCAGATTCGCATCCAATTCACGCAATATGTCACGTCTGTATTGCCATACCGTATAATTGGCCGGATTGAGACGCAATGCTTCGGTGGTCAGATCCAAGGCACGTTGCGACTTCTCACCCCGGGCAATAATGGCACGCATATAGTCGAATACCTCGCGAACTAAAAGCAAAAGAAGCGCTGAAGCGCATGCCAGGTAAACTCGGATTTGCTTACATTTTGGCCGGTACGATATGGCCACAACGGGATTGGGGCCATCATCTTGGGGCAGTGGCGTCACATCGCCCCAATCGGCACGCTCGCTATATGGCACCCATTCGGCGTGCAGATATTCCTCGTCCGAACTATCGCCCATTTTTCAGATGTGTGCGCGCAACTCAACGGAATACACTAAAATGATGATGTATCAGTCAGCAGTCAGCTAGTTAAAATTCTACGTCAAAGTGCAGCCAAGCAGCACTCAATTCTTTGAAAATTCAACAGCTGACGCATGTGCCACTCACCATGCAGCGCCTCACTCTGCCATTCGCAGCGAAGGGGCAGCACTTTAAATGTATTAAATGTGTGCACGGTTTGAAGTTGAAATCTAAGCCAAATCAAAAAATAACAAACACAATTTTTGCTTGACATACTCTATATACTTTATATTATATCACACTGTCATTCACAGCGCATCATCTTAATGTGTTGCAATGCAAAGACAAAAACACTGTTTTTGCTTGACATACTTGTAATTCTAATCTTTATCTATTAATATGAATGCACCGAAATATAAAACTCTTTTATTCAACTGTACGTCGAGCAATGAATGTAAGAGAATAATTCGAAATGATTGTAAGAATGTACATATGAGGGAAGATTGGGGGGTGGTTTAAGTTGAATATAAATTGGAATTTGGATGTAGAACTTATATAAATATACATATGAACAGCTAAATTCTTGATCGGTTCCTAGAACAGAGGCTCGTTTTCTATTTTAACATCGCACTCGATGATGGAACTGTGCGCTAGAAATACATTCGCCGCTTGTAAAGTGCTCGACAGCCCATATCTGGTGGAATCCGTCTCCTGATCACGGCTATGACTATGGTTTGGTGCTGAGGCAGGGTTTAGTCTTGGCATCGCTATCGCTGCCGGTGCAATCGGTTGCTTCTCCGGCTGATTGAGGTCCATTAGTAATCGTGTGACTTCCATGCGAAACTTCATGTTATTCATCGGCGTCAACATCTTCACATGTGGCAGCAGGCTGACGAGAAAACTACGATCCGGATCAGCAGCGATAGCTGATTCTGTCTCGGAGGCAGGCAATGGTGACACTTCAAGGCTTTTCGCATGACCGCGACCATTTTGGTATTGTGTTCCATCCGTTGAGGAAGAAGTTTGGCGGCGACGCGCCCTCTTCGCCGTCGGAACTTTAGGCAGTATCGGTGATAGCAATCTGGATGATGTTTCCACATCCGATCTGTTTATTGGCATTGACTGATCAAAATGATGACCGTTAATTACACACAATTCCGAACCGGAATCGTTGCCATGTGGCTCTGAGGGGTCTCGTTTGAATATATCACCCAATATCTCAAAATCAAACGAATTATCATTATCCACATCGATGATAAAGCTATCGAGATTACTTTGCTCCTGCTCCCCACCGATCAGATCGATGTCAACGGGTTGCGGCTTAAACGGCACCAAATTATCCGGATCGAAAATGTTACGCATAAACTCTAAAGAGCGAAAGTACAGCCAATGTGAGTTCTCAGTGCTGCGTTTCTGTATTTTGCGTATCTCGCAGCGATAGCTGTCTCTTAATCCCTTAAAGCGTTTCTTGCACACCAACACTGAAAATCAACACACACAAATTGTTATTAATTAATCAAAAGTGGTTTAATATTGAGGAAACTCCTCACCGTCCAGATTCATAATGTTGGCCACTTCCTGCCATTGGATGAGGCTGATATCTTTGCGATCGACCAGCTGCATTGTTGAATCCCACAGAGCACGACGCTTTTTAACTTCAACGATCAGCCGAAAGTTATCCAATTTCATTTTCAACTTAATCGCTTAATAATTTTTGGATCGCGTGTAAACAGAAAACCAAAATTCCTCCGAGGTGATCGAAATTAAGCACACGAAATGCAGCCACCGCTTTTAAAAGCAAAATTAAGCCCAACATTCAGGTTTGTTGCATGCAGAAATCGTTTAGATTCTTACAAAATATTGTCAACAAAAAATATACAAATATTAAAGATTAGCTGCAGTAACAGTAGACAGTAGTGCTGTAAGGCACTGATTCACCGTCATTTGCCAACACTGGCACAAATCAGCTGTGCAACACACTCGGCTCAAAACTGTGAATCATATTTCGGGGCGAACTGTTAAAACTACTA
This sequence comes from Drosophila hawaiiensis, assembly GCA_037043685.1. Lineage (NCBI taxonomy): Eukaryota > Metazoa > Arthropoda > Insecta > Diptera > Drosophilidae > Drosophila > Drosophila hawaiiensis. The sequence continues at coordinate 2,428,096 of JBAMBA010000216.1, forward strand.
ACACAAACACAAAGAAAACAAAGCGAGAACTTGATACTTTCTTACGACAGCCGGCTGTTGAAAAAATCTAGAATTTAATAACTAAACAAGAATGTTACAACAAAGCGATGATTGCAAGGATGATGACTTTCCAGCGAATACGCTGGAGCACTTTGCCGAATTGGAGCAGGTGCTGCAGATGATTGACACCATGAAGCCCATAGAGGCAGCCTCGTTTGAGCGTGAATTTGAGCAATATACGGAAGTATTGACCCGCTACCAGGAGCAGCCACATCTGCTCGATCCACATCTGGAGCTGATGCTGTCACGTCTATTGCACAAAATACGCCAGGCTGATTTACCGGCGGGGGACCGGGATGCGGCCTTCAAGTATTTGTATATTATCTCCAAGGTGCGCACCTATAAAGTTCTCGTCAAGTTCATGCCACACGAGCTGACCGATTTGGAGTTTGTGCTGCAACTGCTGGGTCAGCAGGATCCGAAGGAGTTCAGCAATTGGGAGACCCGCTATATGCTGCTCCTCTGGATGTCCATATTAGTGATGAATCCCTTTCATATGTCCCGCCTGGATGCTTATGAGACAAGAAAAACAGCAGCTGCAACTCCATCTCACAACAACTGTGTGGAACTGAACAACCATTCGGCCAGCATGCCGCCGGCGACAACCAAAATGGAACGCATCTTCGAGCTGTGCAAGCTGTATGCCTCCACGAATGACACTTGCAGCAACATGGCTGCCTATTTATCAGCCAAGTATTTTGTGCGCAGCGACATTAAGGATCTCTATTTGGAGCCATTTCTCGACTGGGTCATCGCACAGCATCAGGCGGACACTCAGCAGGTCAAGTTCGGACAGCTGGCTGCCGTTGCCGCCATTCTCAAGCACGGCAAGCGTGAGGATCTGCTGCCGTATGCTGATAAGCTGCTGCAGTGGATCGTCTCCTGTCCCTACAAGGATGTCAACAATTTTCTCAAGTACAAGTATTACGTGAAGATTGTACAGCGACTGGGTCTTGTGCATCTGAAGCCACGCATCGCCAGCTGGCGCTACAAGCGCGGTAAGCAAAGTGCATGGCATCTACCAGTCAATCATACGACTTACTAATGTAAATCTCCATCATCAACAGGCACCCGTTCGTTGGCCACCAATTTAGGTGGGGCAGACCAGCGCTGCTGGGGATTCCAGAGCGGGCAATGCGGATGCAGAAGATGGCGACGGATCTGGCGGCGAGGAGATTATTGTGCCCGATGCCATTGAGGAGGTGATCGAGGAGCTGCTGCAAGCGTTGCGCAGCGGCAGCAACGATGTACGCTGGAGTGCTGCCAAGGGATTGGGCCGTGTGACCAATCGGCTGCCCAAGGCGCTGGCCGATGAGGTGATTTTCTCGCTCATCAGTATACTTAGACCGTTGGAGCCGCACGAGGCGTGGCACGGCGGCTGCCTGGCCATCGCTGAGTTGGCGAAGCGTGGACTTCTATTGCCCTACCGGCTGCACAAGCTGGTGCCGAGGCTGATGGAGGCGCTCTTCTACGACGAGATGAAGGGCTACATGTCCGTGGGCCAGCACATTCGAGATGCCGCCTGCTACATGTGCTGGGCCTTTGCCCGTGCCTACAACCCCGACGATCTGCAGCCTTTTGTGCAGCAAATCTCCTCGGGTTTGCTGACGGTTGCCGTCTTTGATCGCGAGGTGAATTGTCGACGGGCTGCATCCGCTGCTTTCCAGGAGAGCGTCGGTCGTTTGGGCAATTTTCCCTTCGGCATTGAGATCTCGACCACGACGGACTTTTATTCGGTGGGCATACGCCACAATTCCTACTTGAATATCAGTGATTTTATTGCCCAGTTCGATGCATATCGCCTGCCGCTCATCGATCATCTGGTGCAGCGCAAAGTGGGCCACTGGGACTCGGCGATACGTGAACTCACCGCCAAGGCGCTTCACAAGCTCACCTTTCGCACTCATTACAAGTACATGGACCGTGATGTGATGCCTCAGCTCCTGGCTAAAACCAACTCAATCGATGTGAACGCTCGTCATGGGTCTGTGCTGGCACTGGGTGAGATTACGCTTGCATTGCGTCGATATGAACTGGAAGGTCCACTGCCACACCCACACACAGTCATCTTCCTATCCGATCAGCGTAAGGTGGAGCTGAATGATCTGATACAGACGTTCCTGGAGCGCGATTTCTATCGCGGCATGAGCGGTGAACTGATGAAACTCTGCACGACTAGCTTCATACGCAACTGCAGCGTCGCCGAGCTGACAGTCAATGCACAGTGCTTGGGTAAGTTGGCAGAGTGATCACTGTACCAGTTACCTCTAGTTAATAGCATATCCTTATTCCTTCTCTTACAGCCAGCTGGCAGCAGGTCATCGACATTTGTCTGGTGACCAAGTCCAGCAATATACGCGAATCAGCCGTGGATGCTTTTGCGGAACTCAGCGGCGCCTATTATTGCGAGAAGTCGCGTCGCGCTGACAACGAGCTTATCGTTAAGGCCTATATCCGGGGTGCCGACAACGCTATAGAGGAGCACATACGCATGGGTTATTTGGCTGCATTGGGCGCGCTGCCCGCCTTCCTGATGCGTGCACATTTCACTGAAATCCTCGACAATCTGGTGAAACATGCGCTGATCCCGCAGGTTGCCTACGACGATCACGAGAATATCCAGACCCACAGATGGAGCGAGGCACGCGCCCAAAGCGTACGTGCCCTCAGCAAGATGGTGAAATCCGTGGGCTACGATGGCGAAAAACATTCATTTGACAATGAAGCGCACTTCAGAAAGGTGATGGATTGCCTGCTACTGGCACTGGATGAGTACACGCTGGACAATCGTGGTGACATCGGTGCCTGGGTGCGTGAGGCTGCAATGAATGCGCTCTTCGAGCTAATCACCGAGTGTCCCAACTATATGCATGGCCCTTTCAATGTCCCTAGGATTGTGTTGGGTTTCATGCAGCAAGCAGTGGAGAAGATTGATCGTACACGCGGCTTAGCTGGTCGTCTCTTGTGTCGCCTGATCCATGCCCAGCCTGCCATACAATTTATCCCTGTGCATGACAGACTCCTGGAGATTTTTCCCAGCGATGATAAGACCGTTCTGTGGCTCTTTGCCGATCACACATTCCCGCTATTCTGCGAGCTGCTCGCCCATCCCATTTTTTCCAGGCGTGTACTGCTGGGATTATCGGCCAGCATTGGCCAACTAACTGAATCTTTGGTGAGGTGTACTTCTATTACCACTCAACTCGATTTGTTCATTTAATTTATGTGATTTCAGACGAAACATGCTTCAACTGCACTATTCCAATTTTTGCGTACCCATCTGGAGGAGGTGCCACGTCTCTGTGCTGAGATTGTGCAGAACTTTGAGACTCATCTGTTGAACGAGCGTGTGACGTATCCAATGCTCAGTTTCCTGGAGATCCTCATTGGCTCGGGCACAATTGATGCAGTGCTGCACGATGCGGACAATCCCTTTGCCGAGGACGTTTATCGTCTGCTCAATCTGGAGGTGAAGGGCTATAAGAAACTCTACAAGACGGCAACCAGTATTAGTACCTTCTGTCAGCTTGTGCAGGTGCCGCGTCTCAGCAAACGCATCCTCTCCAAATTGTCTGTATTCCTGGGATTGCAGCATGTCCATGTGCGTAAGACGGCTGCCACTAAATTGTATGAAGCTCTTGCATTGCACGGCGATGTCACCGATATACCCGAGGAGAATATGGATGACATACTGGCCCTGCTGTCCGAAACTGACTGGACATTGCCACTGGTCGAGATTCGTCCGGTGCGCAATAAACTGTGCCATTTGATGGGCATCAAGCCGCCAGTTAGTGGCAAGCAAGTAGCTGCTGCCACAGCAGATCCATAGAAATACAGTTTAACTTTTATGCTCCGACTTAACTGTTAACACACAAAACAAGGAAACTATAAACATTTATTTATTAACTTGCCTAACAGCACGGTCGATTTGAATTGGGCGGGCAATTAAACGAAATGAAACAGTTTGTCATGCAGCCCTGGCGACTGTAGTGCATCCTGTTTGACAGTGTTAGTAAATGCCATTTTGCTGCTGTTGGCGTTCCATTGTGAATGTGTGTTTTTGTGATGTAAAATTAAAAGTCTTTCGAATTTCGCATTTAAAATAGATGTGTGTTAATACACTCGCGTCATATTCTCACAGAAAATTCATTCACATTAGCAAACAAAATCGAGGACAACTTTCAACGAGGAAAACAAACAACAATATCAAAGACATACACGTTTATACTTATTCGTTACACAAGAACAAACAAAAATCAAATAAAAAGCAACATAGAGATTTGTGTTAAATCGTTGTTGTTGTTGTTGCCTCTGCCCTCTTGCACACCTGCCTTCCTGCCTGTCACACACAATAATTCATCATTGATTTGTTTTTGAAACGGTATTATGAGCATTTGGAGTGTAAGATGCCTGTGTTTCAAGATCTGTCGACAGGCGCACATATTGGCCAACAGAAAGCTAATACCGACGGCACAGAGACTTCCCCAGCTGGGCAACGGTAAGTGAGGTTAAATTTGATCTGTTAAAACCCGGCATGATTTCTGATTTATATTCCTATTTTATTTGTTGTTGTTGTTGCAGTTGCGGTCAACTATCGGCCGGCACACAACAGCTTATATCAAATGGTAAAAAAGCGTACGCTCGAAGCACGCACCAAATTGCAAGCCAATAAATATCCAAATCACAATGCCTGCATACAAGTGGCTAAAACCGTGGAATTTGTGCCCGACTACGATGAGACACATCAGCACCAAGATTATTCAATCGCCAGCATTCAGAGTCCTTATGCATCCTTTGGTGCACCGAAAGAATCACAAATTCAAGCGGTATCATTTGCACTTTCATCTCATTATCCCTTTCCATCGTTCATTATCATTTTGTTTCGTCTTTGATATCTTTTGGATTGATAATCTTTTTTTCTTTTTGTAGGGCTATATCAGCACTCGACTAAATTCCACTGCCCAGGATGTGCTGAAGTCGTCGCAATGTGATCAAAAGTCCCGTGTAAAGGGTGAAAAACGTGAACATGATCCATGTGCAGAATTTCAGCGATTGCGTCGCGAATCACTTGCTGGTGGCTCAAGTGATGATGGGGGAGTAGGAGGAGGACGTGCTCCTGGCGGAAGCGGTGGCGGTGGTGCTGGTGACAATGAAAAAAAAGCGGCTGAAGAAAAATACGAACAACTTAAGATGAAGTGCTTCATTGGAGCCATCGCTGCACTTTTCGCGGGTGGCTTTGTATGTCGATTATACATGTACTTGTATGCATATTCTATAAGATCGTCTATATTGTGTATATACATATTTTAGATTGCCTGGCTACTATCGCATGGCGAGAAGCGCAGTGGCGATGAGGTCGCCGACAGTCCGGACGAGGCGCTCAGGCGCGCTAAACTCGCGGGTCAAATAACGAGTGAGTATCATAATATATTACTGATGTATCTCTATATACTATATCGAGATTAATACATCTGCTTGCCGTTTCTTACTTAATTCTTAACCTGTATTCTCACTTTATCTGTGCAACCTTAGCGCCCAGCAGTTCGGATAAGATTCCCAGTCATGTGCCGTATTTAATAGTTGGTGGCGGCACCGCTGCCTTCTCTGCATTTCGGGCCATCAAATCGAATGATGCACGGGCCAAGGTGCTGATGATCAGCAACGAATACCGCAAGCCGTATATGCGTCCACCGCTCTCCAAGGAGCTGTGGTACACACCCAATCCCAACGAAGATCCCATAAAAGACTATCGCTTCAAGCAATGGACAGGCTCCGAGCGAAGGTAATCTTGAAATGAAGAATTTTATCATGTCTTCAATCGTTTACTTAAATTTCGCACTTCTTTGGCCAGCTTGTACTTTGAGCCCGATGAGTTCTTTGTGGACCCCGAGAAGCTGGACGACAGTGTAAACGGCGGCATAGCCGTCGCTCAAGGTTTTGCCGTGAAGAAGATCGATGCACAGAATCGCATTGCAACATTGAACGACGGCTATCAGATCGGTTACGATGTATGCCTCATTGCCACCGGCTGTGCACCAAAAAATCTGCCCATGTTCCATGATACGGCGCCCAGTGTCCGCGAGAAGGTCATGGTCTATCGCACCCCCGATGACTTTGATCGCCTTCGTCGCTATGCAAAAGAGAAGCGCTCCATAACGATTGTGGGCAATGGTTTTGTGGGCAGCGAACTTGCCTGCTCGCTGGCCCACTACTCCCGCCAGAACAATGGCGGCAAGGTCTACCAAGTGTTCCCCGAGAAGGGCAACATGTCCCGGGTGCTGCCCAATTATCTCAGCACGTGGACCACCAAAAAAGTGCAGGCACAAGGTGTCTGCGTTATACCAGAAGCTAGCATTAAATCGGCGACACGAGATGATTCCCAGCTGAAACTGGAGCTAAACAATGGGATGTCGGTGCTCTCGGACATTGTTGTTGTTTGTGTCGGTTGTTCGCCGAATACGGCAATGGCTGGTCCCTCCAAGCTGGAGGTGGATCGCACCCTAGGCGGCTTTGTTGTCAATGCCGAGTTGGAGGCGCGTCGCAATCTTTATGTGGCCGGTGATGCATCCTGTTTCTATGATCCGCTACTGGGACGTCGGCGTGTCGAGCATCATGATCATTCTGTCGTCTCCGGACGACTAGCCGGCGAGAACATGACCGGAGCGAGTAAGCAACCGAATCCATCCAATTTGACTCATATTACATAATTATATAAAAATCACTTAACTTGCAGAGAAACCATATCAGCATCAAAGCATGTTTTGGTCGGATTTGGGACCCGAAATTGGTTACGAAGGCATCGGCCTGGTCGACTCCTCGCTGCCCACCGTTGGCGTATTCGCATTGCCCTCCCCCAGCGATAAGCGCGCTGTGAATCATACAGAAGCTGTGCTGGATACCACATCGAGTGATCGAGTGAAGATAATTGGCGATGGAACCGAAATGAGCTGTGATCCCAGTGAGGAGCCCAACTACGGCAAAGGTGTCATCTTTTATCTGCAGAACGACAAGATTGTCGGCATCCTGCTGTGGAATCTATTCAATCGCATTGGACTCGCACGCACGATAATCAGTCAGAATACGGACTACGAGGATCTCAATGAGGTCGCCAAATTGTTTGACATTCACGCGTAGTCTGACCAAAAAACAGAAAACCAGATATAATATCTACTACTGATGTATAAATATGTATTTTATTGATCACTGACGCAAACACTTCTGACGAAGCAACGTTCCAAGTCTTCAGATTATATGTATATACATATGTGTATATATATATATATATGTTTATGTATGTATATATATTTAACCGGCTCAGACCACAAAACCAAAACAAAGGCACAATGCAGCATAAATTTAGTGTTAAATTTATTATTTTGGAATAAATAGCTAACTTCTTTATGTAGTCAAACCATCGATCCACATTTGACTTTACCTGTGCCGTAACCAGATGACCTGCTAAAGTTTAACGAAATGCAGACCAAATATTCCGATTATAAGCCATAAATTGATTAAATCCCATGTCATTGCATAATTAATTATTGAGTGTTTCTTTGTTCATTGAAACTACAAATCAATTCTTTTGTTGTTTTCATATACGCACAAGCAGTAAGTAAAAAAGAAATGGAGACTTTTCCATTTGCTTAAAAATGGAGAGAAAAATGCGATCAACGAAATGTTCTTTTTAGAAATTAGCCCATAAGATGCCACGCACTGATTCACACGCTATAAACAAATGAAATTACCTTTAAAATGTTAAATCAATGTAAAAATAAGGCACTCGCCGGCAACTGATGAGCAAGCTGATAAATGTCCCTCAGTTGTTGTTGCCTTTTTGCAAAACTTGGCAACCGACGCAGGAACAACAAATCATTTCTCATTCTCCAAACACTTTACACACAAAAATTGTATAACAAAGCTTTAAGAAAGATATTTTATTCATATATAAAATTGGCACATTGGCAGAGTGTCGCAAAGCGGCTCAACCAATCACAAATTTGTTGTTTTCACTTTACACATTACAACTTAAGAAAAATAAAAAAAAATATTTAAAAAAAAACAAATCTTTAATTTGGAGACCTTTAAAGACTTGCGTCACTCACAGCACCATTAAATGGGAAATGATCTATCTACTTTTATTATGGTATTTGGCTAGTCTGAGTCAAGGATCTCTTTCTTAAGTTGCTCTCAGCAATTGGATGCATTATTTAAGTTGCAGCAGCAAGAAATATTGCTGCTTTGTATAAATATAATCAATGTTTTGCAGAATTATAAAATGAAGCGGTCTGTTTCGGTTTTTTCTGGGTTTTCCCCAACTCAACAACAAATGTTGTACCATTTTGCATTTAAAGATTTAATTTTGTTTAATTTATTTTCCATAATTTTTTTAATACTTGTGTGTATCGACTGATATTAGTAAATAAATAACAATAAATAAAGTGTATATACAAATATGTTATGTTATGCTAGAAATTTAACTTCACCCAAGGTGCTTTCCATAAATATTTATTGCATTTTACCTGTGCCATAAAAGCCGTTCAACTTTTTGCTGCCTGCGATAAGGAATTCAATTAACCATTCTTTCTGCAGCTGTCGCGAATTAACCCAAAGTGCCTGATTCTTAGGGTCACAGGGATTAGCAGAATCGCAGCTGTAACTGCATCCTTTGCGGAGCAGGTAAGTCCTTAAACTTCTATAAAATGCAAGTGCACAGCTTTGTGGTTCAACAGTCGAACAGCAGCCAGCAATATGAACAGTAACATGAAAGTTGTCGCTGTGCAGCCCGAGGAGAAGCTACAATCCATGGCCATCACATATGGTGCACTGGAACTGGAGGCAGCAGCCGCATTGCTAATGCTGCGCTATCAGTACGACATCAAGGTGGGCTGCAATGTGGCACAGACGACAACAACAACAATGCCGCCATCACCACCGCCGCCGCCGACGACGTCATCGTCGGCGTTGTTGCAGCCAACAGGTGGAGTGGCAGCACCAGCAGAAGTCGTCGTCGTCAAAGTGGACAAATGCACACCCAAGGAGCAGGTGCGCAGTGGCAATGCTGTGAATCCCATGGCGCAACCGCTCAAGAAACGCAGCATTCCACAGCATCTGCTACGACGTTCCTTAACGCCAGCAAAGTCAACGCCAGTTGCCAACAGAAGCAATAGTGGCAGTGGAAGTGGCAGCAGCAGTGGCAATGGCAGAGGCATACTCAAAGCCAAGCTAAAAGCGATGCCAGCAGCGCCGTGCAACAAAGCGCTGCTCAAATCCTGTCGCAATATGATACGCGAATTCCTGGACAATCAGGAGCTGTTCTAAAAGAACCCAAAAGTTCCTTGATGAAGACATGCCGCAAGCAGTGGCAACATAGAAATAACACAAGAATCATTCGCCAATCTGAATCCTTACTGGACGTTCAGCAGTTGTTCTCAAAGAACCCAAAGACGTAACTCAATATAGATCATGGATTTCTGGACAATCAGCAGCTGTTCCAGAAAAAAACTGAAGATGAATAAGAAGCTGTTCCGCAGAGCTCCAAGAATCCTTTAGCGCCTAATTGATATTTTCAGTTTTGATTTCATTTATTTATTGCATATATAAATTTGTTTCAGTTTTGTGTATTATTTTTCTTATTATTTTTATTTTTTTATACATATCGTATCATTTATTGAAAGATAAGGGTTTTTTCGATTGGAAGAACAGGTATTGTGGCGACACTAAAGTGCTAATTATTAGCTATTGGCGGTGTTTAGAGTTTAAACTTATGCGGTATATATAGACGAAAATAAAAAACAAAACAAATTATATCGTTTTATATATATATATATGTATGTATATGTGTGTGTGTGTGTGTCGTACTTAATAATGCAATATGCGCTAGTTAATAATTAATAATTACAGATTTCTATGTATTTTTTCTTTTTTTTTTTGTTTTGCATGTGTTTGTGTATGATAATTATAATGCTAAATGTATGTGTGTGTATTTGTATATGAATAATAATAATAGTAATAATAATAAAAGTGCCTTCAAATGTACAAAAGAATCATAATAATAAAAAGCCTATCAATCAAGTTTTGCAACTTTTTCTTTTGTTTGTTTTAAGATCAAAGAGTTTTACGAGAAACTAACGAAATTGTTTATAAAAAATGAACACCTTTTGCTCGCCTTAAACATAAAATTAAAGACAACTCGTACGAGATTTAAACTAAATACAATACATAAATATAAATACATATACATATATATATATATGTATATGTATATATCCATATGTGTGTGTGTAGCTTTTATGTATTATATGTTTTATAAATGGAAGCCAATGTTTCTTTTTACTATATATATATAGATCTATATATATAACTAACATAAGGGCCAATAATAATTGGTAATTGCTTTGCCAAAAACAGGAAGAACAGTAGTAGAAGAAGAAAAAACTGTTGCAGTTTTTTATGGGCTCATTTTTTTTGTTGTTTTTTTACATTGCTGTTTTCCTTTTTTCTCTTTTTTTTTCTTTTTCTTAGTTATCACAATTAATTTGTTGTTGAAATGAAATTAATGGCGTTTAGAATTAAAACACTTTTTGCATGGGTACAATTTGTGTGTGTGTGTGTGTGTTTGTATGTGTGTGGTTTTGTATATATTACTATAATTAACAATTTCAAATTCTTGTTATTTTTTTCGATATATATATATATATATATATGTGTGTAGATCGATTTTCTAACAATTTTGTTTTCCATGTTACTTGAAACCATTGTTGAGGCAACATTGTAAAGCTCAAAGGTGACAACACTTACAAGCTAACTACATCTGAATAACTATATGTATATATATAGTATATATAAATGTGTGTGTGTGTGTGGGTGTGTGTGATTTTAAACTTAATGATTGTTGTTAAGATTAGCATTTTATTATGTAGAAAATTGGCACATAACTCTGTAAATCGTTGAAGGCTGCGCTGCGCCAATCAAAAAACTACTTAAATCTAAACAAATTTCACACAACAGCTTATGTGTGTATGTATGTATATATATATATATATATATATATATTGTGTGTGTGTGTGTGTATTGCATGAATGTAACTATGTGTGCTGTGTGTGTGTACTGACTTAATTAAAGACAGCGCTCGCTCGCAAACTAGAATTTTACAGCACTTGTTAAGCTTAAACTTAAAAACACATTTGTTTTATGCTTTTTTAACTGCTTTCAAATATGTTTGAATGTTAAATTCAAAGAAATTCTGGAAAATTGCTTACAGCATTATTGAAGTGAAGAGAAATTCGATGAAAATATTCTGAATACAAAAATTCGTGCGGTTCAAAGGCAGATTTACAACTGAAATGGAAGCTTAACAAGTGCAGCGTTCCAATTAGCGAGCGATCATTGTACATACATATATATACATATATATATATATATATTTGTTGTATGCCATTTATATTTGTATATGTTTAAATTAAAATTGTTGCATGTTGCACACATTTTTTGAAATGACAGTCAAAAACTATTTGCTAATTGTGTTTTTTATGGTATTTACAAACAGGTCTGTGTGTGTGTATATGTGTGTGTGTATATGTGTGTGTGTATATGTGTGTGTGTATATGTGTGTGTGTATATGTGTGTGTGTATATGTGTGTGTGTATATGTGTGTGTGTGTATATGTGTGTGTGTGTGTGTTAATTGAATGCTATTTGCTGTTATGCTGGTCCCATTTTTTGTTGGCAGCTGCATTGATTGCTCAGGTAAAGTTGTGGGGTGATTGTCATAATGTGGGATGTGTGTTGTGTGTGTGTTGGGTGTGTGTGTGTTGTGTGTGTGTTGGGTGTGTGTGTGTTGTTGTTGTGTTGGTTGGCTAATTGCAGACTACTACTACTGATGCATATGCCGACTAAATGCCGACTCCTCGCTGCCATTGCAATCGCTGTCCATTGGCACAGGATGTGGTTGCTGCTGCTGCTGTTGCTGATCGAGTGCATCCATTGGTTTGGGTGAGGATGCGTTGCTGCTGCCGTTGCTCTGCTCGGGCGTTGATTCAGTTGTTTGCTGGGCGTCTGCTGACGCCTGGGCCTGCGCCTGAGCCTGCTGCTGCTCCTGGTAGCGTATCAGCTTGATTGTCGTTAGACCGTCCGCATTCCGTATGAGCCTGCAAAGAGTTGCCAAATTAGCAAAACAGTTGCCTTTTTTGTGCCTAGGCGCAACTTACGGATAACAATCCTCATTGCTGTTGGCTGTTGTTGTTGCTGTTGTTGTTGATATTGTTTTGCTGCTCACACTCAGATCGGTGGGCTTCAGATCCTCAGCCATGGCGCCGTGATCGCCATTCTCCAGCTTCAGCGGATGAAATTGAAATTTGTCCACAGACGATGACGCAGCTGCTGCTGCTGTGGCAGGTGAATTTGGAGGCGGTGCCGCAGCGGCGGCAACAGCAGCCGCATTCGCGGACAGATAGTGGAAGGCTTGCATGAACAGCGGCGACGGTGGCTGCGGTCCATATGCGGCAGCTGCAGCCGCTGCTGCCACAGCTGCTGCCGTTGGTAAGCTCATCGGTGGCCCCGTCGCATTCCGTGAGGCAGGACGTTGTGGCGACACTGCAATTGTTGCTGTTGTTGTTGCTGCTGCTGCTGTTGTTGCTGCTGTTGTTGTTGCTGTTGTGATTGTTGCTGCTGCTGCTGCTGTTGTTGCGTCCAATTGCCAACAGCTGCTGGAGATCCTGGCGCCTGTTGATTGACAGCTGCTGCTCCTGCTGCACCTGCTACTCCACCTACTCCCACACCACCAGCTGCTCCGGCGCCCGGCTGTGGCGTCGTCTGTCGCAGCAGCGATATATTCTTAATGTTTTTCAGCTCGGTGGGATTGCGCAGAAACTGGTAGCAATGCCGTTCGCCTTGCACCTTACGCAAGATGTTCACACGATAATAGTAGCGCAAGGCGCGCGACATTTTGTCATAGTTCATCGACAGATGATTCTTCTGGATGCCCCACAATTTGGCCAAGCCGGCGGGATCGACAATCTTAAAGACGCCAGTATCGCGACATTTCCATGCGATCAAATCGCTGTATTTCTGATTCCGATCATTGAGCAACTGTTGCAGAAAATCCCACAGCAGGCGGCCATCTAATCCAAAAAGTTGGGAAAGAAAGAATTATCGATTAGTTATTGGCATTTTATTATATATATATATTTTATATAGTATTATAATAATACTTTTCAATTGGAGAGCGCAAATTGCCAGAGAAATGAATTAGAAATTGAATACCCTGTAAAATCACTTTATAAAACTCAATAGTTATCGATAAGTTTCGCTCTTTTAACTGATTCATAATAAAAAGGTTAAAGCACGAAATGACACGGAATGGTAATGGAACATCAGATATATTCAATTAGAAATCGAGAGAATAGTAAACCTTTTTTGTTACCATTATAAATTAAAGTACATTTTTATCGATAAGTGTCGCTCTTTTATTTGATTCATAAGAAAAAATCACGAAATGAAATGGAATGGTAATGGAACATCTGCTATTGCAATCACTATTAATTCAATTATGAATCAAAATAATACCAAACTGTTAATTTCTTCATTATAAACATTTATTTAGTTTAAGGATTAATGTGACTAGAAACGGTTGGAAGTTAAGTGGAACACTAAATTCGATTGATAGCTTGTGTTACAGCCAAAAACAGTCGAAACAGTTGATAGAAATTGATTTCTTTTCCTTCGAATGGAATGTATCTCTGCTGAAAGTCTTTGTTATCGGAAGCAACTTCCGTTGAGGAATTGCAAATGATTCTATTATCTTTTATCTTATCAAAACATTTAATCAATTTATCGAGAAATTCTTGCTTTACTGGAATGCTACGTTTCTACTTTATCGAAAGAACTTTGTTTGTGGAATCGAAAACGATTCTCTTTTAGAAATGTATATATAATTCTTATTTTTGATTAATCGATTTTATACTAGATAAAAACCTATTTATACAGCAAACTATCGATACATACATATCGATAACTTCTCAACTTTCCCTTGATTGAAATTCTTTGGGGAATCGAAAATGATTCCATTTTGCTTTATCCATAAAACCTATTCTTCAAAAAACTATTCATATACTATTCTATCGCTTTCTACTTATCGATAACTGGGTATTCCTCAATTGCTTTAGCTATCGTTTGATTCTTACTTGTGTTGGGCTCAGAGTTCTCTGGAAAGAATTCCCGCTTGGCCTTATACATATAGCTTGGCGTCGTTGGGGCCGATATGGAGCCACCTCCAGGCGGAATGCCCACGCCCGTATTATCCAACGTAAGTTTCTGTGACTGTTGCTGCTGCTGCTGTTGCTGCTGCTGTTGTTGTTGCTGCTGCTGCTGCTGCTGTTGTTGCTGTTGTTGTTGTTGCTGCTGTTGTGACCAGGAGTTGACGAAACTGTTGGTCATCTGTTGCGTCCAGGTGGGCTTCAGATCCTTGTGAATGGGCGTGCCCGGCGGACTGCCGGTGCCGTAGGAGGAGAGCGGCGCCGGTGGCAGGGCGCTCAATTTGTTGCAATTGTTGCTGGCGTTGTTGCTGTTGCAATTGTTGTTGCCGTTGCTGCTGCTGTGATTGTTGGGCTCAGAGTATTCATCATCGGAATCGCTGTGATTGCTGCTGGCGCTGCTGATGCCCTTCATTGGCTGCACGCCACCAACTGTTGCCGCTGTTGTTGGTGCCACACCTGTTGTGCTGCCAGCAATTGTTGTTGCTGCTGCCGTTGCTGCTGTTGATCCATTCTGATAGGTGGCCCCCTGCTGGGGCGGACTGCTCGCCTGGGAGTCAACCGATGGTGGCGGACTAAGCGTCACCGAATTGGGCGCCATAAAATGATGGGCAGCCATGTGGGCGGCTGCTGCTGCTGCTGAGCTGGTGCTGTGGAAGGGATTGCTGCTGAGGTTGCTGCTGTTGATGCTGCCGGCGCTGCTGTTGCTGCCGCCGCTATTGTTGCCATCGAGCAGCTGGGGTACATTCATCGGCGGCCAGGTGGGCGTCGGCGGGTGGCTGTGCGGCGACAACGGATATCGGCCGGTGGGCGTGACGGGGCTGTTGGGCAGATGCCATTGCATCATGTGCGATTCGATGATCAGCATTTGGAGCACATTGTGCAGCACATCGCCGGCGCCGGGACATCGATGCCCGAAATCGGCGCGTGTCAGCAAACACAACGCCTTCCCATTCATCTGGAAGAGATCAAAGTCGAGTTTGGGCAAATCGAATTCCCTCACACAGAAGCGCAGGAAGACGAGGACATCGTCGCGGCTCCACAGACGCGGATCGGAGGGCAGCGAGGGCGGCAGCTGTGTCTTCAGTTCGGCCAATTGGCTAGAGGGGGGCGGGGGGCAGCGCCAAATGACATCGCTCCAGATGGGATTGAGCGGATTCAGTGATAGCTGTACTGGAAGCATTTTCATTTTGCATACATGCACAAACCGCACAGCAAATTATTTCTATTTGAGTCGAGTCCGTTTCGAAAGCCACAAAGATTGTTCTTAATCTGCAAACGAAAAAACAAAAGAATTATTTTTATTAGTTTTATTAGTTCTTATAAATTGGAATGTATTTTTCAAATATAAAAAATATCAATAAATCTAAAGAATTCAATTCAATTCAAGCAAACACATTAAGCAGTAAGAGAGAGCGAGCGAGCGAGAGAGAGAGAGCGAGCGAGAGAGAGAGAGAGGGACAGAGGGAGAGAGAGAAAGAGAGAGAGAAGGGGAGAGAGAGAGAGAAAGAGAGAGCGATTGGTTACCGGTCAGACAGACAACATTCGCATTCCAGGCAAATCAGATTTCTTCATAAACAAATAATCTCCGCAGGCGACGCATCCGACGAAAGAGAGCAAAAGCGTGCAAAGCATGAGTCAACATCAATACACTCACATAAATCACACACACACAGGTCAGTCGGCATTTGCTCTGGTTCTCATTCTCTTTGTGCGCTCTTTCACACTAAAAACACCCCCGTCGCAGAAACGATCAGCATAGAACGAACAAAACCAACCTATGCACGTTTCGTGTTCCGTCTGATTCCATTACGTTTCGCGTTCCGATTACGATGACAATTAGCGCAGCATCAAAAAAATTCTAACACACAAACACGCACAGGTCGATAACACAATGAGCAGCATCGATACCCAATTTCAAATTCCGTTTGAGCTTTTTTAATTGAAAATTTCTCAATATGGTAATGGCCATAAATACACGCGTCGGCGTCGTTGACGATGTCGATGCATGCGCTACTATTCCGGATGTGTACAAAGCACACACATCGACAAGCAATGTATATGTTTGTATCCGTGTGTGTGTGTGTTTGTGTATATACAAATCGGCAACACATGGGAGCCAAGCACACACACACGCACACTTACACACATCTTTGATCAGTCGCTGTAAGATTTCAACATAAACGAATGTATTGATGCCGCTGCAGATGGGGGTGTGCAGCGGCGGAGGGGAAACTATGAAAGCCGTACCCAATTTGCCCCCACTCAGACTTTTGGGCTTGCCTTGCCATATCACTGCTAGCAGCAGCAACAACAACAGCAAACGGAAGTGCACATTCCATACACAAAACCCGTTTCCAAAGCAAAAGCAACAGCAGCCGCAGTGGAGAAAGAGACGACGACGACGACGGCGACTAATAAATCCGCCAGTGGGTAAAGAGAGCAAAGCCAGGCAATTTTCAAAGAAGCAGCACCCTGTATCCCAGTCGTAGACATATGCAAGATATACAAACACACACATATGCACATACAAATTTAACTCATCTCTCGCTCTCTCACACAGCAGCAGAGCGAGCAGCAGCAGCAGCAGGCAGAAACTTCCTCATTCTCCGGGAAGCATTTCAACAAGTGAGCGAAAGAAATTTACTGACAAATGCGTGCGAACGAGCGAGAGAGCGAGATGCCGATGCATGAGAGTGAGCAAGCGAGCGAGAGCAATAAATATTGCTTGCTTGCTTGCATGTGTGTTGTTGTTGTTGCTGCTGCTGTTGAGCAAGAAGTAGGAGAAGACAGACGCACAATAACAACAGCAACAACAAACAGATGAGCAAGATGATACTGATGATGATGGCGATCATCATTTGCCGCGCTGTGGATGTACACATGTTTATTTGTGTGTATGTATGTATATATGTATATAAATATATACATATATGCGTTATTGTGTACAAGTCTTTTACTTAGAGGGGGTCTATTTGTATTTGTAATGTGCTGCTTGCCCTCTGCTGATTATATTGATATACATACATATACATACATATACATATATATATACAAACACGTACATTTATATATATATATATATACATATATATACATATATATATATATATGATCCTACGTGTTATTTCGGTTGCCGCAACAACATATGGTTGAATTTGACTAAAATAAATTCATGTACATACTTATATTTATACACAGAAAGTACAGGCAAACAGGCAACGGAGGCAGGCAGGCAACAAAACAAACAAATAAACATTCAAACAGTCGGTGGCACGTAGTAAAATGACAAATGAATGTTCATCATCAGACCAACAACAACAACAACAAAGTGAAAGAAGCTAAAAAGCAGAACACAAAAAGACGACACACACGCAACCACAAAAGAATAAGAATCCAAATACACACACACACACACGCATCTATATACAAATGCATATGCGTATGTGTGTATTCTAAATCTCAGCGAGAGAAGAGGCACAGAAGCCCCAGCAGCAGCCGAAGGAGGCCGGCTGGAGAACGGCGCAAAACAGGCGAGCAAAAGCAGGGGGGGGGCAAGGGGAGGAAGGGTGGGAGGGGGACAAAGACAGACACACAGGTAGTTAGGTATCGGATGATGGCGAGGTGTAACTTGTAAATTACAAACGAAAAGATGAAAAGCAGACAGTTAGCGAAAATGCCAGCAGCAGCAGAGATCACAGGCAACAACAAAGCAGCAGGCAGGAGCAGAGCGATAGAGCATGACAACGGTAAGAAACCTTGCTAGAAAACTGCAGCGAGGTAGACTACAGCAGAGAGAGCGAAGAGTGAGCAAAGCAGAGAGCAAGGTGGGGGGAAGAGAGTGAGTGAGCGAGAAAGAGAGAAAGGAATGCGTGTCTGTGTTTGTGTGCAGAAAGAATTTTTTTTGCTTGTGCAGAGATTTCCGCTTTTAGCGAACAGACAGCGACAACGGAGCAGGGGGCAGGGTGCGGGGAGGTGTTGCTGGTAGGCCTGGGCGTGGGATCGGAAATGCCAGACTAGAAATATGGGAAATTGCCAATGGAAAATCAGGCAGGGGGCATCCTGTCGCAAAACTAGCTGTCAATTACCATATCGATTAATCATGCAATAAGCAGTTTTCGAGTTATTTTTCAGAAGTAGATGCCAAATGTTGGAACAAAACACAATTTCGTTCTATTTCAATATTGACAATGTTTCAATTTGTTAATGGCAAACTAGAACTAACTCCATATAATTAGAGCACTTGAACAGTAAAGGAAATAATGGAAAACTTTTATTTGACATACAGTGTCTCACGAGCTTATTTCGGCAGTGTCTAGCAAACATTTTAAAGTGCTATAAAGTTTAAACAAAGAAACAAAAGCAAAATGTTTAAATGTCAATTTGTTTTATGTTATATCACGTTTGAAAAGGAAACTTCGGTTTTTATTAAAATATTAATTAATTAACTAAAATTAGTCAAAAACTGAAATCTTATCCAAAATACAGGTCAAATCTTATTTCGACAGTCTTAGAAAAGTAACATATTAGGCGTATAACAACTTAAATAAGGATGTTAAGCTACGTTGATATATGCCTTAATACTTCCCTAACCTATTATTCACGGAAGTAACTTCCGGTAGTTTCTGGACTAGTTTGCTCCACTCATCCAGCAGGATTCTGGAGATCGGATCTGTGGTTCCGGATGGTATTTCCAGCAGAGTCCACAAATTTTAAATAACATTTAGGAATCTGGAGACTGGGCCTGTGGAATTATCATGTGGGGGCAGTTCCAGATATGCCAGGACTGTACTAATCCGGACTTATGCTTGGCTGTTGTCCTGGTCGTTGTCGTGGTAGATCTGGAAAGTACGCCGGATTCCTAGCTTCTCGGCACTTTGGAGTAAAATTTCCTTTAATATATTGAAATACACATTCTTGTCCATTGGTGTTTCAATGAACACCAAATTTCCGACGCCGGCTTCCGAGATAGATGCCCCTACCATGACACTTCCTCCGACGTGCTTGACTGTTGCCTTTAGGATTTTGGGACTCAGCTCAGTATTGGACTGTCGCCACACATAATTCCGTCCGTTTAAGCCAAAAATGTTGAATTTAAGCTCATCTTCAAATATGAATGTGTTCCAGAACTCCAAATCCTTGTCCAAGTGGGTTTTGGAATGCCATCCTAGTCCCTTTATTTTTTGCGCTAAAAGGGCTTCTTCCGTGGTACTCGGGCATTAAAGTCATGGTGCGCAGAACCTGGCGCACAGTTTCCACACTGCACTTTTTCCCCATTTCATCCTGCACCTGTTGAGTCAGTTTTGGAGCCGATAGCTTGGGATTTTCTCTTATTTTCCTGATGATCTTCCGCTCCTCCTGTTCGGTGAAAATCTTGTTTGGTGCATTTCAGCCCTTGTCCTCTACCCGATTTTCGTCGACGAAGCGCCGAATGATGTTGAATACACTTGTGGGTCTTAGATTTACCATTTTAGCTATTTGGCGATGTGAATATCCAATCTTTAAGTGTTCCAGGATGAGATTCCGTTGCTCAACGGTAGTCCGTTTGTCCATAGTCCTTGTTGGCTGGTGGCACCCGAGATGCAGGATATAACTAAAGTGACTACGAAGGATTGGTCTACTTATTCCGAAAATAATCAACCTGACGTAAAAAATCCGGGTTTTATGGCACCCAGGTGTCCATAATGCCACTATTGGAAATAAACTGTGACCATAAATTAAGGTACTTTTTTACATAACCCGACCTAGCGGGTGGGGAAACCCCAGTTTATGGGGGTCATATAGTCATTATAGTGGTTAATATATGTACCTGCCATAGGTCTTTGGAATTTTTGAAAATATTGTATTATTAGTTTATGGCAGGCAATTAAAATTTTGCTAGACACTGCCGAAATAAGCTGTGAGACACTGTATATAGCGGGAAGTGATTCGATAAACCTAATGAATGAAGCTTTCAACTAAATATCAATAAAGATTTGAAACCGCATAAATGAATAATAATAATAAAAGAGTAAACTTAATGAACGAAACTTCAACAACACTAAACAATTAGTTTGTGCAACTTAAGAAATCTGTAGTAAATCAACAGATAATAAGATAATAAGTCCTCTTTTTGCATAATAAATGTTATACTTGCAATCACAATGTGAACAACACTCTCTATCTCCTCTGTCAAGTACACAATAAATTTGTAAGCACTTTGTTAGTCCTACTTCGGACCTGTTTCCATATGCACTACAAGACGCGACACGACAGACATTTGATCCATCATTGCGACTGGCAAGTGGATATTATTTTATTTTATTTCTCTCGCAATGATTCACTAAAAGTGCAATCGCAGCATTTACTTTGTGGAGAGTTAATGAGTAATTTCCGTAGGCACATCCTAACCGACAGGGGTCCCCCCTCCCCTCTCATACTCAACTCCCTCCTTCCCCACCCCTGCCAGCCACCCGGTGTGTGTGCATCAAGTGGCTGCTGCTGATGATGCTGCCGCTGCGCAGTAGAACAACGATGGGAAGAAAATAAGAAAAATCTGATAACATAAAAAGGCAGAAGCGACAGCCGCCACGGCGCATTAAGATTAACGGCCTCCACTCTCAGTGCTCGGCTCACGGGATGCACTACTCTGAGTGAGTGAGTGAGCGAGTGAGATGCCAAATGAGCCGAGATCAATGTAGTTCGCTCTCTTTCGCTCTGAGCTGCCTGCGGCTGCTGTTAATGAAGTAGCAACAAGCAGGTAGTCGTCGTCGTCGTCGAGGCAAACGGATGGGAATAAGGAAATGCGTACCTGCGGATGCACTTACATCTTTGTAGATGTAGATACTTCTTGGAAACCCGCAGGATGAGCACGAATCGAATACGCTGGGATACTAAAAAAAAAAAAACAAGAATATGGTGCCAACAGTTGACATTTGATCTCTTTTATGAGGTCTTCTTTCTTATCATCTGCCCAGACACAAACACTCAAGTGCCCTCGCACAGCATCTAAAAACAACCCTTAAAATATCTTATATGGTGGCTTTGTTTTATAGACCCAACATGAAATTCGAAGAGCGTAGGTTAACAAAGAAAAAATAAAGAACAAAATAATAGGCGCAAATCACTGCGAAGATATCGAATACAATAAACGCTCGATAATTGAAATTTTTCGGTTTAAGACTTCAAATTAGGTAAACAATAGTTTCTCAACTTCATATGGTATTCTAAAATATACACAAATTTATGAGAAATATCACTTTCACAAGATATAAAAGTTGGCCCAAGAATATATATATATTTTTAAAACAAAAGAATTCCAAAAATTTCAAAAACAATTAATGTTTTCACAAATCGACAATTTAGATGCATAGAAATGCACGCGACTAGTTTAAAGTTCCAATTACTATGCGACTACTGTGTTATTGTGTTTTAATGTATCTTTGGTTAGATCGTTCGCCATATTCCGGCATATCAAATACTCAATTAATAAGCACAAAAAATTCAAAACCAAGTCAACGACCTGCTTTGCTTTATAACTGCTCAATACGAGTAGAAGAAGAAAAGCAAAAGAAAAAAACATACATATATATATATATATATATATATATATATTATATATACAGAATACAGAATATACATATGCCAAGCATATATTAAAAAAAATAACAACAACTACAAAAGACACACGTAGTAGTAACTCCCCATTCCTCCCCCTTCCCCCTGGCACCCATCAGTGTAAGAAATAGCGCTCGATCTTAACCAGCTAAATACATACACAGACATTTATATATATATATTTATATATATACAAATGAACATTGAGCTGATCGTGCATAACAAGCGCGTGAGCGTATTGCTATTACTGAGCATATAAATCACATATATGCATTGTGTATATAGAGAAACACACACACACACACAAATACAAGAGAAAAAAGACGCCAATTCCGGGTTCTTCTTCGCGAGTTCGCAGCAACAACAACAACAGAAAGAAGCAGCCCCCAAACGGTCTACGGTTCAATTTCTGTCTAGATCGTCACTTTTGCTATTGTTATTGTTGTTGTTGT
Source organism: Drosophila hawaiiensis (assembly GCA_037043685.1). NCBI lineage: Eukaryota > Metazoa > Arthropoda > Insecta > Diptera > Drosophilidae > Drosophila > Drosophila hawaiiensis. The sequence goes on from JBAMBA010000216.1 coordinate 2,450,452, forward strand.
TCTTGATTTTTTTGTTATTTGTTTGCCGTAGGCACTTTTTTGTGGAGCACACGAACCTCAGAACACAGAGGACAGACAAACTGACTGACTGACTGACGTACCGATCATCCAAGCAAACGAGCAAAGCCTTACGCTTTTTAAGCAAACAGCAAATCAATCATCGTTACGCACTTGCGACTAACACAACAAAGCCAGCAGCAGCAGCAGCAGCAGCAGCAGCTGAGGCAACATCAGCAGCAGAAGAAAGGCGGTAAAGGTAAGGCTCAAAAGCGTGCAAACCAGGTGGCCGAAAAAAAAAACACAGACAAAGATCACCGCTTGCGGCGCAGCTGAAGCTATTCTGTGGAAAATAGGATTTTTTTTTAACATTTAAAACAAGGGCATAGTGTGAGAAGTTGAGCAGCAGAAATTGATCTAGTTGTGTTTAGTTTAGTCTAGGCTTACAGTCTTAAAAATATAAAAGATATGTTTTCCTGACTTTAGATTTTAGTTATTCCAGTAATCCAGAAATATCGATTTCCAGTTTTCAGATAAGATAATTCTTGTACATTATCCACTTTATATCGATTTCATCTTTTATTTTTTGAATCTATTTGTATATCAAAAGCCGATTGGAATTTGTATTGAAATTTTCAACACTTCCCTTGCTGCTTACTAAATCGATACATATCGATAGCAACCATTAAGTTTTATACCCCATTTTCTTGGATTAGACGCGCTGAAGATCCCGACATGTAGTATTTGTATATTTGAATACCAAACCCAATTAAAATTCCTCGTATATCCAATGCAATATTTTCAATAACTTGTCTTGATGCTTATAAAATCGATAAATATCGACAGAAAAATATCAGCAATTGTATACTTGAATACCAAACACTAATCTTATGATAATTCCCATTCTCTTTAAAAATGTATAACGATCAGATAATAAACACCATAAGGTAAATACCTTAAAAAACAATTTCTCATGGGATGATTAAGTGGAAACACACAAAATATGCACAAAGGCAAATTCGAATTTAATTACGACAATTTGTAGATGCATTTAGGGTATCTGGCAAGTCAGGTACATAAAATTGATTATTGGGGTGCGCAATAATCATCTAATGATGATCTGTTGCTAAGGCTGCAACATGCTCACACTTTAGTTGTGGGTTATTAGTTGTTGATCACGCGACAAGATCGGATCGGGAACAAACCAAAATTTATGTGTGTTTTTTACGGTGACCTCAAGCAAAACCAAAAAAAAAAGCCAAAAAAAACTCCACACATAAAATCTTTTTATGATGTTCGTTTTTCTTTGTTTGAAATCGGGTTTGTTGTTGTTGTGTTTGTTGGGGGTTATTTTGTATGTGTCTAGGCGTTACGTGCATGTTTGTTCTAATGTGGAGTTGTAGCTTGTCTAGAGAGATTTTTCTTCTTTCTTTTTTTTTAGCTTGAAGCGTTCTTTTTGACTTTCTGCTGCCTCATTGTTCATCTTTATGCTTTGCGCATGTCTTTTATATGGTTGTTGTTGTTGTTGCTATTGTCTTTTTTTATTTTTTATTATGTGTGGGGGTTTGTGGTGTCTCTAATGATATGTGCCAGAGATAGAGACACAGAGAGAAGATGATGAAGAAGAAGCAAACGAAGATCAAGAGACAACAGACTGCTGAATACAAATACTTAATGATATCAAACGTTCGATAACCTTTTCGTATATTTTAATATGCAAACCAAAGCTGGCTGCCTTTCAAGATGATGATGTTGATCAACAACAACAGCAGATTTAGTATAACAAAAGCAGACGAGATCTGATCATCATCATCATCATCGTCATCATTATCAACGGTAGCTACCTAACTGCCTATCTCACTCCATGGTCCACGCTCCCTCACCCAACCAAAACCCCTCAATAATCAGTATATTTTCCATGCGATGCTGGATGAGTTCATCAAACGCTTTTTGGGAGGGGGAAGAGTTTAAAAAATTGTACTCGATTGCCACGCGTAAATATTATAGTATGTGCAACATACAACAGCAACAACGAGTCTAGTAATGGTTCTCTAGAATAGCTTTAGTTGGGGAGAAGGCGAGGGGTCTTTGGCAAACAGCATCATTTGTGCCCATTACACTCAATTAGTGGCAACTGTTTGTTTCCAAGTTTTGTGCGATTTTCTCGCACTTGCTCTTCTTGTTGGAAACAACTTCCCCCTTTATACGCTATCCACCCCGCCGCCTGACAACAGCCTAGTCTAGTCTAAACTAATAAGGCAAGCTGGCAAGCATCATAAACAGACATCCAAGTGTGTGTGTGTGTGTGTGTGTGTGTTGGGGTCGGGTTAAGGTTCAGGTCAGTACGATTCAATTGTGCCGAGTTTACTTATAAGCATTGCTTCCGTGTTTGGAAGACCACTGCTGACATAAATGGCAACCAGGATCAATTGGGTAAATATTTTGTAAAGAGAAAAAATAAAAAATTCTTTAAAAATTCCATTGCAACCAATAAGAACAGTTAATGCTGGGGTGCTTAAAATTAATTATTGTGGCAGTTAAACTTATTTATTAAAAAGAAAGCTGTTTTCCTTATTGTTGCTATGATATATTACAAATTTTAAACCAACTAATGTTAACAAAGAATTATCTAAAAGTTTTAAGGCATCAAACAATTGTTGTCTTTAAAACGTAAACAAACAAAAAACTGTTAAAATAAAAGATTTTTATATAAAGATAAACAATTGTGGTCAGATTGTTGCCACTATGACCTAGCTATATGAATCTGATACGATTTTATCTAAAAGTTTGCCATCATAAAGACAAACGCAACTGTAAAGTTTGTAAAGAAAAATTATATAAATAGTTGAAAAGACTGTTATTAAATGTTACATTTTACCAAATCTTACTAAGACTCTAGGATTTTAGGGTATTTCTTTACAGGTGCAATCTATTTTTACTATTCGACGATATAATGCATAATCAGGGGAAGCAAAAATAAAAAATAAAGAACACGCCCCTGAACCTAGTCCATCAAACAGATTTTTGATAAGCGACAAAAAACACATTGAAGAAAATAAAATAACACAACACTTGTCACACACACACAACACTACACTACACTACCTGTATGTGTGTGTGTACAAGGTGCTAGTTATGATATTTGTAAACTAGGATTACTTGTTGTCTGTCGACGCTTTGATAGCGTACAAAGATATAGACAAGAGACCCCGATAGAACATGTTCCGTTGTTGTCATGTGTGTATGCAAGTCTGTGTGTGTGCGTGTGTGTGTGTGTGCATGTGTGTGTATGTGTGTAGGCCACACTTCCACTATAATGCTTATATGTATTACGAAATATTTACGATTTGCTTGAGTTTTCATTTTTCAGTAAGTTTTTAACAAATATGCGTAGATAAGATAACAAGAGTAACTCATAGCTACGCCACAGATACTGACTTACAGATACAGACCAACAGATACCCCAACTACCCCCTACCTTTGTAGATACCCTCGATGTTTTTTTTTGTATTATTTGGTTTGTCTTTGGACTTGACTTCCTGCTGCTGGGCACCAGCGATCAAGAAAAAGCAATTTGCTTCACCCTCTTGTTGGTTGTTTGGTGCCCAGCCAGCAAACCAATTGATCTTGACAAGCAAGTCAGCTTCCTGTAACACCGCAAATGGGCAATTAGATCAAAGCACACACAGCACGGATGTGCTCATAGCCAACATCCAGCCAAACCAAGTCAGGCCAAGCGTCAAACGGAGCCAAATCAAACCGATCCGAAGCAAAAACCAAAACCAAAACCAAGTCATGCCAATCCGAGTCAAGAGCAAGCTATCCAAGCTATCTATATCTGGTTCTGTATCTGGTAAACCGGTAGTTAGTATTTGCGCTAGTAATCAAGCAACACACACATTGCTCACATCTAGGCATGCATGGAGTCTGAGCTAACCAACATCCCATTCCCTCCTACCTCCCCCTTCTCACATACATATATATGTATATGTATTCTGCTGGCCAGTCGAACGTGGCAAGAACTTTGGCTTGATCACTGATCACTGCTCGTTTTGCTCGTCGTCGACGACGATCGCGCCTCGCATCTTAATTACAGAGAGCAATGCAAAAAGCTCTCGAAACAACAGCAACAAACACAGCAAGAAGAAGAAGCATAAAGGCAAGTGCCCGCTAGCTAAATGTGCCAGCCATATAGATATCCTGTAAAAAAAAAATCAGCTCAGGACTCAACTCAACTACTTAATAGTCTCTGTTAACAAATCAAATTTCCTTTGATTTTCATTTATCACAACTTATTAAACATTAAATTGGTTAAAAAGATCCTGAAAGTCTCGAGTCGTGTATGGTCTACTTTAGCAATCTGCCAAAAGATTCTTTCGCAATTTTCATATGTTATCTTATCTAATAATATTATATTTTCTGTTATCTTTTAATGTTTTAAATGTATATGAAGAAATCCTTCAACTTATTGTTGGTTTTAGAATACGATTTTTAAACAGGCCTAACAATTATTATAGTTTTCTAAAGCCAGCTATCGATCGAAGAATATTTTTCAATAACTCTTATATTTCTTCACGAAATATTTAAAAATAAGAATGCATTCAGTATGCAAATTCCTCTTAAGTTAGTGAGTTTTTAGGATTGTCAGGATCAGCATAGATAAGTAAAATACAGCATAATAAATTCTATAATTGAATAATTTGCAGATAGAAATCAGCGCCAGAAAGATAAAGAGTTGCGTACTATATACATATATATATATGTATATTTTATAGAGTCCAACAAAGACATAATCTATATTCCATGTTGTTTTTACAGCTTTATCACCCCCTTTATTAGCACTATTAATGATTAAAGGGTATGCGAAAGAAGCAAAAAAAAAAGAAAAAAAAAGCTAAATGGCAACAAGCCGCAAATATAGCTGGCTAGCTGGCTAGCTAACTGACTGGCCGGGCTGACTATCTGACTGGGCTGGCTTGAAAACCTGAATTGTAAAAACGTTCTAAGCCGAGCGTCGTGGAACATTTTGCGCGTCGCTGGAAAGACACTTAATAAATGCGGAAGCGGATGTACAAAAAGGCAGAGACGGCGACGTGGAACCGAAACAACAACGACAACAACGACATCTATAATCACAATCAAGTCATGCAAGCTGCCTGCTGACTATATAGAGGAGTCAACTACTGTGGGCGGAGTGTGTTTGCTGTGTGTGTGTTCTCTGTGTGTGTGTGTGTGTGTGTGTAGGGTAGTTAGTTATGCTTGAGCTTACGGTTAGGGTATATAGATGAGTTTCAGATGCTATATTGCTGCACAGGTTTTTTTTTACTATTTCTTTTGTGTTCTGGCTAGATTAACAGCAATCGTTTCATTTGTGGAAAAAATTCAAATAATTGGATCGAGTCACTTCCTCAGATAATGCGAAAAGGAAGTTGAACAGCAGCAACAAACAACAAGAGCAGAAAACCAAACAAGGCATTTTTATAAATTCTCAAAGATGCGAGTATTTGTTATGCTAGCAGCAGTTGCAGGAAATTGCAAGAAGCACACTAAAAAAAAACAAACCGCAATAAAAACACATGTTTTATAGTACACATACATACACACACACATATATAGATATATTAGAATCAAGGGGAAGTAAATTACTGTGCATTGTCTTGACATGCGATAAGAGTTATTGATTGAATTATTGATTAAATGGAAACACAATCATTACAAATACATCGAATAACGTTGTCGTAAAACAGCACCATTTATGCTCCACATACGCAATGCCAAACGATAAGGGCTGCAAAGAGAATTGGTTTATACAAACGATAATGTCTTACAACACACAGATCAATAGATTGCGATCTTTATAGAAATAATATATAGCAATCCATCTTCATTAAATATCCTCTTTTCTACAAACTCACCATTTTCGGAAGCAATCACTGTGTAGAAAGTATGAGTCTATAAGTGTGAACAATCTTCACCAAACTTTCAAATATTATCTTTAACACAGATCTTTGCTTTGGTTTGCAACAAGTCACTGAATTGAAATTTTACTAGAAAGAAAGAAATGGTCGTATGTCGTCCATAAATTTGAAATTTTACCTGGAAGTACCGAGTCTTATATAGTCTACATTATGAGCTGGGAAAAATATATAAATAATGATGAACTTTTTATTCATAGTTAATAAAATGTTTTGAATTATTTGTAATTTTTTCCCAGCACAAAAAGTAATCAATGTTTCCGATATAATTTGTGGCCTTTGTGTTTCCGTTAATTTTACTTTATAAAAACAATTAGTAAATTAAAAAAAAACCATGAATTTCAACCAAAGTTTATAACATTAATTTATCTCTCACAGTTTTAGTCAAAGCTCTTAAAGCGATTTGCTTTACATAAACAAAAAATATTACTTCTCAGACTGAATTCACAAGTGCTACCCAAGTTAATTAGCTTTATTAAAAGATCTCTCATGCTTTCGTTATTATTAAACACAATTTACACATATTTTGGAAAGCGTATTTAACTGATTCACACACACTCAGTAGCTGTAGGTATTGTTAGTGTTAGTTTTGCGTCTAGTTATTAATATTATTTGCCAACAACTTTTGGGGGGTTTAGTTCTAAAATTTCTACATTTTGATGACATTTGTCATAAGTAAAAAATTCAAGCGAATGCCGCAACATCAATTCCAAGTGTCAAGTGATACATATATATATATACTCGTATATATATATACATATATAACAAAAGCAACAACAGCAACAGCTACAACAACAATAGAATAAAAAAAAAACAACAACAATAGCCCCGAGTCAATTGCCAAGAAGCTCAAACGTAGACACAAAGAGTGCGGAGAAGGGGTGATGGGTGCTTGATACGGATGGGGAAACGTGGAAATGTGGATGAGAACTTGGCTGACGTACACTCAACAAAAAAAAGTTGCTTTAGCAAATGGTTTTTTTTTATAAATATTCTTGCAGCTAAGAACAAAGAATTTGTCATTCAATGTATATTTAAGGAATTAGTTTGAAACCAGAATATATATATATACATATAAATATCTTTTAAGTTGCGAACTTAGAATATATAAAGAAATATTCTTCTAGCTAAAATTAACAAAAATCTATTTTTAACTAAGAATTAAGTAATTGTTATTCTACGCATATTTAAAAGATAAATCTTTTCCAACTAATAATGGAGTAATTCTTATTCTATGTATGTGTTCAATAAAACATTCTCCTTTAATTCCAAGAAACAAATTTACATATCTATATATGGATATGTATGATTTGCTGAGTGCAGCTGAGGCGACACACAGATTATGTTATAATTTCCAAGTAAAGCAGCAAACACAAATTAAAACAAACAACAAAATTAACACGAACATCACGTAGCAAAAATGTGGTTAAGGAGCGCAAATGCAAAAAAGGCTTGTCTACAAGATGAGATGAACAAGAAGCAGAACAAGATGTTAGCTAAAAGATGAGATGAATAAGAAGCAGAAGTGCAAGTGCCGCTGTTTCCTATTGTCGCCAAAATTCATAATTAGCAGATGCCAAATGAGACAAACACGTCGCTGCAGGCGTTGCGGCAAAAAACTTCAACTTAGCCAAACGATGCAACGATGCAGGAGAGAGCGGTGCGGAGCTGAAGAGTTTGGGCCTGAGCTGAAGATGACTCTCTAATAGAGACAATAGTTGCAGCGACTTGCGGTTGTTTATTGTGCATCTTTTTCTTCTTGTTTATCTCATTAGCTGGTGCTGTTTGTTGGCCACGTTCTGGCATTCCACTTTGGACATATGTAAGTTCAACACTTTTGCCATTGTCCCTATAGGCATTATTCACTGCTTATCTCTTGTAAGCCCTCTCGTCTCCTCTCTCTCTCTCTCTTCATGTAATTATCATCATTATTATTATGATTATTGTTGTTGCTGTTTGTGCTTTTAATGAATGCACTCGACTTTAACTGTTAATTTGTATTAACACTCCTTTCTCTCTGTCTCTCTCTGTGGAGATAGTCGCCTTTTGATTTATTATTAAGTGCTGCTATCAGCTATACACAAATGTGGAAATGCACTAATATTATTATAATAATAACAACATCCACAATTGTTGTAAGTGCAATGAACAAATCAGTTTCAGTTGCACGGACAGACTGCCTAGAAACAGCTGCAATCGAGAACTGCATCCGCATATGACGTACACATGTGGCGCGTAGTCCAAGTCACAGATTATAGACTGTCACTCTGATACCCTGGACGAGGAGGGGGCGATGGATGGGGGTCTATTGATTCTGTCGTTAAGTTGGTGACGCGTTGCGGGACGACATCTGCGACCCCCTAAGGGTTATAATCAATTCGTGATCAGCATCATTAATTGAGTCGATAAAGGGGGGCTTATCCGTCGAACTCAGCCAGATCGTATCACATAACTAAAGCATATAGTTATCATATGTAGGTTAAATCGATCCAATGATGACTTCTTATTTTAACAAGCTTTTCTGTTTAACAAGTTATAGTTTATAGTTATAGATTAAAGTCGTAGATATAGTATCTATGTACATAGTAGTTACAGTTTATATAATTAATCATAATAGGTCTGGTTATATTCTATATCAATTGGAAGCCTATATCTAGATCTTCACAATTGTGTCTTTTATTGTGATCGGCAATCGATTTGTATCGATCAGGGACAGTTATCGACAGTATATGAGGGATTGTAGTGCAAATTTGAAGTGTGTGGCTCAAACACATGGACAAAGATTCAAACTCTTCTTATCATACTGATTAGGCATATAATTATTAAAAATAAAAATTAAAGTTCAAATGAAACATAAAATTTGAAACTCGTGCAAAATGACTACTGGATGAACCTTTGAAACCCGTTATCTCTTATCAATAAACAACATTTCGATACGTTCCTTTCCAAAAAAAAATATGACCGATTTTTTGTTTTGTCAAAATTTAAATTAACTTAACGCCTTTAACTTATCTAAGTCATAGCCAAATATTTGCGCTAATCAGTCAAAAATTGTGACGCAATCAAGCTTTAGTCATTATATATACGCATGTATATTTTTCATTTATGGATTTCGTTCTCCTTAATAAAGCTGAAAATGTCCATGACTTAGTCACAATACCAAATAAACCTGATGGAATTGATCAGAAAATACTGATATTTGAAATGATTGCGTGCACTAGTTTCTGTTTTTGTTGTTTTTTTTTTCAAGTGGTCATATTTTTGATTGCTTCCTGATTGTGTGTGTGTGTGTTGCCAAATCTGTGTGTTGTTTGTAGCTCTACAATTGGCCGGGCCAATAGCAAAATAATACAAGTTCCACTTGTGAACTGCGATATGATTAAAAGAATTGCTTTTACGCCTGCTCTTCGATTTTTGGTGTTTTTTTTTTTTTTTTTTTTGGGTATTTAGCGCTTTTTGGGCGGCTGGTCTATAAATAAACAATTTAAAAGTAATAAAAATAATTGAAAATTTGCGTGTGGTGCGCAATATAAACAAATACACATAAGTTATGGTTATTGAAGATTCCAAAACAAAAACAAAACAAAACCAACAATAAAAGCGAAACAAAAAAATAATAATTCCGTTTCTGATTAGTTCGTATCATTTAAGAACCCACACACAGACCCCCCCCCCCCCCCCCCCCCCCCCTTCCCCCACCACCACTCACCCGCCCCGCCCTCCTCTGCTCCGTTAGACTCCCGCGAGTGTAGAACAAATACCAACTGGCGTCATTTCCGGTTGTGCTTTTCCCACTCCCCCTTTACACTCCCGCTCTCTTCACTTTCTTCTTTTACGACCGTCCTCCCAAAAATAAACACCTTCTATGGCAGCTATATACTCCTACCGGTGCAAGCAGCACCCCTTTTCTCCCATCCCCACCCCCTCCCCACTCTATCTCTCGCTCGCACACACTCTCTGTCACTTTCTCTCGTTGTCTATCTGTCTCTGTTGTTCCACAAATAATATTCGTTCCGTGTTCGTTTTGCAGCATTTCCACTTGACTTGCTTATCGCACATTGTAGCGATTACGCACGCACACACACATACACAAAACACGTGTGTGTGTGTGTGTGCGTATTGATAGGTAGAGTAACGCTTACGCTCTTATCAATTGGTATCGGGCTCCAAAATCAAATTGATTTATGAACGATTTGCCATTGCAAAAAAAAAGTAAAAATAAATAAAAAAAAAGAAACATAAATATATTTTATTCATAACATTGTAAAAAATATTTTGGCTTTCTCGGAAAATTTTCTTCATTTTAAAAATAGCATTATACTCATAATAATAATAATTATTGGAAAGCTAATCAAGATTTTGCATAACTATAAAGAAGTCGTTTACACGCTGCGAAATAAAGGGTATATTACAGTTGTGCATAGGCATATATCAGGCAGAAGAACGATTCTCTGCTCGCAAAATTTATATTATATATATTTATTTTTATTTTATTTTTTATTAGTAGACGAGGCGATTTAGTCATGTACAACTGGCTGAGATTGAATGAGATTTGAGAATAAAAGTTAATGTTTACCCAACGCATATAGGGGTTATCTGATGTGATCGATAGTTTCCACGCTTAGCGAATATCGATTTTCGACAGTTACAAAATGTATAATTTTAAAGTTAAGAAATAGGTGATAAAAAGTGATAAACATTGAATTAATACTGATCATCTGTAAAAATGTAATTAAGATCGGAAGAAAAGTGCACTTTCATACATAAAAAATTTAATTACGTTTGTTTAGGGTATCTCAAAGTCGAGCTGCCTCGACTGGAGCAATCTCAATTGTTTATTTATTGTGGTATTTCATTTATAAAGCGATTAAAATCGCAGTTTTCAAAAATTCGAATATTTGTCAAACATTTTTTTATGAAATATGGCATTTTAGAAAGTCATAATAAATTTCGGTGTAGAAATCACAATGTTATAATCATAAATAATGATTTATATTGCCGACTTGTTGAAACCAGAATTATGCCGGGACGTTTGTCTAGTGAAATATTTAACTATATTTCTTGAAAGCACCATTTTTTGAAGGACCGCCTACGGTTCGCATCAAGAGGGTTCGGGTCGGATGAGTACTCAGGGACTCAAGGGCAGAGAGCTCAACTTGAATTTGTTTGTGTTGTTGTCCACACAAAGAAAAACTCAAGTATTAAGTCGCCCGCTTCCTTCCGCTCTGGGCACAGCGCTTAAGATTTTTCCAACGAAAAACAGCAACAAAACAGCACATTTTTGCCGTATTCATTGTTCAATTCGTTGCGGTCAGCGGGTAGGCCGAGGCGGTCCAGGGGCGTGGCAGGGGTCGGATCGGGTCGCGGGGCATTTGCGATAAGGAGGTCACACACCACTCGAGCTGAAACAATTAGTGTGTTTGTGTGTGTGAGAGAGGAGGTAGGAGAGAGGAGGACCACCAACCAAGTTGAACCGAGAACAGTGAATAGAGTGTTGCATTGTTGCAACAGGTAAGTTGCAGGTTAGGTAGTCTTGAGTTTTTACAGTTAGTTAAACTGATAAGCATTAAGAGAGCCATAAATGACAACAGAGACAGTGGCAGTGGCAGCGGCAGCGGCAGCGGCAGCGGCAGCGGCAGAGACTGATCCTCTTCCGACTGACTTGGAACGGTACTTGAATATTTAACTGCCACTCAAAACTAGTCGCCTTCACTTCAGAAAAATATAGAGAGGGGAGGAGTGAGGGAAAGAGAGGAGTTAGAGGTATAGGCGATAGTTCGGTGACAGTCAACTTCCTTTTTTTTTTTGGGCATTACGGCATCAGTTTTTAGTTTGAGTGTTGCACCCAAAAAAAAAAAAAAGAAAGAAAAACTGTTACGTCTAACCACGCAACGCGGCTCTAACTTACAACTACCCCACCTACCCACCTTTACCACCCACCAACCCCTCGCCACACTTGTCCAGCTGAATAGAAAGAAAATTACCTAATTGTGTTGCATCGACAACAACAACGGTAACAACAACAAAAGCAGCAGCGACTCTTTTATTTTTTACAACACTAGTCTACTCCACTTCTTGCCACTTGGCCACACAGTGCCCCTTGCACCACCCCCTTTGCCGGTAGATCGTTGCAGCTTGTGGCTCCTTCGTTCGTATGTGTGCCACATACTCCACTAAAGGAAAATAAAAATGTGCCACAAACAAGAAGAAAATGGCAAAATGCAACACGCCAAAGAAAACTTCGTTTGCGGTTTGCTCTTTTCTTGTACCCATCACAAAAATAAATGCCTAGACAGGGTATAATGAACTAAGGCAAATGTATGTAACATGCAGGCAGAGAGAGCTGCTAAAACGAGCCATAATATAGAAATAATGGATCGGAGCTATCCTTAAGATCGTTTTATTGTAACATTAATATAATATTCAGATCATGTTTTTTTAATATAATAATCAGATCACATTTTCTTATTATATTTATTCTTATTCCCAAAAAATTCTCCTAATTTCAAGTTTCCACAACCATTTTTAGAGTTTATAACTGAGTTTTGAAGGATTAAAATCAATTTATTTGTTTTCTAGTTATTTGTAAAACAGAAATGAATTCAAACTGGTTTCGTAAGCATAAAACTCATTTTAATTTTTTATATATAACATTTTTCTGTATAGTACTTTACAACTTTTAAAGATTCGTTTAAGAATTAGAGTTGATGGAATGGTGCACAATAGATATAGCATATATATCCCATCTATTCCAGTAATATTAATATTAGCTATTTTTAATTAATAAAGTCATTTACTGATAATGGAGTCAGCAAACACACACATTTGAAATTCATTGTAATTTACAGGGTATTCTGATAGTCATGCACTATTACTTCTTGTGCATTATTGCTTGCCGTTTCTTCGCTCGTTTTTGTGTACATTTCGTTTCTTTCTTTCTCATTGGCGCAGTTAGATAATAGGCAACAACAACAACAACAGCGAGGCACCGTTAAAGCCAGCTCCACCAAGATACACCAAGCTGAACCCCAAAAGCCATTTAGTCGATGTTGTTGTTGTTATTGTTGTTGTAGTTGCAGTTGTTGTGTTGTCGGTGGCAGCGGTATAAGTCAAGCAAGACTTCCTATATTTTGAAACACGTTACGTTCGTAACATAATTCACACAACAGGTAACTTTTTACCATTTTCTTGCCTCGTCTCTCTCTCTCTGTGTTTTTCTCTCTCTGGGCCATGGCAACAAATCGCTTGTCGAGTCGCGTCTTAACTGAATTGCATTTATGAGGCTGGGAAAATGATCAATTCATGGTGAAAAGTGATTGATGCCATTGTGTAATTGGTAATGGCAAAGGTATAAGCTGTAGCATCTTCGATAAGCTATAGCATCTCAAGTTTCTCGTAATCGAACGTAATCAAACCATTATAGCAAAAATTTTAACAATGCTAATACAAATTTAGCACACCATAAAATACAACACATGTGCAGAATTGCAGGAATTGCGGGTTTTTTTTTTTTTTGAATAGCACATTTTGTTTATAAGACAGATAGTGGCTGCATATTTGAGCGATAATCGCTTTTGTAACACTCAAATTTTTGATATAAATGTTGTTTGTTTTGCTTAACAATTGCTATAAACTATCAGGTGTTATCTTACATAAATTTCTGCAATTATAATAGCACCCTTATTACCCGTTTAATGGGCGCCAATAAGCAATAAGCTGCAAAAGTGAGCAAAGCTTTATGCGAAATTCGCACGATCATTTCAAGCGACCAAACAGAGCTGAAAGATAGACGACGATTTCACACACACACACACACATGCTTTCTTCAGTTGCGAATTTGATGCAGCAACAACAACAATAACAACATAATATCTTTGTGTGTGTGTGGGGGGAGGGGAAGCTGTATGAGGCCACTAAAAACATTTATGGCAAAATTCAGGTTAGTGTGTGATTTTGTGCACTATAAAATGGGTCGTTACTGTTGTTGTTGTTGCTGGCTGCACACAAGTGGCTGCCAAGCTGTGTAATGTTCACACAATACATGCGTGTGTTTGTGTGTGTGTGTGTAGACATTGCAAAACATCAATATAGCACAGCACATAGCACACAGCACAGAGCAATAACAACAATGGCTACATTTGCGCTCTGTGTGAGCGATAACAACACGCAGTAAGAAAACTAAAACAACAACAACAAGAAGCAGCCAGCAATTGCAATTGCTATGCGCGCTACTTCCGCATGCAAGTTGAAACAACTAAAAGTCATCGGCGTAAGCGCAAAAACAAATAAAATAAATAGTAACAAAAAGTACAAAAGAAGCAGCAGCCAGCCGCTGTAAAAAGAAGCAAATGCAAAAGACAAACGCGACTCATTCTCAATGCACTTGCGGCGAGAGTGACTCAAAAAGATCGTTGAGTACTAAATAAAAACAAAAAGAAGAAGCAGCAGCAGACGAAGCAGAAGAAGAAAGATTGCTGAGACAGCAGCCCAGCCTCAATGCACACACACACACACATTGCCATACATATATTGAGCAGCCCTTTTATTAAAAAGAGAGAAGAGAGCAAAAGAGCAAGAGTCACAACACAATGCTTTACTTTACATTATTATATGACTGTTACTTGGGCATTTTCTTCCTCTTTCTTTTATTAGGCTGCTGCTGCTGTTGATGATGCCTTCGCCTTTTTCTTCTGCCTCTTCTACCTGCTGCTGCGATGAACACTTTTTATACCTGTTTGCTCTAGCATACACACACATACATATATATAAATTCGATTGTGTGTGTGTTTCCCCAATTGGCATGCTGCTGACCCGACAGATCGTCGTCGACGTCGTCGTTGCCGCTCTCTTTTGCTTTTGCTTCCGTACACTTTTCGCTCTTGCTGCTCTTACGTTAAAGCGTCGCCTCGCGTCGCACCGTCTCTTACGTTGCTACACACACTCACCCGTTACGTCGTTTTGTGGAGCGCAATGCGGAAGTGAATTTAATTTATTGTATTTACGCTTGGCTTTTTGCTGCCCCACAGACACATACAGACACACAGACAGACTGACTGACTGACAGACAGACAGACAGAACCAGGAAAGTTAACGGCTCTCTGCATACAACAAACAGCTAGAAATCCATAAAAAAAAATCGCTGCTTGAACTGGAAAGATGTCTGTTTAATTTTGTTGTATTGGTTAACGTACATGTGTGTGTATTTGTGTGTGTGTCGACATATTTCTACGATTTGTTTCGTTTTTCGCTAATTGGAGGAGAGTCGAACATGTTAAATAAATAAAAACGCACACACACACACACGCACACACATATAATCAAATTTATTGACGAAAATCTTTGCTCTACGTAAAGGGTGCAGCGAGGGAGGGTGGTGTGGGGGAAAGGCACGATCAGGTGTGCCCAGAAGAGATTTCAGAGAGCTTTTTTCGTGTGTACTTGTTTGTGTGTGTGTGTATAGCTAAACCAGAAGCAGGAACTGTTCGTCGATTCGTTCAGCAGCAGCAGCAGCGACGCCAACGTCGACTGAGGCATCAGCAGCAGGCTGTGTACAAATAAACACAATATTCTGCTGTAGCAGCAACAACAGCAGCAGCGGCGGCAGCAGCGATAAGATTTCGCTGACGCGTACGTTGCAGAAGAAAAAAACACAACAGCAAGAAAAAATCACGAAAAATATATGCGCCAAATCCAATTGGAGCTTAACGCTCCGTTTTTGTTACACTTCCATAGAAAAAAGTGCATGCAACAAGAGAAGCGTCGAACCAAACTAAATAAAAAGAACAAATGCTACAGAAAAAAAAAACAAAAGGAGCCAAGTTGAGTTTTGAGTTAACTGATTATTGCCTTCGATTCAGTTCAACAAATTTTATAATTAGCTGATGCAAATTAATGTATTTTCTTCTTCTTATAGACAGTTAGTTTGGTTGCTTGGCATTTCAAGCTATGCCGAAATTAGAGAAAAAATGTGCAAATTTGCAGTTTAAAGAAATTATTTAATTCAAAATAACACAGATTAAAAATATGTTATATTTATTAAACTCACATCGCTTTCATCTCAATTTATTAATAATAATATAATTGCCACATATTAAAATATACATAAAAATGTTCTTTCTTATCTAGTTTTCCAAATTGGATGCTTTGTATTTATTAATAGGTGAAATGTTCGATATTTTTTCGCTTTAATTATATTTTGTGTTCTCTTTGTCAGCAAATGCGACAACCAAAAATAGACGAGATAAAAATTAGGCGCCATAGTGTTGTAAAGTGATAAAAAAAAAAACAAGAACGCATGCATTTATCTGGATGGGGGGAATTATAATTGGTAGCCCCCGTAGCTGGGAGAAAATATTGTACATTTTGTGTTGTCGATTACAGAATGTCAGAACATGACAGAAACAGCAAAGAGTAACAGAAACAAAAATCAAAACGCATACAATTCAAAATATGAAGATTAACGTTAACATTTATCAACTTGGCGGATGGGTGAAAAACGAAGATTTATGTTTCATCTTCGGTGTGATACGATATATTAAACATATGCTACACAACACAGCAGAAGGTCACAAAAATACAAGTGGAACGTGTTCAACTGAATGGTTTAGGGGTATTCGCTTAAAAACAACAACAACAAAATAACTAAATATATTTCTGATATTTATGTGGCACAAATCAACGGCTTAAAATATGCCACAAAAAATAAAAACAAATACGAAATGATTTGCACTAATCGATATTTGCTTAAGAAAGCGATTTAAAATATGCCACGAAAGAATATCAGCAAAATAAAATTATTTGCACTGATTCTAAAAATGATAATAACATAACAAATTGAGTTCTTACCTGTTTGCTTTTGCTCCACTGTGCCGTGATGTTGCTTTTGCTGTTGTTGTAATACTCGTTGTGTGTTTGCTGTTCTTAAAGCTTTAAGCTTTTAGCGGCAACGCGGAAGCGGATATGTTGTCCAGATCCAGAATACGTCGCTGGTATTATTATTGCTGTTGTTGTTATTGTTATTGTGTTACTTAATGCTGTTGGTGTTCGCTTTGCGACAACTGCAGCACTACTACTACGTAACGTAAGCCTAACGTCACGCGACGTAATGCGTGCACTTTGTTGCTGTTTCCTGGTTCTCTGCCGTCGGCGTCGACGTCCGATGCTACTGCGACGCGTCAAGTGGCCACATTGTGAAACAGACGGGGGCAGCGGTGCGCAGTGCAAGTCTTTACGTTGCGTTAATCCTTATGTTGACCGTTGCGTTATTTCGTTTTTCTCAAAATTGTGTTCTGTGATTTTTCTTGGTTGCCATTGCAAAGCGAATGTCAGCGCGAAAAGAGAACAAAACACACAAGTGGTGGGGGGACGAGGGTGGGGGCTGCTCAAAGTACTTCCTGCCTTAAGCACACATACAAACACACACACACATACAGAGAGACGATGCACTTGTGCTTGTTGTTGTTCTTCTTCTTTGCTTTGGCCCTTTTGTACTTGCGTTACACACACACACACACACACACACACACACACACACACACACACGCAAACACTTTTCACTTTTGCTTGCACACTGCACTTGCGAAGAACTTTTGTTGTTGTTGTTTTTTGTTGCGCTCTGTGTTCGCCTAATTTTTGTTTATTTCGTTATTTCGTATTTTTGCAAAAACAGCCGCAACAAGCAAAACTTCGCATGCACAGTTATTTGGCGATTCTATGCTTTGATACTTGCTTCTCCTCGTTGTCGGCGGCTTTTTCTTTTTCGCTTTTGTTGCTTTCTTGTTTTGATTTTGACAAGCAATAAAAATTCAACTTAAGAATTATGATAGTTGTTGTTGCTGCTGCACTTGTTTAACTTTTAGCTGCGCGCTCATTGAATCAAATTCAATATTTTTGTTTAGAATATTTTTGCACAATGACAATTCGGAATTATAATTATTGTACAACAAATTTTTTGTATTTCGTATTTTTTTTGTTCCGCAGCAACACGTCCGCTCACCACGAAAGTTTCTTACGTTTTGACTCAAAACATGCGAGTAAGAAATAAACAAAGCAAATGACGATAACTGAGACCGCGCGCGCACCCGAAGAGAGCATGCGTATTTGCGTAAATAAGAGAGTGAGCGAGAGAGCGAGCGAGTGAATTTAAGAGTGTACAAAATCAGTGTGCCGATGTGCAAAGAGAAATAAAGAAATTTAAATTTATTATTTGATTGTCAGCTTTCTTGTTCTTTTTCTTTTATATATTACTATTTCCGAATACTTGCACGTTGTTTATTTCCTTTTATTGTGTTTTGCTACACACACACACACATATTTTATACATATTATGTGGGATTCTTTTTTTTTAAACCAAAATATTTTTTCGCTGCTAATTTCAAATATGTAAATGGCGGTTGATCGATGGGTAAAGACAATAAAGTGCATAATTATGAGAAACGAATATATTTGTTTGGTGTTTTGCCTTATTCAAATCAACCAAAACGAAAAATTATAAATGTACATATTTATTTCATCGTGTGGGCGTTTTTTGTTGTGGGCGCAGATTGACTTGTTAATCAGCGCAGCGATAAAAATTGCTACAATCGTTTATCGATGAGCTAATCGAAAGAGGGCCTCTGTCTTTCTCTCTCTCTCTCTCTCTATTATTTCGATCTAATTTTTTTCGAACCCTAGAAACCAGTCGAGCCAAACTTTAATTACCGTTTCACCGTTTCGATATTAGTAGGTGCAGTGCGACATTTCCGCTTCGCGAGTCTTTTGAAACTCTTGCATTTTTCCTACATAAATTAGCAGTAGACATCGCAAGAGAGTGAGAAAGAGAGGGAGAGTGAGCGAGTGGGAGTGAAAGAGTTGGATAGGAGTGGAGGGGGGGGCGACAGGTTGCCATAAAAGAAGGCTGAAAGATGCGCTCAACTGCGTTGTACTGCATCCGCTTGAGTTTTTATTAGTGTTTTATTTTATGTTTTGCTTCTTCTACTTTATTTTTTATTTTTTTATTTTGTGAGTTCGTTAACCAGTTTCCCTAAACATCGTTGACATTTGAAGTCAAATGACCATAAACGGCAGCGATCGAGACGCCGCCATTTCCACTACCCCCGCCTCCCCTCAGATTGTGGGTAGTGGCCCAAATTAGTAGTTGTAGTTGTGGCTGTAGTAAGTGCGTACAAATTAGAGATGCTCACTTGACGTGTTTTTCATTCGTGACACGAGTTGAAAACTAAGTCAATTAATATTAATAAGCTATAAAATCGATTATATTAATATGTATGCATATATATATTTTTAAGAATGATTTTTAAAACTGATCGAAAGTTTTATTTCAGGAAACATTCTATAGATTTGGAATAAGTATAACGATATTAATAAAATGTTTAACAATTTTTGTTATTATTACTATTTTATCTGTATCTTAAATTAATTTCGTCACGCGCACATCTCTAGCACAGAGCAGCGGGCAGTCATTGGAATAAGCAAAGTGCGAGACAGTTAAGCGCAAAGAAAGAGACTGCGTGCAAGAGAGACAGAGAGAGAGAGAAAGAGAGAGAGAGAGAGAGAGTGAGAGAGAGTGAGAGAGAGAGAGAGAGAGAGCGAGGGTGGCAGTGGGAAAGAAGGATTGTTGTGCGGCAGTTCAGAGTTCAAATAGTCGTCCAATTGAGCCAATCAACATTATTTTTTGCGATCAGCAACATTTTTGTTGCTTCGCTAGAGTGCGGAGGGCTGTGTGGGCGTTGTGTGTGTGTGTGTGTGTGTGTGTGTGTGTGTGTAGGTCGTAGGTGGCAGATGACGCCGAATCAACTTACTTAATTTTCTTGAAATTTTTTATGCATTTGCATTTGAATGCGGTGTACGAGTGAGTGTGTATGTGTGTGTGTGCGTGCTTGCAACCTGCCGCCGTCAATCTGACTTTTTGTCTGTGGCATGGCCCGTCGCAAGTTCGATGCCCAAGTGCAGATAACACATTAAAATAGAATATATATCTCATCTAGTGTCCAGAGTTCGCTCTTTTTTTCTTACACACGCACACACACATACACACACACACATGCACACACTTGACACACACACACACACACACACACACACATCGTAAGCAGCCCAGACACAAACAGTTTTCATATTTGTATTCGATTTTGTTTGTTTTTTTTTTTGAACGCCCTGCGAATCCCCTGTCCTATATAATGTCAGAAGAAGAGAGCGAGATATAGAGGGACATAGATAGAGATAGAGATAGAGAGAGATAGAGAGAGAGAGAGAGAGAGAGAGACTCGCATACGTCGGCATCCATAAATAGATATCACTCGGGCCCGGTAAATGCGAACGCGTCCCGATGCGGAAGTCTTCCAGACGCTTTACTTTTTGGTCATTTGCCAATCGCGCCGCATAAAATTATTAGCACTAAAATGCGGGCAAAAGGGCGGCCAAAAGGGTGGCATGACACAGCACTAAATATACATATGCATAAAGACCTATATATATAGATGCACATATATATATTTAGGTTTGTTCCCGGTTTGTCTGGAGCGCCATTCGAATGGAATGCAATTGAAAATGAGCTCAATATTATGGCAAGTCAATTAGTGTATATCAATTAATTAATTAAAACCATCTTTGATATCAATTGTTTCAAAGAGTTCTTAAGCTAAAGTTTACAAATTATCAATTGTTTGAGAAGCCAAATTCACAATAATGAAACAAAAGAAAATAATCTTAAAACGTTGGTTTGCAAATTTCATTAATCTAATAATCAAAAAAAGTACTTGAAATTCCAAAAAAGTGTTCAACTTTGACAATGAATAAGTTTGAAACCATTCCCAAGTGGATTTTTGCAGGTATAATTTTTTTTTACATTTTTCATTTGATTTATTTTTTGTTTATCTATGCAACAATTATCAAAATGTTGAAGGGCTATCAAACATTGATATGAATATAGAATTTTACCATTTATTCCAACAAATATCGTGGTTATAAATTTGAATGAGTTTTAATCTAGATAAACCAATATTAAAACTGAATTGATTGTGAAAATCAGTTCAGTTTTATCAGAGTTATGACAGTGGAAACTTGAGCACCGATTCCAAATGTATCTTTTTCTCATTTCTAACCACTTCTATAAATAAATTCGAATCAACCACAATCGATTTATTTTATTGGCAATCAACATTTTGAAAAAGTGTCTTTATTCCCTAATTAGTATTATTATATTAAATAATATTAAAGAAAGGGAATTTTGGCCTAATGAATATTGAATGGAAACTATTTTTCCAATTATATCAACTCATTACACGCTGAGGGGGTGTTTCTGGATTAGTTGCACTACATCCCACAAACGCCTTGAGCACAAAATCGGTGTGAGCCACCTACAAAAAAAAAAGAGAATGAAAAATATAAGAAAACTCGAGTTACACGAAAAGCAATTAAATGGGAAAGGATATTAAGTGCAGATCCTGGTTAGCCTAATTGTTACACATTCCCTCCTGGCAACAATGACTAATTGAAAGACCCTTTTGACAGTTGCCCCGAGGATCAGCTGGGTGTGTGTGCCAGTGCGTGTGTGCAGGACATGATTGTATACAATGTGCAACGAAACGAGCGAGCAAGCAAGGAAAGAAGAAACCGTGGGAAACGATCACAGGAACCAGGATCAGTGCCTAAAGCAACGCAACACAAAACACAAACTCATCGAAGAAGAACAAAAGAGCAAAGTAAGAACGGGAGAAAACACACCGATCCAAAATCAAAGACCCGATCGCCTACAAATCGATGATCGCCCTCTGGCCAGGATTATGCCAGTGGTGCCCGGAATGCGACTTGTGAGTTTCGTGTTCTAATTTAGCGCCCGAAAACCAAACCAAACCAAGCCAAACGAAATGAAACGAAAACGAGACAGCAAAAATGCATCCAAGCAGAACGCAAAGCAATACAACAGATGAAATACGTAGAGAGAGCACGACTTGCAGATACCCTAAACGCGATAAAGAACTGTCGTAATTAGATATGCAACTAATCATGTTGCATGGCTGGAATATATGTAATGTCATGTTGCAGTTTTACTAAATTCAAAAGCTGTAACACTCATATTGTGACTTTTATTGCTATCGTTAATCGATTTGTATCGATATTAGGTAAACGCATATCAAATTAAATAAATATAATTTCTGTATAATATAGCATATACAGTTAAAATGTCATGTTGTAGTTATACTAAATTGAAAAGCCATGACACTCATATTATGACATTAATTGCTATCGTTAATCGATTTGTATCGATATTAGGTAAACGCATATCGAATGAAATGAAATTGATAGACAACATGAAAAGCCTAGCTAACTTGTACAATCTCAAGATACCCCATACAACCCAATTTAAAGGGTGTAGAAAAATATGTCTGCACTTAGGGGTTGAAAACTGACTGATTCTCCACAAGTGTTTTACACCAGGAGAGCAGGTTCCTTTACCACAGATGAACACACACACACACACACACACACATAGACATATTGGGAAAGGTTTCATATTTCATGCGAGACGAGTGCATTGTGCAACTGAGTGGAGTACAGCGAGTATATCGATATGGCAGATCGAAGCAACAATCCAAGCAGCGATCGAGGCAACAATCCTCATCGATGCCTCCAGGATAAGCAGAGTGCATGTGAGTGCGCTGCTGTGGCTTCATCTGTTGCCCATGCTGTGGAATGTGAAATTTTATCAATTAACTATCACTGATACACACACACACACACATACACACGCACACACATAGACACACATTGAGTGTGCAGATGAGCCACGTATCTGTAGTTAAAGTTGTTGCCGCCTCGAGGTTAGGGCGGAGTTAAAGCTAGAAACTCACACGCACTCTGCAGTGATGAACAGGAGTAGGTTTTAATTGGCAGTAAAATAGCCAATAAAGAAGCCAAGTTAAAAATATAGCTACTTTTTGGGAGATAAAGTAGTGCAAAAAAGTCTGTGCTATTTAGTTGATTCAGTGAATTCAAAAACTTCGCCTTTAGAGCTATATTTATTATGTGAATAATTCTCAATTATGGCATAAGTATTTGTTTAATGAAAACCGCGAAAAATTACTCATTTAAATATGCATTTCATACATAAACATTATCTACAATAATTTATTAGAATTAATTCTTTGAATTTACTATTTTCGAGAGTTTTCAAAAACACCGAATAATTTAAAACATATTTCTCTAAGAAAGAACATTTAAGTTTAGAGTATTTTAAAAGTGCCAATGTGGATCGGATCGTATAGTGTGAAAGTGCTATGAATTGGTTGCAACTTTGTTTTGTTGCAATAATAATATAATAATATATATTGTGGTTAGTAAGAAAAAGGTTGAATTTCGCTTGTGGTTCAAGTTCTGCATTTCTGCTTTGGTTTGATTCGCTGAAACCAGACTAAAAATTAAATCTTGTTGTATATATTAATATAAAATAAGCAATACCATTAGCCACTGCATATCGCTAATTTTTTTCACATATTATTATGGCTACCAAAATGAAATTATTTAAAAACCATTCCAAGCTGTCAAACTTAATAGGTTTTAAACTAAACATAAATCAACCTTAAATATATAGATTATTAACAAGTTATGAAATATCTAAGTAACATATGACACCAAAAAAAAAAAGAAGCTAGATTTAGCGGGAAATTGTCGGGGTTGGCAGCACTGCCGCAGATTGATGCACACTCATAAGCAGGTCGAAAGGCAGGCGAGCAGGCGGCAGGCGGAGAGTGGCTTGGAAAATGTGCGCCACATCCGCTGAGCAGAAGGCTCTAACTACAAGAAATGTGCCTCGAGATCGCTCGATTTCGATCTTTGTTTTCGGTCTATGCCATTGGCTGCGTTTCTTGGAAAACGTTTAAGAGCAGAACAACAAAGATGACGAGCCCGCAGAAGATTGAAGCGTGGAAATGAGGGAAAGAGAGAGAGATGCAGAGATGGAGAGATGGCGAGTGGGACAAGTGATTGCACACTTGAAAATGGAAAATGCTGTGTAATTAATTGCAGCATCGACATCAAGTCGAGCATCGCCGTCAAGCGGCAGGTTGTTAAATATGCCTGGGAACTGAGAGAACGGCTGCTGCCCGAAAGGAAGTCATCCTGTATGGTTAACAAAACACACATGGGATCGTCTTCAAAGTGACAAAGGAAATGCATTTGGAACGCACATAAAACTCGTCTTTTTATGAGACAACCGTTTTGGACATTTTCGTGTCCAGTTTGTGGAAAATTCACACAGTTGAAATA
Source organism: Drosophila hawaiiensis (assembly GCA_037043685.1). Classification (NCBI taxonomy): domain Eukaryota; kingdom Metazoa; phylum Arthropoda; class Insecta; order Diptera; family Drosophilidae; genus Drosophila; species Drosophila hawaiiensis. The sequence goes on from JBAMBA010000216.1 coordinate 2,474,688, forward strand.
GCTGGAAAACTCTCTCGCTGAAGTGCAATTAAAAATTCACACTTTTTATTAACCGGAAAAGTCGGTTGAGTTTGCTATTAAGATGTTACTTGATTATGGAAGCCTTTATTATGTAAAAGCCTTTTAGATTGATAGTAAAATTTATATGATTCTCCGATTGACTAATGGGTGAATGGGGAAAGAAATAAAGGAAAATAATCTGAAGCTTGCCTTGAGGACATACCACTTAGAGACGGACTCTTGCAAAATTCTAAGAGTTGCAAGATTCTAAATATGAAAAACATTATACTACGCATTGTAAAAGTAAAAATGACTACAATTAAACAATTGTATTAATATATCCTTAATAGTACAATATAATTCACATTATTATGCAGTATTTAGGCTTTTACTTATAAAGTTTATGCCTCTATATGAACCCGGCAAGGAAATCAGCTAACATCATTTTTATAGCACGTGTTTTATATATATATTTTACAATATGAAAAGAAAGACAGTTAAAATATTTGTATGCCCTTGTAGAGGGTATTATAATAATTGTAGCGAATTTTGTTAGACAGAAAGTTCCGATTCCAAAGAGTAAATTTATGACTGATAAGTGTGAGTAGTCGAGTTGATAAAGTCAGGTCTCGGGTGCCAAAAAGGTGTATATATTCTTGATCAGCATCAGTAGCTTATCTGTCTGTATCTTTGTGAACTGAGCGCTCAGTGAAACTATCTGGAAGAAACTTGGAATAAATGCGTCATTTTGTTGCAGACAGCACCTATGACGGAGCCTGCCGGTTTTGATCTATCTATCATAGACCTGTCATAGCAACAATTATACGAATATCCAAACCACATTCACTCAATTCTGGTTATTATTATTCTGCATCTAACACTTGGACAAGTATACATATATCTAGATTGGTCTTCTGTAACATACAGTTTGCAATGGAAAACTGCTCGTGTAAATTGTATTCTCCTTAGTAATATTACTGTACTTAATTTAAGATAGGAGTCGATTCACGATTCTAACGAGCTAGACACTGTGGTTATCATATATCCGAGAGTTTATAATCGTTGAACCACTCCCCATGATTATTACACCTGCCTGCAGAAGTTGTCCAACTGCCTATGGATACAAATGGATATGGGATATGATGATGTGGAGATGGGTATGGGTATGGTGGGTATATGTAATTTGTGCCAAATCACAGAGCCGACTTCAATCACAACCGTTGGAATTGGCAAGCGGCCAATGTACCGCTAGATGCTAGACCATAAACAGAGTGCAGACATCCTCAACACACTCGCCCAGCCCCCTTTCCAAGAGGCAAAACAAAAAAAAATAAAACAAAAAACAATAAGCGAATCTCAGGCTTAGAGCTGTGAAGATCTTTTGCCTGGGCGCAGCCTGGTGCTCAAGTTGAAGCCGAAGCCAGAGCTGAAGCTCAAGCTGAAGCTGTGGCCAAAGATTACGTGAAAGGTGAAAGTTGTGCGAGAACCGCAAAAGATGCGAAGCAAAAGCAGGAAACAGACAAAAAGCGGGACGAACTCCAGAGAGAGAGAGAGAGAGAGAAAGAGGAGGTCACTCGAATGGTGAGAAACCGAACCGGACCCTCACCTGTCGTCATGGCTAAAGCTCCGACTCCGTCTTTAGTCTTCGCCATGAACGTAGCCAGAAGGGGATCGGACAAGATGGACAATTGTCTCTTCAAATAACTTATGAATATAGAACGATATTTAGCATAAAAAGTGAAAAGAATTTGATCTAAATATTTTTGATATTTTACACAAATATTAATTAGCAGGAAATAGTTAAATATTCTAACTTGGGCTAACGAACTGTATTAGAAATATTTTTCATCTTTTATAGAATTTTAATTAACAGAAAATATTTATACATTATTAAAAATAAATGTAAGAAAATACAAAAATTAATTGATTGATTTAAAAAAGTATATGTAAAAAATTAAACCTTATTTCGGATTTATCAGTTATTGTCTTTAAGAAAAAAATGGAATGGAAATAAAAACTGAACTGTTTAATTAAATGATTCAAAATTATCTTTTTAATTAATAAATTAATTAATTGATTGGAAAATGAAACTTTATCTTGGACTTATCAGTTTTTATACCTTTGATACCCTAAGGATTTTTTTTTTTTTCAGGAATGCATCTTTGCAACTCCCTTTCCCGCCCTAGCTATGATCCTGACTACGCCCATGGTCGACAACCTCAGCATGAGTCTCAGCAGTCTCAGTCTCGGCCTAAGACCTGGCATGCCGCAGATTTCCGTATGCGAAATGTGGAACACTGGCACAGTAGCTCCAGCTCCGCACCATCTCCTCCTCCTCCTCCTACTTCTCCTCCTTTTCCTCATCCTGCTACTCCACCTCTCTCTTTCGCCTCAATGCACTGCTCCATGTGCAACTTCTTGTAGCTGCTGCCCACCCATTTATGGCGCATGCGCGACCCACTGTCGCAAAGTTTCTTGGGTCCAGCGTGAAGAGTCTGCGGACAGGTTAACAGCCGACTCTGCAATCTTAGCCAACTTTGCCAACTTACCGACTTACCAACCTGGCAACTTGGCAACTTTTGCCAATGCAATGAATGCTCTGTGTGTGCATTACCGCATTGTAAACCTGAATTCTTCTGCTCTTCTTTCTTTTCTTTTCTCTTCTCTTCTTTTTCATTTCTTGCTTTGTTTACTCTTTAATACCCTGCACCTCATTTTGTTTGTGTGAAAATGGGGCATTTTATTGTTGTTTCTATTTATGTAACAGCCAATGAAAGGCTTGCCTAACTTCACTTAGTATAGTATAGATTCTGGAACAGCTCGAAGAGATATGTCGATAGAGGCTAAGATAGTCATCGATAAAAATCGATATCGAATGAACCATTTGTTTTATTGACAACATGCTTGTCTATTAAAGATTTCTGATAACGACCCGCGTTTGTTGACAGCTCCCATTGCGTACGATTTTCGATGACATCAAAAATGAATACATATCGATATTTAGTTAACTTTTTTGAAAATGATATATGCCGATATTTGAAGGAAGTCTCCAGCAAAATTCCAAGTTTCACGACTGCAGCTTTAAAATTGTGTTATTTACCTGGTTTTATCGATACGCACCTATCGATGTTATCGATTTCTCAGCCACCAAGTGGTCGTAGCCGAAATTGACGAACTTAAACAACGAAGTCTCTTAAGGTTGTAGACAAAGACTAACTTCGATAGCAGCTTAAACAAATCGATCAAATGAAGATTTGTTAATATGTACATATATCCCAAGAATGTGAAGCACTACAGGGTATTGGCGAGTCGTGCACTATCGACTTGTTTTTTTCTTTTTCACTTTGGTTTTTGGAATTACAAATCCGGATGCTGTTTGGCTCCTCGGCATTGTTTTTATTTTTAATAGATTATGAATGTAAGGCAGTGGGTGTCGCTGGTGGTGTTGGTTGCTGCTGTTAGTATTTATGCTGTTGGTGGTGGAGGTGTCGATGTCGTTTGGTGGTTTTTTTTTGTCTCTCCATCTCCGTCTGGGTCTTGGTTTCGGGTATCTCTTTAAGCCCCGTCTGGTTGCCGGTTCGTCATTAGTCGGTAGCGTGTTTGTAACACTTTTTTTTTACTTAACGTCTGGCTTGGGACTGGGTCTGGGTACTGGGTCTTGAGTCGAGGCTGTCTGGATGGGTTTCTGTGTGTGTGTGTGTGTGTGTGTGTGTTGTGTGCTGCTTGAGGAAGTTATATAATCGGCGAGATATGTTGGCAATATGCCTCAATCAATTTATAACTGTTATAACCAACTTGCTTGAAAGTTAATAACCAAAAGTGCGGCATGTGAATATGCTATATGTGTGTGTATTAGTGAGTGTCTGAGTGAGTGTGTGTGTAGGTGTGTGTGGGTGGGCAAAGAAAAAAAACGTAAGAAACGAAAGAGTTAAAAGCCACCCGGCTCAGCATGTAACTGATCCGTTTGAGTGCATATCTGCTGTCTCAGACGAGAGCTTACAATGCTTCCTCATTAATATTAAATGGAATTTTTTTCGGCCAGAGAATGTGTGACAGCGATATATATACATATATATAGAGAGAGAGCGAGAGAGAGAGATATATAGAGTGGGAGATTGTCAGCTCATAATGTGTGTGGGAAAAGTTGAGCTGTTGATTCAATTTGCTACTTCGATTTAGTGAACTGAGTGACAACAGCTATAAACTTTGATCACTAAAATAAATATTTAAATATTTGTTCCATGAACTCATTAAAGACAACAAATTAATGCAGATATCTCTCTTAGTTTTAGTACAGAGCTAAAATAGAAGAAACTCGCTGATAAATTTGTAGAACTTATGAAATTAAATATATTGTTATTATTATTGATATATGACAAAAAATTATGAATAGAAAGATTATGTTTCAAACTCAGCTGACTGAAGAATTTCACGACGGAACTTGAACCATTTTTGGAAAGTATATCAAAAATATTAAATAACAATAAAATATGGAGCCAACCAAAAATATTTATTTAGATGTTATTCTTGAAAGTTCGATCTGTTTTAGAAACCATTAAACAATTGACTTCTCTTTGATTGAGTTCTTGTATAACCCAATCCAATAAACATATTCTCATTTTCGAACAGAGTAATAAACATTATTTGTGAAGTTTGAAAAGCATTAAAGGACAAAACTCAAGTCACTCAATCATTTAACTTCGATTAAAATGCCAGTTTATATCTTGGCTAGCGTAAATATCTTAATAACTAAAGCTTTACACTCAGCTGGCGACGGAAATGTAAGCCCAGCATTATACGTATATATATGGGCAATGGTGCCTCAACAATCCTCCCCAACCACCCCAACCATTTGAAGGATATTGAAAAACTTGCGCACATATCGTCCCAAGATGCGGAAATAGTGTGTGCGGCAAGTGTGTGGCAAAGGGGGTGGTGGGTGTTCGAGAGTGGTAGGATGGGGATTCGATTCAAAATTAACTTTGCATGGAATTTAATTTACGTCCACGACGATGATTTCCTGCCAAAGCAGCCGGAGCTGAAGCTGCTTCCGTCATTTCCTATAAATGCAAAGGTTTTTCTTTATACCCCCCAACCAGCCGCAGGTTGCCTTAGAGCCTGAACACAAATGCCGGCAGCCAAGAGAGCGAGTACGAGCTGGAGAGCGAGCCCACCTTCGACTACGTAACGCTTCCTGCAGGATGTAAAGACGTTACCACTCAGAAAGACGTCTCTCACTGGTGTCCTCATATTGTGTTCGTGTGTGTGGTGGGTGGGTGGTTTTGTTTGCTTATACATTTCAGTCAGTTTGTTTACCCACTTTAATCAGGACCCATCCCCCGCCCCCTTTAGGCAAATGGCTGTCGCAGAAGGAGTCGCTGTCACAAACGTCCTGCCTGCCAGCCTGCCAGCCTCTCAGTCCGTTCAGTTTGGTTCAGTTCAGTTCAGTTCGGCCTGCCTGGCTGACGCTTCCTTGCAAATGCTGCTGCTGCTTCCGTTTCCGGGATATAATGTTCATATTTTCGAGGACATTTACAGGAAATAAAGTACGTCGCCCTCGCCTCGCCAACAACGTTTTTGTGTGTGCGCCCCCATCCTCCCTCCGCCCTCCTCTCACTCGTTATCTCTCTGGGGGATAACATGGCGCAGGCCCTTTGAGATGGGTGCGTGGCCAGGATTCGTGTGCAACAGAACATGACCCACAAATTAAGGCCATTTGAGCTTAAAAATAGCAAAACAAATGTGCCCAAATGATCTCAGCTATTAATGTTCCACACACGGAGCAGTTATTACTAAGAAATACATGATAAATATGCAAATTTATAGTTTTTGAACTTGACAGTTTTACAGAGAGAAGCTGCTGGAAAAATATATAATATTCATCAGAAGAAACTGTTCATCTCAAAATTAATAACAATTTTATTTACTATTTTATTTGCATAGCATTTTTTTCAAAATTTTAAACCGAATCGAATAATATTCCAAGAAGTGCTGCGAGTATTAAATATGTAATATATTAAATTTTTAATAAAAAAGAATTAATACTTGTGTAAAAAGGATAGTAAAATTCTATTGTATAGCACAACTCAAGAATACTTGAATATTTTTGAGAACATTTCCTTAAACAAAAACCAGTTTGGACTTGCCTAATTTTTTAGCAAAGAGGAACCTTTTAATACTATCCATAATCTTCTGGATCACTTTTATGTGAGCTGATTTTCATTTAAGCAATGTTATTGTGCTGAATGGGAAATCTCTCATAACGATTGAAAATCACGACACGAGCCCATCTCTACGTGGGAGTTCACCAGCCACCCGACTGCCCGACACACTGCCTCTTTTAGGCGCAGCAGCAGCAGCAGCAGCAGCAACAGCAGCAGCAGCGAAGCATTCGCAACTTTTGCCGTGTGCACATTTATGCCAGCCCAGTTGCCAGTCCGACTGTCAGTCAGTCAGCAGCAGCACCTCACTTCCCCACCCCACACCCTCCTCCCTCCTTCCGCCTGTGGCATTCACCCCTTTGCTTTTCCGGGCTTCCGCAGCAGGATGCTCGACTGCAGAGTACGTTTTGAATTTTGTCGCACTTCCTGTAACGGTCGAGAAGTAGTGGGTGCGCCGCAGGGGAGGCTGGGACGGATTGGGTGGCATGTCCGCTCCGCCACCCCGCCCTGCTATTGTGTGTGGCTGTCCTGGTCCCAGCGAGAGCTCTGCGTGCTCTTCCGCTTTTGCTCTGTCATCAGCAACGTAATTTCCGCTGACAGCCCCTCTCCTCGCTCTGCTCTGGGCGACTCTTTGTGTCTGCGTGCACTTGTGGGTGGTTGGCTGACGGTTGGTCGGGTTGGTTGGGCTGGTTCACTGCCTGCTTCAACAAAAAAAAAAAAACGAGTCCAGCCTGTTCTATTTTACTCGTGTGCGACTAGCTGATACCCTGTAATCAGCTAGGAATTGTTTAAGCTCAGATAACTTTGTCTAAATCAATTTTTTTTTTGCTTGAACTGTTTTTGTTCATTATTTGTGGCCTATAAAAATCTTGATTTGCTATTGACAAATAATTTAGAAATCTCTGTGTATTGATTTGAAAAGCAGAATGAATCTAGAGAACAAAATATGACCATGAAAAATGCTGTAATTTTGACAAAGATATCTTTAATTATTTATTTGTATAATGTGAAAAAGAGTCAACAGTTCTTAAAATATATTTTATGAATGAATATGCAACACAAATTTGTGCTGTTAATAAAATGCTAGAGAGTATTAAAAGGATTAAGGGTCTCGTGGTACCCATGCTGAGATCGAAACAGAGAAGCAGAGACAGAGAGAGAGAGAGACAGAGGTGAGTCTCTTAGCAACTAAGTAAGGGAGACACAGACTGCAGTTGATTTTTGGCCTTTGCCGTTTAAATGACCTCTCGAGGCAGAGAGTTCATAAACATCAAGTGTCTGACGGCATATCAAATGGCCGAATGGCCAATGCCCAATGACCAAATGGCCAATGTTTAACATGGCTGATGGCAACAAGTGATCCGCTCAACAGTTGGGCCAGGGAGAGGGAGGGGGGCCTTACAGACAGGTATCAACGACACATTGTCAGTTGGCAGTTCATCAAATTCTCATGTGACCAAAGAGACCAAAAAGGTTCAATTCGTTTCGCTTCAAACGAAATTTGATATGCGGGTCACATATTAATGACTTCTCTTCATTTTACATAACACTCGATTCGATGAACTGGCGACACACAACTTGTCCCCCCTCCATATCGCCACCAATTCTCTAAGCCCCTTTGCTACTCCGACTCCAAGTGCAACTGCAGCCGATCCCTGTTTCAAGTTGAGCTGTTGTTGCACCCAGCGTTCACTTCTTATTCTTGTTGTTTTTGTTGTTGTTGTTGTTGGTTTTTCTAGGGCTTGGCACCGCCTCGGAAATTCCCTCATTCCCGTTTGTGGCGACCCTTTTCGACAGTGCTCCCAGTGTAAAATCAGGCGCGTGATGGAACGCCGGACAAATGGAAGTGCCACCGGTGTGGGTGTGGAATAAATGCACACACACACACACACACACACATATACACATCCATACATACATATATACACTCTAAGAAAACTATAAATCGTTCGTCAATAAGATTAAAGGAACCGCAAATGGGTTAACAATGGAAAAAGCAAGTAAAAAGAAAAGTTCATCAAAATCGAAGTGGGGAAAGCGGAGAAAAGTAATGACGACAAAGTCCAGTTACTAATCCAATTGAATATCGTACGTTTTTCGCAATCTTCAGATTGGAATGAACCAACTGACATATCAAATGATCTCATTTTGCCTGCCAACACTTTCTTCTGCGAAAGAGCATATTAAATGATCAAATTTTGAATATAATTTGCAGATAAAAATACATATATGCACCAACAAAGATTATTTGTGCACAGAATACAAATCTGGCAAATATTTCAAAAACTTCCACAATCTAAAATAAAAAAGTCGTCCAATAAATAAATTTCATTATTACAAAATCCCATTTGGGGAAACAATTTCAGTCTCTTGTTCAGTCTCTTTGACAAGATTTGTATTTCTCATGTGCGCATTATGTACTCCATAATTTCTCTCAGTGTGTGAAGTGTCTCAACAGGTAAACGGCTGCTTGCATTGTATGCAGCATGGCGGATGCGCCGGTCAAAGCGTTTATTTCTTCATTTGACGCAAATGATGTTCGACACAAGGTTGGAATGCACCAAACCGCTAACTCCAATCCCGAATCCCCCAATCCCCAATCCCAAAAACCCCAAAGACGAAGTTGAAGTTTGATGTCCAAACTGAAACCGTAGCTGAAGCCGAAGCCGAAGCAGAAACAGAAACAGAGTTTTCTGACCGCAGCACGCAAAGGGAAAGACTGGCGACAACAGCAATAACAACAAGTGAACAAATACACTGCACAAAAATGAAGCAATCAGAAGCTAACCAGAGTTCTTTGCCTTTGCCTTGAGTAAAAAAAGTCTTGGAAACTGAAGAGTAACTAACTAACTAACTAATAAAAAGGGATTTTAAACAGCAGTTTTTTGCTTCACACTGCTTGTTATATGTTCTATTGTTGCCCAACTTCAATTATATTTTGTTATCTGCCTGAGTACCATCCATAAGATGGAATTATTTGTCTTCTAAGTTGAAACATCAAAAGCAGTTTCACAACACGAAGCCCTGTTGAAAATCATGACTGAATTCTGAAATCCTGAAAAGGACACCAAAGTCAAAGCGCATATTAACTAATAACTATCGAAATCGATAGAATCCATTTCCTTAACTTGATCATCGAATTTCTCTCAGTGTCTGCTGCTTGTCACTTGAAACCCGGATTTAAACAGAACATGAAAAAGAAAAAAAAATAAAAAGAAAGAAAGAACGCGCCACTAATTACTTTTACCGATCACAAAAATACAACAAGTTGAAGAATAAGAACAACAAGAGGCAACAACAGATGGGGATAATGATGTCGATGATGATGGTGACCGTAAAGATGATGATTATGATGATGATGATGATGATGACAAGTCCAAGTGATGTGGACACCAACTGAATACAAATGCACAAATTAAGCGACAAACACAAATTTCCTATGTACGAATGCACTTGTCCAAAGGTTGCAACAACAACAACAACAACGACAGCAACAACAACAAGAAGAAGAACTATAAACAATACCCATATCATTATAACAATAACAACAAATTGTGCATGCACAACGGAATTCTACTCAACGGTGGCCAAAGAATCTAAAATGGGCATTTTTGTCTCTGTTTTGCTGAAAGGCCGCCAAGCCGGATGAACTTATTGTTTATGGGCATTTGGCATCGGAATTACCAAAGGGGTGAAGGGAAGAAGTTGATGAGCCAAAGCATTGACAGATTTATATAGCAGCATAGCTCAAGGACCTTCTACATATTTATATATATATATACACAGTGCTCGCACAGCATATGGAAAGTTGCGAAAAGTTGTTGGTTTTAGTCTACATATAATTCGAAATGCTGACAACACTTGAATATGGGATACATTGGAATAGATTCAATCATTTCCTGTAAACTGAATTCGTTGTTTTTTTTGGGAACGTACATAAAGTAATTGGCACTATTGTATATATACTATATTCTAGAATTAGGATTTCTTAAGAGCGAACTTTTCTGTTTCTAATGTTTCTAATTCTTAAAAGTTTTAAAAAATTAGAATGAAAGTTCTAATTAATGAATTACAAAATATAACGAAAATTCTTTTTTCTGAAAATCAAAAAATATCTTCATGATTTTTGTAGATCGATTTCGTAGGTTCATGATTCCAAGTATTGCAATATATTTTCCAATCCAAAAGTATATATACTATAAAATGCGAGTTGTTATCGGGGCAGACCGACTGCGGAATACTTTGCTGTTTTTCACTATTTTCCAGGGCAGATCCGACAAATTTTGTTTATTTCAAAAACTTTATATTTAGGTTTTTACGTGGTGGCCTGGCCTAGAAATATATCTTTGATTTTTGAAGGAGCTTACCACAAATCTACAAAACATTTAAAGCTTTACAATCGTCTTGCACTTATCGAAGTTATCGATTTCTCTTCAATCATCGTTATCAGATGAGAAAAATAACGCACATTTTTCTTACAAGTTCCGTTATATAAAATTTATAACTTTTTTAATCAGTTTTGTATTGCAAATAACTATAACAGACAATAATTAATAAAACATTGTTGTTAGTTCAAAGTTCCAAGCTATTCAGTGGAAAATCAAATAAGCTATGGGAGTAGTTATTGAAGTGCTCCGATATTGGCACTGTCCAAAGAGTAAACTATTCAACTACACTATGCTAAAGTATATATATATACATATGGATAGGTATGTATGTATATATAATTTTATATAGAGGTATGTGCACTTAACCATGTCTAGCCAAGATTGCAACACTAACCTAACACGGTATTGAAACTGGAAGCTTATCGAAAAAACCTTACAAGTTAAACGTAAAAACTTAGTTTTATATACAGATGAGTTCTGATCTTGGCTCAGAGCAGCAGCAGTAGCAGGCGATCATTTAACGTGGTCGACTGCATCATCGCTAAATCTCAGAGACCCGTGTGACTTGTCTGCAATTGCTCAATAGAGATGGACAATTGTTCCAGGCGCTGCATCAGTTGCAGCATATTCTCCTGGGCCCGGTTCGTATTGAACTCGTTGCCATGCTCCAAAGAATCCTCCTCGGCGGCGGCCAGTTCGAAATGCAATTTAGCCAAACTCTCCTGCTGTTCCCGTATCTTGGTCATCTGATCCATGGTGCAACCAGAGCCTGCACAACACAAATATATTGTTGCTTATGATGTCATACACATAAAGGATACCAATCTACAAACCAAATGCCTTTAGCTTGCCGGAATGGAAGTCGTCGAGCAGACCGAGCAGGGCACGTTCCATATGCTTCACATCGGGCACTTCGGAGACAAAGGAATGATGTTTAATCGGCCGATCGTCGAATTCGTTGCTGTGAACGGTTGCATCGGCCTCTGCAGCTTGCAACTGCAACGGCGGCTTTATATTGTTGTTGTGATTGGGTTTTGTGCTATCATTGTTGTTGTTGTTATTGTTGGCTGTGGTTGTGCTGGTGTTGTTGGGTTCTGGCGATAGCCACTCGCTGCTTATCAGCGTTATGCTATTCAAGCTGTGCTCCCTGCTGTGCGTCGGCTCCACTTGATTGCCATCTGCACCCAACAATTCATTCAAAATCATGAAATGAAAAATAATAATCAACAAAAAAAAAATAGGATGTTACACAAAATCATAAACAAATATGTAGGGTATACAAAATTAAAATCAGTTAAATACACAAAATAAACTAGATATACAAGCCACTGTCTGTCATTACTTATTTAAACGATACTTTTTGAAAAACCTAAACTGGTAAACAGGTATACAAAATTAATAACTAAAAACAAGTCAGTTTAAATACTACAACACACACTGCGAATCAGAAAAGTGACCTTTTTGAAGCGATAACAACTGACTTAATCTGGAGACAAATAATTACCAATGTTAAACATTTCAATGCAATCGATGCCTAACAATAATAAAGAATTTAAAAGTAATAAAATAAGCAAAAATACAACAAACAATATGAAGAATAATAGCTAAATAAATAGAATAATAGCTAAAATACAATTTACATATATAAAATCTCTCACAGTTAGGCCTAAAACTATAAAAATTTAATACTCAATATTTCTACTAATATTTCCACTATTTCCACCAACATAAAACGCACTTAAAACTTATACAAATAGAACAAAATGCGTTTACACAAAAAAAGAGTTGTAATCTAAAATCACAAGTGAAAAGAAAGCCTGAAAGCGACAGCAGTTAAAGCCCGCTTATAAATGGCCAAAAGAGCGGACACAAGCCAAATATAGTAAATATAATTTCAATTATTTAAATTATAACTGCTCGGAATTTGTGCATGTGTGTGTGAGTGTGTGAAAGTGTAATGTGGGCAACATCTGGCCAGAAGTGCGTCACGGCCATGTTTGACTCATGAAGGCTGTCGCGTCGCCGACAGAAATAGAGACAAGCTGCTTGCAACGTTCACAGCAACTATAATGCGGTAAAAAAACAACAAAAAAAAACTCATCGTATTATATTCAACTCGTTGCGCTTTACCTTTGAGCAATTTGCGGGGACGTGTTTTGAACTCGAAACGTTCATCGGCGGAGGCGTTGTTCTGGGCATGTGGGCGTGGTCGTCGCTCGTTCACATATTGCAGTGTTGGTTTGGCCGATTGTTGCTGCTGCTGCTGTTGTCCCTGTCCCTGGCACTGTCCCTTCTCGGATATAGTGCGCTCAATGGAACAGGATGCCGATGCGGCTACGCGTCGTTTCCCCGCTGGATATGCCTTTTATCTGTGCCATAAACAAATCTTTGTCACTATAATGTGGAAAGGGGTTTTTGGGGGCAATTTACATTGATCTTTGGCACGGCGACGGGCGTGGCAGGTGTTTGAGCTGATTTCGCTTCCTCCTCGGTCTCAACATCGTTTGGCACCAGCTTCTGGCGCTCCACAACTTCATCATTTGGCTCCATTTGCAATGATTATTGTTGTATATTTTGTTAACTGTTTTCAACGCCAACCCAAAAATTGCTTTGTTGCGTCTGACCATTCACAGGTTTACGTGCACGGGGCAATCAATCAGCTGTTATGAAACATACAGTGTGGCCGCATTGCAGCATTACTCAACACTGCGCTCAACTGCAACCGGTCGCTGCTGTTCTTTAGTGCCAAATTCAAATAAATAATTACATTGGTATGTTTATTGATATTTATTGCACTTTTAATTAAGTCATATATATATTAACCGTTTACTGAGAACGGGAAGCCATCACTTAGGCCTGCTTCTTGGAGAAACCCATTGTGTAGATCAGGTGCGCAATGCTCAATAAGCCCACACCACAAAGTGCTGCAGTTATGCCAAATAGAGCCTTATCAGCGGGTCCACCCTTGAGGAACACGGGCAGATCATTCACAGCCTGCAAGTAAGCATTCAAATCAGAGTTGTAATATTCAAACAAGTTGAAGTTGAACTAGTTACCCTGAACATAGGTATTATACATATTATATACATTATACATTAATATGATCATTTTTACAGTTGTAAAGTTACATCTTTACAATTGCGTCGCGAAACGGAGGCACTTATCTGCCCATAATATACGAGAATTGATATTACAAATTCGAAGTCTATAACTTTTAAGGGTCTGACATCCGCTTGTGTTCATACAGACGGACTTGACTAAATCGGCGCGACCGTTGATCCTGATCAAGAATATATGTACTTTATGGGATCAGAGATGCTTCATTCTGTCTGTTACATACTTTTGCACAACTTCAATAAATTTTCATTGTATTCAGTTTATCATAATAATTTTATAACATGCCTGGAAAGTCTTCATTTTGCCAGCTAGCCCCTCAGGTAACGCCATAGTTGATAATTGTTGTTATGTAATTGCTGCAAATACAGTAAATGCAAAATTTAAACGAGTGCCAAACAAAGTCCAAGACCAACTATAAGTTCTCACAATTACGACCCGCAGTAGTTGTGCCTTTTTTGCCTTTGTTTAAAAATAAGGAAAATAATTAACTTACTTTGACTCTTTTAAGATACGCAAATTCTTTTGCAGCAATTTGCTGATTTTTGCTAATGCAAATCGGTTAAAAATAGAAATAGTGCACAGATGTTTGATTTTTTACCGAATGCAGTTGCCAGCGTGAGTGCTGCCACCTCGCTGCAATTTTCAAAAATGCGCGCAGCCAAAGTGGCATTCAAAAATATTGTGACCGTTGACGCGTCGCGATTCAAATTGTGGCGCCCACTGTGAACGACCACCGAGGGACGTTGTGAACGTCCGATTTTCGATTTTGTGCGTTTCGTTCGCGCTATTTTGGCTTTTTGTGAATTTTTCAACAGGCGCCCAGCAAAAGCTGGCAGCGAAACGCGTTTTCTGCACTCACAACGATTGCGACTGCGGCCGGGAGCGAGAGAGCGAGAGAGCCACATGCACGCGTCAAAGCACTAGCCACCACGGTTGTCTCGCTTGCACGCGCGCCCAGCACACAACAGCGTTGCGCTGCTGCAAAAGCACTCCGAAGCAGCAGCTGCTGGCCGATTTTGGACGCCTGGTGGGGATTACAATAATTCTACACCGAATGAGTTGTGCAATTTTCGTCGTCGTCGTGTGTGCGCGCAAGCCAACTCGAAAACCAAAGAAAAAAAAAACCAAAAGAAAAAAACCAAAGAAAAAAAAAGAGTTTGTAGACACAACGAAGTCGTCGACAGAACTCCGCATTTTGCCGTTCATTTTTGATTTTTACACACACAAAGAAACTTTTGAAATCGCAACGGAATTTCTGGGCGCATTCTTATAAAACACAAATTATAATAAAAAGCAAAAGCTGTATGAGCTCTCGCCAAAAACAAGTGAAAAAAAAGAAACATAATAAAAACGCTTACGCTGGCTCGAATAGCGGATCGCTTGCAGCTGCCCGCTTGCGTCTCCGTTGCCCACAAGCTCTATATGTACCCATACATATATAGGTTTTAAAACACACACACACCGATACACCTCAGATATCGCCCTGCTAAAGCCTTTGTCGATTTTTAGCTCCCAGTACAAGAACTTTCAAAATCTGTAGCTTCCAAAATACAAAAACAACAACATTTAACTTGCCAAAGTTGCGCATTGCGACGGCGACTGCGCTGCTGGCAGCGCAACTTTGGTTTTCCGAAACTTGAAAAAAGTTAAATCTGCCAAGTTCATCGCTGCTGCCGAGTGCTTTTATTGCCTGTGTCACAAAACTTGTGCCGATTCTTCTTTGAATGCTCTTGCAGTGCTTCCACCCCCGCAGCACCTCCACCATCCACCGCCGACACCCTTCCCATTATTGGAAGCGTTCTTTCTCCATTTCTCGCTCGCTCTGGCGCGCGATAGCGTTCAAAAAAAGTTTTAGCTAAATATTTTAAGTTCTTGACTTAAGCTTCTTTCGTAAGCTGCCCGAGGTTTGCATATATATTTTTGTGGCATCTGTGTGTGTGAGTAAAAGTTTTCGGGTTTATGATTTTCAGAGAAGAACTTTATTCAAAAACGCTTTTTGCTTTGCCTGCTCAACATGGAAAAAAGGCCAAATAATTGTACAAAAAAAAACGAATAGTTGAAATGGCTGCGATCCACTTGCTTAAAATCGATCTTTGATTGATGACATAATAATACTAAATATATATATATATATATATTTAGTGTGAAATATATTCAAATATTTGTTTGCTTTATTTCATTAAGCAGGTTTTGTTTTTATTTATTTGTGTATCTCATTTTCCTTTACTGTGTGCACAATTTAAAAGTCGATCTCCTCAATCAAAAAGTGAGTTAAGGCATAAAACTAATGTTTAATGATGTTTATAATTTAATATTAAATATTATTATTTAAAAGAAAATTAATATTCGATGTGCACGCATATTTAT
This sequence comes from Drosophila hawaiiensis, assembly GCA_037043685.1. Lineage (NCBI taxonomy): Eukaryota > Metazoa > Arthropoda > Insecta > Diptera > Drosophilidae > Drosophila > Drosophila hawaiiensis. The sequence goes on from JBAMBA010000216.1 coordinate 2,490,721, forward strand.
TCATAATACCAAATTACGGCGCTCAAAATTATTATTGCTGATTTGTTGCGTTGACTTATTCATTTTATATATGTGTTTTTGTTTCGTATACACTTTACACTGTTAAATAAAAAGCACGTAAACCTACTTAAATACACACACACACACACACACACACACACACAGTGCAGGTTGTGTTGAAAGCACTAATAATGCTTTTCTGTGCTTGGCAGATTGCAAGTTTCATCAGAAAGCCAAAACGTGGGCCTTAGTTGCGTATGTATTTATGTGTGTGTGTGTGTGCTTGTGTGTGTGCATATATGCCGACAACAACAGCAAACAATCCCGGCCTCAAAACCCAAGCTTATTTACAGAGTCGCTGAGCAGCAAAAAGTTCTTTTAAGCGAGCTTCAAAAATATAACAATGAAAATTTGCGCATTTTAAATTATAATTGAAATGATATATTTTTCAAATGCTTTTAAGTATTTAATATAATTTATGCATTTTATTAATATAAGCTTTAGCATTAACAACAGCAACATCAACAACGGAAAAATCGACATTTTGTTGTTTTAGCTTTTAAAACTTTGGCAAAGTCTAAATTTCGATGCGCTTAAAGCTTAAAAGACGTGCCGATGTTGAAAATGAATAATTGCGTTTTTCACAGGCAGCTAAATAGCCAAAGCTTATTATGGTGTATTAATGTTTAACGTATGCGTTTAAACGCATTTAGTCACTTAAACCAGCCCATCTCAGATAACTATAATTAGCAACAAATACAACAACAACAGAAACTTCCCCTGCGTCTGCAATGTTCTTCTTCTTCTACTCTTTTTGCTCACTCGCCGACAGTTTGCTTGAAAAGAAGAAGCCGCAGCAGCAGCAGCAACTGCGCGAGTTTTGTCTACTCCTTTTCCTTTTCGCAAAACAAAATGGATTGCTCTTTAACTAAAACAGTTAGCAGGCGCTCAGCAATGGCGGCCAACATCGCCATCGCCATCGCCACCGAGCCCAACAGCAGCGAGAACTCAATAAACAAACATCAGCATGAGCAGCCCATATATATATATATGTGCAGCATGTGGTTGTCTCGCTCGCACTGCTAAGGCAAGCATTGGCTGGGCATTCACAATTGCTGGGCGCATGAAAAGGCGCAGTTTGCGCTTGCTGCCCGACGCTGAGCGCCTGTAGAAAAATTCACAAAACCGCTACGAATATAACGCATTCACACTATTCACTCACTCGTTCGCTCGTGTACTCGTACCGCACTCGTACTCGCACTCGTGTACTCTGCCATCGAGTGCTCGCACTGAGTGGGAAACCACCGACAAAAAAACCAAAATCGACTCCTAACCGCCAGCTGGACCGCTTGAGTTGCATCCAGTTTTTCTTCTTTTGTGCTGTTGCTAGGATGCGTGCTGAAACTAATATGGTGCTTTAACTTTGTTTTAAGTAGTATATTATTTATTTATATGTATTATTATATGTAAACAAAAGATTAGCAATAATTAATATCAGTATGTGCTAATTTGGCAATTTATTGAAAACATAACTCACTTTGCTGCATTTTTTGCTTCAGCTTAGCAAATAAATCCAGTATTATCTGGATATCCATTCAATAACTAATTATTATGTCTCATATTGAGTTGTATTTCTAATAAGCATGATCTTAATGGAGGACGGACTAAAAAAAAACTACAATTGTTTATAAGCTGTCTCAACTAAGCTCTCTCTCTCTCTCTCTCTCTCTCTTTCTCTTTCTCTCTCTCTCTCTCTCTCTCTCTCTCTCTCTCTCTCTCTCTCTCTCTCTGAATTATTACAGAATTTGTGACATTTAATTAATCATGTACAAATTTGGTACATTTTGTTAAAACTATACTATTAATGGTCACGCAGTTCTTATAATAATTACATCGATTAAGGACATTAGTCCAATGACTTGAAAGCAAAATGTTGGCGTCTTTTTATTGTTCATAAATTAGTTATTAGTCAATCTGTTTTGGGTTTATGTATGAACATAATGGACTTGATGGTGGTGCAATTGTTGCCAATTGTTTATGTTGATGCCGACGAGTTATTCAAAAAGATCTTTGCTGCGTTGTATGTTATTCGTCCCTCAAAAATTATTGTTATCTTTGTCGCTAAGCAATTAAGGCTGATAAAAGCGCTTCTTTAATACCAATTAATTGTTATATTCAATATTTCATTTGGCTCATACTGAATCATGATGAATTTGGTTATCAATAATTGCTGCGGCCAACACAAATAGAGTAAAGACATCAGCATTAAATTCAAATGTCCGTTGGAGGGGAGGTATCCAAAAGATTTACATACTATCCTGGACCTGCATAGTAATTAGATTAGATAACTCTGGAGATGGATAATTGCAATTTAATAATTAATTTAAAGCCAAACATAATACAAATTTGTAGCGAACTTTTTTATAATTTAGGCTATATGCTGACTAATTTTGTAGACCAGATGTTCGAAGTTGAAAACATAATTGTTGATTTTTTAATTCAAATAAAAATGGAATATTAAATATTTATATATTTCAATGAACCGAATATATTTACGTTTGTAGCAATATACAATACAATATATAACAAAAATGCAACTGATTAAATAAAAAAATGCACAAAAATAAATAATTCAATGCCATCTTTAAAATTCCTTTGAAAATACAATGACAAATAAACACCGTTAACATCTGTGTGGATTTACCCAAACCGTTGCGAGTGTTTTTCAAAATTTGAGATGCTATAAAAGCGCACCCAACTCGATAAATTCATTTCATTCGCGAGTTAACAACGTTACCAAGTAACACTTCAACTAAGATGAAAACCCAAGCCGTAATTTTGAGCTGTGCTCTTCTGGCGATCCTTGTTGCCTGTCATCCAGCGGAGGATGTTTAGGCTCAAAAAGTGGTGGATGCGTGGCAACATATAAGGCCCGCAGTGGAAAATGCATTGGATATAGATATAATGATAGGGCTCTAGGGTCACGATTAATCATCATCATCCATCGTTGGATGTTCAGGCTCAAAAAGTGCTGGATGAGTTGCAGCTTCTAGCCGTAGTGCAAAATATAATTGAGGAATCGGTGTTGACGATAAAAGCCATAATGCCTAACGATGTACAGCCTCTATCGTATATTAAAGTGAACATTCAAAAAAATTCAGTTGGAAAGAAAAAACAAATGAGTACATTATAATCGGGTGTAACCGACTGCGGAATACTCTGATATCAGAGTTATATAACAAAGAAATTCAGTGGGTGGTGTGTGCCATTGAATAGTCATTGAAATGTCAGGTAACTCAATCTGACAAATTGCTGTGTAGACTTACCCAAATCGTTGCGAGTGTTTTCCAAAATTTCCACCCAACTTGTTAAATTCATATTTACCAAGGTTACAAAACACTGTGCTTTCTTTCGATCCACGTTACCTGTGTTCTATCGGAAGGTGATATTGGTTATGAAGGCTGTTGCGGACTTGCTGGTATTGGCGGTCATGGATGTCGTGAAGTCTGTCTACCTTCACAATGAGTGAAAACAATTTCAAACTATTCGCTTTGAGTGATTTAATTTACTTATTCCCACCACACTCAAAAATACAGCTAAACCCCCTTTTTATACTGAAAGGGGCTCGAAGTGCCAATTGTTTCGTTGACCTAGTGTACGCCCAAAAAAAAAAACTGGCTAAAATGAATTGGGCAAGTTATTGTGGTTCTTTGTATCTATGATTTCCTGGCCAATTGACTCAAAGCACTCGGCCGCTGTTGCCACAACCGTTCGAACGGTGAACGTTCGGTGTACGTTGTGCGCTGTTCGGATTTGGCTTACTTGAATTGCAGTTGTAAAAAATGTTTGAACTGTTTTAAGTTTAAGTTTTAACGGTAACAGTGACGCAGAAATGGGCAGCAGGTTGCTGGGCGCCCACAACAGAGCACAATCAACCACTGTGAATGTGATTGCGATTCGAATGCTTGAGCGCTGTGAATGTGTGTGCGCGTGTGTGTGTGCGCGCGTGTGTGTGTGTTTGTGTGTGTGAGCGGTTACCTTGGCAATGAAATAAATAAAGACAAACACACACACACACACGCGCGCCCGCTTGGCACACACATACAATTGCCGCTCAGTGAGTTCATTACCTCTTTAACATTTATTGTTGTGTTTTTTGTTTTTTTCAGCGCTGAGGTGAATTAGATGTTGTCGTTGCTCTTCTTCTGCTGCGCTGTGTGTTAGAGCGAGACAGTTGGCTGTCTCTGTTATATATTGTGTGTTCCGTTTCGTTTCGTTTCGTGTAGTTTACCTCAAATGCTAATTAGTACTTTGCACATGCGAGAGCGAGAACTCACTCAAATGTTTGCTCTGACAACAAGCTTGCGCACATAAACACACCACACTCCCCCATCCCCAATCCGCTCCACAACCAAATATTGTTCTCTCTTCTTCTCTTTCTTTCGTCTGTTATCGTTTGCTGTTGCGATCACGAGTTTTTGTTTTATTTTTTTCTGCTGTTTTTGTTTTTGCTGTTGTCAAATGTCTTTCAAAGTCAATGTTGTCTGGTGTGTGTGTGTGACCCGAACCCCAATCGTGCTCCTCCTGCCGCCGCGCCGCCCGCCTGCTCAGAACCCACCTTTTTTTGCGCTGATTGTGTGCGTGCGTGTGTGTGGTTTGTATTATGTGTGCGCTGTTTGTGCCTTTATTTTTTTTTATCATCTAAGTGGCTGTGCTTGCTGCCTGCCTGCTGCCTGCTGCTGCTCCCGTCATCATTTAGAACAGTTGAGCGCGCAAATAAAAAACTACAAAAAGTAAATGGGGCGGGCGCATACGGAGCTGTTTGCTGTGTGTATAGCATGTGTGTGTATGAGTGTGTGTGTGTATATTTGTATCATCATCATCATCATCATCGGCTCGGCAGCGTACGCCCTACAAATTTGCTGTTCGCCTATTCGAAAATTTCACTAAAAATTGTTTACTCTCTCGTTTGGCACGAAATGAAAGTGTCCTTTGGCCCCCCCTCTGATTATTTTTCGATTCGATTCTGCAGTCTGCTCAATAACCACCCACCCCTCCTCCCCCACCCTTAATTTCTATCACTTTTTAAGCTGCCAAGCTGCGTGTGTGGGGGGGTGAGGGAGTGGGGGGAGTGGGAGGGGGCAACAGCTATTTGGCAGATGGGATGCCGATAACATGTTGGGGAACATTTCGGCAATTGCATTCGGTATTGTTAGACATGGAACAGAGGCGTGCGAGCAAAGGATTTTAGTACAGTAACTAAAGGATCAGGGTTAACAAATTCGACAGATATTTTGAGAATTTTTTTGATTTTTTTCATTGATAATCGTTTTTAAGGGTTGCGATTTTTAGAAAGTATGAAACGCAAAGAAGATTTCTATGTTGAATCTTATATAATATTTATAATATACATTTTTTTTAATGAAATTAAGATCAAGATCAAAATCAAGCAAATGATGATGCATTTCTTTAAAATTATTTATAACAGGTAGCCGTATACAATATAAAATACAATATATAGCAACAAGTATAGTAATAATATTTGTTTAATAGTCCATTCTTTGTTTGCAACTGATTAAACAAAAAAAAAAAAAAATGCACAAACAATTAATTTAATGCCATCTGTTAAATTTCCTTAAAAAATACAATGTTTTGATAAATAAACACCGTTAACATCTGTGTGGACTTACCCAACGCGTTGCGAGTATTTTTCAAAATTCATTCATAACATTCTCGAGTTACCAACGTGAATACAAAACAACACTTCAGCTAAGATAAGAATCCAGCCCGTAATACTGATATGTGCTCTTCTGTCGAATAAAAGTCATGGCTTATTAGTTATGGGGAATATTTTTAGGGGAGGGAACTGAACTAATTCGGATATTAGGTGTGTCTCCTCCACCTCCTGCAAAGCAGTAAAAATTAATAAAGAAAGAATACTGAACACTCCGATACCAATAGGTGGGTGAGTTGGTGAGTGGGTGTAGCCAAGAAATACCGCTATTTAAAAGGTGGTTCCCTATATATATATATATATATATATATATATTTTGTTGCCCACTATTTAATTAACCATTTGTTCTCAAAACTGTGTGATAAACAATCCATAATGGTTTTGATTTAACGCAATAATATTACGAAATATGAAATTTTATGTTTCTAAATTTTAATCGGTCGATTCCGATTCCAATTTTGGTTTGAAACCCTGAATTACATGTGATTATAATCAAGTTGCAGGCGTTTTCAAAAACTGAATTCTTCATTTGCATTAATATTATGAATTGAATGAATGAACTTGAAATCATAATTGCAATATCGTTGGTTAACTTAAAGCTAAAAGTTAAAAATAAAATCAATCATCCTGAATTATCATTATCATCATTCAATATAAATCATTTCAATGATTCATTCGATTATGATTTGTTTGCAGCCCATGGACTACTCCACATAGCATGTTAATCTTTATAGCTGTGCCACTGCCACTGATTTCGCTCGATGCACGACGGAGGCGACGCAAACACACACACACACACAAAATAAGAGACACAGAGAGGCAAGTGGCAGCGGCAGTGGCAGCGAGGGGCAACGCGTCGGTCGCACTGTTTGGGGGCTTGGGGCCAGCTGCTGTTTGCTGATCGCCTGTTACTGTAGTCAAGACTTCCCCATGTCGGCGTGTGTGCGCTTTTGCTGCTGCTGTTGCCAGCCTTGAGAAGGTCTTTTTTTGTTTTGTTGGTGGCAATGCCCCTTTTCAGCGGAGAGTCGTCAGCCCAATGAGTCAATGGGGGGCAATGTCAGGCCCCCTTTTTGTGTGTGTGTGAGTGTGTGTGTGAGTGTGTGTGTGTTCCCCAATTGCAAGCAAGTTCCCCACACACACGTCGGCCGTTTAGCTACATTTTCTGTTAGCCCGCGCTGTTAGTAGCCATCTTTCGATTTTTGCTCAAGCACAGACCCAGCACCGTTTGGCTTGATGGGGAGGGGGAGTAGTGGGATGGTGTTGGGGAGAGTAACACTGTGGTGGATCTGCCACCCTGTTGTTGTCTAGCCTGTTGTATGCTGTTTGTTGTTATTGTTATTGTTATTGTGTCACTTGCTCGCAACTGTGCAACTTCTGTTTTCCTGATGTAATTAAGCAAACGAAATAATAATAATAAATTATAATTTTAGAAGGCGTGCCAAAAAAAAAAGAAAAAAATGTAACAAAAAATGAAAAAACCTTGTTTAACCCAGCCAAAACAAATTACGGGCAAGCGCCGCTTATAATATTATTTTATTTATTTGTATGTATTATGGCCAACAACACACTGCAAAAATCGGGTACAGTTTTGTGGGCATTATTTGTGCCATTATTTCGTTTGTATGTTTAAAATATAAACGAACAGGCTCCAAGAAATGCCAAACGAAAGCAAAAGCGAAAGCCAAAACAAAAACAACAACAACAAAACACAAGAAGCATTTTCAAATTTTGTAATTTCGAATAATGGGCAAAAAGCGCTCGTTGTCATGTTAATTTTACAGTGATCCCCCATACAAATGTTATTAACTGTGTGAGTGTGTGTGTGTGTGTATTGTGTGCAGCCCAGTTCCAGCTCAGCTCCAGCTCCAGCTCCGGCTTCAAGCTGCAACAGCTCCCCAGCTCGGCCCAGTTCGCTTGGATTATTTTTGGGTGTGAAATTTGCGGCCAGGTTTTTGCTAATTCTAAGAAAACTTGGTAGCTGCTGAGCACATTTCTAACGATTTTCTATGTTAACAACGCCAGCCAGCGTTCAAACGGTAAAAATGCGACCGCTGCTGCTGTCGTCGCTGCTGCTTCTGCTGCTGTCGTCGCTGCTGCCTGAAAAATGTACGTTCCGCGAACTTTGCGTCATGCGATGTTAATTCAATAGGCGCACAGCAATTGGCTAACAGTTCGCGTACACGTTACGTCAATCCTCGATACTTGTGTGCAAGCGGGATGCCAATATGCGAAGGTCATTTAACTGCTGGCTAGCTGTTAATGTATGTGTGTGTGTGCACTTTTGTTATTATTATATGCCTGTGTCTGTTATCTGTTATCCGTATGTTTGTAAGCGAATGAGTGTGACCGTTTATGTGCTTGTTCTCTCTCGCTCTCTGTATATGTTTGTGTGTTTTTGTATTTGCTGTATGTGTGTGTGTGTGTGTGCGTGTGTATGAATCGCTGCTTTTGGGGCCAATGTACTCGGAGTTCAGTGCATTGCACTCTGTGCCAGCGCAACAATAATATGCTCCTTGACTTTTTGGCTGCAAGGCGGGGTATATATATATATATATAAATATATGTGTGTGTGTGTGTGTATGTGTGAGCTTTTTACATTAACATTTTTCTCGATATTTGATTTTTATGAAATATTGTAATTTTTTTAAACTTTGTTTATATGCTAGAAATGAAACTAAATGGTTTTTTTTTAATCAGCTCTGATTTAGTTTTGACGCACATATTATAATGTCCTCTGCTTAATAAACAAAAATAATTTCTTATTATGTACAAACAATATTCGTCTTTTCAAAATATGCAACAAATATTGAAATAAAATATTTGAATTTTTTTTTTCATTTTTGTCCAGTTGTCATTGGAAAATTAATTATGTTACATTTTTACATTAATATTTCAACATTATTCGTAGACTCATGTCTTTTAAGTGATTTCTTCAATAACTTGTTGTAAAGCTCATTTAAAAACAAAAAATGCCTTGAAATAATAACTAGAAATTCCACTTTGGCATAGCTACAAATATTAATTATAATCAAAAATGCATTTTTTCACACAAAACTCATTTGAACACTTTTCAGAATCCTAAAATACTTTTTTTTAAATCTGCAAATTAAATGGAGCCTTCTTTAGCCCTTCAGACGTCTTCCAAATCTCTGTATATACATTCACCAAGATATTGCTATCATTTCCTATAAAACTATACCGTAATTAAGGATTCTTTTAATGAAATAATTGGGTTTTTTTTTGCTATCCCTTGCATCAGCATGTGATTGTGGTATCCTTTCTAACTGTTCAGATAGCTATTGATTGTCTTTGGAAGGATCAGCTCCTTTGCGAATAACCATAGAAGACGATCATTAGGTGTACGAAAAGTGCGGGGAAACCGATGTGAACCTTGGAGAAACCCTTCTCAATGGAATCTGCATTTACAGCGGCCAGCAAAGGGGCTACGTAGATCTCCTAAGATTTACCCATGATCTGTGGTCGGCTTGCTACCAGATTACCCTTCAAAATGTAAAACTTACAGTTTAATTATGAACTACAATTAACATGTTTTGCTTTTAGTATCGGTTCGGTTTAGTTATTAAGCGAGTAAAAATGGTATGGTTAATACATATAAATATTAATATTCGATAAGCGCCGGTTTTTGATTGACAAAAAGGGATTAGAAAATTTGAAATAAAGTGTGAAACTTGTCGTAGAAGACGTCAATGATACCTTGAAGTGTATATAATTATGATCAGCATGTATTTCTATGCCATTCAATTTTTCCCCTCACTCTCTCTATCTCTATCTCTCTCCAATTCTTTCTCTTTCTTTCGAGTTTAGTTTGGTGCTTGCTGGTTGGGCGTTGTCAGCTGTTTTAATATTTTGTTGCTAGAGGCTTGCGCTGAATGCAATTCCACTTCCATTTCCACTTACACGGAATGAGGAATGTAAGCAAGTACTTGGGTACTTGTAGGTACTTGCTAAATATATGTACCAACTTATGGGCACCGCCCAGCACTAAAGCACCCCCTAACGCCTACCCCTCCTTTTTGAATTTTTACGCTTTGACGCTCTCTGCTCTGGTCTGCTCTGCTCTGAGGTGCAATTACGACGTTGCGTCTTTGCAATTTCTTCTAGCTGCAGCTATTGCCCTCTCCCTCTTCCTCTTTCGCTCTCTATGCCCGCTCAGTTGAGGCTATCTAAAGCTCTATGTGCTTGCATGTGTGTGTCTGTGTGTGTGTGTGTGCTTGTGTGTGTGTGTATGTGTGTGACGATGCAGCTCCTCCGTTCGTTGAGCTGTTTGCGCGGAAAACTGTATGAAGACAACGTTGCTTGCGTCGCCTTCCCCCTCCCCCTTCACCACACTTGCATGCTCATTTGAAAAGTGCATCCATCTGCCCCGCCGTTGAATGGTTGGTTGGGGATTGGAGCCTACTTTGACGACTGCGTGGAAAACTCTTGGTTTTGTATTAGATGGCCCCAGAGACGCAGACCGCATAGACCAACGATAGCTACTTGTCCGTCATCCTCTCTCTCTCTATCGCGCTCTTTCTCTCTCTCTCTCTCTCTCTATTGCTAGTTAGATGAAAATGAAAAATCCTGTATACATGCTTTCCCCAAAAATGAATTTAAAAAAAAATAGTTTTACAGCTTTGCCTAGGAGCGCACTATCATGCCTAAAATGCCCACATAAGCTAGACGGATTGGTTGCTTTAAGTGCCCCCCGTATTGGCACACACAGATGCACACACAGACACACACGCACACGTACTGGCACACACACACACAGCAATGTTTGCGTACCGATGAAAAATGGTTGAAAAAAGTTTGAAAAAAAAACGTTGTATGATTTTTCTTCGCCAATATTTTGTAACAGAGACGCAGCATTAAGCGAACAGCAGATGCCGACATTTGTAACACAAAAATGCATACAGCTCGACGAAAGAGAGAAACACACAGAGAGACAGAGAGAGAGAGAGAGAGAGAGAGGGAGAGAGACACGCAACAACAAAACTCAATTTGTTTCTTTTTGTATTTCTTATTGCTGGCCTCCACCTGTTCCCCCCGTTCTAAATGCACATGAGCACATTGTTGTTGTTGTTGCTATTGTTGCACTCGCCTGAGCCAATTGGGAGACGCACTTGCGTTTGTATTGGTGCACAATGCAGCTCTTTACGTTCTCTCCCTCTCTCTCCGCTCACGAAACACAGAAAAATAATGCTGAAGCACAATGCAGTTGAGTGTTGCTAACAGTGGCGCCAAACAGCATCAATTGTACAATTGTGTTTTATTTAATAACATTTAATCGCTGCAAGTATGTGCTTGTAATAATATTATAATAAATAAATACATTACAAATATACATTGAAATATAGCATATTAGTCGCATTTCTTAAAATACATATCCAACTCCGTGTCACTGTGCCTGCGCAAATGCACTCGACTTCACACACACAAACACAATGCTGTGGGAGAGGGAGCTGCATTTTTGTGGATCCGAAATGCACTTTTTGGCTGTGCACACACACACACACAAGCCCACTCACATAAGGTAAGCGAAGCAAGCAACTCGCACACACACACACACACAACGAAAGAGACGAAGGCATTGACAACGGCGTGCAGCAAATTGAGCGCAATGACGTTGCCAGCCCCCATCGGAGAGATGCTCACATTAAATGCCATTCACTGCACATTCGCTGCGCTGCGCTGCGATGCTGCCCGTCAGGTAGGCGGGCGCGCACCTGCCCCGCCCAACTCTCTCATTCTCTTTCACATACACACACACACACACACTCAGACACACATATATGTAAACCAAAATTAAAAATTTATTTGTGTGTGTGTGTTTTTTTTCTCAGAGGTTTGCTCTTATACCCTGTTTACTGGCATACAACATTTTAAAACGGGAGTAACAGTGCTCCAGGCAAACAAATTAAGTTTTAATTCTAATATTTTACAATTTTGAAATTTCACATTTTCAATTTAACTTCATAATAACCTACTCCACTTTGGACTTGCGAAAGCAAAAACAAACGTTATTATAAAATTCTACATAACTATCTATCAAAGAGAAATGCTTCGATTTCGATTAAATTTCTTTAAATTTGAGACACACAAAGCTAAAAATATATGACTATGATTTACAAAAGTTTTTCCAAGAGAAGTTTTTCTAATTTCCGAATTGGTATGTATAATTTCGAAACATTCTTCATCACTGGGTATCACACAGTCGATCACAGTAGTTTTATATAGCAAAATGACTTGTTGTTTTTGCACAAAGTGCAACGCGTCTACGCGTTCTGGGCTCCTTTTCCCAATGTAACACAACCATGCACCATGCGAGCGACGTCTGCCCCAGGGCTGGCATCAAGCATTACGACGACGACAACAACGTGAAATTACGTGGATGTGGCTGTGATTGTGGATGTGGTTTACATTGTAATATGGTGGATGGCAAACGGCGCTTTACAGTTTTTTTTTTACAGCAAGCACAACAACAACGAGCAAGTGAGACCCAGTTACAACACATGTTTTTTTTTATTTTTTAAGTTGCTCCTTTTTTACGGCTGTCGCGGGCGTCACGTGAAGCTCAGCTCGTCGCCTGGTCTGGCCTAGCCTGGACTGGGGGGTTCTTTGAGCGCGCCATCATCATCGTCGCCGTCGCCAGCTGCGTGCACAAAAGTAACAAAATGTACTGAATGTCAACAGGCTCTCAGCACAGAGCAGAGCGTCGATTTTACATTACAATCGCTGTACAATCGACGGCTCCGGTCTCTGTACACACTCATTGCGCGCTCGCTGACTAACACCGCCCTCCCCACCCAACAGCCTTTGCACTCATCATTTTGTGTCTGTGTGTGAGTGTGTCTGTCAGTGTGTATGTGTGTGTGTGAGTGCGCCGTTACTTGCGCGCGAGCTCCTCCACTGTCCACTCCCCGCCGCAAGACACACAGATAAGTAATAATGGCTCCACTCTCCAGTCTGGCGCAGTCGACGTCAACGCAACGCAACGCAACGCAATTTGCCTTTTATTTTAATTTTTTTTGTTTTCTTTTTTTTCTCGCTTTTTCTCGTTTTGTACTTTATTCTTTTTGTGCCTTTGGCGGGGGTTTTTGCTCTCGTTTGCTTTATCACTCTTTGAAGCTGCTGCTCATCGTTTGTGCTTGAGCACGTGAGTGTGAGCTGTACACACCTATCCCCCCACCCTTCACACACGCACACAAACAACACACACACGTTCAAGTGCAATCAACAGTAAAATTGCAAATTGCATTGCACAATCTTGTAGTCAGTCGGCGTTTGGCTGCCAGCGCAGTAACTAAAGAGGCCCGTGTACTATAATGAAAATGTATTGTACTGTTATTATAGCACATTATGGTGTTTTGTAGTAACATGTGTGCTTTGACAAGAGATTTTCAGACCAATGTTTGGAATGAGGTAACCAAGTACTCTGCCTCAAAGCTTGGAAGGAAGTAGTTCGAGCTCTAAAATTGCGTGGCATATACCAATTGTAACTAATAAGCCCTAAAGTATGCCTGAAAAATTGTTAAAATATGCAATTAAATATGCACGAAAGATTTATCAAATGTTTATGGCTGTTGTCTTTTAATATAGAATTTGACTGCTTTGGCCTAAATATATTAATTTGTAATCAAATTTTATTTCTTTAATTCGATTTCGTATTAAATTATTTCTGATGACTCAACACTTTGTAGAAAATTGGGTGCAGCATCATCTGCATTTTGATTAAAAGCACTGAAACAAAATTGAAAATTTGGGCTTTATTGTTATCGAAAATCGATTTTTTTTTATTTTTATTTTTATTTTATATTTTTATTTATTCAACATTTTAGCGTTACATAGACAAGAGAGAGAGGAAGAAATTTCATGATAATAATATTTAAAATCGAATAGAGGAGCTATAATTTTGGAGCTATGACCAAAATTGATAAAATTGATCATCGTAAATCGATAAAAACCATATATCTCCCACAATTTTAAATCTACAGCCACCTGTGGTGACTATTTGGTTGGTAGGTTGTTAGCGATGTCCGTCAAAGACATATTAACGGAAACTCCCATTAAATATCGATTTAAATTAAATTGTATGGTGACATTTAATGCTACCTGGGGGTGTAAATCGATACAAGCATACATCAAATTTTAAATGAAAATTACTAGTAACACCCTTTGACGGGTCCCAAAAATCAGAGGAGCCAATATCTTGGGCAATTATCAAAATTGAAATATATATTTCTAGAACCCCCGTCCAAGCCTGGTAAAAGTATTTCTTGGCCCCACCAGAGCGGGGTATGCAAATGCAAAAGCCTATGGCCAAGGAAATTTTACAAATTGAGTTACCTGGCATTTCAATGACTATTCAATGGTAGAGGCACACACCACCCACTGAATTTCTTTGTTAGTATAACTCTGATATCAGAGTGTTCCGCAGTCGGTTACGCCTGTGTAACTGTAATGTACTCACTTGCTTTTTCTTTCCAACTGTAGAACAAATGAAGTTTGAAAGATATCGCTAAGAAGAGAAACTACGAATTTTTTTGAATGTTCACATTTATTTATTAAAAATATTAGTCGATGCTAATATAAGTTATTTACGTTATTTACGCACAGGTCTCTATACCCCATCCAACAGAGGTGGAATCGTTACACCCAACAGAGGTGGAATCGTTACACCCCCCGCAGGTGGAATCGTTACACCCCCCGCAGGTGGAATCGATCCACCCACCACAGGAAGAGATCCCCCTCCAATCGCAGGCAGACCACCCTGCAAACCAGGCAACGAAGGGATGAGGCAAGACAGTATGGCCAATCCAATGGAAATTAGCACGTTCAACGGCAGTGTACTCAATAACACGATCAAGACGGACGAACAACCCAACGACGTCAAAATCGATGTAAGCGATGTTAAGGAACCCAGCGGAAGTGGCTGAGCATCTCCCGATGGAAGATAGGCAGCAAGGATCGCCAGAAGAGCACAGCTCAAAATTACGGTTTGGCTTCTCATCTCAGTTGAAGTGTTATTTGGTAACGTTGTTAACTCCAGAATGATATGAATTGATCGAGTTGGGTGCGCTTTTATAGCATCTCAAATTTTGAAAAACACTCGCAACGGTTTGGGTAAATCCACACAGATGTTAACGGTGTTTATTTGTCAAACATTGTATTTTTAAAGGAATTTTAAAGATGGCATTGAATTATTTATTTTTGTGCATTTTTTTATTTAATCAGTTGCATTTTTGTTATATATTGTATTGTATATTGCTACAAACGTAAATATATTCGGTTCATTGAAATATATAAATATTTAATATTCCATTTTTATTTGAATTAAAAAATCAACAATTATGTTTTCAACTTCGAACATCTGGTCTACAAAATTAGTCAGCATATAGCCTAAATTATAAAAAAGTTCGCTACAAATTTGTATTATGTTTGGCTTTAAATTAATTATTAAATTGCAATTATCCATCTCCAGAGTTATCTAATCTAATTACTATGCAGGTCCTGGATAGTATGTAAATCTTTTGGATACCTCCCCCTCCAACGGACATTTGAATTTAATGCTGATGTCTTTACTCTATTTGTGTTGGCCGCAGCAATTATTTATAACCAAATTCAGCATGATTCAGTATGAGCCAAATGAAATATTGGATAACAATTAATTGGTATTAAAGAAGCGCTTTTATCAGCCCTAATTGCTTGGAGACAAAGATAACAATAATTCTTGAGGGCTCAATAACATAACGCAGCAAAGATCTTTTTGAATAACTCGTCGGCATCAACATAAACAATTGGCAAGAGTTGGACCACCATCAAATCCATTATGTTCATACATAAACCCAAAACAGATTGACTAATAACTAATTTATGAACAATAAAAAGACGCCAACATTTTGCTTTCAAGTCATTGGACTAATGTCCTTAATCGATGTAATTATTATAAGAACTGCGTGACCATTAATAGTATAGTTTTAACAAAATGTACCAAATTTGTACATGATTACTTAAATGCCACAAATTATGTAATCAATTCAATTAAACACTTATTTTGTTCGTTTGGGACAACATTTATTGAAATACTTAACTGCGGAATAACATATATTGTTTGTATATTTAAACTGTATGCTGCTGATATGTAAGGTTTTCCAAGGAGTAGATGAACTCGCCTGAAGATCTTAGCCAAAGGATAAAGGATAAGAAAACGATTGCGTTGGATTGGAAGCCATCGCTGATATGTATCGATTTACGTAACTTAAATGTCCATTAAAATACAAATACAAAGTTCGTAATCGATTTAGCTGAAGTTCGGCTAATTATGCATCTATATGTATATGTATATGTATGTAGTTGGGTACGTACTTATATGTATGTGCCCAAAAATTCCATAAAATCAAGCTAGATTATATGAAAAATGTTATTTTGTATATGCTTGACAGGCTCATGGCTTACGCCTTAGCTATTACTTATCACAGTTGACAAAGTGCGTGGAGAGAGATGGAACTGTTAGAAGTCGTTCGCCTTGGCTGGGCTGCCAATAGATGCTGCGCAGGCCTCTTTGAAATTGGTCGCATTCAATGGGCCAAAGTAGTCCTCGTGCAGGAACCGAATGATATTCTCAATAGGGCTCAGGTCGGCTTTGTTGCCGCGACTATCGCGCGTCACACGCAAACTCTTGCCACCCTCACAGAACTCGATCTGCTGGGTGACATCCCGGCCATTGTAGACGACACGAAAATAATAATCCGTATGCGCCTCGCTGCGATAGACTTCAAAGGCCAACCTCGAGGCATATGGAATGGTTTGTCCCTGTGCATTTGCGGTCAGATATTGCATGGTGCAATCGTGTCCGGAATAGAGCAC